>JAZKJV010002596.1:0-1290000 GCA_037367405.1 Ottelia alismoides
TCTAGGGAGGGAAGTACGCCCCAAACCGTCCAGTAATGATGAGTTTCGAGGATAGGAAATCGTGGGTTGCAATAAAGCTTCAAAAGAGGGATAGTCTACTGGCTCAAGAGGAAAAACTCCCTATGTAAATGTTGCTGTATAGTATTCAAAAAAATACGAAAAGCAAAACTCCAAAAAAGTGGACAGGCCTGTACAAAAATAAAAATGCCTGTCGGAGTGTACATATGTGTAAAGTCAAATAAGCAAGCTTGATCTTCAAAGTCAAATCATGTGAGCCTGCAGCTGGATGACTTGACTACACTGGTCTTGCATCCTAGGATAGGTAGCTACACTGGCTACCGTCCATTCTTCTCTTCACCCCCTCCTCTTAGGTTGGTTGCCACTTGAACTTAGAAGGGAATACCCCGCTCCTTGAGGAATGAGTTGTTGGATTGGGGAATCATTGGGTTGTCATATTGGAGAAGCCAGTATCTTTGTCATTTCAGTTGGGGAGAGCCACCATCACTTACACTGTACGAGTTAGATTCATAGTCGTAAGGGTTTGCGTATGAATTGAGATATTTCCGACCTGGCTATTGAGGAGACTTAGACAGAGTTTTGGGATTCTTAGGGACTGTTGGATTTCAAATTCGGTTCTCATTAAGGTTCCTCCCGCACTAAAATTCCAAATGTCTAACTTAAGCTCCAAACTTTGATTTTATGAAGACAAGTTTGATAATTAAACTCTAATCCACTTTCTTCTTTTTCTTTTCTTTATTTTTCTTTCTGCATTTATTGCATAAGTGTTTGCTAGGGACTAGCAAAGGTAAAGTATAGGGGGATGATGAATCCACATTTCATCATCTTTATTCTATCATTTTGGCCTCAAAAACCCTAGTAAATGCGTGTAAATAGCATTAAATCCAGCATCTTAGCATTCATGCATGTACATGTAAATAGTGTATAAAATACTGTAATTAAAGCCAAAATTATAGAATAAATAAAAGAAAAGAAAAAGAATAAAATATTGTAAATATTTTATGACCCGAAACCCCGAGACCTAGACATCTTGATGAATAGGTCGACAAAGAATAAAGTAGGGGGAGATAAGGGTCAAAATACAGTAAAAATACTTATTCTTTTTATTCATTCTTTTTTTATTTTGAGACCTATTTTTGGTTCCACTTTTTATACTTCAAATAAAGAAACTTTGTACAAGAAAGTTGTAATTAATTAAATAAATAAAAATATAAAATTGATTTCACTCAAAAATAATATACAGATAAAAAGTTATGGTCTGAATAAAAATCTAGAATCCCAACTTCCCAGACCCGTGTCTCACAAATAAAAACTCCAAATGCAGCAAACTCACCTTTAATTGTATATAGTGTAAAATAATCTATTTAATGAAGGTGGTTTTGTATTTTCGGAGTTACGGTTTGAAAGTTGAGGTTTGGACCCTCATTGTATACTTGTACAAATTAAAATATTCAATTTATTATTTATTCATTATTTTTGTAATTTTATATTTTTATAATTTTGTAAATATTACTTATAATATATATGTACATTAAAGTCAGAATAAAAAGATAAAAGAAATACAAATAAAAATACTTGTATATATGCTACACATGTATAATACATATACCTATACCTGTATAATACTTACTTATATTTTATTAAGTGTATAAAACATATCAGAAAAATAAAATAAAAATATAATTAAGTGTATAAAAGTATTTTATAATTTTATAAAATAATATACATAAATAAATGAATTAAAAACACAAAATAAAAATAAATTAATAAAATATATAGGTATACGTACCTACAAAGGGCATAAAAGGAAACTTGTATTTTTATACCTCATAAAATTAATTAAAAATCAGAATTACCTTATAAAATAATAAACAATTTTTATTTAATAATCAAAATTTAATTCGTTCATTTTCTATTTTAAATTGAATTTACAAAATAAAAACCAGGGATTTTTCCTGGTTGGTCCACGTGGACCAACCAAGTGCAAACCCTGGTTGACCCTGGTCAACTAGGCGTTCTTCCCCCATGTGTGCCTGTCAGAGCGTCGTTTGACCTCGATTTCAACAAATTTTTGAGGGCGCTCCTTGCACCCTTTCATGTCGTGCCCTCTACGACTTTTGTTCCTCGATCAATGGGCACCCTCGCTCAGATGATATCTCGATCAATGGACTACTGCATCGCTGCCAATCCCTCGGTCTTTGGAGCGCCTTAGTCATCTAGTCAAACCCCATATATGCAACCCCCGACCTTCGATTCGATTTTTGAACGTCTCCCTCCAAAGGATTAGCTTCTCTCTCGTTCCCAAGAGCAAGGAGGAAGTGACAGGTCTTCTTTGCAACCTTCGAGAGGGTCGAGCGACGCCTGAGGTGCTTCCCACGACCTCCCCCAACTCCGGCGGTCGAGGTACCCTTCCCTCCGGTGATACACCGTCGAGGCAGCCCCCATTCCACTTTATTTTGTTCGCATTTTATTCGTAGTAGTTCTAGGATCAAAAGCCCTCAAGAAATTTCACTTTCCATCGAGTGAATCACGCTACCCATCAACCTCGTCGGAGCGTACCTCCGGCCGACCACCTCCACTTCGTCTCGCACCACCATTCCGCCACCGCGAGACCCAGGCACTTTGCCCTGGGTCCTCTCACCCGTTTTTGCAGGTACTTGGACCATCATGAACGCTGGGGGGTCATTTTGACCCTCGCCGGAGACGCACGAAGCCTCCCAACTCCACCGATGTCCCCAGCGAGCCTCGGCCACCGCCGAGGTGTTTTGGACCTCCCCGCGCATAGAGGAATCTCCCAGGAGGCCGCAGCTCCATTTTGAAGCCCAAAAGCCACCGGAGGACGGAGATCAGGCTCGGGGAAGTTCGCCTCGCCGACATTCTTCCTCCGCGTCTCCCAGTCGTCGGATCGAGCCGTGCCTCCAGATTGAGCACCAGCCGTTGGATCGCATCGAGTTCCCACCGTCAGATCTTTAGCCAAGATCTAATCTTCGTCCTCCAATGCGAAGCGTCATCGACCGTCAGATCATCGCCACGTGTCAAGTGAAGAACTCCAGGCCGTCGGATCGCGCTAGGCGTGGGCATTTTGCAAGTATACCCCTGCCATTTTTGTATTTTCATTTAGTCCTTAAACTTTCATTTGCCGTTTAAAATATTTTGTAATATTTATAAAAAGACCCCCGAACTTGTCCTAATTGCGTATAGGTCCTGGCCACGTCACCTCATGTGACCAGTACACGTGAGGTGAAGGGTATTTTGCACAGGACCCCTTTAGGGTTATCGTATTTCGTTTTAGTCCTAGAACTTTGATATTAAGTGTAAACTTTTTGGGATATTTGCATTCAAGCCCCCAGATTTTTAGATATTACGTCTATACCCTTCCCAGGCGCGTGTTAGTCACGCGCCCTGGTGGGTTATTTGCAGGTGTGCCCCTGCGGGTCTTGTATTTATTATTTGATCCATTACATGCAATATTCAATTATATGTTTTGTGTGAAAATTGCAACTTAGCCCCTGGTTGTTCGCTTATTTGCACTTATGCCCTTGCCAGTAGTGTAGTTTCTTGATATTGTTTGTATTTATTTAGTGCATCATTTTAACTTGAAAAATTCTCAAAAAATACCATAGGCTCCTGTATGCTTGCTTATTCACGCTAATTTTTGTATTGCATTTTTGTTGCATTTTAATATTTATTAAAAATAAAAAACATGCATTTTTCCTACTGTTTGCATTAGAAAATCCATAAAAATTATAAAAACATTTTGAAAAATTCCAAAAAAAATAGATTTTCTGTGTCTTATCATATTTTAGTGTCAGTCCAAAAATCATAAAAAATTTCAAAAGAAAAACCTTAAAAATTAGAAAACTCCTAAAAACTTCATAAAAATATAAAAAGTTCTAGAAAATCCTAAAAATCTAAACTTAGTTTCTGTATTTTATAGTCTTTACTTTAAAATTAATTTGGGAAAATTTTGTTACTGTTTGCTATTTTTCACTCCCATTTTAATTTCGGCCAGACCCTCTATTCACTGTTTTCTCTTCTTTTGACTTTTAAAAATACCAAAAATATTTAGAAAACCCCCCAAAAATCACAAAAATAGTAGAAAAATATAAAAAGACCAAAAACAATTTCTTTTCTGATTTTTGAGCATTTTTACCTATATATATCTCCTCTCTCTCTTGTATACATATATTCTTTATATAACTATATATACTATTATTGAAAAGAAAATATAAATATAAAATCTAAAAAGAAAATACAAAATCAGTAAAAAGAAAATCAAAATACAAAAATATAAAATCAAAAATTAAATAAAAAAATTAAAAATTAAAATCCACAAAAACATTTTGCGTTTTGTAGACACACAATCACATCACATTTTGCACTTAGCCCGATCTATCCTGCCTTGCTCCCTGTGTTCGAACTCTCTACATACTTGCTTCTATACATCTTTTATGTAGAGTTAAAAATAAATTTGACTCCACATTTGTTTGTCATTGTTTGATATTTGATTGTGGGTTCATTGTTGATTAAATATGGGATTTTGAAGTTGTCAACACACCGACTGTTGATTCGCCTTGTGAATTAATACAACCGCTCTCGACTCTGTGTTTATCACTCAACCAAAAAGAGCCACATGGCCCAATCAGGTTATTCAGACATAAAACACAAAAAAGAAAGAGAAGGCCGAATATGGAAAAATTCAAAACATGAAAGTTGTAGATCTCAATGAAATTCTACAAGTTTCATGTTGACCAAAAACACAAATGAGGTCAAATGAAGGGAATAATATTTTGTGAGTATTTTTAAAGGTACAGAAACACCACAATTTTTGCTTTTGTCATTTTTTGTATTTTTAATTTATTTCAAGATCCAGATACATACAATAATTAATCTGGTTTTTGTTGACACTAATTTAAGCTAGGAGGTTAAAATATGGAAATTAATATGATGAAATCGAGGTTCATCATTGATGAATCCACGATTCATCGCCTTTATTCTTTTATTTTAGCTTCATTTTCTTAGTCAAACACATGTAAATACCCTTTAATTTCATAATTTTACCATTTGCATGCATTTGTTAAAATTGCATTTTTAACACTTTTTGTACATAAATAAAAGAATAAAGAATAAAAGAAAAAGAAAAGAAAAATAAAGGATGTAGTTATGCAATAAATACAGACTGACCCAAACCCCGAGAGAAGGTCAAGACTTGACCTGATCGACCAGGAATAAAGTAGGGGGAGATAGGGTCGTTTGTCAGGAAAATTAAAAATATCTTGTAAATATTTTTCATGTATATTTGTACAAAACTTACATTATTTTACTTGTACATAATTTGACCTCAAACTAATTATTTTTGTAAATAAAAGTTGTAAATAAAATTGTGTTGTAAATAATAAAAATATTTGTAAAATAAAATATTGTATATATTGCAAATAATTACACCCAGAAAAAGCCACAAAGTGATAATTGAAACATCAATTCCGGCTCCATACAAGCTCAAATTGAACCAAACTCACTTCCATCATACTATAAATTAAATTATCTTTCAAATGGTTGTGGTTTCATTATTTTTGGAGTTACGGTTAAAAAGTCGGTTTTCTGGGGTGTTTTGTGCAGTTTCTTACATATTTGATGAACATATTTATTTATATTTATTTTTATAATGTATATATTTGTAAATACTACTTTCATTAAAAATATAAAAAAAAGATAAAAATTTAAAAAAAAATCTTTTATAAAAATATTTCCTTATATGTACCTATGTATATTGTATTATATGTGTATAATATATGTATACAATTAATTTCCCTAAATAAAAATTACCAAAAAAATTAATTGTCTCACATTAATTAATTTAATTTATTTAATTACGAAAATCATATGTAATTATTTAATTTATTGATTTATTTGAATTCATTTGATTTGATAACTTACCTTTTATGTAAAGATTTGATTTTGTGCCTTAAATAGCCACCATTAAGGTGGTTAATTGATTTTTGGGAATTATTTAATTTATTTATTTTAATTAATTACGAAATTCGTTTTTAATTAATTATTTATTTTATTTATTCAATTATTTTATTTAATTAACAAATAAACACTTTCCTCATTTGTGAATATCTTCCATTTTTGATTTTCTTCTCTTTTTAATGGGCTCCTCCTCCCTCATTCACACTTGATCAATCTTTGGCGGAGAGGAGCCCAGTTTCCGAGAGGTTTCTTGTTGAAGAGGGTCCTAGCCTCCGATCCAGTCGGTGACAGCGGCTTGAGCTTCGTCGAGGCCATCATGGCTTGTCCGATCCCCGAGGAGAGATCCACTTTTACTTGTTGTTTTTCCTAGGTAATCGTAGAGTTAGATCTTAGCGTAGGAGTAGGAAGTAATTTTTAGGTTAAAAATTCCAAAAATTCATCACACTTTAATCCACATCCGACACCGACTTTTCATCTCACGTCGCGATCTCCACGCGTTCTTTTTCTGCCTCACGCAACCTTCCACCTCCGGTCACGCACGGTGACCGGAGACACGGATCTATTCCATCGCATCATAAGATCCGCCCATTCACCAACTTCATTGTGTTTATAAATAAATTAAAAAAAACGTATCTTGTTTTCTAATCCTTGTTTTTGCAAGATACAATAAAAAAAATAATTTTTTCTTTGTTCCCTCTAACATTTGTTTTGCAGGTTAAAAAAATACAAAAAAAATGTTCTTTGTTTCTAACATGTTGTTTTGCAGGAAAATATAAAAAAAAGAACAATAAAGATTTTTTACTGTTTACATATTTCTGATAACAAAATAAAAAAATACATTTTTTTCTCTGACCATTTCCTGCAGCAAATAAAAAAAACAAAAAAAATAATAATAAAAAAGCAGCAACAGGGGCGGGTCGTCACCCCCGCGCCCCTCTTCCAGCCCGCACGTCCGCCCTTCCAGCCCACGCGGCGGCGCCGCCCAGCCGCCTCCCCTCCAGGCCGGCGCTCCATCTCCGCATCACGTCCAGCCTCCGCGCGCGGTTGCGCGGCGCGACCCGAGCCATCTCCACCGCCACGCCTGGACCTCCCCGCGCCTCCGCTGCTGCCATCGGCCGCATCATTGCCTCGCTCCGGCGGCGGCCCCCTTCCCCAGCAACGGCGCCATTCTGATGACACGAAAATCACGCGGTCGAGATAGGATAAATAATATGAAAATAAGGTGTCGTCGTTCTCAACCGCACGATTCGGTCAACGAGAAAATTAATTGAAACCACTTCAGATAAGATAAATCAATAAAAGCAAATGTAAGCGGCTTTTCGCTATTCTTTTTACCTGGTATAGCGACCAGGGTCGAACAAAAGGAGCACGATTTAAAAACTAAGCAGTCAAATTTCAGGAAAGCTAAATTTTTTAGTGGTTTTTTGAATTTTATATATATTTTTTTTTATTTTTAAAACAAGCACAATATTCACAAGCGATAAGAGCACAAAAATTGGACAGAAGATAAAACAAATCAAAACACAGCTAAAGGAATTTTTGTAGAATTTTTAGGCACTTTTGCGATTTTTATGATTTTTCAAAGTTTAAACATGCAAAAAGACACAGTTTTTGATTTTTTAAATGTATTAAATGTCAACGAAAAACTATGAAAATTTTATACAATATTAAGAAACATATCAGGAGCATACATCAATTTTTGCGGAACTTATTAAGCATGAAAGCACCATTTATTTCAATCAAATAGCATGCAAATTTAAGTCTGGATCACAGGGACTGGACTGTAATTCCTCAAAGTTGTGGCTTGAAAAGATAACAGAATAAAACAACAGGTAAAAGATTGCAAATTACCCTATGGAGAGCATCCTTTGCATGTGCAGTTCTGGACTAAGGGAGGCTTTTCTGCAAACTTTAAAACTCTCAAGGACATATATGTAAATTTTCCAAATCCCTTTTTTATGCCCTCTAGGGTTTCTTCCTCTTCGTTTCTTTTCACAGGGACAACAACAGGATGCAGCCACCGCCGCCGTCCTCTTCTCCACGCGCGAACGGCGGCTAGAGGGGGCACGCGGGCGGCTGCTGGCGGAAGGGGAGGCCGCGCGCGGGGCGCCGCGGCTGGGCGCTGGAGTCGTATATATTGTATATATACTTTAGCCATAACTCGTACTTTCATATTTTTAATATGGCTAAAATACTGTGTAAATATTAAAAAAAAAGAGATGCATAAATTTCCTCAAAAATTTTCCTTGTACATACTGGCTAATAAGTCAGGTTAAAATATTTTGAAAAATATTTTGAAAGTAGTTTGAAAATCTACTTGAAAAATCTTTTGAAAACTATTTGAAAAATGTTTGAAAAATATTTTCAACCTTTGTAAAAATATTGTGGATTGTAAAATTTTTTTTTCTTTGTGTGAAATATAATGATTTTGTTAAAACTATTTGCAAATGTTTGGAAAAATGGTTGAAAAATTATATTGAAAATCTATATATACTATTTGAAAAATGTTTGCCAAATAGTTTTCAAATGTGTGTAAATTTTTGTAAAATTGTGTGCAAAATTATTTTGGACTATAGTTTTGAAAATTATTTGTAAAATTATTTTCAAATAAATTTGAGGAATATATGCATCACAAAAAAAATAATTAAAAAAAAAGAAATAAAAAAAACTAAAAAAAACCAAATATGTATATGCTTGTATAAATTACTCAAGTTGTAAATCCTATCTCATGATTCTTGTAAATAATTGACTCACTTCCTTGTAAATATGTGTATATAATCCCCAACCTTTATTTTTTTTTAAAAAAAACTTTGTATATACTTGTATATATTTCTAACTATTTACATTGAAAAAAAAACTTTTGCATGTGCATCTTTTTTCAAAAATCCATAAAAATTTCAAAAATTTGAAAATTGTTTCACAAAAAGATTTTTTTTCTTCTTCGCATTGTACATATTTTCTTGCATTGGCATGTGCTATTTTCAGGATAGTCTTGACGATTAAACTAAGTCTGGAATAAATTTGAAGAATGGAGCTTAGTTGGACCTTAATCCACTTAATTTCAGAGGAACATTATAAGATGTGGAGTTAAGACTTTTCAGGTCCTAGTGACTTAATTCTTTGGGTCCACACGACTATGAGCATATGTCATCTTGATGAGCCTAAGTAGAACACTGAACAACACACGCATGACTCTTAGAGACAATGGCTTGACTTGCACCAGCACTTTACACATGGCTCTCCACGGATGAGGTGGTGAGGAGGCAGTTTCCTTTGGCTTGGGGTAGCATATGAGGGTAGTACTTCTAGGCGGAACCTCTCTTCTTCTTCTAGTGAAGGAAGTGCGTCTCAACTTGGTCTAGTGGTGATGAAGGCTAAAGACAGAAGCCGTGGGTTGCAATAAAGCTTCAAAAGAGGGATAGTCTGCTGGCTCAAGAGGAAAATTTCTTGTATATATGCTGCACCATGTAGATATGTTGTACAGAGGCAAAAAAAAGAAAAAAAAGAAAAAAAAAGAAAAAAAAATGCAAAAATGCAAAAAGAACTCCAAAAAAGTGGTGGGTTGGATTGAAAATTTAATAACCCCACCGGAGTGTATATAGTGAAGTAAAGCAAAAGCTTATGGCATCCATGTTACATCTCATGAAGCTTGCAGCGGGAGACTTAGCTACACTGGCTGAGCTTCCAAAAGTCTATACTTCTTCCCCATCTTCTTGAGCCGGTTGCACTTGAACTTAGAAGGGAATACCCCGCTTCTCGAGGAAAGAGTTGCTAGACCGAGGCATTAGAGTTACCAGATTGGGGGAGGTTGCTTCTTTGTTACTTCTGAGGTGGGGAGCTACATATCACTTACACTGCATGGAAAGATTCATGGTCATTAGAGTTTGTGTATGTAGACTTGTTCTGATCTGGTTTATTGAGGAGTCTTGTCCATAGATTGGTGGAACTTAAAGGCTGTTAGGTTTTAAATCCATATCCTATTAAGGTTCCAGCACACAAATAATCCAAAGGTCTAACAGAGCTCCAGACTACATTTTTATGAAGATAAGTTTAAAAGTCAACATTATTCTAACTTCTTTCCTTTTTATTTTCTTTATTTTTGTTTTCACTTATTTTTCAAATAAGTGTTTGCTAAGGGACTAGCAAAGGTAAAGTATAGGGGAAAGATGAATCCATGATTCATCGCCTTTATTCTTTTATTTTAGCTTCATTTTCTTAGTCAAACACATGTAAATACCCTTTAATTTCATAATTTTACCATTTTGCATGCATTTGTTAAAATTGCATTTTTAACACTTTTTGTACATAAATAAAAGAATAAAGAAGAAAAGAAAAAGAAAAGAAAAATAAAGGATGTAGCTATGCAATAAATACAGACTGACCCAAACCCCGAGAGAAGGTCAAGACTTGACCTGATCGACCAGGAATAAAGTAGGGGGAGATAGGGTCGTTTGTCAGGAAAATTAAAAATATCTTGTAAATATTTTTCATGTATATTTGTACAAAACTTACATTATTTTACTTGTACATAATTTGACCTCGAACTAATTATTTTTGTAAATAAAAGTTGTAAATAAAATTGTGTTGTAAATAATAAAAATATTTGTAAAATAAAATATTGTATATATTGCAAATAATTACACCTAGAAAAAGCCACAAAGTGATAATTGAAACATCAATTCCGGCTCCATACAAGCTTAAATTGAACCAAACTCACTTCCATCATACTATAAATTAAATTATCTTTCAAATGGCTGTGGTTTCATTATTTTTGGAGTTACGGTTAAAAAGTCGGTTTTCTGGGGTGTTTTGTGCAGTTTTCTTACATATTTGATGAACATATTTATTTATATTTATTTTTATAATGTATATATTTGTAAATACTACTTTCATTAAAAATATAAAAAAAAAGATAAAAATTTAAAAAAATCTTTTATAAAAATATTTCCTTATATGTACCTATGTATATTGTATTATATGTGTATAATATATGTATACAATTAATTTCCCTAAATAAAAATTACCAAAAAAATAATTGTCTCACATTAATTAATTTAATTTATTTAATTACGAAAATCATATGTAATTATTTAATTTATTGATTTATTTGAATTCATTTGATTTGATAACTTACCTTTTATGTAAAGATTTGATTTTGTGCCTTAAATAGCCACCATTAAGGTGGTTAATTGATTTTTGGGAATTATTTAATTTATTTATTTTAATTAATTACGAAATTCGTTTTTAATTAATTATTTATTTTATTTATTCAATTATTTTATTTAATTAACAAATAAACACTTTCCTCATTTGTGAATATCTTCCATTTTTGATTTTCTTCTCTTTTTAATGGGCTCCTCCTCCCTCATTCACACTTGATCAATCTTTGGCGGAGAGGAGCCCAGTTTCCGAGAGGTTTCTTGTTGAAGAGGGTCCTAGCCTCCGATCCAGTCGGTGACAGCGGCTTGAGCTTCGTCGAGGCCATCATGGCTTGTCCGATCCCCGAGGTGAGATCCACTTTTACTTGTTGTTTTTCCTAGGTAATCGTAGAGTTAGATCTTAGCGTAGGAGTAGGAAGTAATTTTTAGATTAAAAATTCCAAAAATTCATCACACTTTAATCCACATCCGACACCGACTTTTCATCTCACGTCGCGATCTCCACGCGTTCTTTTTCTGCCTCACGCAACCATCCACCTCCGGTCACGCACGGTGACCGGAGACACGGATCTATTCCATCGCATCATAAGATCCGCCCATTCACCAACTTCATCGTGTTTATAAATAAATTAAAAAAAACGTATCTTGTTTTCTAATCCTTGTTTTTGCAAGATACAATAAAAAAAATAATTTTTTCTTTGTTCCCTCTAACATTTGTTTTGCAGGTTAAAAAAAATACAAAAAAAAATGTTCTTTGTTTCTAACATGTTGTTTTGCAGGAAAATATAAAAAAAAGAACAATAAAGATTTTTTACTGTTTACATATTTCTGATAACAAAATAAAAAAAATACATTTTTTTCTCTGACCATTTCTTGCAGCAAATAAAAAAAACAAAAAAAATAATAAAAAAAAAGCAGCAACAGGGGCGGGTCGTCACCCCCGCGCCCCTCTTCCAGCCCGCACGTCCGCCCTTCCAGCCCACGCGGCGGCGCCGCCCAGCCGCCTCCCCTCCAGGCCGGCGCTCCATCTCCGCATCACGTCCAGCCTCCGCGCGCGGTTGTGCGGCGCGACCCGAGCCATCTCCACCGCCACGCCTGGACCTCCCCGCGCCTCCGCTGCTGCCATCGGCCGCATCATTGCCTCGCTCCGGCGGCGGCCCCCTTCCCCAGCGACGGCGCCATTCTGATGACACGAAAAGCACGCGGTCGAGATAGGATAAATAATATGAAAATAAGGTGTCGTCGTTCTCAACCGCACGATTCGGTCAACGAGAAAATTAATTGAAACCACTTCAGATAAGATAAATCAATAAAAGCAAATGTAAGCGACTTTTCGCTATTCTTTTTACTTGGTATAGCGACCAGGGTCGAACACAAGGAGCACGATTTAAAAACTAAGCAGTCAAATTTCAGGAAAGCTAAATTTTTTAGTGGTTTTTTGAATTTTATATATATATTTTTTTATTTTTAAAACAAGCACAATATTCACAAGCGATAAGAGCACAAAAATTGGACAGAAGTTAAAACAAATCAAAACACAGCTAAAGGAATTTTTGTAGAATTTTTAGGCACTTTTGCGATTTTTATGATTTTTCAAAGTTTAAACATGCAAAAAGACACAGTTTTTGATTTTTTAAATGTATTAAATGTCAACGAAAAACTATGAAAATTTTATACAATATTAAGAAACATATCAGGAGCATACATCAATTTTTGCGGAACTTATTAAGCATGAAAGCACCATTTATTTCAATCAAATAGCATGCAAATTTAAGTCTGGATCACAGGGACTGGACTGTAATTCCTCAAAGTTGTGGCTTGAAAAGATAACAGAATAAAACAACAGGTAAAAGATTGCAAATTACCCTATGGAGAGCATCCTTTGCATGTGCAGTTCTGGACTAAGGGAGGCTTTTCTGCAAACTTAAAAACTCTCAAGGACATATATGTAAATTTTCCAAATCCCTTTTTTATGCCCTCTAGGGTTTCTTCCTCTTCGTTTCTTTTCACAGGGACAACAACAGGATGCAGCCACCGCCGCCGTCCTCTTCTCCACGCGCGAACGGCGGCTAGAGGGGGCACGCAGGCGGCTGCTGGCGGAAGGGGAGGCCGCGCGCGGGGCGCCGCGGCTGGGCGCTGGAGTCGTATATATTGTATATATACTTTAGCCATAACTCGTACTTTCATATTTTTAATATGGCTAAAATACTGTGTAAATATTAAAAAAAAAGAGATGCATAAATTTCCTCAAAAAATTTCTTTGTACATACTGGCTAATAAGTCAGGTTAAAATATTTTGAAAAATATTTTGAAAGTAGTTTGAACATCTATTTGAAAAATCTTTTGAAAACTATTTGAAAAATGTTTGAAAAATATTTTCAACCTTTGTAAAAATATTGTGGATTGTAAAATTTTTTTTTCTTTGTGTGAAATATAATGATTTTGTTAAAACTATTTGCAAATGTTTGGAAAAATGGTTGAAAAATTATATTGAAAATCTATATATACTATTTGAAAAATGTTTGCCAAATAGTTTTCAAATGTGTGTAAATGTTTGTAAAATTGTGTGCAAAATTATTTTGGACTATAGTTTTGAAAATTATTTGTAAAATTATTTTGAAATAAATTTGAAGAATATATGCATCACAAAAAAAATAATTAAAAAAAAGAAATAAAAAAAACTAAAAAAAAACCAAATATGTATATGCTTGTATAAATTACTCAAGTTGTAAATCCTATCTCATGATTCTTGTAAATAATTGACTTACTTCCTTGTAAATATGTGTATATAATCCCCAACCTTTATTTTTTTTTAAAAAAAAACTTTGTATATACTTGTATATATTTCTAACTATTTACATTGAAAAAAAAACTTTTGCATGTGCATCTTTTTTCAAAAATCCATAAAAATTTCAAAAATTTGAAAATTGTTTCACAAAAAGATTTTTTTTCTTCTTCGCATTGTACATATTTTCTTGCATTGGCATGTGCATTTTTCAGGATAGTCTTGACGATTAAACTAAGTCTGGAATAAATTTGAAGAATGGAGCTTAGTTGGACCTTAATCCACTTAATTTCAGAGGAACATTATAAGATGTGGAGTTAAGACTTTTCAGGTCCTAGTGACTTAATTCTTTGGGTCCACACGACTATGAGCATATGTCATCTTGATGAGCCTAAGTAGAACACTTAACAACACACGCATGACTCTTAGAGACAATGGCTTGACTTGCACCAGCACTTTACACATGGCTCTCCACGGATGAGGTGGTGAGGAGGCAGTTTCCTTTGGCTTGGGGTAGCATATGAGGGTAGTACTTCTAGGCGGAACCTCTCTTCTTCTTCTAGTGAAGGAAGTGCGTCTCAACTTGGTCTAGTGGTGATGAAGGCTAAAGACAGAAGCCGTGGGTTGCAATAAAGCTTCAAAAGAGGGATAGTCTACTGGCTCAAGAGGAAAATTTCTTGTATATATGCTGCACCATGTAGATATGTTGTACAGAGGCAAAAAAAAGAAAAAAAAAAGAAAAGAAAAAAGAAAAGAAAAAAAAATGCAAAAATGCAAAAAGAACTCCAAAAAAGTGGTGGGTCGGATTGAAAATTTAATAACCCCACCGGAGTGTATATAGTGAAGTAAAGCAAAAGCTTATGGCATCCATGTTACATCTCATGAAGCTTGCAGCGGGAGACTTAGCTACACTGGCTGAGCTTCCAAAAGTCTATACTTCTTCCCCATCTTCTTGAGCCGGTTGCACTTGAACTTAGAAGGGAATACCCCGCTTCTCGAGGAAAGAGTTGCTAGACCGAGGCATTAGAGTTACCAGATTGGGGGAGGTTGCTTCTTTGTTACTTCTGAGGTGGGGAGCTACATATCACTTACACTGCATGGAAAGATTCATGGTCATTAGAGTTTGTGTATGTAGACTTGTTCTGATCTGGTTTATTGAGGAGTCTTGTCCATAGATTGGTGGAACTTAAAGGCTGTTAGGTTTTAAATCCATATCCTATTAAGGTTCCGGCACACAAATAATCCAAAGGTCTAACAGAGCTCCAGACTACATTTTTATGAAGATAAGTTTAAAAGTCAACATTATTCTAACTTCTTTCCTTTTTCTTTTCTTTATTTTTGTTTTCACTTATTTTTCAAATAAGTGTTTGCTAAGGGACTAGCAAAGGTAAAGTATAGGGGAATGATGAATCCACGATTCATCGCCTTTATTCTTTTATTTTAGCTTCATTTTCTTAGTCAAACACATGTAAATACCCTTTAATTTCATAATTTTACCATTTTGCATGCATTTGTTAAAATTGCATTTTTAACACTTTTTGTACATAAATAAAAGAATAAAGAAGAAAAGAAAAAGAAAAGAAAAATAAAGGATGTAGTTATGCAATAAATACAGACTGACCCAAACCCCGAGAGAAGGTCAAGACTTGACCTGATCGACCAGGAATAAAGTAGGGGGAGATAGGGTCGTTTGTCAGGAAAATTAAAAATATCTTGTAAATATTTTTCATGTATATTTGTACAAAACTTACATTATTTTACTTGTACATAATTTGACCTCAAACTAATTATTTTTGTAAATAAAAGTTGTAAATAAAATTGTGTTGTAAATAATAAAAATATTTGTAAAATAAAATATTGTATATATTGCAAATAATTACACCCAGAAAAAGCCACAAAGTGATAATTGAAACATCAATTCCGGCTCCATACAAGCTCCAATTGAACCAAACTCACTTCCATCATACTATAAATTAAATTATCTTTCAAATGGCTGTGGTTTCATTATTTTTGGAGTTACGGTTAAAAAGTCGGTTTTCTGGGGTGTTTTGTGCAGTTTTCTTACATATTTGATGAACATATTTATTTATATTTATTTTTATAATGTATATATTTGTAAATACTACTTTCATTAAAAATATAAAAAAAAGATAAAAATTTAAAAAAAATCTTTTATAAAAATATTTCCTTATATGTACCTATGTATATTGTATTATATGTGTATAATATATGTATACAATTAATTTCCCTAAATAAAAATTACCAAAAAAATTAATTGTCTCACATTAATTAATTTAATTTATTTAATTACGAAAATCATATGTAATTATTTAATTTATTGATTTATTTGAATTCATTTGATTTGATAACTTACCTTTTATGTAAAGATTTGATTTTGTGCCTTAAATAGCCACCATTAAGGTGGTTAATTGATTTTTGGGAATTATTTAATTTATTTATTTTAATTAATTACGAAATTCGTTTTTAATTAATTATTTATTTTATTTATTCAATTATTTTATTTAATTAACAAATAAACACTTTCCTCATTTGTGAATATCTTCCATTTTTTATTTTCTTCTCTTTTTAATGGGCTCCTCCTCCCTCATTCACACTTGATCAATCTTTGGCGGAGAGGAGCCCAGTTTCCGAGAGGTTTCTTGTTGAAGAGGGTCCTAGCCTCCGATCCAGTCGGTGACAGCGGCTTGAGCTTCGTCGAGGCCATCATGGCTTGTCCGATCCCCGAGGTGAGATCCACTTTTACTTGTTGTTTTTCCTAGGTAATCGTAGAGTTAGATCTTAGCGTAGGAGTAGGAAGTAATTTTTAGATTAAAAATTCCAAAAATTCATCACACTTTAATCCACATCCGACACCGACTTTTCATCTCACGTCGCGATCTCCACGCGTTCTTTTTCTGCCTCACGCAACCTTCCACCTCCGGTCACGCACGGTGACCGGAGACACGGATCTATTCCATCGCATCATAAGATCCGCCCATTCACCAACTTCATTGTGTTTATAAATAAATTAAAAAAAACGTATCTTGTTTTCTAATCCTTGTTTTTGCAAGATACAATAAAAAAAATAATTTTTTCTTTGTTCCCTCTAACATTTGTTTTGCAGGTTAAAAAAAATACAAAAAAAAATGTTCTTTGTTTCTAACATGTTGTTTTGCAAGAAAATATAAAAAAAGAACAATAAAGATTTTTTACTGTTTACATATTTCTGATAACAAAATAAAAAAATACATTTTTTCTCTGACCATTTCCTGCAGCAAAAAAAAACAAAAAAAATAATAAAAAAAAAGCAGCAACAGGGGCGGGTCGTCACCCCCGCGCCCCTCTTCCAGCCCGCACGTCCGCCCTTCCAGCCCATGCGGCGGCGCCGCCCAGCCGCCTCCCCTCCAGGCCGGCGCTCCATCTCCGCATCACGTCCAGCCTCCGCGCGCGGTTGCGCGGCGCGACCCGAGCCATCTCCACCGCCACGCCTGGACCTCCCCGCGCCTCCGCTGCTGCCATCGGCCGCATCATTGCCTCGCTCCGGCGGCGGCCCCCTTCCCCAGCAACGGCGCCATTCTGATGACACGAAAATCACGCGGTCGAGATAGGATAAATAATATGAAAATAAGGTGTCGTCGTTCTCAACCGCACGATTCGGTCAACGAGAAAATTAATTGAAACCACTTCAGATAAGATAAATCAATAAAAGCAAATGTAAGCGGCTTTTCGCTATTCTTTTTACCTGGTATAGCGACCAGGGTCGAACACAAGGAGCACGATTTAAAAACTAAGCAGTCAAATTTCAGGAAAGCTAAATTTTTTAGTGGTTTTTTGAATTTTATATATATATTTTTTTATTTTTAAAACAAGCACAATATTCACAAGCGATAAGAGCACAAAAATTGGACAGAAGTTAAAACAAATCAAAACACAGCTAAAGGAATTTTTGTAGAATTTTTAGGCACTTTTGCGATTTTTATGATTTTTCAAAGTTTAAACATGCAAAAAGACACAGTTTTTGATTTTTTAAATGTATTAAATGTCAACGAAAAACTATGAAAATTTTATACAATATTAAGAAACATATCAGGAGCATACATCAATTTTTGCGGAACTTATTAAGCATGAAAGCACCATTTATTTCAATCAAATAGCATGCAAATTTAAGTCTGGATCACAGGGACTGGACTGTAATTCCTCAAAGTTGTGGCTTGAAAAGATAACAGAATAAAACAACAGGTAAAAGATTGCAAATTACCCTATGGAGAGCATCCTTTGCATGTGCAGTTCTGGACTAAGGGAGGCTTTTCTGCAAACTTAAAAAACTCTCAAGGACATATATGTAAATTTTCCAAATCCCTTTTTTTATGCCCTCTAGGGTTTCTTCCTCTTCGTTTCTTTTCACAGGGACAACAACAGGATGCAGCCACCGCCGTCGTCCTCTTCTCCACGCGCGAACGGCGGCTAGAGGGGGCACGCGGGCGGCTGCTGGCGGAAGGGGAGGCCGCGCGCGGGGCGCCGCGGCTCGGCGTGTTCTCCAGGTCGCCGGCTAGGCCAGGCCCCCGCTCCCGCGACCCCCGCTGCTCGCCACACGCGGTCCCGCGCGACCGTGAGCCCGCCCTCCTCCGCCGATCGACTCCAGCGCCCAGCCGCGGCGCCCCGCGCGTGGCCTCCCCTTCCGCCAGCAGCCGCCCGCGTGCCCCCTCTAGCCGCCGTTCGCGCGTGGAGAAGAGGACGGCGGCGGTGGCTGCATCCTGTTGTTGTCCCTGTGAAAAGAAACGAAGAGGAAGAAACCCTAGAGGGCATAAAAAAAGGGATTTGGAAAATTTACATATATGTCCTTGAGAGTTTTTAAGTTTGCAGAAAAGCCTCCCTTAGTCCAGAACTGCACATGCAAAGGATGCTCTCCATAGGGTAATTTGCAATCTTTTACCTGTTGTTTTATTCTGTTATCTTTTCAAGCCACAACTTTGAGGAATTACAGTCCAGTCCCTGTGATCCAGACTTAAATTTGCATGCTATTTGATTGAAATAAATGGTGCTTTCATGCTTAATAAGTTCCGCAAAAATTGATGTATGCTCCTGATATGTTTCTTAATATTGTATAAAATTTTCATAGTTTTTCGTTGACATTTAATACATTTAAAAAATAAAAAACTGTGTCTTTTTGCATGTTTAAACTTTGAAAAATCATAAAAATCGCAAAAGTGCCTAAAAATTCTACAAAAATTCCTTTAGCTGTGTTTTGATTTGTTTTAACTTCTGTCCAATTTTTGTGCTCTTATCGCTTGTGAATATTGTGCTTGTTTTAAAAATAAAAAAAATATATATAAAATTCAAAAAACCACTAAAAAATTTAGCTTTCCTGAAATTTGACTGCTTAGTTTTTAAATCGTGCTCCTTGTGTTCGACCCTGGTCGCTATACCAGGTAAAAAGAATAGCGAAAAGCCGCTTACATTTACTTTTATTGTTTTATCTTATCTGAAGTGGTTTCAATTAATTTTCTCGTTGACCGAATCGTGCGGTTGAGAACGACGACACCTTATTTTCATATTATTTATCCTATCTCGACCGCGTGATTTTCGTGTCATCAATCATCTCCCTATACTTAAACTATGCACGTCCTTGAGCATCTCAAGCATGAATAAGTTGGATTATCCCTGATTATGCAAGTGAATACATGACCTGATCTGTTCAAGAACTCTTGAGTTTAGAGATCCAAAATTTTAAAGCTGAACCGAGCTCTAACCAAGATGTATCCAATTTCTCTAATTTATCAGACTCTCTCTGTATACGTATAAAATAAGCATTAAGTGTTGACTACAGTCATAAGAGTAAAGTCACAACTTCACCCAAGGTCCTAGTCCAAGAAATTCTTCTAAGGACTTGATCCTCAACACTAGGGAATAAACCAAATACTGCATCCAAGCCATCGTCTCTTTAGTTGTCGGACTTAAAAATGTGGATGGAAGGTTAGTTGATGGAGGGCATGGGATTGTGTCATTTCTTCTCTCCCTCTCATTGGAACAAGGATCCTCTTGAGGGCCTTAATAACTCAACACATATTTTTATTGTTGATCAGTGTGTCCGTTAAGAGAAGTTGTAGTCGTTTGCACTTGTTTTCTTGGGAGTACACCTGGGTGTGCCTTTTTTGAGTATCTAATATACCTTCTACACCCAGACTTGTAGCATTTATGACGCAAAGCCCTTTTTTGGTGCAAGCCCGACTCCTAGTCCTAATAGTGGTGGTCCAAGTGGACACTTTGAAATGGTTGGGAGCTCTCGCCTTTGGTGGAAGATCTTTGATATTTGACTTTGCATGTGAGAGCTTTTCTTTCAATATTAATATTACATTTCATTGCTTTTGGCTAGATCCACTGGTTTTACCAAGAGTTGGTGCACATTGATCAACAAAATTTTATTTCATCACACCCTAGCACATATGTAAATATTAAGAGATAGTACAAGAACCAAGTTCTCATACTGGCTAAAAATGCTGACATTCAGGTTTCATGAAGCCTTCAATGATTTTATCCCATCCTCGAGTATCATTAAATCGAGTCCAGACTCAAATCCCCCATCAACTCCTCTCATCATAGCTGCACTCGTGTATGTGAAGTATTGATCATATTCTTAAGGTTAGAGACTAAACATGCAATATAGCACACATATCTTCCAAACAGGGAAATGTGGATAATTAAGTCGAAGACCCTGATAACTAAGGCTGGTTAACCTAAAATATCAAGACCTCGTAAACCAAGTGTTCTTGAACATCGCTAATCCTGTGTGAACGTGCAAGTGTCAAGGATTAAACCAACTCCTTTTCATTTTTTTCAAAAACAATATTTATAAACACTGGTTAGTCTCATTTAAACCCTCTTTTCCAAAAGAATTTTGAAAAAAATTTCAGAGCAGTGTCACATATAAAAAGGTTTTTCAAACATTTTTTCAAGCGATTTTTCAAAACAAGTAAAAGCCATTTTTCAAACCATTTTCAAAATATTTTCTTCAGAATAATGTAACATAGTAGAGAAAATTTTTCAACCTTTGAAAACATTTGATCCAACCTAGTTCAAAAAATTTATACTCTAGCCCAAAAAGTTTTAAATTTTTCAAAATTTTCCAAAATAGAGCTATGGTTAAAGTATATATATACACTATATATACAGTATACCCCCCTATACTTAACTTTTGCTATGTCCTCGTAGCACTAAGTGAGACAAAGCCATATCTCTAGTTAAGATATAGGAAAGAATATATGAACTGAGGAGGACACCCCATATACTTAGGTTAAAATAATCTAAGTATTAAAGAGAAGGAAAGTGAGTCTGGAATTTACAGGAACTCAGGTCCCCCTATACCTAGGGTCTAGGGGAGGCTGTCGAAAAAATTCAAGTCTCAATCAACCAAGCAACATCCTCGATTCACCAACTCACACATGAAACCAATAAATGTTGATTATTTATCTTGTCATTTTTATTGGTGATAAATAAAAGTTCTATTTTACGCAAGGCTAAATTATATGACAAATCAAAAATATCCTACGTAAAAAGGGTGTTGCTCTCCCAAAATATGATTTTTACTCCATTTTATTAGTCAACTTGCATTATCAATCATATTTTTTAGCTTTAAGGTTATCACTGATTTAATGAGCGCACAAATCAATTAAACATCGTCTACCACTCATTCCCAATTTCCAGTTAATCTTAGATGATCAATCTAGGAAGGGATGTCGAGAAAAAGCCAATGTATACGATAAAATCATGACCTATGCTAAAGAAGAAACCCCGCAGTGCCTTTTGCTATATTCATGAAGAAGCGAGATTAAATTAAAACCAAAATGTTAAATGTATGCAATTCGATGAAAACCATACCTAGCATGCTTCTATTAACGAAAAAAGAACATATTTAATTTTGGCTGAGTGTAGCGATGTCTATGTGTGTCTCAAATTAATATGTGTCTTACCTATGATCAAACACATGAGATATGGAATAAAGTAGCTCGGAGAGCCGTGTGCCTGATCCTAAATCGATACTAAAGTGGGGCTTGCCGAACACAACCACAATTGCCTTCGTTTATTTACAATCGCGAGTCTTCAAACGAAGACCGTTGTAAAGACGATTATTTACATGCATGAATGAAAAATGCAAGAGACATTAATTATCTTCAATTTCTTTAATGGTTGCTTATGCGGCTCCTCATAACGGGAGCTCCTACTCCTTGCCTCCTTGTTTGCCAAGGGTCCCTGCCACAAAAAGCAAACATTAGACAGATATTCGAAAATTATCGACACAATGCAAACAAAACAAGTGGCTCGACCTAAGTGTTAAAAATTACCACTTAAATCAAATAATAAAAATCAAAATAAAACAAAAGATGAGCCGTATCCACGACAATGACGCCATTTGACAAACATGAAATTCCCCCGCGGAATTAACACTCAAAATTCGTTATAGTAGGGAAAAATTGGGTCGATTAAAGATTGCTTGGATTGATTTATTTATCAATGAAATGCAAGCAGTTGAAATTTTTTTATTTGGGCAAGCCCAAGGTCAAACTCAAGGATCGAGCCTCTTAAGTACTTACTTAGACTCCTAATACTCAGATGAAGTGATTAATTGAAAACTAATAGGTCAACGTACAAAATAACACGATGCATATGAGGTGAATAGATGTAGACACTTTTTATTTAATTTTTTTATAATGCAATGAGATGCAAGTGAAGATAAATGCAAATATGCCCTATCTAGATAAAATAATTGAGCCAAGAAAATGTGGTCAACTTCAGGATCCAATAATGAAGCGAATTCCATTGATGAACCAATACAAGGCATAAAAATCATTACATAGATGATGCTCCATTACTAAAATTAATCATCAAAATTAAAAGTGTCAAATCATAAAGCGAGTCATGCCACAAGATAGAAAATGAAATATGCTTCAAAACGAAATCGAAATCAACAAAAACGGAGATTACATGCTCAAGATATTCACGAAAGAGTCCAGAGGTATATACGCAAGAAAAACTTCTAAATAAATAGATAAAATACTACAAATAGGTCTACGAAAGGACTTAAATGTAATTATGAAAAGTCGTGAGGCCTTCCATGTTATTTACCCATACAAATGGGGGCTAAATTGCAATTATTAAAACCCGAAGAGGCTCGGTTGACCCAGACGCGCATGTAATACACGTGATAGGAGGCTTTATTTGCAATTTGGAGAAGTCTGCAGGGTGTCCCTCCAATTTTTCCTAACCTCATGTGACAAAGGCATGTGAAGCTAGGCTCGGATGCAGGTGCAGGGTCAGGGTGAGGCGCGACAGGCTCGACGGTGGCTCGGACAACGTATCGACAGATGACACTCTAGCTTGGCTCGAGTGCCCCAACCCTGGAGGCTCCGGGCGGTGATGTGGCCTCCTATGGGCCATCCGATCGTGAGGGGATGACAATTGTACGTTGCGTTCCTCCTCGCCGTCACCTACTGCAACAAACTTGGCGAGGCTTTGACGATGGACTCACAACTCCGTTTGGCCATGGTTTGACGTCTAGAGATTGACGGAGACTATGGAAGTGTCAATGATGAAGATCAGATGACGGAGAATGGTTTGGGTGGTCTGGATTGAAGTGATGATGTGAGATCGTCGAGGATGAAGCTCTTGAAAACAACCCTGGTAAAGGCTCCAACCAATCAAGAAGTACCTACAATCGTAGTCCAAAGCCGAAGTGTGCGTGCATGGGGGCGAAGTGAGTGGAGCGGGGTTCCATGCAAGCGAAGGAAGGGGGGATCGGAGCTCCGTCTCCGATGAATTGGAGAGGAGGTGGTGCGTTGGTGGGAAGATGCTGGAGAAGAGGAGGCGAATGGGACATGTCACAAAGGTGGGCGAGGTGTGGGGAAGCTCGTGCTATGGTGATAGGGATGGAGAATGTGTTGAATTAATTAGTAGAAATTACAAGAAAAAGACAATAGAACTCACCTGGAGATCAAGGCGGAGGAGGGGGCTTGGGCTGAGGATTGGGTGGCGCTCCGGTCTTCGCTGGACTCCCCCAGCCATGGGGAGAAACTTGCCGATGCTTGAAGACCGGAGGCTTGGTCTACCATGGCCAAGGGTCTATACTGGGGCCATGGCGGTCTTTGCATCATTGATTTGGTCTCCCCCTGTCATGGGGAGACAGAGAGATGCTAGGTCGTGGCCCACGTAAAGATGGACTGGTTGATTTTTGGGCTATCACAATGTATTTGAAGGGGGAAATTTGAGGTTCCGGTGGTGGATGATGTGTGTTGTGAGTGGGGTATAAAGCGCGAGAGAGAGGGGTGCGAGAGGGGATACGTGGTCTGCGAGTAAGAAGGATGAAAGGGATTTGACTTGACCTAATCAAGGAGGCGAGGGAGATGTTGAGAAAGTGGCAGAAATGGGAAGGGGGTGACGGATTTGCTTGATGAGAACGTGGGAGAGAAGTTGGAAAAACTGGAGGTCGAATCAGGTTATTCAGACATAACACATAAAAAAGCAAGAACTTGAGGTCGAATTTGGAAAAACTCAAAACATGAAAGTTCTACAAGTTTCATGTTGATAAAAATGCAAAAGAGGTCAAACAAAGGGAGAAATAATTTTGTGAGCGTTTTTAAAGGTATAAAAACACTACAATTTTTGCTTTTGTCATTTTCTGTATTTTTAATTTATTTCAAGATCCAGGTATATACACCAATTAATTTGGTTTTTATTGACACCAATTTAAGCTAAGAGGTTAAAGTATGGAAATTAATATGATGAATTCAAGGTTCATCACCCAACCCTAAGGTACTCTTCACGCCTTAGAGTCATAGTGTAAGGTCACACTCAGACAAAGACCACAAACTATCCACTAAGCTTGAGAAATTAGACATAGACAAAAGATCAGATCAAGGCTTCATCATCTAAAATCCTAAGATCCACCATCATGATTTTAAATATGATAAACAGATGATAATATATTTAACAATCATAAAACTAACAAAAATATTAGGTATGTAAAAGTTAAGAGGTGCTTGGCTGAACATGAGTTTCACATATAGAGCAGTTTAAAAACCATTTTCCATGTAATTAAACTATTTTTCTTAAATATCAACACCTATCTAATTGCTTTCCTTTGAAACCACTAAATTTCATATTAATTTTTAAGGATTGTATGGGGCTGCCCCCTTGGGGCAGCTAACATGGCTGCCCCACCCCATTTTTTGTCATTTTTTCTTTTTTTTTGAAAAAATCGCTATGTCTATTCATCCCTATATCATTCCTATATGCCGTTCGAATTTCGTCAGATTCAGAGACTCTTATGACTTCCATCCAGATAGGGTCGATTTAAAAAATCCCGCGATCGTTAAAAAAATGTTTGTCTGGATGGAGGTCGTCGGAGTCTCTATTTCTGACGAAATTCGAATGACATATATGAGGGATATAGGGATGAATATACATGGTGATATTTTTTCCCAAAAATAAAAAATACAAAAAATGAGGTAGGGGCAACCATGTTGAGCGCATCCCCATTTTTTTTCCAATTTTTAATATACTAGATTGTATGCAACAATCATTGACATTCTCTTGTTCCTTGAATGCTTGGCTGTCAAACGCCTGCGTCGCAATGGCTAGCTGATGATTCCGAGCGTCTACTGTTATACTCGATGGTACACATGTTGTAGTTTCTGTATAGTTTATAATGTAAATGCTTTTCTTTCTCTTCTATATTCTGGGATACATGTATACGATGTAGTCTCTTTTGTACATGTAATATATATATGTATGGAAATTAATGAAATGTGATTTGGTGACACTTTTGGTTTTGTGGTTATTTACATTAAATGTTTATGTCGTTTCAAAATACAAAATTTTTTTCATCAATTTCTGTAACCTAGCGCGATCATTGAAGAACATAATAATTGTGAGATATCATGTAAACGAGTATCTTGGTCCACAAACATCGCATTGGAATACCTATTTAACATAAAATGTTATTAGGAGTTTAATTCTTTGACTTAATACATTAACTCCAGAGTATTTGCTTGTTGTGGATTCAATAACTTAGGGATTCACATATTTATGTGCATTGTGTTCTTTATTGAAATTGGAGCTTAAATTGATAATCGCTCATGGATCGATTTCTCCTCTATATTGGTTGAGCTTTGTTAGAATTTCAAATAGGGGCCTGATTGTATTAGTTTGTGCATCCACACAATAATTCCATACATTTTATGTTATAAATTAACTTGTATAAAAATCACAAAGAAATATCACTCATGCATTCACCTTGATCAAAATGACATTAACTTAGATAAATTAGGATATTTGAACCTAGACTAAGTAGCTTACTAACTAGTGTCCTAGAGTTCGGCCATAGACTTGCCATGTTAAAAATCAAGCCGTACCTCCTCATGGAGATACTTTTGTACGGTTTTGAGTGTTGCCCGTACTATGACTATTACATTCTTAACTTAGGGCAAGAATGAGTTTATCAGAAGAACACACCAAAACAATTCAAAACAAGACTACACACCAAATATGGACCATTTCACTCTGTTAAAATAGTACGTTGGAAATATATAATACTGCAAAGGAAATAAATCTAACCTCGAAAAGATCCAAAGGAGGCGATGAGTAAGTTGTCTTTGCTCGTCTTCCCGTTTGGCTCTCAAGATCTCTCTTGCTCACAAGCTCGCCAACTTGTAGTCGACAGAAAATGGAGAAAGAAACAAAAACTGGAGGCAGTGTAGGCTACAACTTGTAGGTGCATATTATACCATAATCTACATAATGATATATATGCCAAATCTCGGACACCATTTGAGAATTGGAAAATACTCCCTGGGAGATAAGAAAAAGGATATGTGCAATGTATATGGGATATGGCCATATCCCACATGGTTCCTAAATTAGATTTGGCATTGGAAAAGCTATCCCTCCACTCCTCCAAGAACCAAACAAAATTTTAATTAGGACAAGCAATTACGAAATGCTTGGGCCATTTATTATCATGACTTAGAATATAGAGATTATTACCCCACGACCCCTGAAATCATTGTAAATTATCTTCTCGATCTTCTAGACATCGTTAATATCTTTGTCGATTCCGTAAACTTATTAACTCTTACCTTACCGACCGCTCGGTTAACTTCCATCCATTTGATCATAAAATTTAATCATATTCTGTTAAAAAAATGTACATATTTGACTCTATGTTTAGCAATTTTTCAAAAGATAGCATCCCTCTTCTGCGTTCGGATCGTCTATTGCAGTGCTATACTGCACCACAGCCGCTCCATCAAGCTCGAACTTGATCGAGCGCACGGCATTACAGCAGAACCCATGCCCTCCCTCTACCTCCCTCAGCCGTCGCCGCCCGATCTCTGCCCCCTCTCACTGAATGCTTCCCGGAGCTCCGATCCCCTCCCCCTCCCTTGCCGAACATCGCTGCTGCTCTCCGCCCCTCCCCGATCATCGCCCGACAACTCCCCTTCCCGCGCTACTGTTGTCGATCTCTGCCCTCCCCGGCTGCTATTGCTGCCTGTATACGTCCCACGTCGCGCCATCGCCACTGAGGAAGTCTACGAAGACCCTGAAATACCCATTGTAAATCTTCTTCATGTACTCGGAATCCTCCGAGCATCGCCGACTGGTTTTTGTTATATGCAGTTAGCCGTTAATGAATTGGTTGTTTAACATAGTTAAGTTCCTTTTTCTCGACCCTCACCATCTCCGCCAATGACGTTCGATGTTCTTCACCACAACAAAGGAAATGACATCGTCAAAGGCATCTCCTTCGAGTTCATGCTAGTTTTACTCTGTTGTCCCTATCGTTTCACAGATAAACAGAGACATGTTAGTCCGAATTAACAAAGACGACATTGAAAATACTTGTGATTTGATGACACCCAAAGTAGGGAGCACAGATTACTACTGGGGCCATGGACTCGCTCACCTGTCTAATTAACTGCTGTTGGACGTCTGCCCCCTTTCCAGGTTGCTCAACCACTACTCATGGATTGGAGAAGTAGGTGGAATGCATGGAAGAGAAAGAAGAAGAGGAAGAAGGGGGAGATAAGAAAGAAGGAGAGAGAGTGGAAGAAAAGATACTGCTTGATTTGATGTTGTTTGATTAACTCAATTATAACCCAAACAAGTTAGGTCAAGAACTATCAAATTAACAACATGATTCATACAATATAAGACAGAGTAAGTTTACGAGGCCGGGGGGATAATAACGATGTTTACGACGTCGAGAAGATGATTTACGATGATTACATGGTTCATGGGGTAAAAATCCATAGAATATATGATCAACCATTATTCTATATGTTTTTGAAAAATATATCGATCAATATAACTATATTGGGCTAGCATACCCTATTACGAGCCAGTCTATTGGGTCCTATTACGGGCTGGGTTATCAGGCTATTGAGTCCGGGCCGCAGTTGACTCGAGCCCGTCCCTTGTATCTAATGTGCTAATATTGCGGCCCAATCCTAGCCCAATATAAATTCTGATTCGAGCTTGAATCGAGTTCCTAAGTCAGGTCATGGGCTGAATTCGGACTAGCTAGACCCAATGCTCATCCTGCTTGCTATCTCATTAGCACCGAAGATAACCTAATCCTTGTCAGAAACATAAATCTCGATGTCGTCCCACAAATCCCACTTCCCACAAATCCGGGGGGAACAGGATCCAGAAGAAAGAGGCACGTGCCGGCGGCGGTTCTTCCTACGTCACACAATCCTCTCCTTCGCACATCCATCCCCAACAGGGCTTCTCACTTCCAAGTTCCAGAACCCTTCGCGCTTCATCCTGAAGTCTTCTTCCATACACACCGCATTCCTCCGCATCACTCCACTCCACTCCGCTCCATCCCATCCCATCCGCAAGTGAAGGGCTTCTGCGGTGGATATGGCGGCGGCGGTCGCTTCGGGCGGCAATCAGCTGCGTGCTTCGCTGAATGCCAAGAGGAAGAGCCACGAACACAGGGGAAGCCCTCGAGAGGATCAGATTCAGGTCCCGAAACACGACGCGGGCGAGCCCGTCGTAGATGCCAAGGGGGATCTTCGTTGTGCCCATTGCTGCGGACGGGCGTGCACGTATTGGGAGGACGAGGCGGAGGAGTTCCCGTATGCGGATTGGAGCGAAACCACGGAAATGCAGCTGAAGGAGCTCGTCTTGGGCTGCTTGGATGTCGTCTACCGCAGCGCCGTGCGGAGGATCGCCATGTGCGGGTACAGCGAGGAGGCCGCCACGAGGGCCGTGCTGATGTCGGGCGTCTCGTGCAAGAGCAGGGATGCAGGGATGAACGTCTTGGGTGAGGCACTCTCGGTTCTGAGGGACGGCTCCGACACTGATCCTAAAGGTCTGCCGTTTGAGAGCCTGGAGGTGATGGAGGAGCACGTGCTGGAGGAGATGATATCGATGCTCCAGGATGCTCATCCCTTCTTGAGTAGTGGCGATGCAATGTGGTGCCTGCTCTCATGCGATATGGATACACAGCGTGCACTCGGGATGGGGGTGAATCCTCTGGGCAGCAGCTGTGGTGATGAGATCATCCTGTCTTCTTCTTCTGTCCCCTTAGCTGAGCAGGGATACGGCTCCACGAATCCTCCAGGTGCGAATTCTGACGAGGCTTCTGAGTGCAGTAATTTGGAAAGGTTGGCACCTTCGATTGAGAGTGTTCTACTGTCTATGATGGGTTTCCCCGGCTTACCATGCGAGAAATCAAACGGTTCTCTCACTGCGATTAGCAAGTGCTGCGTAAGTCATTCGAGTGCGCACATGGAAGGCTTTTTGAGTGTCAAGAAGAGGCAGAATAGCCGGTCTAAAAGAGATTCAACTCTCAGGCAGAAGTATTTTCATATCGAGAAGTCCTGCCAATCATGTGGTTTAAAGGGGTCTATTAGACCTGGCCAACTTGGTAATTTTGGTAGTCTGATAACGGACAAGAAGGGCAGGTCGTTCTCAGAATCAACTGATATGGGTGTGAAAAGTGCTATGGCAAAAATCGGGAAAACCATCAGATCAAGTTTTTTGCAAGGTGATGGGGTTCCTATGCTTTCTGGCGATGGGGGAGCTTATACTTGTCAGTCGTTCTGCTGCAGAGCTGGCAAATGTTTGTCTTCATCTGGGGTTGCCGATAACGAAATACATATGGTGCCAATCATCGAAGAAGGCAACGCTAGAAGTGGTTATAGTAAGTCGAAGCATGTGAGTCCTACTGATACTGTGAAGGATCATGGAGATGTAAATACTCCGGGTAGTTGTATGGTTGGGCAGCATAACCTGTCCGACAAGAAAGATGAACTGATGCTTAAGTTAACTCGGCATATACATGAGTTGCAAATCCTACTTGAGGAGTGGAAAAAATGGGCTCGGCAAAAGGTGGTGCAGGCTGCTCAAAGGCTCAGGAAGGACACGGCTGAGATTCAAATTCTGAGACGGGCTAAAGATGAAGTCACAAAGCTTAATAAGGAGAAGCAAATGTTAGAACAGAACACACTGAAAAAGTTTACAGAGATGGAGAATGCTCTTTCGAAGGTGGGTGATCAAGTTGCATGGGCTAGTGGTGCCAAATGCCGGCTTGAGTTTGAGAATGCTGAACTGAGAGCAGAAATGGAGGCTGCTAAAATACAGGCCTCAAAGTCAGTTGATAGCTTTCATGAATCAGTGAGGAGGGAGTCAGAGATGATTAAGAACATGCAGTCATGGGATCGTCATAAACCTGTACTGCAAGAAGAAATCGTGGCTGAGAAGCATAAGCTTTCCGAGCTTCAGGCGGAACTTAATCAAGCTTTGAAGTATCACTCTCAACTTGAGGTGCATTATCCTGTTGAAATTCTGAAAAGTAGAAATTTAGTACACATTTTTCATATTATCAACTATTTTAATTTTTTGAACTTGCATTTTGTTAAATCAGCTAAATTACACCATCTTTCTAACTTCAAAAGGATACTAATTCCCTAGAACAATGTTTAAAATAAAATTTAATATATATGGTAAAATGGAGCTTACACCTATCTGTAGGTAACTTTCCTACATCCACCCCTTTTCCCTCTATTTTTTGATTTGAATTGAATCCTTGGAGAATTTGAATCCCCGCTATTTCCCTCTGTTTTACAAAAATTCGAAACACATATTCCACTTAATATTCTAAGTAAATCTCTTAAGGATTCATTTCAAAAATAAAAAAACTAAGGGAGAAAGGGCCGGTGTAGGAAAGTTACCTACACATGGGTGTATGCTCTCCAATCCCTATATATATGTATATATAAGGGAGCCGACACCGGGGGGTGTAAGTAACTCCCTACACCCACGCTTTTTTTCATTATTTTTCATTTTTTTGAAATGAAACCTTGAGGGAATGAGATCACCATATAACACCATGGTATCAATCCAAATTCAACTTAATCCGGGACTTCTATCATATCCATCAAGACTATCAAAATTTAACGGTTTTAGAATTGCTGAAATCAACCCCTTCTAAATGAACATGTTAGGAATGTTTGAATTGCATGAAACTTGAAACACATATTCCCCTCAATATATTAAGTAAATTTCCTTAAGGCTCCTTAAAAAACTAAAAAATAACGAAAAAAAGATCGGGTGCAGGGAATTACCTACACCCCCGGGTGCAAACTCCCAGCTCCTACATATATATATATATATATATAACACATACATATAACCGTTTTTAGGATGCGGCATTTCTTGGATTACCCCAATACTTCTTATTTCTCAGTAAAGTAGCCTTCAAAATATCATCATTTAACAAAGTATCTTGTTTTATTTACTCGAAAATCATTTTTATTAATTATTATTCTGTCTGAGAAACATTATAGAATAAGCTCATCAATTCAGTTTCAACTGTTCACTTGTTTTGCCCACTCATATTTTTTAGGACATGGCAATTTATTAGTGTCTAGCTGAAAGATAATCATCAAATCAAATTATGTTCTGCAAGCCCATGGTAAAAAAAATGAAAATTCAAGAGCTTTTTTGTGAGATGGGCTTCACAGCTGAAACCGTAGAAAGTGTCTGATTTTGTTCTAACATTAAAACATGTAAATGGCCTTTACCGATTAGCTGAAAATTCTTGTAAATTGAATGCCACTTTGTGCAAATCTTATAATATTGTATATGGTAATTGTTCATGTCACGTACTGAGTTACAATTTAAAACACGTCTATATTGACATTTCTTTCATATTTTTGTACTGTTACATGTATGCTGATCAATTTATAATTCTGCGTGTTTTTTGCAGTATTTTTTAAGTTACCTCTCATTGGGCTAGATTTTGTGTATCATTTTGTAGAATACCTAGATCAAAGTTTTCATTTTCTTCATCATGATGTAGTTCAACAGATGTAGGGACTCTTGGTGTGAAGGTAAAAGTTTCATGTTGAACAACCAAGAGTTGTGGGATCACTCCTAGAGAGGCGTCTTGAAAGTAGGGGGAGTTTCAAGATCGTGCTTGATGATTGGTAAGGAAGGGATGTGCTGGCAAAGGTCCTCCTGGATTTGGTTATGCTAATAGAGGACATGCAATTATGCAAACGGTGGTGGCGCAATGTTGGGAAAGGGTTTGGCTGCCCAAATGTATTATGTTCTATGGTGGGAGGATTGTTGAATTCACATTTTTAGGTGGATTGATATTCGAAGTGGCATCAAGGGGCCTAGATTGGGACTCATGGGAGTGGTTAGGGGAGACCTTTTTTGTTACCAGGGCTTACGAGGCACTTAGGGAGAGATCGTCTGTGTTGGATCAAGCGTTAACATCAACTATAGTATAGGCTGCTGTTTAAGGCCAAGGTGCCTTTGAAGGTGATACAACATGCTTGGCTGGTGGGATGTGGGAGGTTGGTTATTAACTTATTATGACTCTTGGTAATGGGGTTGGGTTGGGCTGGAATAGCTTCTGTGAACAAGGTTCTAGAAAGCGATAGTCGGTACTCGGTCGGCAGGGTCATTGACTAAGGTTTAATCAACAATCAGAAGACTAATCGGATTTAGTTAGTCATTAGTCGGTTTTCAATTTTTTTAATTATTTTAAATATATAAATCAATTTTTATACACATATTCTTATATATTTACATTGATATGTATATTTTCTATATTATCATAATGAAATAAAAGAAGTAATTATCGTTAAATATAACATCAAACATATTACAATAAGTTTACTTCAAAAAATCGAAAACCTAAAAGACTAAAAGATTTTTATGTAAAAGTTGACCGAGTAGTCAGGATGACCGATTAATGGCCGACTAGGCCTAGACGAGTCGGCTACCCCTCCCCGACTCGACTAATCGGCCTAGTCGACCGACTTTTACATCAATGTCTGTGAATAGTTGCCGTTTGGATGGTTAGGAGGGTTGGAATAGTAATTGTGATCATTGTGATGTGATGGTACGTTGCTCATATATTATACTAATTATTTTTATGATTATAATATGTCTTGATTTTATTTGAACGTATTAAAAAGTATAATAACAAAAAAATGTGGAATCCATACAACTAATTCCAACCTAGGAAATCATGGGTAGAGCTGTAGGGTATCTAGTTTACCCCGTGGTACATGGTAACCAATCGACTAGGATGGTGGGACTGGGTGCTATATGAAAGAGTTGGATATTCTGTGGATTGATCCGAAAGGTTAGGGCATCTTTTGGACGAGTTTCAGATCAAGAGGAATTGGGGAGGGGGAGCAGATGTACATGGGGCAAAAATATATGAGCTTACCTCTTTTGTTGTCCTTTGGCTTATTTGGAGTGAGTGGAAAGTTATGGTTTTCAAGGGGAGAGAGGTTTTATGTAGAGAAATATGATTCATAGTACAATGGCATTGTATGCATTGTGGGTGACCTTATCTCCTTAAGATTCATAATTGTAATGTTGTTTTAATTATATTTTTTGGATGAGGTCACTTACTAGATGTTCATCCTTTGGCTATGAAAAAGAATGTTCTCTCTAATCTATGTATAATGTTCAAAGCTTAAACATTTTGGTAAGAAGAAAACATCATGGCACATAAATAGTGGGAGGGGCCTCTGCCAGAGGATCTGATCCGGGGAAAAAGGCATTATCTCAGACACCCCCGGTAATTACCTGCATGTGTATCACATTGTTTAATATTTCCATCAAACATATGCATTGTTTTTGTTGGGTTGTGCCAATGATCTAGTCTTAATACATCTATAAGACTTACTTTCTTTGTGCGTATTCTCTATTAAAAATCAAAGAAAGAAACTATGTAACTTGCAGAAAATGGTGTTTTAGTCCATTAAAATACCTTCAAAAATTCATATCTTGTACACACTTACTGTTTCGGTTTTGAGACCTTAATGGAAGTTTTTGACTTATATAGATGTACAATTTGTTTTGGTCACTTTTGATTTTGAGTTTTACTTTTATTTCTTTTACATTTTTCTTTCATTTTTTTCTGCTCGGTCAACATTCTAGTCAGTCAACTGCCAAGTGGCCTTTCCCCATTCGCCACCATTCCTCACTTAAGCCACCTCAACTAAGAGCAACCCCCTCATTTCACCAACCAATTATGCTCCATCGAATGTCGACCAATGTGTCAACTGTTTGCCTCCCCACTTCACCCATGTCTTCTATATAGACACCCAACTTCCCTCTTCCTTATCACTCACCTTCTGGTCAGCCCAACTGCTCCAGCCCTCCCCCTCATCTTTGGGTGACCCAGACCTTGCTACTGCCTTTCACGTTTTCCATTCTCTTAGCTCCAACTACAACCCATCAAAAAATGAGCCCTCATCTCCATTTTCTATCATCTGCCAAATGAAGAGGCTCAACACCCTTGCTTCTTAGGTGATAGGTAAGAAGCTTCCAGGTCGTGCGACGACGACCGTATCCGACTCCACGGCAAGATCCACGTTGACAACCATCTCCATATTGCGAGCTTTGTCTCGAGGTCGCCCAGCTTCTCAGCTATTCTTCGAGATCAAGGTTGCATAAGTCGGAAGTCGGTCGGACGTGTCACTGACTAAGGATTAATTGGCAGTCAGATGACTAATCAGATTTAGTCAGGCATTAGTTGATTTTGATTTTTTTATTCTTTTAAATATACATATTAATTTGTATACATATACTCAATCATAAATTTGTATAGATTTAACGATTTTCAATTTTATAAGAGCTAAAAAAAGAAGCAATTGAAAGAAAAGGAGGAAAAAGAAGCAAGTTAAGAACACATGTTGGCTACACAACATTAGCTAATGTTTACAAACTGATACAAAATGTCAAAACAAAATCGATTCAAACAACATGTAAAAAGTCATTCATCTCCATCAATGTCATCATCCAAATCAAGCTCTTCTTCTTTATCATCATCATCATCATCACCATCACCATCATCATCATCATCATCATCAACATCATCATCATCATCATCATCATCTTCTTCATCTATGTCTTCAGGTAGAAATTCCTCATCTTCCTCATTTATAGGCATAGCATTGGAGCTCGAAGATGAAGCTCCCTTGCCACGTTTACCTCTCCGGCTTCTTCTCGGCTCCCAATTTTCTTTAGCACGCATGAGTCACTGCACCCCAAGTTAATCGCTGAAGCATTATTCTCAACAACCTGAACCACGTTCTCTACGCCAACTTCATTTATGCACTCATCCACCAGCTGGAAGATGTACTCGGTTGTGTGTCTCTCGTCAGAAGCATTTATGGACTTCAAAAATGAGGTCCCCAAGAGCAATTGACAAAAGTTCATGATGTTCCTTCCTCTCATATCTGTCCATACATCAGTCATTATAGAGCATCCTGTCTTCTTCCATGTAATTCGATGACATTGCAAGTCATATGATATATTCTTCACCGCCTTCTTTAAAAATGACCCGCCATCTCATACCTCGTAGGAGTCTTAAATTCGAGACCATACATCCCAATTGCCTCCACCATCTGCACGAAGGACTTCGTAGTGAATGCATTGAAAGGGATTGCTGACGTATATGTCTAGTTGCATATATAGGAGACGACCCTCTCACGATGATCTTTGGATAAAGCATCTTTTATGCTCATCTGATGTGATCCTTGAACATTGATCGTCTTCTCTTGAGAGTCGGAAGATCAATATCTTTCGCAGATCCAACATCTTCAGTTACACCGATATTAATCTCATCTCTCATCTGTGCATCCTCAACGACTTTCCGATTCTTCTTTCTGGCAACATCATCTAAGTATGATATCATTATCTTCTTTGTCTCTTCATCCGCCTTAGGACATGCAACCACGTTGCCTTTATGATGAGCAAGATGTTGCTTGAATATGTAAACCCCTCCTTTCACCACCTTCTTGCACAATATGAAAGTAACCGTGTTCGGATCCACACAATTTGAAAGGTATCCAAATTGCGATGCAAGATCACTTGATCCCGATGGCAGAAAGATGAGTCGCTACCAGAATCGACGTTTGTGGAGAGTGTGGCCATCTACAATGTCAGAAACTCACAAGTTAAAACGTGACATAGACAAGTTAGTAAAGTTGCTAATTACTATTCTATTAGTAAGTAGTAACAATTTTATCCTAAAAAAGGAGAAACAAATTCTGGGACTGTCTACCAAGTACCGACTTTAGGACTATCCACAAGGTAAAACAAATGTTGATAAATACCAAAGATTGTCCACCAACTCAACTTATAAATAATGATTTAATGCTGAAAATTATTAGATGACTTTTGAGGCACCGATGAAAATTTTCCGGCTACTTCCTTTTTCATCTATCAAAAATATCAATGACATTATAGCATGAAAATCTGGCATGATAACAATGCAAAAAAATATAGTTGGAAATGGATCCAATGCAAACAAAAATAACAGTGGATCCCATGCAAACAAATATAACAGTGACATTATATCATGAAAATCTAGCATGATAACAATTATAGCATGAAAATCCAACTACTTACTTTTTCCACCAATTTTTCAGCTATCATTTTAGAGGAACATATGGGATTATAACATGAAAATCTTGCTTGCTTGATAACAATGACATGATAACAACAACGACAATAAAAATGACATGATAACATGGAAATCTGGCGTGATAGCATGAAAATCTTACCAAGCACTATACCATATAAATAACAAATCAAATCCACACCTATCATATAAACCTGGTATGATAACAATGAATAAAATTGAAAAATGGATCGGAGGAGGTGCAAATGTTGGAAATCCTCATCTTTGGGGTCAACGATGCTGGTTGGATCGTCGAGCGACCGGAGGAGGTGCAATGATCGGAGGAGGTGGAGATCGGAGATGCAATGACTAAAGGAAGTGGCGATCGGAGGAGGAGGTGCAAGGCAATTGCTTGGGGAGGGTTTGAAGAACTGGGTATCGAGTTTTTCAAAGAGCTGCGTGAGGAGTCGAAGAGCCAGACAATAACCTAAATCCCTAACTCGAATCGGGTATCCAGATCCACTTGCAAAAGTCGCCTGATTAGTTAGCCGACTAAACCGACTAGTCGGGCCAACTAGTCGCTCTACCCGACTAAGGGACGATTGTCCTCAGTCGAGTCAGCCGAGCCACCAAGTCGCTTAATTGGACTGACCAGCCGATCGATTTTTGCAAGCTTGGTTAGGATGATTGATTCCATGACCGAATTGGAGCTTAGCTCCTCCATCCCTTCCATTGACCCCATTTTAGGCAAGCTCCCCCAGATCCCCCTTCTATTCTTAGATTTGAATCCACCCTCTCCCATGATCGAGATCCTCGTTGAGCCACCCCTTCTGCACCTGTAGGCTGAGAGCACCCTGCACATTCCACTTTAGCTACGTGGTCTGAACCCCACCTTCGACCCAAGCCTTCACCATCTTGCAAAACGAGGAGAAAGCTCTGGAGACAGAGGCACTTGGGGACAACGAGTAGCCCAACCATTGAGCGAAGACCTCCATCTCTTTCGGCGAGATCTGATGGTGCATCCACCTTCGTCGTAATAGCTTCAAGCTCCTACTTGACCTCGAGCTTGCTGTGTATGGAAGTCCTTAAGAATCAGAGAGACTCATAAATCATATGTGGTCAGTCTTTTCCGAGGACTACTCAAGCTATATTTGGTTATAAAGTTGGGAGGATTCGGTTCTATTCTACAGGCAAAGACATGGGACTCGAGATGAGGTAGACAAGGTGGCGGCGACCAACTACGATTCCAACACCTAGTCTCAGTTTTCTTCAGATGCAGAGTGCAATTAGTTAGACACATTTGGGTCTTGGCAATAGAATCCCACAGATTCAGATGGGTCCCTCTCACTTGGAGAGGCCAGTGTCAATGATTCAGTTTGCGTGATTATCTGAAGTCAATTTTTCCATGCAAAAGAGCAAAGAGATGCATCCTCCTACGCCCTCGATGACACAAAGGTCCATCTGAAACATGTTAGTCCCCATTCTCTTGGGACAATCTGAGGGTGAAGATGATGAGTCAGACGCTTATGCTGTCGAATTTCTAGATTTATTTTGCGATCTGACTCCTGAGCATAATCGGTGGGTGCATCAGTTTGCACAAAAACAGATCCAACCGCATGCAACTCATACCTAGATTCATTTTTTATTGAGCGAGACCTATTGAATAATAAAGATATTCTTGAGCTCAAACAATTACCTCGTATACTCAAGTATGCCTTCCTTTCAGGCCATCCAAAGAAGTTACCGATCATTATCACTTTGAGCCTAACCAGAGAACAATGATCTTGCTTGCTAGAGATTCTTGAAAAGAACCGTGGAACGGTAGACTAGAGTCTTTCGGATCTATGTGGGATAAAACCCTCTCTTTGTTCGCACCATATTTACTTGGAAGATGGTGTTAAACCCTCTCGTGAGTATCAACGCAGACTGAATCCGTACTTACAGGAAGTGGTAGAGAAAGTGATTGAGAAATGGTGTGGAGCATGATTCATTTATCCCATCTCTGACTCCAAATAGGTGACACCCTTCATGTTATCTAGTAAAAGTCGGAAATTCAGATTGTCACCAATGAGGAGAGAGAGGAGATCGTGACGAGAGTACCCACGTCATGGCATGTTTCTGTGTATTACATGTGCTTAAATGACACGACGAAGAAGGACCATTTCTCAGGGTTCGAAATCTCGATTTCGATTTCGTTTCGGTCACCTCCAGTACCGAAATTTCGACGATATTTCGGGAAATTTCGACGATTTCGGTGGAAATTTCGGAAATGGCTCAAAAAGTCATTTTCGACCATTTTTTTCGCAAATTAAGATCTTTCAAGTTATTTGCAACAATAATATCTCACAAATACACAGTTTTATCATATATATTGCTCATATATGCCCCTTATATCGCACATATCGGTCATATCAGTCATGTCGATCATTTCGTTGTTAAGGCTGATTATTGATGGATACATATTGGAAATGGATATCATTAAATCCAAGTTCTTAAAACAACAATAGCTAACAAATGCGTACTTATATCACACATATCTCTCATCCATATGCCTTATATTGCACATAACGATCATATCGGTCATTTCATTGTTAAGGTTGATTATTGATTGATACATATTGGAAATGAATATCATTAAATCCAAGTTCTTAAAACAATAATAGCTAACAAATCCAAGTTCTTATATCACACATATCTCTCATCCATATGCCTTATATCGCACATATCGGGGCATATCGTTGAGCTGACTGATAGATATTGGAATCGAAATTAAAATAACTAAGTTAAAAATACTTATAAGATGTCTTTTTGTTCAGAAAATAGATGAGTATTTTTTATTCTAAAATGTAGATAATGCTTAATAAGACAATGTTTAGTTCATAGAAATAATGGTCGTAGGCGCAGTTCTAGTGAATTACATAATTATTTATAGACTTATAACAAAGATGATATATTTTACAAAGACAAATGACAAAAGGAATGAAGCAAAGAAACTATAGCGGATCTCTAGAATCTATAGAGTTGTTTCATCTCCATTTGCAAAGGGAGGTGAAGCTCCCTACGTTGAAGAAACATTGTATGCATCCCCCTTGTTGCACCATACCCTACCAAAACGGGGGTCTCACTGCCCCGACCCGAAACAAAATATACAAATCATGATGTGTTTTGATATAGAGAATTGGTAAATACTAAATAGTTAGTAAAATGATTAAAATTAAGATCACATGGTTAATATCGTTTATTTACATAGGCATCGGCGAAATTTCGCCCATATCGGTCGAAATCCGAGAAATTTTGAACTGAAAACATGAATTTCGACCGATATGGGTCGAAATATCACCGATATTTCGACCATTTCGGTCGAAATCCGGGAAATCGATATATATATATATATATGTGTGTGTGTGTGTGTGTGTGTGTGTGTGTGTGTGTGTGTGTGTGTGCGTGTGTGTGTGTGTGTGTGTTTCGAAAGACCCTCCCTGTCGAAACCAAAATTTCGGCGAAATTGGCAGGAAAGGAGTATTTTTGCTTCTTGGATGGGTACTCAGAGGCTACAATTAGGTAGCCATTGCTTCGGAGAACCAAGAAAAACCATATTTAAATATCCCTTAAGAACTTACGCCTTCAGGCACATTGCCTTTGGGCTATGCAATGCATCTAAGACTTTCCAGAGGCATATAATGGCTGTATTTTCTGAGATGGTTGGTGATAACCTGGAAGCTTCATAAATGACTTCTTAGTTTACGTGATTCATTTGGTGCTTGGCTTTCTCACCTAGACCGAGTCCTCACTAAGGGTAGTGAGGTGGATCTGGTGTTCTCTTGGAAAAAGAGTCTCTTCATGGCGATAAAAGGCATCGTGTTGGGGCCAATCATCTCCAGGAAGGAATGGAAGTTGACCCTTCTAAGGTGGATGTGATAATGAGACTCGAGCCACCAACTAACATCAAGCATTTACTGTCATTTCTAGGGCTTGTTGGATTCTATAGGAGATTCATTGAGGATTTTTCTAAGATTTGCCCGACTGTTAATCGGGCTCTTAATCAAAGACACAGAGTTCCTTGTAGATCACATGTGTCTTGATGCTTTTTAGCTATTGAAGAGAAAGATCACGGATGCTCCCATCCTACACGCCCCAGATTGGTTTCTCATCTTCGAGATAATAACTGATGCATCAGACTTTGCGGTAGGAGCCGTGTTAGGACAGAGGAGGGAAGGGGAACTGTTCGTCATATACTATGTAAGGTACTATATCAAGCCCACCAGAACTACACCATGATTGAGAAGGAAATGCTTGCAGTATTGTTTGCATTGAATAAGTTCATGTTCCATCTTCTAGGATCCAAGGTGTGCTTCGTCTTAGGTAGATTCTATTTCTCTAGGAGTTCAACTTGCAAAGTAAGAATAATCCTGGAGTAAAGAATGTGGTGGCTGCCCATTTATCTCAGATTGAGTAGTGGCAGAGTACCCTGAGCAGATCAGAGAGACCTTCCCAGACAATTCTATTCTTACTGTCGATTTACTCCCATGGTATGCCAACATGATGAACTACTTTGTTTCCAGGTAATCTGAGCAGATCAAAGAGACCTTCCCAGACAAATCGATCCCTGTTGTTGATTTACTTCCATGGTATGCCAACATGATGAACTATTTTGTCTCCAAGAACATTTCCCAAGTTTTTCCCAAGAGCAGTATTGACTGTCTTAAGTCGCATTCACATAATAACCATTGGGAGGATCCATTCCTTTTCTTTAAGGGGTCGTATTGTGTTTGGAGGAGGTCTACTTCTCAGGAGGAATACAAGATTGTCCTTGAGCACAACCATACTTTGGAGGTAAGATGATACTACTTTGGGAAGGAACCCACCTGTAAAGTACTCCAGTATGGCTTTTACGTATCGACCCTTTTCAGAGATACCTATGCATTTGTTAGGTCATGTCCAATATGTTAGAGAAAGGAGGGATCATTGGTTCCAAAGATGAAATGACCACGTAATCGGTTTATCGTATGTGAATTGTTTGATGCATGTGACATAGACTTTATGGGCCCATTCTCTAATAACCATGGTTAGGAGCACACTCTCCTAGTGGTTCAAGGTGGTGGAGACTATCCTAACCTGAGCTGCAGACAGATTGTCTGTAAATTTGTGAAGGATTACATTATTTCTAGGTTTGAGGTCCCCAAGGTTCATATTTGGCATTGATCAAAGAGTTTCCAATCCTTATCACCCACATTCTAATGGCATGACAGAAGTATTAAATAGGGAGGTGCAGGGTATTTTGCAGAAGTTAGTCAGGCATGATAGGAAGAAATGATCCAGGCTTTTGGATCAAGTTCTATGGGCCTATAGGACCGCTTACAAGACAGATTGGAATCTTCCCATTCCACATGGTTTTCGGGAAAACATGCCATTTTCCCGCTGAATTAATGCATAAATCTGAATGGACGATACGGAAGGTAAATTGGAACAACCATCAATTGTAGAAATACAGAGAATTGGACTTGAATGAACTGGTTGAAATCGGAAAGAGAACGCATGCGAAAATCATGATCTATAAGGACAAGGTCAAGAGATGGCACGATCATCACATCTGAACCGAGAACTTTGTCTCTAGGTAGAAGGTTTGGTTATTCAACGCAAAGATAACGATTTTCTAAGGCAAGTTGAAGGACATGTACCTTTATAGTCCGTGAGGTGCACAACAATGGAAGTGCTGGGATATCCGATCTCAAAGTTGGTGCACCGTCTTTCTTGGTGAATAGATAATTGGTTAACCATTATGTGGAATCGATTGAGCAATTGATCCATATTGAGGAGACAGTCTTCACGCGGGGTACATATTCATATGCTACCCTTAGCAACGGCATGTGACAATTTGAGCTTCATGGTCATCTGCATTATCAGTAGATTCAACATCTCAGAAGATCCGACATCCGAGAAGATTCATGATTCATTCGTTGTATATATCATTTCACTTATCAGTCCCATACTTATGAGTACTCTTCCATAATTAGACTGACCATAACCTAAGTATAGGGGGTCCGATACCCTCTGTATATACCTCTATTGTTATCCTTTTTCCTTACCCTCGACTGCCACATTTTTGCTTTCCTTACCTCTATTGTTATGACCACCCCGACCTTGAAGGATCTCCTTGGGGGTCACCGGAACTCTGCTCGTCCACCGCTGCCTACCGAGGAGAAGGAGCTGCACTGTATAGGCTCTGTTGGATAAATCCTCGGGCTGATCTAGTGACCAACATGAACGCTCATAACTGCTGTTCGATCCATCTGTAGGGGATCATCGCCGTACAATCATGCCTCTATTTGGGCCATGCGATTACCTTGATCATACGATTTAGATTCTCTCTAAGCCACATCTTCTGTTCATGTAGGCTCGGAGTGCCAAATCCTTTCCGCTTCAGCCACGTGGCCTGAGCCCCAACTCTGATCCAAGCCTCCACCTGTGCCTATCCACTCACGTTCATGAGGTACGTGGGTGGGTAACATGGCAGTGCCCATCCCTTGGTACTACAATATTGCACCGCAATCCGCTCATGCCCCAGTCACGCGAGGCACCTAAGAATTTCGCAACCAAGGCTCACTAGGTTTCGAAAATTTCAGATCAGCCCCTGTGTGTTTGGAAAATTAGAAGGAAGCCCTCCCTGCTTATTCTTGTTGCAGATAAGCCCCTGTCGCACATTTTTTATTAGGTTTATTTATTTCAAATTGTGTTTTTATTGTAAATAAGTCCCTGGAATCTTTTGTTACTATCTTGAACATCTGAACTCTATTTTTGATGAAATTGGTATTATTTGAAAGGTCTTTTAATGCTCTACATGATTATATGTTTTGTTCTTTGATATACAACAACAACAAAGTCTTTTCCCACAATTAAGTAGGGGCGGTTACATGGATTCTTCGCCTCCATTTAGATCTATCGTGGATCAATCCCGGGCTTATAAGATCCCTTCGTATAGTCTCTTTCCAACACTTCTTGGTCCGTCCTCGTCCTTTCTTAGCCGGCTCAACATCCCAACACTCGCATCTCCTAACTGGTGCATCAGCTGATCTTCTTTGCAAATGACCAAACCATCTTAAGCGGTTTTCTCACATCTTATCCTCGATAGGAGTTACACCAACTTTCTTTCTGATTGCATCATTCCGAATCCGATCTTTACGTGTGTGTCCACACATCCACCTTAGCATTTTCAATTCTACTATAGCCATTCTCTGCGCATGTCTATGGTTCACAGGCTAACATTCAGATCCATAGGGCATAGCAGGTCTCACAACTGCTTTGTAAAACTTTCCTTGAATTGTTAAAGGAATTTTCTTATCACAAAGGACTGCAGAGGTTTCAATCCACCTTAGCCGACCTGCATTTATTCTATTAGTAACATCTCCGTCAATTTCCCCATCATGTTGCAAAATAGATCCTAGAGATCTAAAAGAATCTCTCTTCTGAATGTTATTGTTATCAATCTTCACCTCTATTCCTTCACCATTGCTTCCATCAAAGGTGCACTCCATATATTCCATCTTAGCCCTACTTATACGAAATCCTTTAGTTTCCAATTCATGTCTCCAGAACTCAAGCTTCTCATCTACTCCATCTCTAGTCTCATCAATCAACACAATATCATCAACAAATAACATACACCAAAGGTAACTCATCCTGAATGTGACTTGTCAACTCGTCCATAATCAAAGTAAAAAGAAATGGACTCAAAGTTGAACCTTGATGTAAACCAATGTTGATGTTAAAATAACCAGTCTTTCCAGATGGGGTCCTTACACAAGATAAAACCCTATCATACATGTCCTTTATGAGGTTAATGTATAGGACAAGTACTTGTCTCTTCTTCAAAACTCTCCACAATATCTCTCGTGGGACAGAATCATAAGCTTTCTCCAAATCAATAAAGATCATATGGAGGTTCTTCCTTTTAGCTCTATAAATCTCCATTGTTCTCCTCAAATAATGGATGGCTTCAATAGTTGAGCGACCTGGCATGAATCCGAATTGGTTCTCTTTTACGTTGGAAACTTGCCCAACCTTCTTTTGATCACATGTTCCCCAATTTTCATAGTGTGGCTCATCAGCTTGATACCTCTATAATTTGAATAATTTTGAATGTCTCCTTTATTCTTATAAAGAGGCACCATGATACTCCTCCAATCTTCAGGCATTTTCTTGCTTCACGAAATAATATTGAATAGACTCGTAAGAAAGTCAAACCGTGCTCACCTAAAACTCTCCATACTTCTACAGGGATGTCATCCGGTCCTACACCTTTCTCATGTCTCATAACCTTCAAAGCCTCCTCTACTTCCTTTCTTTGTATCCGTCTATAGCTTGCACGATTCAAGTAACTTTCGCTACTAGCTAGATCACCCAAAGTGATCTCTCTATTTCCTTCCCTATTGAAAAGTTTATTGAAATACTGCTCCCATCTAGTCTGTATATCCTTCTGAGTGACAAGCACATGACCTTCCTCGTCCTTAATGCATCTCACTTGAGAAAGGTCTTTGGTCTTTCTTTCTCTTTCTTTAGCCAACCTGAATATATCCTTCTGACCCTCCTTCGAGTCGAGATTTTTATACAAAACTGCATAAGTTTTTGACTTAGCTTCGTTTATAGCCTTCTTTGCTTCCTTCTTCGCTATTTTTTAGTTTGTGACAATTTCCTCTGTTCTATCTTTAGACATAGGTTTAAAGCATACTCTTTTAAGTTTTAGCTTCTCTTGCACCCCTTCACTCCACCACCGAGCCTCCTTTTGACCTGGAGCTCCTCCCTTTGACTCGCCTAGCATCTCTTTGGCTACCTTTCAGGTACAAGATGCCACTGCCTCCCACATCTCGTCTGCACTTCCGCTACAATCCCAAGATAAGTCTTCTAAAATCTTCTCCCTGAAGCTTGACTGCTTCAGTGGAAGATTCCACCATCTAGTTCTAGTGATCCTAGGAACCCTCCTTTTCTTGATCAGCCCTTTTATTTGTACATCCAAGACTAACAAGCGATGATGGGTTGTCAAACTCTTTCCTGGGATTACTTTGTAGTCTTTACAACACAACCGATCTCTTCTCCTCAACGTAAAGTAATCTATCCGTGTTCTAGTTGGCCCACTCTTATAAGTAACTAAATGCTCCTCCCTCTTCTTGAAGAGAGTGTTTGCTATGAAAAGTTCCTTGATTTATGATTTATAAGTAACTAAATGCTCCTCCCTCTTCTTGAAGAGAGTGTTTTGTTCTCTGATATGATTCACATAATTAAGAGAAGTTCCTTGATTTGTGGATCTTGTTTTAATTGTTATCAAGGTTCAAGAAAGCGGTATGCGTAAGCGTTCGGACATGCCACCGAATACTGAATAAACGGGTATGCAGGGGCATATGCAGGGTATATGCGGCTCTACACATTTTTTCTAATTTTTAATTAAAAAATAAATAAATATCTGTGAATAATATTACTGCTGAATTTATGTATCTAAGGGGAGTTAAAGAAGATTTAAGAAAAATGATTCATGTTAGATGGTTGAGTATATGCTTTTAATTGCCTAAAATTTAATCGCAAAAAAATATTTAGCCATAAACACTTCACATATTGGGTGATTCATAATAGCAAAACTTCATTACACATACATGCACCACATGAGCAAAACCCCGATCAACATATATTAAAATATTTGACGATATATTGCATATACTCATGAAAATAATACATGAAATAAACATAAAACATTGCATATATAATGGTATAATTCATTGCGGTTATATACAAATGCATGCCATATTCTTACAATTGAAAGGAGGAAGAGGCAGATCTACGTAATTAAGCATCTGAATGAGAGGATTGGAAAGTTAGAGATCCCGGAGCAGTATGCGAGGCATATGTGGGGCATATGCGGGAGGCATATGCGAGGAGGGCGCATAATGCACCGATTCGAAATCAGTTTGTTTTGCATGGTGTACGGGCATATACATCAGCATATGCGGCCCATGTGATCGATTTCATGAACATTGATTGTTATTAATTGCACATTGATCCATTAATTGCAAATAAGTAGGCCATGGAATGATACTTGTAGAATTTAATCTTGGAGTTAATTTCCTGATTTGTAATGATTAATTCCATGACATGATGATTTTTATGGATGAAGTAATAAGGACCTAGAATATCACGTGTATTGGACTGTAAGTTGAAATCGGAACTTAAAATTGCATTTAATTGGAGATTAGTTTCTAAGGGTGTGAGAGCTTATTTGTAATTGCTTATGCATCCATTTCATCATTCATACCATTCATTTTTGTTGTATCTCTAGTTTGCATAAAATCACCAAAACTGACATGCATATCACCAAGTGAATTGTGAATCTATCAAACCATTTATCCGGCCCTAGGTTTACACCTCTAGGTACAACCGTCTCCTTGAGTCGACCTTGTGGCATGCCCAGGTAAAATAAACACTTGGTAGCCTAGCCGTACCTCTTTACGGAGATACTTATACGGCTATCTCTGCGCAAATCATCTTTCATCTGACTACAACTTAGCGACATTAACACAGATTGAAATCGGATCGCCACTGCAACTCTAGCGATTGAAAAAACTTGTAAGATGGTGCTTCCCAAGCTGGCAAGTCTCGCATTGGAAACTGGATTGCGACGAGATCTGAGAGGACTTTGTACAACCTCTACAGAGGAAGATGATCTAATTGAAGGTGCCACATGTACGGAAAGGTTGATCCAGTATCAACGGAAGATTTGCTGGCTTATGGAGACTGGTCCAATATACAGTGAACCCCTTGCTCACGGCCCCATCTAATCACCTTGCTCATGAGTATATCCTGAAACATAAGAGAAGATGTATAGAGCACGATTATTCTGATCCCTAGTAATCTGACTGATAGTCAATAAATTCATAGAAAATTCCGACCCATCTAGCACATTTTGCAGATGCATAGAAAGCATCAATATAATCTCTTCCTATTCTATAATAGGAGAATGTCTTCCATCGAAAGTAACTACAAACTGGTCAGGAGGAACTGTAAAGTAAGATGTGATCCGTTCTTTCTTTGTCACCGTAAAGATGATGAGATGCTTCAAAGTCCATGTTATATTCTAAAATATATGTATTGTGATAGGTAGTAAGATTATAATATGTACCTGAGGTCATGAAGGAGGCATCAATGTTAAATGAGGTCGAGGAACACTAGTAGAATTGGTGGAAGGAATTATAATTTCCCTTACATAGAAGACAAAATCATCATACTTTTTATCAACAGAAGTGGCAACGGGCTCAAACTGCTCAACAATACGAGCAGATGCAGGACGAACATGATTTTGGTAGTATATTGTGACATCCGTCCCCCTAGGACCTGGATACTCGTCATTCCAATCCACGTTATGCAATCCCACATTTGAAGCACTGAACCAGAATAGAAAGCATAGTATAAAAAGAATAGTAAAAAATACAATAAACTTTTTCCATTTACATGAATCATGTAACCATGTACACATACATGTATCACTGTAATGTCCTACTCACGATATCTCTCTCTCAAGGAGGTATAAGTAAAGACAGTAGCAAAACCTACAAAAGTGTACATATCTAGAAGTAACAACATCAACAAAAGAACTGAATCAGCCAAACTGCTCACCGTTGCGGCTACTCCCGAGGACCTGCCAGATCCACGAAAGTAAGTACGTTACGAGCAAAGTTGTCCAATACGGTGATAAACAACTAACCAAGAAAGAACCACTAGAACTGAAAAGTGTACAAAAGTAGGTAATTATGTAAAACCCTAACCACACTGAGACTAACTAGTAAAATCTAGATCCTTATCCTTGTCATACCAACATCGTGGATAGTCCGTGGTCTTGGTTCACTTAGAGCTTTACACTATGATTCTAAGGCGTTGTATTCTTATGGTTGGTGTGCCTCCACAAGCATGCAATGAAGTACAACATCCTAATTAAGTTCCCAACACATCCACTAGCTGTCCCTGATTCAAATCATGAAATTCACACTTTATCGTGTACCACAACAATTTCCCACGTTATATCGTCTGCCAAGTCAAACTCACACTTTATCGCATGCGATCCTTACCATTGATCTGTAGCCGGCCCTTGTAAAGTCTAGTCTTGAAACTGGCATGAACCTTCTCCTTCAGATATACCACAACTCCCGTAACCCCCTGGTTAATGCTTCCACATGGAATACCAACCAATGTAGTCTACACGAGCCAGTACATGAGTGTCAACGCTAAGTGAAAGAAGCGAAACATAGACAACGAACCATGACTACTTGGCACCGCACATCTGAAAGTGGAGATTGTGTACCAGGCAAAAAGAACACGCCGATGCGCCAAGTAGCATGTCCACTGACCTAGGACCTGCCGGGATCACAATTATCTAAATTTCTACCGGGGGTCCCAAGGGTGCATGTCCCTCCATTGGCAACACTACTCCAAGCTACCTTCATGCCACTAAAAGTCGGATATCGTGACGTGAAAGCGGGACTACAACGGGAAACTCGATTGTTGGTCCTAAGGGGTGAAACTCAGATCTGAAGGTGTATGTAATGATGCTCAAACTCATCCTCACCAGACCTCAACGAATCCCTTAACATCTTTTATTTTAAATTTGAGATTAAATCGGACACATTTCATTTGATTATTAATTTATTTCCATAATGCAGACATTTAATATATATATATATATAATGTCCTATATGGTCTACATCATTTTCATAATCAAATTTCATAAATTTTAAGGCCTAAAACAATCCACAATTCCAGAATGATTGATCATCCAACTTTAATCATTGATCAATAACAATCAATCATATGCCAACCTTGATCTATCTTTTGGGCCATTTGATCGATCCACTAAAACTTATGATCGATCGTACCTGGACAGTTGTCGCAACCACTCCGGACGTTCCACGAAGTCGCTCCGATCGACGATCCGACTATGCCATTGTATTCCTACTAACACCCACATCAAGAATATCTAGTCGGATCGCGTATACAAGCCACATATCATGGAAAATTTGAAAATGTAATGCGATAAGTTACCCATCGTGCCCAAGCTGTGACGAAATACAACAAAATCTCCGGCAATAGGTAGCTCGTATCCCCATAACCTTACGATATAAAAACATCGTGAATCTGACAACAAACGAAGGGTTAAAAACCATACCTCAGAGCCGTCCTCTGCGGCGTTCCCTCATCCGAAATTGACTGTTTCCAGCCACACGACTCCATGCTACGAGATTTCTACGTCGATGCCCTCAGATATTTGATCGGTCGTCGAGAAACACGAAGCTTCGACGAGGCTAAGTGGTTTGGTTAGCCACACCAGTTGAGCTCACCCCATTTATATAGGCTTGAACCTAAACGGATTCGGATTTGGATCCAGATCCGAAAGTTGTAACCGTTCATCTTTTCCCCGTAGCTTGCTCATAGAGAATTCGATTTCGATGTTCTTGGGCTTGTCGGAAAGGTCTCGACGAGTATTACAAGATAGAGTACTTATTTGTCTCATTGGACACTGTGGATCAGGTCTAAAACTTAGAATTAGTGATTTCTATACTTAAAGGTCTTACATTATAAAAATCTCAAAGGAAGTCTGGTCTCCGAGACTTAGGTGTGCCCTCTAATCAAAACTTGATCCTCACGTGTCCAAATCTCGTTCGAATGAACCATAAAAATCTCAAAAGGATGAAACCCATAAAAATCTTAAAAGAATTGAACCAAAGTTTCGAATGTTACATGTGAAAAGATGATGCCACTTCTCCCTCATATCAGTCTTAGACTTCCCTGACGCCTCCTTGATGAACTTCACCATGCGACCTCGATTAAATATATCTCTTTCTACTTGAGCCTCTTGATCGCGTAATCTAGTATCAGAACAGACTCCTCAGGGAAATATAGGTTGGGCTCTACCATCAAGTCCTCGTAGCTGATGATATGCTTGGGATCTCGAAAATACTTCCGCAAATTCGATACATGGACAACATCATGTATGCCCTCTAGATATGGGGGGGCGACTACTCTGTAAGTCACCTTCCCAACTCTAGCTAAAATCTCGAATGATCTCCCAAACTACGAGGCCAACTTGCCTCTAGCACCGAACCTTTGCACTCCCTTCATCGATGATACTCGTAAGAATATAAAATATCCAACCTACAATGATGAGGGATACTTAAGCATATCGTTGGTTATAAATTATGTATATATGTATGTAAAATACAATACCTTAAACTCAATGTCCCTGTCTCTGGTTGGCGTAGCTCTTTTAACAGCTCTGAGCTATTCATAACCTCTTCCTAACAATCTCTATCGCTATAGTTGTCTCCTCAATGATCTGGGGGGTGAACAAGGTGTTATGTGAAGTAAACCGTGAGTCTCTGTCAGATACCACCTCCTTGGGTATATTGTGCAATCGTATGACATGCTGTATGTATAATCTGACTAGCTCAACTAGAGTACATGTCATGTTGACCAGAATAAAATGGACTGATTTGGTCAACTGGTCAATGATCACCCAAATAACGTCATGCCCGCCTGGGGTACATGGCAATGATGTGACAAAATCGATGGAAATGTTCTCTCATTTTCACACCAGAATGGGAAGAGGCTGTAGCAAACCCGATGGTCTTTGGTGCTTTGCCTTCACCATCTGACAGGTGAGGCATCAACTGGCATGCTCTACTACATATCTTCATTCCCTTCTATCAGATGCTGGCGGAGGTCCCTATTCATCTTGGCTATGTGGATGAATGGAAAGTCTCGAAATATGCTCATCCGGGATGTCTCTTCTCAGCTTTTCCTCGCCAGGAACACAAACACGATCTTCCTTCCACAGAATGGACTCCCTGACTCAGAAATTGTTGAACTCATCCTTCAAACAACGATGACACAAGTCCTGCAATTTCTGATATGCTTTATGTCCATGGACAATCCTGCCACACAAGCTACTGTACTTCATCGGTACAATCACTGTCTGACGTGCTCTTAAATGGATGCCACTCACTAAGTATAGTAAGGACATCCCAAGTCTGCAACCAAGCCGCTGATCATGCCGTGTGTGCCTGCCTACTCAAGCTATATGCTACCATATTTCCCTTACTGGGATTGTAAGAGGTAGTGCAATCAAAATCCTTCAGCAACTCCAATCATTGTATCTGCATCATGTTCAACTCACGCTGGTTAAGATGTATTTGAGGCTCTTTTGGTCCGTGGAAATTTCGAATGTCACTTCATATAGATGGTGGTGCATCCACCAGTTTCAAGTATTGAGTAGGGTAGTTGCACTCGTGGCTCTTAAGTTGTTGAGATTTATAAGCTATGGCATGTCCCCGTTGCATCAGTATGACACCCAAACCTTCCTTGGAAGCATATGTATAAATCGTGAGATCCAAAGTACCCGAAGGGAGGGTAAGAATGGGAACGATAGTCAACCGCTCCTTGTGCGTACGAGAGCTTAGCTCACAATTGTCGCTCCAAACAAATGGCACATCCTTCTGTGTCAACTATGTGACGGGTAATGCCAATTGAGGAAATTCCCTAGTGAATCGTTTGCAGTAATCAGGTAGGCTAAGGAAACTGTGAATCTCTGTAACTGTCTTTGGTTGCTCCGAAGATAAAATAACCTCTATATTGACAAGGTCAACTGCCACTCATGCCCCTGAAATCACGTGGCCCAGAAACACCATCTTAGAAAGCCAGAACTCACACTTGCTGAATTTTGCATACATATGAAGCTCTCGGTGTGTCTATAACACAATACGAAGATGTGACTTAACATCGTCAATAAACACAATCGCAAACTTATTCAAGTAAGGACGAAAGATTCGGTTCATCAAATCCATAAACGCAGTAGGTGCATTTGTGAGTTCGAATGGCATCACCACGAACTCGCAGTAAGCATATCTTGTGCGAAATACAAACTTCATCACATATAAATCTCTGATCCTTAACTTGGTGGTATCCAGACCATATATCAATCTTGGAGAACACCGCTGCTCCCTGCAAGTGATAAAAAAAATCATCAATTTGTGAGAGAGGATAACGATTCTTGACTGTCCGCTTGTTCAACTGCCTGTAATCAATACAAAGTCTCATGGATCCATCCTTCTTCTTGACGAAGAGAACTGGTGCTCCCCATGGTGATGTACTGGGGTTGATGAATCCCTTCTCTAGCAGCTCGTGCAACTGCACCTTGAGCTCTCTCCGCTCGATGCGTATCTGGCAACAATGTGGTCTCAAACTCTATCTCCCTCGCTGGGGAAAATCATCTGGTAACACATCAGGAAACTCACGTATTACCCAAACGTCCTCAATCATCTTGTCTTGAGTGGATATGTCAACAATGTATGAAAGGTATCCTACACATCCCTGATTGAGGTACTTATGCACTCTCAAGGCAGATATGTACTCAACTCTCGTATTTGATGTCCGTCCATTGAACTGGAAAGTTGGTACTCCTCGTAAGTGATAGACAACCATCTTCCCAAAGTAGTCCGAGCACGCATAGTGCATCTCTAGCCCGTCCATGCTTAAGATGATGTCGAAGTCCTCTAACTGTATCAACAACAAGAATGCTGGCATCTCATGCCCATCGATCTGTACTGTTACATCCTCGACTGCTTGTCAGATAATGAATGACTGGCCCTTGGGTACTTGATGTATTATGGGGTATGTACACTCGCCACATACTTTCCCAAAGTGGGCACTATACTACATGCAAGAAAAGAATGTGTAGCCCCCGAATCAAATAATGATTGTAAATGAACTTCAAGTACTGAAACCATACCTCGGATGATTGATTCGGAGGCATGTGTCCACTCTTGTGTCACAACATTCAACTGACTGTGTGGGGGTGGTGCACCGATCCTTTGATGTTGAATGACTGTTGTGGTAACTCTGTAACACTCAATCTCCACGACGTAATCCCGATCCTTGAGACTGTCCGGATGGTTCTACTAATCTCCCACTCTACTGCTGGGTACCCAAACCACTGGTACGGTAAGGACACTAGGCCTTAAAGTGTCCCGTCTATCTATAGTAGAAAAGCCATGCCTGACTGAGAATGTGTAGGTCGGGTAGTTTAGTGATGGATTATGAAAGCCCTTCTGAATTGGGGTATGTACACTCGCCACATACTTTCCCAAAGTGGGCACTATACTACATGCAAGAAAAGAATGTGTAGCCCCCGAATCAAATAATGATTGTTAATGAACTTCAAGTACTGAAACCATACCTCGGATGATTGATTCGGAGGCATGTGTCCACTCTTGTGTCACAACATTCAACTGACCGTGTGGGGGTGGTGCACCGATCCTTTGATGTTGAATGACTGTTGTGGTAACTCTGTAACACTCAATCTCCACGACGTAATCCCGATCCTTAAGACTGTCCGGATGGTTCTACTAATCTCCCACTCTACTGCTGGGTACCCAAACCACTGGTACGGTAAGGACACTAGGCCTTAAAGTGTCCCGTCTATTTATAGTAGAAAAGCCATGCCTGACTGAGAATGTGTAGGTTGGGTAGTTTAGTGATGGATTATGAAAGCCCTTCTGAATTGGGATAGGCAGGAATGCTCGATGGTGGGACTGATGGAACTTCTACTACTGAAGAACTTTCATCTTCGCACATGGGACTCCAAAAATCAAGCCACCTTCCCATATCTATGGCTCTGTACAAGTGTCAGGGAGTGAAAGGATCTTACACCATGACTGGTTAATGCCTACCCCAAGTGGGAGAAGAACTAGATCCACCAGCTAGTTGTGTCACTGTAATAGGCTGGTAGCGACGCTCTCGACAGAAATGAGAGAAGTTTGGGCGTACTGCTCAGCTAGGTGGCAAAGGTGGTAAGGTAACTATGCATGTCCTCCTGGTTCTCAGTTCTATGTAGCCTCCCATCTCGTTACCTTGCCAGTCACCTCGTTGATGGAGGTAATATCCAAGGTAGAGCCTATCATGTACCTCATGGTGCATACCATTGATGAACTTCTGCAAGTTTTCTCGTAGATAGGCAGTAGTGGCTGGAGAATGGTAAGACAATTCTGTGTATCGTATCAGAGATCCATGTATCGGCTCAACAAATTGTTTCCTCTGCTTCTCTAACCAGTGGTCGGGGTAGAACTTACTACGGGATTCTGTCACAAAGAGATCCCAAGTGATAGGCTCTGTCAGATGCCCTGGATAGCCTGCCATAATCTCTCTACATATCTAGCCAAAGAGAACTCGACAAATATCACCCACTCCTCAACTGATGCATGAATCATCCGCAGAACTTTGGATACCTACTTGATCCAAAGTCCTGCCTGCTCTACTGTACCAGTACCAAAGAACTGCGACACATGTGATCATTGGTATGCACTATGCAATGTATGTGGTCTGATGCACTTGTAATGCATCCACATCCCCAAATGACTCTGGCTCCAATGAGACTGACCTCTGTAGACCGTCCTCTCTCGAGAAGGGTGGTATGACGAGTCATCCTACTGCTGTAACCTTTGCTCAATCGCCTCCTGATGATGCTGCATGTCCTGCATGACTGGACAAGTAAGGCCAACTGTTGTTCCATATCCGAATCCACGTGAGGCGGCATGGTTCTGCATAAAGAACCATAGCATTAGTACATTAATTTACTTATGAAAGATACATGGACATGTATACTACTGTTTTTATGCTTTTGTGTTGGGTCAAAAGACTCTTGAACACCATCATGTACTCCACTGTGGAATTACATACGTGAAATTATGGTGGAGCATTGGGCCGGACCATCCCGGATTCGACCCTGACCCAACCCGCAAAAGCCGGGACCCGACCCGAACCTGATGTACAAATGGGCCGGACCCAGACCCTCATATTTCAAAAATATCACACTCAGGTCGGGCCGGACCCAAACCCAAAGTACAAATGGGCCAGGCATGGGCTCTCGTATTTCAAAATATCATATTAGAACCAAATTAGGGGACATTGATTTATAGCCATAATACATCAAATATTTCCTTCATCCATGAATAGTAATATTATATCATAACAACACATCCAATATTCATGTGTTATGGATGAATTATATAATAATAATAAATTGGAATTAAAGTGTAACTTCATGGAATCTAAATGGGAGTGAGCTAAGTTAGGTCCGAACCCGAGCCTGATCTCGTGGGCCTTGGGTCGGGCTTGGATCCTCGATTTGCTAAAAAAAGCATGCCTCGACCTGGCCCAAAGCCCATAGAAAATTGGCGGGATCGGGCTAGGCTTTCTGGGTTGGCCGAGTTGAGCCTAGTGTTCCATCCTACCTGAAATAGAATGGAGTATCACTGCTCTGGTACCAAACTGTGACATCCATCACCGGATGACTAAAAAACTTGACATTCTAATCTACGTAATCAATCCCACATTCGCATCACAGAATCAGAATAGAAAGCATATCATAAAAAGAACAATAGAAAATATAATAAACTTTTCCATTTACATTCATCATGTAACCATGCCCACATACATGTATCACTGTAATATCCTTACACATGATTTATATCTCTCAAGGAGGTACAAGTAAAGACAGTAGTAAAACCTACAAAAATGTAAATATTCATTTTTTTGAGGCTAAATGTAAATATTCATAAGTAACAACAAAAAAAGAACTGAACCAACCAAACCGCTCACCGTTGCGGCTCTCTTAAAGACCTGCCAGATTCACGAAAATATGTATGTTACGAACAAAGTTGCTCAGTATGGTACTGAACAACTAACCAAGAAAGAACCACTAGAATTGTAAAGTGTACAAAAGCAGGTTACTGTGTAAAACCCAAACCACACTGAAACTAACTTGTAAAACCTAGATCCTTATCCTTATCATTATCATACCAACATCGTGGATAGTCAGTAGTCTTGCTTTACGTGGAGCCTCACACCTCCAACTATGACTCTAAGGCCTTGGTTCCTTAAGGTTGGCGTGCCTCCGTAAGCATGCGATGAAGTACAACATCCTAACTAAGTTCTCAACATGTCTACCAATTGTCAATGATTCAAATCATGTAATTCACATTTTACCATGTACTACAACAATTTCCCACACTATATATGTCAAGTCAAACCTCATACTATACCGTGTGCCAATCCTCACCATTGGTCTGTAACCGACCCCTGTAAAGTTGTGTCTTGAAACCGTCATGAACTTTTCTTTTAGATATACCGCAACTCTTGGAACTCTTTGTTTAATGCTTTCACCCTGAATACCAACCAATGTGGCCTACACCAACCAGTATACGAGTGTCAATGCTAAGTAAAATAAGCGAAGTATAAACAACCAACCATGACTAGTTGATACCGTACATCTGAAAATCAAGACCGTACATCTGGAAAATGGACACATCGGTATGTCTAATAGCATGACCCCCGACCAACAATCTGTCGAGATTGTGGTCATCTAAGCCTCTACCTGGGGCCTCAAGGGTCCATGCTCCTCCCTTGACGGTGCTACTTCAAGCTACCTCCATGCCACTGAAAGTCAGATACCATGGCATGAAAACGGAATGGTAACGGGAAACTCGATCGTTGGTCTTAAGAGCCAAAACTCAGATACTCACCAGACCTCACCGGATCCATTAACATCCTTTATTCTAAATTTGAGATTAAACCAGTCCCATTTCACTTAATTATCAATTTATTTTCATAATACATACATTTAGCATATATATAATGTCCTATATGGTTTACATCATTTTCAGAATCAAATGTGAGGAAACATGTTAAAAATAAAACCCCCAGTAATAGGTGGCTCATATCCCCCGTAACCCAACTATATAAAAACATCACGAATCCGCAGAGGTTAAAAATCGTATCTTGGGGTCATCCCTTGCGATGCTCCCTCCCTCGGAACAATTGTTCTGTGACGTTTAACGTATTTCTACTCCTACTACGCGACTCCACGCTCCAAGATCTTCACGCCGGTGCCCTTAGATCTTCGATCGGCTATCGAAAATCTCTCCGATGGCGGAGCTCTGATGAAGGAGACTGAGCTCTATTGAGGTTAAGTGGTCTGGTTAGTCTGACAACTTGAGCTCACTCCTCTTTATATAGGCTTGAGCCTAAACGGATCCGGATTCGAATCCAGGTTCGAAAGCTGTAAACCATTCGTATTTTCCTATATAACTTCCTCAGACAGACTTTGATTTTGATGTTCTTGGGCTTGTTGGAAAGATCTTAATGAGTACTACAGACGCTGGATCAGGTTTGCAACTTAGAATTAGTGATTTCCTAACTTAGAGGTCTTACATATATATCCTCAGAGTTCAACGAGTGAGGGCAACCATTGGATGGCTATAGGCCTCCTCCAAGGGAGGAATAAAGGCACCTGCAAGGAGTTGGCTGCGAGAAGCATCCTATTGTGGTGTTTCTGTAAGCCATCAACTGCTTAGGACTAATTCTCCAGATCATGTAGCTATGAAGTGTCCCGAACATGCTACACAATTAGGGGTAGAAAACATGCGGAGGGTGACCATCTTTTTTTGTCGTGAAGATGTCATTCCGGAGCTGGTGTAATATGTAGTGGTGAGAATATACAACATTGCTTTCGTAGTATGCTGATGTAGGATTTCGTTGTCTCTCTGTTGTAAGATTGTCGGAGAGACAAATACGTGCCCATGCATTGTCTTGCTTCCACAAATCATTTGCAACAGTCATATCGGGCTCAGGTTGCATTGTGATTCTTTGTTACTCTCTATAATACTCATAAACTGCATTGCCAACATTTCGTAGTTGGTGTCATCCATATTGACAATAGAAGTTGGGCCTTTGAATGCCCCAGACGCGAGAGATGAATGCATATCAACATTGCCTTCAATCATGATGAATGAAGGAGAACAGAATGGACGTGATTGGATGGTAGAACGACTTGAATTTTTTTATACAATTATATATGGAATATGCTGTGTGCAGATTTAGTGTACAACCTTTCCCATCATCCGATTCGACGCTCTGGAATAATCGATTGGTTTTAAACGACCAAACCCAACTGAACTGCAACAAATCAGGGTGAAATAATTCCAGTTGGGTACACGAGAACCGAAATGGATTGGCACATTTCCCGAGATGGATCCGTGTGCTCACACGATGGTCATAGGGTGCCAACAACGGCGTTGCGGCGATATTGGGCACCATGGGGTGCTCCCACGGTGGTGCTGGGTGCTGCTTAGGCGATGCTGCAGGAGTAGGGGCTTTATGCGGTGGGTTCGAGCCATGAGTTAGTGCCCCACAATGGCTCCCTATGATGCACTGTGGTGCGGATTGATGTCGCAGGGGAGGCACAATGGTATGGGTCTTGCGAGGAAGCTTGGGTGCAAAGGAGAGATGCCTGTGGGTACGGTTTTTGGGAGTCGAGAATAATATGGCTCTGATCTAGGACCACCGCACTAATGCCATACGAAAGGAAATTAATGACTTGTTTATTCAGTGGCCATTTGGCTCCTTTATATGGAGGAGAAACCCTATAGGGTAAATAACCAATGGGGAAATTATATTAACAAGAAACAAGAAATAAAAAAGATACAATTTTTTACTATACTTATGTAATAAAAGTTTTTCTTAGTGCATGCATGCCTAAGCGCATGGTGGAATTTGTACCCACTTAAATGGTCTGGTGGTAGTGTAGTGTGCCTACCACCCAAATGACCAGGGTTCAAATCCCACCATTGCATGGGTTGTGTTAGGTAGTCGACAACCAGTGTAAAAACTAGTCCAATCTTTCAACATGGATTTGAGCAAGAATCCATGTAGTCGACCCTACTTATAGCGGGAGAAGGCTTCACTATTTTTATGCATGCCTAAGTGCACACCACTTACTTTCTCAAAAAAGGAAGCAAAACCTGTTCTTCTTTCTAATTGGTTGCATTCAAGGTAGGGATGCTAATTGAATCGAATCATTCGAATTCGAATGTGATTTGTTTGATAAAAAATCGGAAAAAGTTATATTCGAAGTAAAATGAATCAAATATGAATTTGACTTGTGGATCCGATTTCCAAATGAATTAAATCTGAATTAACGTGAATTCGTTCGATAATGATGTGTGTACATGCATGTGTCCATATACATATAATTATATTAGTTAATGACTAAATATCTAGTATTACAAAATGGAGTAGAAAGTTAGCCATGAAGTCTGGTAGGAAAGAACATGTATTTAAGAGTTTTATGCTAATTCTCCACCATACATTTATTTCCTTGTTTACACATTTTTACCAGATCTTTTTCATTCTTTGTCAAAGATATGTCAATTATAAGATAGATAGTGGTACTCCCTCTTCTTGCATGTGAATATGATAGTCATGTAATACAGAGTTGCTCCTTCACATCTGTCGTGGTTTGTGGTATATCAAAGTATTCCTCATTTGTCTTCTTATTTTGTTGAGTATTCTTGCAAGACAATCCACGAGTGGTGAGTATCATTGTCAAGAAGATATTGATCATCACATGAATAATTTACAACTTCTTCTCTCCATCATGTTGGTTGTTCCTATGCATATTGAAAATCATGTGTTACTTATGACTTTTGTTTTAAGATAACGATGATCGTCACGATGCATGAAGTGATTTTTTTGTGCAAAGTTATTTGTTGCTATCATCGCTGTTCTAAATAATAATAGCAACTTGTATTAATTTTATATAGGAGCTTGGTCTTATATTGCTTTAACACAATGGTAAATAGTCATAAAGTCTAGTAGGAAAGAACATATATTTAAGAGTTTTATCACAATTTCTCACATTACATTTATTTGCATCTTCTCACATTTTTCCCTACCACACCATTTCCCTTCTTTTTTCATTCTTTATCAAGGATCCATCAACCGTAAGGTAGACGGTGGTGCTCTCTCTTCTTGCACGTGAATATGATAATCATGAAACATTGAGTTCCTCCTTCACGTCTATCATGATTTGTGATATATTAAAGTATTCCTCCTCCGTCTTCTTGTTTTACTTGTTATCATTGCAAGACAATCCATGGTAGCGATCATCATTGTTAAGGTGATGTTGATCTTCACTTAAATAAGTTACAAGTTCTCATCATCATGTTAGTTGTTCTTATGTATATTGAAAATTTTGTGCAATTCATGACTTTTATTTTATTTAACGATGATCATCATGATGCATGAAGTAATTTTATCGTGCTAACTTATTTGTTGATATTCTCGTTGTTCTAAATAATAAGACCACTTTGTATTCATTTCTATAAGAGCTTGACTTTATCTTGCTTCAACATTCAAATGATAGATATAATGTGTTCTATTTTTTTGTCTATAATATTCTATTCTTCTAATAGTGCATAATTATATTCATTTATATTTTTCATTCGTCATAAAAAACTAAATTTAGATTGCAAAAAAAAACATACAATATCCATAAAAGTTATGTATTCTTATACATTATATTTTTTAACTTATCATAGTAATCTAGTAAAAAAATATAATTATAAAATACAAAGCTTAGAATTATAATATTTATATATAATCTATATAAAAGTTAACATCTCATATTCGAAATAAAACGAATCGAATTTGAATATTTGAAACTCAAAATGAATCGAATCTGATTCAAGTTAGCAAATTCATTTGGAATGCGATTCGAGTTCGGATTCGAAAATTTTAAAAAGAATCGAATCTGAATCCTAGTGGATTCGAAGGTATTCGATTCGATTAGCACCCCTAATTTAAGGGGTAAGTGACTTTATTCGATTCGATTAGCACTCTTAATTCCAAGGATAAGTGGCTTTGTTTGAAGGGATGAAAAATTGAAGTCACATGCTTATTTTTCTTCCCTCAGACGCAATTTTTTAAAGGAAACCTAAATACAACTGAGATTATTTGGTTAGCTACCCACTTCTATGGTATGATGGTAGTCTAGTGTGTCTACCACCCAAAAGACCGGGATTCAAATACTTCATTGTGGGGGTTGCGTTAAGTAACCGGCAGCCATTGTGAAAAATAATTGGATCTTTCAACATAAATTTGAGCAAGAATCCATGTAGCCGACCCTACGTAGACTGGGAGGAGGCTTCACCTTTTTCTAAGTAGATTATCTCTAAATAAAGTTGTAATATCACCGTTCTATCATGAGATGCTGATCTTAATCCATTTGTTTGCAATGACTGATTGTTCTCATTATTCAAATCTTAGGAAATGTTGCATATAGCAGTGCTTATGTTAATTTAGATTAAAACTTCTGTCTAAAAATCCTCCTTCGGAAGGTCTCACGTCCTTTTGTAAGGGAATTCCTTATTTTTAAAGTATTATAGCATTTTCTGACAAGAGAAAAAAATGCAGGCTAGTCTAAACCATGAACAGAAGCTGAAAGATGAGTTGCTCATGTCAGGGAACTTCATTGCAAAGGAAAGAGAAAAAATCGAGGCGTCTGCTAAAGTGAAGGAGGATTTGATTAGGTGTAAGACAGATGAACATCTACAGAGGCATGTCCACAACATCCAGAAGCTTGAAGAACAAGTTGTCCAGCTGAGATGGGATTCCAGCCCTTCAAATATGGTGGCACCTTCTTGGGGTGCAGATGGGGCCAGAGTTTCATCATCAGGGGTTGCCAACATACATTGTATATCTGAACTAATTCGTCTACAGGAATCTGATTGTGGATACCACATACCGGTCGAGCATGAATGTGTAATGTGCTTGGCAGAGGAGAAGTGCGTCCTTTTTCTTCCTTGCGCACATCTGGTTGTCTGCCTGGGCTGCAACAGTCTCCATGAAAAGCAGGGTATGAAGGATTGCCCGTCTTGCAGGACGCTGATTCAGCAAAGGATTCCTGTGCGCTTCCCTAGCACCAGGAAAGGAAATATGGGGCACTTGTAGCATCGTTTGATGGATTATAAATTTTGTGACTAGGCAGCGATGCTGAGTAATTTTTTTCCAAGCATTCACATCAGCTGAATGGCACCTGGTTTATCTACAATAATCCAACTTTAAAAGCTTGTATTTATACGGTTAACGTTCAGCTGTGGTAGTGCAAAGCATTTGCTAGGCTTGGTTATTTTCTCGTTTCAGCAGGGAAAGCCACCTTTCAATTTACGTGTTTCGGTGGGTTTGTGACAGTAATTCAATTTAGATCCTGAGCCGATCCTGGTAATGATCCAAATAAGCAATCGGACTCATCCATTAGCCATACACGGGGCGCGACCGGTCGTCTGAAACACCATCCTGATTTTACTTGATTCTCCAAGATATCATCTTTGTAGGGGATTCCTCCTTTGTTGTATCCTCCCAAATCGGCAGACGGAAACTGTACTTGATCTTTCTTAGTTGAGTTACCATTGAACTTGGTAATTTGGATGGTGATCTTTTTCCCATGATGTATTTAAGCACACCTTCAACTGTCTCCGCAAGGGGTATTCACATGAGTTAGGATCTGCAGGAATCCTTGATATGTTTTTTTTTTCTGAAGTGTTGTATTTGAAATGACCATTAAAGCCATAATATAATATTCTATTCTCCTCTAGGTCCAAGGCATTCCTTAAAGCTCATGTCACAGCATATAACTTTATACTTGTGATTTGCTAAAAAGGAAAAAGTATAGTCCTATTCTTTTACAGCACGAGTAGAACGCAAAACAAACCAGCACATAAGCAAGCACGAAACAACCATGATATGAGATGTATGAAGTTCATCCTTAACTGGGTTGTCTCCTCAGCGACAACAATGGATCTCTTTCTATACATGATACGAGTGCCTCAATACACATGACTTTAACCGAATTTATCTTCTACACATGAAGAAATGCTTTCACACATGCCTCAAGGTATGAAACCTTACCAAGGGTTTATTTTCTGTTTAAAAAGAAAGGCCTATACGCAAAATGTCTTTTAGCCAAGAATAAAGATAAAATGCAGTTATTCTAAGAAAGACTTTGAAACATGCAAAATGTAAATGCAAATTGAGACTAACATTGAAGCAAAAGGTTTTGAGAGAGAGAGCGCAACATTGATAGTTGTGAAGAACACATAACGCTTTGTTTGGCTCTTTTGAGCATACAAGAATGTCTTACATGAACAGAATGAGTGTACCAGTGAGTAGAGAAATTGTGCTCTTGTTGTGGTCCTTTTATAGGCATAGGAAATCCCTAAGAATAACCAGAAATTAAACTCTCACCCAAGAATAGTAAAACACAGTTCAATTCTATGGTGTACTGGTGCATCATGCCAAAAACACACTAAAAAGAATGTTCAATACACAAAAATGTATTGGTGCAACAACTTTTACAAGAATATACACATTGAAATGACTAAATTCAAATGGTTACCAATCAAAAGTGCACCGGTGTGTATGTCATTTGCCAGTGCAACAATAAGTGCACGACTTGATTTTGAACTTGTCAAGGTATGTACGTGTGTATTAAGTGTATTGATGCATATAAATGACTTTGTACTGGTGCATGGGATCTTCTAATGGTGCAACAATAAGTGAAACCATGCGACACTTAGTACAATAAAGCGTATACTGAGTACATAGTCCTTACCATTAAAGTTGGAAGAGAAGTGTGTGTGAGTTATGTTTCAAAGACTTTTTACACACACAACTATAACTTTTCTTTTTATGAGTCTCTTCTCACTACAACAGAATTAAGCTTTGATGACAGAATTTAGGTGACAGATTTAACTATGACGGATAACTGTCATCTCAATCCGTCGTGGAAAGTCCGGGTAGATATGACACGCTATTCCTCTTTTTTATGAGAAAACCCTATTTCCCTTTCTTTCCAAAACCTTCGTTCCAGCCTTGTCGTCGTATATAACCTCTCTCCTCTCCTTTCTCACCCCCATTCTCCAAAGGTCGATCTCCATCGGCGATTGCAGCGGTGATTCCTCACCCCCACGTCGCCCAGGTTTTTTGTCACCTCTATCGAGGAAATCTGTTGTCAGTCCTCCATTGACGAGATCCGCCGCCAGCCACTGCCAGATCTCCAGGTACTCCGGCTCCATTTCACTTACCCCAATTTTTGGTAACCGTAGGTGTTAAACAACTGCAACCCTAGTTTTTGGTTTAGATCTGCCCCTTTCCATGGCTACTTTGCAAATCCCCCCTACTTTGAGCAGGTTCGCAGAAGGCTGCTGTGATGATTTTATCCATTGTCATCCACTCACATTTCTAACGGTGAAGAGGAGTAATTTTTGTTTTAGTGGTTTTTGCTAAATGGTTTAAAATACAATGCGTTGCTAGTGGATTGGGAGAGGTTAGTTATGATAGTCACGGTAGCTCTTGCAAATGTGGATCCGGTTATTAATCCACCCACAATAGGCAGCAACAGATCTTGTTATCAGGTCCTTGCAAATTTGGGTGTTTTAAATAATTGTATGGGTGCATGTCCAATGTTGAGTGCGAGGAGTGGATGCTGGATGGTGATTATTAAGTTCACATGATACTTCACCTGAGCATGCAATTTGAATGGATCCATGTGCAATCCACCATCCGATTCGTTTCATATAAGATGGTGGCATCAATATTTGTATTGATGTAAGATAGTTAAATTTAGAACTATGCTCCGCCCCTCCTATTGCATGTAATTAGTTTATTTATTATTTACCAGTAACTAACATTATTATTTTAGAGGACATGTATATGTTATTTCGACCTGATATTCTGAGAAATAGTGCTCTTTTGGGCATTTTGATCTAAGTAGATTTATTCTTGGAAATTTTGGATAACGTAGCTTTCTATTTGTTCAACATTTGGAGGTATGAACACTCATTAACTTATTATAATTTGATTTTCAAAATAATTAATTAAAGAATTATTGTTTATTAGTTATTGATTATTGCAAGTTCACATTAACAGGGTATTCGACAACATAATTAATATCTTCCAAACTCCACTTCTTTTATAATAATGAAAAGGTAGTTGTGATTGCATAATAAGCTTCTAATGGATTCTAGATTATTACTGGTTGCATCCATAGCTCTTAACATGCTGACAATATTAAGTAGCATCGTAAAATATTAATTTATTTTGCTGCATACTTGTAAATAAACAGTTGAAAATTCATCGGGTCCATAAACAGTTTAAAAAGTACTTGTAAAGAGTAGGTTCATTTATTATTCAATAATTTTCAATCAGTGTATGCCTACAATGCACATATATTAGCATAGATTCTTTCATTTAGTCTCCCTATGACATTTCAATCATGTGTTATGCCTAGTTCTATAGCCTGAAAATCAGATTTCCCCTGTTGAATGTTCAACTTAGTGTAAATCGTGGTTTATTTGTCAAGTTGGCCTTATGTTATTCTCACTGAAGTTGGAGTGGGGGGTGTTTATTGGTATGAAGGAATTGGATGTTTTATGGGCTTCTTTTTGAGTTTTGTTGCATGATAGAATTTATGGGAGATATGTGAGAAAGAACGAACAAGTTATTTTTATGGTAATAAAATATTTTGAAGAATTTTAATTAATTTTACATGCACCTATCTCTCTTTATTTTGTGGTTGCTAACATCAGTCTAGAGCATTACATTTACTAAAGAAAGGCCTTGGTTGCTATGTAATTATTTCCTACCGATTTCTTTTTTGTTGTCAGTTGCCTAAAGTAGAGTATGGATGCGATTAGAAGTTATTGTTGTAGATTAGATAAATAACTATAAAAACAATAAGCTTTTCTTGAAAAGGAAAGCACAATCAGAACCTTTGTATGTACTGTAATGTGCATATTGGATGTTAATGTCAAGTTGTCAACTTACATCATTAACAACCGGTGCGATTTTTTTCTTGGTTGATCTTTTGTCCTCTGATGTATGCTTCATATAGTTTTTCACTCTCCAGAGAATGATTGAATGAATGGCTCACAAAGAGGCAAGGATAGCTTGTTTGTTGTATCCATGTTCTTGCTGCAAACAGTAGGAGGGGGATTTGATTGTCAAAATGTGAAAATTATAATGATTCAAGAATTTGTCTATTTTCTGTGTCTGGTATTTTAGAATATTGTATTTGGCGAGCCAGCACTACAATTTCATGCATGCTTTGGTGATTCATGAAGTAATCATGTGCAAAAGGCACACATGTAGTTTATCATCGTCCAATCTAGAATATGATATTTCTCTCTAGACTAAATTTCTGGTGGTCATATTCATAATATATTTTTAAATGGTGTAACAAATGGTACAGAATGAGCATGAGAGCATGCATCATTTATTGGAAGCCTCATGAAAACTGAATGAAGTATCTTTGACATCTAAGCTAAGCTAATTTGCCTGCTATTATCATGTAAATGTTAGGAGGAAATTTGATGGCTCGAGTAGGCAAACTATATAGCATTTTTCCTTAGGAAGCTAATAATCTTGGATACTGGCTATCTCTGAAAGGTTGAGAGAGTCCTTTGACAAAGGAATGAGCCAGAGGCTTAATGGTAGCAAGCGCATCGCTCGTGGATGTGACCTTTGCGAGGAGATTCTTCATGGTCCTAAGAATCGCAAGGTTTGGTGTTTGATTTTCTATGAATTTTATTGCTATTGAGAATAGGCATCCCATTTTGCATATATCATCTGTATAGTGTACTTATGATTTCACTTTCAAATTGGTTGTATCTATATTTACCCTTTATAATTGTTTATTGAACCTAAAAAGGATTTTAGAATAATGTATATTGTTATTGACTATGAAGATTAAAAACTTAAATTTAGGATGGTTCTTTTTCTAGTTATTCTTTTTCTTTTATCATTATATCGGATGTTGACATCGGCAAGTTTTTCTTATTGATGAAACTGGAGGAAAAGGGGGTAAAAAGAGGATACCATGATGATTTGCTAGGCTAACTGAACATGATAGAAGTTTGGCTTTGTGAGGAAGAAAGTGAGATGCCCCCGAAGATGTTTATGGAAACAAGATTCAGGAAGTGGAGGTGGTAAGATTGAAGATACTCTTTGTATGTAAAATATTATGCATATATGTGATTTTTGAGAAAATTCTTATGCGTATGATTTTTTTCTTTACGAAGGATTGAATCCACTAGACTTCTGAACAATATATCAGATGGAGTATGTCAACTGGGTAATGCTTCTTTAATCACATGTAGAAATACTAAAGTTTGCATCTTAATTCATTCCTGCATATTAAGTTTAAAGAAATTTCAACATCAAGGAAAAATGGTGAAAATACCATTGAATGAACTCAAGGAATGCTCTCGAAGCATTCACATACAATGCTCGTAAGAAGGTAAAGAACTTCAATTTTCATGTTAAAATAGTTCTTTTTTCAAGCATTTCTTTTTCTTTTATGATTATATCATATCTTGATATTGGCAAGTTTTCGTACGGATGAAGTTAGAGAAAATAAGGGTAAAAAGAGGAGATCGTGATGATTTGTAGGGCCTACTGAATATGATAGAAGACTGGCGTTATATGTTTACAACGATGGGGGCATTCTCTAGAAACATTATATCTAAAATGCTCTAGCATGCCTATCCCATTTATTAATTAGCATGAAAATAATTTAGGATTGTTATTATTTCGAGAAATGATAAAGTATGGATTTCATCTGTTAAGCCTTTGGTTTAAGAGTATCCAAATTTAGCATGAATACAGGTTTTGATCAAACAGTGAGGTTATAATTGTTAATAGAAGATAAACTGTTACAAGTGGGTTGTGTTATTTCCATTTTATAAATCATATGGGCTGAGTGGATTAGTTTTTTTGTGATGACATATTACTAGTATAAATATAGATCTTGACCACAACCTTTATAATCACAACTGCGCTTTGTATATATAATCTTCTTTTTCAGCAATTATGTCGGTAATATGATGACATGGCATGGTAAAGAAAATTAATTGACGAGATGTTTGCTTTTTATGCAGATGTATATGGCGGACTTCCTTTTGGAAGATCTATGAGCATAAGAATGGATGGTCGAACTTGAGTATACACGGGACTTGACTCACCTTCAAGATTGATAAGACTAGGTAATAGATCTCTCAAGTCTCAACAAATAGCTGCATACATGTATGTATATATAGATTGAGATACACATATGGCAGTCATCATATATGTTAGCTAGTTTCAAGATTATTGCGCTGAAAACAGATAACTAATCATATAAACATATCACGATTGTAGATTTCGCTACATAGGCATCTCTGATAGCAGGCAAAGAATGATGCCACTACCGAAGGACCGCCTCAGAGGGCGCGCACAGCTACTTGCATACAAGGAAGTGGTGTGGATGATAAATCCTAGTAATCCTTCACTTAAAACATAGGTGATTCTACCAATCCTCTGAAATTCTAAATTTATAATCAATCTCATTCTTGTTTCAGCAAACATCGTATATTATACTCACGTATATGTTTACTTACTGATAAAATTATGTAGGTGATGACAAGTGTCGATCTATACTCAATAGAGAATCAATGCAACAAGGTTCACGGATGGAATGGATCATGCCATCCACTAGGATTCTGGATGATAACTCTGAGCAACGAGTTCGAAACCAGAGGGTCACTCAAGCAGGACCTCTCCTCCCATACTGGCCCCGTAACCCTCTGGTATGTGATAGTCACATAAATACTCATGCGTGCATATGTTTACGTATTTGACCATGAAATAAAATATATATACTGGCATATTGCATAGTTGATAATGCATCTGATGTTTCTAACATGTCCACATGAGCTCTTATGTGATATGTATGATCGGTAACATTTTTGGCATCCAGATGTTTGTCAGAAATCATTACCAAGGGTCTGATATCACGGTGCGACTCGTGAATGGAGAATACTGAAAGGTGTTTTGTCTATCTTTATTCAGCCTAGAGAAGGTTGACGTCTCAATGTTTTGGGGAGAGATAAAATTGCAGGTTCATATAATCACATATTGAAGATTTTGGCATACTGCATCTAAATTTAGAAGAAGAATATATGGATCTTAAAAGATGCATTTTGATCGATTACGGGTGGAAAGAGAAGTAAATTTCTGGTCATAGCTTTCCAGCTTTCGAGTATTTCCTAGAGGCACACTAAGGGGTGTCATCAGTGGTCAACTTCATGTTAGAGACAGGTATATTCACATAATTAGCAGTGCATTAAATTACCAAGTGATATAATTATTGAAGTATATATTAACTATTAAGGTTTGTGAGTGTTTTGGACATGCCTGCTAACAATGCTTATGAAGGATTGGTTCACATAGGACCTCGAAATTTTCTCTTGCATCCAATTATATTTCACTTCAGGTTGCTCGGTGCTCGTGTTATTCTTTTATCATCAGCAATGGGTTTAAGGATACATTAACTCATTCGAAAGATTGGTTAAGTGAACTTCTAGTCTAATACATATACTTTATTTATGTCTTGCACCATAGCGCAATTATCTAATTCATAGGTGTATGCTTGATGTATGTGTGTATTTTTGTGTGCATTTTTGGTATTCACAATTCATCCTTGGGTGTTCACACACATGCATCACCACTTATCCTGTATATATGTGTGTGTTTGCCCATGTGCATTTTAATGTGTATAGCATGTATGCGTCTTGTGCATACGAATGTATGAGCATGAATTTATGTATATGTTTAGATGTGTGTTTGTGTGAATGTGTGTTTGGTTGGTCGTATGAATGTTTATTTCTGTGATTGATTGTATGAATCTGAGTGCATGTGTGACTGCTTGTGTGAATGTGTATTTGTGCGAATGTATAGGAGTAAGCCTATGTGTAAATGTGTATGTGTGTGTTTGAGTGTATATTTGTTGTGTATGTGAGTGTATATTTGTTGTGTATGTGTAGATATGTATATGTAAGATTGTGAGCATGTGTGTGTATGCGTGCACTCATGAATACATGAATGTGCGTGTCTAAATTTGTGTATTTATTTACAGACGTGTAAATGTGCATGTAGGTGCATATGAGTATTTGTACATATATGTAAGAGTGAGTGGGTGCATGAGTGTATGTGTGAATGTGAGAGAGTATGGGTATGAGTTTGCTTGAATGTGAATATGTAGTTTACTTGTGAATGTGTAAACTGGTTTGAAATAAAATTATAGCCTTCTGTGTTGTTTGGACTGAATAATGATATCCAATGCCAAACGGAGCATGAGATGGTCTGTTATAATCCAAACTATTTGAATACATTGTTTTCTTGTTCTTACGTCCTAGTAGTAGCACAACATATGTTATCTTGTCTAATTCAGGCTGTCAGTTGAAGATATCTCGAGGTTTCTTATTGTTATGATCAGTTAATCATCTCTCGCATTCAGTTACTAATAGTCTAATCTGGATTGTCAATTGAGAGATTTTTTGGGGGGGGGGAGTGTTCTTGATGTGATTTTTAACATGAGGATTAGACCACACCAATACTTATAACCTGATAATTTTATAAAAAAAGATTTATTGTAGTTTCCAGTACTCTATCTTGCTTATGCTCAGAACTTAATCATGTTGGACATTTTTTGCCTCTGAATTCTAATATAAACATCTGCCCTGATAGCATTGCTTATTTTTATGGGGACATTGTTTGCTTTATTTGAATTCTAATATAATTTGAAGTACATTGTGCTCTACTTCTAACTTAATTTTTTTCTTCCATGCAGATTATTTCTCCTAGCGCATGGTGGTTTGAGGTTATTGCTGATGTTTATAAAGTCACAGAAGATAGTTTGAAGATGGAGACAATACCTATTTTCTTCTCAATTTTCATGTTCACACAATTTAGTCAGAAAGTGATTGAGGAATTTACCATTTTCAAACATCCTTGTATCGTACATGATTACTTTTTTTTCATATTCTTTTATCTATTATTGATCGTCTTTATATGTTGTGAAGATATGTATTGAAATACTCAATGTCAATTCACTAATAAAAAGTGGGGAATGCATGTTTGCTTGTCAGAATGTTCTATATGAAACAAATTTTATGTGGCAGATATTCTGTCACATGATACTATGGTGACAGATTATCTGTCACCAAAATCTCTAGTGACGAAGGTTTAGGTGGCAACTTTTCAATGACGGAATGGCTGTCATTATAAGCAAATCTGTCACCTAAACTCATAATTCTGTCAGCATAAGTCCGTCACCTAAAGACTATTTTGTTGTAGTGTCTTCTTTAGACATAAATCTGATAATGGTTCGTTATAGTTTGCATCACAATATTAGTAGCATAACATAATTATCTGATTAATCTTTTGTACAACTTAATTGAATACTTTTGCTCATTAATCAAAATCGCTTGATGTAGATGTTTCAATAGATGTTACACCGGGGAGTGAGAGAGATATACCTGAGAGAGAGAGAGAGAGAGACTGACTAAAGGGACATAGCAATTATTGCATTTCACATGGCTGAGATGGGAGAGAAAGCAAGTCAGATTTTTGAATGAAACCCTCCATCTTACTCATGCAGATTTGAAGGGTATCCATGCTCCGATCGAGGTGCCCTTGACCCTGAACAGAAAGGGGTGGCTAATGATGGAAATATACGGAGTTCCAAACCAAAACATAAACCACCTACATATACTCCTCGGTCCAAGTTAAATTATCCCCCCCACAAAACAACTAATCCTATCCCTCCTCAGGTTCGACTAAAATCCGTTCTCATTCATTGGGAGGTCTTGATTCCTCAATCGTCTCTTCCTTCTCAACAATTGCCCATGAAGATGAAAACAAGGTTCTTGAAATCGAACTAGTTCATAATCTAAACAAGTCCAACATTTTTTCTTGCTGGGTAAATCATATCCAACCAAAGTTTGAACCTAAACCATCATACCTCTCGTTCCACCTCCCTTCCCAATCACATCTCCATCCCCACCCACAACTCCCAAACAGCGAGTACATTCTCCCCAGGCAGCAAGAAAACCTAGTAATCCGACGTCTCCCTGACTACAGTTTTCCACCCGAATCCTAAACCTAATCCATCGGTGTCCTTACCTTGGACAAATAGTTCCATGTGTCAAAACAACATAAAAACAATCCTTTTTGGAACGCCTATCATGTCCCACTCATTGCATCGTAAGACACATACTCCTCAAAAAATGGCGTCCTTGGATAAACCCTCAATGTGGAAACAAGAACACACCAAATGCTTGAGCTTCCCCCGGTTACAGCCACAAAGTTGTACGCCCCCATATCCCTCCTAAAGATATGATACACCACGTTCCCAACATCACCTCATACATATACTATGAAGTCCTGCTTAAACCAAAACCAATGTCATCTTCTCAACCAAAGAAAAACCCTAACACCACTCAAAAGAGAAAGTGCATCTCCTCACCAATGATGATTCACCAAGCTTTCGTCTGAGCTTCTACCTCGAAACGTCGACCCTCTCCTCCTGTTTCAAGGGATCCAAACTCACATGTTGACATCATCAACACCCCTATTTGCGGCGCAGAGATATGCATTGACTCTCTGATGGCCAAGCATCAACTCCTTAGGTGTGTGATCATCGAGTTTTCTAAGGACATCCCCTTCCCAAGAAGGGCCAAGAATGCCCTCATGGATGAAATAGGGGGAAGATATCTTTTGCTTCTTTTGGAAGATATCCAAGAGACAACTCATGGTCGAAGTTGCAATCGAGCATATGTACAAGAGTATGGTAGGAACTTTTGTGCCCTTAATTGATGAATTCACCATATGGTTCTATTGTCGATCCCCTTCCTTGGAGCCAAATGCATCAAGGAGACGAACCCCTACTGGTTAACGGTTTTAGATCTGCCTCTACACCACTTCTACACCACTGGTATCCCTATGTACCGAAAAACCTCATCATTTTTTTTTTGGGAAACTCACATCATATGAAATTCCATCAATGTATGAAGATTGTGATGATGCCTCCCTCATGAAACTCCTAGTCGATATCCCAAAGATTCAATCCATACCCAAGTGTATTAGGGTTGTGAATACAGTTGGCATCTTTGAAGCAACCTTCCACCCCCTCAATCAATATCGTGAAGTGGCATTCACCCATTACAAAGATACGAAAAGGGGGAGGTTCATCATCTGCCTCCTCCTTTGCCCCCTCCCTCTAAGGATAGATCTAGATCTTCACCTTGGTTCGAATTGGAGACATGAGAGTTTTGATCAAGCAAGCGAGTCATGACCAACAAGATCAAGGCCAGAGGTGTCGTTTCAAAGACTAAGGTGGTGAGTAGGTGTAATTCACCTAGACCCAAATATATAATATGAGAGGTAGAAAAAAAGAACTTGCAGCTGCCACAGCTATGATCTTCCTAATCTGCGGATCAATCAACCCTTGAGATATATAGTAGGAGAGTCGAGTAGGAAATCACACCAAAAATGAGCATGATCTACAATATATTAAGTCTTGATAAGATTATATAATAATTCTAAATCTAATACTATTATGAGTTTTGACCTCATTTTTTATAAACCTAGATAATACATACTAATATATTATTCTAAGCTAGAATTACATATAATATATTAAAACACCACCTCCCATATAGTGATCACCAAATGCTAGCCCACTGATCTTGGAATATTAGGGGGGATAGGAGGTCCTTGGAAAATAGCAATGATTAAAAACATGTATACAAATTCAAACAAAACTTATTCGCCTTTCAAGAAATTAGGTTAACAGAGTTAAACCCTAAAAGTCATTTTCCTTCGTTAGACTTTTTACGTTGGCACTCTACTCTAACCCCTCTTGTAAATCATGGGATATTTTATCTAGTTCCCATCTTAAGTATCACTCTTAAACTCTTTATTTACCCCCTAGTGAACCACAACCTATCATCACTCAAAATATCTAAACATGTCATCCTTGACATAGATAAGATTAGGCGATGCTTCTTTAGGAATGGGAACAATGAGGATAAAAACAGACACTCGACTAGATTAGAAATCATTTACCGTTGGAAGACCAATGCTAGCCAGAGCATCAAAATCTAGAACTTTTTAATTCGGCTATGCTTTCTAAATCATGGGTCAAAACTCACATGCATCATGCTTCCCATTCACAAGAGTTATTAGGTGGAGATACCACAACTCTAGGGGTTCGTTTGGTTGCAGGGTTGGAAAGGATTGGGTTGGGTGGGTTGGGTGAATAGTAAACTGTGAGGAGAGGGTACCCCTGTGAATAGTACCCAACCCTACCCAACTCTGTCCAACCCTGCAACCAAACGAACCCTAGACCTATCCCTATTTTGGAATCCCTAAACTCTAGGGGTCTGTTTGGTTACTGGGATGGAATGATTTCTGATAACCTTAGGTGAATAGTAGCTATTTGGATGATTATGAGGGTTGTGAGAGGATTGGAATATGTAATGTGATGTGATATCACCTTGATTTGTAATGGAATTTCAACCCATGAATGCAAGGGGTACATAGACTCTCCACGCTTGCTTTCAAATAAGGTTGGGTCAGTGGCCATTAGAAATAGAGGATCTATTGGTTCGGGAAACCAAACTCTTTTGTGGTGTATCAACATTTTGTAAACTCCTTCACTCCAATAAGCACATAACCTTATCCAAAGCCCATTCAATGATTGACGTAAAGGAAACTGGCTCGAATTCCTCACCTGACCATCAAATATGCCCCATGACCTATTGAATCTAAAGAAATTTTTATTCAAAATCTTCCCTTTCCCAAACTCCATGTATACTATAATCATCCCATGTAGAATAACCTTCCCATACTCACAAATGATCTCTATATATCGTGTTCTCTTTCATGAAGGGTTAGGAGCTAAGCTTGACAAAAAATTCTAGTCAACACCTTTTCACTACAGAATCTTCTTATTCTTATGATCACTAAGCCATGGAAAGTTTCACGCACAAGATAAACATTTACTCCCCAACATCTCAAACTCTAATGCCTATCCACTGTGCTCAGTCGATACTGAATCAATCCTTCAACTATCCCTTTACTACCCATTTACTATTAGAGTACCTACCATTCTAAAAATTTTGTACTTCAGTGGGAGCCTGGAGGATTTTTTTGGACAACATAATTCATGAAGCCAAAGTTGTTAAGTCGTAATCCCCTTCACTTATCTGACATTAGGCAATATTTACCAGTCGTTTCGCACACATGCTCTAAAACTTCCCTCGTTAGCCACTTAGCTCCTACTACTATTGTCTTACCCCTTTCTGCGCGTGTGTGTATGTATATGAATGTGTGTGATATCCTTCTAATAAGACGTGGTCCTTCCATCTCTAAGGAAGGCCAATGTTATGGTTCGCGAGTCATCCCTCCACTGTTATCATGAAAACCACTTGTTTTCTCCAAAACCACTTATCAACCACACAAAATCCATAAAAAAGGATTTAACAAAAATGGAATTAATACATTCTCATTTAACACGTATTTCATTAATTTTCAAATTAAGCATTTTTTTGTCGTTCTATTTTTCTTTTAAAAATCGAATCAGAAAATACAACACATGAGATCTACTTTCTTTTCAATTAAGTATGGTGGCATCATTAAATAATTGTTCTTATATAATTTTGGATTCCATTGAAATCTAATGCACTTTTTTATTCAGATGTCAAGGATTTGTATTTTATGTTTATTTTTTTATGCCAAAATCAATTTAAAATTTTAGTTTCTTAAAATAAAAAATTCCTTCGTTAGATTGATATTTCCATAAGAGCCCTCCCTAAAAATAGTAACAGAAAGATATACAAATAATTTATATTTATACAATACATTCTATAAAACTTCGATAACAACCCTCCCTAAAAAAGGGGGTCGAGTGATGCATGAATATTTATATTTATATAATATAATACCAATTGACTCAAAATTTAATTTTATTTTGTATTTTAATTTTTTGAGTTTATATAACATGTACCTTCTTTTGTACACCAAAATCCTTCGAGGATATAACATCTTAGCGTAATTGCGTCATCCTCTTTTATCAAAATTTTCGTATTTGACATCTTTAAAAATTAGGAAGCAATGGTTATTGTAAATCAACCATGGAGATATATGCGAATAACTTATATTTGTATAATACATTTGGTTGAAATTTGCATAACAACCCTCCCTAAAAACATGCTCTGAGAGATGTGTGAATATTTATATTTGTATAATACAATACTAATTAATTGGAAAATAGTTTTTGTTTTGTATTTTAGTTTCTTGAGTTTATATAATATGCACCTTTTTTCGTACACTAAAATTCCTCAAGGATATAACATGTTAACATGACCATGTACTTCTATTTCCTTAAAATTTCCATATTTGACGTCCCCAAAAAATTAGGAACGAATGATTATTGCAAATCTGCAACAGAGAGATATGCGAATAATTTTTATTTGTATAATACGTTCGATTGAAATTTCCATAATAACCCTCCCTAGAAACATGGGTTGGGAGATACGTAAATATTTATATTTGTATAATAGAATACTAATTAACTAAGAATTAGCTTTTGTTTTGTATTTTAGTTCTTCAGTTTGTATAATATGTATACAAAAATCCCTCGAGGATATAACATTTTAACATGATCGCGCCTCCCGCGTTCCTCAAAATTTATCTATTTGACCTCCCTAAAAATTAGGAACAAATGGTTTATTGCATATCTAGTTTCGTATAATGAAGTGATTTTGATCACATTCGTTGAAAGTAGATCTAATGATCAAATTGTTTGGCCTTCCTTAGAGATGGAAGGACCATGTCCTATTGGAAGGACTTATATATATATATATATATATATATATATATATATATATATATATATATAGGGTAAAATGTGTATGCCCCCTAGGGGGAGCTAACTTAGCTCCCCCCGCCCCTTTTTGACATAATTTTTTTATTTTTTTTGAAATCTAAAACCGTGTAAATTCATTATTAAATCCCTATATTATGCTATTCAAATTTCGTGCGAAACAGAGACTCCTACGACCTTCATCCAAACGGGGTCGATTTAAAAAATCCTGTTACCGTTAAAAAATGACTGTCTGGATGGAGGCCGTAGGAGTCTCTGTTTCGCACGAAATTTTAATAGCATAATATAGGGATATAGTGATGAATATTCATGGAAGAAATTTTCAAAAAAAAAATAAAAAATTTGGTGAAAATGGGGCGGGGGGAGCCAAGTTAGCTCCCCCTAGGGGGCAGCCCCATTTATCCCATATATATATATATATATATATATATATATATATATATATATATATATATATATATATGACACAACTGGTCGATCCTCTACTCCCGCATCTTTTGTATGCTTGACCTTCATGGATGGGCTTACCTACATCCATAACACACTTTACTCCACTTATATTAGCATTGTTCTCATTGCGGCATGGACCATCACTTATTCTTAGCAATAGTGGCGGTTGTATGATATGGGTTGCATTTTCTTCCTATATTTTGTAGGGGTGGCTTCACCTTTGATACCATTTGTAACATCATGAACTTAAATTCATGGTTTGTTATCGAGAAAAGCCGACCTGACAACTTGTTGGACTTGAGCTCAATTGGATCTATTGACCATTGTCTAAAATGCTTATATAAGCCCAAGTTGTTGATTAGTAGTTCCTCCTTTTATAATAAATATTATTTTTTCCAAGCAACCCACTTTTCTTTCAAACAAGTACTAAATATAAAGAAATTTATTCCAAGCATTTTCCATACGCCATCTTTAATATCATTTGATTTCTTTGTTTGCATCCTTTTCATTCCATTCTTTTAAAAAATAAGCCAAAACTTTTAAGTCTTCTTTCAAAATTTTTTGCTTTTATTTAAAATTTTATGTGACCATCCAGTTCTGGTGTTCTGCATGTTCTTTGCATCACTTTTTTTTATCATGTATCTTTTTCTAATCATACCATTGACGATTTTGATTTGATTTTTCTATCCAAAAATTAATCTGATGATGTTTTTACTCCATGGAATGTTTACACCTTGATTATAAATTAAATCTACTCATGTAATGTACTTTTGAATAACTAATCATATAAAACCTAAAATTATGAAACTTTGGTCTACGAAGTGATAAAAGATGGCTCTCATACATTGGGCTTCTTAACCATTATGTCACCTTTTCTGATCTTCTCCATCACGACAATATATGGTTGTAAGTGAAATTCATTCTTACCATCGGATGAAATGTTTGGCCAAACTTATAAATCAAACGATTACGGATATATTCGTATTCATTTTATACAGATTTTGACATATGTATCCGTATCAAATTTAAAATGGATACATATATAGCAGCAAAACATTCGTATTTGTATTCATATATCTAGTTTCGTACTTAAATATAATAATTGATTTATTTTTAATCTTATATAATATAATTCTATACCTTATTCTACTATATTTGTATAATTTTCATGATAGACAAGTTTAGTAAATTTTTATTAGTATCCGTTTCAATGGATATGGTAAAATTATTTTAATATTCGTCAATATCCATATCCACATCCCTATTCGTATTTAAAAACAGATAAGAATATTGTAATACATATATCCGTATCCATATCCGTCGGCTTGCATCCCTAAATGCAACACACATGCTTTCTCTCTCTAACATTGTAATACAGATACATATTATAATCAAGGAGGGAAACGGATACGGATATATCCGAATATCCTCTTACCGTCACTACAAGAAATCGGACCTAAGGCAATGAATAATTTGAATATTCATTGCCATATCTTCCGATGTTAAAGATATAATAACGAATATTATTCGTTGTCAAATCATCTTTTGTACTTGTAATAACAACAAGTATCATATTCGTTGTTAAAGATCTATGTAACGACGATTTTTTCGTTGAATTATTTGTTAAAATTCACACTAACCGTCATCAAATTTAACAACAATTACAAGAAAACGACAATGAATAATCATGGTTATATGATTCGTCGCGAGGAATATAGCAACGAATACCATTATTCGTTGTGAATTTAAAGAAGTAAGTAACAAATAATATTCATTATTATATATTTAACTACAGAAGATATATTAATGAATATTAAATTATTCGTTATCTTAAATCACTTTTCTTGTAGTGCGTATTTAAAAATTTACCGGATACGGATATCCATATCCGAATATTAATCGAATACGGATCGAATATGGATATAGGTTATAAACATTTTCCGAATATGGATACGGATATGGTAGTGGCTTAAATATTCAAATTCGGATATCGGAATATAATATTTAATATCATTTTCTATATTAGTCAATATAATATAAGCCACAACCCTGTATTATTATACTAGTATTATACATTATACAGTACAATATATTAATGATATTAATTAATTTTCGTTTGTTTGGGGATGGGAACGAAAAGTTACGAAACCCTGTCCATTTTTGCTTCCGGTCAAGAATGCAAGTCACCTTGAGGCTCACTTTCATCATGATGCAACTTATTTTCCGTTACCATTTTTTAAAATCATTATAAACTTTGATAAAAAATCAATTCGTATTCGTATGTAGACTTTATTCGATATGTATTCGGATTCCATAATTATCGGATTCATATTTAGATTTCATTCTTTATTGGATTCTTATTTGGATTAGTCTTTATTCGATCTGTATTCGGATCCGCTCTTTTTTCGATCCGTAATCGGATTCGATAAATATCCAATTCGGATTTGTATCCATATTTTTAAGGATATGACTTCCTTAATGCATATCCGAATCATATTCGTATCCATGTTCGTATTCGATAGAGATGAAGCGAATATGGATATGGAAATAAGTATATCCAATCAATATTCGATCCGTGTCATCCCTAATTATAACACACACTCACGTAATGCAACAAATTCACTGAGATTTAAATTCACCCACATTCAAACATCTATAAATCTATAAATCATACTAAAGTTGGGTTCTCCCAGCTTTAGCCCTTCCAATGACGCGTTATGCCTCATTTTCATCCCTTCTATCGTTTTCTTTGCCTTTGTCTGTCGTGCCACGTTCCTGAATTTTTTTTGCGACGCGATGTTTTCCTCAGCCACGTGTTTGTACGTTACCAAGGTGAAAACCCTCTTCCCGTTAACCCTCACATCAATAATGGGGCGGCCGAGGATGGGGCCCATGGACGAGGGCTTGGACCTCGGTGGAGGGGGGTTCCTAGATGACCTCCACGAGTTGTATGCTACCACTGCGAGATCGTTCGTGATCGGGCAGTGCGATGTCGCACTGGTCATTGGCGCATGGCTCAACTTGCTGCTGCACTTCGGGGAGTCGCTGAGCTGAGACAAACTACATATTGTATCAAAAAAGTTGTTCTCAAAATCTTGTTGTTGTGATAAATAGACATGCTATTGTAGCTTTTTAGAAGAGAAAAAACATCCACTACTATTCCAAATCCATATATCAACTTCATGAAGGTGAGATCTCTATATTTTGCTTAATTCCTAATTATTCTTTTTATTGTTTTTTTCATTCTAATCCCTTTGCTTTCAGCATATGAATGGGGTTCATGAGCTTTTGGTTCCGTATTCTTACAGGCTTCTACACTGAAAGGACGGGAGCATGTCATTACAAGCTATATTCATAATTGAGTGAATTAGGTCATGCGCTGAGCTAACTGTTGTTGAGCTTTTGGTCAGTTTAATAATTTATTAGTTAGTTTTTTTCCTTCTAAGGGTCTTTGATATTTCAAGGCTTTGTTCTGTTGATACTGAAAGTATTTGGAAATATTGCAGATCATTCCGTTAACTAAAGAGGAGTCAGCTTCTTCTGCATCATTTAATTTATCATATGCATTGTCTATTCTCTACAAGGGGAGATCTGACTTAGGTTTGCGTGATCGCGACAAATTTGTAAGTTGTACATCCTATTACCAACCCCTTCATTTTGTAATGGAAGTGACATTAAAGTTATGCAGAAGGTCTCAGAAATGGTAGACCATAATCTGGGTCTTCGGTAATAAGAGGATCAGAGGATTATTTCCATGCCAAATGTTGAAACTTTTGTTGATCTTGAAAAAGAATTTAGTACATACGATGCTGAAAATTTTATTTCATTCTTCTTGCATGACTCTACATTGATATCCTTGGAATTATACGAGTTCTTATAGGCCACCCTTCCACATGTTGCGAAGGAATGTCAATGGGTATTAATTTATAGGTCACTAAAGTCTTCCTTTTGTATATCCCTGATGTTCATTTGCATGAAGGTTATTTGGCATGAAGGTTCTTTCATAGTCAAGCTAATAAGCCTAAATAATCTTATACTTGAAGGGCAGTACTATAAAGTATGAGATTTCTCTCCGCAACCTCCTTCGTAGGAGTTCAGAGTTTGAAGGTCCTTGCATGCTGGTAAAGCAGAACTTACAACAATGCATCTTATGTGTGTCTGATTGAGATACATTTTTGCCAAAATCTCCTTTGATATTTGTGTCTTGAGCTGTCTTCTGAATGCAATCTGCTTCTGAAATTTCTGAAAGACTTTCTATTAGTGATTCAGTACTTGATTTTGCCCCATGTGGTGTTAGATAGTTGGTGACAAATAAGGTAATGTGCTTGGTTTGTTGGATAATGCACCTAAATCAACTACCAAGAGAAAATATCAATACAATCTGCATGTTTAGTTTTTTTTACTGATGATTGATGTTTTTTTATTTTTTTATGTTTATAATCTCTCATTTATTGTTATAGTGTACCAATGAAATGATTGTATTTACTACACTATATGGTGAACCTAGGATATTCAGAGAAAATCCTACAATATTTTATTTTATAATCTTATATCCATGTTCATTGCGGATAGATTGGTTAATTATACTATTAATAAAAATAGAAGTCTATATTATATATCAATTATGGTGATAATTCTATTAATATAATTCATATAATCTTCTACTAATATTATTATACATTAATGTTGGTTTCTTCTCCATCTATTATCCGCATAACAAAAATTCATTTAGATTATATGTTATTTGTATAAAAGCATCCATTCTTTTACATATGTGATGAATACACCGATCCTTTAATGAACTAATATTGTTAATATTCTAAAAAACAATTATTCCGGACCAATTTAGTTTTTTTATCTACCACTTCTACTATAATATTTATGTGATGTGGTCTCCCCTCGATATCTTCCCACTATTTGTTTGGTTTTTATAAGAATGATGTTTCCTTTTGTTTGTTACAAATTATTTCGTGTATCTAACGTTGGGCTTCTTCCCCATCTATTATAACGTGATTCTCTGTCGTATGGTATATTCTCTCCATTTTCTAGAGTTGTCTAGCAATTGATTCCATCTTTACCCATTGTATTGTATATCACATTTTTATTAGGTTTCTATATATTATTTGTTGAAGTAGTTTTTGCATTATACAGGATTATGACGAATATATCGGAATTTTCAAAAATAATATTAATAATAATCTGAAAAAAAGGATATTCTGAGCCAATTTTCTGATCATCTCCCACTATTACTCCCTCGATATCTTCCCTCTTCTCTTATTGTTTGAACTTTATAAGAACGAGCTTTTCTTTTATTGATGAGAATTGTATTTTAGATTTTTCACAAGTTACATGATTCTAGGCTAACATATGTCGTGTTCTTATTTGGGTTATTGTATATTATTTAAAAAAGATCCAATTTTAAGCATGTGATGAACACAATCAAATTTTAAAGAATAAAAATTATCAATATCAAATCAATACTTATTTTCCACTACTATTTAAATATTTATAGAACGTAAATTCTCCCTGGATATGTTCACCTTTACTTCTTTGGCTTTTTTGATAATATGTTCTTTTTGTGATCACAATTTATTTTTAAGTCTCTCCACAAGTAACATGATCATAGCATTACTAAATCTGTCGCATATGTTATCTCTATTTAAGTTGATATATTTTATTCCTTTTCCTTAAGATTCTCACAAATCAATTTTGTCAATATTTTGAAAAGATATATACTCCCAGTCAATTTACTACTAACCCCCTTGGATATCACAAATCAATTGATGAATTCTTCATTGACCAGGATAATGGAAACTTTATGTTCTTTACAAGAGGTATTATTATTATATGTTGTCTTATAATTAAAAAAAACTATTACAGGTCTTGGGTCTTGATGTGTTGTAATTTATTCTTTAGTGAAATTAGTGTATTAAATAATCTGCAGTTGTAATTTATTCTTTAGTGAAATTAGTGTATTAAATAATTCTGCAAAGACTCTCCTTTTTAACTTATTAAAGACAGTGAAAGCAATTCTTTCATACTTTGAAATGTTATGCCAAATTAGAAAATCTTCCTAGGAACCAATTATCGACTTTTACAAGCTCTTTGAATATAAATTTAATTTATGCATAAGCATCAACTATTGCTATTATATCATATAACCTAGTGTCTTATTTTTATCGGTATCCTTCTGAGACCCCGTCGCGAAGCGCGGCTATGCACTCTAGTAAACATATATACTCGCACGTAGACCATTCATTCTTGTGGACTAAGAAGTGTCTTTTACGTGTCGTGTGAGAGCGCTCGAAAACTGAGAGATCTCAGATAATTTTATTACAAGTACAAGCCGATAGATATTATATATATATATGATAAGTAGAGGATCGATACACAATGACTCGGATATTTTACACAATTTTTAATTATATTTACAAAGGTATTTTCGATATTCTTGACTCAAAATCGAATCATATTTGTAGTTATGCTTGTGGGACCTTAATTTACGATAAAACTCTATCAATGAATGTAGACTTCACGAAGATCACACATGAATTTTCTGAAAATTTTTCGATTTTTTCGTTATTTTTAGTGAATTGTTGAAGTGACAAGGGTATTGATGTAGTTTCTAAAAGCTTCGGCTTGAATGTAAATAAAAGTAAATTACATGGTCAAATTGTAATACCAAAAAGTAACTAGGCATGAGTGAAATCTTTTGATTTTTTAATGAAATAAAAAGTGGGCAAATTGTACGGAAAATAATAAAGTTATAAATATTACGAAAAGGTCCCTAAAGGACTGAAATATAATTAAACAAAATATGAATTAAAAAATTTAATTTTATTAAGATAAAAATAATTGAAATTTAGGCAAATTATAGAAAAGTTAAGAATCAGAAGTTGCAAGAAGGTCTATGAGGACTGAAATGAAAATACAATAAACTTGATTGTGAAAAGTGCAATTATCCCGTAATAAAACAGGTAAAAACGGTAAAATTGTGGAAATTAAATTGAATCTTTAACAAATTGCATCTAGGTCAAAATTAAATATTTGTTTCGAAGAACCTAATTGTAAAATGACTGGGGCCATGCTCCGCCCTCGCGACGAAGCACAACGGCGATGGTGGTGGCTCGGTCAGGACATATGAGCGATCAACTAGGGCTCGAGCCCGTGACAGGTACGATGGAGATCCGTGGATTGCGAGGGACGAGTGAGGGAAGGTGGAGGTGAATGGTAGCAGTTAAGGTAAAGTGCGGAGCAAATCTGGTCTTTGACGCCTCGAGTGGGTTCCTGTGGAGATCCGTGTCTCACGGTGGCGATAAGGGATGCGGCTAGTCGGCAGTCGGCGGCAAAGATGGTGTTGATAGCCTGGAGCTCTAGCTTTAGGTGATCAGTTCTTCTATGAGAAAATGGGTTGGAGATGGAGCAATTGAAGCCCCCAAGTAGGGTTCCCCCTCCTTTGTGATGGGGCTCCTTCTCCTCTTATAGATTGCAGTGACGGTCGTTGGGAGAAGAAGGGCCACCACCATTGGGAGAGGATAGAAGAGGAGACGACAGAGAGCCAGTGACGAGGTGAAGGGCCACATGCGGCAGCCAATTGATTGTGATGGGAGAAGGAGCACCATCCCCTTTTGTTGCTTGTGCCGTGGGGGAGAAGAAGGTGGGGGCTGACATCCGTCTTTTTCTTCTTCACCATGATTTTTCCATCTTCGGTGGTTGAAACAGGTGATTGATCACCATCATATCGTTATCGTGATGTTATTCTTCTATCTTTTCACGTACTTTCGTGTTGGTGGTCTATTCCATCCAAATTAGAGGCGATACAGATTCATGTCCTAATACTTGGCTAATATATTCGTAATATCATCATGCCTACTTTAAACTAGACTACCAGTCATCTAAGATGGATTAAGAGCTTGTTCACATGGTACGTTGCCATGCACACATGTTTCCGCATTGATGAGATTGGATCTCGTGGGAAGTTTGGGACAAGAAAATTCCATCATGTTTAGTCAGCCAAGAACACTTTCTCTATCGCTAAAGACTCCAGCATCGGCTCAACATTGACACATTGACTTTATATCTACACGGTCTCTGAAAAGAAGAAAAATAATGATGTTGCAAAATATATGAATAATTAATTAAATACAAATATGCTTTCATAAATATATTTCTTACGTCTCTAGAAGAAAGAAGCGTTTGTTATGAAAAGAATATAGTACATTGCACATATTAAATTTTCGTCAGCAGTACACAATCATAACAAAAGTAAATAGGCCATGATTGAATCCAAAAGAAGATCACATCCTCGTACATTAGAAACGTACCAAGTCTAGGAGGATTGAATACAAAAATTCGATCGATGTCAACCGTGGGAAATTGCTAGGTGCTCCCCTACATCGCAATTGCGAGCATATCGCAGACTATCTCTCCCACTCATATATCTTTCGCAGAAACACATATATCGGGTCGGCTTCATTATCGAACATGTCACCGTCTCTATTCCTCCACTGTAGCCGTTATCCGTCGAGTCTCGGTATATGCAATGGACATCTGATTCTCACTCTGCACATGACGGACGAATGCAACACGCCATTACGACCATAATATGCTTTGGAAAGTTGTAGAATGGCGTTCTCTTATCACCTTGAAGCGTGCCTTCATGACCCAAATGTCTGTTCTACATAGTAGCAGAGCTATGAATGTCGGTGGTTGAACATATCCTCAGGCTTGACATACGCTCAACCCCTTCTAACCAGAACTATTGTACGTGTGCGATGACACCTCGGTAGGTGCCAAGAAGGTGTCTGTATTTACATACCCATAATCCACAAGAAACTTACAACACTGGGGTATGCGGAAACTACCCCCATCTAGACCTCAACCCAAAACCTTTATGTTAGCGGCTGAGCCCTCCCACCTCGACCCCACGTCGAGGAATTTGTAACTGAAGTTGACACAAACAATCATGTTCTGCACGAGGTTCTGATGCTTGCTTCAAATTTTTAGGGATATGTCTGTAGACACATTCGCAGGAATAATGTCCTATTAATAGCTCCGATGACGTCCTGGATGGACATTTATCAAGGGTAGGGCATAATCAGGAAATACATTTTTTTGTTGAGGGGGGATGTAAGAGGTTAAAACCTTGAAGTACAGATAGAAGTTACTATTATGTGGTATAATGTTTGCGACCAGACAATATTCTACAGCATGTGGATGAAATCATCTTTGAGGGAGATGAAGCATGTCAATACATCATTGCGATGCTTCGAAATTGTGTCCTCGGAATGTTGATAATGCTCACACAAGACTCGATTCTTCTCATTTTGACCAAGGTAGTACAATAGTATACAGAGCAATTCCTAGGCCTTAAGTTGTTGTGAATCTTTTAGGCCCGCCCGTTTCTTCTTGCATGTACAAAGGCGCGTGATGGTGTCGGGGTACATACGAAACACCTCGTACGATCTATTGACGCAACCGTTTAACATTTTCTGGATCCATATGCGACCAGTTCGGGATAAAGTATGCTTCAACACAGGGGGGATGTACCCACCCCTCAATTTTTCGTGATCCTCTTTGTCTTCGAGTAGTTCCCTCATATAGAGGATGTTGAGCATTACCATATTGTATCTCATTGCACATATGCCCGCAATTACATCTATTTCTTATGACAAAATATATCTTTATTGGAAAACACAAGCATAAAATTTGCAAGATAATAGAAATACAATATGATAAAGATAGTTTTCAAAGATCAACCAAAACTAAATTAAAAAATTAAAACTGAAAATACAATAATCGATTTATCCAAAAATTCCAAGCAGAGGAATCGAAAATAGACCCTATATAGATGATGAATAGCCATTCATTCACCTTTATTCTTCTATTTTGGCTTTAAATACCTAGTGAAATACCTATAAATACCACTCATTTGCATGAATTAATATCTAACATTACTTTGTAATTAGTGTGTAAATACATGTATTTGAACCCAAACTTAAGAATAAAGAAAAGAGAATAAAAATAAAGGAATTATCAAAGATACTGACTGACTCTGAATCTTGAAATCAAGTCAAATATCCGCTAGATCGATCAGGAGTAAAGTATAGGGAGATATGGCAAAAACAATGTACAAAAATATCTCAAAAATCCCAATTTTTTATACTATAAATAGCCTAATATTCCACTATTTTAATTACTATTATACACTCTCCAAATAATAAAATGTTTCCACAAAACTTGTACATATTAATGTATAAAAAATAAGAAAAATATCTTCTAAAATAAATCATGTATGATGCACTTGGTACACACAGATGAAAAAACCGTAAACTAGACTTCATTGATCAATATCTACTCATTTTTGTTGTATTTAAAATCAATTATCTATCAAATGAAGATGATTTCATTGAAAATAGAGCTAAGATACAAAAGCTAGTCTTTACGGGGTACTATTGTACCAAGGCATTTGTATATTTAGCTAATTATTTTATTCTTTGCATTTTTAATATCTTTTTATTTTTAAATAATTATATGTAATTTATAACACCTATAAATAATATAAATACAAATTAAAAATAAAATAAAATACTAAAATAAACATTAAATACTGAAACATAGGTATAATATACATGTAATATAGATAAATATATTTATTTATACACATAAACAAATTATTAAATTGCCTTAAAATATGTAAATATATAATAATTAATGTCATAAAAACATAAAATATATAAATATAATTTTACTTATAAAAATACAAAATAAAATAGAATACATAGAATACAGGTATATATACCTATAGATATAATATAAAATAATGAACTATAGCAATAAGGTTTTAAAAATAGATAAAAATCACTATAAAATTGTTTATCAAATAAGAAACATCTTTTTCATATTTTAAGTTTTTTAAAATATTTTTTTGTATTTAATTTTTTATTTTCTTTCTTTTTGTTTGTTGTCCTGTCATATTGTGTCCTATGTGGACCAATCGGGCGCTAAAAGGTGTTGACTTGCTCGGTTAACACTGCCCCCGCACTACCTATACACCTGCGACCTGTCAGAGCTGCTCGACCTTCTCTTCTTTGATTTTTAGACAAATTTCCACTCCTATTTTTTCCTCGATTTCTTCAGCAAAATTGTGCATGACACCTTCCTCCATCTCGCTATGCACATATGTTCCACCAACCTCCATCATGCTACACACAATCCTCATTCTAAAATCACTCCTCACCACTTCTATAAAATCCAACCTTCCCTTTCCATTCCATTTTTGATCCTCTCTTTACCATCCATATTCCTAAAATCATCCTTGGTGCATACCCTTTGTGACAGGAAGCTCGGTCCTCTGATTTATGGTGAGGAGAAGGGTGGAAGAGCTAGTTCCACCTCACCAGAGTAGCTTCAGGTGACGATCTCGCTTCCAGGTTAGACCCGGTCAAGGCTTAGGTAAAATTAGGTTTTAAATTCGCATTTTATTTTCTAGTGTAGCCGAGAATTTATTTCCTGTTGATTTCATATATTTTACTAAAAAAATAAAAATGAAGTTTGTCAGAGCTTAGAGCAACACAGATGGGATGAAGATGTATCAGACGAGGCAAGGGCATAGTCGACTGAAGGTGCGATCGAGTAGTGGTGGGAAATCGACGCGATGACGAGGGTGGCAAAGTGAGTAGTGGAATGGACAATGCAAACAAAGGAGAAGGTGGATGGAGGGAGTACCTAGGAGAAGAAGGCTCAACAACAGAAGCTAGAGCATAAGCATATTCAGTAGGATAGGCTACGATGAGGTTACAATGCGCCTCGGACTCGTCGAGATGGAGGTCGAGGTCATCTGAGATGGAGGGGCTCGAGGCATTGTCACCTCTCTAAGTCCCTGGAACTCCTCCTCTTTGATGGAAATGAAAGATGAAGATGATGATTGATGTCCTTGTGTTTTAATATGGAAAAAAGGCGGTGGTGATGGGGGTTAAATGGTAAGGGAATCTGACAAGGGGCATGATTGGAAGGCGACACACCGATTGGGAGTTTATTAGGATCTGATTGGTGCAAGGAGATCGACCAAATACGGGGATCGGGAAGGAGATATGAGAAGCAGCGATAGTGAGATCTGCGATGGAGGTGAATCAGGAAGGGGCGGTGAAATTGGGTGAGAAGAAGGAGATTTAGGAACGTTCGATTAACCAAGATAGTGCGCACCTAATATCGCCAGGTGGTGCCTAATTATTATTATTATTATTAGTTATTTTTAAAATAAAAATCTAAATATAAATAAACCAAAAAAATAGGTGACACGTGGCGTCTCTAGAGCTACCACGTGTCACTCCTAGAAAATTTGAAAAATAAAAGAAAATAAAAATAAAAAATAGCAAACGATCTCGGATCAAAAAAATTTATTCACGAAATTTCTCATCTCGATAGGATGGACAACTTTCATAAAGATACCAAAATCAAAATAGATCATTTGCATACCATGATATTTGTGGGTACTCTGTGTATAAAATACACGATTTTTTGGGTTTTGTATTTTTTTTCCATTTTAAATAAGATAAAAATTGAGAAAATATATGGTAAATAAAAAACTATTTACACACTAATATATTTTTTTGGATTTTTAATAATTTCAAAATAAGAAAAATAAAATATTAAGAAAATAAGAAAATAAAATATAGAGGACTTATTATGCATACTATTAGTGAGGACTCAAACTCAGTCAAATACTTTGACTTTAAGCTCATTTTAGGTTTGGACCTTTACCCATTCTAATACAACTTTTATCAAAGAAAATGAATGAAAAAGAAATAAAATAAAAAGAGTTAAATATATACATAAAATAATAGGTCAAAATTGGCTAAATACATAATGTACAAAAGAGGTCTAAAACCCAATTTTCACATATGAGCTCTGATTCACTAGAACTTGGTCTTGTTTTAAAGGTAATTGAATGTACATTATTTCAAAAGTGAATAGGATTAAATCAAGCATTATATGTGAAAGATATCGACGTTTTATTCTGGAAATTCTGAAACTAGGGTTTAGCTTTATGGACTACTTATTTCTGTTAGTATTTTTTATATTTTGCATTTATTCTTGTTAGTAATATGTATACAATGGAGTGTGTTTTCATGTGATTTGGAGTTAGTATGGATTAATTAAAAATCAAGAAACTTAGCTTATTTTACAGGTCAATTCGGCTGGGATTTTTTGCTTTCTTATTTTATGCAATCTTTTTCTGATATTTCTTAAATCATGACATATTACAAAGAAACTGTTGGGAGACGGGCAACAAGTTGCGCCGCCAATCCCTTTTGGATGGCAAATCCAATTCTCCGGAAGACAACATCCATACACCTGGGAACCATAACATTGCTATGCATAATTTTCTGGACCCTCTTAAGGATCTCTACAACTTCAGACGCCAATAACCCAATGGTATCAAACCCAAATGGGATGAAGACATGTTGATTGTCAATGCAAGCCTTCTCATGTTTATCAACTTTGGATGAGGCAACTTTCTGTGCAGCGTATCCCGTTGTGAAATCAGTTTTTATTAGACCAACTAATGGAGACACTCCAGTTAAATCAACACATGCATGTTTTCCTCCAGCCCAATCAAAATTAAAACATCCGCTGGTCTGAGTGTGGATCTCCCCTCGTGTGGATCAGACAAAAAATTCATAGGTGCTTCTTTCTTTGATGCAGCCCCAGCCTTCTTGAGAACATCATAGAGGACATCTCTGACAAGATCATGTCTATATTTAAAATCTGGGAGTTCATGACAATTTATGGCATGCTCCCCAAAGGAGTCTAGGCAAGATTTGTGGCATACTGGACATGCCTCATCTACTGGGAATAGAGGAATAATAAGGCAATATCTGAGAATAGTACGATACTCAATAGGTGATATATGCATTCCAAGACCATCAATAGGAATAGCTAGAAGAAAATCTTGAGCATGGTCAGATTGCAAGCACCGAAAAATTACCTTTTATCTAGCCGTCATGTCAAATTTAACCTCAATTTCTTTGAAAATTTTGCTAAAAAGGGAACTCGCCAAATCATTCTGGGCTTTAGGGGGATAGTATCCTTGTTAGCAAAACATGTAAGATCTAAAGATGGGAGTTCGACATGTAGACCCTCCAAGGCATCTAGAAAAATCTTAATCAATATCACATACCCCACTGTCTCGTAAAATGTGGTCTTGAAGCACCCAAGATTGAGCACTAGAGGCCACAAAAGCATATGAAGAAGCCTCAATAGCGGAGTGCAGTCCTAATCCACCGAGCTTGATTGGTAGGGATGCCACCCGCTATTAAAGGTCGCTGATGAATCTTCATTTCATCATCGTTATTCTATTATTTTGGCCTCAAAAACCCAAGCAAATGCATGTGAATATGCTTAATTCATGCATCTTAGCATTCAGGCATGTGTATGTAAATAGTGTACAAATTGCGGTTTTTAAAGCCAAAATTATAGAATAAAGAAAAGAAAAGAAAAAGAACAAAATATTGTAAATATTTTATGATCCGAAACCCCGAGACCTAGGCATCTCGATGAATAGGTCGACACGGAATAAAGTAGGGGGAGATAAGGGCCAAAATACCCTTTTATTTAATTGATTCTTTATTTATTTTGGGACCTATTTTTGGTTCCACTTTTTATACTTTAAATAAAGAAACCTTGTACATGCAAGTTGTAGATAATTAAATATAGAAAAATACAAAATTGATTGCATACAAAAATAATGTACAGATAAAAAGTTAGGATCTGAATAAATTTCCAAAATCCCAACTTCCCAGACTTGTATCTCTCAAATAAAAACTCTAAATGTATCAAAATCATTTTATTTTATATAATTTTTCATAAGCTATTTAATGAAGGTGGTTTCACATTTTGCGGAGCTACGGTTTGAAAGTTGAGTTTTGAACCCTCCTTGTATACTTATACCGATTAAAATATTCATTGTTCATTATTTTTATACTTTTATATGTTTATAATTTTGTAAATATTATATATAATATATATTTATACTAAAACAAGACTAAAATTACAAAGAAAACACAAAAATAAAACACTTGTATACAATATCTAGGTATAATACCTATAACTATATCTATGTGAATTATACTTCTATTTATTTAATTGTACATATTAAATCAGAAAAATAAAATGAAAATATATTTAAGTTCATAAAATTAATTTACAAATTTATAAAATAATAAACAAAATAAATAAAATTAAATACATAAAATAAATTAATAAAATATATAGATGAATATACCTCTATGTAAGCTATAAAAGGTAACTTGTATTTTTAAAATTCTAAACAATAAATAAAAATCATATTAAAATACTTCAGAAAATAATAAAAAGTTTTATTTTATAACTTAAAAATAATAAAATCATCTGCTATTTTAAAATAAATTAATAAATATTTTTTTGCCAAGGAATTTTCTTGTTGGTCCACGTGGACCAACTAGAGATCTCCGTTGGTTGACCTCGGTCAACTGTCTGATCGAGGTCTGGCTCTGTTAGACCGTGGTTTTCAAGCCTACTTCACGATTTTTTCGATTATTCATCTCGCATCTTCTCGGCTTAGTGCCTTCTTGACGTTTGATCCTCATTTACTGGGCATACACGCCCAGGCGTCACCTCGATCTTTGGATCGACGTGTCGCCCGCTGCGCCTCATTTTTCTCAACCATTTCGTCAACCCCTCAAATACACCTCTGAGTTTGATTCGAATTTTTGAACCCCTTTTGCACAAGCTCCGCTCCCCCTTTCATGCCCAATTGAGAGAGGACGGTGACAGCTCCCTCCTCCGAGCGTCAGGTTGGCCGAGCGAGCTTCGAGGCGGCTCCACCACCTTCGGCAAGTCGTCGCCGTCGAGGTCCTTTTCCTCAGGTATCCAAACCTTTGAGGCTTCCTTGTTCCTCTATTTTCTTCATGAATTTTATTTCCCATCTCCACAGGAGTAGAATCCCATCGCTCGTTTCACGATTCGTTTACTCGATCACCCCAATCGACCCTCTGGACGGAGCCACCTCTGGCCGAGTCCCCTGTTGTCGTCCCACGATTCCATTCCGCCACCTTGGGATCGAGGCACTTTGCCCTCGACCCTTTCACCTCTTTTTGCAGGTGAACACACACATCAACGAGCCAGGGGCTCATTTTGATCTCGCCAGAGGTCATTGGAGCCATCCAGCTCCGCTACCCCCTCGCGAGAACCTCGGCCATCGCCGAGGGCTTTTGGAGTCCCAAGCATCAAGAGGAAGCTCTCAGGAATCTGCCCGACCATCTTTGAGCTCGAAAGAATGCCGGAGTGCCGTGATCGAGGGCGGGGAAGTTCACCACGCCGGTGGTTCTCCCCTGTTCTTTCTTGTTGCTCCTATGTCGTCCGATCGGGGGCGTCGCCCAGTTCATTTACCAGCCGTCAGATCGAGCCTTCCAGCAGCCGTTAATCACCCTTGAAGGATCTAATCACTACCGTCGAATCCAAAGCGTCATCGGCCATCGGATCCTTGCCTCGTGGATTAGTGAATGCGCCATCACCGTTCGATCTGCGCTCTGTTGGGTATTTGTACTTTCTACCCCAACAGTTTTAGTATTTAATGTTTAGCACATAAATTTTCATCTGCTTTATAAAAGTTTTGTAATATATACGATATAGACCTTACACTTTCCAAATTCGTGCCTATGCGCGTGAGGGACAGGGTATTTTGCAAGGGACCCCTTGCGGGTTTTAATATTTCGTTATAGTCCAAGAAACTTGCTATTCGATGTAATATTCCTGGATATTTTGCAACATAGCCCCTTACGTTCTTGTTAATTACGTTTAAGTCCCTGCGAGGCACGTGTGTCAATACACGTGGGCTGGGGCTTTTTGCAGGAATACCCTCGTGGGTTTAGCTATTTGTATTTGGTCCTGAAACTTCATTAATTAGTTATATATTTTGTGGAAAAATTACACTTTGGTCCGGATATTTTGGAAATTTACATATATGCTCTTGTCAGTAGTGTAGTTTCTCTTTGTTGTCTCTATTTATTTCATACATCTACAAAATTCGAAAAATCACCAAAAAATCTCCTGTTGCATTGTGCTTCCATGATATATTTTTATTTTGCATTTTTATTGCATTTTTATATTTATAAAAATTCAAAAACGTGCATTTTCAGTACTGTTTACATTAGAAAATACTTAAAAATTATAAAACGTTTTTGAAAAATTTCAAAAAAATAATATTTTCTGTGTGTTTTGACTTCAGTCCAAAAATCACTAAAACATTCAAAAGAAAACTCCTAAAATTTAGAAAACCCCTTGAAACTTCATAAAAATCTTAAAAATTCCAGAAAATCCTAAAAATACAATCTCTGTTCTGAATTTTCTCCATTTTGTTATCTTTATTGTAAAATAAGTTTGAGGAATTTTGGACTCTGTTTGATATTTTTCATCCTCATTTTAGTTTCAGCCATTTATATTATTCACTGTTTTCAGTATTTTTGCCTTAAAAATACTAAAAAATTAGGAAAAGTCTAGAATAATCACAAAAACATTGGAAAACTATAAAAAGTACAAAAATAGTTTATTTCCTGGATTTTGATTATTTTTATCTATATATATCCCTCTCTTATCTCTCTTGTGCATACATATCCTATATAGTTGTATTACTTTATTTAAAGAAAAAATATAAAAATACAAAATATAAAAAGAAAATACAAAATCAGTAAATTGAAAACCAAAATACAAAAATACAAAATCTGAAATTAAATAAAAAATATAAAATTGAAACCCACAAAAATAACACATTTCTAGGCATTTGATCACATTCACTCTTGAGCTCCCATTTTTGATCTACCCTTTTTGCTTCCTGTGTTGGACACTCTACTTGCTTGCACTATACACATTCATTGTAGAGTTATAATAAATCTTAACTCCACACTTTGATTTTCATTGCTTGATCTTTATGTTGTGGGTTAATTGTTGATTAAATTCGGATTTCTGAGCGGTCAACGCATCGACTGTGTTCCTTCCTTGTGTGGAATACACGACCGCCTGATTTTCATGTTCATCAGTCGCCAAAGAAAGGACCTCCACAAACCACCATGATAAAATGCAATTCTTATTTCGTGTTCATCAAATAGTGCCATTGCCGGGGAGCAACAACGTATAGATCATTTCTTTGTGATTGACTGCAATTAATTGCCTACATTTTTGTCTTATCCATTTTTTATATATATTGTTTGAGCTATCTAATCCCCCTCTTTGTTGACCTCCTGCGAGGTACCGCAGATCGAGGGAGGTGCATCTCACTAGGTGCCTACGCACCCACGTGAAGCCGGCTTCGGCCTGCTATCCCTGCACGAAGAAGATTTAGAGAGATTTTGTAGATTAGCTCCATTTACTTTCTTGCATATATTTGTGTAATTTAAGTAAGAGAGTGCCTCTTAATTTGTAACTTAAACAGGACTTACAGGACACTTCAGCACTTTACGAGGTCCAGTGCCGAGGGATTGTTCCCTTGGGGGCCTCGTCGGTTTTTCACGGCTTTTTCATAGTTTTTGCCAATTTTATTACCTGTTTGTTTCACGCGGATTTAGCCCCTAGATTTAGGAGTTTTTATTGATTGTGGCGTAAATAAGCTAAGGCCCAACACTTAATATCTTGCTTGTACCTATAGATCGTAATTGGACTTAGCTAAAAATCAATTGAAAAGGCTATTGACTGGGACTAGAGACCACGTGTCGGGAGGGGTCGTATACATCGCGTGCAGGATCCATTGTGGTGGACACCGATCGGCTCCCAAGACCGGACTCCGATCTCTCTTCCTAGTCATAGCCATTTGTTCCACAATTAATAGAAGTTGCTCATCTAGGGACGGTTTCCTCGTGCATCATATATGTAGTTTTATTCTTGTCTTTTAATTTATGCGTGAATCACCCTGCATGTAGAGTGCTGGAGCAAGGTACGCATTTCTATCTTTGCATGCATCATAGTGTTTAATCGCGCATCGGCTTTTCCAACTCCCCCCTATTTTATTGGACTCTAAATAACCAAGGAAATCAGAAAATTGGTTAGGTGTTGCTTTTATTTAGAAAAATACCTAAAAAGTGACAACCAAATAAAATTGGGAATGCTAATGCAAACTTGACTTTAAAACTCACCCCACCAAAAATTTCTGTCTCGGGGAGAGTAACCCCCTCCCTATTTGATTTATCTGCAATGAGAGAGTGAGCCGCACACTAGGCTGTAGCCACACGTGAAATCTTAGTTGACTACTGGTCTTGGTGAGTCGTTCTCCAGTGAGGATCTCTCTGGTAACCGATAAAGCGGACCGCGACGTCCTTAGTAGAGGGAGTTGATCGGGTAGCCGGTAAACGGTTCGCAACTCCTACTGGCTGGGAAAGATCTCATTTGAGATTGGGACAATCGTCTAGGAGAGTTGGGCTCCCAATTGTTCACTTAATCGCTCTGATAGATTGACTGATCACCTAATAAAATTTGACAAGATAAAAGACCAAACCTTCACGATCATTAGCTCAAGAGTTGCGTAGGTGAATTGGGGGTTTGACTGACAATCTTGTTTGCATTCCAGATCTCATTTACCTTTTTCTCAAGATCACGATGATGGGAAGGAGATCCCTTAGGCCACGTATGGTGGCACCACTATTGAGCACTCCTCCCTTTTCATCTAGGTCGGCTTCAGGGAGTTTAGACTCGCTCTCCGAGCCTGAGTTCATGTCCACCCTATTCCCCCTCGATCACCCTTCTTCTTCTTCTATCAATTCTATGGTGTCAGAAGATAGTGCAACAGAGATTTTTGGACATTTGACGGCACCTGAGATGGGTACCTTTGCCTTTGCAGAGACTCAAGACATGGCCAACAGTGAGGGACGTCCAGATGAGCAGGGACAACCTTCATATGTATTTGATCAGACTGGCATCAACAATTCGTTGCTAGCTTCCCTGGAGACAATGCAGAGACAGATTAGAGATCATGGAGCCTTTATGGATGACATTATGAGAGAGCTGGCACAAATGCGAGCAGACCGTGAAGACAGAGCTGAAGGAGGAGGTGGAGCAGGAGAAGACCAACAACCGGAGAGGCCACCACCGATGACCATGAGACAGTTGCACAACCCAGTTGCAACCCTCACTCACCGATGGATTCAACTTCCTCCCATTGTTGGGAATTTTGAGCTTCGCCCCTAGACGATCCAGTTATTACCCAAGTTTCAGGGCTAGCCACATACTTGAATAAGTATTGCCCTCTCGGCCGGACCAACGCAGCGCGAGCAATGATCAGCAACTTTACTATGATCCTGAATGAATAGTTCCATAAATCTTGGGATCACTTTAGAGAGCTCATTGACCTATGTCCACATCATGACATACCAAATACCAACCTGGTTCAGAGTTTCTTTCGTGGGCTGACACCGGAGCTGCAGGGGCTTGTGAATGCCTCTTGTGGTGGATCATATTTTTCCAAGGGTGAAGATGACGTTTGGTCTATCTATGAAGGGATGGCAGACAACTCTACAGTCATGGCCCTAGCCCAAGTCTTCACACAGCAGAAGGCCCCCCAAGGGGCATGATCATATCAGAGGATCGGTCGCATTGATGTCAGTCCCCACACTCCATCAGCAGCAACAGCTCAAGCTGAATCCGCCGCAGCTGACATGGGGATCATCAGCGAGAAGTTGGACCGCATCGAGATCCTCGAGAAGAAGAAAAGTCAGGGGCTGGCCCAGATGGACCAGTTGACGAAGACCATGAGTGACACGAAGACACAGATCTTGTGTATTCAGGAAGCACAGACGTCCACGCATCCCCCCAGAGCACGTGCTGATGCCAACAGTAGCAGCTCCACCCAGCCCTCTGCCACAAACCGCCAAGTTCACCACATCCAGGCAGAGCCAGTCCAGCAGCTACAGTATTACCCGTCGCAGCTGCTATCTCAGGAGACTCAGATGGTGGTTTACCAGCCGGATCAGCAACTGGCAGTTCTCCCTCCACCATCCTTCGAGAAGGAGCCATTTATGGAAGTCAATGGGATATGGTACGATCGGTACCCTCAGCAGGTCGGGATTCACCGTGATCATCCCAGATTCCGTTGGACCACCGGAGGCACCTCCTCCCAACAGTAGCCTCCCACTCAAGGCAGTTAGAGTAGCCAACAGTAGCAGCAACCCTATCACTCCCAACAGCAGTATCAGTAGGGTCCTCGTCCCTCTTATCAGGGACAACAGTGGAGGCAACGTCAACAGCCTTACCAGCAGTACTCCCAGCCCCCCTCACTATTCACATCAGCAACCTCATTCCCAGTTCGGGAACACTTACGATTCTCAGGCACCCGCCTTTGATAACCCAACGCTTGACGACCTCTCCTGCTTGCTCTCTGAATAGCAGGCATCCTTCCAGCGAGACATGGATGAGTTCCAACAGGAGATGAGGGACATTATCAAGGGCAAAGCTGCCATACCTACGCAGATCGAGCCTAATCCGAATAGTTTAAAGAGGAAATTTGAGCAGGTATAGTCTACAGAGGACACCACTCCTAGTGACTTTCTGAATGACATGTCTTATTCTATGTTTGATGCTGATTTTGTGACTAATAGGAGCGGTAGGATGCCATCCGGCGGTGCCTCGTCTGAGTGACGAACACATGAGGAACCAAGAGCACCAGACGAGGAGAGAAGCGGTGCTGATGCCGCTAATGATGTTGATGACGGTGGTGCTTATGCCACCAAGGAGAGAGATCCAGACGATGGTACTGAGGCCATCGTGACTCCAAACGTAGGCGGTGGTACTGAGGCCACCATTTTATTTGATGGTAATCTAGATCCATAGCGTGGTAATGATTCCGCAAATGTAATTGATGCTATGTCAGAGAGCGGTGCTGATGCCGCGAAGTCAGATGCCGTGGGTGGTACTGAGGCCACTTCTACTCATGATGTATTTCCCTCTGTTGTGTTACCACCTTTTGTATCTCAGAACTATTGTAACAAGAAAAAGACCAAAAAAATGAATAAAGGAAATGTTTCTTCATCTTTTCAGAGTCCATATGTGTTGCATGATGATCTTGGTATGGACTCCATTCCTTCACAGGCATGGGAACCTCTTCCTAGCCCTCCATCTGAGGAGGGCCCAACCATCCCCTTCCCTCAAGCACCCTGCTTAGCGAAGGGGAATAAAAACGAAAATCCCAAAAAGACACAACAGTTAGAGTTCAGCCAGCAGATGATTGCCAGATTTCAGATTCAGCTGACTCTACAAGAGGCACTTGAGCACATCCCCCTCTTCCAGAAGAACTTGAGAGAGAAGGCTATTGTATGCAGGAAGAGGAGGAACCACAGAGGAGATATCCAAGTGCTCACCCGTGCCACATGCTTTTCCATTCAGAACCGATTGCCAGCCAAGAGACCTGATGCAGGAGCTCCCTATGTCAGATGTGAGATTCAAGAGTAGCGGTTTGATCGTACTCTATTAGACAGCGGCTCTTCTATCAACCTCCTTCCAGCAGCCTTACTCGATCGATTCGAGTTTGGCCCTCTTCATCGGAGCAGGACAATGCTTCAGTTTGCTGATAGGTTGATTAAGAGGCCGAAGGGGTTGTTGAGAGACGTGCTCGTTACCATTCATGATCTAAAATTCCCCGTGGACTTTGTTGTAATGGACATGGAGATCCCTGAGTCGGTAACAGATACCCTCATCATACTCGGATGCCCATTCTTGGACACTGCCAAGGCGGTGACCGACAATGATAGTGGGAAGGTGTACTTTCACGTAGAGGGCGAAAGTATACAAATAGAGACGATTGACGAGACCAGAGCGAGAGATTCATCCTGCTCAGAGCAGATGACAGAGGCTGAGCGAGACGTCCACCAGGAGTGCGACTTTGTGATGACCTATGATGAAGCCATTTGGACAGATCCTATAGCACAAGCCCTCGCCTTGCCCGCAGATTCAGCATACTTACAACTTATGGCAGTTGAGAGCTTGGAGAGCACACCCCTGGCAGAGGACACACTAGAGGCTGATAGTTGCGGGATGAGTAGTGAAGCAGAGTTCCATTCGTGTTCTTCTGATTCAGATCCCTCGGACTCAGACATTGATTGGGATGATTTTGATGATTATTTATCTTGCCTAATTCCTTCTAAGCTGACAGCTAGGGTGGAGAGTGAGCCAACACAGTTCACAGATATTCCAGCAAGGTTCCTGATGAAGCTAAGTTTCATCATCTTTATTCTATCATTTTGGCCTTAAAAACCCTAGTAAATGCTTGTAAATAGCGTTAATTCATGCATTTTATCATCCATGCATCATTATGTAAATAGTGTATAAAATACGGTTTTTAAAGCCAAAATTATAGAATAAAAAAAAGAAAAGAAAAAAATATTGTAAATATTTTATGACCCGAAACCCTGAGACCAAGGCATCTCGATGACTAGGTCGACAAGGAATAAAGTAGGGGGAGATAAGGGCAAAAATACAATAAAATTTCCTTCATTCTTTATTCATTTTGGGACCTATTTTTGGTTCCACTCTTTTTTACCTCAAATAAAGACGCTTTGAACATGAAATTTGTAGTTAAATAAAAAAAATACAAATTTAATTTCACTCAAAAATAATGTACAGATAAAAAATTATGATCTGAATAAAATCCTAGAATCCCAACTTCCCAGACCTGTATCTCCCAAATAAAAACTCCAAATGCATCAAACTTACCTTTAATTGTATAAAATTCAAAATAAGCTATTTAATGGCGGTGGTTTCACATTTGGCGGAGCTACGGTTTGAAAGTTGAGTTTTGGACCCTCATTGTATACCTGTACAGATTAAATATTCATTTTATTATTTATTCATTATTTTTATTTTATATTTTTATAAGGGATTTTTACCCGGCAGACCCTATAATCTTTTGCAATTACCGCTACGACCTTCGAAACATCGTAATTCCTCCTTAGACCCCGTAAACTTGCTCCGTCTTACCCTATGAACCCTGCCGTCAATTTTAACTATATTTGAGTCAAATACTTGGGTTAGTCTTGAGTTAACCTAACCATTTACCATCCAACGGCTATGATTATCCAAAATAAAAAAAATAAGAGGAAAGAAAATCGTGCCGGGGCCGAAGCAGCAGCTGCAGAGGGGATGGCCTCCATCGTCGGCGAGGGCTGGGGCGGAGGCGAAGCAGCAGCGTCGGCGGGCCGGGGGAGGGGGGAAGGGCGGCGGCGACGGGGGCGAAGCAGCAACAACTGGGGGGGCTCTTCCATCGTCGGCAGGTCGGGGGAGGGGGGGACCTGCATCGCGCGGGGGGTAGGGGTGGGGATTCCATCGCGCGGCGGGGGGGGGGGGGGGACCTGCATCGCGCGGGGGGTGGGGTGGGGATTCCATCGCGCGGCGGGGGGGGGGGGGGGGGACCTGCATCGCGCAGGGGGTGGGGAGGGGACTCCATCGCGCGGCGGCGGCGGGGGGCTCCATCGCGCGGGGGGGACTCCATCACGCGGGGGAAGGGCGGCGGTGGCGGGGGCGAAGCAGCAGCAACTGGGGAGGGGGGCGGTGGTCTTCCATCGTCGGCAGGTCGAGGGAGGGGGGGAGAGCGGCGGCGACAACGGGGCCGAAGCAACAACAGCAACTGGGGGGGTAGGGGTCCTCCATCATCGGCGGGTGGGGGGGGGGGGTTCCATCGCGCGCGGCGGCGACCGGGGGTGCGAAGCAGCGGCGGCGGCGAAGCAGACTCCATCGCGTGGGGGGGGGGTCAAGCAGCGGCGACGGCTGGGGGGGCGAGGCAACGACGGGAGGCTCCGTTGCCTGGGGGGTCTCGGATGCTGGAATGGCAATCATTGTAAATTAAATAAACAAAATGGCTATAATATAAAGTAACATGACGGAATCTGGTTAAGTTTAACGGGTAAATTAACGAGGCTTAACCGCAGGGTCTATAGGGTAAGGGTTAGCAATTTTAGAGGGTCGAGGGAGGAATTACGATGTTTCGAAGGTCGTAGCGGTAATTGCAAAAGATTATAGGGTCTGCCGGGTAAAAATCCCTTTTTATAATTTTGTAAATATTACTTATAATACATATGTACATTAAAATTAGACTAAAAACCTAAATAAAATACAAAATAAAATACTTGTATATAAAATACATAGGTATTATACCTGTAAATATACCTATACAAATAACACTTTTATTTTATTAAGTGTATAAAAAACCTCAGAAAAATAAAATAAAAATATATTTAAATGTATAAAAATATTTTATAATTTTACAAAATAATAAAAAAATAAATAAATTAAAAAAACAAAATAAAAATAAAATAATAAAATATGTAGGTAATGATACTATAAAGGGTATAATTGGTAACTTGTAATTATACACCCCATAAAAATAAATAAATTCATAATAAAATAACTCATAAAATAATAAACATTTTTTATTTTATAACCAAAATTTAATTAATTCATTTTCTATTTTTAAATGAATTTATAAGTATTTTTCCAAGGTTTTTTCTGGTTGGTCCACGTGGACCAACCAGCTCTCTTCCTTGGTTGACCTCGGTCAACTCTCTGACCGAGGTCTGGCTTTTGTCAGACTGTGGTTTTTCCTCGATTTCGTGGATTTTCGGAGACCACATCTTTCACTATTTGGGTCCAATCCCTTCTTGGTTTTTTCTCCCCTACCAATGGTCTTACACACCCATATCTTATCTTGGGGATTGGATCGCTGTGGCGCCTCTGGTGCTTCGATCTTTGAGCCATCTCCACCATGTTTCAAAACAGCCCCGTCACCTCCATTTTCGAATTGAACCCCCATTTTGACCAAACTAGAGCCTCGCCAAGCCTTGTTCAGGACCGGAGGCGTGACAGGCCTCCTCCAGCAGCTTGCGTGGTGCTCCGGTGATGTCGAGTGGTCGGCTCCACCTATCTCCGGCCATCCACGGCCATGAGGTCCAATATCTCCTTGGCACCGGCCGATTCGAGGTATTTTCTATCTACTTTCTCGCTGATTAGTTAGCCGTAGTTTCAGCTTTTAGTTCGTTGTTTAAGCAATTATTTAGCATAGTTTTCAGGATCGAATACTCGCCGGAGCTCTTGAGCTCCGGCGACCACCATCTTCACCACGCCTCTATCCACCCCTTTTTTCTGGCCCTGGGACCTTCTACTGTTGCCGTGAATCTCATTTGCAGGTCCAGGTGCCAAAGACCCCCACATGGGGATCGATTTTGCTGGTGCACGCAAGGCCTGAAGCAGCTCCCATCCTCCCACGTCGCGGCAGCTTGTCGGCGTGACCCACGCCATTTTGAAGCCGTCATCAGCTAGAGGGGCGTCCCAGGAGACTTAGCGTGCTATTAGAAACGGAGAAGGTCGTTGGGGGGCGGACCTACGCTCAATCCAAACTCGCCAGCGGCGAGTTCCTTTGCAGTTCTTCCCCCATCGACCAGAGCCGTCGGATCGCGGCTTGTTCTTGGAGTATAGCAGTGGCTATTGGATCCAAGCACCCCCGGCCGTCCGATCAGCGTTTCACGATTTAATCCCGATTGTCGGTGCGAACCGACATCGCGCGTTGGCGGCGTGACACGTGGCATAAGTAACATATCACCCGCCGTCTGATCTGCGTCGCTGTGGGTATTTTGCGTAAACCCCCTCGCCAATTTTTGTATTATTCTAATAGTACTAAAACATTCGTCTGCTGTTTAAAACTTCTGTGACATTTGTGAACATAACCCCAAGATTTTGTAATATTACAAGTTAGTCCTCGCCTGGCTCACGTGCTTAGCGCGTCAGCTTTGGCATTTTTGCAGGGTTAGCCCTGGCATTTTGGGATATTTGTATTTAGTCCGCAAACATGTTATAGACTTTGTGGAAAAATTACAGTTGTGCCCTCAGACTTTTGCTTATTTGCACAGATACCCCTGGCTTGAGTGTAGTTTCTTGTTATTGATTCTATTTTTGTATGCATATCTAAAGCTCTAAAAAAATCCACAAAAATCACAGTAGGTCTCTGTTGCATAGTAGTTTAACAGCATATTTTTATTTTGCATTTTATTACATTTTATTATTTATAAAAATTTAAAAACACGCATTTTCAACACTATTTGCATTATAAAATCCATAAAAAATATAAAAACACATCAGAAAAATCCCAAAAAAATATATTTTGCATATTTTAGTGTGTTTTACCTCCAGAACAAAAATCACTAAAAAATACAAAAGCTCCTAAAAATTAGAAAACCCCAAAAACCTTCAAAAATATTAAAAATCGAGAAAAATCCTAAAAATACAATCTTTGTGTCTAAATCTTCCTTATTTTTTAGCTTTAATCTAAAATTAATTTTGAGAATTTTTGTTATTGTTTTCTATTTTATTTCTCCATTTTAGATTCAGATCTTTATTTTCTTCACTATTTTTAGTATTTTTGACTTTAAAAATTCCCAAAAAATAGGAAAAATCTAGAAAAATCACAAAAACATTAGAAAAATACAAAAAGACCAAAAATATGTTATTTTTTGATTTTTAACTTATTTTTAACTATTTCTAGAAATACTCTATTCTGCTCTCTCTTACATTATATATATATATTCTATTATTAAAAAAAGCAAACATAAAAATATAAGATATAGAAAGAAAAATATAAAATCAGTAAATTAAAAATCAAAATACAAAATAAAAAATTAAAAATAAAAAAATTAAAAATTAAAAACCCACAAAAACATTTTCATTGCATATTGTAGACAATACATCACATTCACACACACACGCACACTTGTTGATCTATCCTGCCTTGCTCCCTGTGTTCGAACTCTCTACGTACTTGCATCTATACATCTTTTATGAAGAGTTAAAAATAAATTTGATTCCACATTGTTTGTCATTGTTTGATATTTGATTGTGGGTTCATTGTTGATTAAATACGTGATTTTGTAGAGGTCAATACACCGACTGTTGATTCGCCTTGTGAATCAATACGACCGCTCTGAATTTTGTGTTTATCAAATGGCGCCGTTGCCGGGGAGCAACACCGTATAGGTCTCATTTTTTATTGATTGTGTTTGTTTGTCGACATTATTGCTTGCCTTATCTCTCTTGTTTTTTATATATACCTGTGAGCTTTCTAACCATCTCTTTTCTTGTCTTCTTGCGAGGGACCGCGGATCGAGGAGGATCGCCTAGGTGATTCAGTGCAGCCTTGGGAAGCTGAGTCGGTTTTTCTAGCCCAAGCCGACAGGAGAGAGCACGAGATTTGAGAGAGAGTGTTATATAGTCTTTTATTTTTGGTGAGAGAGAGATTCATTATTAATTTGTAATAATACATGTACATAAGACTTTGGACTTTCGGGCCCAATTTCCAAGTGTTTGTACACTTGGGGGTTCACCGCGGTTTTGTCGACTTTTCATCGCATGAAAAGAATTTGTTTTCTCGGTTTTGTTTTCCTTACTTTGTGTGATTGAGCCCCTAGTTTTAGGATTGCTTGCGATAGATTAAGGCCAAACACTTAATATCTTGCATGTACCTATAGTGCGCTTTGGACTTAGTTCAAATCTTTAAACAATCGCCTCATCATCTTCAATCCTACGTGCCACGAGCCCACCCTTTCAAGCGCTACTCCTGAACTCGATGTGTCGAGAAGAGGAGGGGTGAGCCTAGACCGGACTCTTGGATTGAGGATCGGTGATCGACTTGTGGTTCTTCACGATAATAGCAATTTCTGAAACTTAGGGAATTTCATCGGCTTTGCATTTGCATATAGATAGGTTTCAATTCTGCTGAGCATCCCTGCATGTAGAGTGCTGGAGGCAAGGTGAGCATTTACGCTTTAGCATACATCATGGTTTTGCCGCTTGCATTGCTTTTCCGACTCTCTACCTCTGATTTTGCCAACATATGTGCTAAGTAAAATTGACTCCTCGATAGGTTCGTGCATTTCTTATTAAAAATCCAAAAAAAGTAATAATCAATAAAATTAGGACTGCTAATATTACTTGTCCCTAAAATGAACCAAAAAGAAAAATCTTGGATTGGGGCGAGTAATCCCCTCATTGTCTTCGTTTTACATTGCTCGTGCACACACTAAGGTTAGTGCCCAAATCCCATTTAAGCCCCCTAAGTGTTTGCGCAATTTTGGACTTCTCACCTAACTCTAAAACAGACAAGATAAAAGGACCGCATTTGTGGTCTTCACTGAGTTGAGTAGGTGAATTGAGGGTTTGTTTTGTGAGTTTGATTGTGCTTGCGTGTGTGTATCCTAGATCTTTTCTACGCATTTTGCGCCTTCTTTTTCACTCTCTTGTCTTGACCAGCGTGCTCTCCCGATCATTTTCCTCTTGTTTCGAGATGGCCGACTGGAGCGTATTTTATCCGGACTTTGCGGACCCTTCGTTCACTCCAGGTGGTCCACCTCCCTTTTTCCAGGAGGACTTTGCTCCTGATTTTTGTACATATCCGCCTCAACCACAGTATCAGACCTCAGACTTCTACCCACCTCCACCTGTATATTATCCACCTCTACCTTCACATCCACCCGAGTCTGTCCTGTTGGAGTCACCTCCCTTGATCTCTGTGAGTAATATCTTGAACCGAATGATAGAGCGCATTGATTTGATGAATGATGATATGGCTATCTTGAGGAAAAAAGAGATTGACGCTCCATTCGTCGCGGATACAGAATTCCTTGTGGGAGATCATGGGAGATTGCAATCACCAAAAATACAATAAAATGAGAAAAACATAAAAACACAAAAAGAGTTCGGGAGACACTTGGTTGATTCAGATTGTAAGGAGAAGGTCCATTTGCCAGATCATTCACCCACACATCCATTCACATCCTGTCCCACCTTTGACCCCGAGGATGTCGCTGTACAGACTGCTCTTGCCATGCCTCGTGTATATGCTGATTCTGACTTCCTCCCTTGTATGGAGGAAGTCCAAAAATTTAAAAAAATGTTGACTGAACCCAAAGTGGTTGCCACTATTCATGAGATCATCCGTACCCCACTTCAGCAGGCCATGACTGATTTATCTACTCCTCTTCCCAAGAAGAGAAAGCGGAGGAGCAGATCTGAGCGTCACATTCTGACCATGGCCATTGCCCACGCCATCACACACTGTCCCATTCCTAGAAAGAAGAACACAGCTACCCCTTTCATCACTTGCAGCATCTCTGACCATACATGTGATCACACTCTCCTAGACGGTGATGCTTCTATTAGTATATTACCCTAATCGCTGGTACAGTCTCTTCACTTAGGGCCTCTCAAGAAAACCAGAATGATCGTTCAGTTTGCTGATGGATCTATCAAGAGGCCGAAGGGTATCCTTGAAAACACCGTCATTTCGATTTAGGGCACGAGCCATCATGTTGACTTTGTCGTGTTACCCATGGAGACCTCCACAGGGGAGCCATCTCCAATCATCCTGGGACGACCATTCCTCGCCTCTGCGAGGGTCATTATTGACTATGGATCATGAGAGGTTCGCTTCCGTCCTGTTGACAAGAGCAAAGTGTTGATCACCACACCTATAGTTGACCAGAGACCTGCATCTGATGCATTTTCACCGACTTTAGCTGACTCCGAGGCCTGTGACCGATCTGATACTACTAGATATGTTTGCTTAGCGACGCTGATAAGACCTGACGGATCCCCCGAAAGGGGAGGAAATCAGAAAGCATGGACCTTGAGTTTCCTCCTTCTGGTGTGTGACGATGTGTTGATGAAATCCAAAGTATTTATGTGATTGATCCCATTGAGAGGAGGGCAGATATCAAGACTAGGCAGGACGGACCTGGTTTGACTACTTCCACTGATAAGTCCGTTCCTGGTCACTCAAAGGTAATGATGATTGAGGTCAGTTATGATGTGAATCTTCAAAATTTTTGGCCTCTTGATGAAAGATGATCCAGGTGAGACTCTCAGAGCTCGTATACTACCACTGAGAATTTCGTGCCTTTTGATTTTGACCTGGACGATCCCTCGCAGGACTACTCTGATTACACTTCTTCCGATGAGGATGAGTTTGTCCCATTCCACTTTGACATCAGCGAGACCTCCAAGGCCAGACCTGACCATACTTCTTCCACTCACCCGTCTGCGCCTTCACACCCTAGGACCATCAAGGCCGAACCTAGCCATACTACTTCCACTGATCAGTTCGTGCCTTTTCGATTTGATTCCACTGAGGGTCGTCACCCTATCGACCCTGATCGTCTTCCGTCCACTGTGGACCCCGATGTCGACTTGCACCACACTAGATTTATCCCTCAGCGGTCTCGCAAGAAGGTCTGCTTTCTACCTTCTTGATCATCTGTATATCCATCTCTGTTGTATATTCCCTTGTGTACCGTTGTTCTCTTTCCCATATTGCTCATCCACCCATTCTCGTGTTTGCCTTGCTTAGGATGTACTTTGTCCTAAGTATAGGAGGGGTGGACGAGCCGAATGTTCATTCATCGTTCCGTTTCATTACTCCTGTTGTTGCCTATACTTAGGGCTTCTTTTACCCTAAGTATAGGGGGAGTGATGTGTACATTCTCACGATCTCTTCTCTCACCTTTCAATATATTTTTCCTTCTTTTCTTCTTTTCTTCTTTTCCTCTTCTATCCTCTGTATCTATCAAAAAGGTGTCGCCTCCTTATAGACAGTTTTCTATACTTAGGACGTACTAGTCTCTCGTGGGTAATTTGCATTATATCCCCCGCACTTTTTGTAATATTCATTTAGTCCATAAACTTTCCTATGTTGTGTTAGAATTTTTGTAATTTTTACATGTTGCCCCCGAACCTTTAGGGATATTACGCTCCAGTCCACGCCACGTCACCTCACGTGACTAGTACACGTCAGGTGGGGTTTTTTTTGCGAGGAACCCCTCCAGGGTTTATGTATTTAACTTTAGTCTAGGGATTTTTGAATTAAGTGTAAAAGTTTTGGAAATATTGAACTGACCCCCTGAGATTTTTGATATTACAGATAGGTCCCTCCCAGGCGCGTGCCAATCACGCGCCCTAGTGGGTCATTTGCAAGGAAACCCTCCCGGGTTTGGAAATTTGTAATTGGTCCAAGAACTTTGTTTATTAGTGTTATATTTTGTTGGAAAATTGCAACTGTGCCCCTGGATGTTTGCTTATTTGCACTTATACCCCTGCTAGGCTTAACATTTTTGTGTGCTTTTCTTATTTATTTAGTGCATCATTAAAACACCAAAAATTCCACAAAAATCAACTTAGATTTCTGCTGCATTGTAGTTTCACGTCATCATTTTTATTTTGCATTTTATTGCATTTTCATATTTATTAAAAAACAAAAACATGCATTTTAGCTACTGTTTGCATTAGAAAATACCAAAAAATATTAAAACATCTTGAAAAATTCCAAAAAAATTACCTAAGGTCTATTTTATTGTATTCTAATGTCAATCCAGAAATCACTAAAAATCTCAAAGCCAAAACCTTAAAAATTAGAAAACACTTAAAACTTCAAAAAAAATTTAAAAAATCGTAGAAAAATCAAAAAAATAGAAATGCAGATCATGTGGTTTCCCCTTTTTATTATCTTTATGTTAAAATTAGTTTGAGAAAAATTTGTGGCTGTTTGGTATTTTTCATTCCTATTTTACTTTCAGCCAGCAGCTAAGTCACTGTTTTCCTTTATTTTAGCTTTTAAAAATACCAAAAATATTTTGAAAAATACCCAAAAATCACAAAAACAGTAAAAAAATATAAAAAGACCAAAAAATTTTATTTTCTAATTTTTGAGCATTTTCACTATTTTTTTATAAATAGCCTAGCACCTCTTTTCTTATATTGTATATACATTCCAATATTGAAAAAGAAAATAAAAAATAGAAAATATAAAAAGAAAATATAAATCAGAAAATTAAAAATCAAAATACAAAATTAAAAAAAAAAGAAAAAATTAAAAAAATTAAAAAAATTAAAAACCCAGAAAAACATTTACATTGCATAGTGTAGACAATACATCTCATTCACACACACACACACACACACACAGACACACACACACACACACACACACACACTTGTTGATCTATCCTGCCTTGCTCCCTATGTTCGACTCTCTACATACTTGCACCTATACATCTTTTATGTAGAGTTAAAAATAAATTTGACTCCACTCTTATTCTTCATTGCTTGACTTATATTGTGTGGGTTCATTGTTGATTCATTACGATTTCTTGTGGGTCGCCACAACGACATAGTAGTCCCGCCTTGTATGGACTATTTAGACCCGCGATAAATCGTGATTATCAGTTCCCTTCATCAGATTTTCATGCACATCGAGAGTTCTCACATGCAGATTTGGTAGCCTTCACACAGACATATCAGAAGCCAGATTTGTCAGCTCCCAGTTGTCCAGAACTGAAGCTTTTGCCGCAGTCGTTGAAGTACAGATTCCTTGCAGGTGAGCCAGATATGCACCCAGTCATTATCTCAACCGATTTGACTGGAGAGTAAGAATCTCGTTTGATAGAGGTTCTTGAAAGAAACCGCAAGGTGATTGGATGGAGTATAGCTGATCTCCAGGGCATTATTCCGGCTCTGTGCTCCCACCATATATACCTCGAGGAGGACGCTAAGCTATCGCGTGAGTTCCAGCGATGGCTGAACCCGAATCTTCGAGATGTGGTCATGAAAGAAATATCTAAATAGTGGAGCGTCGATTTTATCTACCCCATCTTCGACTCCAAGTGGGTTAGTCCATTACATGTGGTACCCAAGAAGACAGGTATCACTACAGTTGTGAGTAAGTTTGGAGAGGAGATAGCTATCCGAGTACCCACTTCTTAGAGGGTCTGTGTAGACCACAGACGATTGAATCAGGCCACCAAGAAGGATCATTTCCCACTGCCATTCATTGGTCAGATTATCAAAAGGCTAGCTAGGAAGAGTCATTACTGTTTTCTTGACGGGTACTCCGGCTATAATCAAGTGGCCATTGAGCCCGAAGACCAGGACAAAACGAAATTCACCTATCCATTTGGGACATATGCTTTCAGACGGATGCCCTTCGGTCTATGGAACACCCCGGCGACATTACAAAGGTGCATGTTGTCCATCTTCTCAGACATGGTGGGTGATTGTTTAGAGGTCTTCATGGATGACTTCTCGATCTATGGTGATGGGTTCGATGCTTGTCTTGATTGCCTAGACCGTATGCTTCAGCGCTGCATTGAGGTCAACCTTATTTTATCTTAGGAGAAGAGTCACTTCATGATGACTTAGGGGACGGTCCTTGGCCATATCATCTCCAACAGGGGCATGGAGGTTGATCCGACCAAGGTGGATATCATTAGAAAACTCAATCCACCGTCCAATCTGCGACAACTGCGGTCTTTTCTGGGGCATGTCGGTTTCTACCGACGGTTCATTTAGGACTTCAGTCGTATTGCCCGACCGCTTACTGACTTGATGATGAAAGACACCGAGTTCATTGTCGATGATAAGTGTCTTGCGTCTTTCGAGACTCAATAATATGGTTGTCAGGGCTCCTGTCCTTCAGCCACCTGATTGGTCTCTCCCATTCGAGATCATGATGGATGCTTCTGATTTTGCCATTGGGTTTATGCTTGTACAAAGGAAGGATGGATTGTCGTATGCCATTCACTACGCTAGCCAGACTTTGGATGCCGCTCAGTGGAATTACACCGTGACTGAGAAAGAGATGCTAGTTGTAGTCTTTGCTTTGGATAAGTACCGATCATATATTCTGGGATCTAGAGTGACTATCTATACAGATCACACCGCCATCCGATATCTCGGGCAAAGAAGGATGCTAAAGCTCGCCTTACCAGATGGATCCTTCTACTCCAGGAATTTGATATTGAGATTAAGGATAAGCCTGGAGTTAAGAATGTGGTGGCGGATCACCTCTCCCGCTTAGAGAACCTTGAGGAATCTGAGCCCATTGCACCTATCACTGAGACATTTCCAAATGAGGCAATCCTTGCCATTGCCTCGCTTCCATGGTACGCTGACAATGTGAACTATCTTGTCGCCAAGACGGTTCCACGAGGTTGGACTAGACAGCGTGAGACCTTCCTTGCGAAGGACAAGTCGTACCATTGGGAAGATCCCGTCCTTTATCATGAGGGAGGGGATAATATCTGGAGGAGGTGCATTCCTCAAAAGAGCAGCATAGTGTCCTCACCTACTGCCACAAGCTTGAGGCAGGAGGACATCATTCTGGGAGACGGACAACATAGAAGGTGCTAAAATCCGACCTTTGGTGGCCAACTCTCTTCAAGGATTCTGATGAATTCATGAAGGGATGTACTGACTGTCAGAAGATGTGTACTTGCGGACAGAGAGACATGATGCCCATGCAGTCCATTCACTTTTGTGAGGTTTTTGACGCATGGGGGATTGATTTCATGAGCCCATTTCCTAAGAGTCAGGGGTTTGAGTACATTCTGCTTGTTGTTGATTATGTGAGTCGTTGGGTTGAGGCCATCCCCGCTCGAGCCGCAGATGCTAAGATCATGTGCTGATTTTTGAGGAAAAATATCATTTCACAGTACGGGGTACCTAGAATTCTGATTCCAGACGGTGGTCTCACTTTATTAACGACAAGGTAAGGGCCCTTCGAGATAAGTTCAATATTGACCATTGTGTTGCCACTCCATATCACCCTAGGACTAATGGTCTTGCTGAAGTATCAAACATGGAGATCAGGACTATTTTACAGAAGGTAGTCCGCCTAGACCAAAAGGATTGGTCACAGCTTTTGGACTCGGGATTTTGGGCCTATCAGACTTCCTTCAAGACACCATTAGGGACACCTCCCTTTCGTCTCGTCTATGGGAAGCCATGCCATTTGCCAATGGAGATCAAGCACAAGTCACTATGGGCAGTTATAGAGTTATTATTGGATCCCGAGAGTATAGGAGAACAAAGGAGAGCAGAGTTGGCAGCCCTAGAGGAACTGAGAGATACAACCTTTTCGAGTAGCCTATAATACAAGGAAAAAGTGAAGACATGGCACGATTATCATATCAGCCATAAACAGTTTAAGCCCGATCAACATGTATGGTGATTTGATTCTAGGCTAAAATTATTTCCAGGGAAATTACAGAGTAAGTGGAAAGGTCCATTTGTAGTTAGAAAGGTATATGACAATGACAATATTGATATATCCGAGTTTTCATCTAATGCCTTAAACTATATCTAGATCATGATCCGCCGACCGTTGACGTTGCCCCTATTCATTTGGTATGAGATGTGCTCTTTGACTCACATCACCTGCATTTCATACATGGTATCACTTCTATCTTCCATTGTATAGATCCATTTGTCCATATCATTCCTTCTTTCATCCATTATGTCTGTCACCCCATTGTTATCTTATGATTTTGCTATACTTAGGACGCACCTTGTCCTAAGTATGGGGGGGTGCACACACTGAGTTGCGATCTGTTCATTCTCTTTTCTTCTTTTCTTCTTTTCCTTTTCTATCTTCTTTATCTATCAAAAAGGTGTTGCCCCTTTTTGTCAGTCTTCTATACTTAGGACGTACTTTGTCCTAAGTATAGGGGGGTGTGCACCTCGATTTGATTCTATTCTTTGATCCTCTCCATTGTCTCCTCTTCTTGTCTGTACTTAGGGATATCTTACCCTAAGTATAAGGGGATACATTCTGAGTATGATCTATTCATTCCCACCCTTGACCCTCCCTGCTTTGTGTATAGTATGCTATACTTAGGATTATTTGATCCTAAGTATAGGGGGGACGGTCAACTTCTCATTCGTTCATTTCTCCGTTTGTTTATTCTTTAGACTTTTCTATACTCAGTACGAGTTATGTCTTCTCTTTTCTCTCCAATCTATGAGTACATAGCTCAAGCTAAGTGTAGGGGGTTGTATATATTGTGTATATACTTTAGCCATAACTCGTACTTTCGTATTTTCTTATATAAATATGGCTATTATACTTATAAAATTCATTAAAAACCTTAATAAAAAGATGTTGATTATTCCTCAAATTCTTTTTATTTACTGATTAATAAATCAGGTGAAAATGTTTTTTTTCAAAATGTTGGAAAAATAGTTTGAAAATCTTCGTAAAAAATATTTTGAAAACCATTTGGAAAACATTTTGTTACATGTTTTCAACCTTTGTAAAAACATTTTGATTGTAAAATTATTTTCTTTGCGTGAAATAAAATGTTTGAAAAATGATTTGCAAATGGTTTGAAAAATGGTTGCAAAAATATTTGAAAAAAATCTATATATACTATTTGGAAAACCTTTGCGAAATGATTTTCAAATGTGTGTACATGTTTGTATAGATTCTTTGTAAAAATTATTTTGGACTATAGTGTGCAAAATTGTTTGAAGAACCTTTATCAAATAAGTTTGAGGAATACATACATCTCACCTAAAATCTTTATTGTATAAAATTGATCACTTACACTTGTAAATTCTTAATATCTACTTCTTGTAAATATAAGATGCATCCTCATGTAAATATTTGTACCTAGCTTTTTGGCCAAAATCTTTTATTTTCAAAAATCCCAAAAACATTTACAAAAATTAAACGTCCAAAAACATTTGAAAAATATTTTTGAAAAATATAAAAAATGCTTATGCATCATCTTTTCAAAAACCCATAAAAAAATTCAAAATCTTCGAAAATTGCATCACAAAAATATTTTTTGCATTTTGCATAGCATTTGCATAGCATTCACATTTTTTGGATAGAGTTTGATAGTTGAACAAGTCTAAATAAAATCTGAAGATTGGAGCTTGGTTGGACCTTAAATCACCTAATTAACAAGAACCTTATAGGAGCTGGAATTGAGGTACTTCAGGTCTAGTTGACTTAATTCTTTGAGGATCACGAGACTTGGTTCAATGGATTCTTGACTGCCTAAGTAGAGTATTTCGGAGCACACGCACGACTCTTGTTGATAATGACCTAACTTGGACACATGCACCTTTCACTTGTCTCAACTCAGTTGGAGTGGTAAGGGGGTTAGATTTGCCGGTATGAGACGCACACATGTGGAAATATTTGTCCTCTAAGGAGGGAAGTGCACCCCAACCCATCCGGTGATGATGAGTTTTGAGGACATGAGATTGTGGATCGCAATAACGCTTCAAAAGAGGGATAGTCTACTGGCTCAAGAGGAAAAACTCCCTATGTTAATGCTGCTATATATAGTATTTAAAAAATGCAAAAGCAAAAACTCCAAAAAGTGGACAGGCCTGTACAAAAATAAAAATGCTTGCCGGAGTGTACATATGTGTATAGTCAAATAAGCAGCTTGAGATTCAACGTCAAATCATGTGAGCTGCAGCTGGATGCAAGGTTTTTGAAACCGAACCAGACATCGAACCGGAAACCTTGTTGAAATGGTCGGATCGGGTCGAACCATGTAATCAAACTGGTTCAACCGGATGATGACGTCATCATTATTTAAAACCGGATTAAACCGGACCGGTGAAAAAAGTGGTTGAACCGGCTAATCAAACCGAAATGAAATAATATATATATATAATATACACTTAATATACTTGAGATATATATAAAATACATAGATAATATATATATTTCACACTATACATAAAGTATTTTTCTTATACACCATCAAATATCATACATATCATATATATATATATTATTTGGACTAGATGCTCTATAACATGATAATAGTTTAATTATATTTAAAACCCAACACATGCAAAAAGTTGTGTTAGTGTAGTTGGTTGGAAGTGTAAAATAGGTAATCAAAGGTCATGGGTTCAACTCCCACTATCAACAATATTTTTAAATAATTTAAAAATTAAATGCGGTTCAACTTCGATTGAACTTGGTTAAACCAGGTCAAAAAAATAGGTTGAACCAGAGGGGTTAATTAAAATTTGGACAATCATACCGAACCGGCATAACCGGTTAATCGGACCGGTCCAGGCCCGGTTCACCGGTCGGACCGGTTGAACCGGTCGGTCCGATCCGGTTTCAAAAACACTGGCTGGATGACTTGACTACACTGGTCTTGCATCCTAGGATAGGTAGCTACACTGGCTACCGTCCATTCTTCTCTTCACCCCCGCCTCTTGAGCTGGTTGCCACTTGAACTTAGAAGGGAATACCCCGCTCCTCGAGGAACGAGTTGTTGGATTGGGGAATCATTGGGTTGTTATATTGGAGAAGCCAGTCTCTTTGTCATTCTAGTTGGGGAGAGCCACCATCACTTAGACTGTATGAGTCAGATTCATAGTCATAAGGGTTTGCATATGAGTTGAAGTATTCTGACCTGGCCAATGAGGGGATTGGAGCAGAGTTTTGGGATTCTTGAAGGTTGTTGGATTTCAAGTCCGGTTCTCATTAAGATTCTGCCTGCACTAAAATTCCAAAGGTCTGACTTAAGCTTTAAACTTTGATTTTGTGAAGACAAGTTTGATCATTAAATTTTATCCATCTTTCTTCTTTTTCTTTTCTTTGTTCTTCTTTTTCTGCACTTATGGCATAAGTGTTTGCTAGGGACTAACAAAGGCAAGTATATGGGGATGATGAATCTCCATTTCATCATCTTTATTCTATCATTTTGGCCTCAAAAACCCTAGCAAATGCGTGTGAATAGGCTTAATTCATGCATCTTAGCATTCAGGCATGTGTATGCAAATAGTGTACAAATTGCGGTTTTTAAAGCCAAAATTATAGAATAAAGAAAAGAAAAGAAAAAGAACAAAAAATTGTAAATATTTTATGACCCGAAACCCCGAGACCTAGGCATCTCGATGAATAGGTCGACACGGAATAGAGTAGGGGGAGATAATGGCCAAAATACCCTTTTATTTAATTGATTCTTTATTCATTTTGGTACCTATTTTTGGTTCCACTTTTTATACTTCAAATAAAGAAACCTTGTACATGAAATTTGTAGATAATTAAATATAGAAAAATACAAAATTGATTGCATACGAAAATAATATACAGATAAAAAGTTAGGATCAGAATAAATTTCCAAAATCATTTTTCCCAGCCACTTCGTCAACCCCTCTAATACACCTCCAAGTCTGATTCGAATTTTTGAACCCCTTTTGCAAAAGCTCCACTCCCCCTTTCGTGCCCAAGCGAGAGTGGAAGGTGTCAGCACCCTCCTCCGTGCGTCAGGTTGGTCGAGCGAGCTTCGAGGCGGCTCCACCACCGCTGGCAAGTCGTCGCCGTCGAGGTCCTTTTCTCAGGTATCCAAACCTTCGAGGCTTCCATGTTCCTCTATTTTCTTCACGCATTTTATTTCCCATCTCCATAGGAGTAGAATTCCATCGCTCGTTTCGCGATTCGTTTACTCAATCACCCAATCGACCCCCTCGCCGGAGCCACCTCCGACCGAGTCCCCTGTCGTCGTCCCACGATTCCATTCCACCACCATGGGGTCGAGGCACTTTGACCTTGACCCTTTCACCTCTTTTTGCAGGTCAACACACTCATCAACAAGCATGGGGCTCATTTTGATCTCGCTGGAGGTCGTTGGAGCCATCCAACTCCGCTTCCCCCTCGCAAGAACTTCGGCCATCGCCGAGGGCTTTTGGAGCCCCAGCATCAAGAGGAAGATCCCAGGAAGCCGCCCAGCCTTCTTTGAGCTCGAAATAATGTCGGAGTGCCGAGATTGAGGGCAGGGAAGTTCACCACGCCGGTGGTTCTTCCCTGTTCTTTCTCTTCGCTCCTCTGCCGTCCGATCGAGGGCACCGCCTAGTTAGTCTACCAGCCGTCGGATCGATCCCTCCAGCAGCCGTTGATCACCCTTGAAGTATCTAATCACGACCATCGAATCCGAAGCATCATCGGCCATCGGATCCTTGCCACGTGGATTAGTGAAGGCGCCATCATCGTTCGATCTGTGCTCCGCTGGGTATTTTGTACTTTCTACCCCAACAATTTTTATATTTAATGTATAGCACATACACTTTCATCTGTTGTATAAAATTTTTGTACATTTACGATAAAGCCACTGTACTTTCCATATTTACATATATGTCCCTATCTACATCACCTCGCGAGCCTGTGCGCGTGAGCGGATTGGGTATTTTGCAAGGGACCCCCTGCGGGTTTTGATATTTCATTATAGTCCAGGAAACTTGCTATTCAGTGTAATATTATTGGATATTTTGCAACATAGCCCCTTGCATTCTTGTTAATTACGTTTAAGTCCATGCGAGGCGCGTGTGTCAATGTACGTGGGCTGGGGCTTTTTGTAGGAATACCCTCGCGGGTTTAGCTATTTGTTTTTGGTCCTGAAACTTCATTAATTAGTTATATATTTTGTGGAAAAATTGCACTTTGGAATGGATGCTTTGGATATATACATATATGCCCTTGCTAGTACTGTAGTTTCTCTTTGTTGTCTCTATTTATTTCATGCATCTAAAAAATTCGAAAAATCACTAAAACATATAGTATAAGCTCTTGTTGCATTGTGTTTCCAAGCTATATTTTTATTTTGTATTTTTATTGCATTTTTATATTTATAAAATTCAAAAACATGCATTTTCAGTACTGTTTACATTAGAAAATACATAAAAATTATAAAACGTTTTTGAAAATTTTCAAAAAAATTATATTTTGTATGTTTCTGTGTGTTTTGATTTCAGTCCAAAAATCACTAAAAAATTCAAAAGAAAACTCCTAAAAATTAGAACATCCCTAAAACTTCATAAAAAATTTTAAAACTCTAGAAAAATCCTAAAAATACAACCTCTGTTCCTGAATTTTCTCCATTTGTTATCTTTACTGTAAAGTAAGTTTGAGGAATTTTGGTCTCTATTTGATATTTTCATCCTCATTTTATTTTCAGCCATTTATGTTATTCCCTGTTTTTAGTATTTTTGCTTTTAAAAATACCAAAAAAATTAGGAAAAGTCTAGAATAATCACAAAAAACATTTGAAAAATATAAAAAGTACGAAAATATTTTATTTCCTGGATTTTGATTATTTTTATCTATATATATCCCTCTCTTATCTCTCTTGTGCATACATATCCTATATAGTTGTATTACTTTATTTAAAGAAAAATATAAAAATACAAAATATAAAAAGAAAATACAATATCAATAAATTGAAAACCAAAATACAAAAATACATAATCTAAAATTAAATAAAAAATATAAAATAAAAAACCCACAAAAATAGCACATTTGTTGGCATTTGATCACATTCACTCTTGAGCACTCATTTTTGATCTACCCTTTTTGCTTCCTGTGTTCGACACTCTACTTGATTGCACTATACACATTCATTGTAGAGTTATAATAAGTTTTAACTCCACACTTTGATTTCCATTGCTTGATTTATCTGTTGTGGGTTACTTGTTGGTTAAATCCAGATTTCTGAGCGGTCTATGCATCGACTGTGTTCCCGCCTTGTGTGGAACACACGATCGCTTGATTTTCTTGTTCATCAGTCACCAAAGAAAGGACCTCCACAAACCACCATGATAAAATGCAATTCTTATTTATACATGCATGAATGTTAATAATGCAATAAAAATGATGAAATGCCAACGATATTTTTGGGAACTGAGCTTAATTAATGTCTTTTAGAGTGATGAATCACAGATTCATCAGTGATATTTATAGGCTTTAGAAAATTGATAACCATAGTTAGCAAACCATAGTTTAACGCTTAACTGCAGTTAGCAAGCCATGATTTTTAGCGCATGATTTTGGTCAAAACTTAGAAGAACTTAATCTTATTTTAGAACCTTCCAGAAGCTTCCATATTCGTTAATGATGCTTAATTATCACTAATCATCATTAATTTTCACTAATTATGATTTAACTTTCAGAATACTTTTCTGATCTATGATTAGTGTTCGTTAATGATGATTGATGGTCCTTAATCTATCATTAGTTTCCTTAATCATTATTAATTACTCTTAGAGACATTCATTAAGGTTTAATGACATCTTAAGCCTCCTTCTCTTTGTTTTGAAAATCACAACAATTCAAAACGAAGTCTGATTCACATGAAACAAATTCCATGGTTTCCTCTTGTCAAACTAGCTCTTATGATATAGGATCTGATAGATGGACAAGTTCAAGGCTTTACAACATGTCCCCCTATACTTAGGTTAAAATATCCCTAAGTATAGAAAAGAATATTAACAATTGAGGGACAAGCAAGGGAATAGAAGAAAATAAGATGAAGACAACAAAATGAAAGGAAACGGCATCACTCCCCCTATACTTAGGGTAAAAGATCCCTAAGTATAGGCAAGAACAAGAGTAATGAAACAAAACGAAAATGAACAACTCGGTGTCTACACCCCCTATACTTAGGATAAAGTATATCCTAAGAGTAGTGGCAACAATCCTAAATGAGACCTGGGGCTTGTCAAACAAAAATGGAAGAAACAAGGAACAAATCAAGATGAACTACGTATGCAAAGTAGATAATGTTGAGGTGCCTCTCAACAAGCGCTAGAGTTTACGCCCCTAGCTGGGCGCAAAAGCTAGGACAAATCAGTATCGAGGTTCAGGATGACATCTGCTAGGCAAATATCGCACTATCAGTGTCGTCGAGGTGTGAGAACAACAACGAAGTCAATGATAAAAGTGATGACATATGAATAAACAATCAGGTGGGTGTATGCTACGGGGTAAATTGAAGAGAAAATAAAATCATGAATCAGTAGCACAAATTGTATCATCAACTCAAGATCAGGATGGAGTGAAATGGTAAAGCCAAAGAAATCGAACGCGGAGAAAGAAGGATCAATCAAGGAATCCTCCATGTCAATCACCATCTCAAAAGGTATGGAAGATCAAGATATGGAGACTCACTAAGAAAACTAATATCTGATGTCCATAATGGAGAGAAATCAATAACATCATCGAATATCACAAAGATCGGCTTATCCTTGCAAGGGTCATCAAGGAGAGAAGAAATAGACTCTGAAGAAGCAGAAGACACAATCTCATCATTCGACGGATTGGATGCACTCTCAGGAAATGAAACGAAGTACATAGTGCATGTTGTATTCTCTTACAGATAACCCTCAGGAGTAATGCAAACTCGTTGGTGAAAAAAGAGGAATCAGAATCTAACTAGGAATCTGCGCCACTGTCGAGCACCCACTCCTCATACCAAAATGCCTCATCAGTTGAAGACTACCTCTGAATAATCTAGAAACAGGAAATGGTACATGTCAACGATGCGGAAGCTGTCGAAGTATATAAAGCTGATCCTCGAGCTGTGACAATGCTGGATATCATCTGGTCCTCAGGAAATGTATCAATCTCAAACAGTTGGAGGACAAAAGGCTCAAATACGAGACTTCCAATGTTTGACATATGAAAATGATGTCCCTCATCATGCTCTAGCCGTTGGAATGGATCAAAATATCCACATGAATATGAGAAGTACCTTCGAGGAATGAACTCTGAATGGTCCTGACATGGAAACTGGAATGGTAAAAGAACGACTTAAACAATGTGGGCTCCTCCACTATCTCTTGGAATACTGAAAGAGTTAGTATCCAAGAATCCTAAACTTTGAAGTGTAAAACTAACTCAAACTCCGTCTAGAAGAGCAACGGAAAATCGATCAGTGTCTGGAGATGGAAACTCACAGTGACTATCTTATCATCTATTGTCCATGTTGTTATAGTATCCATGTCCACTAGCTGGTGTGTATGCTTTGAATCCTCATGAAGTGTCTCATGCATGACTGGTGCTGCATATCCTTTGTGTTGTTCTGACTAAATCATCTCATGAAGATTGGGAAGTCAATGAGATTTCAGAAATCTCTCCAAAGATAGTCCAAAGTGAATCAACATAGAGACCGTGGTATGAACCGCCACACGAGACATCGACCAATGTCTGATACTCTGTGTCATCCCCTATAGAAGATCTGTACAAGGCCAAACTTCAAGATTCTGTGATTTGAAAATCTCCTCAAGAGGTCAAGAAACCTCAATCATGAATCACACAATGGATCCTAGGGAGTCTAGGGAGAAATATATGATAATAAACCTCATCAAATCTTCTCTACGATGGGGGGTTAAATATATGCAAAAACAATGCTCGTAGGTCGTCCCATGTAGCAAACTTCCTTCCCAACCGTCCGTGCCATCTCATAGCTTTACCTTGAAGTGCGAAAGGGAAGGTCATCGGCTTCAACTCCTTAGAAGTGATGTTTCAATATACTCGGGAATCACAAAACTCCTCAAACTCATCGATACAAAAATACGGCTCCTCATGCACATCCCCTAAAAACTTAGGCAACATCTGAACAAATTCTAAATCCAAAATGAAGGGACTCAATGTAGAAACTAAATGCGCTCTTGAATATGGATGCTCAACAATATCTATTAATGAATGCACCATCATCCCAACATAAAATTCATCTAAATCTCGCATTTGCTCAGTGTCATCTCTAAAGAAATACACCGTCATCCTAGCATAAAAATCACCTGAATCTCACATATGCTCAATATAATCTCCACAAGCCTCGACTCTTAGTTTAACATGCCTAGTAAAACTGAGAAGTAGAATGGGAGGGAACAAAGAGGACATGGATGGATAAGATGAAGAAGGAGAAGGGAATGAGAGGTTGATCAGTGTTCCAACCTCAAGACACTGTGGACGACGATGATGGGGATGAATAAATGAAGCCGCAAGATCCAGGTGAAGTGAACATCGATCCATCATTACGACTCAAAAAAAGGAATGATGATAGAAGAAGATAAACAAGGGTGTGAGGGAAGGATAAATAAAATAAAACAAAGGCTAAGTGCTAATGACCTAAAGAAGAAGATCATAACCAACTCAACACCAATAACAGACAAATACAAAGAGGACCCCAAATTCAGCTACTCCACTCAATGAAGACTGTAAAGGATCGACCACTAATCTTGGGGATTTTTACCGGCAGACTCTATAATCTTTGTCAATTACCTTTACGACCTTTGAAACAATGTAATTCCTCTCTCACCCCCGTAAACTTGCACCGTCTTACCCCACGAACCCTACCGTTAAATAGACACATCTAAAGTTAACTTCCTGATTAAAAACGAGTTAATCTAACCAATCCACAATCGGACGGCTAGAATTAATCAAGAGAAGTTCTCCCTCCTCTAACAATTCCCCGCACCGTCTCTTCCATCTCTCCTCTGTCACGATGGCACTGAACTTGGGCTACAGGAGGTGAGGGCGAGCGATCAGGCTTCAACGGACGGAGGGGAGGAGGTTGGCGGTGGGCGGAGTCGGGTTCTGGGTCGGGTTCCACCGGGGGCTGAAGGGGAGGAGGTTGGCGGGAATCAAGGGGAGGCAGCCTGTGCTGGAGAAGGCGCCTGTCAGGGATGTCCGATCAGGGCATGGTGGAGTTCAAGAATGAAGTGACATTGATAGTAAAATTGCAGCATAGGAACTTGGTCAGGCTACTGGGCTTTAGTAATGAGCAAGAAGAAAAAATGCTGATATACGAATACACGGCAAAGCAAGTCTGGATCTTTACCTATTCGGTACAACTCTCTTTTGTTCTTGACAATTTCTCCCTCATCTTTTCGGTTTGCATTGATCAAGACGGAACATGAACAGATTCGACTAGACGAGGAGAGCTAGATTGGAAAAAATGCTAGAGCATCATCAAAGGAATTGCTCGTGGGATAGTCTATCTTCATAGAGATTCCAGGCTGATGATAATTCATCATGACCTGAAAGCAAGCAACATTTTGTTGGATGACGAAATGAATCCGAAGATATCAGATTTTGGCATGGCAAGGATCTTCAGCGATGACAGAGATTCTGCGAAAACAAAATAGGTCATTGGAACATAGTAAGTTCTCATTAGTATCAGATTTTATTCATTTTGCAGTTGAATGCCCGTCTGATTCAATTTAATCTTCTCCAATGGCTACATGTCTCTGAATACGTGATGGACGGGTTGTTCTCTGTGAAATCAGATGTGTACAACTTCGGGGTTCTGGTTTTGGAAATTCTTAGTGGCAAAAAAAATAAGGGTTCTCTCCATATTGGGACTTCCACAAATTTAACAGGACAACTAAGAGCAAAATCCGATTTGAAAAATTACATGGGTGATGAGGATTAGAAATCTTGATTTATCCTGATATTATGATTGCATGCTAATCTTTTGCAGGTGTGGCAACTATGGAATGAAAAAAATGGTATTGAGGCATTGGTAGTAGTAATATTGGAGAGAGAAACTTCACTTCTTTATGCACCTAAGCAGCGTGCTTTCACGGCAAACAGGAGCGCTGCTTGAAGAGCCCCCCGATAAACAGGGTCGCGGCGGCCGGGGGGGAAGCGGTGGTCAGTGGTGCTTCGAACAGGGGAAGCGGCAGAGGGGGCAGGGGGCTTCGAGCAGGGGAGGTGGCTGGCGGGAGAGGATGAGGAGGCTCGACCTGGGTGGGGCTGACGTGGGTGAGGGAGTGGCACTTTAGTAAATTTCATGAATAAAATGGATATAATGTAAAGGAAGATAACAGAATCTGGTTAGTTCTAATGGTCAAATGGATGGGGGTTAACCACATGGTCTGTAGGGTAAAGGTTAACAAGTTTACGAGGGTGAGGGAGAAATTACGTTGTTTCAAAGGTCGTAGAGGTAATTGACAAAGATTATAGGGTCCGTCGGGTAAAAATCCCTTAATCTTGTCAATTTTAGAGTTAGGTGATCAAACAAATATATTAACAAACTCACATGTGTAGTCTCCTAAGGTAGTTTATGTCTGAGTCGGTGGATCACACCCACTCAAACAAGACTACTTGTACTAAAGTCTGAAGCAAGTGCTTTCAGCAGTAGCAGGACCCAGAAGTCAGTCCAAGTGCTTATGGCACTAGTCCAGGGCTTTGGGCTCTAATCCCTAGGTGTATGTGCCTCTCTCCGTCTGGAGAGTATCCATATACAATGAGGGAGTTGCTCTCCCCAAATCAATGAAGTGATTACTTACGTTTAATTTTAATGATCAAGTTCAATTAGCAGTCTGGATTATTTTTATTTTCACTTTTTTTGGATATTTTTGATTTGAAGCAAACATCTAACAAAATTTCTGATTTCCTTTTTATTCCTCAGTCCAAGAAAACAAAAGGAGAAAGAAGAAAAAGCTTATGCACATGAAATCTATGAATACATGCACGAGATAGAAGATGTGTACCTGTCGCCAGACTCTACATGCAATATGATCCACGTATAAAAATTAAACTAATCTAAATGAATGAAATATGAGAACCTTCCTGGTAGAAACTTCTATTATCGGGAAAGAACTAGTTATCTTGATTGAGTCCAATCTGCGAATTACTCTATAGGAACATGAAGATTATTAGGGGGTTTGGACATATTATTTAATTACCTGGCTTAACCAAGATAATAAAACTTCACAATAATGGGCTCAGGCAAAAAAATCCACACGGAACAAAAGAAAATAAAGACAAAGAAAACAAAAATCGACGAGATCCCTCAAGTGCACCAACACTTGGTCAAACAAACTCCGCAATCATAAAGTGACCAAAGTATTTAATAACAAAAAAGGACAAGTGCCAAAATTATTACAAATTATTATAAAAATAAAATAAAAAATAAAATGACTAAAAAGAAAACAAAAAATTGTGCTCAAAATGCTAATGTCCCTCCAAATCTTCTGATCCTCCCTATGCTTTTATGTCCATCGATGAAGAAATGATCGCCCTTCGCTTCGCTCGAGTGCGTTGGCGCTACTAGGAACTCCGCCCTCGCTCACTGGGCCCTTGCAGAAAAGAGAAAATAGAAAATATATCAGATACAATTATGAAATATGAGCAAATACAAGAAAGCAGAAAATGTAACTGAAATAAAAATAAGTAAAACGAAAGCAAAATATGTACAAAAAAGAAATCAAATACCAAGAGTGAAGGCAAAGAAAGGAACCTAGCTATCATCATCGTTCCTCCCCGACAACGACACGATTTTGATGTTCAGAAGAATTCTAAGGGTTAATTATTTAATTAAGAAATAAGATGTTGTTGTTTACCAAAAGAAATCCCCTAATAAATCAAACAATTATTAATTCAATTAAAGAGAAGAAATGGATGTGTTTTTCATTAACATGATATAAATTCTAGAGTTGAACATAAGGAGATAATAATTAAAAATGGGGGCTACTAATTTTCAAAAAAAATCAATAAAGGACTATTTTTCTTCCTTTGGTGTTTTCGTTGTTTTTATGTCTTTTATATTGTTTGATGGATTTTTTAAATTTTATAATTTTATATTTTTTATAATTTTAGTTTTTTTTAAATGACTTAATTTGGCAAATTTTTATATTTTTATTTTTTAAAAATAAAACAAATAAAAGAATAATGGAAATAAAGGAACATCTCTTTTTGGTATTTTCCAAATATACTAAAAATATGCAAAAAAATCAAATAAAATTATTTTTTTATGTTTTTAATATTTTTACGATTTTCATTATTTTTAAGTAATTTTAGTTTTTATACAATTTTCAAAACAATTAAAAATGAGAAATAATCAAAACAGAAAATCAGGACACTATTTTTGGATTTTTAAAATAGATTATAAAAGTAAAAATAAGGAAAATATAAATAATCAAAAAGAATATTTTTCAAGATTTAGTAAATGATATTTATGTATATTTAGATTTTTAATGATTTTATTAGTGTTTTATGTATTTTTCTAGTTTTTGGTTTTTAATAAAGAACATGAAAACAAAATTTGTAAAAAAAATTAAACCTAAAATGACACAATCTGGATTTTTTAGAATTTTCCAACCTATTTTTGAATTTTTATTTATTGAAAATAATAAATAGGACAAATTAATGTAGTTTTCAAATTATTAAAATAGTAAAATATTTATGTTTACAAACAAAAATTAGGGATGATAAAGAAAGTTAGCAAGAGTTAACACAAATTTTGGTTGGTTTTTAGGGTCAATAAAATTATTTAATCCAAGGAAAATATACAAGAAAATAAAATTCTACAGTATAAGGAATAAAATGTAATTACTGGGAAGTTTTTGAGCAAATGTTAACAATGAAATAAATCAGGAGAGTAATGAATGCATTATTCATTAACTTTTATGTTGCATTTTATCTTAAAATCCTTAACAAATGCATGCAAATATCCATTAATGTTCATTTCTTATAAAAAATATCATTCATGAGTAAAAATGCATTTTTATGCATTAAAAATATGTAGAGTAATAAAAGAATAAAAAGGAAGAAAACAGAAACAAAGGAAGATTGTAAATAAATAAATATATATAGTATGACTAAAATATAAATATAGTTAAAGAATATATTTATATAACCTAACCCCTAAGACCAAGTCAACATAGATCGACCGACAAATAAATAAGTAGGGGGTTATAGGGAAGAAAACATAAAAAGAATCAATTGTCTACTCTACACATTATTCATTATTCATTCAATAATTGCCAAAATTTTTATTTGTACATATTTTCACCAAACTCTTCTCCTATTTATTTTAAAAATGTATATAAAAATATAAAAATCCTAAAAAATTCAACTTATATATATGCCAAGAAATCCATGAGGAGCATATACGAGGTTTGAGAGTTGTAGCGGTAAGCTCCAGCGAGTTCTCAAGTGCCAAATCCGATGAGTTGAGCTCTTTTGTATAATAGCGGACGATAGATGAAGTTGAGTTGAGTTCATAACCATATAAAGGAAGAGGAGAAAAAGGGAGCTAGAACTCTAGTAAAAGCGAGCAATACACAAATAGTCAATTTCTCAACTTCTAAACATCATATATTTTTCATGCGAACTCCAATTCACTCTACTCACATTTAATGTTAACAAAATAATATTCTCTAATTAATGAAGGTGATTTCACTAAAATAGGAGTCCGTTTGTAAAAAGTCAGTTTTGGGACGTAATGACAATTGGGTTTCTGGGCTATTTATTTTATTCAGAACACATTATTAATATTTTTAGTCATTTTATAATTTTTTAGTTATTTTATTGATCTTGTAGATTACCTACAAAATATTCAGCATTTTTAAACATTATTTAATATTTTAAATAAATCAAAAACACTAATTTATAGATGAAATTGAATTATATCATCTATACTTGCATTTATTTATATACTTTAATTAATTTTGTAGAATCCATAAAAATTCACACACAACTTATTTATTATCCTAATAATTATTAAAAAACAAAAATAACATGTTATTTATTACCTTTATTTAATTAAAAATTAAAACCCTATTTAATAAGTATAATCTATACCTATTTAATAATATTATATTTATAATTCATTAAATATTTACTATTTATAAAAATAAATTATATAATAAATTAGTTTATTTAATTACTTACATTTTTATTTTTATACATATTTATAGTAATCCTATTTACTATTTATTAACTAATTAATATGTATTTTCTTAATTTCAACCTATCATGTGCTGACATGTGTCAACAAACGGAGCTTCTTCCCCAAGAAGTTGTTGGCTACATTTTGTTCTTCCAGCCACCTTCACTCATTTCTTCTCGTTGCATCTTTCACCCAAAATTCGATCTCCAACCTTCATTATACACTTTTAACAAACCTCTTTCACGACAACCTTAGGATCATCTCTATCTCCTACCGATTCATCTATAAAATGATCGAAAGTTGGACCGTACAAACCAACTCTTCCTCATACAGAACCTCCTAGTAACCCACCATCCTTCCTTGCTTCGCTACGTCCACCACGGGTAGTGACAGAGCTCGTGCCCACTCCACGTGGAAGGTTGATCGTCGAAGAGAAGATTCCAAGGTTGATCCGCCTTGCATTATGGTTACTCTGCCACGTTAAGCTCCGAGAAGAACAACGCCTCGTTGAGCTAGAACCTGAAGTTATACACTTCAATCCCAGGAGCACCCTCAATTTGCTTTTTGATTTTCTCGATATTCGCATCCAATTAGCTCATATAACCACATCAATATCTAGTATAATCATCATGATTTAATTTTAAATCAAATTCCATTCCCAATTGCTTTAAAATTGTGACCATTTTCATCTGTGAGATCCTCTCACTAAAACTTTATTATGTGACCTGCAATTTCATCATGTTCTTAGCTGATTCGCCACGAATCGAGCAATGAAATATTCATGTGCAGATCGCATAAGCATCTGGAGTGTCGTCTTCAAAAATCAATCATATGGAGTTCATCAAATCCGCATTGACTGCATCATCAAGATGTTGCAGCATTACAAAACTTCCAATCCATAGCCGCCATTCAATCAGACTTCTCTGATCATCTTCAACATCCCTCATAGTGGGAGCGCTCGAGAGGGTGAGGAGCACCCTCTCCGGCCCTACCTCTAACCGACCATCATCCTTGGAGCTCAACGGAGACCAAGATTGTCGCCACCTATCTCGTTTTGAGGAAGAACACTCGCCAGAATGTGAGCTACAGTTGTCCAACACATGGAGCCCAATCAACGGTATAGATCACACGAATGCCATCTAATATTAACCGTACATTTTCGAACTGGTGTAACTTTAGCAAAGAAGCCCTTGCAGCAGCTAGAAATTGAAGCGCGCCTCCAGCTTTTTCCAAAATTACATTTAGTCCCCATATCAGGGACCTAAGTACCGGGGACTTATAAGAACCCTTCACTCTCTTATTGTATTTCTATTCTATATTACTCATTGGACTATTTTGGACATTATAGTCTCATAGACGTCAACGTATCATCGTTTTTTATGATTTATTTTTGCATCGATTTTCAAGGATTTCGTCATGTTTCTTGCTTTGATTTTCGTTTTCGATCTTTGATACATTTTGATTCCTTTGACCTCTTTCTCGAGCTCGATGTTTGAGCATATTATCTATTATATAGTATCATCTATATCTTTATATTATTTCATATACTATATTGTAGATAATCGTTTGAGAAATATCCCTTTTGAAAATTAACTAAAAATTAAAAACATGGAAATCAAATAAAAAGAATAAAAATTCAAAATTCAAAAAATATTTTGTCATCGAAGGAAAAAATAAAATAAAGATAAAATTATTACCATAAAAGTATTTTTCTTCTCTCGAAAATTTTAATCACGATTTTCTGCCTCCTTTTGTTCAAATTAAGCACAATTACCTGTATAAGTAAAGAGTGGAAACAAATGTTGATTTGGTGTTTGTTAATTTTATTTAATCAATCTGGCTTTTCTTGGAGCGACTTTCAACAATCGACATCTATCTTTTATTTTTAACCACGAACAAAACCCTAGATATCAGGGAGAATGTGTAATAATTGCAGAAGAGTACATGAAAGCAGTCAGATTAGACTTGTTTGAAAATAGGATAAATCCTAGGGGGCACCAATGCAAATTACCCAAAAAATAATGCCTCACGTGAGGGTCTTAAGAAATAAGGTGGTGAGCTCTATAGAGGTGACATGTGGTTGGATGTCATCCCTTGAATCGGATCCAATCCAAGGGCTATTGTGTCTCGAGTTCCTCCCCAAATAACCTGGGGAGATGTGTTCACGACCTTCAAATGCTTCATTCAGGAGAAGGATCGCGGACTCATTTTCCAGGTGCGGGAGATGTTCTTCAATTGCAACCCGCGGGCGATCTACGAAGGTGTTGGTTTTGAGATCTACAAGTTAAAGGCTTTTGTTGTTCGACTTGATGAAGCTCGATGATCTCCAAGTGCTTGGTTAGACTCAAAAATCAGATGTGTCTCCTCTAGATGAGGCTTCGTCTCCAGCAGCATGGTGCTTCGTGATTATTGTTTTGAATCGCTTACTGCCGACGAATGTCCAAGTGCAATGCAAGTCATTCAGATCTATATAATGACGCTTTGTGATGAATGTGATATACTCTTCAGGTACCTCTACATGCATTAACACAACATGACTCGAGGTGTTCAACCTCGGTCCAAAGCAAATAAGAATTAGGGGATCGAAAGAGCTATCAAGGGTGAGGGGTTAGCTCTATGTCTCTGGCCACCATGCATGGCCGAAGGTGAGGGATTATGTGAGATAGAACAACAATGGGTGGATGTTCGAAGATGGATGTGTAGATGCGATGGTGATCGGCTCAAGAAAAGAAGAAGATTTGATGAAGAGGTAGTGGACTTCCGATCGTGATTATTGGAGCGTGATGCTCTGATACAGATCTTGAATTCGCAAGAAAATGCACAAAAATCAAATGAAGATTAAAAAGAAATCAAAGACTAACATTACAGAAGTGATTGTTGTGCCTGCGCTTGAGGATTAGAGATCCTCGAGGGGTTTGTGCCTCAACAATTCGGTCGACTGGAGTCTTGGCTTATCAGAGGGGCGGAGCACGATGATTCCTTGCAGGATCTGAGCCAAATGAGCCCGCCTCACTGCAACAAAATTCACGTGTCACTCATGAGCAATCAGAGTTCATCAGAAGGGGAAGAAATGGCCAAAGATAGCAAAAAAATGGAGCTCTAGCCTTTTTATACAATGAGAAAAACCAAATTTCAAACAAAATTTTGGCACTCAAAACGAGGTACGAAATGGACAAAATATATGGGCATGGATCATGATTATTCAGATTATAATCAAGTGAAGAAAATAGATTAAAAAGAGGAAGGAGATGGTCAGGAAAAATCCAAGAAGAAGGTGGGTTGGTGCATTATTCGGGTCCAGGTCTGGAAGGTGAGTTGATTGGAGGTCAGAAATCATTTGGACCACTAGGATTCATCTTGGGAAAAGAACAAAATCCACTATAGGACAAAAGAGCAGAATAAATGGAAATAAATTAGAAACTATTTTAAACTAAATAATTATTAAAATAAATAATGATAATAATTTAATAAAATTTTTAGCAAATTTTAATAAATTAACTAAAAAATTAATAAGGTAAAATAAATAAAAATATTTATTAATAGGTATAAAATACTTATGTATACAAAAATCTAATTTTTAATAATTATTTTAACAAATTTATTTATTTATAAAATAATTTAAAGATATTAATTATATTTTTATATTATTTTTAGAAGCTGGTTTAATGGTACATATAAATACAACTAATACAATATATGCACATTATACCTATATAATAAATACATTATTTATTTTTGTTATTTTTTATTTTGTTTTTTATTGTATTTTACATAAATAAAATACAATATATACAAAATATTTAATGTGCAAATATGTACAAGAAAATAAATAAGTAAATAATATATACAAGTCTATAATTATACCAATAGGCTCTAAAAACCTAATTTTTACATATTTACTCCGATTTCAGTGGAACCACTTTTATTTGATAGATAATTTTATAAAGCAAACTAAAGTTAGTATATGTTTCCCGAGCAGTGTAAGAGAGTATCGAGTTGAGGGCGATTATCAGCAGTTGACTGTCAAGGAAGAATGAGAGTAGAGAGGGAGATATTAAGTGGCAGTTGAATTTTTACAGGCTTTGCCTACCCCAGATATATAGTGGCTATTTCTTAGAAAGGACTCCAACCCTCGGCAGTGGAGGAAGGGAGAGTCCGGCCTTCACTTCTTCTATTCATTATTGAAGTCCTCCAATACACAAGCGATTGAGCTATTTGACTAATAATGCTGTCATGGAGAAAGGACCAATTTCTCATCTTCCTCGGTCATTCCCCCATATATAATCTAGGCCTTCGCTCTATTCTGGGAGATAGTTGTCTTCATGAGAGGATCCAGTGACTATAACGCGAAAAAACTCCTATCTTCAGCATCTTTCTCTTTGCCGCATCATCAAGCACTTCATCTCTTGAAGGGAAGCGACTAGGTTGTATTCAAGTATGCCACAAATGAACGAGGAGAGCGTGTCGCAGTGATCAAAAATGCAAAAGTTGTTGCGGCAAAACCTTGCAAAGCGATTTTCCCTCGGGAGTTCACGAACTAAAGATACCTAACCCTTGTCACTTTGGAGAGGGTTCCACGCAGCTTAGGACTTGACACACTCCATCAAGACAAAGCGGGCACTAGGGTTCGACGTGAAAACACCCGATCCCATTCTGAACTCGATATGTGGAATCGTCTTGCGCCATATGTTGATAAGGTCGCCTTGACCGGGTTCTTCACCGTATAACCTTTACCTGAAAAACTGGAGCACAGCTAGACTTTCATCGCTTTAACTAGAACCAGAGTAATAGGGGCTCCTTTTTTGCCTTCCTTAAGTCTAGGGATGAAGTAGATGGAAAGATAGGATGGGAAGGTACCTAAGACGCCCCTTCCCCCCCGGACCCTCGACCCTTTGGATAAAGCAGAGCGGGGCCAATTTTTCGTATTTGCTCAGTCTGCCCCCCCCCCCCCCCCCCCCCGATGTCCCCACCCGGTGGCCTACCAAGCACTTTCCCGCTGCTCCTGCTGCCCGCTTGGCGGGATCTGCGCTCTTCCTCCTTAATGTTCTCTCCACTGGGGCCCCTCCCTTTTCTCGGTATAGAATCCATGTCCATTTTGCACCCACTCATGCCCTGCGAGGCCAGAGTGGGCTCTGCGGTCAGCCCCCAATTCGTCTGACGCCGGGGGGTCTTTCGCTTTTGCCAGATCTATAGAGATACTACGAGTCCTCCGTCCCAGATTCCTCACCAATGTTTGACTTACTCAAGCCGACATTCTCGTAGCTATTCCAATTCGTCCACACCTGCTTGTGTGGGCGCTTCCCTCTAAGGAGGAAGGAAGCCCTCATATATAGTGGAAACTTTTTGGCATCCCACTACTTTTATACTCGAAGAGCTTAGCCCCTTTTTTCTTTTTGACTTATACGGTGGTGGTCAGTGGTGACCGGACAATAAAAAATGACTGGATAGTCCGAATCTATATTGAAAGCACTAAACTAGGCACCACAAACTAGAATATATAATCTCAAACTAATCTTGAGAACTAGAGTTCATATGGCCGAGTTATGAGGTTCGGAAGTTAGGTTTTATGGCTTTTAATTTTGAGATTTATTGGTATTTATTCATAATTATTTCTAAGTTAAATTTTTGTATTTCTGTAATGATTTTTATAAATAATTTAGAAAAATTAAGTTAAATAGTTTTAATTACAAAACGGAGTTTAAAAGGAATTTGGTAAATTTGGAGTTTTTATAAATAATTATGAACCTGAAAAGTTAGCTTTTATGGCTTTTTAGGTTCATTGTAATTCTTTATTTATGCACTAAATACATTTGGATATTTTTATAAATTATTAAATATTATTACAAATAAATTTCAAGAAGGAAATATTTTTATTTGAGGTTGTTTTATTTATTGATATATATTCATAATTATTTCTAAGTTAAATTTTTGTACTGATTATAAATAATTTAGAAACATGATTAAGTTAATTAGATATGGCATGAATTTTATAAAAAAATAAAGAAGTTTTATATACATATAGTACATATATACAAAGGGATCCAAATGCTAAAACTTGCACAATTTATTATAGGGATATTTACACCCATAACCCTGAGTAGTTTTGTAATTACCCCAGGAACCCTCGATAATTCACATTTACATGAGTAACCACAAATAATCCTTAACTCTTACATGACATGACCATGTGTTATGTTCCGTTTGACATGACCGATACATTTAAAAATGACAAAATTACCCTTAATGCTCAGTCGTATTTACAAATCTTGCCATCTCATTATAGTAAGCAGAGATGCAGGTCGATGAGTCTACATCACCGTGACAGAGGGAGAGGGTGTTTGTGCAGTGGAGGACGGAGCTGGGGTGGAGGCGTCCATGCACACATATGTCCTGCAAGGCTCCGGCGGAACCGCAAGCTCCAGCCGGGGCGTACGCCTCTGCCTAGCAAACCTTAGGCGGAGCTCTCCCCGGTCGCCCATGCACCTCTCCCTTGCAAGCCTCAGTCGCAAGCTCTAGTCTCCTCCCTCCCCCGCCCGCGCGTGACCTGCCACACCCCCCGGGCAAGCTCTAGGCTTCCCCGCAAGCCTTAGACTCGCCCGGAAGCTCTAGCCTACCCCCCCCCCCCCAACTCCGCAAGCCCAAGGCCTGCCTACCCTCGTTGCTGCTTGTCGCATGCTCCAATGCTCCACCATGCAAGCCCCAGGTCGGACCTGCACGCACCTTCGCCCGCATGCCCCCATTGTAGTCCGATGCCTGCTCCAAGATCGAACCCACCTCCCTCCTCTCCCCTTATTCCTTTATTATTTTTTGATTAATCTCAGTCGTTAGATCACATATTAGTTAGATTAACTCATCCATCTGGTTGAGTTAATGAACTAAACTAACGGAAGGTTATGGATGTAAAATAAAATGGTTATTCAGGGTCTTAGGCGTAATTTGTGATTATCGAGGGTTCTTGGGGTAATTACGAAATTACTCAGGATTATGGGTGTAAATATCTTTTTATTCTATTTTTTGGTACTTTTAATAAATAGTTTTAATTACAAAACAAAGTTTAAAAGTGAGTTTGGTCAATTTGGCGGCTTTTTTTATAAATAGTTATGAACCTGGAAAGTTGACTTTTGCGCCTTTTTAGGTTCATTGTAATTATTTATTTATGCATTAATTTTTTTGATATTTTTCTAAATTAATAAATATTTCTACGAATAACTTTCAAGAGGGAAATAATTTTATTTGAGGTTGTTTTATTTATGAATAAAATAGTTGAATATATATACAAGGTGAAAAATGATGTACATGTAAAATGTGATATTGGTTTTCTGGAATTATTATAAGTTATGGACCATATCTCCCCCTACTTTATTCCTTGTAGACAATCCCAATGCTTGGTATGGTCTCAAGGTCCGGTTCAGTCTGTATTTAGTTCATATATACGACCTTCTCTTTTTCCTATTTTTGTTTTCTTCTTTATTATTTTAATTTGATGAAAATAAGTGATAAATATACAATATTAACAAATGAATGATGTTTGTTAAAAGATTAGATTCATTTTGATTGCAGATATTTTGCCAAGGAGTTAAGCTAAAATAAAAGAATAAAGATGTTAATCATGGATTCACCAATACCATTTCGATTTCCTCAAAAATATAGATACATATACAAACCTGCTTTGTTTTGTTACATATAAGATCATTAGTAAAATATTCAAACTGGTTCAAGCGACATTTTCATATTATGTATACCCAAGGGCGGAATCATGAATTTTATCAATGAGTCAAGTAGCCATCTATCATGTATCGGCAAAAAATGGTATGGTTTTCTCCCACTTTAAGTATAGTAAAAAATTTAAAAATATTGTATTTTCAAATGATATTTTTTAAACAGATTTCAAAGATTTTAAATTTTGATGAATTTACAAATTTCGTGTTATTTAAATATATCAATAAGGTTGGATTTTTAAATAGATTATTATTTTCAATGGTGATTTTTTAGTTTTTTAGATAAAAAGTTAATAGTTAAAAAACAAGAACAAAATTTACATCATTTACAAAGAGAATTAAAATAATGGGAGAAATAGATGAGCATGAATTCCATTCTATTTCAATGATACTTATAATTTTAATATTTTAAAATTGAGGAGAATTACTTATTTCATAGAAGGAAAAAAGATAAGCAAAGGTTTCGAAACTTGGTTCATAAAATCAATGATTCAATCCATTACCAATACACCATTAGGTATTTAATGCTATTACTTAACATTTAAAATTTTATATTTAAAATTTAAGCAAGGGTCATATCATAAATAAATTTAGAACATGATGCAAGTGAAATGATGCCAACTCTATATTGAAGTCTTTGCAAAGTTAAATCTTCTAAACATTCTATTCATGGAGTTTTTTTACATAGACGACTTTATAATGTAACGAAAAACAAAGTATTTTGGTTAAAGTTGAAAATTCAATCAAATGGGTACTTTACCCATGCAAAGCACGTGCGTTCCCCCTAGTTAATTTTTTTTGCTAAGCATGTATTGTATAAAACTTTCCAAATCCTGTTGTTACAAGAAGGCCTTATCACCTCTGTTTGGGCAGCAAGGCCAAAGAAAAAGCAATTTAGAGTTTATCTAAATGCTATTTAAGGATGCTAGTTTAGAGTTGCATACACCATTCTTGATATACGCCAGATCAGACCTTGGTAGAAGTAGTCCGCCCCTCAGTCCAGCAGTAGTTGTGCTTTTCCCAAATGGCCCATGCGGTCGCAGCAAGGGCTGTCGCAGTCTTCAACTTCACGATACGGCATTGTATCTTTGTACATTCATTCAGCAAATCAGAAAGGCATCTAGTTCCCAGTGAAGGGAAGCCAAGTTCAGAGGTTACCCCTTCCCAAACTTCCGTCGAGTAATTGCACGTAAAGAAAAGATGTGATGCAACTTCTCTCGTGCGATGGCAAAGATAACAGTTCACGTTGGAGGCTAGGCTACACTTAGAGAGTTTATCCAGTGTAGGCAAGCGGTCCAAGATAGCACGATAGAGCACGCAGGCATGTTTCGGGACCACTTTCGAGTTCCACAGAGTGGTTGCCCATGTAACGCAGTTGGCTCATTTTCTTACCTTGTTAAAGGCTTCCCTAAATGTTAAGGGACATAAAGAATGAATGATGCTCCCAGTATTGTTTGTGCCCAACAAATGTCGTGCATCCAATATATGCTTCCAGACCAGTGAGTCCCCCTAAGACATGTTGCAATTCATGATGCTTCCTCCTCTAATGTACCTATTACGCATGTAGGAAACCCAAATAGATTTATCATTTGAAGTAACTTTCCCACACCACAAGGCTATCATTGCTTCACGAATAAAGCAGAGGGAGCGCAGGCCCAAGCCCTCCTCCATTTTAGGAAGGCAAACAACCTCCCATTTGACATGGTGCATGCTGTAGGCCCAGAGAAAGTCCGCCACGAGAGAGTCCACCTTCTTGGCCTGTCCCAAGGGTATTAGAAAACATGAAGCCTTGTATAATGAAACTCCAGATATGACAAAGGCAAGTAGTTGAAGACGGTCGATGAATGATAAGGACCTTGCCTTCCAGCCGCTAAGCAAGGTCCTTACCCGATCCATGAGAACATGGGTCACCGCCATCCTACCTTTAGCAGGTGACAACGGTATCCCCAGATACTTAGCAGGGAGTGGCTAAGTAAGCAACCCGATTTCTAGGCATAGCCTAAAGTCCGTATCGGAGTGTACGGGTGATGAATCTGTGATTCATCACTCTTAAAGTTGAAAATAGAGTCTTGTTCCCTAGTATTTAGCAACAAATTTCCCTTTGTCTTGCATAATTAGCATACATACATGCACGCATAATACATACATTTTAGCATCCATATTTGCATTGAATAAGAAGCCTAACTCGCTTGTAAATATTCATCATTATTCAACTATTTATCTGTATTTTATATCCCCTCCAAAGTCAATAAAACCAACCCTGTACTATGTATATTACTAACTAATAATACAAGGAAAAGGCCAAAAATTCCTAGCTTGCAAAAATACCCAATAAAACCCCAAACCTTGTTGGAGACCTCAGACCTTAGAATGCAAATATCTACCTTATACAACCTCTGATCTAGGTCTACTTACTTTCAGATTAATACGCATTCAGAGACCTTTAAAATGAGACCAATTTCATTTAAATCGGAGCTCGTATGCAAAACTTGGGTTTTGGGGCCCCTTTGTACATTATAAGTATGTATATCTGTAACCTTGTATTTTTGTATCTTATTTGACCTTATCTCCGTTTTTTATCAACATGAAACTTGTAGATCCCATCGAGATCTACAACTTTCATGTTTTGTATTTTTCCAAATTCAGCCTCCTTCTCTCTCTAATTCCATATTCTCTTTCGACCATTCAGATCAGGCCACGCGGCGCCCTCTGATTGCGCCACGCACCCGCTCACAACGCGCCACGTGCCTTTTGCCCTCCGCCGTCCGATGGCCTTCCCTCTCTCCTCATCACCATCATTCATTTCCCCCGTGATCCCTATCGTACGATCGAAGCCCAGACATCACACAGCCCTCCGTCTCCGCCTTTACCTGTGCCCTCCACGTGGCGCCATCGTAACCCTTCGATCACATCACCTTGATCTAATCCAGGCCATCCCCTCACACCCTTCTCTTGACCGTTGGATCACTCAATCCAACGGTCCAGAACCCATCGTCAACCTCCAGAGGCCCCCCTCGCCCAGATTGTCCACCTTGCATGTGAACCGCACCCTTTCTATTTTTGGCATCACCTCCGGCCATCCTCTCCGCCTCCTGTCACCTCAATCTCATAGCCTACTCTACCCTCATCCTCGCCGACCTCCTCAATCGCCATGAACTTCACCCATGTCGCTCCACGACCTCTACCAACTTTGTCATCCCGTCACCTACACCCTCACCTCCAACCTATAAATACTCCACCACCGGCGACCGTCGACCCCATCCGCCACTGCAGAGAGATACCCCAAGATCCTGCCCTCCTTTTGGTGACAGCAATTAGGTGAGAAGTCGAGAGACGATGGCTTCATCTTCTCCGACGAGATCCACGGTAGCCCCGTCGTGCCGCAGCTCCTCCCGTGAGCTGCACGAGCTCAGGACCCCTACCGGCCTTCGAGCGACGACAAGGAGCTCAACTCCGAGCTTCTATCCCCAGGTAGCGCCCTCCACCCCCCTCCGATCTCCATCTTCATTTTCTTCATTTTTCTCAAAATTTATCCGCCTCCTCTGACCACTCCCGCTCTCTCCTGACTATCCTCCGAGCTCCGCCATGGAGCTCTGATCTTCACAACCTACTTCATTCACCCCGACGACACATCTCACCTCACTCCGACCAAAGCTCCGCCACCTTGGAGGAGCAGCACCACCGGACCACCTTCACTTCACCGCAGGCCTCCCATTGCACTCGCAATAACCTCACAAACACATTGCACGCTTCGGTATCAAGCTAACACCTGCAAGTACATTCTCCTTCATTGGTCGGAAGCTTCACCAGAGCCACTTCGACCTTCATCGCCTCCGGCCTACAGACCTCCCCAGCTCCATCTAGAGTCTCTGGCGGCTCCCCGACGCTTCCCCAATCGTTCCCAGCTGCTTAGGACCTCCGAGGAGCAGCCTCGAGCATGAGGGAAGGCGAAGGAGCGACGGTCGCTTCGCCGGAGCCCAACCACGTCCATCGCAGGAGGCGGTGGATCGGAGGAACACGACACACAATAACCGTTTGATCCTTACGATCGAACGACTTTTATTGAGCCACGTCGCTAGCGCCCCGCCTCCGTCGGATCAGGAGGATCTAACGGCCCGCGATTGTCCACTTCTTCATCTCAGGAACCATCAATAGCCGTTGGATCGCCTCAATCCAACGCTCCATCTTGTGCCACGTAGCCTCCTCCGAGCCTCCTCCCCGACCATTAGGCTGAAAGCTATCGAAGCTATTCCGAAGCACGTCCGAACCTGCAGCACCCCCGAGCCTACGTCCGCGCCTACGACACCTCCCGAGCCAAGCACTGCACGTGTTCCTCACATGCGGGCTGGGTAAATTACATTGAGGTCTCTAGAAGTTTTGTAAATTACAATTCAGTCCCTACCAGGAGCATCATGTGAGGCGCACATGTTTCAGTGTACATTTTGCACACATACCCCAGCATTCTAGGTAATTGCATTTAAGCCCCTATCAACATATTTACTTTTTAGCAATTTAATTTTATGTATTTGCAATTTGGTTCATGTCTTTGCACGCATGTTTAGGTGTCCATTTAGCATTATTTTTAAGTTCTAAAAATTGCATTGTGTAGCTTATCTTGTCCTTTATCTTATGTGATTCGTGTCTCATTTTTGTGACGCATTTGGAATTTATTAGTATTACATTGGTGAAATTTTCCATATTTTTCCCATTATGTACCTTTTAATTCATATTAAACTCCTTGTTGCTCCAATAATCATCAAAAATTCATATTAGACTTAGGATAATTCAATTTACATTGTGTCTAAAAATCTTTGCATTTGCACGCATTACGAAGCCTGGATAAATTAATTAGTGATTTTCATAATTGATTTTTAATAGGTCCAATTCACTTAGATCTATCTAGGATAATTTTTATATCTGGAAATAAGGTGTTTTAGTATTTATTAAAATTGATTTTGTAAAAATCACCTTGCATTCATAATTAATTCGCAGTAAATTCATATAGTGTCAGAAAAATCCAAAAAAAACTAGTGTAGCTTAATTTCATTGCATTTCACATCCTGGCAATGTTTCATGATTTCTGGACTTAATTTGACCATATTTCTGATTTAACTTGTAAAACTGGCCTGAAGTTGCATTGTCTTTCTTTTAATTTGCATAAAAATTGCTAAAAAAATACCAAAAATATTCTTCTGAAAATCCGACCTCTGAATTCACTTAAAAGTTACCTAAGGAGACAACTGCCTCCCTGAGTTCGACCTTGGGCTTGCCCAAGTAAAATAAATCTATCGCTCGTGATTAATTTAACATTAATTAAAGTGGTTTTTGATCAGTCTGTTTTTACCCGACTACAACGAACGACATAACTATTAATTTGACCATTAATCTGATCGAATTAACAAGGGTAGATACATACTTCAACGGGTAGGATCAGTTTGCTTTTCCTTATGTTCATTGAGAGGCCAGACATGTTCTCAAAATCATTCAAAATTCTTTTGACCTCGTTTAGTTTGACGCAAGATTTCCTGCAGAAGAAGTTTAGGTCATTCGCGTAAATAAGATGCGATGGAACGACAACCGTACCCATGCGAATTGGGAGAAAGGTCCCTTCCTGAACAACCTTCTCCGTCAGAGTTGAGATAGAATCCATAGAGATAACAAATAGTAAGGGGCTGAGCGGGTCCCCTTGGCGAAGCCCTCTAGAGGACAGGAAGAAACCGTAAGGCGTGCAATCCACAAGGACCGAGAATATTGGAGAAGAAATGCAATTCGAGATCCATCCAATCCATCTATCATCAAAGCCCCTAATGACCAGGCTTTCAAGGAGGAACTTGTGATCCAGAGAGTCGAAGGCTTTTGAAAGATCAATTTTGACACAGGTGCGTGCACTTACTTTGCTCTCAAATCCGTGGATAACTTCTTGGGCTAATCTAAAACGGTCTCCAATCGACCGCCCCTTAATGAAGGTTGTTTGATTGGGCGCAACCAATTCGTTGATGATTGTAGCGAGCCGCGAGGCCAGGATCTTAGAGAATATCTTATAAAGGGTGTTGCAACATGCAATAGGCCTGAAGTCCGTCAAGCTTGCAAGAGTAGACACCTTAGGAACGAGGGTGAGAAAAGTGTGGCTAAGGCCCTTCGGGTGATGCCCCCCATTCCAAAGGTGGTTCATCACAAGGATGAGGTCCTTCTTAATAAGACCCAATGCCGCTTAAGGAACCCAACATTAAAGCCGTCGGGCCCGTGCGCTTTGGAAGAATGGATGCTCTTCAGTGCACGCTCGATCTCGCCCTCCGTGAAAGGGCTTGAAAGCCACTGCCTTGTATCTGGTGTGAGGACAAACTGTGGCTCAATGGGGCTGACACGCGTGAGACTAGTCTTAGGTGCCGCGAGAAGAGAGGAGAAAAAGGACATCGCTTCACCCGCAACTTTGGATTGTGCGTCGATGATGTTACCACTCCCATCAAGCAGGAAGGGAATATGGTTTCTAGCTCTTCGCATGCCGACCTCCATATGGAAGAATCTTGTGTTTCTGTCACCCAGCTTCAGCCAGTTTATTCTGCTCTTTTGCCTCCACATGGATTCCTCATCCCCCTCAAGTATAAGGAGTGAGTTTGTGGCATCCTTCTGTAGCTGTGCGAGATATGGGTCAAGCGGGTCAATCGCTTGGGCCTCGTTCAACATAGCCAGAAAAAGATTCAAGTCACGCATATCTTTACGGACGTCCCCATGCGTTGAGGACCAGGTCTTGAGAACACATTTAACATTTTTGAGCTTGACTTGGAATTTGGTCACCGGATCTCCATGAGCAGGAGCTGCCCAAGCGGCAGCGACAACTTCCTTGTAGCCATCATACGCAGCCCAGTATTGGAAATAGCAGAAAGGCTTACGCATCGAAGGTTGTTCCCCAAAAGCAACAGTCATGGTAAGGTAATCCGAGGACAGGGATACCGAATATCGGAGTTTGACTAGCAGGAGATTGCATCTCCAAGCATCCTTGACGAGTGCGCGATCTAGCCACACCACTATTCTTCCGTGCCCAATGACCGAGTTGGACCATGTCCAGGGGTTCCCGACCGCCTCGAGGTCATCAAGCCCGGCAATATTCAGACAGTTGTTAAAATCATTCAATGTTGTGGCATTTGGTCTTCTTCCTCCACGTTTCTCGCTGCTTAGTCTAACAACATTGAAATCACCAATGATGAGCCATGGGCCATTTATGGAGTTGCATAGGCCCACCAATTCATTCCAGAGGCCCCTTCTTTCGCTGATTGAGTTTGCTCCATAAATGACGGATAGGACGAAATCTAGACCGTCCGTGTTCGAACAATGGAGTGTTACCATTTGTTCAGACATCTGAATAGAGCTGCATGACCAGCAGGCATTCTTCCAGAGCACAAGGATTCTACCCAGCGCTACCTCGTCACCCTCTGCCGCCCCCTCCCACCAACCCCCACTGCCGCCCCTTCTCCCGCCTCTCCCAAACCAACCTCCCTGGTCACGGACAACCACCACATCTTTACCCACGTCCCAGAACACCAAGCCCCTCAATCCTGGAGGGACGTATGTGCAGCCTCAAATGCACTGCCGCAAAGAAGAAAACTCGATTACGCCGAGCCAACAATGGTGGAAAGTGAACTGGTGGCCCTACTATCTGACGAAGACATCAAGACCATAGATAAGGTATGGGCGAACACACTTGTCTTCTTCATCCTTGGGAAAAAGCCATACAGGAAACTCTTATTGACATTCGTCGAGAAAGTATGGTGCCCCGGGGGAGCACAAACTTCTATCGAGATAGAACTGTTTCTTCTACCTCCAGCTATCCTCTGAAGCAGAGTGCCAAAGGCTTCTTGACGGAGGGCCCTGGCTCTTTCAGGGAAGATTGATCGTTATGCGACGTTGGGAGGCTAACGGCTCCTACTTGGAACGTGATCTTCTCTCCGAAATTCCCCTTTGGGTTAGGCTCCATGGTCTACCCCTTGGCCACTCAATTGCACCAATACTAAACAAGCTTTACAGCCTCATTGGGATGCCCCTATTCATGGATTCCAACATGGCGTTCGGACGGGAAGATGGCTGATGAATCCACATTTCATCATCTTTATTCTTTCATTTTGGCATCAAAAACCCTAGCAAATGCGTGTAAATAGTACTAATTCCCGCATTTTAGCATCCATACATGTGCATGTAAATAGTATATAAGATACTGTATTTAAAGCCAAAATTATAGAATAAACAAAAGAAAAGAAAAAGAATAAAATATTGTAAATATTGTATGACCAAAAAGCCCCAAGACCTAGGCATCTTGATGAATAGGTCGACAAGGAATAAAGTAGGGGAGATAAGGGCCAAAATACACTAAAAATACCTTTTATTCAATTCATTCTTTATTCATTTTAGGACCTATTTTTGGTTCCACTTTTTATACCTCAAATAAAGAAACTTTGTACATGAAAGTTGTAGATAATTAAATATAGAAAAATACAAAATTTATTTCACTAAAAAATAATATATAGATAAAAAGATATGATCTAAATAAGATTCCAGAATCCCAACTTCCCAGACCTGTATCTTGCAAATAAAAACTCGAAATGTACAAACTCACCTTTAATTCTATATAGTTTAAAATAATCTATTCAATGGCAGTGGTTTCGTATTTTTTGGAGTTACGATTTGAAAGTTGAGTTTTGGACCCTACTTGTATACTTATACCAATTAAAATATTCATTTTATTTATCATTCATTATTTTTACAGTTTTATATTTTTATAATTTTGTAAATATTATTTGTAACATATTTGTACATTAAAATCAGAATAAAAACCTAAATAAAATACAAAATAAAATACTTGTATATACCACACCTAGGTATAATACCTATATACATACCTAGGAAGCATCTTGAGGATACTTGCAGGAAGCGCCACAGCCATTTTGGGACCTTCATGACCGCCGGAGGTCGGTATTTGAGCCGGGAGAAGTCCACCTCGCCGCACCTTTGTCCATGTTCGTCCTCCAGCCTTCATCGTCGTTCGATCAAGGGCACCTTTCAGACACAACATCTGCCGTTGGATTCGCCGCGCTACCCGCCGTCCGATCTTCACCGACGATCTAATCCCAACCGTCGTCTTCGAAGGGGTATCGGCGTACAGGATCACGCCACATGGATAAGTGGGAAAGCTCCCACCGCCCGATCTGCGCCTGAGGGTATTTTGCGAAGTTCACCCTCATTTTTTTTGTATTTTAAAATTAAACCTGAAACTTTCTTCTGCCTTTATATTATTTTTGTAAAATTTTCATTTCAGTCCCCCAGGCTTTAGTTAATTACAAAACAGTCCTCGTCCACGTCACCTCACGTGACTCGCGCACGTGAGGTGCATGGACATTTTGCGAGGGGACCCCTGCGGGTCTGAGTATTTGGTCTTGGTCCTGAAATAGTCTAGTTGAGTTATAACTTTCTGGAATTTTTGCATAAAGGCCCTGTGTTTTTGGAATATTGCATTCAGGTCCTTCCCAAGCGCGTGCTAATCACGCGCTTGGTTGGGTTATTTGCAGGCGCACCCTTGCGGGTCTTGGAATTTATATTTGATCCATTAAGTTGTTTATTCAATTTATATTTTGCGTCAAAATTGCACTTTGGCCCCTGGATGTTTTCTTATTTGCACTTATGCCCTTGCCAGTAGTGTAGTTTCTTGATGTTGTATCTATTTATTTCATGCATCTATAAATTGCTAATGATCACAAAAAAATAATTTAAGCTTCTGTTTGCTTGCTCATTCATGCCATATTTTTTATGCATTTTTATTGCATTTTCATACTTATTAAAAATCAAAATCATGCATTTTCAGCACTGTTTGCATTAGAAAATCCATAAAAATTAAAAAAAAAACGTTTTGAAAAACTCCAAAAAATTAGATTTAGTATATTTTATCATCTTTTAGTACCAGTCCAAAAATCATTAAAAATTTCAAAACAAAAACCCTAAAAATTAGAAAACCCCTAAAAACTTCATAAAATATAAAAAATTCTAGAAAAATCCTAAAATACAAACTCAGTGTATGTAGTTTCCTTAGTTTATTGCCTTTATTTTAAAATTAGTTTGAGGAATTTTGGATACTGTTTGATAATTTTTATCCTCATTTTATTCTCGGCTAGTATCTTAGTTCACTGTTTTCTTGTATTTCAACTTTTAAAAATGTCAAAAACATTCAGAAAAATCTCTAAAAATCACAAAAACATTATAAAAATATAAAAAGACCAAAAACATTTTATTTCCTGATGTTTCCTTACTTTTACCCATTTTTATAAATACTTTATTCCTCTCTCTCTTATATTGTATATATATTCTATTATTGAAAAAAGAAAATATAAAAAATTATATAAAATATAAAAAGAAAATATAAAATAAAAAAAATCAAAATCAAAATACAAAAATATAAAATCAAAAATTAAATTAAAAAATTAAGAACCCACAAAAATTTGCATATTTGTAGACACTTAATCACATCACACTCTTCGCACTTGCCTGATCTATCCTGTGTGCTCCCTGAGTTCGACCTCTACATACTTCCACCTATACATCTTTTATGTAGAGTTATAATAAATTTTCACTCCACTTTTGCTTGTCATTGTTTGATTTCATATCGTGGGTCAATTGTTGATTAGATCCGGATTTCTGAGTGGTCAACACATCGACTGTGTTCCCTCCTTGTGTGGAATACACGACCACTCGAATTTTGGGTTTATCAAATGGCTCCGTTGCCGAGGAGCAACAGCGTTTAGATCATTATTTTGTGATTGTGATTATTTGCTTACATTATTGCTCATTTTATCTCTCCATTTTTAATATACATTGTTGAATTATCTGACCACCTTTCTTTCTTGTCTTCTTGCGAGGGACCACTGATCGAGGAGGATCGCCTAGGGGATCCTATGCATCCTTGGGAGGTGGAGTCAGCTATTCTACCCTAGCCGACAGGAGAGAACAGGAGGATTTGAGAGAGAGATAGTTAGTAGTTTATTATTTTAGTGAGAGAGAGACATTCATTTAATTTGTAATAATACAGGTACACTTGGACACTTGGACACTCGGGCCTAATTTCCCAAGTGATTGTTCACTTGGGGGGCTCACTGCGGTTTTTTATCGGCTTTTCCACCACTGTCATTTTCCGGTTTTGCTTTTTCTATCTTTACATTTTTGTGGAATGAACCCTTAGTTTTTAGGCTTGCTTGATCGTATAGTCTAAGGACAAACACCTAATAACCTTTGCATGTACCTATAGATTTGTAGTTTGGACTTAGATTAAATTAATTGTTAAACATATAATTTGAAACCACCGCGCCGGGAGGGGTCGTATACAGCGCGTGCAAGATCCATTGTGGTGGACACCGATCGGCCCCCAAGACCGGACTTCTAGGTTTCACTTGTATGTTTAGAATTTGGTTCTTCATGCTAGCAATTGCCTGCTTAGGATGATTTCCGTGTGCATATCGCATATAGCATAGGTTTAAAAATTTTCTTTTTTGCATCCTGCATGGAGAGAGCTGGGAATCACTGTAAGTCTTCTATCTTAGCATCCATCATTTAGGCACTAAGGTGAGACTTCCATCTTAGTGCCACTTGCATTGGCTTTTCCGACTCTCTTCCCCTATTTTTAGATCAAATAGGAATCAAGGAAAAATACAAAAATGTTAGGCGCTTGTATTGAATTGACTCAAAACAAGTGATAACACCAAAAAAAATAAAAAAAGGGACTGCTAAAGAAAACTTGACCTAAATAAAATTGGTTATTTGGATTCATTGCTTGGGGTGAGTAATACCCTTATTTGTATTCAGGTTGCATGGGAAGGTCTCCTTCCAAGTGAGAGAGCGGCTTCGTAAGGATTAGAGCCAACAACCTAGTCTATGGCTGCCTTGTGTATCGCCTGGATTTCCGAAGTATTGGCACTTCTATCGTACGTGGACGAGTAGGGCTTGGTCACCAGTGATGACTCTCTATTGTGTAGAGCATCGACCTTGTCCGAAGTATCGAACCTAGACCATGCCTTCACGGGGGTGTCTGTCTCATCGTCTTGCGTCCGAGTAGGTTCTTGCAAGCTCACGGGTGATTACGTTGCGAGCGAGATCTGAAGTATCGGTTTCGTCTATTGGCTTCCTTTCTCTATTTCTTTGGCTGAGTAGGGATCCAGGAAGGGTTACAAGGACTTCAAAAAGTGCAAACTACAGGTTACACATGAGGAGGACAAGTACAAGATACTCTTCCGGCAATACTCTCTCCTATAGGCGTAGCGCTCTAAGGACTCGTTCAAAGATAATTGTCTGAATTCATCTAAAAACTACAAAGATAATAGCCGAACCCTTACGGCTTCACGTGTTGAGTTGGTGAACCCCTTGCATTGTGTTTGATTGATTAGTTGGATCTAGGTCAAGATCAAAAACACTGCACAATTGTGCACAATTTTGCCCTCCCCCTTCTTCTTCATTTCTCAACCTTGCTCCTCTCAATAATCACGATGATGGGAAGGAGATCTCTTAGGCCATCTTTGACAGCACCGCTATCCAGCACTCCTCCCTATTCATCTAGGACGGTTTTGGGGAGTCTAGACCCACTATCCGAACCTGAGTTCACTTCCACCCTGTTCCCCCTTGACCACCCTTCCTCCTCCATCAGTCCAGCAGTTTCAGAGTTTAGTGCAACATAGAGCTCAGATCATTTGATGACACCTGAGATGGGTTCTTTTGCCTTTTCAGAGAATCCAGGCAAGGCAGACAGAGGAGAACACCCAGATGAGCAGGAGCATCCCCCATTTTTATATGACCAAGCTGCCATCAACAACTCATTACTAGCCTCCTTGGAGACCATGCAGTGACAAATCAGAGACCAAGGATTATTCATGGGTGACGTCATGCGAGAGCTGACGCAGATGCGAGCTGATAGAGAAAACAGAGCTGCAGGTAGTGGAGGAGACATACCTGATGCAAAAGGAGGAGATCCTGACGCTGAGAGACCGCCACAGACAATCATGAGGGAATTGCACAATCCTGCAGCATCCCTCACTCATCGATGGATCTGACTTCCTCCCATTCATGGAGATTTCGAGCTTCGCCCCAACACTATTCAGCTACTGCCTAAATTCCATGGGCTGGCGATCGAAGAGCCACACCTCCATCTGTAGGAATTTGAGATGATCTGCAGCACAATCCATGACGGGCTGGTGACTGAGGACACCGTCAAGATGATAGCCTTCCCATTCTCTTTGGTTGATAGAGCCGCTTACTGGCTAAAACATTTGGGAAAGTTCGTCGACACGTGGGCACAACTCCGAACCACATACCTGAACAAGTATTATCCTCTCGGCCAGACCAACGCAGCACGAGACATGATCAGTAATTTCACAATGATCCCTAATGAACAATTCCATGAAGCATGGGATCGATTCCGAGAGCTCATCGATCGGTGTCCACACCATGATATATCCAAGCCCAATCTGGTTCAGAGTTTCTTCTGTGGGCTGACACTGGAGCTGCAGGGGCTTGTAAATGCCTCTTGTGATGGGTCATATTTTTCCAAGGGTGAAGACGATGTCTGGGCCATCTATGAATGAATGGCAGAGAACTCAACAGTTATGGCCCAAGCCCGAGTCTACACGCAGCAGAAGCCCCCCCAAGGAGCAGGAACATTTCAGAGGATCGCCCGCATCGATGCTGGTCCTCACACTCCGTCGGCAGCCGCATCTCAAGCCGAATCCGCCCTAGCCGATATGGGCATAACTAGCGAAAAGTTGGACCGCCTCGAGATCCTCAAGAAGAAGCAGAGTCAGAGTCTTGCCCAGATGGAACTGATTATAAAGAACATGAGTGACCTGAAGATGCATATTCTCTGCATTCAGGAGGCACAAACATATACTCATCAGCCTCCCAGGTCACGGGCTGATCCCAGCAGTAGCAACTCAACCCAGCCTTCTGCCCCCTACCGCCAGGTCAACCACATCCAGGTAGAGTCGGTCCCGCAGCTACAGTATCACCCGTCGCAGCCACCATCTCAGGACACTCAGATGGTGGTCTATAAACCTGATCAGCCACTGGCAGTTCTACCTCCACCATCCTTCGAGCAGGAGCCATTGATGGAAGTCAATGGCATATGGTACGATCGGTACCCACAGCAGCCCGGGATTCGTCGCGATCACCTCGGATTCCGTTGGACCACTGGTGGCACCTCCTCCCAGCAGCAGCCTCCCGCTCCAGGACAACAGAACAGTCAGTAGCAGCACCAACCCCAGTATGCCCATCAGCAGTACCAGCATGGTCCTCGTCCTGCCTATCAGGGAACAGCAATGGCAGCAGCGTCAGCAGCCCCGCCAGTCATACCCCCAGCCTCGTGATCACTTCTCCTCCCAACAGCAACCTCATTTCCAGCAAGGGAATGCATCCGGTTCTCAGGCACCTGCCTTTGAGAACCCAGCTCTATACGATCTCGTCCGCTTGCTCTCTGAACAACGAGCATCCTTCCGGCAGGAAATGGATGAGTTCCGGCAGGAGATGAGGGATATCATCAAAGGCAAGGCCTCCATACTAGCTCAGATTGAGCCTAATCTGAACAGTCTAAAAAGAAAATCTGAGCAGGTACAGTTTACAGAGGATACTTCTCCTAGTGATTATTTGAGTGACATGTCTTCTTTGTATGATGCTGATTTTGTGACTACTAGGAGCGGTAGGATACTCGCCGACGGTGCCTCATCTGAGCGACAACAACACAAAGAATCCGGAGCGCCAGATGAGTAGAGTAGCGGTGCTGATGCCACTGATGATGTTGATGGCGGTGGTGCTGATGCCATCAAGGATGGAGATCCCGATGACGGTGCTGAGGCTGACGTGAGACCAGATGCAAACGGTGGTACTGATGCCACCATTTTTGATGATGTGCCAGAGCGCGGTGCTGATGCCGCAAAGTCAGATGCCGTTGGTGGTATTGAGTCCACCATGTCTACTTTTGTTGAGCTCCGCCATGTTGTGTTGCCACCTTTTGTATCTAAGGACTGTGGCAATAAAAAGAACAAAAAAATGAATAAAGGAAAAGTTTCTGTATCTACTTCGAGTCCATATGTGTTGAATGATGATCATTGTATGGATTCCATTCCCTCACAGGCACAAGAACCTATTCCTAGTCCTCCATCTGAGGAGGCCCCTACCATCCCCTTCCTCGAAGCACTCCGCTTGGCGAAGGGGAATAAAAAAGAAAATCGAAAAAAGACACAAAAGCTAGAGTTCAGCAACCAGATGATTGATAGATTCCATATTCATCTGACTCTACGAGAGGCATTTGAGCGCATTCCCTTCTTCCAAAAGAACTTGAAAGAGAAGACTACAGTCTGCAGGAGGAAGAGGAACTACAGAGATCATATCCATGTGCTCACCCATTATACTTGTTGCACCATTCAGAACCGAATGACAGCCAAGAGACCTAATGCAGGAGCTCCCTATGTCAGATGCGAGATTCAGGAGCAGTGTTCGATCGTACTCTATTAGACAGCGGATCTTCGATCAACCTCCTTCCGGCAGCCTTACTCGATCGATTCGAGTTTGGTCCTCTTCTTCGGAGCAGGACGGTCCTTCAGTTTGCTAATAGGTTGACTAGGAGGCCGAAGGGGTTGTTGAGAGACGTGGTCGTTACCATTCCGGGCCTGAAATTCCCCGTGGAATTTGTTGTACTGGACATGGAGATCCTTGAGTCGATAACTGATGCCCCTATCATACTTGGACGCCCATTCTTGGCCACAGCCAAGGCGGTGACCGATCATGATAATGGGAAGGTATGCTTTTGCGTGGAGGGCGATAGCATACAAATAGAAATGATCGATGAGACCAGAGCGAGAGAATTAGCATGCTCATAGCAGTCCAGTGATATTGAGCAGATGACAGAGGCCGAGCAAGACATCCACCAGGAGTGTGATTTTGTGATGACATATGATGAATCTATTTGGATAGATCCAGTATCACAGACCCTCGCCTTGCCACATATTCGTTATATTTACGGATTATGGCAGTTGAGAGCCTGGAGAGCACACCCCTGGACGAGGATACCTTTGAGGCTGACAGTTCTGTGACGAGTGGTACAACGGAATTTCATCATGTTCTTCTAGTTCTGATCCCTCGGATTCAGACATCAATTGGGATGATTTTGATGATTATTTACCTTGTCTGATTCCTTCTAAGCCGACAGCCATGACGGAGTGCGAGCCAGTATAGTTTATTGATGATTCAGCAGGGTTCCCTTCGTCAGATTCTCATGCACAGCGAGAGTTCTCACATGCAGACCTGGTGGCCTTTACACAGACATATCAGAAGCCAGATCTTCCACCACCGAGTTGTCCATAATTGAATCCCTTGCCGCAGTCGCTGAAGTATAGATTCCTTGCAGGTGAGCCAGATATGCACCCATTCATTATCTCAGCAGGTTTGACTGGAGAACAAGAATCTCGTCTGATGGAGGTTCTTGAAAGAAATCGCAAGGCAATAGAATGGAGTATAGCTGATCTCCAGGGGATTAGTCCGGCTCTGTGCTCCCACCACATATATCTTGAGGAGGACGCTAGGCCTTCGCGTGAGTTCCAACGACGGCTGAACCTAAATCTTCGAGATGTGGTCATGAAAGAAATATCAAAGTGGTGGAGCGCTGCTTTTATCCACCCCATCTCCGACTCCAAGTGGGTTAGTCCATTACATGTGGTGCCCAAGAAGACGTGCATGACTACAGTTGTGAATGAGTCTAGAGAGGAGATAGCTACTCGGGTACCAACTTCTTGGAGGATCTGTGTGGACTACATACGATTGAATCAGGCCACCAAGAAGGATCATTTCCCACTGCCATTCATTGATCAAATTATCGAGAGGCTAGCTGGGAAGAATCATTACTGTTTTCTTGACGGGTACTCCGGTTATAATCAAGTGGCCATTGCACCCGAAGACCAGGAGAAAACGACATTCACCTGTCCATTTGGGACTTATGCTTTCAGACAGATGCCCTTTGGTCTATGTAATGCCCCCGCGACATTCCAAAGGTGCATGTTGTCCATTTTCTCGGACAAGGTGGGTGATTTCTTAGAGGTCTTCATGGATGACTTCTCGGTCTATGGCGACGAGTTTGATGCTTATCTTGACTGTCTAGACCGTGTGCTTCAACGTTGCATTAAGGTCAACATAGTCTTGTCTTGGGAGAAGAGTCACTTCATGGTAACTCAAGGGACGGTCTTTGGCCATATCATCTCCAACAGGGGCATGGAGGTTGATCCGGCTAAAGTGGACATCATTAGAAAACTCAATCCACCGTCCAATTTGCGTCAACTGCGGTCTTTTCTGGGGCATGTCGGTTTCTACTGACGGTTTATTCATGACTTCAGTCGAATTGCCCGACCGCTTACTGATTTGCTAACGAAAGACACCGAGTTCATTATAGATGATAAGTGTCTTGCGTCTTTTGAGACTCTCAAGAACATGGTTGTCACGGCTCCTGTCCTTCAGCCACCCGATTGGTCTCTCCCAGTCGAGATCATGACGGACGCTTCTGATTTTGCCGTAGGGGTTGTGCTTGGACAGAGGAGGGATGGATTGCCTTATGCCATTCACTACGCCAGCCGGACTTTGGATGCCGCTCAGCGGAATTATATTGTGACAGAGAAGGAGATGTGGTGGCGGACACCTATCACAGAGACATTTCCAGACAAGGCGATCTTGTCTATCACCTCACTCCCATGGTACGCCGACGTTGTGAACTATCTTGTAGCCAAGACATTTCCACAGGGTTGGCCCAGGCAGAAACTTGAGACCTTCCTAGCTAAGGCTGAGTTTTACCATTGGGAGGATCCCGTCCTTTATCATGAAGGAGGGGATAGCATCTGGAGATAGTACATTCCTCAAGAAGAGCAGCATAGCGTCCTCACTTACTGCCACAAGCTTGAGGCAGGAGGACATCATTTTGGGAGAAGGACAACACAGAAGGTGCTCCAATCCGGCCTTTGGTGGCCTACTCTCTTCAAGGATTCAGATGATTTCGTGAAAAGATGTACTGACTGTCAGAAAATAGGTACTTGCGGACAGAGAGACATGATGCCCATGCAGCCCGTTCACTTTTGTGAGGTTTTTGATGCATGGGGAATTGATTTCATGGTCCCATTTCCTAAGAGTCGGGGATTCGAGCATATTTTGCTTGCTGTAGATTATGTCAGTCGTTGGGTTGAGGCCATCCCCGCCCGAACCGCAGATGCTAAAATCGTGTGTCGTTTTTTGAGGAAAAATATCATTTCATGGTTCGGGGTACCTAGAGTTCTGATTTCAGATGGGAGTCTCATTTCTTTAATGATAAAGTCAGGGCCCTTGCAGACGAGTTCGGTATTGACCATCTTGTTGCCACGCCGTACCACCCTCAGACTAATGGTCTTGCCGAAGTATCGAATAGGGAGATCAAGACTATCTTATAGAGGGTCGTCTGCCAAGACCGAAAGGATTGGTCACAGCTTTTGGACTCGGTCTTGTGGGCCTATCGGACCTCCTTCAAAAATCCATTAGGGACATCTCCCTTTCACCTCATCTATGGCAAGTCATGCCATCTGCCAGTGGAAATCAAGCATAAGTCATTAAGGGCAGTTACCGAGTTACTGTTAGATCCCGAGAGTATAAGAGAACAAAGGAGAGCAGAGTTGGCAGCCCTGGAGGAGTTGAGAGATACAACCTTTTCTAGCAGCCTACAGTATAAGGAAAAAGTGAATACATGGCATGATTATCATATCAGCCATAAACAGTTTGAGCCCGATCAGCGTGTATGGTTGTTTGATTCCAGGCTGAAGTTATTTCCAGTGAAATTACATAGTAAGTGGAAAGGCTCGTATGTGGTCAGGAAGGTACATGACAATGGTAGCATTGGCATATCCGAGCCGTCATCTTCCTCTACATTTCGTGTCAACGGTCAGCGTCTGAAGCTATATCTAAACCATGATCCGCCCACCGTTGACGTTGCTCCCATCCTTCTGGTACGAGATGTGTTCTTTGACTCAGATCATTTGCATCTCATACATGGTTATCACTTCCATCTTCCGCTGTATAGATCCATCCGTTCATATCATTCTATCACTCATCCATCTGTTGATATCTTTTCTTCTTTTATTATTTTCTTCTTTTCCTCTTCTATCTTCTGTATCTATCGAAAAGGTGTCGTTCCTTTTTGTCAGACTTCTATACGTAGGACGTACTTTGTCCTAAGTATAGGTGGGTATGCACCCCGAGTGTTCTATTCTTTTTTATCCTCTCCATTGTCTCCTATTCTTGTCTATATTTAGGGATATCTTACCCTAAGTATAGGGGGAGACAATTTGAGTACGATCTGTTCATTCCCACCCTTGACCCTCCCTCCTTTATGAACAATCTGCTATACTTAGGATTATTTGATCCTAAGTATAGGGGGGACGGTCAACTTCTCATTTGTTTATTCCGTCATTCCTTCATTCGTTTATTCCTTAGACTTTTCTATACTCAGTACGAGTTATGTCTTCTCTTTTCTCTCTGATCTATGATGACATAGCTCAAGCTAAGTATAGGGGGTCGTATATATTGTGTATATACTTTAGCCATAACTCGTACTTTCGTATTTTCTTAATAAATATGGCTAATTATACTTTTAAAAATTCATTAAAAACCTTAATAAAAATATGTTTCATTTCTCAAATTCTTTTTATACTTACTGATTAATAAATCAGGTGAAAATATTTTTGTAAAATGTTTGAAAAATAGTTTGAAAATCCTTGTGAAAAATCTTTTGAAAACTATTTTGAAAACGTTTTGTTACATGTTTTCAACCGTTGTAAAAATAATTTTTTGTAAAATTATTTTCTTTGTGTGAAATAAAATGTTTGAAAAATGATTTACAAATGGTTTGAAAAATGGTTGCAAAATATGTTGAAAATCTATATACTGTTTGGAAAACCTTTGCAAAATGATTTTCAAATGTGTGTAAATGTTTGTAAAAATTGTGTGTAAAAATTATTTTGGACTATAGTTTTCAAAATTACTTGAAAAACTTTTGTCAAATAAGTTTGAGGAATATATACATCTCACCAAAATTCATTGTATACCTATAAAATTGACCACATACCCTTGTAAATTCTTAAAATTCATTTCTTGTAAATACAAGATGCACTCCTGTGTAAATATTTGTACCTAGTTTTTATCCAAAACCTTTTTGTTTTCAAAAATCCCAAAAATATTTGCAAAATTAAAACCCAAAAACATTTGAAAAACTCTTTGAAAAAACTAAAAATGCATATGCATCATCATCTTTTCAAAAATCCATAAAAAGTTCAAAATCTTTGAAAATTGCATCACAAAAATATTTTCTGCATAGCATTCGCATATCATGGGAATTTTTCGTATTGAGTTTGATGGTTGAACAAGTCTAAGTAAAGTCCGAAGATTGGAGCTTGGTTGGACCTTAAATCTACTTAATTAACAGGAACCTTATAGGAGCCGGAATTGAGGTACTTCATGTCTAGTTGACTTAATTCTTTGAGGATCACAAGACTTGGTTCAATGGATTCTTGATTGCCTAAGTAGAGTATTTCGGAGCACACACACGACTCTTGTTGATAATGACCTAACTTGTACACTGCTGGAATATATCACGCATAGGGGTATAAATGCAAATAAGAGAAACTTTTCATTCATTCAATAACATCCAGAACTACAGGGGTATCTACTGCAAATAAACCAAAATATCACGTGTCGATGCACGTGTCCACAACTGGCAGGCGTATAAATGCAAATAGAATAAAGCTAAGGGGTCCACTATGCAAATACACCTAAAACTTAACAACTGACTTTGATATTTACAGGACTAAAACGAAATTAAAATAAAGACATGGCCTAAGGGTAAATTACCCTTTATTATGCGGATAGGCTGGATGCACGCCACGTGTAGATCTGACGGCAGCGAATGGAGGGCGCTCCAGATGTCGCCTCCTCAGATCGGACGATGCTGGACACTCCGGAGATGAACGGCTCTGATTGAAACTGGAGCGGGAGGGGCGATCGGACGGCGATGGAGGATGCTGGAAGAACAAGTCCCCGGCGAGACTCGTCGGGCTCGTGCGTGCGCGGTGCTCCTCCTTGGAGCCCTCAGAAGGTCGGAGAAGAATCGTGGAAGGCTCCCGCGTCTGCCGGTGGGCTCCGATGATCGAACCGAGCTCCGAGGAGCTCGGGCGAGGTCGACGGAGCTGGGTCTCCTGCCTGGATGACTAAGGGCCTCAGATGGCCCTCGTTTCGACCTGAAAAGTGAACCAGAAGACTCACGGGTCGAGGGCAAATTGCCTCGACCCGGTTAGGCGAAGTGGGGGTGACTGATGCGTCGGGATGGCGAGCTCCGGCGAAGGTGGTGGACGGAGAAGCTCGGTTCCCAGCTCCTGTGCGAGCTGGGTTGGGCGAATGGGTGAAGAAGGTGCGTCGGGAGGAGGCGGACATAATGGACGATTCCGATGATCGAAATGGGTAACGGAGTGGTCGGAATCAAGGAAACGCGGCGGCGGAGCGATTTGGGCGTAAACTGAAATTAAAGGAAAAGATAGGCTATCGAAGCTACCTGGGTGGTCGGAGAGACTGGGGAGGAGCTGGGGAAGCTCCTGGTTGTCACCTCGAGGATCGTCTCGGTCCGAGGCTCGGAGCTCACGCTAGTGGCGGAGCTGCGGCGGCTATGCTCGCCGGATCGATGGATTCACCTCCTTTCCTCGCTGCAACAGGCTCAGACGCGAGTTGTCACCTCACGCACTCTCTGGAGCTCACAGGAGAAGAAAGCAAATGGCCAAAGATGGAGAGAGGAGGTGGCGGAGCTGCAGCTTTATACGGCTAGGGGTCCGAGAAAGATGGGTCCGGGCAAGCTCAGGAGCGCGGGGATCCCGAGGGAGCGGCTCCGGCGAGGATGTCGGATGAATGATTAAAGATTCGGACCCTGGGTTTAGGGAAATGGGTGTCGGATCAAGCGGGTATAATTGCGAGAAATCGGGTCGGGCGCTTGTATCCGCGGAAGGTGGTCCTGGGGGGGTAGTTGACCGGGCGGTCAACATCCCCAGGACCCAATGGGATTCGGCCACGTGGCTGGATCTTGAAGTGACAAATAAGGGTAGCTAGGGGCCGAATTTGCAAAAACTCAAAACACAAAATATTTTTATTTTATTTTTTTCTATTTTTTAGTGATTTTTAATTAATTTTTGGAAATAAAAATAAGCTATATACATAGTATGTAATATATAGGTATATGTACACTATTAGGGTTTTTGATTTTTTTTATTTTTACTTATTATTTTTATGCAATTTCATTCCTATTTTATATTTTATTTATTTATATTATAAAATAAGGAATAAAAGGGTGTTTTTATTTTATTTTTCTTACTTATATACATAGGTAAAATAAATATATATGTACATCTATATACATGGTATATGTACAATGTATTTTTGTATTTTTAATTTTGCTCTTTTTATTTTGTTTTTGTTCTAATTATTTTTATTTTATTTTTTTACAATATATAATATAGAATATTTACAAAAAGTTTGGAAAATAATTTTATTTATTTACAAGGTTAAATAAATATATAGATGTGGTTTATGTACATGATGAAAGGGGTATTTTAATTCTTTTTTATTTTAACTTTTTCTTTTGGTTTTTATATTTTATAAATATATACAAGTATTTACAAGCATATTTTTGGTGAGGAAAATATCTTTATTTTATTTACATAAATATTTACACATGAGCCCCTATCTCCCTCTACTTTGGCTTTTATGCGGTTAGGCCCATGCTGAGCCTTCCCTTGGGTTAGGTTGCTCAATATTCATTCTAAATATTTCCCTCTTTTTCTTTTTAATCTTTATTCTTTTATTTTTGCACAAAAACATGCTAATTATAGATTTTTACACAATGCATGCTTTTGGTAATTATTCCTATTTACACATATCTACATGTATTTGCAAAGGTTTTTGTAGCTAAAATATAAGAATAAAGAGTGATGAATGAGTATTCATCAGACACCTGCACCTTTCACTTGGCTCAACTCAGTTGGAGTGGTGAGGGGGTTGGATTTGCCGGTATGAGACGCACAAAGGTGGAAACACTTGTCCTCCTCTAGGGAGGGAAGTGCACCCCAACCCGTCCAGTGATGATGAGTTTCGAGGATAGGAGATCGTGGGTCGCAATAAAGCTTCAAAAGAGGGATAGTCTACTAGCTCAAGAGGAAAACTCCCTATGTAAATGCTGTTGTATATAGTATTCAAAAAAATATGCAAAAAGTAAAAACTCCAAAAAAGTGGACAGACCTGTACAAAAATAAAAATGCATGCCGGAGTGTACATATGTGTAAAGTCAAACAAGCAAACTTGAGCTTCAAAGTCAAATCATGTGAGCCTGCAGCTGGATGACTTGACTACACTGGTCTTGCATCCTCGGATAGGTAGCTACACTGGCTACCGTCCATTCTTCTCTTCACCCCCTCCTCTTGGGCTGGTTGCCACTTGAACTTAGAAGGGAATACCCTGCTCCTAGAGGAATGAGTTGTTGGATTGGGGAATCATTGGGTTGTTGATAATCTCAAAAATCGATCGGTCTTGTGATCCACACAAGGCGGGAACACAGTCGAAGTGTCAACCAATCAAATCTTGAAATTAATCAACAATTAACCCACACTAAAGATCAATGATTAAAAATAAATGTGGAGTTAAAATTTATTTTTAACTCTGCACAAATGGTGTATAGGGACAAGTATGCAGAGAGTTCGAACACAGGGAGCAAGCAGGGTAAATCAAATAGATGTTTGTGTGTGAAGTGAGTGTGTGTCTACACTAAGCAAGCAAGCAAAGAAAGATTTTTTTGTGGATTTTTAATTTTTTTAATTTTTTAATTTTTATTTAATTTTTAATTTTGTATTTTGATTTTTAATTTTCTGTTTTTTATAATTTTATAATTTATATTTTTTTATATTGGAATTTAAAAACAATGTAAGACAAGGAGTGATAAAATAGTCATAGAAATAAGCTAAAATAGCCAAAAATTCAGGAATAAAATCTTTTTGGTATTTTTAGGATTTTTTACTGTTTATGGGATTTTTGGGTATTTTTCCAGATGTTTTTGGTATTTTTAAATGCTGAAATAAGTCAAAACAGTGAACAGTGTACTGGCTGTGAGCAAAATGGAAATTAAAAATAGACAACAGCCACAAAATATTTTCAAACTATTTTTCAAAGAAATCTAATAAAATGTAGAGAAAACAGGAACTGAGTTTGTAATTTTTGGAGTTTTCTTTGATTTTATATATTTTTTTTGAAGTTTTTATGTATTTTCAAATTTTTTAGGTTTGTCTTTTGAGATTTTTAGTGATTGTTGGACTGACACTAAAATAGTATAAAACACACAAAATATAATTTTTTTTGAAATTTTTCAAAATGTTTTTATAATTTTTATGTATTTTCTAATGCAAACAGGGAAATAAATGCATGTTTTTTATTTTTAATAAATATGAAAATGCAACAAAAATGCAATGCAAAAATGTGGCGTGGAAGTTCAAGCATGCAGGAGCTTAAGTTCAATTTTTGAGAATTTTTGGACTTGAGATGAAGGTCTAATTAATTAGAACAAACATACAATCATTAAACAGGCCTTGCAGGGGTGTACATGCAATTTCTCAAATATCCAGGGGGGTACATGCAAAATATCCTACAGTTTTGAACTAAAACTTGCATTTACTGGACTAAACACAAATTACAAAACCCGGAGGGGCCTCAGTACAAAATGTCCAAGCCAAGCATGTACTATACACGCGCCTGGCAGGGACCTAAACGCAATATCCAAAATACTCCGGGGCTACTATGCAAAATGTCCAAATATTTAACGCTTAATATAAAAGTTCTGGGACTAACACGAAATACTAAAATGACTGGGGGTCCTAGTGCAAAAAGCCCGCACCTCACGTGTACAGGTCACGTGAGGTGACGTGGCATAGGACCTGTACGTAAATAAAGTAAAGGCAGGGGTCTGTTTGCAAAAGTTACAAATCTTTTAAACTACGAATAAAAAATACTGGACTAAAAGGAAAATACAAAAATAGCGAGGGTATACTTGCAAAAATCCCTCGCTGGGACGATCCAACGGTCGGGGAGCGTTCACTTGACACGTGGCGGCTCCTCGGTTTGCGATGACGGTTCGGCGTGAGCGTCTGAGATCAAACCTCAGATGAGATCCGACGGTGGCGGGCGCTGGCGATCCGAGGATGCATGTTAAATCTGGGGCTCCTTCTTGATCGGACGGCAGCGAGGCGCGCTGGAGGAACAGGGAAGAAGGACCGTCGTGGCGACCTTCTTCCGGCGGTAGCGCCTCGCTTCGGCGGTGGACGAGCTTCAAAACGGGCCCAGGAGGTTGCTGCAGGTCCCCTCTCTTCGCCTGGGATCTCCAAAGGTCGCGGCGAGCACCAGGTCCTCCTCGCGACGTCGGAGAGGAAAGGACGACCCAGGTGCCTCCGGCGATAGCAAATCCGGCCCCAGGTGCTTCAAAATGGGAGGACCTGTACTCAAAAATGTTAAGGAGGTCGAGGGTAAAATGCCTCGACCTCCAGGCACTCTCGAAATTGGGTGGACGGCGAGATGGGCACTCGCCGGAGTTGCGCTCCGGCGAGGTGATCAATGGCGTGATTAGGCGGATGAATCGGTGAGGGATGAAGGGGGAAATGATCCTAAAGCTATGAGGAACATAAAAGGGATAAAAAGAAGCAAGGAAACTGCCTCGATGGCCTGGGGCCAGAGGGTGGATACCTCTACGGCTGAGCTTCGTCGGAGGTGTGGAACTCGCGTCGATCAGGTGCTATCCAGCCGCCTTGAAGCCCGGAGCTCGAAGCTGTCACCTCCGGACACCTTTAGCAAGACCAAGGGGGGAAGATCGAAGGGAATTTGCGGTTCCTTGATCGAGGTGCACAGCTCGATTCAGAGCTCCATTCCCCGAGATGATCAATGGTCGTGTAAGAGGAGGTATCGAGGAGCAAAAGTTGTCAAGGGCGCATCACGAATAGATGAAAGATACGGCTCCCAAAAAACCCTTGAAAATGGGTCAAACCCACTCTGACATAGCTACGAGAGTAGGACCAGGGAGTTGACCCGAGGTCAACTCTCCTGGTCCCCTAGTTGGTCCACGTGGACCAACCAGGAAAAACTCTTGGAAAAAGCTAAAAAAATTAATTAAAAAATAATAAAAGGTGTTATTTTAATTAGGTGATAAAATAAAAAGTGTTTATAATTTTATCTAGTATTTTATTCCGCTTTTTAATTATTTTTATGAGTTATATTTTTACAAGTTCACTTTTTAGCCCTATATAGGTATATTACCTATGTATTTTAGTATTTTATTTTTATTTTGTGTATTTTAATTTTATTATTTTTGTTTATTATTTTCTAAAATTATAAGATACTTTTACATACACAAATATATTTTTGTTTAAGTTTTCTGATATGTTTTGTATATTAAATAAAATATAAATGTGAAAAGTATAGGTATAAGTATAGGTATATTACCTGTATAACCTATATAAGTTTATTTTTATTTTTATTTTTCTTTGCATTTTTATTATGATTTTAATACACATAATTATTATAAATATTAATTACAAAATTATAAAAATACAAAAAATATAAAAATAATGAATAAATAATCAATTGAATATTTTAATCTGTATAGTTGTACAATGAGGGTCCAAAACTCAACTTTCAAACCGTAGCCCCACCAAATACGAAACCACCACCATTAAATAGATTATTTTCTTCTATATACAATTAAAGGTGAGTATCTGCATTTGGAGTTGTCAGTTGTGAGATACGGGTCTGGGAAGTTGGGATTCTGGATTTTTATTCAGACCATAACTTTTTATCTGTATATTATTTTTCAGTGAAATCAATTTTGTATTTTTATTTATAAAAATATCTACAACTTTCATGTACAAAGTTTCTTTATTTGATGTATAAAAAGTGGAACCAAAAATAGGTCCCAAAATGAATAAAGAATGAATAGCATAATATAGGTATTTGACCCTTATCTCCCCCTACTTTATTCCTTGTCGACCTATTCATCAAGATGCCTAGGTCTCGGGGTTTTGGGTCATAAAATATCTACAATATTTTATTCTTTTTCTTTTCTTTTATTTATTCTATAATTTTGGCTTTAATTACAGTATTTTATACACTATTTACATGCACATGCATGAATGCTAAGATGCGGAAATTAAAGGTTTTTACAGGCAATTACTATGGTTTTTGGTGCCAAAATGATAGAATAAAGATGATGAAATGTGGATTCATCAGTTGTCATATCGGAGAAGTCAGTCTCTTTGTCATTTCAGTTGGGGAGAGCCACTATCACTTACACTGTACGAGTCAGATTCATAGTCATAAGGGTTTGCGTATGAGTCGAAGTATTTCTGACCTGGCTATTGAGGAGACTTGAGCAGAGTTTTGGGATTCTCGAAGGCTGTTGAATTTCAAGGCCGGTTCTCGTTAAGGTTCCGCCCGCACTAAAATTCCAAAGGTCTAACTCAAGATCCAAACTTTAATTTTGTGAAGACAAGTTTGATAATCAAATTTAATCTACTTTGTTCTTTTTCTTTTCTTCATTTTTCTTCTGCACTTATTGCATAAGTGTTTGCTAGGGACTAGCAAAGGTAAAGTATAGGGGGATGATGAATCCACATTTCATCATCTTTATTCTATCATTTTGGCATCAAAAACCCTAGCAAATGCATGTAAATAGCGCTAATTCCCACATTTTAGCATCCATACATGTGCATGTAAATAGTGTATAAAATACTGTATTTAAAGCCAAAATTATAGAATAAACAAAAGAAAAAAAAAGAATAAAATATTGTAAATATTTTATGACCCAAAACCCCCGAGACCTAGGCATCTTGATGAATAGGTCAACAAGGAATAAAGTAGGGGGAGATAAGGGCCAAAATACACTAAAAATACCTTTTATTCAATTAATTCTTTATTCATTTTGGGACCTATTTTTGGTTCCACTTTTTATACCTCAAATAAAAAAACTTTGTACATGAAAGTTGTAGATAATTAAATATAGAAAAATACAAAATTTATTTCACTCAAAAATAATATATAGATAAAAAGATATGATCTAAATAAGATTCCGGAATCCCAACTTCCCAGATCTGTATCTTGCAAATAAAAACTCGAAATGTTCCAAACCTAAAATAAGCTATTCAATGGCAGTGGTTTCGTATTTTTCAGAGTTACGATTTGAAAGTTGAGTTTTGGACCCTACTTGTATACTTATACCGATTAAAATATTCATTCTATTTATCATTCATTATTTTTACAGTTTTATATTTTTATAATTTTGTAAATATTATTTGTAACATATTTGTACATTAAAATCAGAATAAAAACCTAAATAAAATACAAAATAAAGTACATGTATATACCACACCTAGGTATAATACCTGTATACATACTTATATAATTGATACTTTTATTTTATTAAGTGTACAAAATACTTCAGAAAAATAAAATAAAAATATATTTAAGTGTGTAGAAATATTTTCAAAATACAAAATAAAAATAAATCATTAATATATATATACCTATATAGCCTATAAAAGGTAACTCTTATTTTTATACCTCCTAAAAATTATTAAAAATCATAATAAAATACCTTATACAATAATAAACATTTTTATTTAATAAACAAAAAATAATTAATTCATTTCCTATTTTTATTTAAATTTACAAAGTATTTTTCAGGGGTTTTTCCTGGTTGGTCCACGTGGACCAACCAGGGGGCAGTCTACGTTGACCCAGCTGTCCCTCCCCTCTGTCACCATGTCAGAGCTGCGTTCCACCTCGATTTCGTCGATTTTTCGAGGCTCGCCCTTGCGCCATTTCATGATATATCCTTCTTTACTTTTAATCCCCATCAATCGAGGATACACACCCAAGGTCTATCTTGGGACGTGGATCAACGATTCGCTCGATACGCCTCGTTCTTCCCCACCTGTTCGTCAACCCTACTTATACAACCCTCGATTTTCTTTTCAAAATTGGAACCCCATTTTGTCCCGATTTCCCCCCCCTTGGGCTTGCTTTGGCTACCTGGAGGTGACAGCTCCAGAGTTGGCTCTTCAAGGCAGAGGATCGTCGTCGATCTGGGCGAGTTCCAGCCACCTCCGGCCACTTAGCCGTCGAGTTACTTTCAACCTCAGGATCACTCCTTTGAGGTGCCTATTTTCATCTTTTTCCTTCCCCTTTTATTCATGGTAGTTCTAGGATTCATTTCCCATCTTCATCCCCTCATTTCGCATATCGATTCGCACAATCGATACCTTCACCGGAGCTAGCTCCGACCGACGGTCACCTTTGCCATTTTCCGTTGTTTTCGCCCATTGCAGGGTCGGGGCATTTTGCCCCCGATGCCTTCACTCTTCTGTTGCAGGTCTTGTGCCTCAACTCGCGCCTGGAGCTCATTTTGGAGGAGGCAGAGAGGTTCCTGGAGCTACTTTGCTTCGGCGAATTTGCGCGAGCCCTCCGACCAGCACCGAAGATTTCTAGAGTCACCAGCATCTTGAGGATCCCTGCAGGAAGCGCCACAGCCATTTTGGGACCTTCATGACCGCCGGAGATCGGAGTTCGAGCCGGGAGAAGTCCACCTCGCCGCACCTTCGTTCCTGTTCGTCCTCCAGCCTTCATCGCCGTTCGATCAAGGGCGCCTTCTAGATGCAGCAGTTGCTCTTGGATTCGCCGCGCTACCCGCCGTCTGATCTTCACCGACGATCTAATCCCAGCCGTCGTCTTCGAAGGGGTATCGACGCACAGGATCACGCCACGTGGATAAGTGGGAAAGCTCGCACCGCCCGATCTGCGCCTGAGGGTATTTTGCGAAGTTCACCCTCGTTTTTTTTGTATTTTAAAATTTTCGTTTCAGTCCCCCAGGCTTTAGTTAATTACAAAACAGTCCTCATCCACGTCACCTCACGTGACTCGCGCACGTGAGGTGCATAGACATTTTGCGAGGGGACCCCTGCGGGTCTGAGTATTTGGTCTTGGTCCTGAAGCATTCTAGTTGAGTTATAACTTTCTGGAATTTTTGCATAAAGGCCCTGTGTTTTTGGAATATTGCATTCAGGTCCTTCCCAAGCGCGTGCTAGTCACGCGCTTGGTTGGGTTATTTGCAGGCGCACCCTTGCGGGTCTTGGAATTTATATTTCATCCATTAAGTTGTTTATTTAATACTATATTTTGCGTGAAAATTGCACTTTGGCCCCTGGATGTTTGCTTATTTGCACTTATGCCCTTGCTAGTAGTGTAGTTTCTTGATGTTGTATCTACTTATTTCATGCATCTATAAATTGCTAAAAATCACCAAAAAAATTAATTTAAGCTTCTGTTTGCTTGCTCATTCACGTCATATTTTTGTATTGCATTTTCGTACTTATTAAAAATCAAAAACATGCATTTTCAACACTGTTTGCATTAGAAAATCCATAAAAATTAAAAAAATGTTTTGAAAAATTCCAAAAAAATTATATTATGTGTGTTTTATCATTTTTTAGTGTCAGTCCAAAAATCATAAAAAATTTCTTAACAAAAACCCTAAAAATTAGAAAACCCCTAAAAACTTCATAAAAATCTAAAAAAATCTAGAAAAATTTTAAAAATACAAACTCAGTATCTGTAGTTTTGTTAGTTTATTGCCTTTATTTTAAAATTAATTTGAGGAATTTTGGATACTGTTTGATAATTTTTATCCTCATTTTAGTCTCTAATAGTAGCTTAGTTCACTGTTTTCTTGTATTTCAACTTTTAAAAATACCAAAAACACTTAAAAAAATCTCTAAAAATCACAAAAACATTATAAAAATATAAAAAGATCAAAAACATTTTATTTCCTGATTTTTCCTTACTTTTACCCATTTTTATAAATACTCTATTTCTCTCTCTCTTATATTGTATATATATTCTATTATTGATAAAAGGAAATATAAAAAATTATATAAAATATAAAAAGAAAATATAAAATCAAAAATTAAAATCAAAATACAAAAATATAAAATCAAAAATTAAATAAAAAATATAAAATTAAAAACCCACAAAAATTTGCATATTTGTAGACACTTAATCACATCACACTCTTCGCACTTGCCTGATCTATCCTGTGTGCTCCCTGAATTCGACCTCTACATACTTCCACCTATACATCTTTTATGTAGAGTTATAATAAATTTTAACTCCACTTTTGCTTGTCATTGTTTGATTTCATATCGTGGGATAATTGTTGATTAGATCCGGATTTCTGAGTGGTCAACACATCGACTGTGTTCCCTCCTTGTGTGGAATACACGACCACTCGAATTTTGGGTTTATCAATGGCCCACCACGCTGCTGCATTTCTATTAGCACGACGACTGATATACTGCAATCTATTCCACTCGTCCTCTCCTCTAGACAACATTTGGACGTGGGTGTCGAACTGGAATGGAAACCCCTACGATGCGACCTATGCATTTGCGTTGGGCATGACCGAAACTCGTGCCCCTTCTCCACGACGCCTATAAATATAACTATTGATACATCGACTACTCCGGTCCCTACGAAATGTGGACTCCCTGATAATCTGGCGGAAGGGCCTGAACCCCAGCATGCGGAATCCCACATGGAATACCAACAAGGACAGGACCTCGCCATTGAGGCATTCATTGCTGAGGAGGGAGAGATCCTGGGCCACTTGCTGGACGAGGACGTGATCCTTGGACGCACTCCACCACTTGTTGTTGCGGCATCACAACGCCCCAACCACTATCCCTCAACAATATTGGGCTCCAGCACCTCCCAGCCCCCCTACATCACGGGGCACTGGTCCGCCACCCTCCATTCGAATCTCGATGGAGAGGAGGAGTGCAGAACCTCCACCTTTCATCCGGTGGCTAATTCTCAAAAATCAGCAAGAAAGGTGGGTTCCACGCCTTTCCTTGCTACCCCAATTGGACCAAGAACGCTACTGCACCGTCCCCCGCTTCCCCCACGGAAACAGAACAGCACGCAAACGACCTCCTCCACCTTGGATCTTAACAGACCTGCTATGGAAGTGCCACAACCGCAGCCACAGTTGGGCGCCATTGTACAATCCAATCCAAAATGGGAATTAAGCTTCCACAAGAAGAAAAAGAAGGGCAACTCCAAGGCTCAAATAGCCTCAGATGGGGGCCAACCATCAAATCTCATCCCTACCTAATGCATGTGGTAGTTTGCAACGCGAGAGACCTGAACAGGGCCACCAAATGCAAAAGGCTACTACGTGACCTCCAAAGTTCGAACACCGGTATCGGTTTGGTGGAGACAAAAATAAGACCGGAATTGGTCCGCTTTCGCCAAGTTAATTTATTTAATTAATAAGCAACGAATCAACCGCATATTTCGGTAAATCCCAACAACCAGAATCGGTGCAGTGCCAAGAAAAGGACTCGGCAGTTGCGTGCTTGGTCTTCCTTCGGGTGCACCAGTACGGAGCCGGTACCGCCCCCATTTAATTTCCTACCCATCCGGTAGTTTCTTCTACCTTTTTCCTATTAATTTATACCAAAAAAACGTCATTATTGCAAACACCAAACCCCACCCCGACACCGCACCGGTCCAAGAAAACCCCATTCCCGACCCCACTGAAGGATCCATTCCCAGCCCCCTTCGTTCACACCCTCCCCGTGCCCCTCACGTGAAACCACCCTCATCCCAAAAGCGACCGTTGCCCCCTCCCCACCCCTAACCTCTCTCCGAACCTCCGCCTGCCTCCACGTCGGCTCGGGTGACCGTTTATTCCTCTCCCCCTCGTCCCACCTCCACTCCCTCACCCACTGGGAGAAAGAAACCCAAAGTTTCCTTCATCTTTTGGTTACTCACTCTCGCCATTAACGCTTCCTCACGAGCTTCCCACCTCTCCCTGCACTCCATATACGCACAACCGCATCTGGCGCTATCACACCTTCTTTGCTGCCATGACCTCCTCCCCTCTCCTCCTCGCACTGTCGCTGTTGGCCTTCTTCGCGTTCCCCCGCACCGCATCTCTCCTCGACCCGGTGGACTTCCTGGCTCTGCAGGCCGTCCGCAAGTCCCTGGAGGACATGCCCGGTTCCACATTCTTCTCCACCTGGGACTTCACCTCCGACCCCTGTGCCTTCTCTGGCGTCCTCTGCAGCGGTGACCGCGTGATCGCGCTTGCTCTCGGCGACCCCCGTGCTGGCTCCCCGGGCCTCATTGGTCGTCTGGATTCCGCAATAGGGAGGCTCTCCGAGCTAGAGGAGTTGTCCCTCGCCCCCGGGAGGGTCATGGGTTCGATACCGAGGACCATTGCCCGGCTCAAGAACCTCCGGTTTCTTGGTCTCAGCAGAAACTACCTCTCCGGCACGATCCCTCCTCGCATTTCTGAGATGAAGGAGCTCAGGACGGTCGATCTCAGCTTCAATCAGATCACAGGAAGTATTCCGGCATCCGTCGCAGAGATCCCAGTGCTCACCAATCTGATGCTCTGCCACAACCACCTCACTGGAAAGGTCCGGCCTTTTTCGCCTGACTCCACGACACTCGAGAGACTCGATCTCAAGCATAACAACCTCAGCGGAGACATATCGTCACTACCCAATTCCCTCCGGTACCTATCGCTCTCGAAGAACCAGCTTACAGGGGCAATTGGGTTCGTTTCCAATCTAAATCAGCTGAATTACCTCGACCTGAGCATGAACCAGTTCTCCGGTACCATCCCGACGTCCGTGTTCTCGCTGCCCGTGAGCAGCCTGCAGCTCCAGCGCAACATCTTCACCGGGCCAGTGGTGCCAACGGAGGACGTGGTGATCGGGACGGTGGATCTGAGCTTCAACAGGCTGACAGGGATGATATCGCCCCTGTTCTCGTCGGTGCAGAGCCTGTACCTGAATAACAACAAGTTCACTGGGCAGGTGCCGGACAGCTTGGTGGAGAAGCTGATGGATTCAAGGATCCAGACTCTGTACCTGCAGCACAATTTCTTAACTGGGATGGAGATAAACCCAACGGCAGAGTTACCGATGAGCACAACACTCTGCTTGCAGTACAACTGTATGGTGCCGCCGCTGCAGACACCCTGCCCGGTGAAAGCTGGCACGCAGAAGACACGGCCGACTGAGCAATGCATGGTGTGGAGGAGAGGCTGAAATAACAGGGGAAGAACAGAGGAAGAGACACAGAAGGTAAATGGTTTGTTTGTGATTAATTAATGGGCTGTTTGTTAAATTAATTGTTACTATACCATGTTTATAATTCATTGTTTCTTTATTGATTTTCTTTTTGGAAAATGGAGGAGCTATAGAATTCTATTTATTTTTGAGCTAAGGAGGCACAACAACTGGGCGATGACGAGGGTCCTGGCTCGATTCATCGATGTATCGAGAAGGCATGCTCGGATTGATGCGCCCATCACATTGTATGCAAAAACTTCCTACTGCCTTCTTCGTCCTTTTGATATGGTCTTACAAGTGATTCATATGTTTTGTGTGAATATAGAAGTGTTGGGTGTTGGATATGTTCTTATATGGATTCTGTAATACTTATTTGTTATTGTGTTTGTTAGTACTTCTGCCTCGTTTATTTGATTTGTAAAAAAAACTGTATTAGATTGCAAGCACGTGATTTCATTGTTATTTTCTCCTTCCATTGTTTGGCTGTGATATTAATGGAGTTCACATTCTTTGCGTCTCCTCTCCATTTCTCACATTATATGTCGTCAGGCATTCTTTCTGATCCAATTCTTTTGTGCTGATCAAAGGAGAGAAGCTCTGGAAGGTATGGAACTAAATACATAGAATTTCTTTTTTAATACTATAAGGCTGCTTAATTTCAGTTTGTTTGAAGTTCGATTTATATATAACAGAGTTACAAGTTGGACACTTTAAAAGATGGATAAATCTAAAACTGTATCTCATAAATTTATTTAGAAGAATTATTTGAATCCAGTAATTATTATTATTATTCAGTTTCATACATTGTTGTACAGTTGATTACCTGCAGCGATTGGTGCTTATCGATCAGGACATGAACATGGTTATGTTCAAGCTTGTTTCAGTAAAAAAAAGTGTCATGTTCCTCTTCGGTTCGTGTCTGTTGCTTGTCTCTAACAGTAAATTTCTGATCCATATAGTGTTTGTGTGTATCATATATTAGATGAAACACAAATCAATCAACAAACAAATCCTGACTGAATACAAACTTGTTCGATTGAATTGCCAGTGTTCATCTGTTACTTCTGAGTACATTGGCAAGGCTTTTACTAGGTTAGGAAATGACAGTGTCGTCATTTCAGTTGAGGCGGCTTGTTTAGTCGAGCTAATGCATTGCAGATTCCAATTTCCACAATAAGATGGAGATCCATCATTGTCGTCATGGAAGCTCAGTTAAAGGTGAACCTTTATATCATGACTAGCTTGTTTTCTAGTTTATAAGATGGAGATCCATCGTAGTCATCATGGAAGCTCAGTTAAAGGTGAACCTGTTATACATGACTAGCTTGTTTTCGTGTTTATATGTTCACTCGATCTATGTTCTATTTCCACTATGTGCATTGCTATTACTTAATAAATCTGAGTCAGATCTGTAAAAGGCAACATAAAGAACTGGGAAAGAGGGGAAGGATTGAGTTTGGGCTCTTAGAGGCTTCTTCTTCTTTGTTATAAAGAGGGAGGGATGACAGACTAACATATGTTGGATATCATCTCTCTTTCTAGTATTCTTCCATTGCTTTTTGCTAGTGATCATGAGTTGGAAGCAAGGGAAGATCTGATGGTAGGAACTACATGCAAGCCAAGAATCAGAATTTTGATTTTCCTCTGGAATGGTTCCTAGTCCAGCATGTGGACAATTATTCTAGCATTAAAAAAATCCGTGATTTCTCTGGAATGGTTCCTAGTCCAGCATGGAGGCAATTGGATAAACTTTCTTGATTATCATAAACCGTTGATAAAGACGATAGGCTGATGGTTTTTGAATGAGTCGTGACCTGTGATCTTTTTCTTTTACAAATTGATATAGGATCTGAACAACAACACATTGGTATAGATCTCTGATGATTTTAGAAACGTCTTTGTAATTTATTTCAGTCTGTCAATCGTCGTCTTAAATGGTGTATTCACGACAACTAACAAATTATCGATGAAAATCTATAACTGTGTTGACAGTTATTAAGGGGTTGGTTCTGCAATGAAAAAACAGCAATCTAAAAAGCTGCTCGATGCTGATTTTGATTATCTCCTAAAACGGTATACTACAAATCTTATAGAACAAAACTTTCTATAAAAAGAACATTAATCTAAATAATAACAATTGAATAAGCATCATGAAGTACATAACACAGTTTATACACCAAAGCTTACAGAAACCTTGGGAGTTTGTGACTTCAAATGAAAATGCATACTTAGATATATCATATAACTAGTCTAAGTGTGGCTAGTCCTTCCCATATATTTGAGGGATCACCATATGTTATAGGAGGAAAGGGAAAGTAAGGAAATGATCCTTTAAGCATGGATATCCATGGATGACAAGGGTTATGAAAACTGATTGACTGTGATGCGGTGTTGGGGTTTATCCTGTGAAAACTGATTGACTGAGGGCCCGTTCGGTAGGAGAATAAGCAGGAATAAGGATGGGGAATAAGGGGAATAAGGGTCTATTCTCCGTTCGGCTGGAGGATAAGAATAAGGAGAATAAGGTGAAATAAAGGTAGGTAAGGTGGGATAAAGATAGGAATAAGAGTGAAATAAGATGAAATAATGGGGAATAGTCGTACCACGGGGAAGCGTGTTGGGGGCTTATTCCCCTTATTCCATTCCGCCTTATACCCCAAACGAACAGGGCCTGAGAGTTGAAGGAGAGGATTGTTGATGTGGAAGATCTCCATTATTGAGATTGACTTGGAGTTGATAGGGAGGATTGCCAATGTAGTTGATTGTCCTCCTATCTTGAGATTGGCTAAGAAATGATAGGCGGATTGCTAAGGAAGTTGGACTTCCTTCTGCTTTGTGATTTGAGAGTTGATATTATTCTATGTTTCATCGGCATTATTAGCGGCGGTATAAATAAGGTCTTGAGACAGCTGTATATTGATCTCTAGATAAACTAAAAAAAGAGTTCGATGTGAGCAAATGGAGTATGCACATTGCTAGATCACTATAAATCCTTGTGTTGTGCAATGGTGTGTGTTTCCATTCTTTGTTGTTGTTTTGCTTGTGCATTGTTTGATTATATTCATTCTCATAACGGGTATTAGAGTCATGGTTCAACTTCAGCTCTATTCATTGGTTTGAACAAGATACGACTTATTTGAAATGAATTGAATGAACAAACAACTCATAAAAATAAATATTTTTCTGGGATTCCAAGTATTCCATGGTTCCTTTTCATACTAATTGCCAACTTTGGGTCATTGAGATTAAGGGAGGATTCAGAAAGACCTTAGGAATAATAAGGTTCGATGTTGCTCCATTATTGCCTCAAATATTGTGAAGGAAATGATGATGATGAATCATTTTAAAGTTGTAAAAAGATGTATAAAAAGATGTATAAAAGTTCATTTCATAAAGTAGCTTTTTGATCTGAAGATGAGAGGAATTTGACACATCTTAAAATCGAGTATTTAAGAAGGCTTTTAAGACATGAGTGAAGTATTGGTGCAACTCAGCTCTGGGTGAGATTTCAAATAAATTGTTGTTTTTATACTCCTAAAGATATGTAGTGAAGTCTTAGGTGTTGATATTTTTAAAGAAAAGTGTAGAACCGTCGAAATCAATGAGATGGTATATATGTAGTGAAGTCTTAAGTGTATAATTATAATGTATGTGGTCGATTTTGTGTCTGGTTGTGTTTTTTGTATGTTTAAAGTCTTTTTGACATTTTATGTGTTTTAAATCCTTGTAAAATTTTTGATGGTTCTAGATTTTTATAATTCTTGTATTCCCTTTCTATTTTATTCAATTTAAATATTTATTTTGAATTATTGATTTTTTAGTTAATTTTAAAAGTTCGTTTTGAAAACAATTATGTTAGAAGTGTAGAAAATGAGTACTCCGGTAGTAGAAAATACCTACAAGTATGACATATGTATAATATTATTTTTTTTATGGAAAATATACGTGATATGTTAGAAAATATAGTTTTCCTTTTATGCTTCCAAATTTTGAGAGGCATATGTCACCATTCTTCAGACCACAACCTAACTCTGTACCAAGATGGAAGACATTCCAACTTTGTTTTTTTCATGTCCCGAACCTCAAAATATGGGAAAATTGCATAAGCATCTCAAAACTATGAAAAATAGCTAATTGAGTACAAGATCGAGACAAAATCTTAATAATCTATAAATATCTTTCAAAGTGCCATACATAATGGAAGAATAAAGAAAATTAATCAATAAATAAAATACTCATCAAGTGACCGTACAATGATTTAAAAACTAAAATAAAATAATGACTCCTCAATTTCGCTGAGCAGCCCAACCTCGTCCTCCGCTGTGCTGAAAGGTTGTAATTCAATAATTAGTCCAACGAATTCGACTAAGTATGCACCAATCATTTACGAGACATACCATTAATATCTCTACACTATAAGTAATAAAGAATAATTCGATGATAATTCCATACAATAAGGAATAAAAATCAATAAAACCAGTGAATTATAACAAGACTTTTGAATTATGCAAATCATCATGAGATAACAATAACAATTCAATAACTTTTCTTGACTATCACAAATTTTGTGACCATAATATCAATATTCATATCAATATAAATCAATACCATCTTCTGACATCAGGTAGCCTGAGCTTGGATAGGAGTCACCTCGTTTCCTTAAATCAAAAATTTAAAATTAAAATAAATATCAATACGAGGTCTCCTATCCAAGCCCTAATGCAATGGACATCAGTACTGAGTCAACCGCTATAGCAAAAAATTATATGGGAGTAATGTAGAATTACCCGTCTATAACGGTCAATTGACGGAATTAACCATCCACGCGGCACCTGACCTGGTCAAAGTCTCTAATGAAGCAACAATGAACAATGTCTACTCCCTCACAATGATGGTGTCAAAATCAATAATTAATTTTCAATAAAATATTTGAATTTATAATAAATTGTAAACTTAACCTATATAGAATCATCAATGTATATGTCTCTACAACATTGCAAAGTAATTCATAGATAGGCATTACGGTTAAATATCAAATTAGTACTTGATTAACTAGATTTTAATACATAAATATAATCGATACATTTTAAAGAAATAAGATAAAAACAACATTCCAATAGCTAATAAAATCTAAAGTGGGGTATAAATAACAATGATATGTGACATAAGTTAACGTACATACCTCGATTAGAAATCGATACAGATATATTCGCATGGTTCGACGGACATTAGTTTTCACCTAGACAAAAGAGATGTGTAATGCCACAAGCAATTCATAATATGATCTGAAATCCCAACTGTCCAATTTTTTTAAGATATATATCAATTACCAGGTTCTTGACATAATCTTAAGTGAAAGAATGCGTTTACAACCCCTACAATTAGAATGGATGTTAAATGTTGTGTTTTGATTAGCAAAAAAAATTAACAAAACCAAACACCTAATAAATTACAAAAGGAACCAATACTTACTGTACATTATCAAGACTTTTATCATGTATCTTATAATTGAATGATTAATGGTTACTCTCAAAATTAATTGATTAACTGGTGGGAATGAAAAACTAAGAGGTAAAAGGACTTCTTTATCCGAACTTATGCATATAACAATGCTGGATAGTCTGGTTAGATTAACAAAAAAGTAAGGGCTTGACAATACATCCAAGCAAAAAAAAGCACAAATTAATATACCGAACAAATATAATAGAATACACTTTCTTTTTCTTCAACGTTTGCATCGTGCAACCTTTTCCATTTAATATTTTATTTGCAATATCTTGTACAGTTTCGTGCTTCAAAATCTTCTTATTTCACTATTTTTAAATTAAATGTTAAGGTATTTCGGATTTGTTGTTGACCTTTCATGTGAATTTATATAATAAACCTATATATTCATCTTATTCTAGTTTTTTTATATTAAAAGTTTTCAATTTTGTAAAACAGCCCTTATAAAAACGGATGTTACAGTTTTAATCTTTGAAAGTTTTTCTCTCACTTTTATTATCAGTTGAACTAGGCATCCTTCTTCACTAACCTTGTCAAAGGTAGAGAGAGCTTGGTACTTTTAAATTTTAATCGTATATGATACTATGCCAATTCTAGAATTAAGCTGCAAATTTATGATACATTCATTGGCTAACTCCAATTCAATGGCATATACACTTTCACTAGATCTGCAGTAATTCCATCCATCCATCCTTATGTGCGTGTGCGTATAAACTAAGGAAAGCAATTTCTTTTGAGTTGGAAGTTATACTTAGAGAAGTTAGCATAAAGTTCGTGATGCGATAATGTCCCACGAATGATTTTAAGATTTACTCGATGTTAAGACACGCTAGGAGAGTATACTAAAATATCATCAATAGAGATAATCACAAACTCATCGATGTTTTTTGTAAAAATACCCATTCATCAAATTCATAATGAAACTTGCATATTTGGGAGACCACATGTCATCATTAGGAGTTCATAATATATGTATCTTATCTAATAGATGGCTTCAAAATGTATTCATCTCTGTTTCTGATTTAATGGTATCAATATTTTAGGTCGATCTTGGAGAGAACTAGTGCCCTAGTGTAACTTATCAAGCATGTCGACTATGTGAGAGATGGATATTTGTTTTTTATCTTCACTTCAATTAAGACCCTATAAATCCTTTGAGATCCATCATTCTCTTGCACAAATAGTACATAACTTTTCTAAGGGAAAATACAAATCTCAAGAATCACTTATCAAATTATTCTTGCAATTTCTTCTTCAGTTTATCTAACTTGGTAGATGCCATTTGGTAGAGTACCTTGGATATTTTGTAGGTAGAACATAAATAGTAGGGTAAACCTCTCATTGAGGTGGCAAACAATGGAGATCATATGGAAATACAATCGAAAATTCAAGTTTGCAAGTTGTGTTAGAGAAGATGTTATGCTTATTAAAGAGGCCAAATAAGTTGTACACCTATTGGATGCTAACCGTTGCACCTTTATTGTTGAGGTGACCATTCAACTCTTCTTCTGTCTGCGTGAGCGACCGACTTTAACCTCATTTAGTCTACTAAAGATTGCTTTCTTTCTTTTTTTGCAATACATGGATGCATAATATTCCCACAACCAGCTAGATATCCAAAATCACATCAAAATTGTTCATCCTAAGTCTATAAATCTGGTGATAAAATATATTATGCCATAAGACCTATACAACACACCAAAATTGTTCATATTAAGAAATTCTATTATATAGTGTTAGAAGAATCGCAAGTGAACACCTTCATACTATTTAAAAGGTCCCAATGAATGACCTTTAGTGGTCAACAATCGCACCCCGGCTATTTCGCGGTCGACTGTTGCGGGAAGACCGGATCCGGCGAAAGAACGTCATGCGGGCTCAGAGAAGGCGGGGGCGGACGGCTCGAGGGGTTCGTGCCCTATAAATAGACCTCCTGATGGGAGGAGAAACAAGTCAGGCAACGCCTCGAGAACGGGAACCCACTCCCCTCCTTCCATCCCTCTTACCATTCTCCACCATCTTCCTTCTCTCGTTCTCTCTCGAGTGAGAAACGGTGGCATACCTCGAGTTTTAGACTTGTATAAGAGCCCGTAAGATCTCGCTCCTTGCGGATTTACTGACGTTCGCAACGACTGCCATCCGCTTGAACAACCACTGGTTGAACTTGAGGCTCCAGCGCTGCCATCCCTTTCATCTCAAAGAAACCCTAAAAGATGCACATATTTTTTAGTTTGTGAGAGATTCATGCGTCTGGCAAGGTGCATTCCAAATCCTAAGGTTATAAAAGGGTATTTTTTAATTGGGCCCTTGTAGTTGTTTTAAAAAGGAAGGTGTACGTTTTTTTAAGGAACTGTTCCTTCTCATTTTTTAATTGGGCCATTGTAGTCCACAACCTCTTCTCTCCACTCGATTATTTAAAAAAAACATACGTTTTTTTTGTTTTTCTTAAATAAAGAGATTCGTTAAGTTATATTTTTGAGATTCCTTTTCCTATAAAGCTTTTTGGGTTTTTTGTTCTCTTTATAACCAAAGTTTGTTGAAGGTTATTTTTTTAAGGTGGAATCAAAGCGTTGTTATTTATTTGTTTTTTTGTTGTTGCTAATTTGCTTAAAATTCAGGATATATATATTGCTTGTTTATTTGCAATTGGGTATATCATTACATTCTTTGTTATTTTAAAAAATGGTAGTCATCTTTTCAAGTAGATAAGTTGCTAATGTTCTTTGTAATCATATTAGTTTTTGCAAAAGTTTAAAGTTTCTTATTGATTAAAAAAAGGTAATTTTGCTTGATCTCATACAAGCTTACATTTATTTGATTAGAAAAAGAAATATGACAAGCAAGACAATTGCTACCGAGGTTGCGAAAATTGAATATCTTAATGGTACTAATTATGAACTGTGGAGTAGAAATATATACTATAGTCTGTTGCACGATAGTATACACTCCATCATAGACAAACTCGACCCAATTTTATTTGAAAATCCAACTATGAAAGAAATTAGGTCCTACGAACAATGGGAGAAAATAGATAATATAGCTAGGAGCTTCATGATGACCCACATGGACTTGAACTTGATTCGGGTCTTTGAGACATGCGAATCAACTTACGAGCTCTAGACCGCGGTTAAGAAGAAATATCACTCCAAGTCGGAAGTGAGTGTAAAGCTACTTCTACGCAAGTACAATTCGTGTAGAATGAAGGAATCTAAAAGCATCCTCGAGCACACGAAGAAGATGATCGTGATTGCTAAGGATCTTGCGGCTGCTGATTGTGCGATTCTGAAGAGGATGCGGATCACAACCATACTTGGAAGTTTCCCATCGTCATTCGACATGGTTGCCACATCTTTGAGGATAAAGGGCAACATTGAGTCTGTGACGGACCTACCTGCACAACTGGCAATTGAGCAGGGCCTCTCCAAGCAAAGATCGAAAGCTGAGATCTTTGAGGTCGAGGAAGAAGAAGAGGAAAATGTCGAGCACACGAAGAAAAGGTTGGGACCCTCCAAGGCGAATTTCAAGGGAAAGAGTAGGAAATACCCACGTGGCACTTGCTACAGTTGCGACAAATATGGCAATTTCAAGGTCAATTGTCCCAACAAGAAAAAGTCAGGGAATTTTAAAATTCCTGAAAACAAAGATAAAAAGAAAATGGAATTTGCAGCTGTCGTGGAATGCAACTCCGTCATCACGGACAGTGATAGATAGTGGATATACTATAGAGAAATCAGACACATCGCCAAGACGAAGGAAGGACTGGTGGATTCAATGAGCTGAGCAAAGGAGAACAGAAGATCTTCATGGGGAACAACACCTACCTGGATGTGGAAGGTGTTGGGACATACATACTTGACTTGAGGGATAATATTATGGTATTGAATAATGTACTATATGCCTCAAGGATATGCCGGAACCTGATCTCTGTCCCAGTGCTACTCAAGAAGGATTTAGAAGTATATTTTTATAATATACATGTATCTATAGGCAAAAATAAGAAGGTCTATGCGATGGGAAAGTTTGTACCCCGAGCATGACCTATTCTGTCTTCCTGTAATAAACTCTAGTGAATCAATGAATGTATCTTCTGAGTATTCTTTGTGTTATTTGTCTGACTATGACTTGTAGCACATGGGACTAGGTCATCCATGAAATTCTAAAATGGATCAAATGATGAAGGCAAATCTATTGTCTAATATCATATGTGTAAGGACATTGCCCTGCGAATACTATTTGACCGGTAAAATGATGAGAAGACAATTCTCAACCGGAATTCGATCAACACAGTTATTAAGTTTGATCAATTCGGACATATTTGGACCACTGAGCGTCAGCACTTCTATCTCTTAGGAAGAAAGTTGGAAGCACTTGAAACATTTAAGAGATATAAGACGGAAGTGTAAACAAGATTGGGAAAATCAATCAAGACCCTTACGACAGATAGAGTTGGGGAATATACCTCAAACGAGTTTGAGGATTACTGTATTCAGATGGCATTTGTAGGCAGACTACAATACCCTATACACCACAACAAAATGGTATAGCAGAAAGAAAGAATCGAACCTTGATGAATGCAATAAAAGACGTATGCTTTCACACTCAAGACTCTCTAAGAAATTCTGGGAAGAGGCAGTGTTGACTGCGAACTACATATAAAATAGGATTCCCACCAAGTCCATAGAATCAACACCATAAGAAATATGGAATGGTAGAAAGCCCGAGTTGGGCCATCTCCGGAAATAGGGATGTGTTGTACATGTTCTGATACCGAGTCAGCTTAGGGACAAGCTAGACTTCAGGACATTAAAGTACACGTTTATTAGCTATAGTGAGAACTCTAAAGGATATAGGTTCTTCCATGAATCCAAAGGTCAAATTGAAAGTTGTGATGCAACTTTTCTTGAAAATCATCAAGAAAAGGAGCATGAAGTAGAGGAATCAGATCCTCTGATTATCCTACAAGATAATGAAGACGACTTGAACATTAGACAAGAACTTGGGGATGATATCGAGCATCCATATATAGAGAATGAACCTATGGAACATGATGATCCTTTAGAGGAAGTGGGTGGACCCACACAACCCATGAGTATAATCGGTAATAAGAGAACCATAACGACCTGCATGCATGGAAGATTACCATTTCTATAGATGCGAGGCATCGTGTTACACCGTAGACGAAGATGTAACGGATTGTACATATCCCATATCCTTTGATGAAGCTATGGCTTCGTCTAAGTCGAAATCATGATCGGCCGCCATGAGGGATGAGTTGGACTCAATCGAGCGAAATGGTGTTTGAGAATTATGTGATTTACCAAAAGGTAGGCAATGCATATGATGTAAGTGGGTATTCAAGAAAAAGAACCGAGTTGGTGGTGTTGTTGGCAAATACAAAGCTAGATTAATTGACATGGGTTGTACTCAACAAGATGGAATATATTTCTAGGAAACCTACTCTCCAGTGGCTAAGTTTGCATCTATTCGGATGCTCTTATCCATAGTCGCATATATGGATTTGGAACTGTTTCTAATGGATGTGAAGACAACCTTCCTTAATGGAGAATTAAGAGAGGAGATTTATATATGACAACCCGATGGATCTCAAGTTGAAGGTCAGGAGAAAAGGGTTTACAAATTAAGAAAGTCATTATATAGATTAAGGCAGTCTTCACGGCAATGATATCTCAAATTTCATGAGAAGTTATCCAATTTGGATTTGTTTCGAATAAATTGGATAACTGTGTGTATGTTATGAAGAGTGAGATCAGGTTTGCAATCATGTCATTGTATGTCAAGGACATTCTGCTTGCAGGTAATGACATATAAATGCTCATTGAAATCAAACAAAAATTGAACAATGAATTTGAGATGAAGGATATGGGAGAAGCATCCTATGTTCTTGGAATTCAAATAACAAAAGATATGGACTCAAGAATGTTGAGCCTTAGTCAGGAAAGATACTTGCATAATATATTAAGGAGATTTCGAATGCAGAATAACACTCCAGCTCTAATACCACTTGTGATGGGAAAGAGACTCAACAAGAGTTAGTGTCTCGGAAAGGGGCAGAAACCTTTAGATGTACCATATGCACAAGTAGTGGGAAGTCTAATGTATGCAATATATGTACTCGACCCGACTTAGCATATCCAATAAGCTTAGTTAGTAGATATCAAAGTGATCCCGTTCCATCACATTGGGAAGCTATAAAGAGGATTCTTCTATATTTGAAAGGGACAATACATCTAAAACTTGTGCATCAAGAAGAATCGCTTGAAGTGGTAGGATACTCCGATTACGATTTCGGAGGGGATGTGGATGATAGAAAATCCACATCGAGTTACTTGTTCATGCTTGGTGGTGCAACCATTTCTTGGGATAGCAAGAAACAAGGATGTGTATCTCGACATACACAAGAGGCTGAGTACATTGCATGTAGCATGACCACCACTCATGCTGTGCAGATCAGATGTTTTCTAGAGAATCTAATCCTCGAATTGGTCAAAGGACCAATTGAAATGTATTGTGACAATCAAACTGCGATAAGATTGATCAATAGTAGGTCTCATAGTTCTAAAGGAAAACACATTGAGATCCAATATCACTATATACAAGATATAGTGGTAAAACAAGAAATCATGGTAATCTACTGTTGACGCGAATGATGGGAGGTCGTGTTGATTCACAAGGCGAATCAACAGTCGTTGAGTTGACATCACGCGACATCCGAAATTTAAACAACAATTAACCTACAACAGAGATCAAACAATGAAAAGCAATGTGGAGTTAAAATTTGTTATAACTCTACAATAAAGATGTGTATAGGTGCAAGTATGTGTAGAGCGTCGAACACAGGAAGCAAGCAGGATAGATCGGGGCAAATGATTCTCAAAAATGATTGTGATGTAATTGTCTATACGTGTGCTATATTTTTGTGGGTTTTAAATTTTATAATTTTTAATTTAATTTTTGATTTTATATTTTTGTATTTTGATTTTTTAATTTTCTGATTTTGTATTTTCGTTTTATATTTTATATTTTTATATTTTCTTTTCTTTTAATAAGGATATAAGACTATATAGGATATATATATACACAAGAGAGATGAGAGAAAGACAAAAATAGATAAAAATATTCAAAATATAGTAAATAAAGTATTTTTGAGCTTTTTATATTTTTCTAGTATTTTTATGATTTTTCTAAATTTTCCCTAATTTTTTGATATTTGTAAAGTCAAAAATACTGAAAACAGTGAACAAACTAAAAGGCTGAAACTGAAATGGAGATAAAAAGTATCAAACAACAATAAAAATTTTCCAAATTAATTTTAATTTAAATATCATAAAATATAGAAAATTAGGAAACAAAAATTATATTTTTAGGATTTTTATGAATTTTTAATAATTTTATGAAAGATTTTGGGGTTTTATAATTTTTAGGAGTTTTCTTTTGTATTTTTTTATTGATTTTTGGATTGGAGCTAAAACACACAGAAACACACAAAATATATTTTTTGGAATTTTCAAAAATGTTTTCTAATTTTTATGTATTTTCTAATGCAAACAATGCTGAAAATACATGTTTTTGAATTTTTATAAATAATAAAATGCAACAAAAATGCAAAATAAAAATATAACGTAAAAGAGAAACAAAGCAGGAGATTGTGCTAATATTTTGGGAATTTTTAGGATTTTATAGATGCATGAAATAAATAGAGACAACAAAGAGAAACTACATTAATGGCAAGGGCATTTTTGTAAATATGGAAAAGTTCGAGGGCTAATGTGCAAATTTCCCACAAAAATACAATGTAAGAAAAATGTTTCTGGATCAAACGTAAATAACCAAAGCCGCACGGGTATAGATGCAAAAATCGCCAAGCCACGTGCCTAAACCCGTGCGCCTGTCGAGGACCAAAATGTTATATATCAAAACTTCAGGGGCTAAATTGCAAACTGTCTAGAAAATATTACTGCATATAAATCTTTGTGGTCTAAAATGCAATATCCAAACCCTCAGGGGGTCCTCTGCAAAATGGCCACGTACCTCACGCGTGCTGGCACGTGAGGTGACGTGGTCGAGGACTTAAATGCCAAAAAGAAGAAATGGAGGGGGATTTTTGCAAAATATGCAAAATAAAAGAGCTGCAGATGAATGTTTATATCCTATTTATGGAATACAAAATTGGCCAGGGTAATAAATGCAAAATACCCAGACCCGGGCGGATCGGACGGCTGACTGCCATCACTTGGACACGTGGCACCCTCGTGACGCGCGATTACCCTTCGCCATCGAATGGTCTGGATTAGACCGCCTAATGACAATCAACGGCTGGAGGCCTCTCAAAATCGGATGGTGGCTGTGCGCTTTGAAGAACTGGCAGGGATCCGATGGCTCGACGTCGATCTGCAAGAACATACGAAGAACAGGGCCCTGACGAGAGGGAATCGACGCGAGCTACGTCGCCCGACTTGGTCTGCAGCTGTTATGAGGTCCACGAGCACGGTGGAGGTCCCCCCTATTGATCGGGGTGATCACAAGGTTCCGAAGATGGCCGGAGTGCACCCGCGGAGGCGGAGGATGAAAGAAGCTCCAGGTGGTCCGGCCGGATGCGCAAAATCACTCCAGGCACTCCAAGAAAGCGTGAACATGCAAAAAAGAGATTAAGGGAGTCGCGGGCAAACTGTCGCGACCCACCTGGAGGTGGAACGGTGTGGGAATGGCTAAAATGGAGCTCGCCAGAGCAAGCTCCGGTGAGGTGGTGTAGCAGGTGGTCGAGTGGATGTGAAGCAAAACGAAGGGGATTAATCGGTTCCTAGGGATATGGTGAAACTAAAAGAGCGAGAAAGTGTAAATAAAATGGACCTCGATGGCTGTAGAAGCCATAGATGGGTACCTCACGGTCAAGGTGGTCGGAGATAGGTGGAGACCACGATTCACCTAGCCAAACTCTGCCACGACAAGGCCGAAGAGTAGTTGTCACCTTCCTCTATCCAGGGCGCTAGGAGGGAGAAGTTAGGCAATGGCAAAAAGGGTTCAAAGTGGAAGGAGGTGACGGGGGGTGTTTTGAATAGGATGGTCGGGGTGCTCCAAAGATCGAGGCGTGGCGGTCGCATCGATGATCCACGCCCCAATATGAACCTTGGGCGTGTATCCTCTATGAGAGGGGATGAAAAGTCGTGAAGACACCAAGACGAGATGGTGAAAGGTCTCGCCTAGAAAAATCATGAAGAAGGGGACAAAACCACATCCGACATAGTGGCAGAGGGAAGGACAGCCAATTGACCGGGGTCAACGCTGACTGTCACCTGGTTGGTCCACGTGGACCAATCAGGAAAAACCCTACAAAAAATATTTGAAAATTCAGTTAAAAATAGTAAATGAATTTATTATTTTTAGGTTAGAAAATAAAAAATGTTTATTATTTTATGGATTATTTTATTACGATTTTTATTTATTTTTATGAGGTATAAAAATACAAGTTACCTTTTACAGCCTATATAGGTATACATGTCTATATATTTTATTAATTTATTTTTATTTTATGCAATTAATTTTATTTAATATTTTATAAATTTATAAAATATTTTTATAACTTAAATTTATTTTTTTTATTTTTTTGAAGTCTTTTGTACAATTAAATAAATAGATGAATTGTTTATATAGGTATAATTATACCCTTCGGCCTCTTTATTGATCCATCAGCAAACTGAACGATCATCCCGGTTTTCTTGAGAGGCCCTAAGTGAAGAGACTGTACCAACGAGAAGGGTATAATGCTAGTAGACGCACCATCTTCAAGGAGAGTGTGATCACAAGTATGGTCAAAGATGGTGCATCTAATGAAAGGTGTGGCAGTGTTTTTTTTCATAGGAATGGGATGGTATGTGATGGCGTGGGCAGTGGCCATGGTCAAAATATGACGCTCAGATCTGCTCCTCCGCTTTCTCTTCTTGGTAAGAGGAGCAGATAAATCAGTCATGGCCTGTTGAAGTGGGGCACGGATAATCTCATGAATGAGGGCCACAACTTCAGGTTCAATCAACATTTTTTTGAATTTTTGGACCTCCTCTATACAAGGGAGGAAGTTGGAATCAACATATACATGAGGCATACCAAGAGCAGTCTGTACATCGGCATCCTCGGGGTCAAAGGTGGGACAGGGTGTGAAAGGCTGTGCGGTCAAAGGGTCTGGAAAGTGGGCATTCTCTTCACAGTCTGACTCAATCATGTGTCTCCTGAAATCTTTTTGTGTTTTCAAAATTTTCTCATTTTTTGTATTTTGGGCGATTGCAAGCTCTCACAAGAATCCTCAATCAAGTCCGAATCATCAAATCGTGAAGCATCGATATGGGTCTTATTCAGATAGGTGAGGTCGTCAATCCTCGAGTTCATTTGCTCCATGAACTGGGTCAAGGTATCAAGTGTGGACATCGTGACAGGTGACTCCAACGGGTCAGTTTCGGGTGAATGTGAAGGTGGAAATTGTGGAGGTAGTGGTGGAAATGGGTAGAAGTTCGAGTCCTAATACAATGGCTGAGGCGGGTATGTATAAAAGTCAGGAGCAGAGTCCTCCTGGAAAAAAAGGAGGTGAACCAGCTGGAGAGAACGAGGGATCCACAAAGTCCGGATAAAAAATGCTCTAGTCGCCCATCTCGAAACAAAAGGTAAATGATCGGGAGAGAACGAAGGTCAAGTCAAGAGAGTGAGAAACAAGGCGCAAATGCGCAGAGACGATCCAGAAAGTACACAAACAATCACAAGAAAACTCACACAAACAAGCCCTCAATTCACCTACTCAACTAGGTAGAGACCGAAAAGTCGATCTTTTTATCTCGTTTGTTTTAGAGTTAGGTGAGAAGTCCAAAAATTACACGAGCAAGTAAAAGCGAAGACAATGAGGGGATTACTTGCCCCAATACAAGATTTTTCTTTTTAGTTGATTTTGAGGGTCAAGTAATGTTAGCAGTCCTAATTTTATTGGTTATCACTTTTTTTGGATTTTTAGTGAGAAATGCACGAGCCTAACGAGGACTCAATTCTACTTAGCACCTAGGTTGCCAAAATCAGAGGTAGAGAGGCGGAAAATCAATGCAAGCGGTAAAACGATGATGTATGCTAAAGTGTAAATGCTCACCTTGCCTCCATCACTCTACATGCAAGGATGCTCAGTAGAATTAAAACCTATCTATATGCAAATGCAAGCCGATGAAATCACCCTAAGTTTCAGAAATTGATATTAGCATGAAGAACCGATGCTAATGACTTAGAATGGAACAGAAGTGTCCGGTCTTGGAGTCTTCTCGGTGCCCACTACTGTGGGTCCTGCACGCGCTGTATGGAGAACTCTCGCGGTGCGGTGGTTCTGAGACTAAGTGAGAAGCAATTCAAAATTTGACTAAATCCAAACGTAGCTATAGGCACATGCAAATATATTAGATGTTTGGACTTAATCTATCGCAAGCAATCCTAAAACTAAGGGCTCAATCACACAAAGTAAGGAAAACGAAACTGAGAAACAAAATAAAAAAAAGGTGATGAAAAATCGTGAAAATCGCGGTGAGCCCCCAAGTGAACAAACACTTGAAAATTGGGCCCGAATATCCAAGTCCTGAGTACCTGTATTATTACAAATAATAGTGATCTCTCTCTCACTTAAATTACATAAATAAATAAATACACAAAATGCTCAAAATGCAACTGTCCTCTCAAGTCCTCCCTGCCTCCTTTGATGCCGGGTCAGAAATCTCCCGCTGCCTTCACGTAGGTGCACAGGCGCCTAGGGTAGAGCACCTCCCTCGATCCGCGGTTCCTCGCACAAAGTCAACAAGAGAGGGTGATTAGATAAGTCAAACAATTATATCAAAGAAATGAGCAAATAAATAAGGCAAAAAATATAGACAAGTAATCACAATCAAGCAAAAAAAAATCGATCTATACGATGTTGCTCTCAAGCAAAGGCGCCATTTGTTGATGCGAATGTCGGGAGGTCGTGTCGATTCACAAGGTGAATCAATAGCCGCTGAGTTGACCTCACGCGAAATCCGAAATTCAAACAACAATTAACCCACAACAGAGATCAAACAGTGAAAAGCGGTGCGGAGTTAAAATTTATTATAACTCTATAACAAAGATGTGTATAAGTACAAGTATGTGTAGAGTGTCGAACACAGGAAGAAAGCATGATAGATCGGGGTAAATGATGCTAAAAAATGACTGTGATGTAATTGTCTATATGTGTGCTATATTTCTATGGATTTTTAATTTATATTATTTTTATTTAATTTTTTATTTTATATTTTTGTATTTTGATTTTTTAATTTTCTGATTTTGTATTTTCTTTTTATATTTTATATTTTTATATTTTCTTTTCTTTTAATAAGGATATAAGACTATATAGGATATATATACAAGAGAGTTGAGAGAAAGACAAAAATAGGTAAAAATATTCAAAATATAGTAAATAAAGTATTTTTGGTCTTTTTATATTTTTCTACTATTTTTGTGATTTTTCTAAAATTTTCCTAATTTTTTTGGTATTTTAAAGTCAAAAATACTGAAAACAGTGAACAAACTAAAAGGCTGAAACTGAAATGGAGATACAAAGTATCAAACAACATCAAAAATTCTCCAAATTAATTTTAGTTTAAATATCAAAAAATATAGAAAATAAAAACACATAAATTATATTTTTATACTTTTTAGAAATTTTTAATATTTTTATGAAGATTTTTGGGGTTTTATAATTTTTAGGAGTTTTCTTTTGTATTTTTTAGCGATTTTTGTTCTGGAGCTAAAACACACAGAAACACACAAATATAATTGTTTGCTATTTTTTCAAAAAAAATTTCTAATTTTTATGTATTTTCTAATGCAAACAATATTGAAAATGCATGTTTTTGAATTTTTATAAATAATAAAATGAAACAAAAATGAAAAACAAAAATATAGCATGAAAGACCTACAAAACAGGAGCTTATGCTATTTTTTGGGATTTTTTAGGATTTTATAGATGCATGGAATAAATAGAGACATCAAAGAGAAACTACACTATTGGCAATGATATTTTTGTAAATATGGAAAAGTTCGAGGGCTAATGTGAAAATTTCCCAAAAAAATACAACGTAAGCAAAATTTTCTAGATCAAATGTAAATAACCAAAGCTGTACGGGTATAGATGCAAAAATCGCCACGCCTCATGCCTAAACACGTGCGCCTGTAGAGGACCAAAATATTATATATCAAAACTTCAGGGGCTAAATTGCAAAATGTCCAAAAAATATTACTGTATATAAAAGTTTGTGGTCTAAAATGCAATATCCAAACCCTCAGGAGTCCTCTGCAAAATGGCCACGCACCTCACACACGCAAACACGTGAGGTGACATAGCCGAGTACTTAAATGCCAAAAAGCATAAATAGAGGGGGCTTTTTGCAAAATATGCAAAATAAAAGAGCTACAGATGAATGTGTATATCCTATTTATGAAATACAAAATTGGCCAGGGTAATAAATGCAAAATACTTAGACCCGGGCGAATCGGACGGCTGACTGCCTTCACTTGGACACGTGGTGCGCCCGTGACGCGCGATACCCCTTCGTCACTGAACGGTCTGGATTAGATCGCCTAACGACAATCAAAGGATGGAGGCTTCTCAAAATCGGATGGTGGCTATGCGCTTTGAAGAACTGGCAGGGATCCGACGGCTCGACGTTGATCTGCAAGAACAGATGAAGAACATGGCCCTGACGAGATGGAATCGACGCGAGCTCTGTCGTCCGACGTGATCTGCAACTGCTATGAGGTCCACGAGCACGCTAAAGGTCCCCCTATTGACCAGGGTGATCAGACGGTTCCGAAGATGGCCGGAGTGCACCTGCGGAGGCGGAGGAGCAAAGAAGCTCCAGGTGGTCTAACCGGATGCGCAAAATCACTCCAGGCACTCCAAGAAAGCGTGAACCTACAAAAAAGAGATTAAGGGAGTCGCGGGCAAACTGTCGCGACCCACCTGGAGGTGGAACGGTGTGGGAATGCTAAAATGGATGGTGTAGCAGGTGGTCGAGTGGATGTGAAGCAAAACGAAGGGGATTAATCAGTTCCTAGGGACATGGTGAAACTAAAAGAGCGAGAAAATGTAAATAAAATGGACCTCGATGGCTGTAGAAGCCATAGATGGGTACCTCACGGTCAAGGTGGCCGGAGATAGGTGGAGACCACGATTCACCTAGCCAAACTCTGCCGCGACAAGGCCGGAGAGTAGCTGTCACCTTCCTCTATCCAGAGCGCTAGGAGGGAGAAGTTAGGCAAGAGCAAAAAGGGTTCAAAGTGGAAGGAGGTGACGGGGGGTGTTTTGAATAGGATGGTCGGGGTACTCCAAAGATCGAGGCGTGGCGGTCACATCGATGATCCACGCCCCAATATGAACCTTGGGCGTGTATCCTCTATGAGAGGGGATGAAAAGTCGTGAAGACACCAAGACGAGATGGTGAAAGGTCTCGCCTAGAAAAAATTATGAAGAAGGGGACAAAACCACATCCGAAACAGTGGCAAAGGGAAGGACAGCCAGTTGACCGGGGTCAACGCTGACTGTCACCTGGTTGGTCCACGTGGACCAATCAGGAAAAACCCTACAAAAAAATATTTGAAAATTCAGTTAAAAATAGTAAATAATTTTATTATTTTTAGGTTAGAAAATAAAAAATGTTTATTATTTTATGGATTGTTTTATTACGATTTTTATTTATTTTTATGAGGTATAAAAATACAAGTTAACCTTTTATAGCCTATATAGATATACATGTCTATATATTTTATTAATTTATTTTTATTTTATGTAATTGATTTTATTAATTTTATTTAATATTTTATAAATTTATAAAATATTTTTATACACTTAAATATATTTTTATTTTATTTTTTTTGAAGTCTTTTGTATAATTAAATAAATAGATGAATTGTTTATATAGGTATAGTTATAGGTATTACACCTATGTATTATATACATGTATTTTATTTTTGTATTTTCTTTAGTGTTTTGTTCTGTTTTTAATATATACATATATTATAAATAATATTTGCAAATTATAAAAATATACAATTATAAAAATAATGAATAATAAATAAAATGAATATTTTAATCGATATGAGTATACAAGGGGGATCCAAAACTCAACTTTCAAAACGTAGCTCTGCAAAATATGAAACCACCTTCATTAAATAGCTTATTGAAAATTATAAACAAATAAAGGTGATTTTGATATGTTTTGATTTTTATTTGAGAGATACAGGTCTGGGAAGTTGGTATTCTGGAATTTTATTTAGATCATAACTTTTTATCTTTACATTATTTTTGAGTGAAATCAATTTTGTATTTTCCTTTATTTAATTATCTACAATTCTTTATTTGAAGTTATAAAAAGTGGAATAAAAAATAGGTCCCAAAATAAATAAAGAATCAATAAAATAAAAGGGAATTTTTATTGTATTTTGGCCCTTATCTCCCCCTACTTTATTCCTTGTCGACCTAGTCATCGAGATGCCTAGGTCTTGGGGTTTCGGGTCATAAAATATTTACAATATTTTATTCTTTTATTTTATTTTCTTTATTCTATAATTTTGGCTTTAAAAACCACATTTTATACAATATTTACACAATAATGCATGGATGATAAAATACATGAATTAACACTATTTACACGCATTTACTAGGGTTTTTAAGTTCAAAATGATAGAATAAAGATGATGAAACGTAGATTTATCACCTACATACCTACCATTGACATGTTGGACAATTCTTTAACTAAGGGAATAGCATCGGGAGCATACATTAAACATGCTGGTTTAATGGGACTCAGGAATGCATGAGTCACGGAAGAGGATTTCATGAATAATAAACCTCAGTGTAGACATCTCAATACACTACACGAATAGTGGGAGTGTAAAGGTTTTGACCACTTCGGTCAAGTGGGAGATGTTTAAAAGGTCCCGGTGAATGACCTTTAGTGGTTAACAACCACACCACGGTTGTTTCGTGGCTGACGATTGTGGGACTACCAGATCCGACAGAAGAACATCGTGCGGGCGTGGGGAAGGTGGGGGGCGGACAGCTCGAGGGACCCACGCCCTATAAATAGACCTCCCGAAGGGAAGAGAAGCAAGTCAAGCAACTCCTTGAGAATGGGAGCCCCCCTTCCATCCCTCTCACCGTTCTCCCCCATCTTATTTCTCGCATTCTCTCTCGAGTGAGAAATGGCGGCGTACCTCAAGATCTAGGCATACACAATCCAACATTCCAGCATTCCACAAGTTTTGCTACATAGTGCCTTCATCCACATAGATTCCATTTCCATACTTATCATGCTTTTGAAACTTTGGTGCAAATTCTTTGACAGATATACTCCCTTGTCAAGCTACATGCACTCCCAATCTTCTGGCATACTTATCTTGCACATGAATGTAGCATTACATGAAACATTTCAGAAGGCCTTCGATTACAAGAGGTTCATCATTTCGTAGTATTGTCATTGAAGCTCTATATATTACAAAGATGACATTTTCTTCAGGAAAGTCAATAGCCTTGAAGGCTAGCTCCATCTCATTGGCATGTTCTCTTTTGCTCGATTTCACCCTTGAAAGTGCATGAGTCACACTAAATGGAGGTCTCGAGGGTAAGACATTCAAAATTTTATCATGATGTATTGATTGTTAGGACAACATAATTGCCATCTACATTAAAAGTCATCGAGTATCTATCGCATCATCATGATCTTAACAACTTGTTGCTCACATTTAAACTTTTCGATAATGAGGAACTATATATTACTGAAAAGCAAATTCTTAAGCAAATGGTCACCGGTTTACTATGGCTTTGTTGAATAAGGTTGTAAGGTTTATGGAACCTATGAGTTCTTCAAGTACAAGTATCGACAAGATTAACTAACCCCCATCTTTGGTCCTATTAGCCAAGAATTCATTAAGTTATAAAGCTGAGGCTTCCCTTTCCCAGAGCGTCGACCGGGCGTGTCCAGTGCTTTCTGACTACCCTTCATCTGCCTGCTTAGAATCAAGATACCTCCTGCCTGCCGAATTGCCTCTTCTTCCTGCTCGCCTAATCGCTCTCCTCCCCGTCACTTCTGTCATTCACTCCTTGCCCCTGACTTCTTATCCTCTGTCATCAAGAACTGCGGACAACCACTCTCCTCCGAGGCGGCTAGACCTTTCCTTTCGCGTATTAGTCGAAGGGTGTGGATCAAGAGTCTCAATATCTTCTACCAACCATTTGGAACATCTTGTACCTTGATCTGAACCATTGCCAAGGAAACCAATTGCTTGCATCTTGTGGGTTCGGATATAATTGGACCCAATGGCAACCATGCAAAATGCTTAAGTTCAAGGTTAATAAACCCCTAATCTGATAGCCACATTCAATATTTTGTGAGTATTCAATGAAAAGAAATTGCTTGCTGAAGATCATGATAGATGAATAAAAGTTAACAATGTCTTAGGTTATTTTCCTTCGATTTAATTCTTAGAAACTAGATAGAAGCCTAGAACTTAATATCATTTCTTCTCTCATGATTACACTATTTTAGATGTTGCTTTTTATCATGAATGGAAAAACTTGTGACTTTAAACTGTCAAGATAAAAAGAGTAATTTACATAAAGGATACATATCAAAGAGAATACCAACTGCCATTTTGACATGTTAATGATAAATATTCTAATAATAACAACATATCTGGCAACACTGTGCTTGTAGATATGAAATTTACTCCCAAGCCTATAATTCCCATTGTCATTGCATTGGCATCATGCCACAACTCATGTTTACATCATCGTGCACTAACTAGAGTTATAAGTTGGGGATTAGAATTTAAAAGGATAGACTTGAAATGAAGGGTTAAAATTCTTCCCATAACTTGTTGAGATTGCACATGGTGTACATTGCCAATCATGAAAGGACCAAAGTAATCCAACTCTATTATATTGGACATTAATTGACAACTTCAGGGTTCTTCCTAATACAGATCCTAATTTTTGGGACCCTTTTTAAGTAATTTACTCTTTAAAAAACAATGCAATGGATGTTAACAAGGATTCCCTCCACTTAAGAGGAATGGAGTTCAATGGTCACAACCTCAACTATTTCACAATGTTATTTCACAATGTGATTGAATTGGAGACATCGTGACGTATGAATCACGAGGCGGGTCGTTGTCAAGGATGATTGTGGAAATTGCATCGGTTGTATCATAGGTAGGAGAGGTACCATGCATCTTACCTATGTATAATCATTGTAGAAAAAACAAACATACAAAGAGACGATGATTTACATGGAAAACCTCTATAGGAGAGGCAAAAATCGTGGTGGGAATTGTCCTTGTTGCTTATAGCAACAAGGGATTCTTTATAGCAACAAAGGCTTCTTTATAGCAACAAGGGCTTCTTTCTTTTTTCTCTCTCTCTTATTTGAAATTGAGGTGGGGTGAGTTACATATATAGCTTCCAAAGGGATGTAATGGATTCTTATCCATGATCCATGTACCCAATAAACAAGCAAGTCAATACTCCCCATCAAATTGAGCATATAGATTGTAGATACCCAACTTACCAACATTCTTTTGAAGCTGGTTGTAGAAAGTCCCTTGATGAAGACGTCAGCTACTTGATCTTCAGTTTTTCGTATGGCAAGACAAGCTCCTTAGAGTCAATCGATTCTCTCTCTAATAAAGTGATGATCAATTTAGACAAGCTTGGTTAAATCATGTAGGCATGATTGTTGGATAGATTTATAGTAGCCTTCTTGTCACAGAACAACTTCATAAACAAGTCGTAAATTATTCCAATATGTCAAAATAGTCTTGGCCCAAATCATCACAACGACACCCATGGCAACGACCCTGTATTCAGCTTCATCACTAGACCTTGCACAAAGAAAGCATCGCTTGATTCTCCACATCACCAAATTTCCACCTACAAATATGAAATATCTAGCTGTAGATATATTTATATCATTGCATCCAACTCAATCTGTATTGGTGTATCCTTCGATCTCAATCTTTGCATATTTGGTAAATATGAGTCCTTTTTATGTATCTTTTTTCACGTAGCAAAGGATATGGTCTATGATCTCATATGAATATCAGCTAGTGCATGCATGAATTGACCCACAACATTGACAACATAAGTAATACCTTGTCTAGTTAGAGTAAGATAAATCAATATACCCACAAGTCTTTCATACAGACTCTTAATGTCATCATCAAGATACTTTCCATCCTTTACGCTCAACTTGTGGCTCCCCTCAAATGACATAGGGGAAGTTTACATCCCAACTTTCCAGTTGCCTTCAATAGACCCGGAGCATTTTTTTACAAAAGATAAGGCCTTTTTTTCTGCATTGCCAATTCAATACCAAGAACATACTTAAGGTTTCCAAGATCCTTTAGATAAAGGACAACATCAAGCTCTCCTTTTATATGAGTGATCTCCTCTCCTCACCCCATGTGATAATCATGTCATCAACATAAAGATGAAGAAGAGCTATTTTATTTTTCTTTATCTTGGTAAATAGACCGTGATCACCATTACCTTGACTATAACCCAATGCTCTCTCTAAGTCTTTCGAACCAGATTCTAGGAGTTTGTTTCATTATGTATAAAGCTTTCTTTAATTTACAATAGTTTCTTGTCTTCTCGTGGTCATGAAACAAATGCATGTAAATATCTTGCAAGAGATCTCCATTCAAAAAAGGCATTCTTTTACGTCCATCTGATGAAGCTTCCATTCCTTAGAACAACAAGAGAAAGAATAATCCACACTCTATTCATCTTTGCCACATGAGAGAAAGTCGCCAAGTAGTTGACGCCATACTTTTGACTAAAACCCCTTGCAATAAATCTAGTCTTGTGTCTTTATGATTGTCCATATGGTTTGTATTTTATGGTGTAAACTCCACTTTGAGCCAATCAGATGCACCCCATCAGAGATATCCACAATGTCTCATGTACAATTTCTTTCAAGGGTCTCCATCTCCTCATGCATAGCCTGAATCCATCTAGGATCATAACCAACTCCATAAACATTCTTAGGAATCATGGAGGCAGACAATAAAGGGATAAAGCATTTATAATTTTTACTTGATTTTGAGTATCCGACATATTTATTAATCAGGTATCTAACGCATTCTGCATATCTCGGCGGGGCCCTTATCTCCATTCACCTACATCTTTGTGCAATCGAATCTTCTTCAAAAAGGATCAACACCCACATCTTCTCTGTTGTCATTGACATCATTTTCTCGATCACTTTCAAGATTGGAGTTTGAATCACCATTGATAGTGGAGAGACTTGGATCTTGTAATATTTTAATGATATTGGGATTGATCTCTATTTCTAGAGGTTGTATAAGAGTTCCTTGCTGATATTTTTTGTTGTAAGCTTTTTCATGCCAATGTGGAGAGCGAGACTTCCATCCTTCTGTCTTTGCATTAGTTTGGTTGGAGTTACCCATATAACTTATAGATTCATCACAAGTATCTTTAAGAAGACCATCTCAAAAATTTCCTTCACCATTACTTTTATTCTCTCGCTGAAGGGAATGCTCGAGATGTATTCATGCTCAATACATGTGACACCTTTAGTAATATGCACTTTCTCATCATAGGATGAAAGCATATATAACCTTTCTGAGTAGGAAAGTATCCCAAAAAATACCTTGATTGCATGGGCATCGAGTTTCTTTGAATCACACGCAAAATTGTGGAAATAACATAAACAACTAAAGGTCTTGGGAGGGAGAGCAAAATAGGAAAAGGAGTAGCCATGTTGAATCATCATTAGGGCATCCGATTTAAAAAGAAGGCACTGGTGAGAATGGCCTCTCCCTAGAACCTATTAGGGAGGTTTCTTTGAAATGAAAGTGCTATGCTAACTTCAAGGAGATGCCTATTCTTACACTATGCTACACTATTCTACTGAGGAGTATCACTACAAGAGGTTTCATGGACAAGTACTTTAATAGTATACACTTGTTCGAGAACTATCGGAGCTGGAACATTTGATTCCTTTCTCATTTTGGGACTCAATAAGAATGAAAAACTTCTTTGCAGTGTTGACGACCTCTCCACGATCATGAAAAACTTCTTTGCAGTACTTCTTTAATAATCATCAATGAACGTAATGAAGTACTTGTATCCATTAAGAGAAGGAACATTATAGGGATCTCACACATTAGAGTGGATTAACTCTAAAGGTCCACTTGTCTTACTATCATAAATAGAGTAAGTTGCACGAGTATGATTTTCCTCAATAAACATGACAAATTAAGTTCACAACGCTCATATCTTTGAATAATAAAGAAACAACTATCTGAGATAGCCAGATGAAAGGTGACCAACACGATCATGCCATTGTATGAACGAACTTTGATAACTTTCTGTTTTCCTTTCTTTAATAATAGTAGTTATTGCAGCTGTCACTTTACTTGATAGATGATATAAACCTTCATATTCTAAACCAATTCTGGTTCTCCACCCTGACACATGAGTCTTGCAACGTACATGAATCAAAGGAAAATACAATTTCACAATTCAATTCTCTTGTTATATTGCTAACAGAAAGGAGATTTAGAGGCATGCCTAGAAATGAAGCACATTGTGAATAACAAATTTGTTAAGAGGAGATACACTTCCTTTTTTCCTGCTACTGCAACACGAGATCCATCAGCAACAACAACATGGTCATTGCCAAAGGTTAACTTATAAGCGCTAAAAAGTTTTAGGTTGCATGTAATGTGGTTTGTGCAACACTATCAATTATCCTTTCTTTGTTCTCATCAATGCACAAATCGTGATGACTCTTCTAAGCGACAACTGCAAGCATAAAGTTCGTGAATTTGATCATGAATAAGTTGATTGTCCATATTAAGATTTTCACTAATATCCATTTTCTCACCCACTTTATTTTCACCAAGTTGTATTGAAGGAGGCATCACCTTGTTGCATGAATATGGGAATCTTTCACCTTACTGGCTTCACCTTCTCTTGAACCTAACTTCCCTATGACTTTCTTCTTTGGTGTTGAATGAGAGAACTTGGCATCATCTTTCTCGAAATAAAGATCTCCAATTTTCCTTTCAACTCCTCAAGCATATGAACAACATTAGCTTTTGGTTGTCTTTAAGGCGAACACCTTGGTTTGCACCTCCAACTAAAATTCCTCTGACATAATAGAACAAGTGCTATCTTCATACAGTCCAAGACCAGCAAAACACATGCCAAAAAATTGCTCAAACCTGCAGCACTCAAAAGCAAATTCCCACACCATTGCTTCACCCAAGCAACAAGGAACAAACCTTTGAACATTGCCCTCGATGGTGAAACAAATTTTACAAGCCCCTTAATGCACAGCAGTAACACCTTGACCAACAGGCCTTACGATCTCCAACTCCAATGGTCGGTTCGGCTCCAACAAGTAGACGATGCCACCGACCGATGGTTGGAAGCAAAAGAACACAACCCCCACTCGACCTAGAGCAAAGGCACAGAAACAACCCACACAAGGGCTGGAACATGGTCACAACACACCATAGCCAATGACATGCGCAAATGGCAGCAAACAACAAGCGTCCAATGATCAATACACCAAGTGCTCTGATACCATGCAGAAAAACCACACAAAACGATGATTTACGTGAAAACCCTCCACAATAGGAAAAAACACGATGGGAATTGTCCTTGCTTAGAGAAACAAGGGATTCTTTCTTTTTTCCTTTCTTATTTGAAACCAAGGTTGGGTGAGTTACATATATAACTCTCAAAACAAACAAGCAGCTCAACTGTTAGTAAATAGATCTTCACCCATTATCATCAGGCGGAATATTCTTAGAACATATATGCTTATTATGTAAAAGCTACGCAAGAAAAGTAATTACTAGATCTGGAAGCAAGCATTTTGGGAGTGAGAAAATACATAAACTAAAGCAGCAGGAAGCTAAAACAACCCCCGAGAAAATGCCACAGCAAACAGTTCAACCATGTTGATGTTACCAGCATATGTGCAATCAGCAACATTAGCAGGTCGAGATACTGACCAAAGCACTGATTATGCTGCAAACAGATATCTTGTTTAAATATGATATTCTTGAATCATAAAACACCTTAACGTACAGGATTACATACATATATGTAAACTATTTTGACTGGTAGTACATTATTCCTGCACAATTAGCTACACTGCTATGGTACTCAAACATCTACATAAACTGGATCTGTTCTTTACAATGAATGACAAGACAAATACCAATAGAACATTATAAGCCTACTTGACGAGATTACCTGCTTTCTACCAGGGACGAAGCTAGAAATTTTTAATTGGGGGGGCCAAATTACTGTGACCACACATACATATACACATATACACACATATACATGTAGATACATTATATATAAAAAGTTTATCTATGTTATTATTTATCGTTTTAATTATTAACATGTATTTACTGGGAATTTTTACAAAGATACCCCTATAAACTTACGATTTCACATAAATATCCAAACAAACATTATATGGACAAAAAAGTCCTTACAAAATTCTTCAAATCATAAAAACTTTTATTAATATGATGTTAAGTAGTATCATTAAATCTAATATTTTTAAAAAGTAAAATTATATTACACTTAATGCAAGGATGCAAAGGTATATATATTATAAAATATTTTGACAGGTGAATATTTTTATATTTTTTAATATATTGTATATTTATTTTTAATTATATATAAAAAAATTTTAACTTCTTCTGTATATTTGATATAATTTTTATGAGATATATGTATTCTGGTTGTATCAGAATAAGCCATTGAATTCATATATATACGTTAATTTATAAAATATTTGCGATTGTATTCATTTTCAGTCCATATTCATTTTATATCTATACTCAATTTTCAAGATATAGTAACACATTATTCATATTAGTTGATATCTATATTGACGTCCATACTCATGTATTAAAATAAATTTGGACATGATAACACCTATACTAATCATTTATACCCTTATTTTGGTATCTTTTGCATAGTGTAATTACTCTTTACATTCTAGATTTCGACAATTATTTTAATAATCCAACATTTTAATGGGTTTATTTATGTTCAAAATGAAAGTTCATAAAAAGATACAAAAGGTCAAAATGTGTACAACATGTAAATACTAATACTTAATTATACATCTTTAATAAAGAGAATGATTCACTACAATGAAATGTGTGTATATGAATGTTTTTTTATCTATCAATATTTCATCCATGGCTTAATATATAATTATGATTACTATTTGTTACAAAATGATTTTTTATATAAAAAAGTAGAGGCGAATGTCATATTGATTACTATATCATTAACGAAGGTCAATATATCAACGCTTATTCATCATATTTTTCCGAATCTCAACAAATCCTCGATATTAAAATTGTGATCGTTAAACGTCACTATATAGACCAATGGTATTGATATAACAACGGATAGTACATTCTTTCCTAAATTTCAAATATAAAAAATCTCGTTAAATATTATTCATCATCATATATTAAACAACATATGATATAATGACGAATTGAAAATCTCTACGTGCTTAATTTGTTCATGTAGTTATTATATAAGAATGCAAATAGACGGATATAGATACAGATATATGTATTACCGAATCTTTATCCGTTTTTTAATAGAAATACGGATGTTGAAACGGATAATAACATATATTAAAATTATATTACCATATCCTTAAAAAACTGATATAGATGTAAAATGGATAATGATCGCATATGAATAATATTAGAAATACTCTATAGAATTGACTTCGATATATATGAATTGGATGAAAAATACATGAAATAAATTTAGTAAATGTATTTGTATCATAAAAATTATACAAATATGGTAAAAATAGGTATATAATTATGTTATATATGGTTAAAAATAAATATATGACTATTTATAAATGACAATGGATATATGATACAAATACAGATGCTTGCGGATATCAAAACGATGTTCATATCTGTATCCATTTTAAAATGCATATGGATATGTGTAAAATTTTTTATAAAACGGATAAGGTGTCCGATCGGATAAAGATATGTTCGTAACTATTTGCATCCTTATATGTATAACTTGTAGTTCTTGTAAAACATACAAGTGTTAATAATTAAAGTATCGTATTCATATCATATTATTAATTTTTTATTGAAAAATGATGGTGGAAGAATTATATACAACTTATAAATGGAAGATGGGGGCCATTTTATACAATTTATTAACATTTTTATTTAACTATTGTATTTATATCATATACTATTATATAATACATAATACTTTGGGCTTCAACAGGAAGCGCGGTGCTTCTAGGGCTTGCTTAAAGGTAGATCTGGCGAAAGCATTCGACTCGGTTAATCATCATTTCCTTCTGAATTGGCTGCCCTCCTTGGGTTTTGGGGAGATTTGGATCTCTTGGATCCGTAACTGCATTGCTACGGCCTCTTTTTCTGTCCTTGTTAATGGGATCTCTCACGGCTTCTTTAAAGGGACTCATGGGTTGCGCCAAGGGGACCCCCTTAGTCCCTTGCTCTTTACTATGGTAATGGAAGCTCTCTCCTGCTTGGTTGATATTGAAGTGGCTAAGGGGATCCTCAAGCCTATGGGGCGTGGTAGCGCTACTGCACCCACCCATTTGATATTTGTTGATGATCTTTTATTCTTCACAATATGCACTACCAAATCTTTGCAGGCGGTTCGTGGGGTAATGAACCATTTCAAAGAGCTCTCTGGTCTCTGTATGAATGTTGCAAAAAGTTGGATCTTTTGCTCCAAAAATGTTAGGGGGCAATTTCGTTGGATTCTTGCTTCTGGACTTGTGGGGGATACCTTCCCAACCACGTACCTTGGCATTGTTTTGGGCTCCAAATGCAGGTGTCTCACAGCCAGAAAAAGGCTGGAAGGGAAAATTTTGGGCCTTTTGTGTAGTTGGAAGGCAAAATCTCTATCTTTGGCTGGCCGCATTCAATTGCTGAATTCGGTTGTAAATGGTGTCCTTCTTTATTGGGCGGATGCTACGGCCCTCTCCTCTTCTACTATCTCCCGCATTAGCTCCATATGTGCTGATTTCCTTTGGGACTATAAATGGCACCAAGTGGCTTGGACCGATGTTTGCCTTCCAAAATCGGAAGGCGGCCTTGGTCTTCGTTCTCTTGCAGATCTCAATAAGGCAACCACTATTGCTTGGTCTTGGAGATTCTTAACTGCTAAGAACTCCCTTTGGGCTGATTTTCTTCGTGCCAAGTACCTGACAGCGGATTCTTTCTGGGATGTGGCCGTAATTGGCGGTGCTTCTGCCTTTTGGAAAAATATGCTTAAAATGAGACAAACCTTACTGAGAGATGTTCAACAACGAGGCCCCCCGTACACATGAGACTTTTGTAAAAAAGGTTTCTCGCTTCACTCTGCTTATGATTTAATGAGGCGGAGAGGGACTACGGTGGAATGGTGGAAAGATGTTTGGGTCTCTAAAGCGGCCCCCAAACACAAATGTTGCCTCTACTGGGTGGTCAGAAACAAAATTCCTACAAGGGAAAGGCTAGCGCGCTTTGGGATTTGCATTGAGCTAAAATGTCTACTCTGTGATCACCATTTGGAAAGCGCTGAACATATCTTCTGGAGCTGCCCGTACTCATGCTCTATATGGGTTAATGTTTGTGCTGCACTTGATCTCCCGTCCATTTTGGGTGGACAGAACATCCGCGATCTCTTTGTGAACATCAAGAATACTCATGGAATGACCCCAAATATTCAAAATCAATTGAGAACTGCTGTTGCCATTACCGTATGGTGGATCTGGAAAGAGCGCAACAATCGTTGGACGGCGACCAGCAGCTCCTCAGCGAGCGCGCTCGTGCCTCATATACTTTGGGACTTCAGGAACTTGTTCTCTGATTACCTGTAGGTGGATTTCAGTTCTCAGTTCACCTGTTGGTGGATCTCTGTAGCAATTTTTGGGCTTTTTATTGTTTTTAACTCTCTGCTATCCCTCTATGGGGGTTTTTGATTGGTAGAGAGATATTGTTGGCAATCAGCCATTTTGTATGCCTGGGCGGCTTTTAGCCCTTTCTCTTTGTGTAGTTCAATACAAAGTTATATTTACTTCTCAAAAAAAAAAGAATTTTGTTGGGAGATAGGGGGGGCCAAGCCCCCTCCCGCCCAACCCCCCCCCCCCCCCCCCCCCCCTATCTCCGTCACTGCTTTCTACTTCCCTCAAAATTAGAAAAAAAAAGATGCAAAAAGGAAAATCATGTCTGCCTGAACTAAAGAAGGGCTTCTGATGGTGGTTTATAAACCTGTCTTTGCCTTGTTAGTCTCCAGTACAATTTTTACATAAAAACACAATACAAATAGGCAAAGGCAGATAGCCACATCTTATGGTTCAGGGACGGCACGAGAAACACACCTCCTTGCAGTTGTTATAAATCTACTAGCCATTTGAGGATGCAGAAGAGCAGCACATAACCCACAGCATACCAAAACACTAGCCATCACTAGAACCAACAAACGTGGGGTGATGACTTTCCTAGAAAAATCCCAAGATCCAGCTGGCAACTTGACCTGGATATGACGAGAATCACTTCTCTGTAAATAGTCAGCAAGAAGCGGTTGGCTATCATCCCTGCCTCTGGAAGATGAAAACACGTGCTGCTTCCCTAATGTCCCCACCGCAACCTCCTCCTGAACCTGAAACATCGAGTTTGGTGCAATTTTAGCAATGGTCTATTATGCTCACCTTCATGACAGATTAGAGACAGGGAAAATTGCATGCTTGAATAAATGTGTTTATACGTTTGGATCAAGTTAAGCAATAACTAATAATTGTGTTCAAGGACCTGTATATTTTTGGTAGGATAGAATAGTGAGCGAAAGATTAGCGATGGATAACAAGGGGAACTAACTGTAAGGAAAAACCAATGGAGAAGATTATCTATCACTACAGATGTGGAGCAGTGACACATGCTCTTGTTAGGATTAGAGTCAAATTAGGATTAGGAATCCTAATGGGATAGGACTCATAATCCTAATAGTTATTCAGTCGTATTCTATTTATAATCCTATTGGAAATAGGACTATGGGGTTGTATTTGAGTTTATATACAGAAGGTGTGGGAGGCATTGCCTCAACACCACCATGACAAGAAACAATGTAACCCTAGAGAGAAAGGGGGAAGGGAGAGAAGAGAGGAAGGGAGTGAGGGAACGGAGAAAGTTGTACTCATTCTTCTTTTAGCACGATAACTAAGAACTATACGTACTTGTAATATACTGCAAAGGAGCGATGGATTCCTCGATCTGATGGCTTCGAGTGTTGTCAAGGATATGGAGGACACTGCGAGGGGATGGAGGAGCGTAGGATGCAACAACGAGGGTTTGGTGATGGTGGAGGCAGAAAGGGGATGGAGGATCAGGGGAGGCGGCAACACGGGTTAGGTGGTGGTGTAGGCGGCGAGGGGATCGAGGATCAGGGAGGCGGCGGTGAGGGTTAGGTCATAGGTGGTGGTGGAGGCGGCGAGGGGATGAGTGAGTATCAGGGGAGTCGATGACAAGGGTTCAGCGGCGACGCCTGCGAGGGTTCGATGGTACTAAAGGGATCGAGGGCAGCGAGACAATGGCTCCTGGTGTTGGTTTTGAGCGGATAGATCGCCCCATGGGTATCCGATCTCGTTCGGGTCGGTGCCTCGAATTTAACGGGTCACATCAGACCGGGTTACCCGATCCGTAATGGTATATAGGGTCGAACGGTTTTAGGATCAACTCTTGCGGATCGGGTCGGGTACCCATCCAATCTGCAAACCACGCACACCCCTACTTATAGGGCATCCGTGTGGAAACTTTGACGACATTAATTTTATGCAAAATTATAATCAGATTCCTTATTTAAATCCTCTTACTATGTTTGCACATTATATTGTCATATATTCAGCACAATGCATTCTCTACCATAATTTTGAAACAAAATAGCACTGTTTCCCCATAGGCACTCAGATACTTGCTTACAAGGAAATCCACTGAGAAGATATTATCTTGTATAATGTTTGTCATACAGTAACGTGCATGTCTAATGCCATCATTTGTAGTTTGACTAAGTCGTGTACTTGTCCATATCACAACTGCCTCGGTCATTCTATGTGAATTTTAAACTGTTAACACATATGCTCTGTTGCTGAAAAGCTGTAAAATATGCGGGTCTTATCAGATACATCCTTCTTCAGGTAGGACTAAAATGCAGAAATACCCCTTGACACTAGACTTATCGCCCCTTAGAATCACCTCCAGCAAAAATACAAGTTAATGCAGTAAGTTGCAATGGTCACTTCTTTCTCGAAGTACCAAGGTACAATAAAATGAATTAGATAACTTTAGAGCATTGTGCTAACACATATGCTGTTATACCTCGATAATAACTGTATAAAGGATCTGTTAGGAACACGACCCGCCGGTATCGTCTCCTCTCGGACACCGGACCCCTGAATACGGAAGCAGATGCAGATACGAATGCGGATGCACAATCAACCACCATCACAAAAGCACATGAAGAAAGAACAATTAGGTATAACGGTGGTCGGTCACCTCTCGCAACCACCGGAGAATAAAGATCACTTATTGAGACTGTAAAGTCATAGGTATCGAACATTGTTGCTGCAAATTGTAGGTGGCCAAAAGCAAATAAGGTTAATTCAGAATCTTCAGATTCCACAACGAACAGAATATGCTACGAGCCTTTTATTATAGATATCAATATCGATACAGGAACTTCCTACTTTGATGAAATCTAAAATTAGGATGTCCTTTCCTACTGAGATTAATTGATTATTGAATATTATATTCATGTCTTGATTCGATGTGCATAGCTTTATATAATTCCAATGTTAGAAATGCAAACAAGATATCTACATGATCATGATGTATGACATACAATAAATATAATTCATATATCTTTGATAGATATCTTTTGCTAAGCGAATATAATTCGTATATCTTTGTTACAGAGAGCAAGGTTTTTCAATCCAGTAATATTATCATTTGAGCATTGCTACCTTACCGTGCTTATTATTTATACATATTAGTCTCTTCAGAAGGAATAACCACATCTTGGGCCAAAGCCCAACTTTTGTAAATAATATCACTTTGGCATTACCATTCCCTTTCTTTCAATGATTTCAGTATAACAAATTGATAGTATTCCATAAATGGCCACCATTTTTTTGTCTCCAGCCAAAGTGACTTGGAGTGACCTTCCTCTATTTTAGTCAAAACAATAGTTTGAAACTGGAAGAGATCAGACATGCCCTGTTTTTAACCCTCTAGCATGTAATATGATGATTTAAATATCCTTTTTTCCAGAAAAAAAGTATAGTTTCTGTAAAAAAAATCCCCATTGTAAATTCAGCTTATGGGTATTGTTTTCCTTTGATGTCAGAGGCTTTTGAGATGAGGTCATGCTTTGAGGAGATATGGTTTTTTTATTTTACAAGTGGTACAATCTTGAGAAAATGGTGACGTCTTGTCTATTTTGTTCTCCTTACATCAATCCACTATCCACAATTAATGTGTCCATTTAAAAGTTACTGTTGACCACAAGTCTAAGATTTCAATAGTGATGGCTTTTAATGCCAATCAGGTTTTTCACATGGAATGGAGAATAATATTTTAAATCAAATCCTTGATTTTGGAGACATCGAACAGAAGCGTTCTTTAGGATAGTAATGCATAAGACATGCCTTCAACTCCCAATAGAAATAAAATCCAACTTAATGCAACCCACTCAAGGGCACGTGCATAATGAAATTTGCTGGAAATCTTTTTGATATACACAACTGTATTTCTTTATGATGTAACAAATTTTTATTTTTTAGATGTCAAGCACCCACACTCACATGTAACATATTAGATGTCACCACCCACATCCACATCCCTTAACTTGCTTGTTTGTTCTTTTAACTTACGTCTATAGTTTAATAAACTTTATATTTTTGAATATACAAACTAACTTATATGAGACAAAATGGTTGGGAGTAAAAACTAAAGATATGAAAAGAATTGATGGTTGGAATAGGGATGGCATGAAGACTATTGAGAATGTGGTAGAAGTATAGAGGTCTGGAGATCTGATTATGATGACAAAGGTGATTTTAGAAGTACAAATCTGAAATCTCATTTGCACATTTGCATAATAGATCAGCTTGGATGAAACAATAAGTAGAGTCTTGAAAGGAGTTAGAGAAGTGCAAAGAGAAAAAAATTATTTGGATGGAGATTTGAATAGGCATATGGAAAGACATATTTTGGAGTTTTCAATTGAAGATGATGGTCATGGTTAGGGGGATAAAAACAAAGAAGGAAAAAATTTCTTGTTTTTTTTGCAACTTCTTATGAGCTTATTATAGTGAATACTTTCTATGGAGAAAGGATGAACACTTGATTATGTTTAAGAATGTTTGGTAAATACACAAACTGACTATTTTGCCTGGAGATTACTTGTTATGTAAAGATTTCAATGGCATTCAAAGTGGAAGTTTAATTGTCAACATTGTCCAAAACATGTCGAATACAGCAATTATAAGACCACTAGTTGAACCTCTTGCTTTTGAGTATGACATGAATGGCTCAATCATTCACGCCTTCATCTGCTGAAACTGAGATGTCGAGTGATTCCTATTGCCAACAACCGGCATGCCTTCTTGTGGCTTGGAGTGCAACAGGAAAAGGGAGGAGCTGATTTGATCCAGGGGGATGTGATATATCCAGATCAATTTTCTGGCTTGTGAAAAGAAATCCGGGTAATTCAATCAACTTCAAAGGGCCCGTATAAAGTGATGTCTTGAAGTGTTGGCCTCCAAACATGACCTTGGCAGGGTCCCCCATCATCATCATCATATTATATTGAGATGGTGTGGGTCATCATTGATTATATGCTCGATACATACCCATATGGGGTATGACAGAAAAACAGACATGGCTTGCCTGAGAGGTAGCATTTCTTTTCTATATGTATGTGTGTGCTCTCCCTTCCTCCCAATGAAAATGTCCTACAAGGACCATCAGATTGAAAGCATGGGGTTGTTATTTAATAGATGAGCCATACATGGGAGTTGCCCCTACTGATGTTTAATTGTGAGCCATATGATGATTAGGCTGATGGATTCCCTTTACTAGATTATTATGTACATGATTCCCTTTAATAGATTATATAGCATGCAGAGGTGCAAAGGATAATCTTGTCATGTTAACGACCACTTATAACTTATAAATTGCATTTAAAGCTTTCTTTCCAAAACATATTTATTTTTTTTTGTTAATGGTAGCTAATATATTGTGTCTTGAAGTATGTCATATCCTGATAATAATCTTTGTTTTATTGTATAGGGATGGTTATCATCAAGCATGTGATAAAAATTCCTATCTCTGTTGGTTAGAATGGATTCACATAAGCACACTAACTTCTCATGGGTCATGTGAAGCAAAAGAACCAAAAGATTTCCGCGAAGAAGAAAGTCGATGTTGATCCAATGTTGACTATTTCACAGAAAATCAGTTGATTATATCATTGACAGGAAGCTGCTGCAAAGGAGTAACATGAGGCACATTGACTGTTTCATTTAGGATTTTAAACTTTCAACTTCTCTAGGTTGAAATTTTATTCTATTGTCAACTTTCTATCTGTCTTGAGATTCACTGTTAGATGATTAAAAGACATTTTTAATCAGTTTTAATTATTCCGGATGTTATTAAAATCGCTGGATGGATGTTTGACTATATATTTGCTTGGCTTTATTAGTGGACATCAAATAATTTGTTGTACAATGTAGATTTGTATATGCAGGCATCCAATACTTAAATATGTACAATGCAGGTTTTTGTGGAAATGACCCGCGGATACCTGCGGGTAACCGATACCCATTCAAATAATTTGGGTATATCCGTTGGAATGGATCGGGTTGATTCCTTGACCTGATATTGACGGGTCAGGACGGATCAAGGTTGAACGGATCGGTTACCCGCTCCATGCACACCCCTACCTATAAGGCCTCATTATAGCACATTAATAGCATAGTTCCAATATTCAAGGCATGCCGACAGTTCACGCCATTTCGGTAGGACACTGACATTGAATTCAATAGAAAGTTCATTTTCCACAGTTTTGATGACAAGGTGACGAAATTTCGATAATGCCGTTCATGCTAATAAATTTCGATAATTATTTTGTTCTTGAATTTAACCAGACACACCAATAAACTTCAAGCATACCTACCATATTTTGGTCATGCCAATCAATTTCAATGAAATCTTATAACATTTACTAAATGATCTATGCATTTTCGAGAATTCGAAAATACTTATCGAATGAAGGTCCGCACATATGATGCATACTCGTTTCGCATATGAGGGTGCCCTCATAATGAATATGTGGTATGCGGGGGAGTATGCACTATGCAGGAAACACGTGGTATGTGAGTTTTTGCACTTTTAAAATTTAAAATAAGGGATATTTATATCCATAACTCTGAGTAGTTTTGTAATTACGTTTGCAACTCTCGATAATCCATAATTACATCCAGAACCTGAATAGTCACTCATTCTCAAACCTATAACCCTATGTTAGTTTAGTCCATTAACTCAACCAGACCATTGAGTTAATCTAACCTACGTTCTATCGAACAACTATTAATAAAATAAAAAAAAAGAAAAGAAAAGAAATCCAACCCCACCCCTGCTCCTCCAACACACACCCCCTCCAACCCTCTACCTTCCTCCTCTGATGCCCTCCCTCTCCAACCCTCCACCTTCATCCTCTGATGCCCTCCCCCTCCAACACCCACCTTCCTCCTCCGACGCCCTCCCCCTCCAGCTCCCAACCTTCCTCCTCCAACGCCATCCTCTCTAGCCCCCCACCTTCCTCCTCTGATGCCCTCCCCCTCCAGCCCCAATGCACGCACCCCCACCGACCCCTTCCTCCGCATGCAACCCCTCCACCCCTTCTTTGAAACCCCGCCCGCTCTTCAGCCTCTTCTTCCTCCCACAGCTCCTTGTCCAGCAACAGCAAGCAGCCCCTCTGCCTCCTCTTCATCCAGCTGTAATAGCAGCAAGCCACCGCCTCGGCTTCCTCTGTTTCATATTTCTTCGACAGCAGTAGCAGAAAGCCATCGCCTCGTCTTACTCCGCCTCCTCTTCCTCCCGCAGCAGCAATAACAAGGGGTTATGTGAATTTGTGAATTCAATTGAGTTAAAGGGGTAAAATGATCCGAATGTGACAAATTCCATGAAAGATAGCGGACAAAGCGGATGGGAACAAACACAGGGTTATGCCACACCATGGTTATCAACTATTTGGGGTTTTGGTTGTAATTATAGATTATCGAGGGTTACATACATAATTACAAAAATACTCAAGGTTATGGGTGTAAATATTCTTAAAATTAAATAGATAAATCATTTTAAATGTTCATTTTCGAGGGTTATATATGTAATTACGAAAGGATTTGATATCCCTTAAAATAAATAGATAATTTCTTTAAATGTTCCATTTTTCAAATGTAATATCATTTCCAGGATTCAATATGAACTATTAAGGTAAGTTTGCATACGCATATAAATTTTGACAACAAAACCTTGTAGATATATGCTTTAATATAAGCACTATCAAGACTGCAAACAAAATATGCAAACAAAATACGCAGTGTATGTGGCATAATATACAGTTATGAAGATCAAATATGCGGCATAAACCATATAATGCGATCTACATAGAATGTGGTTCAGTCCACCTACCACATAGACATATGCAATCACATATGCGGTTCATGCAGCCACATTCTGGAACACTTATCAAAGTTATACACAAAACATATCTTTTTTAAGCTTTGATTAAAGCATTTAGTTTAACTAGTCAACACATAAATCTAAGCTTAAATAAATATGCGGAGAAAAATGAATTGTAGTATTGTGAAACAGACTTTAGCCCTCCACATATTAGGAAATGTTAGGGTAAAGTAAAATATGGAAGAGAAGAAATAAAAAAAATGCCTCGGAAAGAGTACATTATTCATACATAATACTTCCTCTCGAGCCGGAGCATGGATGTCTAACATGGCATCAAATTTCGACGAGTTTCGATCAAAATTTGATTTTGACATGTGGTCGAAATTCGAACGAAATAGCCGATATCTATGCCTTGAGGGAAGTTGATAGAAGAAAATGTGATCGAAATGACCAAAATTACAATCAAATTTCGATCGAAATGTCATTTCGGTCGGTGACCAATATGGTGACTGAAACCGATATTTAAGGCTTTGGTGTCTAATACGCTCAGTTTTCTACAATACCGATCAAAGGAAACTGTAAGAAGTATCTTGATGAACATATTTGGGCGTGGTCTACAAAAGTAACATTAGAAATTCAAATAAAACATGTTTGGATGAGATACCTAGTGAAATAGCAATCAACCTCTACATGTGTGGTCAGAACATGAAACATGGGTTGTTTTGCATGTCAGGCATGTTTTCTTATATCAACTCCAACACTGCATGGCAGAAAATGAAGATCAATAAACAATGCATGTATGTATTGCATCTCTGTTGCTTCTACCGTCAATGACTTGTATTAGTCAATCTACATTTGAATGAGATATCACCACTTGTTACTTGCTCTTCCATATAACTAAATTTCTCTCAAGGTAGGTGCATAAATCAATTGTGGACTTCCTATCTGAAGCACCTTGCATTATTTGAATCAAAGTATGTTGTAATATCCATCGATGATCCTACTGTAAAGAATGGCCCCTTTACGAAGTTCACCTTGATATGCCTCAAGTTTATAATAGAGGCATTTCAATGGCCCTATATAAGTTCCCAACTGCAGGAAGATGTCAAATCTGGTGATAATGAGATAAAGAAACTAATCAACAATATTGTCCCTCATCCACTAGCTTGTCCTCGTATAGTCAAGCCTTGAGAAGCATAAGAATCTAAGCCGAATTGGCAAATAAAATGCTAACCTATTGCATACTTCCTCTGGAGACAACAAATCCTCTACAGTAGCAGGCTACCTCTAAGACAAAGGAAGTATTTAAATTTCCTTGTATTGTTGCTTACAAAGTGATCAACCAACATCTACTTCACTTCTTTAAGACCCTACTCGTCATCTCCTATTAAGATTGTCATCAGCATAAACCAACATAAACAAGCGATCAAACAGACTTTGTGTGTCAGCAATCAATCAATTAAAACATGAGCTACTTAAAGAGACAAATCAACACAAGACCACCATGCACATGAGGAGCATCAAGATGTACAAAGATCTACGACAATATTTTAGGTGACCAAGGATAAAGAAGGACGTAGAAAACTATGTTGGGCAGCGTACCACATGCCAGCATGTGAAAGGTGGAGCTTAAACATCGATGGGACTTCTTCAGCCGCTTCTCAATACAAAGTGGAAGTGGGAAAGCGCTGACAATAACTTTGTGGATAGACTAACATGTACGACAACAGAATTGACTAAATCAACTCATTTCCTGCCAGCCAAGAGCACCTACACAGCTTCAAGGCTGGTTACCTTGTATTTACAAGCTGAAAATGAGATCAATGAGACATCATAAAGGGAGAGCCCTACTGTTTGGATTATACTGAAGAGATTTCATAAAGAGAAAAGACAACTTTGTTTCAAAAAAGGAGAAAAGACAACTATATATCAACCTGCTCAATTTGCTACAATATCGGTCAACTTGTATACATGCATAATATTTGATGAAGACGTCAGACGTCTGATCTTTTGAGATTACACAAGAGGTACGCAACAACCCTCTTTATATCTAATCTTGACCGTAATGACAGTCAACTTCCACATGCTTCATGCGCTCATGAAACATAGGGTTGTTAACAATATGCATTGCACCCTTGTTGTCACATCCGAGCTCCATACTTCCAATAAGAGTGACTTGTAGATATGTAAATATCAACGCATTCATACCATGCTGTATGCGTCATTTCTCTATAATCACTCTCTACGCTGAAACATGAAACAACTACATGTTTTTTAATCATCCAAGCGAGGAAGTTGCCTGCCAAGTAGGTACAAAAATTAGTTTTGGAATTTATATCCAACACACTTCCCTCGTAAGTAACATTAGAGTAGGCTATGATATCGAAGGTGGGCCCCTTAGATTCTAGATCACAAAATGAGTCGCAAGTTCTCTTTTCACCTCTACAATACCTTCGGAATCATCACCATCAGTATTGCTGAAGTCGGTATTCTGTGTTCAATCGAAGAGGTCACTAAATAAAGAATATTCAATATTTGGTAGAGTATTCAAAACTATTCTCTTATATTATTTTAAATATAGAAATTATGTCTAATATATATTGTTATATATTTATACATATATGATCATCAATCAATAAGAATCCAACATAAAAGCACTAATTAACAAGTTACATATATAGAGCTTTAATATTTGTGTGGTGACAATAGAATAAGTTGGAACCTTTAAATATATATATATATATATAAACATTATTTTGTTGCAATAGTTGGATGAATATTCGGCCAAATACCAGAATATTAGTGCCAAGCATTCAAGAATATTTGGGTGGGATCGAATATTGATAGAATAATAATATTCTATTCGATCACCCCTCCTCTCCTGAATAGAATATTCGATCCATTTGGCTAAAATATTGCAACATTGATCACCAGTGAGGATGATATCATCTACATAGACTAGCATGGCTACCATGCCATGCCTTTCCATGTCTTCCACTCAATAAGGGTCGAAAGAGGATATAAAGAGTCCTAGACTCAAAATAACCTTTTATAGTTTGTAGAATAGGCCTGAGGACTCTAATTAAAGGCCATAAATAGCCTTCTTCACAAGCACATCTTTCGACACTACCCTCAGTCTCAAAGCCCAGAGGTTGCTGCATGTAGACAACCTCCTATAGAACATCATAGAGAAAATGCATCATTCATGTCAAGATAGTGAAGGAGTTGTTGGTTCCTTCGTACACCGATAGGGTGCGGGAGTAGATCAAACTGTACGACCAGGATCGAGGCAATCACAATAATCTAAAACAACAACAATGTTGCATAGCACTTTCAATCACAAGACAAACAATCAAACCACCAGTGCACATGTATTTAACGTGGAATCATTCTTGGGTAAAAACCATGACTAGAATCTCCTGAATCGATCTTTTAACCTGACCCAACCAGATTTTATCACTAACATGAGTTGCTTGTGTGGCCAATCCAACTGTATTACAACAAGTTGTTTACACAGACAACTTACAACCGTATTATAGTAAATCAAAACCTAACAACCTCAATATCAAAGATAAATATGAAATAATGAATACAAGGTAAAACTATAATGATCTTATAGAGCGAGGAGCAAGCTCGTAAGATTTAATTGGCAAACACTAAGTTTTTGGATTGAGCTGCAGAACAAAAGGCAGTTCTCAAAGTTTTCTCTCATAGAGTAGAGAGTGAAGAATAGAGAGAAGAAAAAATGATTTTGATTGTTTTGTGTTGTACAATGAGGTATGGGTTGACTTTGAAAAAGTACTCGTTGATGACAAATAGGGAGTGAAATCCCCTTCAAAAACCTTCTTGAAACAGAAATTGATTGACCAACATATTCAAAATGATCCACCATAATCAAGTTGATTGATCAGATTGATTTTGATGATCGATCAGAATAAAAAATTAATCGATCAATGATCAAAGTTGATCGATCATAAATAGTCGTTGGAATTCAAAACTAGAATGATTAGAAAACAAGGATTGATCAATCAGGTGTGATCGATAATCAACAATTGTTAGTCAATCAGTCAAGGTAAATTGACCAATAGGAATTGATTGACTAGACAAGACTACTGGTCTATCAGAGTTCATCGGTCAGCGTAGGAAAGATGATCGACCAATCTAGGGTTTCCAACAAAAATGCATGATACATGATTCTTGAGGTCTGTTACAATCAAAGACAAATAAAATATGCAAGATACAATAAAAGAAAAGGTTTTTATTTCTTCTTGCGCTTGAGATCCTTTCTTCAAGCTTGAGATAAGGTTCCTTAGCCTTAAACTCCTTTAAGCTTTTTCTTCCCTTACGCGTGACCTACTCATGCCTGAGATTCTTCTTGGTCCAATAGCTTTCCTTCTTTTGACCTAGCTTCAAGCTAACTGTACAAGTTTTGTTATCACCAAAATATACATGCTTATACATGAACTAACAGAGGCCAATCAAGCTGTACTACTAAAACAAAAATACATATTGTTGATAGATGTTCAATCAGGGAGAATGTTTCAAACAAAAATACATACTGTTGATGAAAACGATAGGGGGGGGGAGAAGTTTGATGAAGGATGGCATGGTATTTGAAAATTTAATATATTGTGAGTATAAAAAAGGAATTTTTTAATGGATTCCATCAAGGTTAACTTTGATTTGGATGGACATTAACACAAAGGGTCATGGTGTAATAGTTTACAAGGGTCAATGGTTAAATATGAAGAACCCGAAGATTGACATGTGATTGTAGAAGCTTATAAGGGTCGTGTTGTACAAGTCCATATTTTTAATACCAAAACTTATGCTAGTATTTACATTTATTGTTTACGATATTTTTGGTCTTATAAACTTTTATGTATTTTAAGTAATTTGCATTTTTATGGTTTTTGAAAAAGTATTTGTTAAAAGGCTCAAAATAGAATATTTTGAGATAAAAGTTTTTAATGGACAGATATATGTATAATACAACTACCATATTTTTCACGACAAGAAATGACATCTACAAAATTAACGATAATAAAGCATTTTCCCACAATTAAGTAAGGTCGTCTATATGGATTTTCTTCCTCCATTCAGATCTATTTTGGGTCATTCACAGGTTTAAATCCAAATAACTAAGATCCCTTCGGATAGTCTCATCCAAACATTCTTGGACCTTCCTCACCTACTCTTAACCGGCTCAGCAACTCAAATCTCACATCTTCTAACCAGTGCATCAACCGACGTCCTTTGCAAATAGCCAAACCATCTTAAGCGGGTTTCTCTCATCTTATCTCCTATTGGAGCTATACCAACTTTCCTTCCGATCGTATCATTCCGAATCCGATCTTTTCATATATGATCACACATCCACCTTAACATTTTTATTTCTACTACTGTCATTTTTTGCGCATGTCCATGGTTTACAAGCCAACGTTCTGATCCGTACAACATAGCAAGTCTCGCGACTGTTTTATAATACTTTCCTTTGACTTTCAAAGTGATTTCTTATCACAAAGAACCGTAGAGGCTCCTCTCCACTTTAGCCAACCTGCATTTATTCTGAGTAACATCATCAATTTCCCCATCTTGTTGCAAAATAGAACCCAAGTATCTAAAAGAATCTTTCTTTTAAATGTTATCGTCTCCAATCTTCACCACGAGTCCTTCAATGTTGTTTCCATCAAATGTGCACGTCATATATTTATGAGGAATTATTTAAAAAAAAAGAAAACAATATATACAAAAACCCTAAGATTCATTCCCTACAGAAAGAACAAGTGGCACTAACAACCCGGCAGAATGGAGTCGAGATCAAACTGATATGGGCAACAATATTCACCCATATCAATCCAAAAGTGTAACAATTGCAAAGGAGTCCCAAGTTGTCAATGATACATTGGGATAGACCGATATCTTGTTGTTATATGAAATATTCATATCCCGGAAAAAATATATGTACGTACACATTCCAAGATTTGTCGAACCCGATATATCTTCAATATTATCGCTATATCTCAAACCCTAGTGTTGATATACAATATGAATTATGAGTATATGAGACTATGTTGATTTATTTGTTACTTCAACTTATTTATGCTTTCCAAATGACTAAAATTTTGATTTCATGTCTTACATACTATTACATATCGATTTATGCAGTGATTATGTTGACAATACAACTATAAAACATATGTGTAGACTTTTATTTTAGCAAATAAGTGTGTGCTTTAATTTTATTTATTGATTAAAGTGTACCAAAACCTTAATTTTGTGAAGAAAATTATTTTTATAGCCACTTCCATGAACTCTAATGATATCATTAATATTCCCCAATATTTCCCTCTCCAAGCATGGTGAAACGACATTGGTATCGACATTTAAGGGCATGCCTTACTTTGCTATATATTTTGCCTAGCTCCTTGCATGCCTTACATTGTAGTAAAAGACGTGGTCAATATTCGGTCGGAAGAATTACTGAATAAAGAATGTACGTATTTGAATGACTAATATGTTCTTACACGTTACATGTATGATCATCATGGTTATTAAGGCGGCAAGGCGACAAGGCGTTACACCTGGGCGCCTGGGCGCCTAGGCGCGCCTAGGCGTTTTCCAAAGTTTGTATTACGTATCACATTTGAGACATGCGACATATATTTATTTAAAGCAAATGGATGTCGCATGTCTCAAATGCGACATCATTTTTTTATTTTTTTATATATATATCGCATTTCAAAAATGCGACATGTATATTGCATTTTCAAAATGCGCTATGTATATCACATTTTGTAAATGCGCTATGTATATCGCATTTTCAAAATGCGATATATGTGTAGAACACATAAAATAATAGTCGCCTAGCCGCCCAGGCGCGCAAAGGCGCCCAGGCGACCCAAGGCGTAGACACAAGGCGCGCCATTTTCAATAAAGCTAAGGCGCTCTTTCTAGGCGCAAGACCTGGGGCGCCTAGACGCCTAGGCGCGCCTAGGCGCGCGCCTTGACATTTTATGATGATCATGATATTACATTACTTTAAAAACTATGAAAATAGAAAAAATGATAATAAATATCATGTTTCTTTATCGGTTGACTAATCGGCAAGGAGCGGGAGTCATCCTTTTCAGTGAACTTTCTGTCACATGTGACAGTTAAGCTACACACCGCATCGGTAATTTAAAGAATATGGGAGAATCGGGAACAATGGAGCCGATGCGTTCACATGTGACATACTTATCAAAATTGTTATCTGGTTCTGGTGAATAAGATGAAGCTTCATATGTCCTCTAACTGACATAAAAAAGATCCATGACCATCGTACATATGTCTCATCAAGCTTGACGATCTAACCAAAAACAGTTTGCTCATAACTGACATCTGAAATATCTATGATCATCATACATACGTCTCATCAAGCTTGATGATCTGACCAAATAACAGGTTGCTCATACTACCAGTGTATATCACCTACGACCTCACATCGGATCTTGAACTCCCAGACATCTTCTATGCCAAACCAAACCCACCTTAAAAGGAAGATTATGTACAAAACTACCTGGCACATGGTTGCCATGCAATAACACAAAGTGAGAGGCGATGTGCAGAATAGCACAACACAACAAAACAGTGGTGCACAGGGCATCACCGATTCCGCAGGACTGCACGATGGTGCACAGGAGATGTGTGGGTGGCACGGTGGGTGGCGTCAATTATTAGGAAGGCATGATAACATGGGGGCAGCGACATCGTGATGTGTGTGGGGGGGGGGGGGGAGGTGTTGTGCAATTAAGCTTGGAAGGTTTCATTGCAGAGGTGCTAGGTATAAAATGCATGAAGCCCCAGTCAAAAACTGTCACTATGATACCTTGTTAAAAGGAACAAAGAGTAGTAAAAAGAAACAAACCCTAACCCTCTATTTAAAGCAAGAGGCGAGGATTATGCAGTACATAAGAAGTGGAGAAATGCAAAAATACCCCTAAAGGGGTAACATACACTCTGTTATAGAATCCATGGCTTTCTAAATTCTTTCCGGGTGCTTATACGAAGAACTATATCGAGGTATTTCGCAACCAATTTAATATTTTCCCTATATACTTTATTGTGGCAGCATTATCTGTGTTGGCACTAGAAACATTTCTCAGGTTTATATTTATAGTTTTTCGAATTTCTCAAAACAATACTACACTTACATATTTTCACGTATGATTTATGTCGATTAAAGACATGGTGTCTGTCGGCATTTGGAACCTTGATTAAAAGATAATGCTATAAGCCAGCATTGTAATATACAAAAACCGAGAACTTGTATCCAAAAGGGATCACCAATACGAAAAAGGACAAAATTAGTATTTTTGTCAAAAAAAAGGGAATGAAAATGAACACTTACATGATCCAAGTTATTGGGCTGATGATGCTCATTATCAGTGTGTGAAACACAATTATAATCTGGGATTTCTAAGCTCAGATCATCTGTCCCATAGAACTCATTTTTCTTCTGAAGTTTCTTTTTTGCATCGCTCATGCATTTTTCAAATAACTTCACATCACCACTACAAATTTCACCTGTAACTTTTAGCACTTCCTGAGACTTGTAACACTCGAGTTGACAATCAAGATGGCGGAGCACTCTATGCAGTATGTTGACAGAATTTCTCTGCATTAAGTAGCTCAATATATTAGTTACCCTCTGAACATTTATAGAATTGAAAAATGCAGTGTTCTCTTCCACTTTAGGCTCCCTCAACAACCATGCAATATCCAGCAGTAGCTCCAATGTCAACGAATGTTGAGATACATGAACCTCACATAAGCTTGAAATACCGCCTGCATCTTCAAGTCCGGTTGCGGAGGGATCAAAACTACAGTAGTGCTGCATGCTTTGTAATTCCAAGCATATGTGCTTGTCAGCAAACAGAACAGGAATAAAGTTGGATAATCCAGATTCGTTCTCAACCTGCCACCAAAAAAGTTAAAAATTAAATAACGTTCAAAATTTCAGCATGTATATTTTTATCTTCAAAATGGGATGAAGTTGACCCTCTATAATACACAATTTCGTATTTCACTAAGTCACCATTAAGAATTTCTTAGATGTTCAACTAAACAATATTACAACTTACAGTTGACCCTCTATAGTACACAATGATCTGGATAACACAAATAATTTATGTAGGAATGTATGTTCCATCAAAAGTAAACTTTAAGCCACATCAAAGGGGTTTAAACTGGGATTCCTAGCGAGGAAGTGCAGAGAAATGCCAAAGTCCTTTGAACTATGGACTTTACAAACTCCATGCTTATGCCCCCTGATAATTTGAGCTCGGTAATTTACTGAACATGAGTTTCCCTTTATCAAACACAAGTAAACTGGGGGTTCATGTCAAGCCAAAACGAGAGGATCCTAAAAGGAATCAAAACAAAGAGGAAAAAATTCCAACCTCACATACTTCCAACTAGGGGTTCATGTCGAGCCACTCAAGAAGCCACCTTTGCTCAAACTTGATAACGGATGTTGGATTTGACTTCAAGAGCAGAATTGCTATCTTGAGCTCAAGCGAGTCGAGCTTGAGCCAACTAGTGTGCTCATTAACAAGCCAACTCAAATTTGGTTCGCGGAGTGCTTCAGCGATTTTAACAAGGCAATAAACCAAGCTCATTTATATACATCCTTCTATTTTAAGAAGTTATCTGTGCATTTATACTATAAAAATCATTTCACCAATTTGAAAAGAAAACTATCATTAAGGAATCAATTTAAATCTGTACAAACAAGTTCAACAAAAGAATATTTGAATTCAAATAATCTTTCTGTAGTGTTTAAAGACAAGTGTAACATGCATTTTAATCCCTAAACACACACTCTCTCTCTCAATGTGTGGGTGCGCGCTCTCTCTTTTTAAAATTTAGAACATTGAAGATGTCAAATACACACATATAAACATTATTTCAAAAAGATATCAAGCCAAATTAATGAAACGGACATGACTTAACCCTCAACTCAACAAGGAAATCGAACTCAAATTTTAGCATGAAATTGTCTAGATTGACCATAGAGCCAAGCTCACAAACTAGTTTATAAGTCATGCCTATCGAGTTCAAGCTTTCCTAATACCCCTACTTCACATGCATGTGGAAGTGATTATCGATCTTGATCTAGTTCAATTTTTCCATAACTGAAATCAACTATCTACTAGTGAAGAAAGATAAGTTGTCTCATTATTGCACCTTGTGTTGACAGAGAAGTAAGCTATGACCTTTAGCCATCTTCTTACAAGATCATTGCAAGAGTTGACCTGAACTCCATTCCTTCAACAATCAGTCAAATCTCATTATGTAGACGCCCTCCTGCTAGGGAGCCATTTTAAGCATCCAAATCCTCAATCATCCCAAAAAGTTTCCATCCAGTTTGGAAACCCGGAGTGGATGCATCCAACATTATTATCTTTTAGGTCATAATAAAATCGAGCTAACAATCACGCCTCTTTATGTGAAGTGTCGTGATATCATTATTTGATCAACGGGTGACAAATAATCTCTAAATTTTGTCGCATGAGAGCTATGAGGGAAGGTTTTTCTAAAAAGAAGCATATGGAAGAGAACACAGAGAGGTTTCTGTATCACATTGTCAAGGGAATGCTATAAGACAAAGCCTGTTATTGAGAGAACAGAGAAATCAGGCCACATTTGAGGGGTTTGTCTTTAAACCTATATTGCTTATAACATCTTCAGCGAAAAACGTATATCCATACCTTCGAGGCTTTTCTCTTATGGTTTCATTCTCCTCTTTTGGAGTACGATTCCGCATATATCCATGTTCTGTTCTTGTTCCATGGTTCAGCATATTATCTTTTATATTTCCACGTGGTACCAGAGAAGGTTTCGAGTTTGACTCAGTGAGGTTAAAGAAGTTAGTTGGTTTCGAGTTTGACTCAGTGAGGTTAAAGAAGTTAGTCCAAAAGAGATAACAAAAGAAGGTGTGGATAGATAGTTGGAATATTGGTACTTTGACCGGCAAATCGATAGAGATAGTAGATACGATGTAAAAAAGGAAGACTCAGATATTGTGTCTCCAAGAGACAAAATAGGTTAAAGAGAAAGCAAGGGAGACTAAACATGCTTTAAATTATGGTATTCATGTAAAGAGAATGGTAGAAATGGTGTTGGGGTGGTTGTTCATAAGGATTTGAAGAATAGTGTGGTTGATATGCAAAGATCGGAGGATCGGGCTATTTTGCTAAAATTGATACTTGAAGAAGAAATCTGGAATAGCATCTCACTTTATGCACCACAAACTTGTTTAGAGGAAAGGATTAATCAAGATTTTTGGGAGGATTTGGATAAAATTATGCGAGGTCCCCGAAAAGAGAGATGATTTTCATAGATAGAGATTCCAGTGGACATGTGGGAAAGGATGCTTCAAGATATGCTGGTATAAATGGGAGCCATGGCTTCGGTGTTATAAATAAATAGGGAAAAATCATTTTGGATTTTGAAAGACTTATGATCTTTTCAAAGCAAACACTCTCTTTGGGAAGAGGGGTGAGCATTTAATCACTTATAACAGTTGTCCAACTAAAACACAGATAGATTATTTTACGATGAGGAGAAGAGATCAGTTGTGTTGCAAAGACTGCAATTGCTAGCCATGGATGTGCAAATAAAAGGAATGGAAAAAAGCGTGATTCCCACGACCAATAGAACTAAGTGGCTAAATCTTTAATTGAAGCAAGGAAGCTTCAAAGAGAATGTTTTAGAAGACTTATCTTGGGAATGCAACAGAAGTGCAAACGAGATGTGGGAGGTAATAACATCTTGTATCCAAAGGGTAGCCAAAGAGATGTAAGACTAGTCAAGGAGTAGTTCTGGGCAATGTTTTTGAAACCGGACCGGACCGGCCGGTTCGACCGGTCCGACCGGTGAACCGGGCCTGGACCGGTCCGGTTAACCGGTTTTGGGCGGTTCGGTTCGATAATTCTATATTTAGTTAACCCGTCCGGTTCAACCTATTTTTTTGACCCGGTTTAACCAGGTTCAACCGAAGTTGAACCGCATTTAAATTTTAAATTATTTAAAAATTTCATAGGTAGTGGGAATTGAACCCATGACCTTTGGTTACCTATTTGATACTTCTAACCAACTACACTAACACAACTTTTTGCATGTATTGGATTTTAAATATAAGTAAACTATTATCATGTTATAGAGCATTTAGTCCAAATAATATATATATATATATGATATGTATGACATTTGATGGTGTATAAGAAAAAACTTTGTATATTGTGAAATATATACATTATCTATGTATTTTATATATTTCAAGTATACTTAAGTGTATATTATATTATATATATTATTTCATTTCGGTTTGATTAACCGGTTCAACCACTTTTTTTTCACCGGTCTGGTTTAATCCGGTTTTAAATAATGATGACGTCATCATCCGGCTGAACCGGTTTGATTACATGGTTCGACCCGATCCGACCATTTCAGCAAGATTTCCGATTCGGTTTCAGAAACCTTGGTTCTGGGCCAAAAGGAGGCTTGATGGTGGAATGAAGGGGTGTAACTGAAACCTAAAATTAAAAGAGCTTGCTTTAAAGCTATGTGTAAGGATAAATAGAGGAAATGGTCACAGACTACAAAACAGCAAAGGAGGGGAAAAAGCAGTTAATGTAGCAAAAACAAAAGCATATGAAGTTTTGTAAAAAAAACTTGACTCTAAAGATGGCTAGAAGGATATAATAAAATTGTTTGAATATTCAAATTGTTGAAAGCAAGAGAAAGAAAGATTAAAACTCTTACTCAAGTGAGATGTATTAAGGATGAGGAAGGATATGTGCTTGTTACTAAGAAAGATATAGAGACTAGATTGAAGCAATACTGTCATAAACTTTTCACCATGCAAGAGACCACTTTGACAAATCAAGTTAGTAGTGAAAGTTGCTTGAATCATGCAAGCTACAGACGAATACAAAGGAAGTAGACGATGCTTTAAAGGTTATCAAACCTGAGAAAGGTGAAGAACCTAAAGACATTACTATAGAAACATGAGAGTTCTAAGTGAATATGTCTTGACTTGGCTCATAAAATTTTCAATATTATTTGACAAAACAATAAAATGCCTGGAGAATGGAGGAAAATAAGCCAAGCCAAGCCAATACATGTCTTCGTGACCTCCCAAAGTTCCACCCAGAGGTTCCCCGTCAATCACATAGCAGTGGACTCATGGATGCAAGAGAACAACAGAACGACACCCATAAGATTGTCCCACATCAACACAGAATGGTGAAGCCTTCTCCCAATTTACGTAGGGTCTGCTACATGAATTCCTGCTCAAATCTCGCATCAGTACAGAGAGAACAAAAGTGCCCTTTAATTATGCAACCAAGGTGAAAGACTCTTCCAAGCAACCAAGGATCCACCCATACTGCCTGCCAAGTCTAAGGCGCAAAAGTCAGAGATGTTATTTTAACCCAGTAAACCCCAAAGTCACTCAGGCCTCCCACAGATCTATGTATCTTGAAGAAACACAATATCACACCCTTGTCTGTTTATTAGAGAGCCCATCGACCTCCGTTTCTCCAAGTCCCCGAGTCCCCAAACGTTCCATGTCAGAATCTTCATTGACAAATCTTTGGAATTCCCATAGCAGGAACTACACCCGTCAGCTGGGCAACGGTCTTACGAAGCTCAATCTAGCCTCTCCCCCTTCGACTAAGTCCTTATTGGAAATCTTGAACCGGGCATGCTTCTTCTTTCTCTTCGTACTATATCTCTTCACTCTCCTCCCACAAAGAGTTCCAAATGTAGATGAACTTGAAGGGTTTGAAGCTTGTACCACCGCCATCCCATCAGTCACAGGGGCGGAGGACTTATGTGGCGTTCCTCCTAGCTTTGTAAAAGTCAGCCTCTTAGCCCGACTAATCGGTCCAACTGGTCAAGTAGATAGGGTGTCTGACTGAGTATTGACAAATCAGTCAATAGTCGATTGATCGACTACTCGGTCCGATTAGTCGCCCGACTTTTGCATGGAGATAGCAGACTTCTTGTTGTTGAGGATATATACTATTTTTTTACTGTTGAGGCATTCTAAGATTAACATCAACACATAGTCCTGCCAAAAGCTTAACATATGTGTTGATGCTTCTTTAATGCAATGGTCCAACAACCAATTCAGCTTTGGTTGTTCGAAGTTCCCATCTATTGTGTCTTCAACTGCAACACCGACTCTTGCTACTGATAGGGTTTATTCACCATAGGTTGTTCATGGTAGGAAATATCGATATCGTATCAGTCCGTTCGGAAAATAATATCGGGATATATCACTGATGTATCGACTATATCGGTAGAAATGTCGGATCAAAAAAGCCATTTTTGCTCTTTTTTTAGAAATTAAGAACATCCAACATATTAAAATAAAAAATAAGCTACAAATACACATGTGTATCACACATATCAGTCGTTTATACCCCATATATCGCACATATCGGTCATATCGAACGTATCACTATTAATGTTGATTCCTGACTTATAGATATTGGAAATAGATTTCATTCAAAGCTCTTATAACATCAAATAACTTAGAAATATAAACTTAGATGACTCATATAGATCATCTATGATCCTTATATCGCACATATCGGTCATATTGGGCACATAATGAATGGCATTGAGATGAGCCATTTGATTCCAAAAATGTACATAATGATCAATGACTAATGAGACAATATCTCTTTGGTATAAAGATTTATCTATTAACTAAAATAAATGGAAAATGTGTAGATTAATGCGATATTGTAATAGAGACTACCTAGAAACAAGAGTTCCGTGGAGGATCTGAATCGACCCCCATGCCATGTCTCTCATAGCGAATCGTGGACTCAATTTACTCGCAGTAGCTTTCCCATATCATGTACGAGTATATGGCCTTGTAGTCCCATATTGCAATATTTTAATATAAATCACCATAAAATCTTATTTTCTTTGTCTAGAACATGAGATCTGACTTTATTCTTTCATAACTTAACTTAATTTCAAGGATTTTTATCAGTTCTGTCCCTCTGAGATATTGCAATATCAGTTATACCCCTCTCTTTTTGGGAATATCTCTTGTGCCTCTCAAAAGTTTCACCGTTAGCAATTGTGCTGCTCCGTAACATCGCTGTTATCGAGAATGGTCTGACCGTGGCTAGACATGACTCAAGTGCGGTAACTCCTACGAATCTCGAGGCAGAAGTGTGGGTGGGAGAAATTAAGCTACTCACGTATCCTAATACCATGCATGTGGTGGGAGAAGAGGATTTAGGAAGTATCGTTTCCCCCTAAAATCTGTTTATCATTGTCTCCCTCCCAAAAAAGCTCAACAGTCTCCAACAGTTGCCTCCATTTCCTTCCGCAATAGACTAAGGAGCTCCGCAAGCTGAAAAAATCCTCGTACGTGCAATACCTGTCGACTGGTAGGAGCTTCGCCATTGCATTCTCCAGGTTAGTTAGGGTTTGGGGGTTTTCGTATTCACGACTTTAATCGAGGGGTTTTTGGATGCTTCTTACTAAATCTTCTCAGCTTCAAGGTTTACTCGTTCGATGGGTTTGGGTTTTGATCATACTTTTTTGGGTTCGATGGGTAGCGATTGGAACTCACATGAAGACACCTCTGCTATTTTCGCATTGCTTTGGGCCATTTGGTGTGCTAAGAATGAAAATATTTTCTGAGGTCAACGCTTTTATGCAGACATTGTAATAGGACACTACATGGCTCTTACCTCATCTTGGCATCATATATAGCTATATTTCTATATATCGTTTAATGCTAACTTTGTGGCGAGTCCCACCTCAGGACCTCACCCACTTGTTAAAAAATCGAATTTCAACCATCATCAATGATAAAAAAATAGCACTAGGCTTAATGTTGACAATTGTAGAAAATAAAGGGCCTGAGTCCATGCTTGTCAAAAACAATGTTACTAGCCTTTTAAAGGGAGTAATCACATCTTCTATATGATAACGATTTTTATATAAAAGCGGAATCCACTTAAATTGTACAATGATGCAACCTTATTGGGATTGTGACGAAGTATGTTCTTGTTTCGGATGACCAAACAACTGTCTCTCTTGTACATAATGAGATCTCTTATGCGAAGTCCATGAAGAATAGGGCTTGTTGTTCGCCGCCTTTGGAGATGTTGATTGGAGTTATCTAGGGGAGAGAAAGGAACTTAAAACATTATTGTCAGAGGTTGTGACTGCACTGGGGAGATCTTTCACGAGAGATGTGATTCCACTAGATGAGGATGTGGTATGTGTGAGATGGCTTTCACCAAAGGAGTCATCATGTCTGATGTTGAGAAACGAGCCTACAGGTTGTATCTGATGGAGATGGCCACGGTTCACTGAAGGGGAATAGGACTTGAAGGAGCATGTGACCTTACATATTGTCGATGTCCCTCTCATGTCGAGGTCGGTAGTAGGTCTCTAACCGTCGTGAGAAGATTAGTGGTTGGTGATAGAGGTGCTCTCCGATGGTCGATGCCTCAGTTCTGACATCAATGTGACATTGATCTCCTTTCTGGGATCTAAAATTGTCTAAAAGGAGTTCATACGCAAGCTGGAGGTCGGACGTGCGACTTTTCGATGTCTAGCGCAGGTGGTCCAACCTCCACCACCACTGAAAGTTGGGGACTAGTTGGATGGAGCTTTTACGGTTGGAGAGTTCGTGGACAAAGTCATCGGAAGGAAGGGGGAGTCTTCCTCCAATGCCGATATTGTGGCCTCATCGGTGTCACAATCGGTGATGGTGAGCGATGATGCAACAAAGAGAGCGGATATCATGGGGAGATCAGGGGTGCATTTATCAAAAATTCAAATTCAAACCCAATGATAGAAGGGGGAGCGATGACCGGCTGTTTCAGAATCTATTCGAGAAATCCCCAGAGCTCTTGTGGTGGGGAATTAGGGCACTACTTTGTTTTCTTTTGAGGGAGGTTGTCGTATATAACTGATTTTTGGAGGATCCCGAGTACCAACGAATCGAGGCTCACTCTGATGCAAAGTGAGACTCGATTACCGTGTTTTCCTAATTAAACCATTCGGACCTGTTGCCCCGTTCATCTTTTGTTGGTCCGAGTCCCTTTTGTGATGAATCTATTTATTTTGCTGGGAGTTTGCACCCTGGCCCATGGGCATTTACAATTGCAGATTACTGAAGATGCCCTGTCCTTGAACTAATGAATGACATGATGACCATGGAAATGTTGGGACATGTAGTCTAGCTGTAGGATTTGGAGCCCCCCCCCCGCATGTGTGGGAAACAAGGTTGCAAAAATCGATAATTGGTCTTCGGTCGGCCAATGTGAAGTCCCTCGGATCCGGGCGCCCGTTTACATTACATTCGCGGTATTGCATTCATAAAAGATCGCACGAGTTATATGAAAATACATGGAAAATTTTCTTCTATCATGACATTCAAATCAATATTCACAACTATAAAACAATAGGAAGTTATGCCACCAAAATTTTGTTTCATTAATTTTCATATATTTTTACATCATGTACAACAGAGTTGACAATACATACATGTATTCCTAAAAATATTTAGAAGAGAAAGAAAAGCATTTTACATCATAACTGAACATAAACTATGACAAAAGTAACTGTATCATCTGAAATAGCAGCGGATATCTGGAATCATCAGCCAGCTACTGAGTTGCAGGCTGCTTGCCTGCCACACATGAAAGTTACAAGAGACTTGTTAGCGAGCGTTGACTTCCCGAAAACTTTATTAAAACTAGCAAACATTTAAGGTGGTTTCCAAAGAAACAAGTAGTAAGGTATAAATATTTAAAGATTTATAACTACTTGAAAATTTATGACTACTTGCTATGAAAGAGATTTTCAAGTTACTTTGAGGAAATGTCCCAAATTTTATCCACTACCTTTTTATGTCATATTCTTATATAGTGATTAATGACTCATATATATATATATATTAATTTCTTGTTACTTAGACCTAAAAATCGGATATTTATAATGTGAACGATAAGGTTTTGAATAGATTCTTGATTTTTTCTAACTTCTCAAGTCTAGTGGATAGTCTATGGTCTTGGTCTATGTGTGACCTCATACTATGACTCTAAAGCATCAGAAATGCCTTAGGATTGGGGTGCTTCCGTAGGCATGCGGTGGAGTATAATGCATCATAACTAAGTTCCCAACACGTCCACTAACTTGTCTTAACACCGGGAGTAGTAACTCTAAAATCTTAACTCTTGTCAAATTCTGGTATAACACATTCAAGCTCACTTCTAAGTTCTAACTCATCAAATTCTCAACTGTAACTGATTCAAATATTACCCTAGATGATTCATATGTAGACATAGATGATTCGGATGTAGCATCGCCAAGCCTGTTAGCGGAAAGTAACCAAAACTCAAGCGGTGAGGAAGTCTCCTAAGAGACTCTTCCATCTCACCCTCTAAATGGAAGTACGGTCCATTAGAGGGATATGCCTACTCTAAACTACACCACTAAGACGGGTGAGAAACTCTTTGGAAAAGTCACTTTAGACGGACCCGACCGATACGGGTAGACGAGCTCTTACGAAAAACTAAAACTGAGGATCCCTCGCGCGGGTATCCTAAAAACAAAGGGTCAACGGAATGGTCAAAAGTCGGGATCCCAACGAGGCGTAAAAACATTGCGAACTCACGTAAAAATCGTAGAAGGAACTGGGATCCTAGACCTGCGCACTTGGCAGTCGTTGTCCTAATTGGACTTCCTATCTCCCACCCAGTTGATGGTCACCACGCCCAAGCACGGTCAGATATAAAAGTCACCATGACCCGCACTCTATATTATAAGTCGTTACTGATTCATGGTCATTGTCACTTGTCAACTCATCTCTTTCTCGATCCTTTCTGTGGTTAATCGTACAGATCTAAATCTCTTGATCAACGATCTTATTGACAATGACCCATAGATAGTAGAGTATACCTATAGCATGATTTCATGAAGATTATCTAACTTTGTGGTAACATATTCTTATTGATGATGTAATAATATCCGAGATGTTTCTTGGATAATAGCTCTGTATATCTTAGCTATATAAGAGAAGGTATCCGTATCTATACACATGATTTATATTATTATTATATTATATATATATTCATACCTAAGTACCTTATATGATTGACTTTACAGATTTAATGAAACGTCCACTCTATCAATTATGAGGGACTTCACCAGTGAAATTAGTTATCTCCTTCCAAGTTACCAATACCATGGATAGGCCATGCATACCCAAATCTACGCAATTTACATCACCCTTGGATTTCACAGCACATCGTCTTACTTTACACGCGCATCAGAATGGATCTCCAACGCTATAAGCACTTGCATACTGTTGGAAGAAATGAGTGCATTGTTATTTCTGGGAACTCTAGGCTCTCTTATATAGAGGAGAGTCCTATGGGTAAAGTACATAAGATGGATACAGAGAAAATAAAATAAGAAAACGATACACATAGAATACGAAAACTGTTGACGCATATTAAGTATCTGTATCTCTTTGCTATTTTATTTTCTTGTTATTCCCTTTATGTAATTTACCCATAGGCTACTCTCCTATATAAGAGAGCCTAGGGCTATGGAATAGAATAACTCATTCACGTTTCCCAACATGGTATCAGAGCGACGGTCCTAGACCGGAGTTCTCGAAACCCTAACCCTAACCCGCCCCACCCGCCGGCCTCTCTTCTCTCTCCGCTCCTCGGCGCCGCTCTTGTCTCCGATCCGATCGCCGGTCTTCGCCGTTCGCCTGCAGCGCCGCTTCGATCTGCGCATCTCGCTCCTGCGATCTCAGCGCATCTAGCGTGCGGCGCATCTAGCGCATATAGCGCGCAACGTGCGCATCTAGCGCACAACCTGCAGCGCTTCTCCGATCTCGCGCGCATCTAGCGCGCAACCTGCAACGTGGGCACTCAGCGCGTAGTGCGCCTCCACCAACTGTGCGCTCTCCTGCGCGCATCCAGCCACTGCGCGCTCCACCAACGTGCGGCGTGACTCCAGCGCGCATCCAGCCACTGCGCGCTATCCTGTGCGCTGTGCACCAGTGATCATCCAGTAGCGCCCACGCGCGTGCTTCCTGCACGTGCCTGCGTGCCCCAAGCCCTAAAACTCTAGGGCACAGATCTTGATATACATGGGGTTAGTTGCCTGACGTCTACACACGCAACTAATCCCATCTATGTCATTGTAGACGAAGATTGTTGTCTCTCGGTCACTCCAGTTTTCCATCTCCAATATGTCAGAAAGTGTTGACGCATAGGCTATTTTGTATCTCTTTGTTATTTTATTTTCTTGTTATTCTCTTTATGTAATTTACCCATAGGCTACTCTCCTATATAAGAGAGCCTAGGGCTATGGAATAGAACATCTCATTCACGTTTCCCAACATGGTATCAGAGCGACGGTCCTAGACCGGAGTTCTTGAAACCCTAAACCCCACCCGCCGGCCCTCTTCTTCTCCCTCTCTCTCTCTCTCGATCGGCGCGCCATCCAACGCCGTCGCCTCTGCTGTGCGTGCTTGTGCGCATCACCAGCGCTTCCCTGGCGCGCTGCAGCCCTCACGATCTGCAGCCCTAGCACCTGTGCGCTACATCCCTTGCATCTGCGCGCGGTCCTTGGCGCCTGTGCGCTACAGCCTTAGCGCCTGCGCCCTTCCTGTGTGCATCTGTGCACTGGTGCGCTAGAACCGTGCGCATCTGTGCGCACTGGTGCGTGTTGAAGTAACGCACTGTGCGCACTTTTCGCCCCAGTTGCACACGCGGGTAGCGGCTTCTTGTTGCCCTTGCGTGTGACCTTTGTGCTCGCGTATCCAGACCATATCCAGACCGTAGCGCGCACATAATCATGGGGGTAGTTGCTTGACGTCTACACAAGCAACTAATCCCTCTATGTCATTGTAGACAAAGATTATCTTCTCTTAGTCACTCCAGTCTTCCATCTCCAGTATGTCAGAAAGCAAGGCAGATACCCCATCTATGGGCGCATTTCGTGGTCCAGCGCCCATCGTCAAGATGGATGGTACGAACTATGAACTGTGGGCAATGCAGTTCATGAGTATGATGAAGTCCACGGGCAAGAAGCATATTCTCACAGAGCCCGAGCCTGCAGAGAAGACTGGAGTTCATGCCTCATGGGAGGCAGACGACGCATATGCCAAGGTGTGGCTATCTGGCACATTGGCTATTGAAATCGCCAATGACATTCTACATCAACCCACAGCCAAAGACATGTGGGATATCCTCGCAGCGACCTATTCTCAGGCAAAGAATGAAACGAAGATCCTGCAACTACAACATGATATATTCACGATAAAGCAGAATGGTCGTCCGTTACATTCTCTCTATACATCTTTGAGAGGAATGTTTGAGAAGCTTTATAGCTTCATGCCTCTTACCGCCACACCAGAGCAGCAGAAAACATACAGGAATGCAACGATGGTGGGTGTGTTTCTCGCTGCACTTGATCCAGAGTATGAGGCCGCACGTTCACAGATCTTGGCGGACTCGACTATTCCTCCCATGGAGGAGGCTTTTCACAGATTGAGTAGGATAACTGTACCTTCAGCAGCTGCTAGTCAGAATCCCTCAGCCATGGCGGCCAACAGGGGCCGTGGTTCTCATTACCAGGGCCGTGGACGTACTCCCCGTGGAAGGGGTGGTCGCACTAGGCCTACATGCTCATATTGTCACCGCATCGGACATACTGAGGACACATGCTACTCAAAGCATGGATTTCCTGCATCTGCACGAGTCGCTGAGCAGATAGAGCCTCCTTCTGCTGCTTCACTGGATCAACGTTTTGATGATCTGGTTGCCCGCCTCAGGGGCATTATCCCACCATCTGGCCCAGCACCGATGACAGAGAGTCATACTGATGTTGCTGCTTCTGCTTCTGCGTCTGCCTCTACGAGTACTTCAGGTAGTACACTTGCACTTCATAGTAGTAGATCGGATACATTGCCATGGATCATGGACTCAGGCGCTACACATCATCTATGTGGCGACCAGAGTCTACTTTCAGGATATACTCAGATCCCTCCAGGACGGACAGTAGTGATTGCCAATGGCACACATTCCCCCATCACGGGTCAGGGGGAGATTAGATTGACATCCTCTATGCAGCTCAAGAATGTTTTACATGCACCGCATTTTTCTATGAATCTTTTGTCAATCAGTCAGATTACGAAGGATCTCCAATGTCGAGCTATTTTTGATCCATCTTCTTTGATTTTTCAGGACATCCGTACGGGCAACGTGATTGGTCATGGCTATGAGCAAGGAGGCCTCTATCGTCTGAACCAGACCCCATTTGCCGGAATCACATCTTCTCCCGCTAGACAAGTATCTTCTCTCCTGTGGCATCTGCGTTTTGGTCATCTACCGCTTCAGAAGTTGCGTCTTGTCTTACCTTATAGTTTTTCTCACACACCTATCCAGTGTGAGGCGTGTCAGTTGGGAAAACATCACAGGTCATCATTTCCCAGTAGTCAAGGTCGGAGTAGTAACTCCAAATTTGAGTTGTTTCATGTTGATGTCTGGGGTCCAAGTCGTGTTCCCGATCATCAGGGGCACAGGTTTTATATTGTTTTTGTGGATGATTTCTCAAGAGCATCATGGGTTTTTCTAATGAAAAATAAGTCTGAAGCTGGAAATATTATTATTCAATTTCTAAATGAGATTCAGAATGTTTTTTCCACAACTGTCAAGATTATGAGAAGTGACAATGCCTTAGAGTTATGCACCAATAATCTAGCCAACTACTACTCCTCTAAAGGAATTGTTCACCAAACATCCTGTGCCCATACGTCTCAACAAAATGGTGTTGCAGAAAGAAAACACCGTCACCTACTTGATGTCACAAGGTCACTTCTCATTCAGAGTCATGTTTCGTATTCATACTGGGGTGATGCAGTTCTTACTGCATGTTATCTTATAAATCGTATGACATCGTCTGTCTTGAATGAACAGATTCCTTTCTCACTGATTTATCCTGACAAGGATCTGTTCACTCTTACCCCTCGTGTGTTTGGGTCAGTCGCGTTTGTCCATCAGTTGTCGCCCGGTTCTGACAAGCTCTCTCCTAGAGCTGTCAAGTGTGTCTTTGTGGGGTACTCCAGAACTCAAAAGGGGTACAAGTGTTTTGACCCTGTGCGTCGGCGGTATATGATCAGTGCAGATGTTACATTCTTTGAATCCATCATGTATTTCTCAGATTCTGGGAAGATGCAGCCGCCACCTATATCCCCTGACATTGTATTCATGGCACCACCAACATCACAACCGCCACCAACATCTGAACCACCACCACCACCGCCACCGCCATCAATAGTACCTCCGTTACCATTCCATTACACCCGGAGGCCGAATCAAGCTCATGGTCCTGACCAGTCAACTAGCTCGCCTATGGTATGTAATGAGAATATTAATGTTGATGGATCTGACGACATTTCTCAGCAGGGTGCATTACAGGAGCATGGTGATACCACAGAGGACCTAGATATTCCAATCGCTCTACGGAAGCCGAAGAGAAGCTGTGTCCAGTATCCAGTATCAGCAGTTGTGTCGTTTGAGAGGCTATCTGGACCATTCAGGACGTTTGCATTGGCACTTTCAGCTACAGCCATTCCACGGAACCATCATGATGCTATGCAGGATGCTAGATGGCGACTAGCAATGGAAGAGGAGATGGAGGCACTTCAGTCTAGAGGAACCTGGAGTTTGGTTCCTATACCTCCAGATGTTAGCCCGGTGAGTTGCAAATGGGTGTTTACAGTTAAGCACAATGCAGATGGTTCCATTGACAGGTACAAGGCACGCCTTGTTGCTCGGGGCTTCACGCAGACATATGGGGTAGATTACCTAGACACCTTCTCCCCTGTGGCGCGTCATTCTACTTTACGGATCCTACTATCTGTTGCGGTTGCTAAAGACTGGCCACTCTATCAACTGGACGTAAAGAATGCATTTTTGTATGGAGACTTGCAGGAGGAAGTCTATATGCAACAGCCACCTGGTTTTGCTGTTGAGGGGGAGTGTTCCAAGGTTTGCAGATTGCATAAGGCCATCTATGGTCTTAAGCAGAGCCCCAGAGCATGGTTTCAGAAGCTTTCAGACCTATTTGAGAAACAAGGATATAAACGCTCCAATGCTGATCATTCCTTGTTCGTGCAGAAGACGGCGAGAGGTATCATTGTAATCATGGTTTATGTTGATGATATCTTGATTACAGGTGATGATGACCAAGGCATTAAGCAAGCAAAGGAAAGGCTGGGGACCGAGTTTGTCACCAAGGACTTGGGAGTCCTTAGATATTTCCTGGGGCTGGAATTTGCTAGAAATCCATATGGATTAGTCATGACACAGAGGAAGTATGTCACAGATCTACTGAGTGAGACAGGTATGCTAGGGTGTCGACCTGCTACGACACCAATGGACCCTAGCATGAAGCTGTATGATGATGACACAGAAGAGGTGGATCAGAGAAGGTACAGAGAACTGGTGGGCAAATTACTGTATGTCACTATCACTAGACCTGATATACAGTTTGTAGTGAGTCGTGTGAGCCAGTTCATGGAGCAACCACGCCAGGTCCATATGGATGCCATACACATGATTCTGAGATATCTAAAATCATCTCCAGGTGCAGGCTTGATATTTAAGAAAGGAAAGGAGATTTCTGTTACAGGATGTGCGGATGCAGACTATGCAGGATGCCCCAAGGACAGGAAGTCAACATCAGGGTTTGCAGTCTATGTTGGAGATGCTCTAGTTTCGTGGAAGAGCAAGAAGCAGCCAGTAGTAGCTAGATCCAGTGCTGAATCAGAATATAGGGCTATGGCCCAGGCGAGCACAGAAATGATGTGGGTAAAATCCTTACTTGCAGACCTATGTATTGACATACCTCTTCCTATGAGGTTGGAATGTGACAATCAGGCTGCCTTGTTCATTGCAAATAACCCAGCTTTTCATGAGAGGACCAAGCATATTGAGGTTGACTGTCACTACATACGTGACATGATTCAGAAGGGGTTCATTGCTACATCTCACGTCACATCAGAGAATCAGACTGCTGATATTTTCACCAAGGCATTATTTAAAGGCCCATTCCAGAAGTGTGCGTCCAAGCTGAGCATGATTGATATCTATGCTCCATCTTGAGGGGGAGTGTTGACGCATAGGCTATTTTGTATCTCTTTGTTATTTTATTTTCTTGTTATTCTCTTTATGTAATTTACCCATAGGCTACTCTCCTATATAAGAGAGCCTAGGGCTATGGAATAGAACATCTCATTCACGTTTCCCAACAGAAAGCAAGGCTGATATCCCATCTATGGGCGCATTTCGTGGTCCAGCGCCCATTGTCAAGATGGATGGTACGAACTATGAACTGTGGGCAATGCAGTTCATGAGTATGATGAAGTCTACGGGTAAGAAGCATATTCTTACCGAGCCCGAGCCTGCAGAGAAGACTAGAGTTCATGCCTCATGGGAGGCTGATGATGCTTATGCCAAGGTGTGGCTATCTGGCACATTGGCTATTGAAATCGCCAATGATATTCTACATCAACCCACAACCAAAGACATGTGGGATATTCTGGCAGCAACGTACTCTCAAGCGAAGAACGAGACGAAAATTCTGCAACTACAACATGATATCTTCACGATAAAGCAAAATGGTCGTCCTTTACATTCTCTCTATACATCATTGAGAGGGATGTTCGAGAAGCTCTATAGCTTCATGCCTCTTACTGCCACACCAGAACAACAGAAGATATACAGGAATGCGACGATGGTGGGTGTGTTTCTCGCTGCACTTGACCCAGAGTATGAGGCAGCACGTTCACAGATTCTGGCAGACTCGACTATTCCTCCCATGGAGGAAGCTTTTCACAGATTGAGCAGGATCACAGTACCTTCAGCAGCAGCGAATCAGAATCCCTCAGCTATGGCGGCCAACAGAGGTCGCGGATTTCATCATCAGGGACGTGGACGTACCCCTCGTGGAAGGGGTGGCCGCACTAGGCCAACTTGCTCATATTGTCACCGAGTTGGACATACTGAAGATACATGCTACTCAAAGCATGGATTTCCTGCATCCGCACGAGCAACCGAGCAGATAGAGCCCCCGTCTGCTGCTACACTAGATCAACGATTTGATGATCTAGTTGCCCGCCTCAGGGGCATTATTCCACCATCTGGTCCAGCACCAACTGAACAGAACCATACTGATGCTGCTGTTTCTGCCTCTGCCTCTACGAGTACTTCAGGTAGTACACTTGCTCTCCACAGTAGTAGATCGGATACATTGCCTTGGATCATGGACTCGGGCGCTACACATCATCTATGTGGCGACCAGAGTCTACTTATAGGATATACTCAGATTCCTCCAGGACGGACAGTGGTGATTGCCAATGGCACACATTCCCCTATCACGGGTCAGGGGGAGATTAGATTGACATCCTCTATGCAGCTCAAGAATGTTTTGCATGCACCACATTTTTCTATGAATCTGTTGTCAATTAGTCAGATTACGAAGGATCTTCATTGTCGAGCTATTTTTGATTCATCTTCCTTGATTTTTCAGGACATCCATACGGGCAACGTGATTGGTCATGGCTATGAGCAAGGAGGCCTTTATCGTCTGAACCAGACCCCATTTGTCGGAATCACAGCTTCTCCCGCAGAACAAGTATCTCCTCTCCTGTGGCATCTGCGTCTTGGTCATTTACCGCTTCAGAAGTTGCGTCTAGTTCTACCTTATAGTCTTTCTCACACACCTATCCAGTGTGAGGCGTGTCAGTTGGGAAAACATCACAGGTCATCCTTTCCCAGTAGTCAAGGTCGGAGTAGTAACTCCAAGTTTGAGTTGTTTCATGTCGACGTCTGGGGTCCGAGTCGTGTTCCCGATCATCAGGGGCACAGGTTTTATATTGTATTTGTGGATGATTTTTCTAGAGCATCATGGGTATTTCTAATGAAAAATAAGTCTGAAGCTGGAAATATTATTATTCACTTTCTAAATGAGATTCAGAATGTTTTTTCCACTACGGTCAAAATCATGAGAACTGACAATGCCTTAGAGTTGTGCACCAACAATCTAGCTAACTACTACTCTTCTAAAGGAATTGTTCACCAAACATCCTGCGCTCATACGTCTCAACAAAATGGGGTTGCAGAAAGAAAACACCGTCACCTACTTGATGTTACAAGGTCACTTCTCATTCAGAGTCATTGTCCGTATTCCTACTGGGGAGATGCAGTCCTCACTGCATGTTATCTTATAAATCGTATGCCCTCGTCTGTCGTGAATGAACAGGTTCCTTTTTCACTTATTTATCCTGACAAGGATCTGTTCATTCTTACTCCTCGTGTGTTTGGGTCAGTCGCATTTGTCCATCAGTTGTTGCCTGGTTCTGACAAGCTCTCTCCTAGGGCTGTCAAGTGCGTCTTTGTGGGGTACTCCAGAACTCAAAAGGGGTACAAGTGTTTTGACCCAGTGCGTCGGCGGTATATGATCAGTGCAGATGTTACATTCTTTGAATCCATTATGTATTTTTCAGAATCCGGGAACACGCAGCCACCACCTATATCTCCTGATACCGTATTCATGGCACCACCAACATCACAACCGTCACCACCATTACCACCACCACCACCGCCACCACCACCACCGCCATCAACAGTATCCTCGTTACCATTCCATTACACCCGCAGGCCGCCTCCAGCTCATGGTCCTGACCAGTCAACTAGCTCTCCTATGGTATGTAATGAAAATATTAATGTTGATGAATCTAACGACATTTCTCAGCAGGATGCATTACAGGAGCATGGTGTTACCACAGAGGATCTGGATGTTCCAATCGCTCTACGCAAGCCGCAAAGAAGTTGTGCCAAATATCCAGTATCAGCAGTCGTGTCGTTTGAGAGGCTATCTGGACCCTTCAGGACGTTTGCATTGGCACTTTCAGCTACAGACATTCCACGGAACCACCATGAGGCTTTGCAGGATTCTAGATGGCGGCTAGCAATGGAGGAAAAGATGGCAGCACTTCAGTCTAGAGGAACATGGAGTTTGGTTACTATACCTCCAGATGTCAACCCGGTGAGTTGCAAATGGGTGTTTACAGTTAAACACAATGCGGATGGCTCCATTGACAGGTACAAGGCACGCCTAGTCGCAAGGGGATTCACACAGACATATGGGGTAGATTACCTTGACATATTCTCCCCTGTGGCGCGTCATTCCACTCTGCGGATCCTGTTATCAGTTGCAGTTACTAGGGACTGGCCACTCTATCAACTAGATGTGAAGAATGTATGGAGACCTGTAGGAGGAAGTCTACATGCAACAGCCACCAGGTTTTGCTGTTGAGGGGGAGTGTTCCAAGGTTTGCAGGTTACATAAGGCCATCTATGGCCTTAAGCAGAGCCCCAGAGCATGGTTCCAGAAGCTGTCAGACCTCTTTGAGAAACAAGGATATAAACGCTCAAATGCTGATCATTCCTTGTTTGTACAGAAGACGGCGAGAGGTATTATTGTAATCATGGTTTATGTTGACGATATCTTGATTACAGGTGATGATGACCAGGGTATTAAGCAGGCAAAGGAAAGGCTGGGGACCGAGTTTGTCACCAAGGACCTGGGAGTCCTTAGATATTTTCTGGGGCTGGAATTTGCCAGGAATCCGCATGGATTAGTCATGTCACAGAGGAAGTACGTTACAGATCTACTGAGTGAGACAGGTATGCTAAGGTGTCGACCTGCTACGACACCAATGGACCCTAGCATGAAGATGTATGATGATGACACAGAGGAGGTGGACAAGAGAAGATATAGAGAACTGGTAGGCAAATTGTTATATGTCACGATCACTAGGCCAGATATATTATTTGCAGTGAGCCGGGTGAGCCAGTTCATGGAGCAGCCACGCCAGGTGCATATGGATGCAATACACATGATACTTAGATATCTCAAATCTTCTCCAGGTAAAGGTCTGCTATTCAAGAAAGGAAAGGGGATTTCTATCTCAGCATGCGCAGATGCAGACTATGCAGGATGTCCTAAGGATAGGAAGTCCACCTCAGGATATGCTGTCTATGTAGGAGATGCTCTAGTCTCATGGAGGAGCAAGAAACAAACTGTGGTAGCAAGATCTAGTGCTGAATCGGAATATAGGGCTATGGCCCAGGCTACTACAGAGATGATGTGGGTAAAAGCGGTGCTGACAGATTTATGCTTAGATGTACCACTTCCTATGAACTTGGAGTGTGATAATCAGGCTGCCTTGTTTATTGCAAACAACCCTGCATTCCATGAACGGACCAAGCATATTGAGGTGGATTGTCACTTCATACGTGATATGATTCAGAAAGGATTCATTGCCACATCTCATGTTACCTCAGAGAACCAGACTGCAGATATATTCACCAAGGCACTGCTACGAGGTCCATTTCAGAAGTGTGCTTCCAAGCTGAGCATGATCGACATCTATGCTCCATCTTGAGGGGGAGTGTTGACGCATATTAAGTATATGTATCTCTTTGCTATTTTATTTTCTTGTTATTCCCTTTATGTAATTTACCCATAGGCTACTCTCCTATATAAGAGAGCCTAGGGCTATGGAATAGAATAACTCATTCACGTTTCCCAACAAAAACATATAAATATCTCTACACTCCCCTCAAGATGGAGCATAGATGTCAATCATGCCCAGCTTGGATAAACACTTCGGAATGGTCCTCTAAGCAATGCCTTGGTAAAGATATCTGATGTTTGCTCTCCCGAACTGACATATGAGGTAGAAATCAAACCCTTCTGAATCATATCTCTAGTGTAATGACAATCTATCTCAATATGTTTTGTTCTCTCATAGAATGCAGGGTTGTTTCAATGAATAGAGAAGCCTGATTATCACATTGTAACTGTATGGGTAGAGTAACATCTATATGCAAATCTACTAACACTACTCGAACACACATCATTTCTGTACTTGCTTGCGCCACAGCCCTGTATTCAGATTCGACACTTGATCTAGCCATAACTGTTTGTTTCTTGCTTCTCCAAGAAACAAGAGAACTGCCAATGAACACCGCGAAGCCCAAAGTAAACTTCCTATCTTTAGGACACCCTACATAGTCAGTATCAGCGCATGCAGATACAGAGAGAGCTGCTCCTTTCTTGAAAAATAGTCCTGCAACTGGAGAAGATTTTAGATATCTCAGTATCATGTATATGGCATCCATATGTACTTGTCGAGGTTGCTCCATGAACTGACTCACTCGACTCACGATAAAGGAGATATCTGGTCTGGTAATAGTAACATAAAGGAGGTTTCCCACCATTTCTCTGTATGTCCTCTTATCATCCTCATCTGTATCATCATTGTTGGAGTATAAGTTGTATGCGCCTGTTATGTTGTAGCAGGGTAAATGGATCCTGGAGAAGATCCATTTACCCCATCCAGTGTTTAGTCCCACATGGACCAGCGGTGGGACTTGGAGGCTCTGGGAAGGCTATATAAGGAGCCCCAGACCTCCTGTACTCATTGAGAAATTCAATAGAATATCCGCCCCGTTGAGGGCTTCTCCTGTGGTTTCATCCCGCTCCTCATGGAGTAGGGTTCCACATAAAAATCTTTGTGTTCTTCGTGATTATTCTTCTTTATTATGTTATCCCGCTTCCGCTTTCTATTTTATAACATGGTATCAGAGCGGGTTCGATTCTCGAGGATTTGTTGTTTGCTGTTTTTATTCGAGATTCGATTGTTTTTAAGATTATTCAGATTCATGTATTGTTGAAGATCAGTCGAGATTGTTGATCATTCGAGATTCGTTTGAAGATTATTCTGCATTCAAAGTTCTGGAGATCTGTTCTTTTCCAGAGATTAAAAGGTGTGGGAACCCTAATTTCATAGGGTCGATGCACATTGGGTTATCAAGAACCCTAACCCCCGCTTCATTCAATCGAGTATGCCTGCAGTTCTTCCGATCCCCAGCAGGTAGTACAGGATCCAGGGGCGATCCTGGCGCACCCCCCTCCGGTTCAGCCCTCGCATGCCCTCGGCACCACCATCCGAAGACCCAAGGCGATGGCGATGGCGAACCACACCACGCCCTCCACACAGCGCCAGTCCAGCGCGATTGATGCCGCAACCTCCAGGCCTCTCGCAGGCGCGATGTCATCAGCACGACAATTCCTTCCTCATCGCGCAGCCCCTCGCGCGACCTCCCAGGTCGGCCTCCATCTCGCCTTGGCCAGGCGGCGCCCCAGTCGCACCCAGCACAATCCCGCGCGCCCCAGTCGGCCCGCCTATGATGCGCAGGTCTTGTAGAGTCCAGGCGGAGGCTCCATCGCCCGGCTCCTTCACGAGCCCTTACCCCGCAGGCGGCGCACTCGCGCACCAGGGGCGGAGACCTCCCTCTAACAGCTGCAGGCCAACCCCGGGCGACTCCATGCGCAGGCGGCGCACCCATCTTCTCGTGCGCAAGCGCACGCGAATCTCCTGGCGACACGACTTCGCCTTTCAGCAGAACCTCCAGGCGGAGGTACCTTTGTCAAAGCAGCGGCGGCGCGCAGCACTAGCGGGTCCTTACGACCTCCATCTCCTTCAGCGCGAGTCTCCAAGTTCAGGCGCCCCCCCTCCCGAAACCGCGCGCGCTCCCGATCTTCCCCCCGCGCGCCCTAGTTGCTCAGACCTCCCCCATCCTCCCAGCGGCGGCGGCAACACTAGCGCCCTTTCCTTCCGAGGGTTTCCATACGGGGAAACCTAAAGAGTTGTGGTTTATTTAAAAAAAAAAGGGGGTGGGAGGAGCCCTAAACAGTGTGGTTGTATTAAAAAAATAAAAAAAATGAGAGGGGAGAAAGCAGGCCCAACAGGCTAAAAAAAAAATCCGACTGGGCCGTAAAAAAAAAGAGTGGGGCATCTCTTGGTCCAAGTGGACCGCATTCAAAAAAAAAAGAGAGAGAGAAGAAGAAGAAATGAGAAAAGGCGCGTACAATAAAAAAAAGCCGTACGCATATTGGTAAAAAAAAAAGCGAGGAGTTTGTTCTTTGAAAGAGTCGCATACAAAGAAAAGCCGTATGCAAATTTCAAAAAAAAATGATGTTGTTTAAAAAAAAAAAGAAGAAGAAAAAGTGACGGCTAAAAAAAATGACAAAGCCGCAAGTTTCATGTTCTTGTTGTTTACCCCTATTTATCTTGTCTTCTCCCAACTTGGTCGACGTCCACGTTTTTCCGACAAGTATGGGAGAAAGGGGGAGTATATGTAGAGTCACAGGTCTGTTCATGATCCAGATTCCAGATTCAGATGTCAGTCTCCAGACCAGCCAGTTGATCAGACTCTACAGTTGTTCAGACTCGACGATCATTGTTTCCGAGTCTCCAATTTCAGACACGCACGAGTGTGCGGTCATTGTCAGATGAGCATAAGTTGCCATCTTTGTCAGAGGTCCCCATCAATCTTCTAGTTGTCAGGCCAGAGTTTTCATGTGAGCCATAGGGACTCCAGAGTAGAGGACCATTCCCTATGCCATTGAGGGCAAGGGTTTTCATGTGGTATCATAGGTACACCAGAGCAGTGCACCATTCTCTGAGCCAGATGGGAGAGACCCAGTTCTCCGACGAGGAGACTCCAGGCGCAAGTTCAGACTCGATGGTCAGGTTCCGAGTCTTCAGTTGACTCACACTCCAGCCCGTTCGTCCTCCTCACCTGCACGGCATGAGAAGCAACGTCCTCGACTGCAGCATGTGCGCGTTGGGTTGATATTGTCCGTAGTGTCCTGTAGCGTTGAGTTGAGTTTCTTTCTGTTTGTCCAAGCTGAGCATTGCATGCTCCAGCTTGAGGGGGAGTGTTGGAGTATAAGTTGTATGCGCCTGTTATGTTGTAGCAGGGTAAATGGATCCTGGAGAAGATCCATTTACCCCATCCAGTGTTTAGTCCCACATGGACCAGCGGTGGGACTTGGAGGCTCTGGGAAGGCTATATAAGGAGCCCCAGACCTCCTGTACTCATTGAGAAATTCAATAGAATATCCGCCCCGTTGAGGGCTTCTCCTGTGGTTTCATCCCGCTCCTCATGGAGTAGGGTTCCACATAAAAATCTTTGTGTTCTTCGTGATTATTCTTCTTTATTATGTTATCCCGCTTCCGCTTTCTATTTTATAACAATCATCGATAGCTTCATGTTAGGATTCATAGGAGTAGTAGAAGGTCGACACCCAATCATGCATGTCTCAACAAGCATGTCTGTTACATTTTTTCTTTGGGTCATCACAAGACCTACGCATTCCTAGCAAATTCCAACTCTAAGAAATACCTTAGGATGCCCATATCCTTGGTAATAAATTGACGACCCAGAAATTCTTTTGCCATCTTTATTCCCTGCACATCATCTCCTGTAACAACTATATCATCAATATATACCATGATAACAACTGTACCTCTAGGTGTTCTCTGCACAAATAATTAATGATCTGCATTTGACCTCTAAACATCTGCCGTTAAATCAGATCCGAGAACTTCTGAAACCATGCCCTTGGACTTTGTTTAAGGTCATATATTGTATTATGGAGTCTACATACCTGTTGACACTCCCCCTCAGCAACAAACCCCGGAGGCTGCTGCATGTATACCTCCTCCTGTGATCTTTATACAAAAATGCATTTTTAATATCTAGTTGAAATAAGGACCAGTCACGTACCACTGCAACTGAGAGAAGAACACGTAACGTGGAGTGACGAGCAAGAGGAGAGGACGTGTCCATATAATCTATACCATAGGTCTGGGTAAAACCACGTGCCACCAATCTTGCATTGTAACAATCAAGGCTCCCATCTGCATGATGTTTAACAGTAAACATCCATTTGCAACTGACAATAGAGGCACCAGGAGGAGCAGACACCAAACTCCATGTACCAGGAGATTGCAAGGCAACCATCTCTTCCTCCATAGCTAAACGCCAATGACTATCTTTCAAGGCCTCCTGGTAAGTCCGTGGAATGTCCACGGTAAACAAAGCAACTGCAAATTTCTGAAAATCCCATGTCAAGCGATGAAAAGACACATGGGAAGCAAGCGGATATGACGCACATGTACGCTTTTGCTTCCGAATAGCAATGGGTATATCTAGGTCGTCTAGAACTTCCTCATGTAATGATTCCTGCACAGAAATATCTCCAGACCCATCATTAGAAACCATGTTATCAGAACTAACCTGGGGCATGCTGGATGACGGGCGATGACCAAGAGCAGAAACTGGACAACAGGTATAGAATTTAGGTAATGGTGGAACAATGGTCACATGCGGTTGTGATGAGGGAAGTAGTGGTGGTGGTGGTGGTAGAGGTGGTGGTGTAACAGGTATGGGAGACAATTGACTCAGAGGAGGAGGTGGCATGTAGACTTCAGTATCATACTCTGAAGAGGCCAACCTGTCACCTGAAGGAGAGAAATACATCACAGACTCAAAAAATGTGACATCAACACTTATATAGTATTTCCTATGTAAAATATCATGGCACCGATATCCCTTCTAGGTTCTGGAGTACCCAACAAACACACATATGACGACTCTGGGAGAGAACTTGTCAAGACCTGGAGCCAACTGGTGAACAAATGCAATAGAGACAAAGACACGAGGAGGAAGAGAGAATAGCTCCTTCTCAGGGAAGGCTATAGTGAAAGGAATTTCTCACCAAAAACAGACGAAGGCATGCGATTCACAAGATAACATGCCGTAAAAATATCATCACCCCAAAACGAGTGTAGTGCACGACTCTGGATAAGAAGGGTTCGAGTGACGTCAAGTAAATGTCGATGCTTCCTCTCTACAACACCATTTTGCTGAGAGGTGTAAGCACATGATGTTTGACGTATTATACCACGTGAGGAGAAGAAATATGATAGCGCACGAGTACAAAACTCCAAAGCATTATCGGTCCTCACAGATTTCACAAAACAAAGATTCTGCACTTCATTGATAAAAAATTTGATCACATCTTCTGCTTCAGATTTATTCTTCAATAGAAAGACCCATGACAAACGGGAATACTCATCTACTGCAACAAGATAAAACCTGTGTCCATGGTGATCAAGAACACAACTTGGACCTCAAATATCGACATGGAATAACTCTAAAAGGGAGCTACTACTCCGACTCTGGTGACTGAGAAAAGCAGATCGATAATGCTTTCCCAACTGAAATGCTTCATAGTGGAAGGAGGAACCTGGAGAATGAGTCCCATCGGCTATCGCCACAGTTCTCTCCGGAGGAACCTGTCTATATGCAGTAAGCTGCTCTTTGTCTCCACATAAATGATGGGTCGCCCCGGAGTCCATAATCCACTCTGTAATCGCAGTTCCATGACAAGAGATAAAAGCATAAGGACTACCTAAGGTGTTGGTTGTAGATGACGTACTAGCAGAAGCAGAAGCTGCCACATCTGAATGTCCTCTTGGAGATGAGGCAGGAGGCATGATATCCCTAAATCTCGTCACGAGATCATCAAATCTCTGATCTTAAGTAGAAGGTGCTGGAGACTCAACTTGTTCCGCTACCCGTACTGATGCTGTGAAATCATGCTTAGAATAGCATGTATCCTCTTAATGACCGGGACGATGATAATACGTGTAGGGCTAACGGATTCGAACCCCTCTACCACAGGGTCCATGTTCACGAAAGGTAGATGGGTCGCCTCTGCCCCTAGAGGCTGCCATTGTTGAAGAAGTCTGGCTAGTAGAAGAGGTCGAGATAGTGATCCTGCTAACTCTACGAAAGGCTTCCTCCATGGGAGGAATAGTAGCATCCGCAAGTATCTGAGAGCGAGCAACGTCATATTCAGGATCAAGTGGAGCAAGGAATACACCAACCATGGTAGCATTCATGTATGTCTTCTATTGCTCAGTAGTAGCCGTCAGAGGCATGAAGTTGTGGAGTTTCTCAAACATCCCATGTAAGGATGTGTACAGTGAGTGAAGAGGTCGCATGTTCTGCTTGATAGTGAAGATATCATGCTGGAGTTGAAGGATCTTGGTCTCATTCCTTGCCTGAGAATAAGTTCTTGCGAGAAGATCCCATATTGCCTTGGCAATGGGCTAATGCAACACGTCATTGGCGATCTCTATCGTCAATGTACCTGACAGCCAAACTTTGGTACATGCGTCGTCCGCCTCATCGAGGCGTGAATATCTGTTTTCTCCATTGGTTCATCATCGGTAAGAATATGCTTTTTACCATTAGACTTCATAAGGCTCATGAACTGCATATCCCAAAGCTCATAATTAGTCCCGTCCATCTTGACAATTGGTACCGGACCTCTGAAGGCACATGTGGCGGGTACATCGACTTTGTTTTATGACATGTTGCCGAATGAATATCACAAGGGATTTGTAGACCGATATATAGATGTCTACACGAACATGTGAGGATTCGATTGCATATGTCGACTTATGCAATCAAATCCATACCAAAGTGAACGAAGAGAGAACGATTGAGATGGAGGCCGGCGACAATGAGAGCCAACGGCGAGCGTCGAGGGTCGAGGCGGCAATGTCGAGGGTGGTAGGCGGCGCCGAGGAGGGCAGGCGGTGCCGAGGGGCTGCGGGCTGGCGGCGGGACCTGTAAGACGGTGCTGACGGGAGGGAGCCCTAGCAGGCAGCGACGCTAAGAGAAGGGGGGCTGTTAGGTGGGGATTAGGGGTAGGGTATACGAGCTCTGGTTTAGGACCACCGCTCTGATACCATATTGGAAGAAGTGAGTGCGTTATTATTTCTGGGAACCCTAGGCTCTCTTATATAGAGGAGAGTATTATGGGTAAATTGCATAAGATGGATATAGAGAAAATAAAATACGAAAACGGTACACATAGAATACGAAAACGTATAAATATCTCTACACATACCAAACCATGGAATGGATTGCAAGTGATATCATCACCAGAATGTATCAACTACCACATTAAAGTATCTCATTATGACCACCTTGACATTATCCAATTACCTTAAACTATCCAATAATGTGACAAATTAAACAACCGACTAACTTTCCAATTCTGATACATCTTAAATTTTTGTTTAATGCAGGCAGAACAAAAAAGGCAGAGAAGATAACCGGATATTTACCATACTTATTATTTACCATATTTTATATTTTTCCTATCTATTGCAGTGTGATTGATGCAATATCTAATACAACAAATATCTATATATATTCATAAATGAAGAAAGGGATCCTACTCAATGGAGCAGGTAACTTACCTACTATAATTTCATTTTCTCCACTTTTTTTTATTTTTTGAAAAATTCTTCCATGATTTTTCATAACTATATCCCTCTAATATGTCATTCAAATTTCGTCAAAAATAGAGACTCCTACGGCCTCCATCCAGAACAGGTAAATACAACAAATCTGTGACCATTAAAAAACGACTATCTGGATGGAGGCAGTAAGAGTCTCTTTTTCTGACGAAATTTGAATGACATATTAAAGGGATATGGTTATGAAAATTCATGGAAGCATTTTTTCAAAAAAAATAAAAAAATGACAAAAAATGATAATGGAGTAGGTTAGTTACATACTCCATGGAGTAGGATCCCTTTCCTCTTCATATATATATATAGAGAGAGAGAGAGAGGAGAGAGAGAGTTTGAGCAACTGCTGGAATGAATATCTTAGCTTTCTAAATTTGATTTTTTTAAAAAATAAGGATCAATTTTTAGAAATTGAACCTTTCCAAAGCCAAATTTTTAAACAAGACCACTCTTTGTTTGAGCCTAGAATTATACATGCAACTCTTGTCAATTTCAACAATTAAAAGTTCGAGTTTGAAGGTATAAGCAACATGATGGCAACAAAGAAATGGTTTGATGGTACATGCATGGCAACAAGGAGACTAAGGATTGGATTGTACCTTTTAAATCGTTAATTTGGCAGGAGACATTGGAACAAAACCACACTTGAGAGTCGTTTCAGCAAAGTTATGCGTTGTAGTAAGGCTTGGAAGCTTTCGAGATGAAGCTTAGGTCTCCTCCTGCAACTAGAAGGATGTAGCAACACCCCTTTTGATGGCTGAACAGCTGCACCAATAAGGAGGAAGAGAGACTGGAGCTGCTCCAGAAAAATCTGAAGGAGAAGGAAGGGAATCTTCTTGTTGGAAAATGGGGAGGAGAATTGGGAAGGGGAAAGGGAAGTTATGGCTGGAAATTGGGAAGAGGTCTTGCGGTTTTGGGAATTAAAAGCTAAGAATACAAGAGAGGAAAAGAGGAGGAAGCTTCCTCTTAAATAACATCCTTAGTGACATTATCCTCCATGATGTCACTAATGACATCATCTATAATTACATCATCCATGACCTCATCCTATGACATTACTAGTCTTATAATATATATTTCCATTTTGTATCTTTTTTTTAAATATATCTGCTACCATTGGAAGAAAATTAATTTGATTTTTTTGATTCATTTATTCGAGATGTTTAAAAATATCCGTATCAAACATCGAGCCTTCGACTTTGAAACGTAATATCTCGTTTCGATCGTCTCCGAACAACGATCAATATGAGTTAATATTGATATACTTTTGATCGGGTTTGCATCCTCGAAATTTCTGGGATACGGTTTCGATTTGTGATTAAATTTTGCGATTTAAAAAATATCAAACGATCTTGATGAATGGTCGATTATGTTGGTCTTATTTCGTCGAATCGGATAGGTGGTCTCGGTTTATTTCATGGTTTTCAAATTTGCATTGCAACTTTTCTGTAGCACACATTATGGTGCGGTCTATTTTTGGTCGATTTCACCCGAATGACTTTTGATTTACGATCAATTTATCGATTTAGGTTATTTAACGTTGATTAATAACTTTATTGAGTTATACCGACCCTAATCAGATCGAGTTCGACTTTAATTGGATCCAGATGTTACAGCCAGGTTACTGACTAAGTATTAATTGGCAATCGAGCGACTAGTCCGATAGTCGGGCATTAGTCAGTTTCTTATTTTTTAGATATTTTATATCTGTAAATTTTCTATACATATATTCTTATATATTTACATACATATCTACATTTTCTATATTATTATAATGAAATAAAATAACTTATTGAATTTAAATAGAACATTGAGCATCATACACTAAGTTTCTTTTTGAAAAAACAAAAAAAGGTTAGCTAACAAAAAGTCATCTACGAAAAAATTCCAAAATTTTGTTCAATTTGTTGCTTGATGGGGGCACTCTTTAGAGGAGTGTAAATTCTCTAAGTTGTGGAAAAGAAAGTGCATGGTGCTACGAAGGTCTGGGCTCCTGTCAAAGAGCGATATTGTATGCCTCCTAAGCTGCAGAAACATAAAGAGGTGGAGCAGCAACATTCCCCTTGGATAGTTAATAGAATAGCAAACATATGGAGGTTTGTCTACAGCAGAATCAATAGCTACAGCATGTTCCTTTGACTCCCTTCCAAAAACAGCCCAATGCTCTTGAGCCTTTTGGTGTAGAGTTGAATATGGAGAAGCTCATGCTTCATGTTCAAGTTGAAGAAGTACTTCATTTTGAAGAATTGAGATTCACATATAGGCCGTAGTTGTGTGTTATCTTTGAGAAGGAACACATTTCCCTTGAGTTGTAACAACCTCATAGTAGGCTATATCGTGATATATTGGCGACATATCACTAGTATATCGGTATCGGCTGGGAGATATCTTCCTTCTGTGAGGTAACATCTAGATCTACTCCTATTTATTTGATGAAATTGTGATTGTTAGGGTTTTTGTACGTAGTTGTTAGGTAATGCATTTTCTTGTTTTTTTGGTAAGATTTGAAGTATTTAGTGAGATATTTGGGGAACTAATTTGATATTTTTAAGTTATGGTGTGAAAGTAAGTTAAGTTATAGAAGAATAAAGTTGGATCTCATGTTTTAGACATAGAAAACAAGGTTTTATGGTGCTTTATGTTAACTAAAACTTAGTAATCAATTAAATTCATGAATTAAAAATTAGATCTATAATATAGTGAGATATTTAGGGAACTAGTTTGTGATTTTTGAGTTATGTTGTGATATTAAGCTAAGTTATGAAAGGATAAAGTCGGATCTCATGTTTTCGACATAGAAAATAAGATTCTATGGTGATTTACATTAACTAAAAATTAGTAATTAATTAAATCCGTGAATTAAAAATTAGATTTGTAATTTAGTGAGATATTTAGGGAACTGATATGGAGTTTTTGAGTTATATTTTGATATTAGGGGTTTTATCAATTTTACCCCTCTGAGATATTGCAATATCAATTATACCGCTTCCTTTTTGAGAATATCACTTGTGCCCCTCAAAAGTTCTAGAAATATCAATTGCACCCCTGAGGTTAGTTGTTATTTGCATCTCTCCCAAATGGGCGTTTATGACAATGAGATGTGACATTTGGCCACTGACAGCAACAGAGCAGGTGACTGTTGAATATAGTATTTTAGTATGACTTGGTTGGCAGTTGATGGCCATTAAATAAATAGTAAATTAATGCTCTTGACCATTGGAAGATATGGACCTATTTAACAGTAGCAAAAACCTTGAAAGTTCATTATATAGAAGGAATCAAGAAGGGAGAAATCAAGAAGGCTTTGTTTCATTAAATAAACAGAGAAGAAGGTTTACATGAAGAAGGGATTCCGGTATTTCTTTACAAAATTGTTACATTTCATGATTTTCTATACAGTTTAAGCTGTGTTACAACATGTAACTTATGCGTTGCAATTCGATGGCGTGCCCTTTGCGAAGTTCAACATCCTATTATGGTGATTTTGGAGACCAAATAAGGTGTCTTTGCGACATTCCAGCAGTGGTGAAAACATCAGAAAAACCTTGGAGTAGAGGATTGCGGTTCTACATCTGTCACCATAAGATCTGCAACTTTTTCAGTGGGGGGGAAGCTGCACATCCGGATTGATCCCCAAACACAGATCAGATGATGGCATTAATATCTTTTAAAATTATGGAAGTAGAGAAGCATTTAAGGGAGATGAGTGTTATAATGAAGCTCGTACTGATATTTTTTATGGTTATTGTTGGAGAAAATAAGAGCACTTGTTTATTTCTGAGAACCCTAGGCCCTCTTATATAGTAGAGAGTCCTATGGGTAAATTACATAACGTAGACAACAAGAAAAGAAAATAAAAGAGAAGTACATATATAAATATAAAAACATAAATATCTTCACACTCCCCCTCAAGCTGGAGCATAGATGTCAATCATGCTTAGCTTGGATGAACACTTCTGGAATGATCCCCTGGACAATGGCTTAGTGAAGATGTCTGCGGTTTGCTCTCCAGAGCTAACATGGGAAGTAGAGATCAATCCCTTCTGAATCATGTCTGTGGTGTAATGACAATCCACTTCGATATGTTTTGTTCTCTCATGGAATGCTGGATTGTTTGCAATAAATAGGGCAACCTGGTTATCAGAGTGTAACTCCATGGGTAGAGGAATCTCAACATGTAGATCACATAGCACTGCTCGAACCCACATCATTTCTATACTGGCTTGAGCCATAGCCCTGTACTCAGACTCAACACTAGATCTTGCTACAACGGTTTGTTTCTTGCTTTTCCAAGAAACGAGAGAATTGCCAACAAATATTGCAAACCCTGAAGTGGATTTCCTGTCCTTGGGACATCCTGCATAATCTGCATCAGCATATGCAGATACAGAGAGTGTGTCTCCTTTCCTGAAGAGTAAACCTGAGCCTGGAGTTGATTTCAGATATCTCAATATCATATGTAATGCATCCATATGTATCTGTCGAGGTTGCTTCATGAATTGATTCACTCGACTCACTGCAAATGCAATATCAGGTCTGGTGATTGTAATATAAATGAGCTTACCAACCATCTCTCTGTATCTTCTCTTATCAACTTCATCGGTATCATCATCATATAGCTTCATACTCGGATCCACAGGAGTCGTGGAAGGTCGACATCCCGTCATTTCTGTTTCTGCAAGCATATCTGTAACATACTTCCTCTGGGTCATCACAAGACCCTGTGCCTTTCTAGTAAATTCCAACCCCAAGAAATACCTTAGGGTTCCTAGATCCTTCGTCACAAATTGACAGCCGAGAAAGGCTTTAGTCATCTTGATTCCCTGCTCATCGTCTTCTGTAACAATAATATCATCAACATACACCATAATGACCACAGTACCTCCAGGCGTCTTCTGCACAAATAATGAATGGTTTGCATTTGACCTCTAGAAGCTCTGTCGTTCAATCAGTTCAGAAAGCTTTTGAAACCATGCTCTAGGGCTCTGTTTAAGGCCATATATCGCCTTATGGAGTCTACAAACATGTGCATACTCCCCCTCAGCAGCAAATCCCGGAGGCTGCTGCATCTAGACCTCCTCGTGGAGATCTCCATATAAAAATGCGTTCTTCACATCAAGCTGAAATAGTCGCCAATCCCGTGCAACCGCAACTGAAAGCAGGACACGTAAGGTGGAATGTCGAGCAACTGACGAGAACGTGTCCATGTAATCAACTCCATATGTCTGAGTAAAACCACGTGCAACAAGCCTCACCTTGTATCGTTCCAGGCTTCCATCGGCATGGTATTTAACAGTAAATACCCACTTGCAGCTAACAACAGACGCGCCAGGTGGGGGAGAAACAAGCGTCCACGTACCACGAGACTGCAAAGCAGCCATTTCCTCTTCCATAGCAAGACGCCATTTGCTATCTTGGAGAGCCTCCTGGTAATTGCGTGGAATCTCGGCGCCCGATAGGGCTAACGCAAATCTCTGGAAGTCTCCCGTCAGGCGATGAAATGAGACATGAGAAGCAAGGGGATATGAAGCACAAGTACGCTTCTGCTTCCTAATAGCGATAGGCACGTCCAAGTCTCCATGATCATCATCCTGTTGTGGTTCCTGTATCCTTGGATCCTCAGACTCATCATTAGTAATCAAGTTATCAGAACCAACCTGAGGGTTGCTGGATGACTGGCCATGACCTTGAACAGAGGAGGACCGACGAGTATAATACTTTGGTAACGGTGGCGCAATGGTCACTGGAGGTGGTAAGGGTGGAGGTGATGGTGGAGATGGCACAGAGGGTAGCTGGCTCATAGGAGGAGGTGGCATGTAGGAGACCTCAGTATCAGAATTAGAAGTAGTCATTTGTTCACCTATATGAGAGAAAAACATGACAGATTCAAAGAATGTGACATCAGCGCTAACGAAATATTTTCAACGCAGCGGATCAAAGCACCTATAGCCCTTCTGTGTCCTGGAGTACCCGACAATCACACATTTGATAGCCTTGGGAGAGAGCTTATCAAGACCTGGTACCAACTGATGGACAAAACAGACACACCCAAAGACACAAGGTGGAAGAGAGAACAACTCCTTCTCAGGAAAGGCGAGAGAAAGAGGAGTTTTCTCATTCAAGACATACGAGGGCATGCGATTTATTAAGTAGAAAGCTGTGAGAACCGCATCACCCCAGAACGAGTTCGGAGCATGACTCTGAATAAGTAAGGTTCTGGTGATATCCAACAGATGGCGGTGTTTCCGTTCTGCAACACCATTCTGCTGCGAAGTGTAAGCACATGAAGTTTGATGAATTATGCCACGAGATGAAAAGAACAAGGACAAAGTCCTTGTACAGAACTCCAAGGCATTGTCAGACCACACGATTTTCACAGTAGAAGAGAAAACATTCTGAACTTCATTGATAAACATTTGAATCACATTTCCTGCTTCAGATTTATTTTTCAACAGAAACACCCAAGACAAACGGGAAAAATCATCTACTATAACCAGATAGAACCTGTGTCCCTGGTGGTCAGGAACACGACTTGGAACCCAAATATCAATATGGACTAACTCAAACAGGGAGCTACTGCTCCGACTCTGACGACTCGGGAAAGTAGACCTATGATGCTTTCCCAACTGACATGCTTCACATTGAAAAGACGACTTCAAAGAAATCTGGGGCAGAACACGACAGAGCTTCTGGAGAGGGAGATGACCAAAACTGAGATGCCAGATATATGGAGAGTCTGCTCCTAGAGGATGAAGTGATGCACCAATATAGGGAGTATTGACCAGACGACAGAGACTATTCTGCTCACGGCCACAGCCAATCACCTTGCCCGAGGTTATGTCCTGAAAAACAAGAGATGATGAGTCAAAAATAGCCCGTCAGTTCAAATCCTTTGTAATCTGGCTAATAGACAGTAAATTCATAGAGAAATCAGGAGCGTATAACACATTCCGCAGGCTCATGAAAGGTGTCAACTGAACCTCCCCCTATCCAGTGATTGGGGAATGTGTCCCATTGGCTATGACTACAATTTGTCCTGATGATACCGGTTTATACATATTGAGCTGTTCTTTATCACCACAAAGATGATGGGTCGCTCCAGAATCCATAATCCAGTTGGAAATCATATATCCATCACACGAGGAGAGAGCAAAGAGACTACCTGAGGTACTGGCAGTGGCAGATGAACTAGCAGATGCAGAGACTGCCACATCTGACTGACCTCTAGGTGTTGTATCAGGAGGCATGATATTCCTCAATCTGGCAACAAGATCATTGATGCGGCTAAAATTCGATCACGGCTTTTGATGTTATAAAATTGTCGGTGTAGAAAAGCGGCGAAGAGATCCCAGTCGATCAAACAAAATTCGGTTTTTAGAATAAAACCTACACTATTTATTTTACCAGCTAAGTGTGCCTGGGTCGAACTCAAGGAGGCAGAATAGAAGACTTCGATTTTTTAAGAAAATATTTTCGCGATTTTATTTTACCTCTTCTTAAAGTGATTAAAGAAAAGCTACGATTTTTATTGATTTTTTTATTTTAAATTTTTATTTGACTTTAATCTTTTTCAATTTTTATTTAATTTTCCAAAGTGATATTTTTCACAAAATTTATTTATTATATAATAGGTGAAATATAGGTAGATGATACTATATAGTAGGTGAAAAACCGAGCAACGGGCTCGAACAAACACACGAAAACAAAACAAGACGAAGACGATTTTCGACGAATCAAACACGATAAAAACACACGAAAAATGAATGTAAACTCGCGGTCCAAAAATCCCCTACAGCCCAGGGGTATAAGCGCAAGAAAAGTAATTAAAAAGTTCTACAAAATGGTCCTTACAGGGACTGTTTTGAAAGAAAAATAAGAAGTTTTACATTTAGGTCCCTGCGGAGGGACCTAAATGTAAATACTGTAAGCTTCTGGAGCGGGGATAAAGTCTGGAAGTTCGTTGGGTTTATGTTGCAATATTTCCACCATTTCGTGTTGAACGACCTTGATTAGAAGCTGAGGTTTGATCCTGGCCGCCCGCTCCTTCCACGTGTCAAGAGCCTGTGCGGCTTGGCGTTCTTCAAGTGTTCTTGAGTTGTTGCGCAACTGACGAAGCTCGCGTCTTCTCCGATTTATCACGATTAGCTGATGAAGGCTGTGGAGCTCCGGCAGGGCCAGAGGGGTGGCTCCTCCACCCCTCGAGCTCGCCCTCGGTGGTAGGTGGTCGGAAGGGACTCCGAGCGGCGGAGGACTCTCGAAGAAAGTGGCGCTTTCGCTGCTCTGTTCTGATGAAAGTTGGTTGAGCCTCTTTTGAATTGCAATTTCTTGAGGATTGAAGCTTCCAAATACTTTGAGTCCACGCCTGATTGAAGATGGATCTGCAAACACAAGTTTATATGCTCGATTCGAAGAATCGGCCGATGGATTAAGATTTTGCAAGATCGAAAATTGATGGTTTCCAGATTAAAAGCAAGAATGCGTGTAAAGTGGTGATGAAAGAAGATGAGAATGGTTTCGATTTGAAACGAGTTGCGAGTGTGATTTGATTAAGCATTTAAGCTGAGAGATTAGGCTATCTAGCTACGCGATTAGCAACGCTAATCGTAGTGCGAATATCGAGTAAAAAATTCACAAAGATGGAGGAATAGGTCTAGGACGATCAAAGGTGTATTACCTCGACATGGTGCTCGACGGTCGACCTTGGCCAGAGCGGAACGCGGCGCGAGCTGCGATTCAAGGTGGCGAAGCACCTTGGAACTCCTCCTCCGACGTCCTTCTTCCACGTGTGGCTTCTCCTAGGCGTTGTCACCACCACAGATGGCCACAACAAGGCGAGAAAGGGAAGGGGTCAGCTACTGGAACTGGGTTCCTAGGTAGTTGGAAGGTTGGTTATGAACTGACGACCTTTAGGAGTTTTTATAGATCGGATTCGTGGGCTCCAAGTAAAATCCAAGGGTAGGCGAGTAAGGTGGTTGTTAGGTGAAGATATTCAACGGATTAGATCGTCAGAAGGAGTTAAGAGATGCGCTGGATAATTCGACGAAGATGGCTGGTCAGAACAAACTCCAGAACGGCTTCTTCGAAGAAGATGAACCAGGTGCTGACACGTGTCAGCACCTGGTTGGCCAGATGGATTTAATTACTTGTAAATTCAATATTAAATAATAAATAGTGTTATTTTAAATAGGTATAAATACAAGAAATGTAAAAAAATTACTTATCTAATTTATGGAATAATTACTTTTTATAAATAATAAATATTATTCAAAATATAAATATTATATTAATAAATATGTATAAATAAATAGGTTTTGAATTTTTAATTTAATAAATACATAACTAAAAATTAATTTTATATTTTCCTAATTATTAAAATAATAAATAAAGATTATGTGAATGTCTAGGGATTTTAATAAATTAATTTACCTATATTAATAAATACATGTATTATCTAGCCAGTTCATTTTTACCTATAATTTAGTGTTTTTGATTTTATTAAAATAATAAATAAACTCTAAAAATTATGGAATAAATTAGGGTTAAATTACAAGATCATGAAAATAATTAGAAATTATAAAATTAAGAAAACTATAAATAATGTCTTCTACATAAAATAAATAGCCCAGAAACCCCGTTGTCTTTTGGTCCCAAAACCGACTTTTTGCAAACGGACTCTGAATTCGATGAAACCACCTTTATTAATTAGAGAATATTATTTTATGTACTTTAAAGGTGAGTAGAGTGAAATTGGAGTTCGTATGAAGAAGTTATGATGTTCGAAAATTGAGGTTTTGACAATTTACAAGTAGGATTTCTTGGTATATGTACAGGGTAATATTTTTAACTTATTTTTATATTTTTATATACATTTTTAGAAATAATTAGGAAAAGAGTTTGGTGAAAATATATACATATGAATTAATTAAAATTCTTTGAGATTTTGTATTTATTTTATAAATAGTGAAATGTGTATGAAGTGTGATTTAATTTATTTTTTTAGTTTTCTTTCCTTATCTCCCCCTACTTATTGATTTGTCGACCAATTCATGTTGACTTGGTCTCGGGGTTTAGGTTATATAAATATACCTTGTAGTTACATTTATATTTATAAGTCATATTGTACATATTTACATATTCACAATCTGCCTTCTTTTCTTTTCTTTATTTTTATTCTTTTATTTATTAACATGTTTTTATGCTTAAAAGTTAATATTTATTCATGAATGGAATTTTGTTAAAAGATGGGAATTAATGAATATTTACATGCATTTGTTAAGGCTTTTAGGACAAAATGCGACAGAAAAGTTAATGAATCATGGATTCATCAATCGTCGAAACGCTGATCCAACGAGGAAGGTGCAGGAAACTCCACTTGTTCTGCTACCCGTGTTGATGCAAGAAAGCCATGCTTAGAGTAGCATGTATCCTCAGAGTGACCAGGGCGACGGCAATAGCTGCATGGTTGCCGAATTCGACCCCCACGACCCCGGGGTCCAAGGCCATGAAAGTTAGAAGATCCACCTCTTCCTCTAGAGGTTGCCATAGTTGAAGATGTCTGGTTGGCAGTTGAGCTTGGAACAGTAATGCGACTCAACCGGCGAAAGGCTTCCTCCATAGGAGGAATGGTAGCATCAGCAATAATCTGAGACCGTGCAGCATCATACTCTGGATCAAGTGCAGCAAGGAATACTCCTACCATAGTAGCATTCCTGTAAGTCTTCTGCTGCTCAGGAGTGGCCGTCAACGGCATGAAGCTATGGAGCTTCTCAAACATCCCTCGTAGGGATGTGTACAAAGAGTGAAGCGGTCGCCCATTCTACTCGACTGTGAAAATATCATGTTGCAGCTGAAGTATCTTGGTCTCATTCCGCGCCTGTGAATATGTCGCAGCTAGGATATCCCACATAGCCTTAGCTGTGGGCTGATGTAGTACATCATTAGCGATTTCTATCTCAACGTTCCAGATAGCCAGACTTTGGCATACGCATCATCTGCCTCCCATAAGGCATTCACTCCAGTCTTCTCGATCGGCTCCTCTTCGGTAAGAATATGTTTCTTACCTTTCGACTTCATCAGGCTCATGAACTACATCGCCCAGAGCTCATAGTTTGTCCCGTCCATCTTCACAATAGGCGCTGGACCTCTGAATGCGCCAGTAGCGGGTACATCAACCTTGTTTTCTGACATATTGCCGACAAAAGACTGCTACAGATGCGAGAAATCAGACTTTGTGCGTCTACACAAACATCTATGGGTTCGGGTGCACGTGTAGACTCATGCACACCAACCCATCAACTAACTGAGAAAGCCGGTCGGTACGTAGGCAGAGGTGGCAGCACTCTATGCGTGATGTGCACGCAAGTTGGGTGCGCGGTGCCCGCAGAACAGGCGCGCTGTGCACGCTAGGGCTGACGCGCTATGCGCGCAAGGCAGGTGTGCGATGCGCCTGGGAACGTGCACACGAGAGCTGTGCACGATGCGCGAGAACAGGTGCGCAGAACAGGTGTGCAGAGAACCTACGCGCTGTGTGCGTGAGACTTGTGGCGGCGCCGGAGAGGAGGGGTGGCGCTGGAGGGTTGCGCGCACGAGCGGAAGAGGCGCCGGAGAAGAGGGGCGGCGCTGGAGCGGGTTGATGGTGGGATTAGGGTTTCTTGGGAATCGAGAGCTCCGATCTAGGATCGCCGCTCTGATACCATGTTGGAGAAAATAAGAGCACTTATTTATTTCTGAGAACTCCAGGCTCTCTTATATAGTAGAGAGTCCTATGGGTAAAATACATAACGTAGACAACAGGAAAAGAAAATAAGATAGAAGTACATATATAAATATAAAAACATAAATATCTTCACAGTTATTGTAGCTACATATGTGTATATGAATAAAGAAATCTGAGATTGGTTGCATACATGCAATGGATGTGATCGGCAGCAAAGTCTTCTCTTGTCTTGTGTTACATATCAAATATTAGATGTTACAATAACATAGCCCCAAAGTCATAATATTATAAACCAGACATCATTGTAGTGGATTTAAAAGCATAACTTCAGAATTCAGAAACCGGACGTTACCAAAAATAGCTCCGAAATAGTTTTTAGTTACAAACCAGATTTGCAAGTTTGTTACCAAATATTACAGACATCAAACATTTTATTCTATCATATGTTCCCCGAAAAATGGACTCGACTACAAGGACCTTGAAAACCTTCATGTAGGCTCTCACCAAAAACTCCGAGGACCTTGAAAAAATCCACCAAAAAAAGTATCACCACCTTTGTAGGCTTTATGCACACATCTATAATTCCACAACAGAGTGCCCTTGAAGTCATTCAAACAAAAAAAACTCCAACAACTGTGAAAGGATTTACCCAAGAAGGAACCATCATCCTTGTACGCTCAGTACACACATAAAGCCACATGAGAAGCAATCGAATAAGATGAATTATCCATTTAGATACCATGAATACATTAATCGAGGGTGCAATGTGGACCATCTGATAGTGGATCAAGCGATTGGCTTGCCTTTCCAGGACGTCCATGCCTCCTTGGCATGTAATCTTCTTGGCGACATTTTTTCGGTCATGCCACCGTTTGCTTCCTTGATGCAGTTCCACTACAAAGTCATGTAAAAGTAATTAAAGGATGTTACAAGTGTTGAAATTTGATATTAATGCCGATTTATATAGAAAAAAACATGTTTTAATGCAAACCTTCTATCTGCCAGGACAATAACATCATTGGATGTTTGTGCATCTTGTTGGCTCTGGGATGGATGCATTATTGGTGGTTGATTAATTGGCTCTTTACAGGTGTTCTTGTGATGACCATATGCTCCACAACAGGCACATAGACGACGAGCTCTTGGTTTCTTTGCCACCTCATCCTTCGATCAAATTTTGTTCTTTTTTAGTCTCCCTACAGATCGTTTGGTACGTGGTGCACCGACAACATATGGCAGCTTAATTGTAGCCCAAAAATCCTTGTCAGGTAATGGTGCTATGCCAAAGTCATAACACTTCCTGTATATTTCCAAGCTATAGTGATGAAAGATGTAATCCTCCCACCTTAGCCCTCGTATGCTACTGAGAACAACAGTTGCATACCTACAAGGGAGGCTACATATCTGCCATCTATTACACGCGTACTTATGTGGCTCGATGTCAACGACATACCGCCCATAAGGCGTCTCTACTTCTGCATCTCTATCACTTGATCATCTAACAATAAAGCCCTGCAAATCACTTGTGATTCCCATCACATATTCTGACGCGAGAGGGGCCAAATCACCCGTTATTAAATGATTCACTCAAGTTGTTGGTTATGTAAAAACATTGTGCTACTTCATGGAAATGGTGCCGGCTCCATTTCAGAGAGTCTCTCTAAATAATCAAAGACATTTTTTGATAATTTTTTAATCTCGGTCATGTTCTGTAAATAATGCCCACTTTCATATGCGCATGCAGCCGACCAAACAAGCCTCTCCAGGTCTTCTCCTGGATATTCCTTTTTGAAGTTCTTGTAGACATGCCTCATGCATGCCCTATGCTCTGCTTCCGAAAAAAATTTCATTATTGCACCCTCATGGTCCTTTTGTGCATCAGAAATGATTGTCAATCCTCTCCCACATTCAAACCCGATCGCTACATGTAACTTCTCCATGAAATATGTCCAAGAATCAATGGATTCATCCTCGCAGATGTAGAAAGCAACGGGAAATAGGCCATTCGTTCCATCGAAGTGTTGTGGTTGCCAATAAGGTCCCAAGATATTTCCCTTTCAGATGGCAACCATTTAACCTAAGGAAAGGCCTACAACTATTCTAAAACCCACTTATGGAAGCCTTGAAGCAAATGAAAATTCTTAGAAATGCATCATCCTCATATCCCGAGTTCCTCGATCTTAATTCATAGACCAAACTCGGCCCCTTTGGGTAGGTAAGATCAACCTTCCTAAAAATCGAGTCTAGTGCAATGTTCCTTCCCTTGTAAATTCTAAGATAGGGAATTCTCGCACCAAATTCCTCCCATATTCTACCTGAAACGTCCTTCACAGACAGTGGGATTTTCCCTCAACCACTTCTCACAAAGTTTTGCAATTCACCCTTGCTTTGCCATCCAAAAATCAACTCTGTTGATATTGTTGCAAGTATTATGTCTTGATAAGGTTTTGATACGGAATGTTACTCCTCCTCCAAGCCTTGATGCATGGATGCGCCACATGTACTCATCACTAACATACCTTGTTGTGATTCTTGTTGGATCTGGCTTGATAAACTTTACTTTGAATTCATTCTTTAGGCAGTACGCAACAAGCTTGAAGTGAAATGTCGCATGATCTGCAAAATCACTGCCCACTTTGAAGTCCCGGTTCTCAACTTCGAAATTTGGACCCTCATAGTCCTGTATGTCTTCAATCTCTAAGTCGAAGCCCTCGTCACTAGCAAAACTCCCATCAGTACTTTCATATGTATCTTAGGATGAATTGGCAATGTATTCATCATCTGATTCGTCATCAACTTCATAAGCGACACTGAATACATCTTCAATTTCAGGGTCTGCATCAAACTCTTCCTCCAAGGATCGCCTTCTCTCTTTCGAAGCTGCTCTAGTGGATCTTTTTCTTTCTTTTGCAGCAACTCGAGGGGACTTTTGAAGAGCTGGTTCGCCGTCTCCGTGTGCTATGGATGAAGTGCTCTGTCTTCCCTTATTTGTAGTAGATTGTGGTGACCTCCCAATGGCAGTTGAAGGTTGATCACCATTGCTCTTCAATGTTCTTAAACATCATATGGTTTCTTCCTTTGCCATTTCTTCTCTTTGGGCCTCTTGTCTTACAGACCTTGGTGTTCTTGTAACCACTGTTTTGCGAAGCATTCTTGGTGTCCATGGTGTTACAACAACAACACGTGTTCCATCATCAACTATACCACCATCACCAACTGTTATGGGTGTTTCTGGCATGGGTGTTTCACGATCTTGCGTATTGTTTACGCCAAGCCCACCCATTTCTTCATGTCCCAAATCTCCTTCATCAACAACACCCCCTTCCCCCCCAATATCACCCCCTTCCCCCTATATCAAACCCCCTATATCACCTCCTCCCCGAAGTGAATCAAAGAAGTCATCGGGGAGATCAGACATCCCAAGGTGTTCCGATGTTGCAATAGATGATTCTCCTTGTCCTTGTACCTCTAATTTGCTCTTCGTCACTTTCTCTACCTCCTTGGCTTCAATATACGAGAGAGAACCAATGCCGATGAAACCAATGAGTTCAACATCACTTCCATCCATGAGGGCATTGAACATACACATCGTGTCTGCTTCATTCGAGAACTACAAAACAGCTTGCTCTCGACTTTGGATCTTTGCATGTCATTGATATGACAGAAGAACTGTCCCAAGGAACAAATCTTCGACAGAGTATCGATCATGTCGAACCAACAAGTGAAATCAGGATCCATTCCAACCACCACCTCCACAAAGTCCACATATTTTTCTCCCTGATATCCCTTTGTGTCATTAAACCGCCCGTTGTGTCTCACACAGACTGTGAGCACACCTTGCTCTCCATTGTACCAATCCTACATTCAAGCACAACAAAATGTGCTTCGTCATAGGTACATGAACATGTACATATACATGAACATGTTTCATCACAGGATCCAACATCTTCCAAGGGTGATTCACAATCTGATGGTCTTCCCTACTGCACCCAGACATAACGGTGGTAGTATGCAAGCCACCGATGACCATGCAGATAACATCTAAAACATAGCGGCTCTTTCATTGGGAGAGAGACCAACCACCAGCCCATACCGACCTTCCTTTCCTCAAGGCTCATAGTTCTTCCTTTGTTCTTCCACCTCTCCCCCCTCACATGTATAGGAATGTGCTTCGTCATAGGTACAAGAACATGTACATATACATGAACATGTTTCGTCACAGGATCCAGCATCTTCCACGGACAATTCACAATCTGATGGCCTTCCCTACTGCACCCAAAACATAGCGACGGTAGTGCGCAAGCCACTGATGACCATGCATATAACATCTAAAATATAGCAGCTCTTTCTTTCAATGAGAGACCAGCCGCGAGCACATACCAACCTTCCTCTACTCAAGGCTCACAGTTCTTCCTTTGTCCCTCCGCCTCTCACAACTCCCCCCTCCAACCCACTTCTATCTCCACCTCTCACCCCTCTCAATTGCCTCTCTCCCTCACCTAACATCAGCTCTTTTCTTGTAGATGTATTCTTGCAATATATTATTACAATATATGATTTACAGGACCAGTGAGGCTGAAGAGATCCATGGACAATATTTCATCACCAATGCCCTTGGAAAACTACGATACTTCCTTTGGGTTGATGTTAACAGGAATTGGAGAGGTCTTGTGATGACTCAAAGGAAATAAGTTGCAGATCTTTCAGAGAGTAGGATGAAAAATTGCAAACATGCTACTCCCATAGATTCAACATGAAGTTATATGATGATACATACGAGGTGGATAAGAGGAGATACATGGAGCTCATTGCGAAGCTTCTCCATGTGACTATCCCCATGCCGGATATCTTCTTTGCAGTGAGTAAAGTCAGCCAGTTCATGAAGCAACCACATTAGGCTTACATGTAATGAAGTCTCCATAATCCTAAGGTATCTGAAGTCTTTTAAAGAGGGACATCTCTTGCCATCATGGCCTGAGCAGATGTTGATTATGTAAGATGTCCAAAAGACATGAAGTCCTCTTCTGGATTTGCAATGCGTTATTAGGAGCTCATTGGTCTCATGGAAAAGCAAGAAGAAAACTATTGTTGCTAGGTTAAGTGATGAATCAAAAACAAGGCCATGTTGCAAGAAGAACTGAAATTACGTGGACTAGGTTTCTTTTAACTGACTTAGCTATTGACACACCTCTTTATATGCAGATACTATATGACAATCAGGGTGCAGTATTCAATGCCAACAATCCAGGATTCCATGAGAGGACCAAGGTTTAAAAAAGTACGAGACGGTCCGAGGCATTTTCTCTAAAATTGAGGCGAGGTATAAGCCTCGAGGCGGTCGAGGCGTAAGCCTAAATTTTTTGAAAAAAAATTAAAGCAAAATACATTAGAAAAGCATATAATAATATTATGTTTTTGCCAAAACACATTCAAAAATAATTTCACATTAGTAAGAGATACAATGCATAAGCAATTATTCTAAAATTCACAACTAATGATCTTAGAATAACTATTCTAAGATTCACAACTTTGTATTAATGCCAAAAAAGTTGATATGTCAGCTCTTTGTGGCCAATGTAATGTATGCCACAGATATTGATAAGGAAAATTTCCAAGCTATACTAGATGGACCCATATATCCATGACTCTCAATAGAGTATATGCTAAAGATTTGGTGAGAAAGATGCTGACCATGGAGCCAGTATTCAAACTTGCAACTAATATAAAATACTTATTATAATTCAAACTCAAATATGTGCAATAGAACTAGTATGTGCAGATGCATGATAAATTGAACATGATGCATACAAGATCACATAATTTTGTTTGTTTCAAGCTATCTCTTTTCTTTGCATGGAGCTACATATAGAAATATGTAAGGTTTAACATGGAAACAAAAACAAAACAACAACAACAACCAAGCCTTTTCCCACAATTAAGTAGGGTCGGCTACATGGATTCTTCGCCTCCATTCAGATCTATCTTGGGCCAATCCCGGGCTTATATCCACAAAACTAAGATCCCTTCGTATAGTCTCTTCCCAACACATCTTGGGCCGTTCTCGCCCTCTCTTAGCCGGCTCAAAATCCCAACATTCGCATCTCCTAACCGGTGCATCATCTGATCTTCTTTGCAAATGTCCAAACCATCTTAAGCGGTTTTCTCGCATCTTATCCTCAATCGGAGCTACGCCAACTTTCTTTCTGATTGCATCATTCCAAATCCGATCTTTACGAGTGTGTGTCCACACATCCACCTTAGCATTTTCATTTCTACTACATTCATTCTTTGCACATGTCTAAGGTTCACAGGCCAACATTCAGAACCATAAAGCATAGCAGGTCTCACGGCTGCTTTGTAAAACTTTCCTTTAATCTTTAAAGGAATTTTCTTATCACAGAGAACAACAGAGGCTCCTCTCCACTTTAGACAGCCTGTATTTATTCTATTACTAACATCTCCATCAATTTCCCCATCATGTTGCAGAATAGATCCTAGATATCTAAAGGAATCTCTCTTCTGAATGTTATCGTCACAATCTTCGCCTCGATTCCTTCACCATTGCTTCCATCAAAGGTGCACTCCATATATTCCGTCTTAGCCCTACTTATACGAAATCCTTTAGTCTCCAACTCATGTCTCCAGACCTCAAGCTTCTAATTTACTCCATCTCTAGTCTCGTCAATTAACACAATATCATCAGCAAATAACATACACCAAGGTAACTCATCCTGAATGTGACTGGTCAACTCGTCCAAAATCAAAGTAAAAAGAAATGGACATAAAGCAGAACCTTGATGTAAACCAATGTTGATGTCAAAATATCCAGTCTTCCCAGACGGGGTCCTTACACAAGAAAAAGCCCTATCATACATGTCCTTTATGAGGTTAATGTATAGGACAGGTATTTGTCTCTTCTCCAACACTCTCCACAATATCTCTCGTGGTACAGAATCATAAGCCTTCTCCAAATCAATAAAGATCATGTGGAGGTTCTTCCTTTTAGCTCTATAAATCTCCATTGTTCTCCTCAGCAAATGGATGGCTTCAGTCGTTGAGCGACCTGGCATGAATCCGAATTGGTTTTATTTTACATTGGAAATTTGCCTCAACCTTCTTTTGATCACACGTTCCCAAATTTTCATAGTATGACACATCAGCTTAATACCTCTATAATTTGAACAATTTTGAATGTCTCCTTTATTCTTATAAAGAGGCACTACGATACTCCTCCAATCTTCAGGCATTTTCTTGCTTCGCCAAATAACATTGAATAGATTCGTAAGCCAAGTCAAACCACGCTCACCTAAAACTCTCCAAACTTCTACAGGGATGTCATCCGATCCTACACCTTTTCTAGGTCTCATAACCTTCAGAGCCTCCTCTACTTCCTTTCTTTGTATCCGTCTATAGCATGCACGATTCAAGTAACTTTCACTACAAGCTAGATCACCCAAATTGATATCTCTATTTCCTTCCCCAATGAAAAGTTTATGGATGTACTGCTCCCATCTAGTCTTTATATCCTTCTGAGTAACAAGCACATGACCTTCCTCGTCCTTAATGCATCTCAGTTGAGAAAGGTCTTCGGTTTTTCTTTCTCTTGCTTTGGCCAATCTGAATATATCCTTCTGTCCCTCCTTAGAGTAGAGATTTTTATACAAAACTTCATAAGATTTTGACTTCGCTTCGCTTACGGTCTTCTTTGCTTCCTTCTTTGCTATTTTGTAGTTTGTGACAGTTTCCTCTGTTCTATCCTTAGACATAGCTTTAAAGCAAGCTCTTTTTATTTTTAGCTTCTCCTGCACCCCTTCACTCCACCACCAAGCCTCCTTTTGACATGGAGCTCATCCCTTTGACTCGCCTAGCATCTCTTTGGCTACATTTCGGATACAAGAAGCTACTGCCTCCCACATCTCGTTTGCACTACCGCTACAATCCCAAGATAAGTCTTCTAAAACCTTCTCCCTGAAGCTCGATTGCTTCAGTGTAAGATTCCACCATCTAGTTCTAGTTATCTTAGAAACCCTCCTTTTCTTTACCAACCCTTTCATTTGTACATCCAAGACTAATAAACGATGTTGGGTTGTCAAACTCTCTCCTGAGATTACTTTACAATCTTTACAACACAACCTATCTCTTCTCCTCAACGCAAAGTAATCAACCTGTGTTCTAGTTGGCCCAATCTTATAAGTAATTAAATGTTCCTCCCTCTTCTTGAAGAAAGTGTTTGCTATAAAAGATCATATGCCGTTGCAAAATCCAGGATGGTTTTTTCCTCTTCATTTCTATCCCCAAAACCATGTCCTCCATGAACACTAGCATACCCTGAAGCATCTTTTCCCACATGTCCATTAAGATCTCCACCGATGCAAATCATCTCTCTTTGTGGGATTCCTTGTAGACTATTATCCAAATCCTCCCAAAAAGCTTGTTTAGTCCTTTCATCTAAACCAATTTGCGGTGCATAAACTGAGATGATATTCAGAATTTCTTCTTCAAGCACCAATTTTAGCAAAAAAATTCGATCCCCGAATCTTTTCACCTCAACCACACAATCCTTCAAATTCTTATGAACAACCACTCCAACACCGTTTCTACCCTTATATTTACCTGAATACCAAGGTTTAAATCATGTCTTCTCAATCTTCCTTGCTTTCTCTCCAACCCATTTAGTCTCTTGAAGACATAGTATATGAATCTTTCTTCTTTCCATCGTATCCACTATCTCCATCAACTTTCCAGTTAAAGTGCCAATATTCCAACTACCAATCCGCAACTTCCGTTGTAATCTCTTTTGGACTAACTTCTTCACTCGCATGCGTCCATTACGCGAGAACCCTTGTAAATTTTGGACTGCATCTAGGCGGTGATGCAGCGGAACTAGCTTAATTACCCGCATGCGTTCCTCATGCGAGAACCCTTGCAAATTTTGAACTACATCCAGGCTGCGATGTAGCGGCCCTTGCCAATTTTTCATTGCATTCGAGCGATACAACGCGTCGCAAGTAGGGAACGCCCCAACGAAATCTGTATGTTTGCTTAAATCCATGTTGAAAAGATCCAACTGTCATGAGGCAACTTCTTAAATAGTTTTTTTAGAAAAAAAAAGTACGATTTAGGAAGTTGTCTCTGACTGTTTTACGCTGACTGTCGGCTACCTAATGCAACCCTCCTCATTTACCTGAGCATGGGACCGGCCATGGCTAAGTTAAAAACAAAAATAAAAACATTAAAAAAATAATACTTAGAGGAAAAATAGGGTCATGTGCAAAGCACATAACCAAAAGGCTAAAAAAACTTCATGCTCGAGGCTTACGCCTCCGCCTTGCCTCGAGCGCCTCATGAAGAGCTGAGGCGTACACATCAGCAATAGGTCTCAAGGCGCACACCTCGAGGCGCTTTACGCTCGCCTCACCTCGAGGCGTACGCCTCTGCTCCTCGAGACGACGCTTTTTAAAACTATGGAGAGGACCATACACGGAGGCGGATTGCAACTACATTAGAGATATAATACATAAGGGCTTCATCTCTACTTCCACGTTAGCTCAAGAGAATAGACAATAGACATTTTCACCAAGACCCTAGTCAAGGGATCATTCCAGAAGTGTTCTTCCGAGTTGAACATGATAGATATATATACTCCAGCTTGAGGAGGAATGTTATAGGAAATAGTATTTATGTATTTCTTATTTTAGTTTTATATAATTTCTCATTCATTATTTTCCCTCTAGGGTGTCTCCTCTATACTAGGAGCCATATGGCCACAAATAAAAAATATATTCATTTCTTTCCGCAAATATATTTTCCTGGTTTGTATAATAAATTTACCATTAATAAATGTAATCGTTTATAGAATGTTTTTAACATCAATTTACATGTCATAAAGAATGTCATGGCATAAATAAATGCATTATAATTCCTTTATTCTCTCATGATTGAAAAACAAAATAAAAACGATAGCTTAAATAAAAATATCATCTTTGTCGTGATAATATGTTGATGGTACATATACAATTTAAAAGAGTCATATACATATTAGTCTCTTGGAACGTCAGGGACCTATGACAACATGACAAGAAGGTGTTGCGAGCTTTGCTTTGGGAGTGGATGGAGGATGTGGTTGGCTTGCATGAGACAAAGGTGGAGAGTTGGAAAAACTTCTTATGGAGGTCGATGGTTAGTATTCGTCTTTCTAAGTTCTGACTTGCCCTTCTATTGGGGCTTAGGGAGGCAATGTTGTCAGGTGGAATGGTGATTGCTTGGAGCTGGTTGACTCGGAGGCGGCAAGACACTTTCATTTTGTAATGCTCCAAAGATAATTAAATGAAGGACAATTCTTATTTCTCCTCTGTGTATGGTTTACTGATGGATTCTGTGAAATGAACTACGGGCATGGATTGAAATGCCCTGATATATCATGAATACATCCACGATATATCACTATCAGCAAGTTAAAAGTACTAATGTCACATGGGACATCGATATCAACATCTATATCAATGATATATCATCTCATAACATCGATATCAACAAAATTTGATGTAATTAGTGCACGTTTTCCACCATTTTGATTGAGAATGTCGATTATCAACAAAATTTTGAAGTATTTAATTTTGGGACTCGATTGGGTAGGGGTTGTAATGTTGGTTGGGAGTTGCTGCAAGTGAACTAAGGTTTCGATCGTTTGAATCACTCTTTATTTTTTCTTTTGCCTAAGAAGGACGTTGTTTGACAGGTGGAGGAATTACGGCCCATTGCATTATCCAACGCTATTTATCTCAAAGTCACAGGGAATCGACTTCATCTTGTCTTGAATTCCCTTATTGCACCTACGCAAAAAACTTTTGTCCTTGGTAGGTACGTGATGGATAGGGAAGCCATGGTCTCAGAGATCGTTGTTAATTGGACAACGAAAGTGCATGAAGGTGAAAGGGACACTTTGTAAGGAAAATTTCTCTAAGGCTAGGAATGCATGGATGGTGTTTCATATGGACTTCCCTTCCTTGCTAGGGGTTCCCAGACAAGTGGATTGGCTGGATGAATAGATATCCGACCACGATGCCGTACTTTGTGATGAAGAAGACAAATGGGTGGGGGAAGAGGGGGGTTTCAGGTACAATGGGGACTGCAACAAGGACGCATGTTAGCCCATCTAGATGCACTCCTTAGAAGGGTCTCAAGTGCGGTGAATGGTCATTTCTACGATGGCTTCAGGATTGGTGGCATGTTAACGCAAATTGGAATGTTAAAGCGAATGATAGGATGTGAGGTGAGAAATGGGAAATGACGAAAATAGAGCATGCTAAGTTGTGTTAGGGCGTGAAAATGGGAGAGAGTAGAGGATTTGAGAGGGTTTTATTTAGGAAGGGATTAGAGGTAAGAAGGTGGCAAATAATGTGATGAACGCGAAATCTGTCTCTTTTATAATGTTAAATGGTAATATAGGAGGTGGAAAATGATGCGTCAAAAACGACAACCTTTGATTGTAGTGGAGAATTTTACTTGGTAAGTGTACCAAAGTCGAACACAGATGGTGATTTTTAGTTGTATGGATTCAGATTAAGTTAAACAATTAATTCATAGCAATGTTAATAGTTGTGTCAGACGATAAAATGAGAATAAGAGAAAAGAAATGCAATGAAAAATAAGCAGGGATGTTCGGGATTTCCGATTATAAATTCAATCCTTAATTAAATAAATCAATTGTTCCTCAAGAATGAATGACAGATCAACATAAATATAACAAGAAAAAATGGTCACAGTGAATCCAAGCCATAGGCATAATTGTCAATACTAATTAATTTATCAAGCTCGGAAATCAATAAAATGTTCTCAAGATATTTTAGCATGATTTTCATGTGATTTATTCATCAAAACGATCGTCAATTAATCCAAGTAACGCAATTATATCTCTTTCAATAAGTCCCTGCACAGATTAAACTCTCAGAGTAAAATCAATTATCGAAGACAAAATCTCCCCAATCAAGTCCCCTGCGGAAATTAAATCCTCAAAGAATGACCATCAATAATCACAAGAGGATTGATCAAATTAAAATCCTCACTAGATCAGTGCAAAATATATCATTAATTTTCTCGATAAAATATTGCACAAAATGTCAAAATGTATCCTGCATTGATCAGAAGGAATATCAAATAATTATCATCAATAAATGTCTTCATATATATCCACAAGATGTATAAACTGATAGAGCATAGAAATAGCTTCAAAACGACATATTGTGCACGAAAATCAGAGTTTGTATGAGAAAGTTAGGATAAGGATAAATTGAAATGCCAGGGACTAAAATATAATAAAAATAAATATTTTGTTCTCAAAATTACCCCTGGAGGACTTATCTACAATATAGGAAACCGCCTGGGGTTTTGTGCAATTTCTCAAAGGCGGCACGTGCTCCTCACGTCCGTTGGAGGCGGGAGGGAGTCCTTGCAATTTTCTGGATTAGTGAGGGTGAGGATGCAATTTTCCCACCAACGCACATACGTCACACGTGACGCAAAGGCTCGGGGCATCGAGCCTACGTGGCGGTTGCGGGTGCTTCAGAGGGCACGAACCTTGAGGCTCGGGGCGAGGCTCGATGGTCACGCGTGGAGGTTCGGGGGTTGTTGGGTCAAGGCCTCGCCCATGATCCAATGGCGATGAAGTGCGGCTGCCGTAGGGCGTAGGCAGAGGTGGTGTGGAGCTCAACCGACACACGACTGAGCGGTGGTACTGTGGAGGAGGCGAGGGCGTCGACGAGGCAGAGTGCGGCGGTGGGGGTTACGCACAGGTGGTTCACAGGTGGAGAAGCAGAGGCGGCTCCGCGAGTCGGCGGGAGAGGTGAGTAGGTCGAGGGCGGAGGCGAGTAGAGGCGATGAGGGAGGCTGTGAGGCGGTCGGAACGGAGGGGAACATTCGGGATAGAAGGAGGAACCTCCTTTGATCTTCGCTCGAAGGTCCCGACAAATGATGGACCTGAGCTCAGCAGCATAGGGAAGTCGCCACACAATCAAGGCAGAGCAGTGGATCGCACCTGACTTCCTCGTTGTCGCTCGCCGGTGTCGCATGCCACTGTTGTCACTTGGGTCGAGACGGAGCAAGAGGGATAATGACGGATGCCCATGAATGGTGGAGGTCGGTCGTCTTTATAGGAGGTGAGGGGAAGCAGTTACGAAAGAGGAGGTGGCGGTTTTTAATAAAATAATTGGTTCTTTTGGTAGTTTCAAATGTTTATAAAGGCCTATTTGTTGAGGATATATTTATACAAGATGAATGCTTAAATTTGACCACTTTCTTACCCTCGTTTATTGTTAACATGTCCAGTTATTTTAATGAACTCTTAATATTACATCCTTAAACAAATGCATTTACAAATCTCAGATGCAGCGAGACCCCCATACTGGTAGGGTATGGTGGCACAGGGGGACAACTGGACCATTCTTCAATTTGGTTCAGCAGAACATACAGTTAGGATTTAAATAATATGATGCATATCAAACATCTCGAATATATAATATATTTAATGACAACTATAGCTAATGACCCCCTCTTTGATAAAACTAGTGATAGTTATAGCCATTGATTTTCTTTTTGATTGGGTAAAAATTTAGTAGAAAGCTTTATGAAATTGATATAACCTTTTTTTCATTCTCTTACCTTCATAATTTCATACTATATTGCAATGTTATATTTCATATGTCTATCAATCAGATCATATTATTTCATCAATAAATATATTTATTATATTTTTTTCACTTATTTCGCTAACAAACCGAGTCTTATGCCTCGACCGCCTCGAGGCTACACATCGCCTCGTCTCCAGGTAAAATGCCTCGTTCCACCTTTCGTTTTTTCAAACCTTGAGTGTATGAGATGTAAGGTGCTAGTCTTTCACGGTCTGATAGCGAGGATGAAACTAACAAGGAATCTGTAGACTTATTTGGGACAACATGCTATGGACCAAGTGAGTGGGCCAGGGGCCTAACTTCCCAGCCTGCTCATGGGTCGGGCTTGGGCCAAGGAATTCAAAGAATGGGTTGGCCAACCTTTTGGCTTGCCCATCAAATGGGTGGGCCATGGACATGTGCCAAAAAGCCCATCTCGACTCGGCCAACAAAAAATGAAAGCATGTATTGAAAAATTAGATTTTACATGCATATAATGTGATATAATTCATGTTTTTTTTGCATTATTAATGCAACATTATATTTAATAGTTTACATGTCAAGCAGCACATATAATGGTTACTTACATATAAATAATTTAGATGATTAAAATTGATGTCAATAATTTAGTGTTGGCCCAAGGGCTCGTTCGGGCAAGAACTGGGCCGGTCATAGGCCTTGATACGACCCGAACCTTGGACAGGGGGTTTTAGAAGCTTAGTTCATTCGGTATGGCTTGCATTTTGGCCAAGTCAAGCGGGCTAGCTAAAAGATCGCAAGTTCCTCATAGGAGTTGTAGAGATGTCAATAGTATTCCATGGGAGTGCTCTCCCTGTGAAGCGGACCAAATTTATATGTAGATATCAGCAAGAGGAGACTTGATAGTTTGCTGAAAGAATGTTTATGCTAGTTCTTCCCGTATGATCTTTGCGGTATGCTGATACATGAGCTTCACCGCAATGCGAAACTCAACGTTGTTGGTCATCCATGTCAAGACTTGATAGTTGTCCCAAGCCAGGAATCATTTTATCCATCTCCATTAGAGGTTCCTTTCTAAGGATGCATGTCAGCTTCTGACCGCCAATGAACACCTTTAAGGCCCGAAACCAGATAACATAGTTATCTGCATCCTTGAGTTTGATAGAAGTTGCACGAACCATCATAGAGATGTAACAAAGCTGGATCTTGGTAAGAGTCATGGCCACCGTGGTTAAATGTAAAGATCAAAGAGGATGATTTATCGTTCAATCATGCATATGGAGTGTCTAGTATGTATGGCCAAGGTTTGAAAAAACGAAAGGCGAAACGAGACATTTTCCCTGGAGGCGAGGCAAGGCGTAGCCTTGAGGCGATCGAGGCGTAGGCATCAGTTAGTATAGGAAAATATATATATATATATATAAACTACAATAAATATATTTACTAATGAAATTATCTTAATTGACATGCATATAATACATAACATCACAATATATGATGAAATTATGAAGATAAGAACGAGAAAGAAAGGATATGTAAATTATATAAACCTATCTACTAAATTTCTACCCAATCAAAAATAGAATCATTAGCTATGATTGTCATTAAAATATCAAAGACAATATATTTTTCGCTAAAAGTATTGAGATGCATAAAAAATTATGATTAGATGACTAATATATAAAATATGACAACATTGGCATGCCTTGAATCTAATCTTGCTATTTTCTAGTTGGTATATTACGTTACTCATTATGTCACCTCTCTTAACACTAGCTTTTCTTTAAGCTTTAAGGATCGTGTATTATAAAATGCAATATTAAGAATTTCTTGAAAAATTAGACAAGTTTAATGCTCAATATGAATATGAATAAACTTAAAATTCCAAGCATTCATCTTGTAAATATATATCCTAGACAACTATACATTTATAAGCATCTAAAACTACCAATAAGACAATTTAAATCCTTAAAAAATACTTTAAATTTCAGAAAACGCCTCATAGACCGCCTCGACCTTCTGAGGCGTACGCCTCATCAATTCCATCGGAGGCATACGCCTTGAGGCTAAAAAGCCCTGCCTTGACAGCCTCGAGGCTAGCCTTTTAATACCATGTATGGCATGATGCTTAAGAGAGGCTTGCAACGCTAGAGGATGCCTTGGAGGGGTTGGCAATGCTGCCCTTGGGGGGAAGGGGAGTGCGTTGGAGGGTGCTCGAGAGGGTTGGCAACGACGGTGGATACCGCTCAAAGGATGTTGGCGGCTTTGGAGGGTGCCCTGAAGGGGTTGGCAACTTAGGAGGGTGATGTTAGGGGGTTTTGTTGTGATAGCCCTACGGTAGCATAAGGTGCCCTTAGGCGGAGATAGCCCTACAACACCCTACGCATAAGGGCAGCATATGGGCTAGAAAGCTCTACTCACACAAGTTGCAGAAAAATATCCCACGCAAGGCCTACATATGGAGGTAGGCTCGTGTGAGGCCTGCAGATAGAGGTAGGCAGCAAAAGGGATGCTCACATGTGGTCGAGAGAGTGGCTGGAAGTAGCGACAGGTGATAGGGTACGAACCCCGGTCTAGAACCGTTACTATGATGGCATGTGGATAGGAGGTGGGAATGGATAGAATGATTTATTAAATGGGTATGGATTTCATATATAGGTTGAAACCCTAAAGTCCAAAAGGAGATAATTACATAAAGACTCTAAAGGGTTACAAATAGGATTAGGATTCAAATAATAAAGGGAAGGCAACTAACCAAATAACTTTTACACTAAGCAAGTACGAGGGTTTGTATTATTGCATACATTATAAATTGAGTTTTATTTGTTATTTCAAATGATTTATGCATGCCTTACAAGTACTTTATATCAGCATATGCGGTGCCATAGGATGTCGCTTGAAACTATACAGAACTTTTATTTATAGCGATATTTTAGTAAATAAGTGTCTTGTTTCTTGATTAAAGTGCGTTAGAATCTTAATTTTTTGGAAAAATCAAATTTTATAGCCATTTCCATAAAGTTCGGTAACTCTGATGATACGGCAACGAAATTGGCATTTGAGGCCATAGTTGCGATTGCAGCTCATAGAGAATGGCTTTTGTATCAATTAATGTTAAAAAGGCAGTACTCTAAGGAGATTTGGTGTAAGTAATATACATACAGCAACTCCTGAATTTTTAACTGAAGGGAATCTCAGATTTCTCTATGGAGGTACGATTTTCCAAATCCCGTTCAGATTTGCTCATTTATTTGGAATAGGAAGACGCCATTTCATATATAGAAGCTCCTTGGAAATACTTTCTTTGGATACTCATATACCTTCTTTGAATAGGAATAACCATAAGTCACAGAGGGCTAACCACGTGAAAGTATGTAGTTGATCTGCTTAAGGACATCGACATTATTGGTGTCAAACATGATTTTGTATCTTGGTTTTATACTTTTTCCTATGCGAATACCCATTTTAGGCAATAGAGATAACTATATAATTTGGTCCGGGCTTCTCTCTATATAAAGGGTTTCATCCTCCACCATTTAATTATAATTTCCGTTCCTAGCCCCATGCTTGCAAAAACCTAAATAAAATCCAAATTTCATCCAAATAGAATCAGTCATTCTTATCACCCACGTGAAGGAGATGGGTGTCTGAATGAAAGAGATCTCCACTGCATTTACATCTTTAGCAAAGCATTGATATTTGAATTATAAGAACAGACATGCAGCACTATGAAAGGTCCTGACAATATCTAACTCAATATTTGCAGAATATTCCGGTAAAACAACCCAACAAGTACTTTCGCTAATAATATCCAACCAAAAGTTTCTAATCATAGCCTCCCTCCATCTGTTTTAGTTAGATTTCGGCAGGATAAGAATAAAGAACAAATCAAATTGCTACCAACCTCGAGAAAGGCAGGGCCGAATAATTTTGCCTCTGAATGAGGGAAATTTAGCTTAAATATCTGATGCTCACTCTCTTGAAAACACTCTGCCCCGATATTGTGGCAGGTACTCATATTCCCGTGAGAAATTGCATGGCAGGTTTCACCACCAAGGTACTTACCCGCAAAAGATAGAAGAAACCTGACAGGTGATTAACTTTGTTGAGAATAGAAATAACAATGTCAAAGTAAATCACGTCGACAGCAAAATAGACACCTAAAAACAACCCCAGTGAAGCATTACATATATAAACCATGCTTACAAATAGACACACAGGTCCCTCATTCTAAGATGATCAACATGAAGAGACTAATGAATGGTCGTGCTCTAAAGCAGTTCTGAAAAATCAATTTTATATCACAATCAAGATTCAGAAACTCGGTGTGTGGTAAGGCAGTCTGAAGCGAGTAAGCGGATAGTTGATGCAATATGCAAAAGTTACGAGGATTATGCAATTTGTAATTTAAAAATATAATAATAAATTCAAATTTGTTGAGTATTATTTATCTTTTATTTCTTTTATGTATTCTATATTCTGTCTATCCTCTTTATGTAATTTGCACAACCGGTCTCTCCTATATAGAAGAGAACCCTAGGAACTTGTGAATAAGCAAGTTATTGTTTTCTCCCCAACACGGCTAGACCGGAGCTCTATTATCCCACCCGTGCCCTAGCCCTCAACCGCAAGCCTCAGCGCCTCTCCGTGTCTCTCCATGTGCGTCCCCGACGCTGCCACATTACCATTGCATTAGCCCCCCGCCGTCAAGCACAGCCGAAACAACCCCATACTGCTACAGCATCGCCGCGGAGGACCAGCGCCTCCCCAAGCACCACCGCAGCAGCCCTAAATGCTGCAGCCGCGGCCCAATTGCGGCGCAGCAGCACCCCCAACGCCGTCGCAGTGTGTCCCCATGCTGTCCCTCGCACCACTGCAGGCCTCCGTGCACCGTATACGGCCCTCGTGGATGATTCATTTCCTCACCATCGCAGAAATCCAGTCTGAAACGGTCTGATTTTGACCGAAAAAGGTGATTAAGACCTATAAATCACCTTTTTCAACCATAGCGTGGATCAAGGAGAGATGAGGATGGTTGCATGAGTCTACACGTACAACCAATTCTGCATATGATCGTGTAGACTCGCTCGGATCGGTCTACTTCTCAGTCGAGTTCCGTTTCGAATTCCATTTTTCATCATGTCAGACTATAAGGGTGACATCTTTTCTTAATCTGGGATCTTCAAGGGCCTGGCTCCCATCGTGAAGATGGATGTGACAACTACGAGTTATGGTCCATGCAGTTTTCGGCACTGATGTGGTGCAATAAAAAGGAGCACATTCTGACAAAGCTCGAGCCGACGGATAAGACTGGGGATAATGTTTCGTGGAAGCAAGATGATGCGTACGCGTGTGTTTGGCTCTCTGGGACCCTCACTACAGAGATCGCCAACGATATTGTGAACCAGCCCATCGCCAATGCGATATGGGATATTCAGGCAGCCACGTATGTCCAAGAGAAAAACGAGGCCAAGATTCTCCAGCTTCAGTTCGATATATACATGGTCAAGCAGAATGGTTGTCCTCTGCATACATTTTACTCCTCGCTTCGAGGCATATTTGAGAAGCCTCGTAGCTTCATGAATGTTATTGCTTCCACGGAGCAGCATATGCCATAAAGGTACTCCATGATGGTTGAAGTTTTCTTGGTAGCCCTGGATCCGGAATATGAGACCGTACGCATACAACTCCTTAAAGACGCGACCATACCACCCATGGAGGAGGCCTACAGTCGCCTCAGTAGGCTTCTTATCTCATTTGTTGCCACTACACAAACCTCCACAATGATAGTTGCATCTCGCAACAAGGAAGGTTCTACACATTTCAGAGGGCGTGGTTCAGAGGGCGTGGTCCCCGTGGCAGAAGATGGGGACATCAGCATAGCCCCTGCACCTATTGTAATCGTCCATGATACTCCGAGGACACATGCTATCAGAAGCATGGATACCCCGCATCTACTCGAGTGTCATAATAGATTGACCCTTCAGACACTACGACTCATCAGACATATCCATGCCTTGATGGTATTGTCTCTCATATATGGGAGATCATGACTCTTGTTGCCAGCCCCACTATAAGTTCCTTAGATGTTGCACATGTTACTAGAGCCTCTTCGAGTTCCTCGGGTATAGCATATGCTTTTACCAGTAGTAGCAGGGCAGATATGATAAAGTGGATCATGGATTCATGTGCTTCCAACCATCTGTGTCGAGACAGAGTCCAGTTCAGTTCTTACAGGTCTATACCCCCAGGTAGATGGGTCGTCATTATTGTTGGAAAAAGTGAATAATCTATTATTCCAAGGAACCCTAGCTTCTCTTATATAGAGAGACACCCCATGGGTAAAATACATAGAAGTCCAGAAATAAAACAGAAGTTAATAAACGGTACATAACATAATAATATAAGTCTCTACACTCCCCATCAAGGTGGAGCATAGATGTCTATCATGCTCAGCTTGGAAGAACATCTCTGGAAAGGTCCTCTGAGCAACAGCTTGGTGAATATATCAGCAGTCTGATCTCCTGAGCTCACGTGAGATGTAGATACCAAGCCTCTCTGGATCAAGTCTCTCGTGTAGTGGCAGTCAACTTATATATGCTTTGTTCTTTCATGAAATGCTGGATTGTTGGCAATAAACAACGTTGCCTGATTGTCACACAGAAGCTGCATGGGTAAAGGTACGGCTATATGTAGATCTTCTAGTACAGATCGAACCCACATCATCTCCGTGCTTGCTTGCGCCATGGCCCTATATTCAGATTCGGCACTGGACCTTGCCACAAAGGTTTGTTTCTTGTTTTTCCAAGAAACCAGAGAGCTCCCAACAAATACGACAAATCCTGAGGCCGACTTTTGATCCTTAGGCACCCTGCATAATCTGCGTCTACACATGCTGAAATAGATAAATCTGTGCCCTTTCAAAATAGCAGCCCTGGGCCTGGAGAAGACTTTAGATACCTCAGTATCATGTATATGGCATCCATATGAACTTGTCTTGGCTGCTCCATAAATTGACTCACCCGGCTTACTGCAAAGGCAATATCGGGTCGAGTTATGGTAATATAAAGGAGCTTACCCACCATCTCTCTATATCTCCTCTTGTCTACTTCTGCAGTGTCATCATCATACAGCTTCATGCTTGGATCCATAGGAGTACTTGATGGTCTGCATCCAACCATGTCTGTTTCAACCAAAAAATCGGTAATGTACTTCCTTTGGGTCATCACCAGGCCCTGTGCATTCCTGGCAAATTCCAACCCCAGAAAGTATCTTAGGGTTCCAAGATCCTTCGTGACGAACTGATGGCCCAGGAATGCTTTTGCCCTCTCTATTCCTTGAACATCATCTCCTGTAACCAGAATATCATCAACATAGACCATGATGACCACTATACCTGTAGCAGACTTCTGAATGAACAACGAGTGATCCGAATTTGATCTTTTGAACCCCTGTCGTTCAATCAGATGGGAAAGCTTCTGGAACCACGCCCTTGGGCTCTGTTTAAGGCCATAAATTGCCTTGTGAAGTCTACACACCATATGCTTCTCCCCCTCAGCAATGAACCCTGGTGGCTGTTGCATGTAGACTTCCTCATGCAAATCTCCATACAATAAGGCATTCTTGACATCAAGTTGAGATATAGTCCAGTCACATACCACAACTGATAAAAGAATGCGAAGAGTAGAGTGACGAGCAACTGGAGAAAATGTATCCATGTAGTCCACGCCATAGGTTTGCGTGAAACCTCTTGTGACCAACCGTGCCTTGTATCGATCAAGACTGCCATCAGCATGGTATTTAACTGTTGCAGCTAACAATGGATGCATCAGGGGGAGCATGAACCAAGCTCCATAGCCACGAGACTATAAGGCACGCATCTCGTCTTCCATAGCCAGTCGCCAACAATCAATCTTCATAGCTTCTTCGTAGGTCCGTGGTATGTCCACAGAAGACAAGGCCGCAGCAAATCTCTGAAAGTCTCCTGTGAGATGATGAAAGGACACCTGTGAAGCAAAAGGAGAAGACGCACAAGTCCTTTTCTGCTTCCGGATAGCAATGGGAATATCAAGGTCATTGTCCACTGTACTGGATGGTGTAGTCTCCTCCTGCAATGAAGAATCCTGCACATGTACCATATCTGACCCGTCAATAGTAATGCCATCTGAACATACCTGAGGCGTGATGGATGCTTGACGTGTAGCCTGAGCAGGACGTGACCGACGCATATAGAATTTTGGTAAAGGTGGAATAGTAGGTTGTGGAGGTGGCAATGGTGGAGGTGGCGGTGGTGGTGTAGAACTGGAGCTGGGGTGGACTCAGGTGAACTCAAACTAAGAGGAGGAGGAACATAGACATCATCATTAGTAGTGGACGAGACCAGCCTGTCACCTGCAGGGGAAAAGTACATAACAGACTCAAAAAATGTGACATCAGCACTGACAAAGTATTTCTTGTTTATGGGATCATAACAACGATAGCCCTTTTGAGTCCGAGCGTAACCTACAAAGACACACTTGATAGCTCTAGGAGAGAGTTTGTCAAGTCCAGGGGACAGGAGATGAACAAATGCAACAGTATCAAAGACAGAGGAGTAAGTGAGAATAATTCCTTATCAAGAAAAATGATAGAAAGAGGAATTTTCTCACTAAGGACGGATGATGGCATACGATTGACCAGGTAACAGGCTGTAAGGATAGCATCCCCCCAGAAAGTGATAGGAGCACAACTCTGAATAAGAAGGGTTCGAGTGATGTCAAGAAGGCGACGATGCTTTCTTTCTGCCACGTCATTCTGCTGGGATGTGTAAGCACAGGTAGTCTGGTGAATAATACCCTTAGACAAGAGAAACTGAGAGAGAGACCGGGTGCAAAACTCCAATGCATTATCTGTACGAACATATTTGACAGTAGAAGAAAAAACATCGTGCACTTCATTAATCAAATTTTTAATAGTACCCCCTGCTTCAGATTTATTCTTTACAAGAAAGACCTAAGATACACGAGAAAAGTCATCCACCACAACTAGATAAAACATGTGTCCCTAATGATCAGGTACACGACTCGGACCCCAAATATCAATGTGAAATAACTCAAACGGAGAGCTACTGCTCCGACTCTGACAACTAGGAAAGCTAGACCGATGATGCTTTCCTAACTGACACGCTTCACAGCGAAAAGATGAACTGGGAGATATCTGAGGCAAGAGATGTCGCATTTTCTGAAGTAAGAGATGGCCAAAGCGAAGATGCCAGATGTACGGAGATACTGGTCCGACGGAATGAGAAGAGACGCCAGCATAAGAGTTCTGGACCAACCGATAGAGACCATTCTGCTCATAAACACAGCCAATCACCATGCCCGTTAGTATGTCCTGAAAAATAAGAGATGAGGGGTCAAATATAGCACGACAATGCAAATCCTTCGTAATCTAACTAATAGATAACAAATTCATGGAGAACTCAGGAGCATGTAAAACATTCTGTAGACGTGTAGAAGGTGATAAGGAAACCTCCCCCTGTCCAACAAGGGGGGAATGAGTACCATCTGCTATCAGCACTGAGCGACCATGTGGAATGTCCCTGTAGGACTCAAGTCTCTCTCTATCATGGCAGAGATGATGGGTGGCGCCAGAATCTATAATCCAATCAGATATATCATGACAAGATGTAAAGGCAGTAGCGCTACCTGAGGTACTAGCAAGCAGCAGACGAACTGGCAGAAGTTGAAGGTCCACCTGGAGAATCATTAAACGATTGTGGCATAATATCACGTAGGCGCGCCACAAGCTCTTCGAATCGATTATCTGCAGTGGATGCTGACTGGGGCAGTACATGCTCGGCTACACGCGCTGATGCTGGAAACCCATGCTTAGAGTAGCATGTATCCTCGGAGTGACCTGTGCGATGGCAAAACGAACATGGCTGACGAAAGCGACCTCCACGTCCACGACCAGAAGAATGACCACCTCTCTCACGCAATATTGCCATCGCCGATGGGGGTGGAGTAAGTGTGCTGGGAGAAACTGATATGCGACTGAGCCTCCGGTAAACGTCCTCTATTGGAGGAATGACTGCATCGGCCAATATCTGAGAGTGGGCTGCTTCGTACTCAGGATCAAGGGTTGCAAGAAGTACCCCTACCATGGTAGCATTCCGAAAGGTCTTCTGCTGCTCTGGAGTCGCCGTAAGTGGTATGGTACTGTATAGTTTCTCGAACATCCCTCTCAGGGATGTGTACAAGGAGTGAAGTGGCCGACCATTCTGCTTCATTGTGAATATATCATGCTGAAACTGTAACATCTTGGTCTCGTTCCGCACTTAGGAATACGTAGCGGCCAGAATATCCCACATTGCCTTGGCAGTGGGCTGATGGAGGACATCATTGGCAATCTCCATCGACAGTGTGCGTGACAGCCAAACTTTGGCATAAGAATCATCAGCCTCTCAAGAGGCATAAATCCCAGTCTTCTCTTCTGGTTGATCATCGGTAAGTATATGCTTCTTACCGTTTGACTTCATAAGACTCATGAACTGCATCGCGCAGAGCTCATAGTTTATCCCGTCCATCTTGACTATTGGCGCAGGACCTTTGAAGGCGCTTATGGAGGGCATATCAACTTTATTCTCTGACATGTCACCGTAGATGAAGAACTAAGGATTGTAGACCAATAACATGTGTCTACAAAGACTTGATTGGATTTGAGTGCATATGTATACGTTACACATTCAAATCCATGGAGGTAGAACGGCCTACGAGAAGTGGCCCGGCGGCAAGGAGGGGCCCGGCGGCAGGGCCTTACGACAAGGAGGGGCCCGACGACAGGGAGGGGCCCTACGGCGGCAAGGGTAGGGGGGCCTACGACGCTAAGTGGAGGGGCCCTACGACGAGAGGAACGGTGGAGGAGGGAGGTGGGGTCCCAGCGGCGGCAGGAGAAACGACGAGATGGGAGGGGGCGACAGAAGGGAAATGGAGGAGAGGAGAGGCGGCGGTGGAAGCCTAGGGTTAGGGTTGAACCCTAGGCTCTGATACCATTTTGGAAAAAGTGAATAATCTATTATTCCAAGGAACCCTAAGGTGTCGTTCGGCACAAGGGTTGTCGGCGGGTTAGGGGGGTTTACCCCCCTTAACCCACATCTCCCTCTCTCATTGTGGGCCCCACTTTATTCCTTTTTAAAAAAATTGAATAAATTAATTTTACATCATCAATCCTATCAAAAAATAATATATTATACCATCATATCATATAAAAATTATAAACTACTCCACTTCTACTCACTTTTCCAAACTTCAATACAATCGCATCACAATAACTACTCACTTTTCAAACTTCAATACAATCATATCACCCAAACCTACTTCTAACCCACCCCCAGTTTAACCCTCTATCCAAACACCAAAACACAAAAACGGGTTACCCTCTACTAGATTAACCCGCCTTAACCCACCAACCAAACGCACCCTAAGCTCTCTTATATAGAGAGAGACCCCATGGGTAAAATACATAGAAGTCCATAAATAAAACAGAAGTTAATAAACGGTACAAAACATGATAATATAAGTCTCTACAATTATGAATGGGATTTACTTTTTTTATGAAAAAAAGGGTGAGATCCCATAAGCGGGATTCACCACTCAACGAAATTCCATTAATGTCAATTGAAGTACTTAGCGTGATAACCAAAGGCTATACAAGGAGTTTATATGGCGAATCACAATTTCACAGCTAGATGTTTGCCTTCTGAAAATATTCTCGTTTCTTGGAAGCCAGATGCCCATAAAACAGCGAAAGGCTTCGCGCAATCATCTTGATTATTCCCTCCCACGCCTCTAATGGAAGTCCAAAACTCCGTCGTGCCGCCCGCCGCGACCCAGTCGCACCCAATCCCTCTCCACACCTGTGTCAATGATGGGCACGTGAAGAACATATGGTTGGAGTCCTCCATTCCGCTAAGGCATCTGTCACAGGATGCATCGTCAAGGTGAAGGAGGTGGTTCCTCCTTGCTTTATCCATCAGTCGATCTCTTCTGAAGCACCACAAGAAAAATTTTACACGGCTCGGAATGTTAGCCGCCCACACAATTTTCAGATCTTGTATTAGTGTTATATCCTGGTTCCCCAAGTCATTTCGCAATTCTTTGTACAGTTTCTTTACCGACGTGTTGTAGCCTCCCTAGGAGAAGTGTTCGCGTTCCCCTGAAGAAGCAGTCGACTGAGGGATCACCCCGATCATCTTGATGAACTCTTCTGCGCGTTGGTTAGACAGGACACTGTTGAACCGTGGCCACCAATTTTCTGCATCCGCCGCCTGCGCAAGCGAGCATTCCTTCTCTGACGCCAGAGCGAATAAGCGTGGGTATCTATCCTTCAAAGGGTCACCTCCCATCTAATTGTCAATCCATAATCTAAAATCATTTCCATCCCCGACACATGGGTGCATCTTCTACGCTAAACATGGCAACACCGCGCAGATCCCCGCCCAAAGCGCGAACTGGTATCGCTTCGTGCCCGCCACAAGTTTGCCCTTAACCGTGTACAATTTCCTGAGCAGGGAGACCGCCAACCCATTCGAATTCCCCCAAAAGCGCACCGCCCATTAAGCGAGCATGGCCTTGTTCATGATATCAATGTCCTGGTGGGGTGGGAGGATATCACGCACAGAAAGATCAATGGGGGTCTGGGGGTGAAGTCGCTCGAGCAGATGAATGAAGTGTTGTTGCTTAAGTGGGCTAGCAGGGTATGGGGGCCGGGGGGATGATCTCGTTTGCACGATGGTCCGTAAGATCTATGATGTGAGGGGGGCGCCGCCTTCGCAGCCCGGCAATTTCGCCGCCCCAACACCCTTCTGGCGGGACGCGGTAAAGACTTTCGTGAAGAACATCACCCTTTTTAGGTCGGTGCTTGGGAGGGGGGAGTCCTTCTCTTTTTGGGTGGAAGATTGGTCGGGGAGGGGGACCCTCTGCTCTCGTTTCCCCCGTTTGTATGTGTTGGCGGAGGAGAAGCTCTGGTCGGTTGCGGAGTGTTGGGGTGATGGAATCTGGTGCCCAACTTTCTCCGCCAATCTCTCCGATCAGAGATTTGAAGATTTCTTGGTCCTGCTTGAGGCCGTGTGGGAGGTGGGGCCTCCTTGCAGGGGGTGGGATCATTGGTGTTGGCGGGAGGGGTCGTTCTCGGTCAGGGGGGCCTATGGGGCCATCTCCAGGCCGCCGCCGGCAAACTCGGAGCTGTTGATCGGGGACTGGGCAACTATTTGGGCTCTCAGGCTTCTTGAGAGAATTGGTTTCTTCCTGTGGTTACTCAGGAGGAAGAGGTTGATGACGCGAGATCAGTGCGCCAGGATTCTTGGCATCATTTCGGACAGGTGCCTGATTTATAATGATGTGATTGAATCTGTGGAGCATCTCTTTTTCTCATGCCCGATGGTCTCTCCAATATGGCAGGAGATTGGCTTAGCGTGGTGCCGCAGCGACGACTTCCATGCCTTCTGGTGTTCAATCCACACAAGTCTGACCAGACCAAGGAGAGAGCGGCTTTATCCCGTGGCCATTCTATGGGCGGTTTGGCGGGGAAGAAATGACCTGTTGTTCTCGGGTCAAAGATTTTATAAGGAGAACGTGGGGGGTGTTCGCTAAACGCATGGTTGAGGATTGGGTGTTGTAGTGGTTTTGTGGGGCTGGTGCGTGATCTGTTTTCTTCCTTGTATTTTCTTAAATTTTCAGAAAAATTAATCTCGAGGCGGACACCACCGAGTGTTTCCCCCTACCTTTTAGACTTCAAAAAAATGATATCAATGTCCTGCACCCCCAGGCCCCCTTCCTCCCGCTCCCTGGTGATCTCCTCCCAACTCACAAGGTGCAGCCCAGATCTCTGTTGATTCCCACTCCACCAAAGGAATCTCTTCATCAAAGCATCCTCCTTCTTCCGAACCCAACCGACATTAGACGGGTCGAAAGGAACAAGATCGGGATCATCGTAAGCACATGCCGAAGCAGAACGAGCTTCCCACCCTTCGATAACGTGGACGCCTTCCAACCGGCGAGTCTTTGTTCCATCTTATGGATCACCCCATCCCAGTCCGACTCCTTAAGTTTTTCCGTCGCCAGGGGAAGTCCCAGGTACGTGATGGGTAGATCACCCGACCGACAACTGGTGATCGTCTCGATCTCATAACGCTCCACCTCCCCTAGATGGAACATCACCACCGTCGATTTGCTCCTATTAATCTGAAGCCGGAGATAACTGCTGAATATCTACACAAGTTGCACCGCATTACCAATCCAGGACAGGGGGAGGTGCATTTGACGCAATCCAAGCGCATGTAGAATGTTTTATATGCTCCTGATTTTCAGATGAACTCTCATTCTATTAGTCAAATCACAAAGAATATGCATTGTTGTGTCATTTTTGACACCTCTTAAGTAGGTACCAAGCAAGATAAAACATTAATTCGAAAAAAGCACGCAAGATAAAACAACATAGTAGAAGAAGGGAATAAGCACACAAAAAAAACTTGCTAAACCACAGAATTTTCTTAAATTTTTAATAAAATCCAAATATCATCTGAATCTCACAAATTAGTCTCGGAAGTTAGCTAGGCAAGTCCTGCAACTAGACTATGAATACTTTTTGAAAACTTGGATAGTATACTAGTGAAATCGACCAATTTGTGCAAGTCCCAAATGCAAGAAGAAATAGGCTCATGTGAATATTAGGTCCTTGGAAATTGACCTTTATGCAATAAGCAAAACCTCAAAAAGCATGCAAGAAAGCTATGGGTAAAACATGCAAAACTCTTACAAGAGGTTTCAGGTAGAAATCAAATTAATTGACAATAAAGGATATGTATGCAAATCTCGCAAATAGTGAAGGTGTATGTGTAAATCGCACAGCACCTAATCGCAACGTGAACTTTTGGAACCACGCCCTCCGCCTCTCCTTAAGGTCGTAAACAACCTTATAAAATCTGCAAATCTTTTGACACCCTCAGCATTTAACCCAGGTGGTTGTCGTATGTATACTTTCTCCTATAGATATTCATAAAGGAAGGCATTCTTGACATCAAACTGAAACAATAACTATTTTGGTTGAGAGAATGATCCGAAGGATAGAATGTCATGTCATAGGAAAGAAAGTATCATGTCAATTCGCCACACATGTATAAATGAATCCTTTTGCAACCAAAACGGGATTTCTAGCGATTACGTTTCCATTAGCTTGATGCTTCACCGTAAAACCCAATTACATCCAACTACGGATGCATTAGCGAGGGTAGTGTCTAAGGTACAAGTGCCTCCAGACTATAGTGGAACCATCTCCTCCATGACCAACATCCATTGGCTATCATGCAACGTCTACTGATGAGTAGATAGTCCCACCACAAACTTTGTGTAATAATCTAAAAGATGCTCAAAGAGAGGTGACCAAAAAGCAAGAATCAGACACATGCGTGTTGTCCCTTCCGAAGAACAATAGGCACTGTGGTGAAATACTCTAAGGAATTATTGGTCCTAACCTGTTGGATTGTATCATCTGGATGAGTCAAATCACCCTGCTGAAATGTATCACCCTGCTGAACAAAAATATCAATTGTGCCATCTATAGAAAACGTGTTAAGTGTCTACCTGATGCATAAAGGATAAAAGGGAAGGCACTTGAGTGGGGGGTTCAAAAATAGTAACTTTCCATCTCCGAGAGTACACATGGGAAAAAGATCCGATCTGTGTAATAGGAAACGATAATAGAAGGTGGAAGGTTTACACGGTGTCTGACTCAGATGATGTCATCGTGTCTCCTATGGGAGAAAAATACATAGTCAACTCAAAAAATGTAATGCTCAGATTAACAAAGTAACTCCGTCTAACCGGGTCAAAACATTGATACCCTTTCTGAGTCCTAAAGTATCTCATAAAAATGCACTTGATAGACTGAGGAGACAACTTGTCTCGGCCTAGAGTAAAGTGATGAATAAAAGAAGCATAATCAAAAATATGAGGTGTTAGAGAAAACAAATCTTTATCGGGAAATAACAACAACAAAGCATTTTCCCACATTAAGGAGGATCGACTATATGGATTCTTTGCATCCATTCAAATATATCTTGGACCAGTCTTGAGCTTAGATCCAAATAACTAAGATTCCTTTGGATAGTCTCATTCCAACACTTCTTGGGCCTTCCTCATCCTCTCTTAGCTCGCTCAACATCTCAAATCTCGCATCTTCTAATTGGCGCATCAGATGACCACCGTTGCAAGCGGTCAAACCATCTTAAGCAATTTTCTCTCATTTTATCATCTATTAGAGCAACACAAACTTTCATTCTAATCGCATCATTATGAATCTGATCTTTCTGTATATGACCACGCATCCACCTTAGCATTTTCATTTCTGCCATGTCATTCTCTACACATGCCTATGGTTCGCAGGTCAACATTCAGATCCATGGCGCATAGCAGGTTTCATGGTTGTTTTGTAATACTTTCATTTGATTTTCAAAGAAATTTTCTTATCACATAGAACAGTAGAGGCTCCCCTCCATTGTAGCCAACTTGTATTTATTATATGAGTAACATCTCCATCGATTTCCTATCATGTTGCAAAATGGATCTCAAGTATATAAAAGAATCTTTCTTATGAATGTTATTGTCTCGAATCTTCACCTCGATTACTTCATTATTGCTTCCATCAAATGTACACTCCATATATTCAGTCTTAGCCATGCTTATACAAAATCTTTTAACCTGTAAGGCATGCCTTCAAACCCCAAGCTTCGCACTCACTCCATCTCTAGTCTTATCAATCAACACAATATCATCCACGAACAACATACACCAAGGTATTTCATCATGAATGTAACTAGTCAACTCGTCCATAATTAAAGTAAAAAAATGGACTCAAAGCTAAATCATGGTGCAGATCGATGATGATGTCAAAATAGTGCAGATCGATGATGATGTCAAAATAATCAGTCTTCCCAGACTGGATCCTTACACAAAATGAAGACCCGTCACACATATCCATTATAAGGTTAATATATAGGACAGATATTTCTCTCTTCCACAAAATCTCTCGTGGGATTGAATTATAAGCCTTCTCCATATTAATAAAAATCAAATGGGTATTCTTTCTTTTAGATCTATAAATCTCAATTGTTCTCCTCAAGTGGATATCTTCAATAGTTGAGCAATATGGCATGAATCTGAATTGGTTTCTGTTACTTTGGAAACTTGTCACAACCTTCTTTCAATTACATGTTCCCAAATTTGCATAGTATGACTCACCAGTTTGATATCTCTATAATTCGAACTATTTTGAATGTCCTGCTATTAATATAAAGAGGCACCACAATGCGTCTCCTCCATTCTTTAGGCATTTTCTTGCATCACCAAATAACATTAAATAAATTTGTGAGCCAAGTCAAACCACGTTCACCTAGAACTATATATACTTCTATAGAAATGTCATCAAGTCTTACACCTATCCCGAGTTTCATAGCCTTCAAAGCCTCCTCTACTTTCTTTCTTTGTATACATCTATAGCTTCCAAGATTCAAGTACCTTTCACTACTAGCTATCTCCTAAAGAGATCTCTTTATTCTCTTCTACGATGAAAAGCTTATGGAAATATTGTTTCCACCTAATCTCTATATCTTTCTGAGTAACAAGCACATGTCCTTCCTCATCTTTAATGCATCTCACTAGAGGAAAATCTTTGGTCTTTCTCTTGCCTTAACCTATCTGAATATATCCTTCTAGCTCTCTTTGGAGTCAAGCTTTTTTGTACAAAACTTCATAAGCTTTTGACTTGGCTTCAATTACAGTTTTCTTTGCTTCCTTCTTCACTATCTTGTAGTTTTTGACAGTTTAATTTGTTCTATTTTTATGCATAACTTTAAAGCAAGTTGGCTTCAAAAAAAATAACTTTAAAGCAAGCTCTTTTCATTTTAAACTTCTCTTGCACTCCTTTCCGCCACCAAACCTCCTTTAGGCATGGGACTCCTCCCTTTTTTGAAGTCAAAAAGGGGGAAACGTGTAATGGTGCCCACCCCAATATATTAAAAGAAAATGATACTTACATAAGCCAAGACTGAAGGATTTCAAAAAAATAAGACAAGACTTAAGGAGAGTTTTAGCATGCTAGATTACATTTTCAATATAGAAGCATTATTCGGAAAAGATTACATCATTCCTAGATAGCTATAATGCCCAGATCACCGCTACAAGATTACATTTTCAATATAGACTCGCCTAGCATCTCTTTGGTGATCCTTCGGATACATGATGCTACCACCTCTTACATCTCATTCGTACTTCCGTTGTAATCCCAAGATAAGTCTTCTAAAATCATTTCTTTGAAGCTTGATTGCTTCAATTGAATATTCCACCATCTAGTTATAATGATCTAGGAAACCGTCTTTTTCTTTAATATCCCTTTTAATTGCACACCCATGACTAACAAGCGATGTTGAGATGTCAAGCCTTCCTGCGATTACTTTGCAGTCTTTGCAACACAACTGATATCTTCTCCTCATAGCAAAGTAATCCATATGTGCTTTAGTCGGGCCACTTTTATAAATAACTAAACGCTCATCCCTCTTCTTGAAGTGAGTGTTTGCTATGAAAAGGTCATAAGACGTCACAAAATCCAAAACGACTTTTCCTTGTTCGTTTCCATCCCCGAAACCATAGCCTCCATGAATACTAGCATGCCTTGAAGCATCCTTTCCCACATGTCCATTAAGATCTTCACCTAGATAAATGATCTATCTTTGTGGGATTCCTTACATAATCTTATCCAAATCATCCCAAAAATTGTGTTTAATCATTTCCTCTAAACCAATTTGCAATGCATAAACTGATATGATAGCCAGAATTTCTTCTTCAAGTACCAATTTTAGCCAAATAATATGATTCTCAAATCTCTGCACCTCAACCACATTATCCTTCAAATTCTTATGAACAACCACTACAATTTAATTTACCTGAATACTATAATTTAAGACTTATCTTCTCGATCTCTCTTGCTTTCTCTTAAACCCATTTGGCTCTTGTAGACATAGTATCTGAATATTCCTTCTCCATAGTATCTACTATCTCCATCGGAAAACATAATCGAACAATGAATTTCCTCTAAAACAAAAGATGGCGTACGATTAATCAACTAGCAAGTAGTAAGAAAAGTGTCTCCATAGTAAGAGTCATGAGCTTGAGTAATTATCAAGAGAGTCCCAAGATATCCAAAATGTAACATTCCTGACCTCAACATGAGGCTGCGAGTCGTTATCGATGATAATTGGTACTCACAACTTCTTGGGCTTGGGCCCAACTAGGGTTGTTAACAACCGCCGAAAATGCACAAGCCCAAGTTGTTTAGCAGTAGTATCTTCTACTTGTAAACCACTATAACACTTTGTGATTACTAGATTTAGAACTATATTAAGTGCTTCAATTCGTCTCGCTTATATCCGCAACGTCCTCGTAGCCATATGGTGCATCAATTATTCTCAACAATAGCAACGGTTCTACACCTTGGGTAGCCTTTTTCTTCTTATTCAAGTGGTAAGGGTGGCTCTATCTCTTGGGTAGCCTTCTCCAATATTAAAAGGAACCCACTCGAATATCATTTGTAACATCCTAGACATCAGTCCAAGCAATTATCGAGGATTACTAGCTCTCATAACTTGTTGGTCTTGGACACATATGGGCCCATTGACCACCGCCTAAAATGCTTAAGTTCAAGTTGTGATGTGGAATTATATTTGGGAGTTTCACAAAAGACGTGTGTGCTCCCTCTCAGCAACACCATTCTACTGACAAGTATACGCACACAAGGCCTGATGTAAAATTTCATGTGACTTGAAAAACTAAGATAAATAATCAATGTAGAACTCAAGGTCATTGACAGATCGCACATACTTGACCATTGTAAAGACAATGTTTCTTATTTCAATGCTAAAGTTTTCCGTAATATCACCGACCTCATACTCGTGTTTCATACGAATAATGAAAAATCGTATATAGCAACATAATAACAATAGTCCCCCTAATGATCAGGAACACGATTGGGACCAAGGCCCTAAAGATCAGTTTCGGTCACCATTTCGATGACCGACCGAAATAGAATTTCGGTGGAATTTCAGTCGAAATTCGATTGAAATTTCAGTCATTTCGATCATTTTTTGTACTAGGACCCCATATTTCGGTCATTTCGGTCGAATTTCGGTTTCGACAGGATATTGATATTCGACAGAAATTCGATTGAATTTCGCTGAAATTGGGACCCAAATGTCAAAATGCATCAACTCAAACAAAGAACTACAACTACGACCATGACGACTTGAAAAGATAACATGATGATGCATCCTAGTCTCAAGTTGGTAGGCCTTGCACTGGAAGCTAAACTGGGGTGAGATCTAAGTTGAGACACTGCATAACTTCTGAAGGAGAGGATGACCAAAATGAAATAATATAGGTAGAGGAGACTAGTCCATTACACATGGAAGATTTTCCAGCATACAGATACTGGACCAATTTGTAGAGAGACCTTTGCTCACAACCACATCAAATCACCTTGCTTGTAAGTATATCCCAAAAAAACAAGAGAAGATGGGTTAAATGTGGCATGATAGTTGAGTTCCTTAGTGATATGACCAACAGATAACAGATCCATAGAGAATTTAGGAGCATGTAAAACATTGTGCAGATGTATAGAGGGCATTAGACAGATCTCCCCATGTGCTTTGATAAGATAGTTTCTCCCGTCTACAATAATAACTAAGCGACTCGAAGGAATCGAGTATACGAGGTGAATTGAACATTGCTTTCACAAAGATGGTGAGAAGCTTCGGAATCAATCAACCATTCTATCAATTCGATGATGTGACAAGTCTAAGAGCATGACATATACCAGAGGTGCTCAGATACTGCAGAAGGGGGAATAGACAAAGCAGGTGAAGATCCAATGATCTCCCTCAGTTGGAAGCCTAAAAGACAAGATTCGCATACCTCTGATTCGACGATGTTACAGTTGTCTCGAGATGCTCCGCAACATGGAGAAGCAAGACCGTCATACTTTTGGTAGCATGTGTCCTCAAACGATTGCAGTAGGTGCATTGTGGTTGGGAGTGACCGCCTCCTTGACCATGAACTCTCAATCCTCTGAACTGTCAGACCTTCCTCTACATCATGAAGCTGCCATGGTAGAGGAGGTTTGAGATATAGGTGCAGATGGCACTAAGTTTCTACTGAGACGGTTGTTCCTCTATAGAGGTTGTTGATATGACTTGAATCCTAACCACTTATTAAGCTGTTGATGTGGTTGATATACATCATGCCTTCTGATTGGCTGAGAGCTGATGGGATAGGTTGTTGATATGTATGATTCGTCTCCTAAATTCTGATTGGCTGAGAGATGTTGGGTGAGGATTGCTTCCGCCTCCTGAAACCTGATTGGTTGAGAGCTGTTGAGCCAGGATTGCTAACATGTCTGATCCGCCTCCTGAAATCCGATTGGCTAAGAGCTGTTGGGATGGATTGATGAATACAAATGGCATTCTTCTGTTGCAGTATAAAAGGGGCCCTAGGGCCACTAGATACTGCAGTCCTCATGCTGATCATGATTCTCATCCGACGTATATACCTTCTCAGTATCAACTGTATTACCTTCTCTCCATATAGTGAAATCGATCGTCGCCACCCAAAGACGTAGCCAGTTACGTATGAACCTTGAAAATCTGTGTGTTTGCGTCTTGCTTGTTTGATCGTATTTGTATGTGTTTGCTTCTGTGATTCACAACAAATTGGTATCAGAGCTTCGGGTTCTGTCAGGATCATCCAGCAAGATGGCGTCGCACAATCTGAAGATCTAGAAGTTCAAAGGGAAGAATGGATTCAGTCTATGGCAGATCACGATGCGTACCCTTCTGAAGCAGCAGGGTATCTGGGCGTCGTTAAATCAAGAGTAGGCAGAGGCATTGGAGCCCTTCGAGTTGATGGTGCGAGAAGAGAAGACGCATTCGACGATCATGTCGTGTTTGGCGGACGAGAATATTGTGGAAGTTGTTGAAGAGGATTTAATGGTCGGTCTGTGGTTGAGACTTGAAAATATGTACATGACAAAGTCTCTGACCAACAAGTTCTCTTGAAGCAACGTATGTTCTCTCTCCGCATGCAGGAAGGTACATCTCTTAAAGAACACCTCGATCGCTTAAATGCATTATTAATGGATTTAAGAAACGTAGATGTAAGATTGAAGACAATGATGTTGCCTTGATTTTATTGGTTTCTCTTCCATTGTCATTTGAGAATTTTCTTAAATCATTTATTGTGGGAAGATAATCAATAACATTGGAGGAAGTTCGCGCGAGTCTGCATACATGTGAACTTCAGCATATGGCTACCGGGAAGCAAGACTCTAATGTTGCAGCCTGCAGATTTTTTTATGACTCGTGAGAAGAATCATGCCAGTTCTGGCTAAATAAAGAAATGATAGAAGAAGTCTAAGTTGAAAAATCACAAAGCTAGGGGCATTTGCAATTATTGCAAAGAACCTGGACATTAGAATAAGGACAACCCAAAGAAGAAAGGGAAAGCTACAGTTGCTGACATGGCTCACAGAGGCACAGATTCCGAAGATGATCTGGTTCTCACCGTCACGAATCAGAAGACGACGGATAGCACATGGATTCTTGATTCAAGATGTTCTTAGCATATGACTCACAATGAATACTAGTTCTGCACCTATGAGAAGATAGATGGCGAAAACGTCGTCATGGGGAATGATGCAGCATGCAAGATTGTTGGGATTGGCTCTGTGAAGATCAAGATGTATGATGGAGTCGTGAGGATGGTGATGGAAGTATGTCATATTCCTGATCTGAGGAAGAACCTGATATACTTTGGAGTCTTGGACTCTAAAGGATACGAATACAGCACTGAAGGTGAAGTCATGCAGGTTGCCAAAGCTAGGCTTGTAGACATCAAAGCAAACAAGCAAAAGGCCCTATATTTCTTGCAGAGGTCTATAATTCCTAGGAGTAAGTTCAAGCGTTGTTTGGACTTGCTCAATGTCGACAGTTGGCAGCCCCAAGGAGAGGATGGTAGCGACAAGGTGAAACTCGGTAAAGCTTCTCTAAAGAGAAATTTCAAGGTGAATATTGTTTATAATTCCTTGATTCCTACTATCTGAATTTCAAGTGGTGGAGTATAGTAGGGTTAATTCTACTATATAAGAACTCATCCCTGATGGATTCTAGCAGTGGTTAATTCTACTAGTGGAGAATTCAACTCATGGTCGAGTATAATAGTGGTTAATTCTGTTATATGAGAATTCTACCTCGGAGGTATCTAGCAGTGGTTAATTCTGTTAGTGGAGAATTCAACTCATGCTAGAGTCTAGCAGTGGTTCATTCTACTATATGAGGATTAAATTCAAGGTAGAGATTGTTGATATGACTTGAATCCTAACCACTTGTTGGGTTGCTGATGTGGTTGATCTATGTCCTGCCTTCTGATTGATTGCGAGTCGTTGGGATAGATTGTTGACATATCTTATCCGTCTCTTGAATTCTGATTGGTTGATAGCTGTTGGGCCAGGATTACTGACGTGTCTAATCTGCCTCCTGAAATTTGATTGGTTGAGAGCTGTTGGGCTAGGAATGCTGACATGTCTGATTCGTGTCCTGAAATTTGATTGGCTGAGAGCTGTTGGGATGGATTGCTGAATACAAATGGTATTCTTCTGTTGCAGTATAAAAGGGATCCTAGGGTCACCAGATACTGCAATACTCATTCTGATCTTGATTCTCATCACGTATCTTTACCTTCTCAGTATCCTTTGTATTACATTTTCTCAATATAGTGAAACCAATCGCCGTTGTCTAAGGACGTGACCCAGTTACAGGTGAACCTTGTAAATCCGTATGTTTGCGTCTTGCTTGTTTGATCGTGTTTGTGCATGTTTGCTTCCGCAATTCGCAACAGAGGGATAGTGTCACTGAAAAGAAGATGATCGCATATTGCATCATAGATTGAATAGACCTGCAACGAAAACACTAACCATCGTGATGTTCTTGTACATCAATTGCCAGTCAACTATAGCAATGGGTGGAATATAACTATGAAGCTTAGCGAGCATACCCCTCGAAATGGAGTAATATGAGTAAAGTGGGTGGCCATCCAGCTTGGTCATCTAAATATCATGTTGAAGCTAAACAATCTTGTTTCATTCTTCGCCTGAGAATATGCGATCGCAATAATATCTCATATCGCCTTTGCAGTGGATTGATATAGGATCTCGTTGGCTATCTCAGTCATCAGATAGGCCAACAACCAAACATGATCCCACGCATTATCATGTTTCCAGGCAGCAATGGCTCGGGATTTGTCGGTTGCCTCTCCTTTCATCAGGATATACTCCATGATGTAGCTCTCTATGATGCTCATGAATTGCATCAACCACAACTCATAGTTGGTCATGTCCATCAAGGCAAAGGGACATGGGCTCTTAATGGTCCCAAGAAATGTAGTATAGATCTTTCTTCTGCCATGACGAAAGAAGAACATAGCCAAAGGAAAAATCGAGAGAAAAATCAATAAAACTTGTATACATAGGCAATTTAATTGTGGTGTGTTAGGCTTAGATATATAACACTCCCATCACCGCTATATGTGATAGAAGCCATTAGATGATCCAATCCGAAATAGACAACCCCAAAGCACTACAACTAAAAAATAAAAAAATTCAAAAATGTTCACAGCGAGAAATAGATGTCATGGTGCATAAACGAAGGGTGTGGGACCCAACTGAAGCACCAGTTGATCGGATGAATGCTCTCCAGAGCTCCTTCGAGCTCGGCGCCACCATCGCTTGTGGCTTGCTAGAGGAACTACTGTTGCAGCAGTTGGGTCTTGCTCCAACTGTTGATGTTGCAGTGGTGTCGCAATGATTGCCGCTTCGGTTGTTTACGATTGTGGTGGTAAGGGCATGTCGATTGGACTAGGATTTCAAAAGAGACTCGAAGCATTGATCCTCTACAAATAACCAAATTATTTATTACGGAGTCCTAGGGTACTCTATTATTTATTACATGCGAATACAAATAACCAAATTATTTATTACGGAGTCCTAGGGTACTCTATATATGTAGAGAGAAAACCATATTCTCTTGGGCTTACAAAGAGAAAGAAATATGGTTGTAACATAACGATACTATAATCAACAACAACAAAGCCTTTTCCTACAATTAAGTAGGGTTGGCTACATGGATTTTCTGCCTCCATGTGGATTCATACCAGGTCGCTCAACTATTGAAGCCATCCACTTCTTGAGAACAATGGAGATTTATAGAGCTAAAAGGAAGAATCTCCTTATGATTTTTATTGATTTGGAGAAGGCTTATGATTATGTCCCATGAGAGATAGTGTGGATAGTTTTTAAGAAGATATAAGTACTTGTCTTTACATTAACCTCATAAAGGATATGTATGATGGAGCTTCATCATGTGTAATGATACAGTCTTGAAAAATTGGCTATTTTGACATAAACAATGGTATGCATCAAGGTTTACCTTTAATCCATTTCTTTTCACTTTGACCCATTTCTTTTCACTTTGACTGTGGATGAGTTGACAAGTCGCACTCGGGATGACATACTTTGGTGTATGTTATTCGTTGATGATATTATATTTATTGATAAGACTAGAGATGGAGTAAATGAGAAGCCTGAGGTCTAGAGACATGCATCAGAGACTAAAGGATTTTGTATAAGTAGGATTAAAACTGAATATAAGGAGTGCACTTTTGATGAAAGAAATTGTGAAAAAATCGAGGTGAAGATTGGTGACGATAACATTAAGAAGTGATATTCTTTTATATCACTGTCGCTCCTTGCAAAGACATACTAGACCTTTGCAAAGACAATTGATAGAATTGATGGAGATATTACCAATAGAATAAATGCAGGTTGGCTAAAGTAGAGACGAGTCTCTACTGTTCTCTGTGACAAGAAAATACCTTTGAAAATCAAAGGAAAATTTTATAAATTTGTCATGAGAACTGCTATGCTCTATGGATCTGAATGTCAGCATGTGAACCATAAGCATGTGCAGAGAATGGAGGTAACATAAATGAAAATGCTAGGGTGGATGTGTAGACACACACGTAAAGATCGGATTCAGAATGATGCAATCAAAAGGAAAGTTGATGCAGCTCCGATCGAGGATAAGATGCGAGAAAATCGCTTAAGTTGGTTTGGCCATTTACAAAGGAGGCCAACAGATGCACCAGTTAGAAGATGCGAGTTTTGGGTTGTTGAGCCGGCAAAGAGAGGGCGAGGAAGGCCCAAGAAGTGTTGGAATAAAACTATACGAAGGGATCATAGTTTTTTGGATCTAAGTCCGAGAATGACCTAAGATAGATCTGAATGGAGGCAAATAATCCATGTAGCCGACCCTACTTAATGTGGGAAAAGACTTTGTTGTATTCAAATCTATTTTGGGTCATTCTCGAGCTTCAATCCAAATAACTAACATCCCTCCGGATAGCCTCATTACAATACTTTGTGGGCCTCCACGCCCTCTCTTCACCGGCTCAACATCCTAAATCTTTCATCTTCTAACCGGTGTATCAACCAACCTCCTTTGCAAACGGTCAAACGACCTTAAGCGATATGCACTCATCTTATCATCTATCGAAGCTATACCAACTTTCATTTTGATCGTATTATTTAGAATCCAATCTTTTCGTGTATAACCACACATCTACATTTGCATTTTCATTTCTACTATTGTTATTCTCTGCACGCATCACAGGCCAACATTCTGATCCATAGAGCATAGCATGTGTCATGACAATTTTGTATTACTTTTCTTTGACTTTCAAAGGGATTTTCTTATCTTGGAGAATAATAGAGGCTCCTTTCCACTTTAGCGAACCTGCATTTATTCTATAAGTGACATCCCCATCAATTTCCCCATCTTGTTGCAAAATATATCTCAAGCATCTAAAAGAATCTTTCTTTTAAATGTTATCGTCTCCAATCTTCACCTCAAGTCCTTCACCGTTGTCTCCATCAAATGTGCACTCCATATAATCAGTCTTAACCCTACTTATACGAAATTCTTTAGTCTCTAAGGCATGTCTCCAAACTCCAGCTTCTCATTTACTTTTTGAGAGAAAAAAGAGCCTCCACCTTATAGGTGTATGTCCAAAAACTTCACCATGTATCACCTTAAAAAACAATTACATGCCTAAAATAGGTGGAAATGAAGAAAGAGATTACACGACCCAACTCTCTGCAAGCACCTTTATATGCCACTATATTCTCCTCATACATTTGTGTAACATCCGGATCTGCACAACCCGAACCCGACTCGATTAGAGTCCGCATAACTCAATAAAGTTATTTATCGGTGTTAAATAACATAAATCGATCAATTGATCGTGAATCAAAAGTCGTTCGGGCGAAATCGATCAAAAATCGATCACATTGTAATGCGTGCTCGAAAAAGCCACGACGCAAATTCGGAAACCGCGAAACAAACCGAGACCGTCATAAAATACGATTCGACGAAACAATACCAATGAAATCGACGGTTCATTGATCGGAGGTCGTTTGATATTTTAAAATTGTAAAAATTTAATAACCAATCAAGACCGTATCCCGGAAATTTCGGGGATTCATCTTCGATCCAAAGTATATGAATAATATACTCATTTTGATCGTCATTCAGAGACGATCGAAACGAGCTACTGTACATCGGAATCTGACACGCGATGTGCGTATACAGTCAACTTCGGTTTTCTAGACATAATAAAGCTATGGTTTAAAAAAAATAAAATATTTAAATATAACAGACTGCTGTCTGGCCCTTCCCACGTCAAGACAAAAGTGGCCTTCCCACGTCAAGCTCTATTTCTCTCCATTTGGCCCTATTAACTTTACACTTGTCAAACAAATTAACCCCCATCCCCTTATTTATATCAGCCCAAATCACCTCTTTCTTTCTGTATTCCATTCAAACCCCAACGGATGGAAGCTTCAGCCTTTCCCATTTTCTGCAACAGCAGCTGCCACCTTCTCCAAGCTGGAGAACCCAAGCTGCTCCTGCAACTTTCCATTGACCGGCAGATCCTGCTGATGTATACAGCTTCAACGGTTATTCCTTATCCTCCAAGCAGCTTGCAAGCCGTAGAAATCAAGTAACAGTGCTGCTGCTACAGCGCAACAGCCTGGGAACTACTACTCCTCCCAGCCAAGCAATCAAAGAAGCTGCTATATCTAGCCTTTGGGCTGCTGCATGAAGCCACCAATTTTTGCTACTGTTTCTCTTGGAGGATCTATTACATGCCTTGATCTAAGCCCAAATTTTCATTTCCAAAACTTGGAGATTCATGGGTACAACTTTTCCCACCTTTTGCTGCAAATCCATGTTTTCGTACAATCTCCAGCCCTCTCTTGCTTTTATCTATATCTTCCTACACATTTTGATTTCATCCTACTGTCATTCTCCTAAGTTGGAACATTCCAGGTTTTCATTTTTATTAGCTATGTACGCTTATTTAATGCTGGAGAGTACATTTCTTACAATACCAGGAAGCAAACTCGTAAAAATCAAATGGCATGAGATATGTAATTAATACACCATTCTTGGTATAACGAATTTCAAATAAGTTAAATTTGTGACCACAATTATCAATTAGTAGTCCTATCAAGAATTTGAATTGGTCGCTATCCCTTCTCTTATTCTTTTTGATTCCCAATTCATATTCATTTTGATATTATGAATTTGGCGATGGGCTTGTTTTCCTCTTAGTTCTGTTAATGGAACCATTGCTATAGCAATAGAAACACAGGAAGAAGTTAATTTTCACAAATATTGTTACGTCTAAATATAATAATTTACATAAAATTGTTGTGTTATAGCATCTGGAATCTTTGATAAAAAATGATATTAACATAATTCTATAGTCTGCTATTGACGGAATCTCATCTATAAACATTTATTGATGGCTCATTAAATATTAAAAAAAAATCACTATCCCTTAGTCGAAGTGATGATCCCTCTTCTTCCCATACTATAGTCAAATAAATTTATACGAATAATGCTTGATCAGATTTTATTTTGTTTGATGGAATAATTGTTAGAGTATTTGGTTTTGCGCCCTTTATGTTGTAGCAGGGTAAATGGATCCTGGAGAAGATCTATTTACCCCCATCCAGTGTTTAGTCCCACACCGCCTGTAGGTGGGACTTGGAGGCTCTGGGAAGGCTATATAAGGAGCCCCAGACCTCCTGTACTCATTGAGAAAATGAATAGAAAAACACGCCCCGTTAAGGGCTTCTCCCGTGGTTTCATCCCGCTCCTCACGGAGTAGGGTTCCACGTAAAATTATGGTATTCATGTTTGATGTTTCTTGTTTTTATGCTCTGTTTATCTATCGCTTCCGCATTTTTTATATTTTATAACATGGTATCAGAGCAGGTTCGATTCTCGGGATTTCATGTTGTTCATATTGTATTCGAAATTCGATTTGTGTTTTATTTTCGAAGATCGTTATTCCATTCAAAGATTCGATGTTGCCTTGATATTCCTCGGAGGCAGCAGGGTTCCAATCGGGAACCCTAGGGTTCGCAAGTCCTGGGGGCAAGTCCTGGCAACGATGACGGCGAAATCCATCGCGCAGGCCGTCAAGAACCCCCAGGGTTCTGGCACAACCCGCCAACAACAGAAGGGCTATCCCGGCTGGAGTTCTTTCCATTGCCTGATCTGTTCTAAGGTTTTTGTTCAAAGAGGCAGCGATGCGTACATCAGCCCCAGGCGAGGAGCCTCTTCTCCCTGTGCGAGGCTCTCTGTTCAATACACGAAGATCGGCGGCGCGAGGCGCCGCTCCATCCTTCACGCAAACAAGCCCAGGTGCACAGGTGGTTCCTGGCTCCAGATCTACTCCAGCGTGTGCCTTAGGCGGTGCACACCCCCCCCGGCGATTCCTTCATCCGTGCGTGTCATCGCACCACTTCCTTCATTCGTGCGCCATCGCGCATGCCAGCAGTCTCTCCCGCGCAACGCACCCAGGAGCTCTCCCTTCGACGCATCAACAGGCGCATCGCCAAGCAGGAGCCCGAGCCCTCGGCGCAAACCCCACTACTCAAGTAGTATCGCCGTGCATCCTACTTGCGGCGAACCCACGACGAGCACAGGCGGCAGACGCTGAACCCTATGCTCCAGGAGGCGCCGCCCGCACCCATCCGAGACCTCGCGTGACCCCACGGGAACCCGCGCAACCTCCAAGATCCTCCAGGCATATCCTTGCGCGGAAGATGCGTCAAGAAGATTCGCGCGCGCAAGATTCTCCAGGCTCTGGGAGAATCCTCCCCTTCCCTGCGTGATCTAAGGCGAAGCCCCTCCTACGTCACAGCGGCGGCAGCAGGTTCAAAGAACCCCCATCGGGGGCGGCTGGCAATTGAGATGCAAAGGGCTCCCACGTTGGGAACCCTAAAAAGAGGTAGCGGGCCTAAAAGGAAAAAATTGAGTTGGGGCCCTTTCGGCCGTGAGAGCAGATGTTAAAAAAAAATTGTTTTGTATAAAGCCCAATGGTGGGCTGGAAAAATGGAAGCCTAAAAAAATCAAAAAAAAACTGCTGGGCCATTGAAAAAAAAGGGAGAAAAAGAGGCGCGTACAAGGAAAAAGCCGTACGCAAATTGCAAAAATAATTGATCAAAAGCCGAAAAAAAATGTGACGGCTTATTTCATAAAAAAATATGTTTAAAAAAATGATGATAAAAAAATGATGACGGCTTAAAAAAATGACAAAGCCGCAAGTTTCATGTTCTTATTGTTTACCCCCTATTTATCTTGTCTTCTCCCAACTTTGTCGATGTTCATGTTCCGACAAGTACGGGAGAAAGGGGGAGTATATATGTAGAGTCACAGGTCTTGTATTCCAGATCCAGATTCAGATACCAGTCTCCAGACCAGTCAGTTGATCAGACTCTACAGTTCGGTTCCAGACTCGACGATCATTGTTCCCGAGTCTCCAGTTTCAGACACGCATATGTTTGCGGTCATTTTCTGATGAGCATATGTTGCCATCATTGTCAGAGGTCCCCATCATTCTTCTAGTTGTCAGGCTAGAGTTTTCATGTGAGCCATAGGGACTCCAGAGCAGAGGACCATTCCCTATGCCATTGAGGGCAAGGGTTTTCATGTGGTATCATAGGTACACCAGAGCAGTGCACCATTCTCTGAGCCAGATGGGAGAGACCCAGTTCTCCGACGAGAAGACTTCAGGCGCAGTTTCAGACTCGATGGTCAGGTTCCGAGTCTTCAGTTGACTCACACTCCAGTCCGTTCGTCCTCCTCACCTGCACGGCATGAGAAGCAACGTCGTCGATTGCAGCATGTGCGCGTTGGGTTGATATTGTCCGTAGTGTCCTGTAGAGTTGAGTTGAGTTCATTTCTATCTGTCCAAGCTGAGCATTGCATGCTCCAGCTTGAGGGGGAGTGTTAGAGTATTTGGTTGTGCGCCCTTTATGTTGTAGCAGGGTAAATGGATCCTGGAGAAGATCCATTTACCCCCATCCAGTGTTTAGTCCCACACCGCCTGTAGGTGGGACTTGGAGGCTCTGGGAAGGCTATATAAGGAGCCCCAGACCTCCTGTACTCATTGAGAAAATGAATAGAAAAACACGCCCCGTTAAGGGCTTCTCCCGTGGTTTCATCCCGCTCCTCACGGAGTAGGGTTCCACGTAAAATTATGGTGTTCCCATGTTCTATGTTTCTCGTTTATGCTCTGTTTATCTATCGCTTCCGCATTTTTCATATTTTATAACAATAATCATTAGAACATAACCGCCAGGGCTGGATAATACAATGGGTTTATTATCTCACCTTTTATACTTTGGTCGGGTTTGGCAAGAAACTACTAACCTCTAACAGTCATGTTATCACTTTACTCACAAAGATTTTGACCAGGATCGACCCATCTATATTTGCTTTTATAATATTGTGATTCCCACATTCGGGTTTGATTACCAAGTAATACACCCAGGGAGAACTGTAACTTAATTATACAACTTTAATCTTGTTATCCATCACATTGCTTTTCATTATCACTCAACTAAGTTTAAGATTTGCTCTCCACTCACTTCTTCTTACTCTCATCTTCTAATACTTCCTTTCAGATAAAACCTAACTTCCTTCTTATCATATCCGTACTTGGCATTCAAGCTACATATTCCAATCTTCCCATTAATAGGAAGTCACTATCCAATTTATGTTATTATCAAAGAGGATTATTTTTATAATCATGGCAGACTTTCATGTTTTACCAGATCAGACAACTTTGAACAAACAGTCTCATGAAGTTGTTATTACCTGTTGGCTCATATATAGAAGACATTGCTAAAAGTGCATCCTAAAAGTTTGTTCATAGATTTTAGTTGTGGTTGTATTTTCCACCAGATTTATTTTAAGTGGGCAATACATCCAAATTGGTTGATCTTCATAGACTCGATGAATTGGGAAATAGAAGAACAATTTTCTTGTCATCTTGATTGATCTTTTTCTTTTTCAATATGTTGGTTCAATAATTAGAGATGAGGAAGAAAATCATTTCAAAAACAATTTGAGTCTGCTAATGGTTGTTGGTACAAATAATTGATTTGACGAGAGTCAGTAATAATAATTATGAGTGACAGTCGTGGTGACCTTTACACCTGATTGTGCGAGGGCGCGGTAACCCTCAACTGGGCGGGAGATAGGAAGCCCAGCTAGGGCAGCGGCCGCTTAATGCGCGGGTCTAGGATCCCGGTCTTTTCTCGGTTTTCTCGCGAGCGCTCGCAGTTTTTACGCCTCTCTGGGATCCACAGGTATCTTTTAAAGACCGGTTCCGCTGACCCTTGTTCTTTAGGGTACCTAGGCTGGAGGATCCATGGTTTATTTTCGAGCTTGTTTGCCCGTACTGGTCGGGCCGGTTTTTCTTTTAGAGCGACTTTTCCGGAGAGTCTCTCTCACCCGTCTCAGTGGCGTAGTTTTGGAGTAGACATATCCCTCTATTGGACCGCCTTTCAATTAGAGGGCGAGACGGAAGAGCCTTTTGTCGGCTACCTCACCGCTTGAGTTTTGTTTACTTTTCGCCAACAGACTTGGTGATGCTACATCTGAATCATCCATGTATACATTTGAATCCTCTATGGCTACATCTGAATCAGTTACAGTTGAATCTGGAAAAGTTACATTTGAGATTGGATTGAGTCACAATTGAGTTTTGACTAAAGTTGAATTACAGTCGAATTTGTTAAATGGGAGCTTGGTTACAGTTGAGTTGGTTCAGTTGAGTTGAACTAGTTACTTTTCCACCAATAGATCCTGACAAAGAGAAAAGACTATATCATGAAAGTCATCCTTATCAGACTACAAGCTATTATCACAGTTGTTTGAAATAGCTAGTGGACGTGTTGGGAACTTAGTTAGGATGCATTTTACTCCACCGCATGCCTACGGAGGCACCCCAACCCTAAGGCTTCCTTACTACCTTAGAGTCATAGTGTGAGGTCTTACCCAGACAAAGACCACAGACTATCCACTAAGCTTGAGAAAATAAACAAGAAAAGAATCAAAACCCCAGATCCATCATATACCCTTACTATGATCAATCCACAAGATTCTTAAACATCTTTATAAGCATTTAATAGAGATAATGATCATATCAGAGTCTCATCTTTCACATTCTCAAGACCAACCAAACTTATATTATAATTAATAGAAAGACAATGACTTAAATATAGATCATATGATATTTGCATATAAATGATTAATGTGGATAATTAGTGTAGGATGAGTAGAATGGGGTTTTACATACCAAACAATTTGAAAGCATGTTTCATTGCAAGTAGCTTTAAATTTTAATTGTCAAGGTCAAATTACTTGCCTTCTTTTGGAACCACTAAATTCCTGTTAATTTTAATTATTAGATGTACTCAACGCTTGTTGATGTTCTTTTCTCCCTATTCCGTGGATTGCAGGCAAAATACCTGCACCGTTGTATTGGGAGAGTTGAACATCAGCTTCTACAGTTATAATTATCAGGTACGCATGCTATAGTTTATCCAAGATATTATATGCTTTTTATTTCTCTTCTGCTATAATTGGGATGCATGTACATAATACAATTTCTGTTGTCACATACCAACTGCTATGGAAATTTATGCAATATAATTGTGACATAGTGTAGTTCTGTGGCTTATTAGTTAATTTGTGAATGTCATTCGTACATGCGAAAAAAAATTTCCCATGATTTTCAGCACTCTAATGCAATCTTTAGCGAACATAATACTACGGGTGATAGGTAAACGGGTATCCCAGAACCACGGAAGCGGGCCTCACAGTTTGGTATCAGAGCAGTGATACCTCGCTACATACATTCGTAGTATTATAGTTCCGATCACATTAAGTCTAGGATAGCGACAGTTCCTTGACTTGTCGCGAGTCCGAAAGGGAAATATGACATTCTAATTTCCATAACTACAGATGTCACCATTTGCAACTAATTTCCATATGGTATCCCAAGAAGAGAAAAAGCATAATAGAAATATCCATGAACATTTACAATTAATAATATCGGTTCTTACATAGAAGCATGGCATCTAGAGCCGACCTTTCTATATTTTAATTTATTCTAGGAGCGATGAATGAACTTCCTAGCTTCAGTAAGTAGAGTTGCAGAGGCCATAAATCCTCTCTGTCACATCCATATCATCATAAGACTAATCGTCAGATAGCTACCAATGTGGATTGGTGGTCATGAGACAATAGCAGACTATCTGCTACTACAACTTGACAAGTGTGACCTCATTATGGGAGTGGATTAGCTGTCAACTCATTATACCTAGTTAATTACTTCATGAAGACGATTGTCTTTAGAATTTCGAACATACCCGAGTTTACCATTAAAAATACATTACATGACCCCAAAATGGAGTACATTTCAGTGTTACGAGCTCAAAGACTCATAGATCGAGAATGCAACACATTCTAGTAATTATCCGAAAGATATCTGATGGAGAGCCGATGGCTCAGGACATCACGATAGTGTCATATTACCCTAGTGTGTTCTCTAATGATTTGTCAGGTTTACCACCTGAGAAAGAGATTGAGTTCGAAATTATATATATTACCATATATACAACCAATCTCGATGGCTCTGTGCCGCTTGGCACTAGCCAACTTGAGAAAACTGAAGATGGAATCGCAAGAGTTACTTAACGTAGGTTTCGTAAGGCTGAACACTACACCTTGAAATGCTCCAGTTCATTTTGTCAGAAAAAATGATGGATCGATGAGATCGTACATAGATTACATTCAGATGAACAAGAAAACGGTGAACAACTATTATGCTCTGCCACACATAGATGACTTATTTGATCAGTTTCAGGGATCTTCGGTATCCTCGAAGATCGACATTCGACATGGCTACCAGCAAGTGAGGATTAAAGAGTCAGATAGTCCGAAGATAACATTCAAAACTCGATATGGACATTATGAGTTTGTCGTATGTCGCTTGGGCTCACAAATGCCCTACAACTTTTTATGAATATAATAAACATGATTTCCGTCCATACTTGGACAAGTTTGTAATTGTATGCATTGACGATGTGTTGATATATTCTCGAAATAAATAGGGATCACATCTATGATCTAAAGACAGTCATGAACATACTTCAAGAGTACAAGTTGTAAACCAAGTCGAGCAAATGTGAGTTCTAATTATCCCAGGTCTCATTCCTTGGGCATATCATTTCTGGAGTAGTTGTCGTAGTTGACACTGCGAAGATTTCGACAATCATGTCTTGAGATCAACCTAAGATAATCATTCATATTCATAGCTTCCATGGACTAACGGAGTATTACAGACACTTCTTTCCCGAGTCATTCTTTTCTGATAAGATTGACACGATTGACACCGAAAGGAGTTCCTTTCATTTGGGATGATCCATACAAACAAGCCTTCAAGACACTGAAGGAAAGATTGACGACTGCAAATATTCTTGCACTTTAGGCACTCAGAATTTTCCAGTATATACAGATGTTTCAAGTGAAAAGCAGTTCTAAGCAACAAGGTCATGTGATTGCTTATGTATCACGTCAGTTGACGGCGCATGCGCAGAATTACTCCATCCGTGACTTAAAGTTGGCGGCGGTTATCTTCTCTTTAAAAAAAACTGGTGTCACTATCTCTATGAGGTGAATTTTGATATCTTCATAGATCGCAAAAGTTTGAAGTACAACTATAATCAGAAAGAGTTAAACATGAGATAACATCGGTAGTTTAAACTACTGAAGGATTTTGATTACACGATCTCATACAATCCCGATAAAGGAAACATGGTGGCAGATGTGCTGAGCAGGAAAGCTCATGCATATATGACAAACTAGCTACACATGTGGAATACGCTCACATCTTAGACTAATTGACATCCTCATAAAGAGTGCGTCTATATCTACTGTCATACCTCCGCGATTCGGCAATCCTTGAGATTGCATAGTAGGACATAGGACATATCCTTGAATTTGAGACAAATGTATGCGTGCTAACAAGGACAAAAGTGATAATTTTGTGGAGACTAATTCTACTTTACGAAAGGATGGCTACATCGTGTGTCCTATGATGAGCAATTGCGTAGAGATTCTTGATGAAGCACACAGTTCACACCTGTCTTTTCATCCTGGCAGTACGAAAATATATCGTAATCTGCGCCAACATTCTGTCGGGTCGGGATGAAGTGTGATGCAGCACACCATGATTATTACAGTATCTCCCCATTCCCAAGTAAAAGTGGGAGAGTACTTTAATGAAAATTCTTACTAGACTACCAAGGACACCATGGTGACCACAATGCTTTTGGGCCGTTGATAAATTGACCAAGTCAACACATTTATACATGTCAACATGATGTACACTCCATTTAGGTTGGCTAGATTGCATATGCATACCATTATAAGGATTCATGGTATACCACGTGAGGTAATGTTTGACAGATGCTCAAGGTTTACATCTTACTATTGGCACCAGTTCATGTCAACACTACAAACAGAGCTGAAGATGTGTTCTGCATTCCATCCATAAACCGTCGGACAGAACAAACACATTATTCAGATACGAGGAATTAATTCATCCGCGTACCCTTGGGTGAAAAGGATCCTGAAAGGACCACCTGTCGATTGGTAGAATTCCTGTACAACAGTAGTCATTATTCCAGGACTGATATGGCAACATTCAAAGACCTTTACGGGCGGAGATATCTCACACCTCTCAGATAGCATGAGATAGGTAAACACACTCTTTACCCTGTAGATCTCCTAAAGAAAACTACTACAATTGTTGATATCGTGAGGTAAAGGCCTCTAACGACTCAGAACCGCTAGGAAAGCTATACATATCGTCGGAAAAGAGATATAGAGTTTCAAGTAATCTGAACATCTTCTCTTTATCCATTCAAAATATGCCTTATGAATATTCAATTTAATCTCTCACACTGATGAAATATATGTAGACATAGATAGGAGATTGTGTGTTACTACGTGTATCTCACATGAAGTAAGTACGGAGATTTGATGGTTATGGCAAGTTGGCGCCATGATATATTGGATCATTTGAAATCATTACTCATATGAGTAAGTTGGTATATCGAGTAGCCTTCATCTGCAGCTGTCAGTCAAATACGATGTCTTTCGTATATCCCATTTAAGGAAGTACGTCCGTGATGCTCGCCACGTCATCATCTACAAGAACCGTGACGTGGAGCCAGACTTGATATACAAGGAGAGGCCAGTACATATACTCGATATTGCCGTAAAGAAGCTTCACAAAAATATTCTTAATCAGAGTGCTATCGCACCGACATGATGACAAAGAAGCGATATGGGATACCGAAGCAGACTTGCGGGCAAGAAACCACAGTTCTTTCAGTAATAGTCGAAACAAGCCCACTTAATTATATATATTGAAAGAACATGGCTTGTTTTCCTTTTGAGGTTTGTATGGGTTCAAAACCCTTTGAGGTTTTTTTGACCAGATGAGATACAAACAAGACACAAAATAACCTTGACTCGAGTCTCGAGGACGAGACTCCCTTTGAGGTTTTTATATTTGTAACATCCGGATCTGCACAACCCGAACCCGACTCGATTAAAGTCCGCATAACTCAATAAAGTTATTTATCGGTGTTAAATAACATAAATCGATCAATTGATCGTGAATCAAAAGTCGTTCGGGCGAAATCGATCAAAAATCGATCGCATTGTAATGCGTGCACGAAAAAGCTGCGACGCAAACTCGGAAACTGCGAAACAAACCGAGACAAGTCATAAAATACGATTCGACGAAATAATACCAACGAAATCGAAAGTTCGTCGATCGGAGGTCGTTTGATATGTTAAAATTGTAAAAATTTAATAACCAATCAAGATTGTATCCCGGAAATTTCGGGGATTCATCTTCGATCCGAAGTATATGAATATTATACTCATTTTGATCGTCATTCAGAGACGATCGAAACGAGCTATTAAACATCGGAATCCGACACGCGATGTGCGTATACGGTCAACTTCGGTTTTCTAGACATAATAAAGCAACGGTTTAAAAAAATAAAATAAAATTTTTAAATATAACAGACTGTTGTTTGGCCCTTCCCACGTCAAGACAAAAGTGGCCTTCCCACGTCAAGCTCTATTTCTCTCCATTTGGCCCTATTAACTTTACACTTGTCAAACAAATTAACCCCCATCCCCTTATTTATATCAGCCCAAATCACCTCTTTCTTTCTATATTCCATTCAAACCCCAACGGATGGAAGCTTCAGCCTTTCCCATTTTCTGCAACAGCAGCTGCCACCTTCTCCAAGCTGGAGAACCCAAGCTGCTCCTGCAACTTTCCATTGACCGGCAGATCCTGCTGATGTATACAGCTTCAACAGTTATTCCTTATCCTCCAAGCAGCTTGCAAGCCGTTGTAATCAAGTAACAGTGCTGCTGCTACAGTGCAACAGCCTGGGAGCTACTCCTCCTCCCAGCCAAGCAATCAAAGAAGCTGCTACATCTTGCCTTTGGGCTGTTGCATGAAGCCACCAATTTTTGCTACTGTTTCTCTTGGAGGATCTATTGCAGGCCTTGGTCTAAGCCCAAATTTTCATTTCCAAAACTTGGAGATTCATGGGTACAACTTTTCCCACCTTTTGCTGCAAATCCATGTTTTTGTACAATCTCCAGCCCTCTCTTGCTTTTATCTATATCTTCCTACACATTTTGATTTCATGCTACTGTCATTCTCCTAAGTTGGAACATTCCAGGTTTTGATTTTTATTAGCTATGTATGCTTATTTAATGCTGGAAAGTACATTTCTTACAATACCAGGAAGCAAACTCGTAAAAATCAAATTGCATGAGATATGTAATTAATATACCATTCTTGGTATAACGAATTTCAAATAAGTTAAATTTGTGACCACAATTATCAATTAGTAGTCCTATCAAGAATTTGAATTGGTCGCTGTCACTTCTCTTATTCTTTTTGATTCCCAATTCATATTCATTTTGATATTATGAATTTGGCGATGGGCTTGTTTTCCTCTTAGTTCTGTTAATGGAACCATTGCTATAGCAATAGAAACACAGGAAGAAGTTAATTTTCACAAATATTGTTACCTCTAAATATAATAATTTACATAAAATTGTTGTGTTATAGCATCTGGAATCTTTGATAAAAAATGATATTAACAGAATTCTATAGTCTGCTATTGATGGAATCTCGTCTATAAACATTTATCGATGGCTCATTAAATATTCAAAAAAAATCACTATCCCTTAGTTGAAGTGATGATCCCTCTTCTTCCCATACCATAGTCAAATAAATTGATACATGAATAATGCTTGATCAGATTTTATTTTGTTTGATGGAATAATCATTAGAACATAACAGCCAGGGCTGGATAGTACAATGGGTTTATTATCTCACCTTTTATACTTTGGTCGGGTTTGGCAAGAAACTACTAACCTCTAACAGTCATGTTGTCACTTTACTCACAATGATTTTGACCAGGATCGACCCATCTATATTTGCTTTTATAATATTGTGATTCCCACATTCGGGTTTGATTACCAAGTAATACACCCAGGGAGAACTGTAACTTAATTATGCAACTTTAATCTTGTTATCCATCACATTGCTTTTCATTATCACTCAACTAAGTTTAAGATTTGCTCTTCACTCACTTCTTCTTACTCTCATCTTCTAATACTTCCTTTCAGATAAAACCTAATTACCTTCTTATCATATCCGTACTTGGCATTCAAGCTACATATTCCAATTTTCCCATTAATAGGAAGTCACTATCCAATTTATGTTATTATCAAAGTTCCAGTGAGGATTATTTTTACAATCATGGCAGACTTTCATGTTTTACCAGATCAGAAAACTTTGAACAAATAGTCTCATGAAGGTGTTATTACCTGCTGGCTCATATATAGAAGACATTGCTAAAAGTGCATCCTAAAAGTTTGTTCATAGATTTTAGTTGTGGTTGTATTTTCCACCAGATTTATTTTAAGTGGGCAATACATCCAAATTGGTTGATCTCCATATACTCGATGAATTGGGAAATAGAAGAACAATTTTCTTGTCATCTTGATTGATCTTTTTCTTTTTCGATATGTTGGTTCAATAATTAGTGATGAGGAAGAAAATCATTTCAAAAACAATTTGAGTCTGCTAATGGTTGTTGGTACAGATAATTGATTTGACGAGAGTCGGTAATAATAATTATGATTGCCAGTCAAGCTGACCGTTACACCTGACTGTGCGAGGGCGCGGTGACTCTCAGCTGGGCGGGAGATAGGAAGCCCAGTTAGGGCAGCGGACACTTAATGCGCGGGTCTAGGATCCCAGTCTTTTCTCGATTTTCTCGCGAGCGCTCGCAGTTTTTACGCCTCTCTGGGATCCACAGGTATCTTTTAAAGACCGGTTCCGCTGACCCTTGTTCTTTAGGGTACCTAGGCTGGAGGACCCTTGGTTTTTTTTCCGAGCTCGTTTGCCCGTACCGGTCGGGCCGATTTTTCTTTTAGAGCGACTTTTCCGGAGAGTCTCTCTTACCCGTCTCAGTGGCGTAGTTTTGGAGTAGACCTATCCCTCTATTGGACCACCTTCCAATTAGAGGGCGAGACGGAAGAGCCTTTTGTAGGCTACCTCACCGCTTGAGTTTTGTTTACTTTTCGCCAACAGACTTGGCTATGCTACATCTGAATCATCCATGTATACATTTGAATCCTCTATGGCTACATTTGAATGAGTTACAGTTGAATCTGGAAATGTTACATTTGAGATTGGATTGAGTCACAATTGAGTTTTGACTAAAGTTAAATTACAATCGAATTTGTTACATGGGAGCTTGGTTACAGTTGAGTTGGTTCAGTTGAGTTGAACTAGTTACTTTTCCACCAATAATTCCTGACAAAGAGAAAAGACTATATCATGAAAGTCATCCTTATCATACTACAAGCTATTATCACAGTTGTTTGAAATAGCTAGTGGACGTGTTGGGAACTTAGTTAGGATGCATTTTACTCCACCGCATGCCTACGGAGGCACCCCAACCCTAAGGCTTCCTTACTACCTTAGAGTCATAGGGTGAGGTCTTACCCAGACAAAGACCACAGACTATCCACTAAGCTTGAGAAAATAAACAAGAAAAGAATCAAAACCCCAGATCCATCATATACCCTTACTATGATCAATCCACAAGATTCTTAAACATCATTATAAGCATTTAATAGAGATAATGATCATATCAGAGTCTCATCTTTCACATTCTCAAGACCAACCAAACTTATATTATAATTAATAGAAAGGCAATGACTTAAATATAGACCATATGATATTTGCATATAAATGATTAATGTGGATAATTAGTGTAGGATGAGTAGAATGGGGTTTTACATACCAAACAATTTGAAAGCATGTTTCATTGCAAGTAGCTTTAAATTTTAATTGTCAAGGCCAAATTACTTGCCTTCTTTTGGAACCACTAAAATCCTGTTAATTTTAATTAATTAGATGTACTCAACGTTTGTTGATGTTCTTTTCTCCCTATTCCGTGGATTGCAGGCAAAATACTTGCACCGTTGTATTGGGAGAGTTGAACATCAGCTTCTGCAGTTATAATTATCAGGTACGCATGTTATAGTTTATCCAAGATATTATATGTTTTTTATTTCTCTTTTGCTATAATTGGGATGCATGTACATAATGCAATTTCTGTTGTTACATACCAACTGCTATGGAAATTTATGCAATATAATTGTGATATAGTGTAGTTCTGTGGCTTATTAGTTAATTTGTGAATGTCATTCGTACATGTGAAACAAAATTTCCCCTGATTTTCAGCACTCTAATGCAATCTTTAGCGAACATAATACTACAGGTGATATGTAAACGGATATCCCAGATCTACGGAAGCGGGCCTCACAGTCTGGTCCCAACGAAACACCACGTCATTTCTTGCAATTTTCCCATAAAAGCGCCAAGTATCTAGATCACCCATCCTCCGTGCATCTCCTATCCTCCCCAATGAATTCCCAGAAACCTGCAAAATCATTGCACCAGGCTGCCTGATTCCCGAAAAGTGCCCATACTTCAACAGAGTACCTACAATTAAAGAACAAGCGATCTGTGTCTTCCACCTTCTCCTGACACCACGAACAAGTTGAAGTAGCATTCGTGACGCAATGCGTGAATCGATCCCAAATTATCAGCCTACCCCATCTGCAACTCCATAGGAAGATCTTCACACGAGCAAGAACCTTCCATTTCCAAATTCTTATGCAATCCACCTCACAACATCTCGGGTCATATATCCGAGGGCCCTTTAAGATTTTATAATCCTTTCCAACAGAGAAAATAATATCTCGCCAGCACCAGCAAGCAATCACTGCCCTCAGTGAGGCCCACCACATTTTCGAGCTCCTCTAACAACATCACAATCTCCCCCAGCCTTTGATCTGACAACTCAAATCTAAATAGGGAGGAAAAAGAGTGTCATCCCGGACCTTAACCATTGAGGCCTCCAGGTTGGTAGCAAGATCCATCAGATGCGGGAATCACAGGCACAAAACTCCTCCCTCAAACCAGTCATCGGTCGAGAACTTGAAACCTATTTTGTTCCCTACGACCGACCTCAGGAATGGATAGATCTTATGAACTATCCTACAAATTCCTTGCCAGAAGTAGGAGGGCGCCATGACCATCTCCCCAGGGTTGGGACAGGCGGTACCCGTTATATAGATCTGGCGGATAAAAGTGCAAACCATGATATTGCAATCACCCTAAATACGAGAAATCCACCTGCTGAGTAGGGCCTTGTTCATCTCCTCCAGGCTTCGGACCCCAAGACCCCCATCCTCCTTCGAGCAAGTGATCATCTTCCAATCAATTAGAGAAAACCCATATGTCCTTCTAGAAGCTGACCAAAAGAACATCCGCATCATGCCCTCCAGTCTCTTCCTCGCTCCAACAGAAAGAAACATTGATGAGAGGAAAAAGATTGGTATCGCCAATAGAACCGATTTCAATAAAACAAGTCTTCCACGCCTAGATAAGCAGACGGATTTCCATCCTACTAATCTCTGTACCATCTTCTCAGTTACCGACCTCCAATCCACCATCCTCATTTTCCATTTAAACTCAAAAGCTACAAATTATAACTTCTCCATTTAATCCTCAAACCCGAAATTGTCTCGAAGAAGTCAAGTACCATCGATAAGCCTCAACAACTAGACGAGCCCCCCTCGGCAAAGAGTATCATATCATCCGTGTATTAAAGGATGGGGAGAGAGATCTCCTCCTTCGAGAACATTCTGAAGAAGCCATCTGAGACCGCACGGCCAACCACGACCAATGGTGTGTTGGTAACTAGTACAAAATGCGAGGTACAAGAAGGCAACCTTGTCAAAATCCTCTCTACGCTGGAAGAAACAACACCATGGCTGACCATTCACCAACACTGTGGATGACACGGTAGTGATACATCTCTTCATCCAAGCAATCCATGTATTTGAAATACCATTTCTATGTAGCGAAACCATAATGAAACGATAATTCACACAGTCATACGCTTTGGAGAAGTCTGCCTTCTACCGAACACCCTTTGTTTTACACCTATGTCAATCTGTCACTATCTTCGAAGCAAGCGCCACGCTATCCATCAACTGCCTGCTTGGGAGGGAGGCACTCTGAGCCGGTGACACAATCTTGTTTAGCACCCCCTCAAACAGTTCGCATAGTCTTAGCCATAATCAAGTATACTATGTTTAACAGGGCAATGGGCAGTACTCCTCTACTCTTGCTGCGACATCTTTCTTGAGGAGCAAGAAAAGGAAGGAGCGGTTGAGCCTATCGAAACCCAGATTCCCCTCCATAAGCTCCAACCCTATCTCCATTATCTCTTCTTCAATGAGAACTAAGAATTCTCTGTAGAAAAAAATTGTGAAGCCGTATGGACCAGAGCATCCATTCGGGTTGAGTGCGAACAAGGCTTCGCGCACCTCCATTACCCCTAAAGGTTTCGTTAGTTCCTCCGCATCACCCACTAAAATGCAACTCATACCTAGGCCAAACCACCTCGAACCACTGTGTAGCACTCTCATACTCATACTCTTGAAATAGCTCGTAACAGCCCCTGCGACCTCCACATCATGCTCAAACCTCAATCGAGTGAATCAGGTTACGCATTCTTCTGTTGTTAGTTGTTGCATGAAAGAACATGGTATTTGTGTCACCATCCTTCAGTCATTTCTACCTTGACCTCTATCTCCATTCAACCTCCCTTTTTCTATCCTCCTCCTTCAAGATTTTTTGCACCACCTCATGGTTCAGAATCTCCTTATCATCCAGATCCCTATCATCTTCAAGCAAGTCTAGTCTCACCATCTCCTCCTGGACCTGACTCCTTTTAAGCCCTCGCTCTACCTCGATGACCTTTCTGAACTCTAGGAGTCTGCGACACAGAGTCGTCAATTTTACTACGAATCTCGCTATAGCTGAATCCTTAAGCTTTAAACTCGTCCAGAAGGTATCAACCATGTCTCGAAAGACTTCTTCCAACATCCAGCTTCTCATTTACCACATCTCTTGTCTCATCAATTGACATAATATCGCCGACGAACAACATACACTAAGGTATATCATCATGAATGTGTCTAGTAAACTTGTCCATAATCAAAACAAAAAGGAATGGACTCAAAGCTGAACTTTGATGCAGAACGACGCTAATGTTAAAATAGTCATTATTCCCAGACTGGATCCTTACACAATATAAAACCCCATCATACATTTTCTTTTAAGGTTAATGTATAATAGGACATGTCTCTTCTTCAAACTCTCCAAAATATCTCGCTTGGGACTAAATCATAAGTCTTCTTCAAATCAATAAAAATCATATGGAGGTTCTTTTTAGCTCTATAAATCTTCATTGTTCTCCACAATAAGTGGATAGCTTCAATAGTTGAGCGACCTCACGATCCGAATTGATTTTCTTTTACTTTGGAAACTTGCTTCAACCTTCTTTCGATCACAAATACCCAAATTTTCATAGAATGACTCATCGGTTTGATACCTCTATAATTCGAACAATTTTGTATGTCACCTTTATTCTTATAAAAGAAGCGCCACAATGCTTCTCCTCCATTCTTTAGGCATTTTCTTGCTTCGTCAAATAACATTGAATAAATTTGTAAGCCAAATCAAACCCCGCTCACCGAGAACTCTCCAAACTTTTATGGGAATATCATCAAGTCTTATCCCTTTCCCGGGTTTCATAACCTTTAAAGCCTCATCTACTTCATTTGTATTTGTCTATAGCATGTACAATTCAAGTACCATTCACTACAAGCACATGTCCTTCCTCATCCTTATGCATTTCACTTGAGAAAGATCTTTGATTTTTCTTTCTCTTGCTTTGGCCTATCTAAATATATCCTTTTGGCCCTCCTTCGAGTCAAGCTTTCTGTACAAAACTTCATAAACTTTCGAGAGTGGTAGAGAGGGTGGAGGCGAGGTTGGCTGGGTGGAATTCCACGGTCTTATCGAGAGGGGGTCGGCTGGTTCTTCTAAAGGCAGTCCTCTCGTCCATCCCGATTTATTTTCTTTCCAATCGGCGTATGCCAAAGGGGATCAGAGCTCAGCTGGAGAAGCGGATGCGTGCCTTTTTATGGGGGAAGCAGAAGGGTGGGGCGAGAGGGATCCACCTGGTTGGGTGGGAGGATATTACGCGCAGGAAGGATCAGGGAGGTTTGGGAGTGAAATCGATCGAGCAAATGAACGATGCCTTGTTGCTTAAGTGGGCTTGCAGTTCTTGAAGAATATCGCTCTTTTTAGGCCGGTCCTTGGTGGTGGGACTCTTTCTCTTTTTGGACGTACGATTGGAAGGGGGGGGGGGGGGGCTCTGCTCGCACCTCCCTCGCTTCTATGCCCTGGCAGAAGATAAATTGTGTTCGGTTGCGGCTTGTTGGCTTGATGGTAATTGGTGCCCCACTTTCTCCACGAACTTCTTCGACCAGAGATTGGAGGATTTCTTGGCTTTGCTTGATGCTGTGAGGGAGGTGGGGCGTTCTTCGGGGGGGCGTGACCACTGGTGTTGGCGGGAAGCTCTGTTCACGGTCAAGAAGGCCTTTGGGGTTATCTCCCGACCGCCGCCGTCGCAATCGGAGATTCTAATCCAGGATTGTGCCTTTATTTGGACTCTCAAGCTTCCTGAGAGATTTGTTTTCTTCCTTTGGCTGCTCAGGAGATTGAGGCTGATGACGAGGGACCGATGTGCTAGACTTTTAGGTTCCATCTCTGACAGGTGTCTGCTATGCAATGAGGCGATTGAATCCGTGGAACACCTCTTCTTCTTGTGTCCCATGGTGATTCAACTTTAGCAGGGGGCTGGCTTGGAGTGGTGCTGTACAGACCTTCTGGAATGCGCTACTGGCAAATAAGGATAGGCCGACGAAGGAGATACTTTATCCAATGGCCATACTGTGGGCGATTTGGCGGGGTAGGAATGATTTGTTGTTCTCGGGCCAAAGATTCTATAAGGAGAACGTGAGGATTTTTGCAAATCGCTTGGTGGAGGATTGGGCGTTGTAATGGTTCTGTAGTATCGGCGTGTGGTTGTTTTTCCCCTCTTCTTTTTATCTTTGTCTTTTGAATAAAACTTTGGGGTGTGCACCATCGAGTGTCTCCCCCTCGTTTATGGATTTTAAAAAAAACTTTTGACTTACCTTCACTTGGCAAAGAAAATGATAATATAATATTAACCATGATTCATGATGGATAAGTATCTCAAAAACACAAAAGATAGGCACCAGTTGTTCATGGAGAAAAGCTAGCATTACAGGAGTGTTTATCCCGAGGACTGTATACATGAATTTGGGGATTGTGATGCATGTCTGATGCGATATCGAATTTGATACATCCAGAGCAATAAAATATTAACTCCATTAAAAGGGTATTAAGCCAATGAGTGAAATAAATAGTCCTAAGGGACATTAAAATTGAGCTATTAATATTTTGTTTGCATGTCTCATTGTGGGGTAAGTGAAGAATCAGTAAAATAATTTTAAAATACTTCCAAAGAGAGAAGAAAATAAATTGGAAAAAATAGAGAAGGATATGCAGAGCTCCTTTGTAATCGTTATATCACACTTTGAACTCTTGTTTCCCTCTCATCCGCATCCCCATTTTTATTTTACCTCAAGTGGCTTTATATGCCTATCACCGTATCCGAAGCATTCACATGCATTCTCCTCTGAAAATTGTTTACAGCATGCACAGAATTATCTTCTATCATACATTTTGCCTCAAAAGTTCACCCTTGATTCTACCTCCAATTTTCACCTTGCATCATTGTTACAATCAATAAAAACTAGATGATTCTCAACACCAGCAACGATAGCAACCATCATTCTCCCACGTTAAGAAAATCGTAGCCTTATATCAACATGGAAGGCATTAGTTAAAGGTCCATCTAATCATGTCTCCATCATAAGAAGCCGAACGCGGATGGTCCCCTCATTTTTCAGGGTCATGGTGAAATTTTAAGCTCATATCTAGTAGATCATTCTTCAAGAAAATTGTTATGTTTCCCTAAAGTTTCCCCTCCGGTAAAATACAAGGGTTTCAATTAGAATGCAGGAATCTATGAAATGAAAAACTTATTGTGAATTGTAGCTTCAATTCAATAATAACCAAGAAGTTTTGATTAATAACGAATTAAATATACATGTCAACTAATGTATTCCAATGCCTTAAACAATCGATATTATCATACCGAAACTTGGGCTGAAAAAGATTGCTACCACAAACAAAAAATTCCACAGGCTTGCCAGCCTCAAAAATAACTGGATGTACATAATGAAGTTTCGGAACATGCACTTCCATTTTTGCATTCACCAATGAAGTCCCATCTGCATAACACGGATTTTTAGCCTCAACCAATTTTATATTCCCCAAAATAAGCAGTAAACTTACGCACTCCGCTTGTTAAACATCATAAGGTGAACATGATTGGAGAGATTTCCTGGCATGCTAAATAAGTAAAAAAAGGACTAAAAAAGTTCTACCTTGATTGGAGAAAGAAATAGGGCATTCTCATTTATATGTTATGCTATAACTATGATTTTAAAAAAAACCTGCCCTTTTAATGTATTGATGTTTTTAACATTTCTTTATTTAGTAATTTTATTGAGGACTTTCATGTGCTTTTTACCTTTTCGGTTTTAGGGTACAAGAAATCATACTCCCTTCAATAAAATTCATCTCATTCCATTTCACTGATTTTCTTTTACATGGTATCAAGCTTTAGACCAGAGCTCCGGGCCTCTACCCCAGAACCCTAGCCAACACCAAACCCCTCTCTGCTTGTCGCCCTCCATCACTGGGCCTCTTACGATGTCGCACCTACGCCGCATGCATACCACGGCATCTACGCACCTGTGCACCATCATGTTGCACAAATATGCACCTAGCAGGAACGGAGTTTTCACAACGATGATGTGCATCTGGCTGCAGCACAAGCATTGCCTTAGCACCTCACACAATGTCACGCATCTGGTCGTAATACATGCACTGCCCTAGCATACCAACAACTCTTGTGTGATCTCCATGTGCCTCCAGCAATAGCACCCACCACCACTTGCATGCCACCGCACTATGTGGTCTTTTAGCATTGTGTGATCTTCTAATGCAGTCGTCGTGCCTCCGCCCAGATTGATCTCTCGCCACTACACCTCCACCACAATGAGTTGTAACACCACAATTGTAGCCTAGTAGCACTTCTACACATTTTTTCCCTTGATGTTTGAGTAAACCAATGTTCCTTTTTTTATCTATTCTTCCATCTGATTACAATGGGCTACTCTTACATGGACAAAACTTCCGATATCCACCTCATATATTGTCATACAAGAGAGTCCCATTAAACTCAATGACGCAAAGAATTATGTACTCTGGTCTCGGACATTTAAGGTATTCGTTGGCGATGAAAAGAAGCTATATGTTCTCATAAAAGATCCTCTCAATGTAAAGGAAAGGACTACGAACCATGGCCATGAATGAAGAAGTGGAGGCTATTGCCTCAAGAGGGACATGAGATCTAGTACAATGCCCTAAAGGGACTAGACTTGTGGCATGTAGATGGGTCTTCACGACTAAACAATCGCCCAACGAGTCAATTGAAAGATAAAAAGCTCGCATTGTGGCTAAAAGCTTTACGCACACATATGGCACAGATTACTTTGAGACATTCTCACCAGTTGCACGAATGGGTTCTATCGGAACTATCCTTTTTATAGACACTAACAGAGCATGGCTTATCTTCCAACTAGATGTGAAAAATGCCTTTCTATATGGAGATCTCGATGAAGAAGTATGCATGATGCAACCTCCAAGGTATGAGGTTGAGGGGGAGTACGTATGTAGACTTTACAAGGCAATATATGGCCTGAAATAAAGCCCAAGGGCATGGTTTGACATACTCACTACAGAAATCAGCACTCTTAGCTTTCAGAGAACAACCTCTGACTATTCTGTGTTTGTCATAAAATAAACAAGCGGTACCATTATACTGGCTGCCTATGTAGATGATATGGTGCCATAGGTGATGATGATAAAGGGATTCTAGAGACCAAGACTTTTCTCCAAAAAGTATTTGTCACTAAAGATCTTGGTCAATTACACTATTTCTTGGGCATAGAAGTACTACGCACTACACAAGGTCTTCATCTCTCTCAGAGAAAATACTGCCTGGACATTCTTGCTGAAGCCGGGTACTTGGCTGCAAGCCTTCAAGTATTTTGGCAGACCCGAAGAAACATTCCATGTCCTCTGATCCTATCTTCGAAGATGTTACTCGTTATAGGAGCCTGGTTGGCAAACTTCTCTACCTCATTGTTACAAGACCAGATATCTCTTACGTAGTAAGCAGAGCTAGCCAACACATGAAGCAACCTCGCTACAGTCATTGGCACAACATTTATCAGATACTACGATACTTGAAGGAATCTCCAGGGTGTAGGCTCTTTTACAGGGCAAACGGATACACTGACGTTATTGCATATGCTCATGCTGATTATGCAAGTTCACCAGAGGATCGACGCTCCACCACAGGATATGCCATGATGGTTGGAGGAAATCTTGTCACTTGGAGAAGCAAGAAACATATTGTTGTATTCGGATCTAGTGCAGAAGCAGAATATAGGGCAATGGCGCAAGCTACTTGTGAGATCACGTGGCTATTAACTTTTCTACAAGAACTCGGCATTGTGGTCACCACACCTATTCCACTACAATGTGACAACAAATCCCTTACATACATTGCCACGAATCATGTGTTCCATGAAAGAACGAAGCACATAGAAATTTATGCCATTTTTTTTATCGGAAAGAGGGTGATCCCCCTCAAAAGGGAGGCACCGCAATTTATTAAATACAAAGAGATTAAAGATGCAAAGATACAATATCAACGTAGCCACGATTGATATAGGGCTTTACAATGTGAAGATACATTTTCTGAATAAATCTCTTATTATTGAAGACCACGTCGTTTCGCCCGATCTTCATATTACAGATGTTTTCACTAAGGCCTTATCCAAGAAGCGCCTTCTATGGATAATTTCCAAGTTGGGCATGATAGATAAATATGCTCCAACTAATATTTAAAACATTTGGTTCTTATTTTATCATCGTAACCCCCACTAGGGGCACTTATGTATTTTCCCCTTTTTCAAGCTCTCTAGGGGAGGTTGAGGATCTCAGAGACTAGGTCATCTATCCTAGCCATGTCTACCTCTCTCTGATTGTTGGGATCTTTGATCTTCGACTAGCGCTTGAGCTCGACGTCCCGGCTAACTGGCCTCAGTCCTCCGCCGACGCTTTCTTTGCTTTGGAAGACCAACACCCCTTGTCCACTCACTGGACATCTCCTTGCACCCTGAAACGAACGTTCAGTCATTCAGTACCCCAATTTCTTGAGATTTTCTAGTATTTTGTCCTATATAAGGACCCCTAGACCTCAAGAATAAATCACGCTCTTTCATTCACTTATCGCTCTCAACAATTTTTATTTAAGATATCAAGGAAATGGAATTGCAAAACTTGGATTTATTGCAATCAAGAAGAATAACGTAGCTTAAACAGAAGCAAATTCAAGGAATGCTTTCTCAAAGAAAACTTCAAGAAGTGAAACATGACATGATGTAATGAGATTATGTCAAAGATTGTGATCCATAATCATTCCAGCTTTCTCCTAAAAAGGGAATTTTAGTAATGATCAGGTGCAAGGGTAGTGAAATTCAAATACCATCTTCTCAATTAATCAAATGGTGTACTTCAAAGAAAATATATATATGAATGTAGGACCTACACAAGGGGTTAATTTGTTTGAGAATATACTCAATGTCGTATTTAGGAGCTTTCATCTAAGAAATTGAAAGGAGAAAGAGGTCATAAAATTGTATAATAATATTTGAGATATCACTTGTAATTCATTGTGTTCTAGTAATTAAAACGAAGAACTTTTATCATGTTCAGTGATCAGTCATTTTGCTTGTGATTATAAACAATTTTTTTCATTAATAATCTCGTTTGTTTTGTTTTTTTGACATGGAAGAATTATGCTAAAGATGTTTTAATTGTTTTGCTTTATAATGTACTTTTCTAAATATTGTTCAATAATTTTGATTACATTGATTTTTTATGGAAAAATAAGATTCATGCCTTGACTCGATTCAACGAAACCACCTCATTTCACCTTTCATTTTCAAACCTTGTTCTCGGTAGACCACCAAATCGCCCATTGTTGACATCTACATGTGGATTTGGTACACCTCTTAAGGGACCTCTCTCATTCATTACTCAAACTACAGGTCCATACGAGTAACTCACTGTTTTCCAGTTGGCATGTTGCACCAAGCAGGTGATAAATCAACAAACAGCAATCCAACGAGTTTATTGTCAATTTAAGTTCTCGTTATCAGACAGCGTAGGAACATTTCCTTACCTCTGACGGTGTTCCATCACTTCGGGTGATATTCGGACATCTAAAGCAGCTCATTTTTACTCATGGATAAATTGGACACGTCCAAATAGCAAAGACCATAGCATTTCTTACATCATTAGGAGGTAGTAGACATTCTAGATTTCATGGAAGCTGAAGATGTAAATCAGGACGTAGTTGAGAACGTAGTTATCATCCATGTATGCATTACAACATAATTTTTTGAAAGGAAAAAGCACCGTATAAGTGTGCGCTTAAAAAAACTCACCATTAATTAACAAGGTTACGAGTACATTGGATATTGAAACCAAAAATAATTACATAATCCAATACAATTCCACCATAAAATCTATCATGAGTCATGACGGAATACCACCTCATTACTCGCAAGCCATAGGGCCCGATGAACAGTCACAACCATGATTCTATCTTCCTAATTGGACCCAATGGAATCACAAAATTTTGCAATGCTATCCAACTTAATCTATGGGTTCCCAAGGCTCCCCCAAACTCCCATAGAAGTTGTACAGGTCAAGAATAGGCGGTTCGCATCCTCATTGGCCTCCAAACATCGAGCAGAAATAGAATGTGCTAATTAAAAGAAGCAAGCCAATGTCTCCCATCAACAACCGCCCGCGCCTTGGGAGCCATAGAAAAACTTGAACTCTGGTTGGCATTTTCCACTTCCAGAATCTTTTACAGTGAGTGCAATCACTTGGATTAAAATGCACTGACTCCATCAGGCTCTTCTACGCTTTCTGCACAGTGAAACCACCCTCTAACCACCACCAGTAGTTACGCTCCTACAAGGGCCCCTCTTGATCTTCCAGGATCTCATAGCAACTCCATAATTTCTCTCATTTGTTGGTCAGAAATGTCAGATTGAAACAACAGGAAGAAAGGTCCATCCCAAACATCGGCCATAATAACCATTCAATCCGTGACTTGGATTAAGAATTTATTCACGTATATTTGCTATTTGACACATCCAGATGCTCCAAAGATGTGTTCTCACGACCTAAGTAAACAGACTAGATCCCAAGTCCTAGGCATCTCTCCTGCATGACTATCCTCAGAAAAAAAAGCATGATGTTGAAATCTCCTCCCACAATTCAGGCCAATGTAGGAAACCTAGATCGTGCCTCAGTTAACTCTAACCACAAGTTTAAGTTCTAGGATACCCTAGAAATGCCTGACCAGGATTCTCGTGCGTAGAAAATGATGTATGTGGAAGCGTATCAAAGATAGAAATATAAAATGTGGAAAAGAACACTGGAATTTTACATGAAACCCTACTCCATAAGGAGCAAGATGACATCACGGGAGAAGGCCTCTCAACATGCTAGATATTTTGTTATTCCTCTCTCTCTCTCTCATTTGTTATATGTGGTGTGGGGTTTCTTATATAGCCCCACCAGTAAGACCGAGCCTCACTCACAATAGACGTGGGACTAAACATGTTGATGTGGTAATTGAATTTTGGAGGGATACAATTACCCATCTCTATATACGACGTATACTCTAACACTCCCCCTCAAGATGGAGCATGCAATGCTCAGCTTGGACAAAAGGAAAGAAATCACTCTTTCACACAATACAAGACACTACAGATGATATCAAATCAATACATACTCTATTGGTTGCATGCTAAGGATGTTATTTCTTATGGCGTACCGGTGAGGAGGAACTGAAGGGCTGGAGTGTGAACGGAGTCTCCTTGTCGGACAACATATGCTATGTATTGCATATGTCAGAATCGTTGAAACTGGAACGAGTCTCCACCTGGAGAACTCTGGCCCGCAACTGCTCCGTAGAGCCAAACATCTAACGTCACTAATTATGCATACGTACATCTCCGAAAATGGGTCTCTCTCATAGGGACCTTGAAGTGGATCCTCTCTCATAGGAACCTTGGAAGGATGTCTTACCGGAGTTCACAAATACTAGAGAATGGAGTCGGAAAGCCTCCTCGTCGGAGAAATAGGTCTTTCCCATACTAACTCAGATAATAGGATTTCTAATCTGCAGTCCCTATGAATCCACACGAAAATCATTAACCCATAATGGCTCATAGAATGGGATCTCTACTCTGGAGTCTCTATGGATCACATGAATACTTGGGTCCAAATCAAAGATGGGGACCTCTCAAATAATGATCGCCCACATGTGCGCATCAAATTGATAGAGTCTGAAATCTGTACGTCTGAATCTGAACTAGAGAGTCTGAATCTGTCTTGTAGAACTCTACATAATACTCTCCATTTCTCCTAAATTGGACAGAATACATGACATCGACCAAGTTGAGAGAAAACATGAAGAAAGGGGAAAACAAAGAAAACAATAAGCCGGTCTCCTTTTTTGGCTTTTTTCTTGCGTCCGGCTTTCTTTTTTGTACCCTGACCTTTTTAAAAAAATTCACAGCCCTTGCGCCTCTTTTTAACTGAGCCATTTTTTCTTTTTCTTTTAGAATCGGTGAGGCCCAAGTTTGGGAACATAAGCTCAGCCCCTTTTAGTGTATTATTACCCATCCCAATCATGGGCCTAGTGTTGGGAAAAATAGAAAAGTCGTTTATTCCAGTAACCCTAGACTCTCTTGTATAGAGGAGGGACCTATGGGTAAATTACATAAGAGAGACATAAAGAAATAAAAGGACCGAAAAGATACAAAGAAACATAAAAACATAAAAATATCGCTACACTCCCCCTCAAGATGGAGCATAGATGTCAATCATGCTCAGTTTGGACGAACACTTCTGAAATGGCTTCCAGAGTAATGCCTTTGTAAAGATATTGGTTGTTTACTCTCCAGAGCTAACATGAGAGGTAGAAATCAAACCCTTCTGGATCATGTCTCTCGTATAGTAACAGTCTACCTCAATATGTTTTGTTCTCTCATTGAATGCAGGATTGTTTGCAATGAATAAGGCCGTCTGAATATCACATTCAAGGTTGCATAAAGCGGTAGTCAGTATTCAGTCGGCGGGGTCACCTACTAACGATTAATAGGTAGTCGGGCGACTAGTCGGAATTAGTCGGTCATTAGTCGGTTTTGAATTTTTAATTATTTTAAATATATAAATCAGTTTTTTATACATATATTCGTATGCATATACATATATTTGTACATTTTATATGACATCATGATGAAACAAAAGAAGTAATTGACTTTAAATATAACATTAAGCATATTAGAATATGTTTGCTTTAAAAAAATGAAAAAACAAAAAAATAAAAAAGGTTGTTGTAAAAGTCGACCGATTAGTCGGCCGACTAGGCCGACTAGTCGGCCAGATTAGTCGGGTGGACCGACTAAGGGCCGACTAGGCCTAATCGAGTTGGCTATCCCCCCGACTCGACTAGTCATACCGACTAGTCGGCCTAGTCGGCCGACTTTTGCAAGCTTAATCACATTGTAGCTGCATGGGTAGAGGAATTTCAATATGCAAATCTACTAGTACAGATCAAACCCACATCATTTCTATACTTGCTTTTGCCATAGCACTATATTCAGATTCGGCACTTGATCTGGCCACAACAGTTTGTTTCTTGCTTTTCTAAGAAACAAGAGAACTGCCAACAAAAACTGCAAATCCCGAAGTGGACTTCCTATTCTTAGGACATCTTGAATAGTCAGCATCAGCAGACGCAGATATAGAGAGTTACTCCTTTCATGACAAGTAATCCTGCACCTGGAGAAGATTTGAGATATCTCAATATCATGATATCGCATCCATATGTACTTGCCAAGGTTGCTCCATGAACTTACTCACTCGACTCACTGCAAATGAGATATTTGATCTGGTAATAGTAACATACAGGAGCTTTCCCACCATCTCTCTATATCTCCTCTTATCCATCATTTGTATCAGCATCATATAATTTCATGCTAGGATCCATAGGAGTAGTCGAGGGTCGACATCCAATCATACATGTCTCAAGAAGCATGTCTGTAACATATTTTCTTTGGGTCATCACAAGACCCTGCATGTTCCTAGCAAATTCCAGCCCTAGGAAATACCTCAGAGTGCCCAGATCCTTACTAACAAACTGACGGCCCCAAAATTCCTTTGCCATTTTTATCCTATGCATCCTATAACAAGAATATCATCAACATAGACCATTATGACAATAGTACCTCTAGATGTCCTGCACAAAAATCGAATGGTCTGCATTAGACCTCCTGAATTCATGCTTCTCAATCAACTCCGAGAGCTTTTGAAACCACGCCCTTGGACTTTCTTAAGTCCATATATCGTCTTATGAAGTCTATAGACCTTCTGACACTCCCCCTCAGCAGCAAACCCAGAGGTTGTTGCATGTAAACTTCTTCCTGTAGATCTCCATATCGAAATGCATTTTTAACATCCAACTGAAATAATGGCCAATCACATACCACTGCGATTGCAAGGAGGATATGAAGTGTAGAGTGATGAGCTACAGGAGAAAAAGTGTCCAAGTAGTCGACACCGTAAGTGTGAGTAAATCCACAAGCTACTAGCCGTGCCTTGTAGCGATCAAGGATGCCATCTGCATAGTGGTTAACAGTAAACACCCCATTTGCAATTGATTACAGACGCCCTAGGAGGAGCAGACACCAATCTCCACGTATCACGGGATTGCAACGCAACCATCTCTTCCTCCATAGCCAAGCGCTAACAACTATTCTCCCAAAGCCTCTTGATAATTCCATGGAATTTCCACGGTAGAAAGAGCTCCTGCAAATCTCTGAAAGTCCCCTGTTAGACGATGGAACGAGACCTGAGAAGCAAGGGAGTAAGTAGCACAAGACCGCTTCTGCTTGCGAACTACAATAAGAATATTCAGGTCATTGAGAATCGTGTCCATTTGCTGGACACTTTCTTGCAAAGGATCCTGGACAGATATATCTCCAAACCCATCATTAGAAACCATGTTATCAGAACAAACCTGGGACATATCGGATGATGAGCGATGACCACGAGTAAAAGCGGGCCGGCGGTTATAGAACTTAGTTAATGTTGGAACAACAGGCTCATGCGACTAGGTAGCAGGCGGGGGTGGAGGAGACGGCGGTGGAGGTTGTTGTGGCGAGGATGGTGGGACCACAGGAGAAGAAGACGTCTGACTCGTATAAACCTTATAATCAGCTGAAGATGAAGCCAACCAGTCATTTGTAGGAGAGAAATACATCATTGACTCAAAAAATGTCACATCCGCACTTATATAATATTTTCGACGCAAGAGATCATAACATCAGTATCCATTCTGGATCCTTGAGTACCCAACAAACACACATTTGACAGCTATAGGGGAAAGCTTGTCAAGACTTGGAGTCAACTGGTGGACAAAAGCAACTGAGCCAAACACATGAGAAGTGAGTGACAACGACTCCTTCTCAGGAAAAACTATATTGAAAGGAATTTTCTAACCCAAAACAGACGATGGCATGCGATTCACTAGGTACCATGCAGTAAGAACAGCGTCGCCCCAAAAAGAATGTGGGGCACGACTCTGAATGAAAAGAGTCCGAGTGACATCAAGTAAATGGCGATGCTTTCGTTCGGCAACACCATTTCTGAGAAGTATAAGGAAATGTTGTTTGATGAATAATGCCATGAGATGAAAAGAAATGGGATAGAGTGCATATACAGAATTCCAAAGCATTATGTGTTCTCAGTTCTCACAAATTTCACAGACGAAGAGAAAAAATTCTGCACTTCATTGATAAAGATTTTGATCATATCCCCTGCCTCAGATTTATTTTTCGATAAGAAAACTCATGACAAATGAGAAAAATCATCAACAATTAGAAGATAAAACATGTGTCCCTAATGATCAGGAATACGACTAGGACCCCAAATGTCAACATGAAATAACTCAAATGGAGAGCTACTGCTCCGACTCTGACGACTAGGGACGGTCAACCGATGATTCTTCCCTAACTGGCATGCCTCGCACTAAAAGGAAGATCCTGGTGAGATTTGCAGCAATATATGACTCATTTTTTGGAGAGGGAGGTGACCAAAACGTAGATACCAAGTGAAAGGAGAGATTGGACCTGTTGGAATAGAAGACGTGCCTGTATTGGGACCTTGGACCAATCGATAGAGACCGCCATGCTCACGGACACAACCAATCACCTGCATGTTAGAATGTCCTGAAAAACAAGAAACGATGGGTCAAAAAAAGCTCGACAATGTAAATCCTGCGTAACATGACTAATAGATAACAGATTCATAAAAAAATCAGTGGCATGTAACACGTTCTGGAGACGCATTGAAGGCGTCAAAGTAATCCCCCCCTGGCATGTAATAGGAGAATGAGACCCATCAACTATCACCACAGGTCTTCCTGGTGGAACCTGTCTGTATGTTGTAAGCTGATCCTTGTCTCCCCATAAATGGTGTGTTGCCCCAGAGTCCATGATTCACTCTGTAAGCTCACCCAGAACATGAGGAAAAGGCATAAGTACTGCCTAAGGAACTGGTCGTAGCACCAGACGTATTGGCGGAGGCTGAGGCTGCAACATCTGAATGACCTCCTGGAGATGGTGAAGAAGGAGGTATGATATCGCGCAGTCTAGCCACGAGATCATCAAATCTCTTATCTGGAGTGGAAACAGCGGGAGAAACGACTTGTTGTGCTACACGTGCTAATGCTGGGAACCCATGCTTGGAGCATGTCTCCTCGGTATGACCTAGACGATGACAAAATGTGCAGGATTAAAGAATGCAGCCCCCTCTACCACGAGGTCCGTGGCCGCAAAAGAAAGAAGAGACTCCTCTACCTCGGGAGGTTGCCATCGCCGACGAGGTCTGACTAGTGGAAGTAGATGGGACCGTGATCCTGTTGAGCCTACGAAAGGCCTCTTCCATAGGAGGAATAGTAGCATCCGTAAGAATTTGGGAGTGAGCAACATCATACTTAGGACCAGGACTACGAGGAATACACCAACCATGGTATCATTCCTATAGGTCTTCTGTTGCTCTAGGGTAGCCGTGAGTGGCATGCAGTTGTGGAGCTTCTCAAACATCCCTCGCAGAGATGTATACAGCGAATGGAGGGGTTGTCCATTCTGCTTGATAGTGAATATGTCGTGTTGAAGTTGAAGAATCTTTTCATTCCTCGCCTGAGAGTAAGTCGTTGCGAGGATGTCCCACATAGCCTTAGCAGTAGGCTGATGTAACACATCACTGGCGATTTCTATCGTCAATATTCCTAAAACCCAGACCTTGGCATATGCATCATCAGCCTCCCACGAGGTGTTCACCCCAGTCTTCTCCATTGATTCTTCCTCAGTAAGAATATGCTTCTTACCATTCGACTTCATGAGACTCATGAATTGCATAGCCCAGAGCTCATAGGTTGTCCCATCCATCTTGACAATAAGCGTTGGACCTCGAAAAGCGCATGTGACGAGCACAACAACTTTGTTTTCTAACATATTGCCGGTGGAAGATGACTAAGGTTATGTAAACATAAGGAATAAGCGTCTGCACAGACATGTCTAGATTTGAATGCTTATGTAGACTTACGTAAGCAAATCCATTTGCCTAATCGAGACCTTGCACGAGGCGGAATAGAGGTAGCCGGCGGCTACAAGAGAGAGAGAGAGAGACGGCGGTGGCGACAGGTGGGGGTAGGATTAGGGTTAGAGTACGGAGCACCGGTCTAGGACCGTGGCTCTGATACCATGTTGGGAAAATAGAAAAGTCATTTATTCCAGTAACCCTAGGCTCTCTTATATAGATGAGTAACCTATGGGTAAATTACATAAGAGACATAAAGAAATAAAAGGACCAAAAAGGTACAAAGAAACATAAAAACATAAAATATCTCTACACCTACAATATTCATTTCCCCCTCCTTACTTTTGATATATTGAAGCCACAATCCATCCAAATAGCGCATCCCCTAGTGGGCCCAATTTTGTGCTATACAAAAATATCAAAGAAATAAAAAGGTCTTAGGGGAAAATCATGTGCCCTTCTACTTAGGGTACATCTACCTTAATGGGTTCATGGAGATGAACCCAACTTTCACCTTCACCTTTGGAAAGAGAGGCCAACATTGTGAGGAACATCCTGGATAAGATGAGGGCTTTACGCGAGTAGGGAAAGGCGACGAGGAGCATACGGAGGCAACGATAGGGCTCTTAGAGATGGGGTAAAGCCACCACCAGCAAAAGAGGTGCACGGAGGTCAGAATCATCAGGAGATCACCTGGATGGGGAGAGGAGGTGGTTACATCATTGTTGCCTGGAACATTAGCTAGAATTTAAGGTGTTGTTGCCGCCTATAGTCGGCTTGGAGAGGGTGGCGGTGATCTAGAGCACAACCGTTGGTTGTGAGGAAGTGCTCGCGCATGGGATTGCCCAGTGGTTGGAGAGGCTGCAAATGCTTTGGAGTCACGTGCAATTGGGAGATAGCCTGATGAGGCTTCTTCTTCCTTTCTTGTGAAATCGTCATCGCCTTGGGGTTGGAAATGTCATTGCATAGAGGAGCGACTACTTGACCTAGTTGGAAATAGATGACATCTCATGCCTCTTCTTCTTCGATGAACTGGGACCTTAGGATTTCATATCTCACCCAGTAGGAGTCATTGGAGACTCCAAGCTGGAATCGTTGCAAGTGTACGCTCAATACGTGCACAATAGATCAGGCCTTCATCTTCGATGGTACCTTCATGGTGAAGCCCTTGCTGGAATCACAATTTTCTAGGGTTATAAAAATCCTATATTTTTTAGAACCCGTTGGAATCATGTGCCTGATTGTTGAACCCTAGAACTTGAAAATGGTGAATCCTCAAGAATCTCAACCAAATCAGGAACATAAAATAAATTTTGAACATAATCTTGAATATAAAATAATTCCTCGAGAATCGAACCCGCTCTGATACCATGTAGACAACGATAAATGTGGATGCATACCATAGATAAAGAAATATAAAACATAGAAAAAACACCAGGAATTTACGTAAAACCCTACTCCATATGGAGCGAGATGAAACCACGAGAGAAGGCCTCTCAACAAGTCAAATATTATGTTATTACTCTCTCTATCTCATATGTTATAGGTGATGTGGGGCTTCTTTTATAGCCTCACCAGTAAGACTGAGTCCCACTCATAGTAGATGTCGGACTAAACCTGTAGATATGGTAATTGAACTTGGAGGGATCCAATTACCCATCTCTAAATATGATGCATACTCTAACATGGCACAATCTTTTTTATACTCCAGATTCACAAAAACATAGCACACTAGAATCATCTCGTCAATAAGGTTGAAAAGTTCAATGTTTCATGCAATAACAATCCCTTAGAACTACCATTGGCCAACACTTCTCAAAAAAGAAAAAGCCAAAGACCTGACATTGATCTCCACATTTAAAGCATTCCCAGCTGCAAAGTCCTCGTTTATGCAAAGACTCCTTTATGCAAATATATCCACCTCTCATGATGCAAATATGGCCCAATCCTCCAATTCTCTTCTAGTCACCCCCAATCCATGTGTATTCCATTATACGACATTCATAAGGGAACCAAGGGGATAGACCATGTTGCCTGCATATCAATGTAATTCACCTTCGCCTCCTCGAAAAGACGATCTATTGCATGATCCATTCTGCCAATTGAACCATCTCCTCAACATCCACACAAGGCAGTTCGAAATCAACTTGAGCAGGCTGCATATCAAGTTCCGCCTCACCAATCCATGCATCACCAAAAACCAACCCATTCTTCTTCCACATCTCCTGATTAAGAGCATCGATCCTCCTCCTCTTCCATAAAAAAAGCATGTCCTTCTGGAGGTCTTCAATCTTCTTTGAATTTCAATTAGCAACTTTTCCACAAGCAAAAGACGTGAATCTCATAGGTGCCACCCCTCGGCCAACCTGGAACGTACCTCTAATACCTCCTCCCAAAATGAGTACTCCCTTTGTCACATGGATCTTATCACTGATCCTCAAAACAATGGGATCAAGCACATTAATCAGAACAGACCCGTCAACAACAAGACCCGGTCCGAGAGGTAACCCGCTTTTTATGTGGTTTAGCAACTAACCCCAAAGATGATGCCACGTTCGATGACTCGAATAAGACCACATCCAAAAAGTTTCTTGGTAATTAGGTTTTTAAATCCCTGAAAGATAGCCCCTTCCTAAACATAGATGATCCTCGATTTGTCACCGCAATCTCCTTCTGACAATGCACCTAAAGTTCTGACTGTTGCTACACCAACCCCACCTTACCTCTGCCCTCGCTTCAGACCACACATCCAGCCACCGCCTCTAGCCAAGCAAGATCGCTCTTCTCTGACCATTAGTTCCACAAATTGAGGCGATGCATGGGGAAGGGCCCACCATCATAAGCACCATACTAAGGCCCTCCCTGATGTTAAGACTGCCATTAAGGACATCCTCACCACCCAAACATGTGCAAGAGCCTCCTTAACCACCTCAAAGCTCTAGCACCAAACATCTAACCCTTTCACTTATTCCCGATTTTCGATGCCTACATTCAAAAACTATGGGTATCGATACAAATGATATAGGTCGAATCAAAAGAAAGCATTGTTGAGCCAACTTCGAAACCATAGAGACACTATCATTAGATAGGCCCCATATGTAAAGAGTATCATTGCTCATCCGCAAAACATCAATTGCAACACCCTATGCCTTCGCTCCATCAACCTGCTCCCTTGATCTTCTCAAGTCTTTTGCTGCTCCTTCACATATAACTGCGGAAAGAAATGAACAATATGTTTATTACATGGCTATATGGCTCCTTTATATAGAGGAGAAACCCTAAAGGGCTAATAACCAATGACGAAATGATGCAAAAGGGAAATGGGAGATTCATAAATATCATTTCATATAATACACCAACTCCAGCTAGAGTATAGATATCGATCATGCTGAGCTTGAAAGAACACTTCTGGAATGGCTCCTTGGCTAGGGCATCGTGAAATATTTGTTGTTTGTTTTCCTGAGCTAACATGGGAAGTAGAGATGAAGACTTTCTATATTATATATCTAGTGTCGTGGCAATCCACCTCGATGTATTTGGTCCTTTCATGAAAAGTTGGATTGTTGGCAATTAATAGTGTTGGATATGCGAGCCCACGGCGAGCCATTATGCAATAAATGTTATTGCGAACACCATTCCTTGATCTGAAATGAAGAATGAATAATTTGCATAATAGGTCCCTTAGTACAATTAGGGTTATGTACCATGGCCATCTTAATAATCATACAGTTGTTAATTCAACTATTGAATCATAGAGGTTGGTGTTTAGATGAATATCTAAAAAGTTAGATTGAGGACTCATCAAGCACCGTCAAATGATTGTTAAGAGATGATCTCCAGCCAGAGTAAGGAGATGGCAATCCTTTCTCATTTAGGCTGATATCTAACCGACCTCTTGATGCAGGTCCTCTGCATAGGAATAGAGATTCGGAGATATTAGATAAGTTAGGTCAAAGAGTTGACTTAACGAGATCGGTATTGGGAATACCTGAGAGTGATGTGATCATAAACGATTGTATAACCATGACGCTTCCATTCTCAGGGAGTGATGAAACGGGTTTGGATTTTAGTGACTCCTCTCAGTAGAGAAGTTATCTGATCTTAGTACAAATGGTGGAAATTGATCTGAATGTGAATCATATGCAATGAGAAGATTAGATTTGTGGTCTTGATTTAATCAAGCATCTACGGGAGGCCCGCGATCTGGATTTGAGATATGATCTCAATATCCAAGTCACTATACGTGGAACAATACAATCGCCATGTCCTTATCTCCAAGTATTCGCGGAGAAAGCGCATTATCCTTGAAAGGGTTCAGGATAATTTCATTGTTGATATGAGTATCCGAGCATTGAGAAAATGGATAATTAAATGTGATTTAATTATCATGATTAATATGAATTCGATTCATATTATAAAGAGAGCTATCTTAGATAGTTAAATGTGATTTGATTATCAAAGATGAAAATAATGTGAATATGATTCATTTTTTGGACTAACATATGTTCTGCCACGCCCTCCGTCCACGCATGCAACACGGGTTCCCGAGTGCACACGCCAGGGGAGGGACGTGCAATGTGAATGTGATTCGTATTATTTGGGCACATGAGAATAGAGATTCAAGATGATTAAATGTGATTTAATTATCATGGATATGAGTAATGTGGATAGCAATATCCATATTAGTCATATATATTATAAATGTGATTTATAATATATAAGAGAGAGATATTTGTAATTTACATTTGTTAATTAAATGTTGATGTGAATTGGGTTCACATTGGACATTAAATTGAAAATGTAATTACATTTTATTTTGGGTTGTGAATGTGATTCACAAATTTCCAATGGCATGATTGCAATGTTCACAAAATAAATTGGATTTATTTTTGTGAAATAATTTGCAAAAAAAGTTGTTGCAAATATTGGAGAGAATCATGAGATAATGTAATCTCATGTAATATAGAAAGGAGGCTCCCTTCCTAATGAGAGGGGACGGCCACCAAGTCCTTATAGGACTCATGGCCATCCTCCCTCCTTTATGGAAGGAGGCTTGCCTCCTTCCTATTTCTCCAATGGAGATTGATTTGATATAAATCAAATTATATTTATTATATATTTGATTTTTATTAAATTAATTGTTGTTGGTTTTTTACCAACAAAATCTTAGCCATTGAAAGAAACACAATCAATGAGAGCCATTGGATTTGTGTTGTCCCATGGATTGAGATCCATGGATCCCAAAATGTTATAAAAGGAGAGGCACCCCTTTGCTCTTCTTTACACAATGCTTGAGAAGCACATGTCTCTCTCTATTTCTCTCTACACGTCAGCCCTCTCTCCTCATGTGGCCGTCCACCATGGATGCCCTAGAGAGGTTCTCCATCGTCGCAGTGTCGTCGTTATGCTGCCTGACTCTTTGCTCGTGGATCTCCGTCTCCTTCGGTGCGCTCGCTCGTGAAGAAGACGTCGGATATCTTGTGTCGAGATCAGGAGATCTGCCGCTTGGATCATCAGCATGGATTGCGAGAAGCATGCGCTTGATCCCCACGCTCGCAAGCGTCTCCTCTGTCGGATCGGACTTGAGACAGGAGGTCTTTTCGTTTAGAGACTCGATCGCAACCACGCTTCAAGAGGTAATCCTATTACTTGTTTGTGATTTAGACGAAACGATTCGAGAAGTGTTCTTGGATCATGTGGTTTCGTCGCATGAAAAATTTTTAATTCCCGCTGCATAGAATAACTAGTACGACTAGTCGTTCTTCATCGTATTCGATACGATGCTCACGCTTCCGTGATGCACTTGAGGATCTAACCATATCCTTCAAATAGCGCAGCCAGATTATTACATAGTGGTTGCATGAGAAGATAGTAAGTTAATTGCTAGGACAGTCAAAACAGACCTGACCCACATCATCTCAATGCTTCCTTGCGCCATGGTTGTGTATTAAGATTCAACCCTTAATACGGCAACCAGAGTTTACTTCTTGCTTTTTCATGAGACCCATAAGCTCCCAATATGCAATGCCAATCCCGAAGTGGACTTCGTGTCTTTTGGACATCATGCATAATCAGCATATGTGCATGCCATGATGGTAAGAAATGTTCCTTTATTGAATAGCAATCATGTACATGGAGAAGACTCCGAATACCTTAGGATCATGAATACCACATCTATGTGAGCCTAACGCGGCTTACTCCATGAATTGGTTGGCATGGTTCACTGAAAAGGAGATATTCGGCATGGTGATAGTCAAATAGAGAAGCTTCCCAACGAGCTCCATATATCTCCTCTTGTCCACCTCATATATATCATCATCATAAAACTTAATGATGGAATCCATAGGAGTTGTGGCAAGTATGCAATCTGTTATCACAGTCTTTAAAAGAAGATTTGTAACATACTTCGTCTGAGTCATCACAAGACATCTCTAATTCATGGAAAATTCAATCCAAAGAAAGTATTGTAGTTCTCCAGGGTCTTTAATGATGAAATATTATCCTAAGAACTCCTTAACCTAACTGATCCGATGTAAATCATATCGTCGTCAATAAAAACCAAAATGAAGATAACACCTCAAGATGTGTGCATAAAAAGCGAATGATCTGCATTCGATCTCTTGAATCATAGTTACCCTATCAGATCTGACCCTTCTGGAACCATGATCCGGGACTCTGCTTATGGCCATAAATAGCCTTATGAAATGTGCATACCTTCTGGCATTCCCCCTGGTCAACAAACTCAGGTGGTTGCTATATATAGACTTCCCCTTACGGTTCTCCATACAGAAAAGCATTCTTGAAATCAAGTTGAGAGAGCATCCAATTTCGTTCCACTTCAACAGAAAGGAGGATCCAAAGAGTGGAGTGATGTCTCACATATGAGAAACTATCCTGATAGTCCATCCCATAAGTCTGAGTGAACTCACGTGCCACAGATCTCGCCTTGTAGTGGTCAACGATGCCCTCTGCTCTCTACTTCATTGTAACCAACCACAGAAGCCTATGCTGGGGCACTAACCAAGCTCCGTGTACTTGTGTCCGAGGCGCAATCATCCCTTTCTTCATAGCAAGACACCACTAGCCGTCATGGACAGCTCCTAGTGTGTGTTTGTGATTGTAAAGACAGATAATCCTACCACAAATTTCTAACCCCCCCAACCATAGATGACCCCAGTGAAACGTGTCCTGAGAGAGGGTATGTAGGCATTCATGCCTCCTCTTCCAAAATGCAATAGGCCAATCAAGATCCTATGAATGATCAAGTTCATGTACCGTAATCTCCTGAGAAGTTGTACTCTCACCCTGTAAAGTTTCCTGATGTACAGATACATCAACAAAGCCATCAACAAAAACCAAATATTCAGGATTTACCTAGGGTGCGGTGGATGATAGGGAACGCACAAGAGCAAGGAAGCAGCAGTCGACATGTGAATATAGACACAAGCCATAGTCTAGACCACAAGAGGTGTGGTAGAAGCAGAAGGCAAGGGAGGAGGTGGAATATAAACCTCCTCACTAGGCTCTTAAGAAATCATCATATCACATATGGGAGAAAAGCACATAACATACTCAAAGAAGGTGACGCCAGCACTGACATAGTACTTCCGTCTGACATGATCAAAGTATCGGTACCCTTTCCGGATCCGGGACTAGCCAATAACGATGCATTTGACAGCTCTAGCGAAGAACTTTTCACGATCAGGAGTCAGATGATGGACAAATACACAACCAAAAACACAAGGTGTTAGAGAGAAGAGCTCATTTTCCAAGGGCGTAATTAAAAAAGGAACCTTTTCTCCTAAATCAGGATACGATATATAGTTGATGAGGTAGCAAGCAACGAGGACGGTATCTCCCCAGTAAGAGTGGGGAGCCTGATTTTGTATCAGGGAGTCCTGCTAATATCAAGGAGATGGCGATGTTTACGCTCAGCAACATTGTTCTGTTGAGAAGTGTAGGCGCATAAAGTTTGATGGAGAATACCAACAGACTAGGAGAACCGACAAAGCTAACAAGTACAAAATTTTAAAGCATTGTCAGAGCGAACATACTTACAAGTAGCATAAAAGAAATTCCTTAATTCAGTGATAAACAATTGCATAATAGAACCAGCTACATCAGACTTCTTTTTCAATTGAAAACCACATAAAGTTCTAGAAAAATCATCCACAACAACAAGATAGAACATGTGTCACCGGTAACAAAGTATACGACTATATCAAAATGCAACAACTCAAATAAAGACTTAATGATACGACTCTGACGACTGAGAAAATTGGTATGATGATGCTTCCCAAGTTGCCAACCCTCACATTGAAATGTAGGATGAGATGAGATCTACACAAGGATGTTGCACATCTTCTGCAGAGGAAGATGGTCAAACCAAAAGTGGTCATGTCTGGAGAGACTGTTCCAGTAGGAATAGAAAATATGTGGCATCTGTCTGCATAAGGAGATTGGACCAGTTTGTAGAGACCTCCTTGCTCGCGACTACATCTAATTACTATGCATGTGAGTGTATCCTGAAACACAAGAGAAGATGGGTTAAAATGGCACAATAATTCATATTCTTAGTAATTTAATTGATAGACAATAAATCCATAGAAAATTCGTGTGCGCGGAGCACACTCTACATATACATGTAAGGTGCCAACTGAATCTCTCCTTGTCATGTAATAAGAGAAAGTCTCCCATCAACAATGACTACATATCGACCAAGGTCAACGGAATTGTATGACGTGAACTCTTCTCTGTCACCGCAGAGATGATGAGAAGCTCCATATCCATGATACATTCTAAGATATCTATCATGTAATAAGTGGTTAGTGCATAAGCACTACCTAAGGTACTAGCGGAGGATGCAACATCAGATGAGGTTGGAGGAGTACTGGTAGAACCGATGGAAGGAGCGATAGTCTATCAAAGACGGAAGACAAGATCAACATATTTATGATTAGTAGGAGTAGAAGTATGTGACATCCAGCTCCGATTAAATCAAACTTGACCCGATTAAGAGTCATAAAGTTGAATTAATATTCAAATAATATTGAATAAATACAATATTAATCCATTGATCACAGATGGAAATTCGTTTGGTCGCAATCGACCAAAAATCGATCGCATCGTAATGCGTGCCACGGAAAAGTCGCGATGCAAAATCAAAAATCGCAAAACAAATCGAGACCACCTAAAAATCCGAACCGACGAAATAAAAACCAACGGAATCTACCGTCCATTAATCAGAGGTCGGTTGATATTTTAAAATCGCAAAATTTAGCAACAAATCAAGACCGTATGACGAGAATTTCGGGAACTCATACTCGATTATGGAAGACTTTGAGATTTGCAAGAAGAATAAAATGAACAATATATATACATTATTATGGTGATCTCAGCAAGCTGACATCAGCTTGCTGATGTCATATATAAAAATCTTGAGATATTCTGAAATCTTTTATTGTTTTCTTTTGATTTCATTCCAGGTTTATGTATTTCTATTTTAACCTCTCTATGCCTATAAATAGAAAGGTAGAGAATCAATAAGAAATATCAATTCATTGTCTTCCTTCACAAATAATAAACAAAAAACAAACATTCTCAGAATTCATAATCAAACCCATTCAAAATTTGTAAGGAAAACATATGATACCTCTTAGATACTGAAAAAGTGTGTTATTTAGATTTATATGTATGTTCCCTCTTCCAAAAAATAGGTTTTGAGGTTCCTTGAAAAAGTGATGCAGATAGCGAGCCGGGTCATTAGATAGCTGTTCCAAGTTTAAGAAAAAGAAATTAATCAAAGACCTGATTCAAAACCAATCTACAATAACGACATGATTTTACAAATGGTTAACAAAGCAAAATGTAAGCCATGAATACTCCATCACCTTTTTCCACATCAAATGAGGCATGGCAATGAAGATGGTCAGTATGGTACATCCAGGGCGAATATAACCCTCCAGCTCAACAGGCATACTGGCAAGCCATTGAAATATCTGCAATTTGTAAAAAGATTCTTTTCAGTTTTCATTAGTTATAGTTTGTGGCAGTGTAAAAGACAAAATTAGCACTTGGAGTCGCAGGCGTCTTGGAAATTCTGCGGGGTTCCAATCATAGAGCTTGAATGATATCCGACCTGTCGGGCACTAGAAAAAATAGTTTCTTAAATATCCACACAGCTAACAAAAAGGATGGATTTAGCACATCCTATAAAGATATATAATTTCTCTTATATAACAAAAAGATCGATTAAAGTAGAGACTGATGCTAGAAAATAAATTTTAGCAAGATAGTTGACAGATTAATAGACCCACCGCAGTAGAATACATGCTCTTATTTTCGTAGTATGACGAAGAAATCACAGATTTTGGGTTTTCTGTTCTTTCCTCTATCTGAGTATCACTTGAAACTGCACAAGGCACAGCATTGTTGCTGCAGCCAGTACGAATACTTGGGTCTGTACAAAAAGGTGAGCCACGACCTTCAGAATCCAATAAAGCATCCCCATCTGTAGCCTTGTCATCCATACGTAGGCTGTCTGAATCAAAGGAAACACCATTCCCATATTCTGCAATAAAATATCAAAGTCAAGTAAATTTTAGTAACTGTTGACGCACGTTGAGTTATTGTACCTTGTTGCTATTTTATTTCTCTTGTTATCCTCTTTCTGTAATTTACCCATAGGCTACTCCCTATATAAGAGAGCCTAGGGCTATGGAATAAACATCTGATTCACGTTTCCCAACATGGTATCAGAGCGACGGTCCTAGACCGGAGTTCCTGAAACCCTAACCCTAACCCTACCCGCCGGCTCTCTCTCTTTCTCTTCTCTTCTCTCCCCGCAGATTGGCGTCGCCGCCTCCGCTCCAGGCGCTCCAGGCGCAGGCGCAGGCGCAGATCGGCGTCACCCAGCGCGCCTCCAGGCGCAGGCGTGCATCGCCCGACCTCCAGCGCCTCCTGATCTGCGGCGCTCCTGATCTGCGGCATCTCCAGCGCGCATCTCCTCCAGCGCGCATCTCGGCACAGATCGGTGTTGACCGTTCTTCAGCGCATGAGCGCGTAGAGCACCCACCTCGCGACGATCTTCAACGCGCGCAGCCACTGAACGTGTGGATCTGGTCAGCCCCTGAGCACGCACGTTGCGCGCAGCCTCCGCGCAACGTGTAGCATCCACGCCCTAAAACTCTAGGGCTCAGATCGTGATATCTATGGGGTTGGTTGCTTGACGTCTACACATGCAACTAATCCCAGTTCTGTCGTTGTAGACAAAGTTTATTGTCTCTTGGTCACTCCAGTCTTCCAGTATGTCAGAAAGCAAGGCTGACATCCCATCTATGGGCGCATTCCGTGGTCCAGCGCCCATCGTCAAGATGGATGGTACGAACTATGAACTGTGGGCAATGCAGTTCATGAGTATGATGAAGTCCACGGGCAAGAAGCATATTCTCACAGAGCCCGAGCCTGCAGAGAAGACTGGAGTTCATGCCTCATGGGAGGCAGATGACGCATATGCCAAGGTGTGGCTGTCTGGCACATTGGCTATTGAAATTGCCAATGATATTCTACATCAACCCACAGCAAAAGACATATGGGATATTCTGGCATCAACATATTCTCAGGCGAAGAATGAGACAAAAATTCTGCAACTACAACATGATATATTCACAATAAAGCAGAATGGTCTCCCGTTACATTCTCTCTACACATCTTTGAGAGGAATGTTTGAGAAGCTTCATAGCTTCATGCCTCTTACCGCCACGCCAGAGCAGCAAAAGACATATAGAAACGCAACAATGGTGGGTGTGTTTCTCGCAGCACTCGACCCAGAGTATGAGGCTGCTCGTTCACAGATTCTGGCGGACTCAACTATTCCTCCCATGGAGGAGGTTTTTCATAGGTTGAGTAGGATCACTGTACCTTCTGCAGCCACTAGCCAGAATCCCTCAGCCATGGCAGTCAACAGGGGCCGTGGCTCTCATTACCAGGGCCGTGGACGTACTCCCCGTGGAAGGGGTGGCCGCACTAGGCCAACATGCTCATATTGTCACAGAGTCGGCCATACTGAAGACACATGCTATTCCAAGCATGGATTTCCTGCATCTGCACGAGCCGCTGAGCAGATAGAGCCTCCTTCTCCTGCTTCACTGGATCAGCGGTTTGATGATCTGGTTGCCCGCCTCAGGGGCATTATCCCTCCATCTGCACCGACGACAGAGAGTCATACGGATGTTGCTGCTTCTGCTTCTGCGTCTGCCTCTACGAGTACTTCAGGTAGTACACTTGCACTACATAGTAGTAGATCGGATACATTGCCATGGATCATGGACTCAGGCGCTACACATCATCTATGTGGCGACCAGAGTCTACTTTCAGGATATACTCAGATTCCTCCAGGACGAACAGTAGTGATTGCCAATGGCACTCATTCCCCCATCATGGGTCAGGGGGAGATTAGATTGACATCATCTATGCAGCTCAAGAATGTTTTACATGCACCGCATTTTTCTATGAATCTATTGTCAATCAGCCAGATTACGAAGGATCTCCAATGTCGAGCTATTTTTGATTCATCTTCTTTGATTTTTCAGGACATCCGTACGGGCAACGTGATTGGTCATGGCTATGAGCAAGGAGGCCTCTATAGTCTGAACCAGACCCCATTTGCTGGAATCACCTCTTCTCCCGCTGGACAAGTATCTCCTCTCTTGTGGCATCTGCGTCTTGGTCACCTCCCGCTTCAGAAGTTGTGTCGTGTCTTACCTTATAGCCTTCCTCACACACCTATCCAGTGTGAGGCGTGTCAGTTGGGAAAACATCACAGGTCATCGTTTCCCAGTGGTCAAGGTCGGAGTAGTAACTCCAAATTTGAGTTGTTTCATGTTGATATATGGGGTCCAAGTCGTGTTCCCGATCTTCAGGGACACAGGTATTATATTGTTTTTGTGGATGATTTCTCTAGAGCATCATGGGTTTTTTTAATGAAAAATAAGTCTGAAGCTGGAAACATTATTATTCAATTTCTAAATGAGATTCAGAATGTTTTTTCCACCACTGTCAAATTTTTGAGAAGTGACAATGCCTTAGAATTGTGCACCAATAATCTAGCCAACTACTACTCTTCTAAGGGAATTGTTCACCAAACATCATGTGCCCATACGTCCCAACAGAATGGGGTTGCAGAAAGAAAACACCGTCACCTCCTTGATGTCACAAGGTCTCTTCTCATTCAGAGTCATGTTCCGTATTCCTACTGGGGTGATGCAGTACTCACTGCATGTTATCTTATAAATCGTATGCCCTCGTCCGTCTTGAATGAACAGATCCCCTTCTCTCTTATATATCCTAACAAGGATCTGTTCACTCTTACCCCTCGTGTGTTTGGGTCAGTCGCGTTTGTCCATCAGTTGTCGTCCGGTTCTGACAAGCTCTCTCCTAGGGCTGTCAAGTGTGTCTTTGTGGGGTACTCCAGAACTCAAAAGGGGTACAAATGTTTTGACCCTCTGCGTCGGCGGTATGTGATCAGCGCAGATGTTACATTCTTTGAATCTATCATGTACTTCTCCGAATCTGGAAACATGCAGCCACAATCTATATCCCCTGATACTGTGTTCATGGCACCACCAACATCTCAACCACCACCATCACCACCACCACCACAATCACCACCACCAACAACGCCATCAATAGTACCTCCATTACCATTCCATTACACCCGAAGGCCGAATCAAGCTCATGGTCCTGACCAGTCAACTAGCTCGCCTACGGTATGTAATGAAAATATTAATGTTGATGAATCTGACGACATTACTCAGCAGGATGTATCACAGGAGCATGCTGATACCACAGGGGACCTAAATGTTCCAATCGCTCTACGCAAGTCAAAGAGAAGCTGTGTCCAGTATCCAGTTTCAGCAGTGGTGTCGTTTGAGAGGATATCTGGACCTTTCAAGACATTTGCATTGGCACTTTCAGCTACAGCTATTCCAAGGAATCACCATGAGGCCTTGCAGGATTCTCGATGGAGGCTAGCAATGGAGGAAGAGATGGCGGCACTTCAGACCAGAGGAACATGGAGCTTGGTTACTATACCTCCAGATGTTAACCCGGTGAGTTGCAAGTGGGTGTTTACAGTGAAACATAATGCAGATGGCTCCATTGACAGGTACAAGGCACGCCTAGTTGCAAGGGGATTCACACAGACATATGGGGTAGATTACCTTGACACGTTCTCCCCGGTGGCTCGTCATTCCACTCGACGGATCCTCTTATCTGTTGCAGTCACTAAAGACTGGCCCCTATATCAACTGGATGTGAAGAATGCCTTTCTGTATGGCGATTTGCAGGAGGAGGTCTACATGCAACAGCCACCAGGTTTTGCTGTTGAGGGGGAGTGTTCCAAGGTTTGCCGATTACATAAGGCTATCTATGGCCTTAAGCAGAGCCCCAGAGCGTGGTTCCAGAAGCTGTCAGACCTCTTTGAGAAACAAGGATACAAACGCTCTAATGCTGATCATTCCTTGTTTGTACAGAAAACGGCAAGAGGTACTGTTGTAATCATGGTTTATGTTGACGATATCTTGATTACAGGTGATGATGACCAGGGCATTCAGCAGGCAAAGGAAAGGCTAGGGACCGAGTTTGTCATCAAGGACCTGGGAGTCCTTAGATATTTTCTGGGGCTGGAGTTTGCTAGAAATCCGTATGGACTAGTCATGTCACAGAGGAAGTATGTCACAGATCTACTAAGTGAGACAGGTATGCTAGGGTGTCGACCTGCTACGACACCTATGGACCCTAGCATGAAGATGTATGATGATGACACAGAGGAGGTTGACAGGAGAAGATACAGAGAACTGGTAGGCAAACTGCTATATGTCACCATCACTAGGCCAGATATATTATTTGCAGTAAGCCGTGTGAGCCAGTTCATGGAGCAGCCACGCCAGGTGCATATGGATGCAATACACATGATACTTAGATACCTCAAATCTTCTCCAGGTAAAGGTATGTTGTTTAAGAAAGGAAAGGGGATTTCTGTCTATGCATGCGCAGATGCAGACTATGCAGGATGTCCTAAGGATAGAAAGTCCACCTCAGGGTACGCTGTCTATGTCGGAGATGCCCTAGTCTCATGGAGGAGCAAGAAGCAAACTGTGGTAGCTAGATCCAGTGCTGAATCCGAATATAGGGCTATGGCCCAGGCTACTACAGAGATGATGTGGGTGAAAGCAGTGCTGACAGATCTATGCTTAGATATACCACTTCCTATGAACTTGGAGTGTGATAATCAGGCTGCTTTGTTCATTGCTAATAATCCTGCATTCCATGAGCGGACCAAGCATATTGAAGTGGATTGTCACTTCATACGTGATATGATCCAGAAAGGATTTATTACCACATCCCACGTTACTTCAGAGAACCAGACGGCAGACATTTTTACCATGGCATTATTACGTGGCCCATTTCAGAAGTGTGCCTCCAAGCTGAGCATGATTGACATCTATGCTCCATCTTGAGGGGGAGTGTTGACGCACGTTGAGTTATTGTACCTTGTTGCTATTTTATTTCTCTTGTTATCCTCTTTCTGTAATTTACCCATAGGCTACTCCCTATATAAGAGAGCCTAGGGCTATGGAATAAACATCTGATTCACGTTTCCCAACAGTAACTAATTAATATTTATTTATAGCCATGTTTTCCCCAAAATCTTGCATCATTGAATCATAAAAAAAAATGTACTAAGCCTTCTCCCACTATAAGTAGGGTCGGCTACATGGATTCTTGTTCAAATCCATGTTGAAAGATTCGACTATTTTTTACGTTGGCCGTCGACTACCTAACGCAACCCCTTCAAGAGTGGGATTTGAATCATGTCTTTTGTGTGGTAGACACAATGTACTACTACTAGACCATAAAGTGGGTACTTCACTGAATCATAAACAGGAACAAAATCAAAAAATACCTAAAATCTAACTAGAATATTTAAAAAAAGACCACAATAACTACGTCGAACCCTTTAATGTCGATGTCACTGTCTGCTCGTCATGCCCATACCCATACAGTATCAACAGTTGCATGATTGTCTACTGTATACATGCTTCAAGTACATGCTTCAAGTGGAAAAGATCAATACTAGAACAATCGAAAGGAAATATAATTGTCTATTCCAATATGTCACAGGTAGGTATATATTTATGGTATTGCATCCCTACCAGTCACACATATTTTCCTATAGATAAACCAAATTCAAATAACAGAATCATATGCAACTTTGTAAGCTTGATCATATGTTTATGCATTGGCGACAATCCTACCAAGATGGCACAAACTTATAAGATGCCATGTCTTCATTTATATTTATAACTGTAATAATATAATATCGATTTTCAAATGTAATCAAACCAAAGCAGCTGCATTTTTAAAACTCCTCACATCATTGTTTTTACGAAAATTGGGTGTACACCCATGATTGATTTACATCCAAGCTTTTTCTTATTTGGTTGCCAGTTTACCTTACCCAGAATGTACCTCCACTTGGTTCTGGGTTATCATCGGTTCTACCCTTGCATTCCTGGGTAACACAAAAAAAAAATCATGACGGGGCCAGTCAGTGCAGGAGATGCAATTTTAACCATTCGATTGAAGTGGACATGGAGAAGTTGGTTGGTGACTATTATTTGGGAGGCGATGAGGCATTACTACTTGAGCACGGCCTACTTGGTCTGTACAGTGATGCCAAATGGGTGGGAAGAGATGTTCCACTTCTGATTAATCTGCAGTCGTAAGAGCTATTGAGGCCTTTCTTGTTTTCTGAGGTAAAACATGCCACTTTTGATTTGAATGCGAACAGCTCTCAGTCTCCCGCTCTTCTTTTTCAAGGAGTTTTGGGATTTGGTGGGACATGAAACTTTGGACGTGATGGAAGAGCTACGCATGATGAATGGCGGTTCTGAGCAGATGAACAAGTCAGTGTTGTTCCTCCTACCTAACAAGGATGTGGTGAGGCGGGCGGAGGAACTACGCCATATTGCGTATCCAATGTCATCTATCTCATTGTGGTTAAGGTTTCTGCGTTTGTGGAGATATTTCTAGAGTTTATGTATTTTTTGTTATGTTTATTTTCCTTGATCCATCTTATGTAATTTACCCATAAGCTTTCTCTATATAAGAGAGCCTATGGTTCTTTGGAATAAACATCTTCTTATTCTCTTCTTCCAACATGGTATCAGAGCCACCACCCTAAACCCTAACCAACTCTCCTCTCGCCGATGTCGCCACCTTCTCTCTCTCATCGCACGGCGCCGCCACCCCCGCCACCTTCCTCCGCCACCCCTCCTCCCTCCCCCCCCCCCCTCTAGCTGCCGGCCCCACTACCATCTAGCTGCGGGCCCCGCCACCCTCTAGCCGACCCCCCCCACCAGTGTCTCCTCTCTCTCATTACTTATGGATTTGAGTGCATAGGTATACATATGCACTCAAATCCTTGGATGTTTATGTAGACATTTGTTCCTTGGTCTACAAACCCTAGTTATCCGTCTCCGGCTCAATGTCAGAAAACAAAGTCAACATATCCTCCATAGGTGCTTTCAAATGTCCAGCGCCAATAGTCAAGATGGATGGGATGAATTACGAGCTCTGGGTGATGCGGTTCATGAGTCTCATGAAGTCAAATGGTAAGAAGCACATTCTTACCGAAGATGAGTCGACAGAGAAGACTGCGGTTTATGCCTCATGGGAGGTTGATGATTCATATGCCAAAGTTTGGCTTTCAAGCACACTGACGATGGAGATTGCTAATGATGTACTCCATCAGCCCACTGCTAAGGCAATGTGAACATCCTTGCCGTGACATGCTCACGATGAGAAATGAGACCAAGATTCTCCAACTTCGACGTGATATATTTACGGTCAAGCAGAATGGTCGGTCTCTGCGTTCGTTATATACATCCTTACGAGGAATGTTTGAGAAGCTCTACAGCATCATTCTCCTTACAGTGACTCCAGAGCAGCAGAAGACGTTCCGAAATGCTATAATGGTAGGGGTCTTACTAGCGACGCTTGACCCCGGATATGATGCAGCTCGCTCGCAGATACTTGCAGATGCTACTATTCCTCCAATAGAGGGAGTGTATCAAAGACTTAGCAGAATTACAGTTCCCTCTACTGCTATTACTCCACCCCCTTCAGCGATGGCAGCTTCTAGAGGCAGAGGAGCCGCTTCTTCTTTCCGTAACCGTGGACCTTGTTAGAAGAAAAGAGTCTTCGTTGTATTGATAAGAAAACCCTAGGCTCTCTTATAAAGGGAGAGGCCTTGAGGGTAAATTACACGGATGTCTAAATAGAAGAGAGAAATAGAAACACAGTACATAAACAAATAATAATAGAAACTATCTCTACACTCCCCCTCAAGGTGGAGCATAGATGTCGATCATGCTCAGCTTGGATGAACATCTCTGGAAAGGTCCTCTGAGCAATGGCTTGGTGAATACATCGGCAGTCTGATCACCTGAGCTAACATGGGCCGTGGATATCAATCCTCTCTGGATCAGGTCCCTAGTGCAATGGCAGTCAACTTCAATATGTTTGGTCCTCTCATGAAAAGCTGGATTGTTGGCAATGAACAGTGCTGCCTGATTGTCACACTGAAGCTTCATAGGTAGAGGGACTGCTACATGTAGATCTTCTAATACGGAGCGAACCCACATCATTTCTGTGCTGACTTGGGCCATTGCCCTGTATTCGGATTCTGCACTGGATCTTGCCACCACCGTTTGTTTCTTGCTTTTCCAAGAAACCAGAGAGCCTCCAACAAAGACTGCAAACCCTGAGGTTGATTTTCTATCCTTAGGGCATCCTGCATAATCTGCGTCTGCACACGCTGAGATGGATAGGTCTGCACCCTTTCTGAATAGTAGCCCTAATCCAGGAGTAGACTTCAGATACCTCAGTATCATGTGTATAGCATCCATGTGAACCTGTCTGGGCTGCTCCACAAACTGACTCACCCGGTTAACTGCAAAAGCAATGTCTGGACGGGTTATAGTAATGTAGAGGAGTTTTCCCACCATCTCTCTATATCTCCTCTTATCCACTTCGTCAGTATCATCGTCATATAACTTTATGCTGGGGTCCATGGGGATGCTTGATGGTTTGCACCCATCCATACCAGTCTCAACCAGGAAGTCTGTAATGTACTTCCGTTGTGTCATCACCAAACCATGTGCATTCCTAGCAAATTCCAACCCCAGAAAGTATCTTAGGGTTCCAAGGTCCTTTGTAACAAACTGACGGCCTAGGAATGCCTTCGCCCTTGCTATGCCTTGAATATCATCTCCTGTAACAAGAATATCATCCACATAGACCATTATGACAACCGTACCTGCCGAGGACTTCTGGACAAACAACGAATGGTCAGCATTGGACCTCTTGAATCCCTGGTGCTCAATTAGGTTGGACAGTTTCTGGAACCATGCTCGTGGACTCTGTTTAAGTCCATATATTGCCTTGTGAAGTCTACATACCATATGTGTCTCCCCCTCAGCAGTAAACCCGGGTGGCTGCTGCATGTAGACTTCCTCCTTTAAGTCCCCGTACAGAAATGCATTCTTGACATCCAGCTGATAAATGCTCCAGTCACGGACAACTGCAACAGACAGGAGGATACGCAGAGTCGAGTGTCTCGCCACTGGAGAGAATGTATCCATGTAATCAACGCCATATGTCTGTGTAAATCCCCGGGCGACTAAACGTGCTTTGTATCTTTCCAATGTGCCATCTGCATGGTATTTGACTGTGAAAACCCATTTGCAGCTTACAACAGATGCACCATGAGGTGCAGGGACCAAAGACCATGTGCCACGGGACTGCAAGGCCCCCATTTCTTCTTCCATAGCCAATCTCTAGCATTCACTCTTCAAGGCTTCCTGGTATGTCCGTGGTATGTCCACAGAAGATAGAGCAGTAGCAAACCTCTGGAAATCACCTGTGAGGCGGTGGAAGGAAACCTGTGAAGCAAAAGGGTAGGATACACACTGTCGTCTCTGTTTCCGAATAGCAATCGGAACATCCAGATCATCATCGGGGTCCACCTGTAAGGATTCATCCTGCATATGTTCCGAACCGGGCCCGTCAGTAGAAACATCATCTGAACATACCTGAGGCTCAGTGATTGGCTGATCTGTGGTCTGAGCGGGTCCTGACCGACGCGTATAATGGTTAGGAAATGGTGATATGATTCTCCGTGGAATGGGTGGGGGTGGAGGTGGAGGTGGTGGCGGTGCGGGCATAGGAACTGACACAGGAGACGAGTCAGGTGTAAGACAGGTAGGTGGTGGTGGAACCAAAATATCATCAGCGGTGGTGGATGGAACCATTCTGTCCCCAGCTGGCGAGAAAAACATGACCGACTCGAAGAAGGTGACATCCGCACTAACGAAATACCTGTTGGTAGTAGGATCATAACACCGGTATCCCTTCTGGGTTCTTGAGTACCCAACAAAGACGCACTTGACTGCTCTTGGAGAGAGCTTGTCAAGTCCAGGAGACAGACGATGAACAAACGCCACAGAACCAAAGACACGAGGTGGCAGAGAGAAGAGCTCTTTGTCGGGAAAAATAAGTGAGATAGGTATCTTCTCTCCAAGGACAGAGGACGGCATTCTATTGACCAGATAGCACGCAGTAAGAACAGCATCCCCCCAGAAGGAAATAGGAGCACAACTTTGAATCAATAAGGTACGAGTGATATCCAAGAGATGGCGATGCTTTCTTTCCGCCACACCATTTTGTTGGGATGTATATACACAGGTGGTTTGATGAATAATTCCCTTTAATGACAGAAATTGAGAAAGAGAACGTGTACAAAATTCCAGGGCATTATCCGTCCGAACATATTTGACTGAAGAAGAAAAGACATTATGCACTTCATTAATCAAATTTTTAATAACATCTCCTGCTTCAGACTTATTCTTCAGAAGAAAAACCCAAGAGACACGAGAAAAATCATCTACGACCACAAGATAGAACCTGTGTCCCTGGTGATCGGGAACACGACTCGGACCCCATATATCTATATGTAACAACTCGAAAGGGGAGCTACTGCTCCGACTCTGACGACCTGGAAAGCTCGACCTGTGATGCTTTCCCAACTGACAAGTTTCACAACGAAACGACGAACTTGGAGAGATCTGGGGCCAGAAGACGGCGCATCTTCTGGAGCGGAAGGTGACCAAACCGAAGATGCCACATGTAAGGTGAGACAGGACCAGCAGAGTGAGCGGAGATGCCAGCATAGGATTCCCGGACCAGCCGATATAGACCGTTCTGCTCAGAGCCACAGCCAATCACCTTGCCCGTGAGTATGTCCTGAAAAATGAGAGAAGACGGGTCAAATATAGCTCGGCAATTCAAATCCTTTGTAATCTGACTAATAGACAGCAAATTTAGTGAGAATTCAGGAGCATGTAAAACGTTCTGGAGCTGCATAGCGGAGGTTAAGAAAACCTCCCCCTGACCAACAAGAGGTGAGTGGGAACCATCTGCTATCTGCACTGAGCGACCTGGAGGAATAGCCTTGTAGGCCTGTAATCTACCTCTATCTCGACACAGATGATGTGTAGCTCCTGAATCTATAACCCAGTCAGATATATCATGTGAAGGTATGACAGCTGATGATCTACCTGAGGAACTGGCAGCGGCGGAAGAACTGGCTGAGGCTGTGGCAGCAATATCGGAAGAGCCACCAGATGAATCACCAGAAGATTGTGGCATAATATCACGGAGACGGGCCACGAGTTCGTCAAATCTATGATCTGCAGCAGACGGTAACGGAGACTGTGAATGCTCTGCAACCCGTGCAGAAGCTGGGAATCCATGCTTTGAGTAGCATGTCTCCTCTGAGTGCCCAGTTCTGTGACAATATGAGCACGTCTGACTAGGTCGACCGCCTCTTCCCTGAGAGCCACGGCCACGTCCACGACCACGCCAAGAAGGTGGTCCACCTCGCCCACGTGTAGCTGCCATCGCAGATGGAGGTGGAGTAGAAGAGCTGGAAGAAACACTGGAGGAATGACTGCATCTGCTAAGATCTGTGACCGTGCAGCATCATACTCAGGATCGAGGGCAGCAAGTAGAACACCCACCATGGTGGCGTTCCGGAACGTCTTCTGCTGCTCTGGAGTAGCAGTCAGAGGAATGGTACTGTAGAGCTTCTCGAACATCCCTCTTAGGGATGTGTATAGAGAGTGGAGAGGTCTGCCGGCCTGCTTCATAGTAAAGATGTCATGCTGAAGCTGCAACATCTTTGTCTCATTTCGCACCTGCGAATATGTAGCAGCAAGGATGTCCCACATCGCCTTAGCAGTGGGCTGATGGAGGACATCATTCGCTATCTCCATGGTCAACGTGCCGGACAACCATACTTTTGCGTAAGCATCATCGGCCTCCCATGAGGCATAGATCCCTGTCTTCTCCGCAGGCTCATCCTCGGTAAGAATATGTTTCTTACCATTTGATTTCATGAGGCTCATGAACTGCATGGCCCATAACTCATAGTTAGACCCGTCCATCTTTACTATAGGCGCAGGACCTTTGAATGCGCCGATGGAGGGAGAATCGACTTTCGATTCTGACATAGTGCCGTTCGAAGAAGACTAAGGGAAACCAGATACGTTGATGGATGTCTACACCAACTGCATTGGATTTGAGTATGTGTGTAGACTTCTACGTACTCAAATCCATAAATCAGATAGAGAGGAGTCTAGGGCACGCCTCTAATCAGGCTAACAGCCCTTGAATCGCCTTAAAAGGCCGGCTATGAACTGTTGGAGACCCGATGAGGGTCTAGAACTGCAGTCTTGATGTCGATGGTGCAGCAGGGAACGCGTATGGGCGTCTTCAAGCCACTGGACAGCGGCTGGAATGAACCAGCAGCGACAGAAGCCTGTTGGGGAGGGTGGCGGGATCACGTCAGGGTCGCTGGCGGCAGGGCTGAGGCCCGCTGGTGAGCGGCTGGGACCGCTGGCTGCGGCTGGACGCCGCTCGGAGGTTGCGGCTGGGTGCCGCTAAGAGGCGGCAGGGGCCGCTGGCTGCGACAGGAAGCCGCTCGGAGGTTGGGAGCCCTATGTGGGCTCGACGAGAGAAAGAGAGAGAGAGAGAGAGAGAGGGGCGGCGGGTGGGGGAAGGGAGGGGCGGCGGTAGCGAGCCCTAGGTTGGCTCTGATACCATGTTAGAAGAAAAGAGTCTTCGTTGTATTGATAAGAAAACCCTAGGCTCTCTTATATAGGGAGAGGCCTTGAGGGTAAATTACACGGATGTCTAAATAGAAGAGAGAAATAGAAACACAGTACATAAACAAATAATAATAGAAACTATCTCTACAGACCTCATGGTCGAGATGGCCACTTCGTCAGCCCTGCACCTTTTGTCATCACCCTGGTCATACGGAGGATACATGCTATTCTAAGCATCGTTTTCTTGCATCAGCCTGTGTAGCTGAGCACGTTGCGTCTCTACAGCCATCCACTTCAGACCAGCGGTTTAAGGATCTTGTTACCAGACTCCGTGATATCATGCCTCCTGCCTCTACTGACTCTCTAGGAGGTCACTCAGACATAGTAGCTTCAACTTTTGCAAGTATGTCAGCCCATGCTAGCACATCAAGTAGTGCTTATGCCTTTACTTCCTGTCACGGTTCTGATGTTTCAAAATGGATTATGGACTCTGGTGCGACACATCATCTCTGTCGAGACAAAGATAATCTTACATCGTACAAGGAGGTTCCGCTAGGGCGATCTATCGTGATAGCAGATGGGACCCATTCCCCGTCATTGGGCAGGGGAAGATTAATTTGACGCCCTCTAATATGCGTCTACAGAATGTCTTGCCTACTCCAGATTTTTGATGAACTTACTATTTATAAGCAGATTACGAAGGATTTGCACTATCGCGCTATTTTTCACCCATCGTCTCTTTTTTTCAGGACATTCTTACGGGCAGGGTAATTGGTTGTGGCTGTGAGCAGGATGGTCTTTATTGGTTGGTCCGAACTTCCTATTCTAGTGTCTTATCTCAGTCCAGTGGAACAGTCTCTCCTTTTACTTGGCATCTACGCTTTTGTCACCTCCTTCTTCTAAAGTTGCATCATATCATGCCCCAGATTTCACCGAGTTCTTCTTTTCAGTGTGAAGCATGTCAGTTAGGAAAACATCACAGATCTACTTTCCCTAGTCGTCGGTCTCGAAGTAGTAGCTCCCCTTTCGAATTATTGTATATTGATATTTGGGGTCCGAGTCGGGTTCCTGATCACCATGGACACAGGTTTTTCCTAGTCGTGGTTGATGATTTCTCTAGATTGTCATGGGTATTTTTATTAAAGAATAAATCTGAAGCAAGGGATGTAATCAAAAATCTTATAAATGAAGTTCAGAATGTTTTTTCTTCTACTGTGAAAATCGTGCGTACGGATAATGCCTTGGAGTTTTGCACCCGTGCTCTTTCACGATTCTTCTTGTCTCGTGGCATTATCCATCAAACGACTTATGCTTATACGTCTCAACAAAATGGCATTGTAGAGAGAAAACATCGTCATTTTCTTGATATCACTCGGACTTTACTTATCCAGAGTTGTGCTCCTGTGTCTTTTTGGGGTGATATTGTCCTTGTGGCGTGTTATCTGGTGAATCGTATGCCCTCCTCCGTCTTGGGTGAGAATGTTCCTCTTTCAGTTGTCTTTCCTGACAAGGAATTGTTCTCCCTAACTCCTCGTGACTTTGGCTCTGTTGCTTTCGTTCATCAGCTCACTCCAAGACTTGACAAGCTCTCACCTAGGGATGTCAAGTGTGTGTTTGTTGGGTACTCTCGTACTCAAAAGGGTTACAGATGCTATGACCCTGTGAACAAGAAATATTATGTCAGTATCGATGTCACTTTCTTTGAGTTTGTGATGTATTTCTCGCCTACAAGTGACAGGTTGACTACCTCTACTTCTGATGACGAGATTTATGTGTCACGTTCTCCTCTGAATCCGTATGTTCCCATACCAACTCATATTGTACCACCACCTCCTCCTCCACAACCACCAGTACTACCTTTACCGCGATTTTATACCCGTTGTCATGTCCCTGCTCACGGATGTCGTCATTCATCCACCACGCCCTAAGTATGCCCAGGTGATATTATTAACGATGGGACTAAAAATGTGCAAGTGTAGGGATCTTTGCAGGAGAATAGCATACAGGTGGGTATTGCTGATGATTTGGATGTACCTATTACCTTAAGGAAGCCGAAGCGGACTTGTGCATCCTATCCACTTGCTTCACAAGTTTCATTCCATTGCCTCACTAGTGATTTTCATAGGTTTGTTGTGGCCTTATCTACCGTGGAGATACCACGGAATTATCAGGACATCTTGAAGGAGAGTTGCTGGCGTTCAGCCATGGAGGAGGAAATGGATGCTCTGCGGTTTCGTGGTACATGGAGCTTGGTTGTTGCTCTTCAGGAGCTTCTGTGGTCAGTTGTAAATGGGTATTTACTGTCAAATATCATGCAGATGGCAACCTTGATCGTTACAAAGCAAGGCTAGTAGCACGTAGGTTCACACAAACCTATGGCATGGATTATATGGACACATTTTCTCTGGTTGCACATCATTCCACTCTACGTGTCCTTCTTTCAGTTGTTGTTATACGTGATTGGCCCTTGTTTCAGTTTGATGTTAAGAAAGTCTTTTTGTATGGGGATCTGCAGGAAGAAGTCTACATGCAACAGCATTCGGGGTTTGCTACTGAGGAGGAGTGTCAGATGGTGTGTAGACTTCACAAGGTTGTATATGGTCTTAAACAAAGCCCGCGGGTGTGGTTTCAGAAGCTTTCAGACCTAATGCAGAAGCAAGGGTTCAAAAGATCAAATGTTGATCATTCTTTGTTTGTCCAGAAGAGTCCCAGAGGTACTGTCGTTATCATGGTATATGTTGATGATATACTTGTTATGGGAGATGATATATAGGGGATAAAGATGGCAAAAGCATCTCTAGGAATCTTGGTACCCTACGATATTTTTTGGGGTTGGAATTTGCTAGGAATGCGCAGGGTCTTGTAATGACCCAAAGAAAGTATATTGCATATATGCTTGTTGAGATGACCATGATTGGTTTTCGACCATCGACTACTCCTATGGATCCTAGCATGAAGTTATATGAAGATGATACAGAGGAGGTTGACAGGAGAAGATATAGAGAGATGGCGAGAAAGCATTTCAATATTACTATCACTAGACCTGACATCGCTTTTGTTGCAAGTCGGGTGAGTTATTTCATGAAACAGCCCAGACAAGTACATATGGACGCCATATACATGATACCGAGATATCTAAAGTCGTCTCCAGGTGCAGGACTTTTGTTCAGGTAAGAAACAAATATGTTTGTTTCTGCATGTGTTGATGCGGATTATGCACGATGCCCTAAGGATCGAAAGTCTACTTCAGGTTTTGCAGTGTTTTTTGGCAGTTCCTTGGTTTCTTGGAAAAGCAAGAAACAGAGAGTGGTGGCTAGATCTAGTATTGAATCTGAGTATTGTGCCATGGCACAGGCAAGTACGAAGATGATGTGGGTTCGAGCTGTGTTAGAAGATCCGCATATAAATGTACATTTACCCATACAATTACAATGTGACAATCAAGCAACATTATTTATTGCTAATAATCATGCATTTCATGAAAGAATAAAGCATATTGAGGTAGACTGCCACTATACCAGAGATATAATTCAAAAGGGCTTGATTTCTACTTCCCATCTTTATCGAGCCATTGCTCAAAGGGCTATTCCAGAAGTGTTCTTCCAAGCTGAGCATGATTGACATCTATGCTCCATCTTGAGGGGGAGTGTGGAGATATTTCTAGAGTTTACGTATTTTTCTATTATTATTTTCCTTGATCCATCTTATGTAATTTACCCATAGGCTTTCTCTATATAAGAGAGCCTAGGGTTCTTTGAAATAAACATCGTATTTTCTTCTTCCAACAGGGTTGCGAGAGGTTCTTGCCATTGTTATCAATGCAGCACAGACGGCTTTCATCCCTCGTCAGCACATGATGGATGGTGTTGTGTTGGCTTCCGAGATTGTGGTAGAGTGGCAGAGGAAGAAGTCTACGGCTTCATGTGGAAGGTGGATTTCTCGAAGGCATATGATTGTGTAAATTGGAGGTTCATTTAGGTGTCCCTTCATCGTAGGGGCTTCCCAGGTGAATGGAATGCATGAATGAAGGGATGTGTCACAATGTCTTCAAATGGGATCTTGGTGAAAGGAAAGCAGGAGGGCAGTCTTTTCCAGGCATGGGATCAAATCTCGCTAAAATTCGGCCGAAATTTCTTTCAAATTTTGGTTTCGGTGGGTGACTGAAATTTGGCCGAAATAGCCTATATCGGTCGAAATGTGGGGGCCCTCGACTGAAATGACTGAAATTTCGGTCGAATTTCGACCGAAATTTCGTTTCGATCAGTCACCGAAACGAAATCGAAATCCGACATTTAAGGCCATGTTTCCAATCACAGTGAGGTGTGAGGCAGGGGTTTCTGTTGGCAACTCTGTTATTTATTGTCGTGGCTGACGCTCTGTCGAGGATGGTGTCTAAGGCGATGGAGGGGGCTTTCTAGTATGCCTCTGTTCAGAAGAAATCTCCATCCATGTACGATGTCATTTTCTTTGTGGAAGGGAAGGCGGCATCTGCGAAAGGGATGGGCATTGTTCTTGATCTGTTTGAGCTGGTCTCTGTTCTGAAGATCAATCACGCGGAATCTACTTTTGTTCCTGTTGGGATGGATGAGGAGGAGGCTTTTTGTGAAGTGGCTTTGCATACGTAGAGGGGGCGCTACATGTATTATACTTTGGTCAGCAAGGCCTTAAATGTTGGTTTCGGTCACCATTTCGGTATCGACCAAAGCAGAATTTCGATGGAATTTCGGTGGAATTTCGATCGGAATTTCGGTCATTTCGGTCATTTTTTGTACTAGGACCCCATATTTCGGTCATTTCGGTCGAATTTCGATTTCGACTGGATATCGATATTCGACAGAAATTCGATCGAATTTCGCTGAAATTTGAGGCCATGTTGGTCAGTCATTGGTGAGCAGAAAGTTGTGTCAAGTGGATTGAGCCCCTCTTGTTGAGAGGATGGAGAAGAAACTAGAGGGTTGGCGTATGGTTTATCTCTCTAAATGTGGATGCCTAGTCTTGTTGAATGTGGTCCTCGTGGCTATTCATGTTTTCTATTTGTTTACGCGCCTTCTGCTAGTGGGTGTGAAGGTGAAGTTGGAGGCCTTGATGCAGGGGTTTTTCTGCCCCCATCTCTGGAGAGTCTCAAGGGTTGCCTTTTGGGGGTGGAAGATGTTGGTTTGGGGAAGAGGATGATGGGTTGGGGATCCAAAGTTTGGAGGTAATGAACAATGCTCTTTTAGCGAATTCAGTGACTAGAATATGGAGAGGATGATCTAATCTACTTTGTAGAACATTACAGGCTATGTGTGGGGTTTCTTGGGATCTTTCTTCTCAGTTTACTACCACTCCTAGGTCTTCCAGTTTTTGGAAGGGAATGTGCCCATTGCTTCCTCGGATGATCCCACTCTTGCCACCAGTTCTTGATGACGGTCGTGCTTTTCAATTTTGGACTGATGATTGGATTAGTCAGGGGATTTTACGTGCTCATTTCCCCCATTTGTTCGCTCTAGTGGCTTTTGCCGCTCTCTGTAAGGGAGTGTTGGGAGGTTGGGGGTTGGTGACCTCGATTCTGCTCTCAGCGTTCTAATCAGCAATTTGCAGAGTTTTTACGCCTTCTAGAGTTACTGCCGGCGAGAGAGAGTTTTCAGGACTTTGCGGATCATCGGTCTTGGTCTAATAGATATTTCATGGTTCGAAAGGGTTTCTATCTGACAATGATCTTTGATCCACGCGCTTCAGACTTGTTTACTAAGATCTAGAGGTAGAAGATTCCTTTAAACATGTGGATCTTTAATTAATTGCTTAGGGGGGATCACTTGATGACTTTTGAGTGGGGAGCCAGGTTCTTTGGAGTTGGCAACACGTGCCAGCGATATCTTGTAGCTGTTGAAGACATAGCGCACCTTTTTTCTTGTCCAGTTGCAAGGGAGATGTGGTAGACATCACATATGGCATTGGATTCAACTGTTGATTGAAAGTTGATTTTTGGGGACACAATGGTTGGGTTAGGGAATGGGAGTTGTCACACTAAGTTTTGGATGGCTGCTACTTTGTGGTCCATGTGGCTTGCGTACAATGGGAGCTCCGTAGAGAGAGAATGTACATGGAAAATGTTATAGAGCATGCAAACGTCTAAAGACCTTTTGGTCGTTGTAACTACTTTTTAATATATATATATATATTGTGAATATATAGTGGCTTACGGGTAGGCGTCTTCTCGACATCGCACCCTCTTTTTACAACAACAACAACAACAAAGCCCTTTCCCACAATTAAGTAGGGTCGGCTACATGGATTCTTCGCCTCCATTCAGATCTATATTGGATCAATCTCAGGCTTATATCCAAGAAACTAAGATCCCTTCGTATAGTCTCTTTCCAACACTTCTTGGGTCATCCTCGTCATCTCTTAGCTGGCTAAACATCCCAACACTCGTATCTCCTAACTGGTGCATCGGTTGATCTTCTTTGCAAAAGACAAAATCATTTTAAGCGATTTCCTCGCATCTTATCCTCGATCGGAGATACACCAACTTTCTTTCTGACTGTAGCATTCTGAATCTGATCTTTGCGGGTGTGTACATGCATCCACCTTAGCATTTTCATCTCTGCTACAGCCAATCTCTGCACATGTCTATGGTTCACAGGTGTTAAAGAAAATAAGAGAGTTGTTTGTTTCTGAGAACCCTAGGCTCTCTTATATAGCGGAGAGGCCTATGGGTAAATTGTTATAAAATATGAAGCGGAAGCGAAAATGATAAACAGAGCCTAATCTCAAGAAATATAAAACATGGAACACAAGATTTAACGTGGAACCCTACTCCGTGAGGAGCGGGATGAAACCACGGGAGAAGCCCTCAAAGGGGCATATGCTTCATTGCTTTTTCTCAATGAGTACAGGAGGTCTGGGGCTCCTTATATAGCCTTCCCAGAGCCTCCAAGTCCCACCATTTGGCGGTATGGGACTAAACACAAGATGGGGTAAATGGATCTTCTCCAGAATCCATTTACCCTGCTACAACTCAATAGGAGCACTACCAAATACTCCAACACTCCCGCTCAAGCTGGAGCATGCAATGCTCAGCTTGGACAAACAAACAGAAAGAAACTCAACTCACGCTACAGGACACTACGGACAATATCAACCCAACGCGCACATGCTGCAGTCGAGGACGTTGCTTCTCATGTCGTGCAAGTGAGGAGGACGAACGGGCTGGAGTGTGAGTCAACTGAAGACTCGGAATCTGACCATCGAGTTTGAAACTGCACCTGAAGTCTCCTCGTCGGAGAACTGGGTCTCTCCCATCTGGCTCATAGAATGGTGCACTGCTCTGGTGTACCTATGATACCACATGAAAACCCTTGCCAACATGGCATAGGGAATGGTCCTCTACTCTGGAATCCCTATGGCTCACATGAAAACTCTGGCCGACAAAACAAGAATAATGATGGGGACCTCTGACAATGATGGCAACATATGCTCATCTGACAATGACCATACACTCGTACGTGTCTGAAACTAGAGACTCGGAAACAGTGATCGTCGAGTCTGAAACCGAACTGTAGAGTCAGATCAACTGGCTGGTTTGGAGATTGGTATCTGAATCTGGATCTGGAATACAAGACATGTGACTCTACATATATACTCCCCCTTTCTCCCATACTTGTCGGAAACTCAACATCGACAAAGTTGGGAGAAGACAAAATAAATAGGGGGTAAAAAACAAGGACATGAAACTTGCGGCTTTGTCATCATTTTTTTTAATAAGCCGTCATTTTTTTAAACATTTTTTAAGCCGTTTCAAATTTTTTTACGGCTTTTCATTTCATTTTTTTTTGAAATTTTGTGTACGGCTTTTTATTTGTACGCGCCTCTTTTTTAACTTGCGTACGGCTTTTTCAAATGTACGCGACTTTTTCCGCATTTTTTTTGCAAAACAACCCCCTTTTTTATTTTGGGCTCAATAGCCCAATTGGGCTTCCTCTTACCACCTTTTTTTTAACATCATGCGGCATCCCCCTCCCCTCCCTTCTTTTTTTTGTTTAAAACAATAGACGGCCCTGATGAGCCAAAGTAATGTTATCCCCCTTTTTAGGGTTCCCACGAGGGACCCTTCACAAAATAAGTGACGCCCCCATCGGCCTTCATTCAGAAGCGCCGTCAACGAGGAGGAGAGCACGGGGGGTCACTGGAATCGCGCCGCCTCGCGCAAAGGGAGAGGGAGGGGGTGTCGGTCTCCTGGGCCGCCTGCTGGAGAGATTGGAGTTGCCTCGTCATGTCGGCCACCTGGGCCGCTCCGCTTGGAGTTTCGTCGCTGGAACATGGGCGTGGAAGGAAGCTCGCGCCTGGATACTGCTCGTGCGGGAAAGGAAGCTCGTGCCTGGAGGTTTGCCTCGGCCTGGGGGCTCGATGTTGCCGCACCACGCCTGCCGCACGAAGGGCCTGGAGATGAAGACTTCGCGAGATCGAGGGCTCCCGATGGAACCCTGAAGGAGACGTGCAGCTATCGCGTACTCCAAGGATAGGAGGAGCCGCGTGGAGCAGGCTCCTAAGGAAGGATAGGAGGAGCCGCGTGGAGCCGCTGGAGCAAGGAATGGGGAGAAGCGCCGCCTGGAACCTTGTGATCGGAAGGAGGTCCCCTCGCGCAGGCGGCGCGAGGGCTAAAGGGTGGAACATGTGCGGACAGAGATGCTTGGAGAGAGCATCGCTAGGAGTTGGCGCTGAACGATGGCATCGCCAGGTGCTTGGACAGGGGGGCTGCGCCGCGGGACTTGTTGCAGAGAACGGAAGGAACCCGCCTGGAAGAATCAGAGGATGGTGTCGGCTGGGATCTCTGTGATCGGTGCCTCTTTGCAAAGAAACTCGAACAAATCCAGAACAAGCTTATGAGATGATCACATAAATTTCTAGGGTTTCATCTAAACCCTAGAACAAGAACTTGATCGAACAATAGAATAACATGAATACTCTTCAAGAATAAGTCCGAACCAAACTTCTTGATAATCAAATCTCGAATCAAAATAATGGAAAAACCTCAAGAAACGACCCGCTCTGATACCATGTTATAAAATATGAAGCGGAAGCGAAAATGATAAACAGAGCCTAATCTCAAGAAATATGAAACATGGAACACAAGATTTAACGTGGAACCCTACTCCGTGAGGAGCAGGATGAAACCACTGAGAAGCCCTCAAAGGGGCATATGCTTCATTGCTTTTTCTCAATGAGTACAGGAGGTCTGGGGCTCCTTATATAGCCTTCCCAGAGCCTCCAAGTCCCACCATTGGGCGGTATGGGACTAAACACAGGATGGGGTAAATGGATCTTCTCCAGAATCCATTTACCCTGCTACAACTCAATAGGTGCACTACCAAATACTCCAACATAAATTACATAAGATAGAAACAAAGAAATAAAAATAAGGAAGAGGCACATATAGAATATAGAAATACATAAATATCTCCACACTCCCCCTCAAGATGCAGCATAGATATCGATCATGCTCAGCTTGGACGAACACTTCTGGAAAGATCCTCTGAGCAATGGCTTGGTGAAGATATCTGTTGTTTGCTCTCCAGAGCTAACATGAGAAGTAGAAATCATGCCCTTCTGAATCATATCTCTGGCGTAGTGACAATCTACCTCAATGTTTTATTCTCTCATGGAACGCAGGGTTGTTTGCAATGAACAGAGCAGCCTAGTTATCACAATGTAACTCCATGGGTAGAGGAACCTCTATATGCAAATCAACTAATACTGCTCGAACCCACATCATTTCTGTACTTGCTTGAGCCATATCCCTGTATTCGGATTCGGCACTTTATCTTGCTACAACTGTTTATTTCTTGCTTTTCCAAGAAACGAGAGAACAGCCAACGAATACTGCAAATCTCGAAGTCGATTTTCTATCCTTAGGACAACATGCATAGTCTGCGTCAGCATATGCGGATATAGAGAGAGTTTCTCCTTTCTTGAATAGTAACCCTGAGCCTGGAGATGATTTTAGATATCTCAATATCATATATATGGCATCCATATGTACTTGTTGAGGCCGCTCCATGAATTGACTCACTCGACTCACTGCAAAGGCAATATCTGGTCTGGTGATCGTAACATAAAGAAGTTTTCCCACCATCTCTCTGTATCTTCTCTTATCGACTTCATCTGTATCATCATCATATACCTTCATGCTAGGATCCATAGGAGTAGTAGAAGGTCGACATCCAATCATGCTCGTCTCTGCAAGCATATCTGTAACATACTTTCTTTGGGTCATCATAAGACCCTGTGCATTTCTAGCAAATTCCAACCCCAAGAAATACCTTAGGATGCCCAGGTCCTTAGTCACAAATTGACTGCCCAGAAATTCTTTTGCCATCTTGATTTCCTGCTCATCATCTCCTGTAACAACTATATCATCAACATAAACCATGATAGCAACTGTACCTCTAGGTGTCTTCTGCACAAATAAAGAGTGATCTGCATTTGACCTCTTGAATCCCTGTCGTTCAATCAGATCTGAAAGCTTTTGGAACCATACTCTAGGACTCTGTTTAAGGCCATATATTGCCTTATGGAGTCTACAAACTTGTTAACACTCCCCCTCAGCAGCAAATTCCGGAGACTGTTGCACATAGACCTCCTCTTGTAGATCTCCATACAGGAATGCATTCTTGACATCAAGCTGGAATAAGGGCCAGTCACGTGCCACCGCAACTGAGAGAAGAACACACAAAGTGGAATTTCGAGCAACTGGAGAGAACGTGCCCAAGTAATCAACTCCATAGGTCTGAGTAAAACCACGTGTCACGAGTCTTGCTTTGTAACGATTAAGGCTCCCATCTGTATGGTGCTTAACAGTCAACGCCCACTTGTAGCTGACAACAGACGCTCCAGCAGGAGGAGAAACAAGAGTCCAGGTTCCACGGGACTACAAGGCAACCATTTCTTCTTCCATAGCAAGGCACTATTTGCTACCTTGCAATGCATCCTGGTAAGTCCGTGGAACTTCTACGGCAGATAGAGCAACTGCAAATCTCTGGAAATCGCATGTAAGACGATGAAAGGAAACCTGAGAAGCAAGTGGGTAGGATGCACAAGTACGCCTCTGCTTCCTAATGGCGATAGGTACGTCCAGTTTCTCAAGAACGTCATCCTGCAATGATCCCTGTATAGAAACATCTTCAGACTCGTCGTTAGAAATCATGTTGTCAGAACAAACCTGGGGCATGCTGGACGACGAGCAATGACCATGAGCAGAAGGGGACCAACGAGTATAGAATTTTGGTAAAGGTGGAACAACGGTCACAGGAGGTGGTGGAGGTGGTGGTGATGGTATGACAGGAGGTGGTGGAGGAGGTGGTGGAGGAGTTAACTGACTCATAGGAGGAGGTGGCATGTAGACCTCAGTATCAGAATCGGAAGTAGTCATTCTGTCACCTGTAGGAGAGAAAAACATCACAGATTCAAAGAATGTGACATCGGTGCTAACAAAGTATTTTCGACGTAATGGATCAAAGCAACGATATCCCTTCTGTATCCTAGAGTACCCCACAAACACGCATTTGACAGCCCTGGGAGAGAGCTTATCAAGACCTGGCGCCAACTGATGGACAAACACAATACAGCCAAAAACACGGGGTGTAAGAGAGAACAACTCCTTCTCAGGAAAGGCTATAGAGAAAGGAGTCTTCTCACCCAAGACAGACGAGGGCATGCGATTTACTAGATAACAAGCAGTGAGAACCGCATCGCCCCAAAACGAATGTGGACCATGACTCTGAATAAGTAGGGTCTTAGTGATATCCAGTAGATGACGATGTTTCCGCTATGCAACACCATTTTGTTGTGAAGTGTAAGCACAAGACGTTTGATGAACTATACCACGAGATGAAAAGAACAAGGAAAGTACCCTCGTACAAAACTCCAATGTATTGTCAGAACGAACAATTTTCACGGAGGAAGAGAAAATATTTTGAACTTCATTAATAAACATTTGAATCGCATCTCCTGCTTCAGATTTATTCTTCAATAAAAACACCCAAGACAAGCGAGAAAAATCATCTACGGCAAAAAGATAGAACTTGTGTCCCTGGTGATCAGGGACACGACTGGGATCCCAAATATCAATATGGACTAACTCAAAAAGGGAACTACTACTCCAACTCTGACGACTCAGGAAAGTGGACCTATGATGCTTTCCCAACTGACACGCTTCACACTGGAAGGACGACCTCGAGGAAATCTGGGGCAAAACATGACACATCTTCTGAAGAGGTAGATGACCAAAACGGAGATGTCAGGTATATGGAGAGTTTGATCATGTAGAGTGGAGAGATGTGCCGACATAGGGAGTACGGACCAGACGATAGAGGGTATTCTGCTCATGGCCACATCCAATCACTTTGCCCGAGGGTATGTCCTGAAAAACAAGAGACAATGAGTCAAAAATAGCTCGACATTTCAAATCCTTTGTAATATGGCTAATGGACAGTAAATTCATAGAGAAATCAGGAGCATATAACACATTCTACAGTCGCATGGAAGGCATCAAACTAATCACCCCCTGTCCTGTAATCGGGGAATGTGTCCCATTGGCTATTGTTGGAGTATTCGTGTATGCGCCCATTGAGTTGTAGTAGGGTAAATGGATCTTGGAGAAGATCCATTTACCCCATCCAGTGTTTAGTCCCACATCGTCCAGTGGTGGGACTTGAAGGCTCTGTAGAGGCTATATAAGGAGTCCCAGACCTCCTGTACTCATTGAGAAAAAGCAATGAAGCATATGCCCCTATGAGGGCTTCTCCCGTGGTTTCATCCCGCTCCTCACGGAGTAGGATTCCATGTAAAATCACGGTGCTCCCATGTTCTATCTTTCTTGTTTTTATGCTCTGTTTATCAATCGCTTCCGCATTCTTCATATTTTATAACATGGTATCAGAGCGGGTTCGGTTCTTGAGGTTTTCATGATATATATTCTGTTCGAGATTCGAGTTTTGATTTTACGATCTTGAAGATTTGTTAGATTGATTTTAGTTTGTTCGAGATCAGCCCTAGCCCTAGGGTTCCTGATCGTCTGATTCCCGTTTTGGTCCCGACGGCAATCCAGGCGGCATAGCATCTCAGTTCTCTAGGCCGCTCCAGGCGGCATCGCATCTCCAAGATCCAGGCACCGCCTATTTTCAGTGTCGCACAGTAACCTCCCAACGGCGAACAGGGTATCACCCCATCAAGTGTGGCGAGCCCATAGTTCTCATTCACGCAAGAGGTGATCTCGCGTACACCATCTCGCCCAGGCGTACCTCATCGACGGCGACATCAAGAGCACAGGCTGCAGCCCGGGTAGCGCAGCAAGCGCCATCCTCTCCAGAATGGAGTCTGAAAACATGTACGCCATCCTCTCCACGCTCCAGGCGCGAACCCTCGAGCGATTATGATCGCCCCTCGAGCGGCGCAGCTGCTCCGTGCTTCCACGTGTTGCAACGCCTAGGCAGGGCCTTCCTTCCCACCGATTCTAATCGCCCCTCCTCTGCGCACCTCCAAGCGCGACCCGTCCAGGCAGCGCACTCCCAAATGTTGAAGAAGCTTCGCGCAGCCCTCGCATCGCATCTCCAGCAGGCGGCTCTCCCACGAATCCCAGCAGGCGATGTGAATCCCTCCTCACGCGAAGGTACGGGGCGGCGCAGCATCCAGACGCGCCGCGCGCACAAGCCCCACCGCGCGACTTCCTCCTCCGAGCGCCCAGTTCCGATCCCCGTTGGCGGCGCGAGTCGAGCAGAACCATATGTGGCGGCGGCAGCAGAGGACCTCCCCAATCGGGGGAGGCTTGCGTTGGAAGAGGGTTCCCAATGGGAACCCTAAAAAGGCCTCTGTTGCAATACGTGGGCCCCTTCGGCCACTGTTAATTTTTTTTATTATTGAAGGAAAATTACGGGGGAGGGCCTGTGGAAAAAAGAGGCGGGGAGATGGGCCCCAAATTTGGGGTCGAGAAAAAAAATGAATGTTTAAAAAAAATAAAAAAAGGGGGAGGGAGGTCCAGAAAAAAAAGGAGGAATGTTGAATATTTTGGGCCCAAAGGTGGGCCGAGAGTTGGTTTTAAAAAAAATAAAAAAAAGGCACATACATTTGAAAAGCCGTACGCATAAAAAAAAGGAAGAGCCGTAAAAAAAATGGTTGAAATGGCTTAAAAAAATGGCGGCTTAAAAAAAAGAAAAGAAAAGTCGCAAGGATTTTTTTGTGAATGTCCACGTTGTTTCTCTCCCATATTTATATATCTTGTCTTCTCCCAACTTTCTCGATGTTGAGTTTCCGACAAGTATGGGAGAAAGGGGGAGTATATGTAGAGTCAAAGGTCTATTCAGATGCTTCATATTCACATGCAGATTTCCAGACCATTCAGATTCCAGACTCTACGGTTGTTCAGACTCGACGTTTAAGAGTTTCCGAGTCTCCAGTTTCAGGCACGCATATGTTTGCGGTCATTTTCAGATGAGTATATGTGGCCATCATTATCAGAGGTCCCCATCATCATTCTTGTTGTCAGGCCAGAGTTTTCATGTGAGCCATAGGGACTCCAGAGCAAAGGACCATTCCCTTGAGGGCAAGGGTTTTCATGTGGTATCATAGGTACACCAGAGCAGTGTACCATTCTCTGAGCCAGATGGGAGAGACCCAGTTCTCCGATGAGGAGACTTATTTCAGACTCCATTCTCCAGCGACCGTGGACTCCGACGAGGATTGCACAGCCACGGCCTTTTTCAGTTTGGCCCTCCTCAGAGATGGAGCAGTTGTCCACATTATTGTGGCGGGCCAGAGTACTCCGACGAGGAGACTCATTCCAGTTGCAGTGACTGACAGGCGCAGTTCAGAGCACATGCTCTCCGACGAGGAGATTCAGCAGACTCACACTCCAGTCCGTTCGTCCTCCTCACCTGCACGGCATGAGAAGCAACGTCCTCGACTGCAGCATGTGCGCGTTGGGTTGATATTGTCCGTAGTGTCCTGTAGCGTTGAGTTGATTTTCTTTCTGTTTGTCCAAGCTGAGCATTGCATGCTCCAGCTTGAGGGGGAGTATTGGAGTATTCGTGTATGCGCCCATTGAGTTGTAGCAGGGTAAATGAATCCTGGAGAAGATCCATTTACCACATTCAGTGTTTAGTCTCACATCGTCCAGTGGTGGGACTTGGAGGCTCTAGAGAGGCTATATAAGGAGCCCCAGACCTCCTGTACTCATTGAGAAAAAGCAATGAAGCATACGCCCCTTTGAGGGCTTCTCCCGTGGTTTCATCCCGCTCCTCACGGAGTAGAGTTCCACGTAAAATCATGGTGTTCCCATGTTCTATCTTTCTTGTTTTTATGCTATGTTTATCAATCGCTTCCGCATTCTTCATATTTTATAACAGCTATCACCTCAGTCCGTCCTGGAGGAACCTGTCTATATGCAGTAAGTTGCTCTTTGACCCCACATAGGTGATGTGTCGCTCCGGAGTCCATAATCCAGTTTGTAATCATTGATCCATCACAAGAGGTGAGCGCATAAGAACTACTTGAGGTATTGGCTGTAGAGGATGTACTGACAGAGGCAGAGACAACCACATCTGAATGGCCTCCTGGAGCTGTGTCAGGAGGCATGATATTCCTCAGTCTGGCAACGAGATCATCAAATCGTTGGTCCAACGAAGAAGGTGCAGGGGACTCAACTTGTTCAGCTGCCCGAGCCGATGCTGGAAAACCATGCTTAGAATAGCATGTGTCCTCGGAATGGCCAGGGCAGTGACAATAATTGCACGGTTGACGGATCCGACCCCCACGACCACGGGGACCACATCCATGAAAAGTAGAGGAGCCACCTCTCCCTCTGGAGGCAGCCATCGCCGAAGATGTCTGGCTAGTAGTAGAGCTTGGGACAGTGATTCGACTAAGTCGGCGGAAAGCTTCCTCCATAGGAGGAATAGTGGCGTCAGCAAGAATCTAAGAGCGGGCAGCATCGTAATCTGGATCAAGAGCAGCCAGGAATACACCCACCATGGTAGCATTCATGTATGTCTTCTGCTGCTCAAGAGTGGTCGTCAAAGGCATGCTATGGAGCTTCTCAAACATTCCTCGTAGGGATGTGTACAATGAGTGAAAAGGACGTCCATTCTATTTGACTGTAAAAATATCATGTTGCAATTGGAGTATCTTGGTCTCATTCCACGCCTGCGAATATGTCGTCGCGAGAATATCCCACATGGCCTTCGTCGTGGGATGATGCAACACGTCGTTGGCAATCTCTATCGTCAACGTCCAGATAGCCAGACTTTGGCATACACGTCGTCCGCCTCCCACGAGACATTCACCCCCGTCTTCTCCACCGGCTCCTCCTCGGTAAGAATATGCTTCTTACCATTTGACTTCATGAGGCTTATGAATTGCATAGCCCAGAGCTCATAATTCGTCCCGTCCATTTTTACAATAGGCGCTGGACCTTTGAAAGCGCCAATGGCGGGTACATCAACCTTGTTTTCAGACATATTGCCAGAAGAAGAACACTACGGGCACTGAAAATCAAAGATTGTATGTCTACACAGTCATATGTGGGTTTGTGTGCAAGTGTAGACTCATGCACGCAAACCCATCAACCAGACGACGAAGCCAATACACAAGAATCGTGAGAAGCGTGCTCAAAACAGTCGCACGCTCACACGCGCGCCCTAGAGACTGTCGCACAACGGTAGAGTGCGCAAGGCGGCGCACTGGGGTGACGCGCGCGAGGAGGAGAGGTGACATGCGCGAGGCCGTGGGCTGGGAAGACGCGCGCGAGGCTGCTAGGTGGAGGCGCGCGAGGCGATGGCGCACCGGTCGGTGGCGCACTGGGCGGTGGCGCGCGCGGCGATGGGAAGGGGCGGAAGAGTTAATGTTGAGAAAAGAGTCTTCGATGATCATTCAGAATGACCCTAGGCTCTCTTATATAGGGAGAGAACTTAAGGGTAAATTACAAAGAAGTCTATAAAAGATAAAGAAATAATGACAAGATACGTAAAGACGTAATAATACTAAGAACTATCTCTACACTCCCCCTCAAGGTGGAGCATAGATGTCTATCATGCTCAGCTTGGATGAACATCTCTGAAAAGGTCCTTTGAGCAGTGGCTTGGTGAATACATCTGCAGTCTGATCTCCTGAGCTCACATGTGCAGTAGATATCAATCCTCTCTGGATCAAGTCTCTAATGTAATGGCAGTCAACTTCAATATGCTTGGTCCTTTCATGAAAAGATGGATTGTTGGCAATGAATAATGTTGCCTGATTGTCACACTGAAGCCTCATAGGTAGGGGCACAGCTACATGTAGATCTTCTAGTACGGACCGAACCCACATCATTTCTGTGCTGGCTTGAGCCATGGCCCTATATTCGGATTCGACACTGGACCTTGCCACAACAGTTTGTTTCTTGCTTTTCCAAGAAACCAGTGAGGCTCCAACAAACACTGCAAACCCTGAGGTTGATTTTCGATCCTTAGAGCATCCTGCATAATCTGCGTCTGCACACGCTGAGATGGATAAATCTGTGTCCTTTCTGAATAGCAGCCCTGACCCTGGGGAAGACTTCAGATACCTCAGTATCATGTGTATAGCATCCATGTGAACCTGTCTTGGTTGCTCCATAAATTGACTCACCCTGCTAACTGCAAATTGAATGTCTGGGCGAGTTATGGTAATGTAGAAGAGTTTTCCCACCATTTCTCTATATCTCCTCTTATCTACTTCATCAGTATCACTATCATACAACTTCACACTAGGGTCCATGGGAATACTTGATGGTTTGCATCCATCCATGCCAGTCTCAATCAGGAAGTCTGTAATGTACTTCCGTTGGGTCATTACCAAGCCTTGTGCATTCCTTGCAAATTCCAACCCCAGAAAATATCTTAGGGTCCCAAGGTCCTTTGTAACAAACTGACAGCCTAGGAATGCCTTCGCACTCTCTATGCCTTGAGCATCATCTCCTGTAACAAGAATATCATCCACATAGACCATAATGACAACCGTACCTGCCGATGACTTCTGGACAAACAACGAGTGAACGGCATTTGACCTCTTGAATCCCTGTTCCTCAATTACATTGGACAGCTTCTGGAACCATGCTCTCGGACTCTGTTTGAGGCCATATATCACCTTGTGAAGTCTACAGACCATGTGCTTCTCCCCCTCAATAGTAAACCCAGGTGGTTGCGGCATGTAGACTTCCTCTTGTAAGTCCCCGTACAGGAAGGCATTCTTGACATCTAGTTGAGATATACGCCAATCACGGACCACAGCAACAGATAAGAGAATACGAAGTGTAGAGTGTCTCGCCACTGGAGAGAACGTATACATGTAATCCACGCCATAGGTTTGTGTAAACCCACGGGTGACCAAGCGTGCTTTGTACCTATCTAATGTGCCATCTGCATGATATTTAACTGTAAAGACCCACTTGCAGCTCACAACGGATGCATCTGGAGGTGCAGGGACCAAAGACCATGTGCCACGGGACTGCAAGGCCCTCATCTCTTCTTCCATAGCTAATCTCCAGCAATCATTCTTCAAGGCTTCTTGGTAGGTCCGAGGTATATCCACGGAAGACAAGGCTGTGGCAAATCTCTGAAAATCACCAGTGAGACGGTGAAAGGAAACCTGTGAAGCAAATGGATAAGAGGCACATTGCCGCATCTGCTTCCGAATAGCAATCGGAACATCAAGATCATCATCTGTTGTACTGGATGGGTCAGTGTCGTCTTGTACTGAAGAATCCTGCACATGTACCAAACCTGACCCGTCAGTAGTAGTGCCATCTGAACATACCTGAGGCGTGATGAGTGGCTGATTTGTAGTCTGAGCAGGTCCTGACCGACGCGTATAGAATTTAGGTAGTGGTGACACGATAGGCCGTGGAATGGGTGGAGGAGGAGGAGGTGGTGGTGGTGCTGGCGTGGGGTCAGGCACAGGGGAGGACTCAGGTGAACTCCATGTAGGTGGTGGAGGAACATAAACATCATCAGTGGTAGTGGATGGTACCAGTCTGTCACCTGCAGGAGAGAAATACATGACACACTCAAAGAAAGTGACATCAGCACTCACAAAGTACCTCTTAGTCGTAGGATCATAACACCGGTAGCCCTTCTGAGTCCTGGAATAACCAACAAAGACGCACTTGACTGCTATAGAAGAGAGTTTGTCAAGTCCGGGAGATAGACGATGAACAAAAGCCACAGTACCAAAGACACGTGGAGTAAGTGAGAATAACTCCTTGTTTGGAAAAATAAGAGAAACAGGTATCTTCTCACCGAGAACTGAGGATGGCATTCTATTGACCAGATAACATGCAGTAAGAACAACGTCCCCCAAAAAAGAAATAGGAGCACAACTCTGAATCAACAGGGTTCGAGTAATATCCAAGAGATGGCGATGCTTCCTTTCCGCCACACCATTTTGCTGTGATGTATATGCACAAGTGGTTTGGTGAATAATACCCTTTGATGAAAGAAATTGATAAAGTGAGCGTGTACAAAATTCTAGGGCATTATCTGTCCGAACATAGTTGACTGAGGAAGAGAAAACATTGTGCATTTCATTAATTAAATTTTTTATCACATCTCCTGCTTCAGATTTATTCTTCAAAAGAAAGACCCGTAACACACAAGAAAAATCATCCACTACCACAAGATAAAATCTATGCCCCTAATGATCGGGAACACGACTCGGACCCCATATATCTATATGTAATAACTCGAATGGGGAGCTACTACTCCGACTCTAACGACTTGGAAAGCTCGACCTATGATGTTTTCCCAACTGACATGCTTCACAGCGAAAAGACGAACTAGGAGAGATCTGGGGTAGAAGATGGCGCATTTTCTGGAGCGGAAGGTGACCAAACCGGAGATGCCAGATGTACGGAGAGACTGGCTCGGCAGAATGGGATGAGACGCCAGCATAAAAATCCCGAACCAGTCGATATAAACCATTCTGCTCAGTGCCACAGTCAATCACCTTGCCTGTGAGTATGTCCTGAAAAATGAGAGAAGACGGGTCAAATATAGCACGACAATGCAAATCCTTTGTAATCTGACTAATAGATAACAAGTTCATTGAGAACTCAGGAGCATGTAGGACGTTCTGCAGCTGCATAGTGGAGGATAGGAAGACCTCCCCCTGATCAACAAGGGACGAATGGGTACCATCTGCTATCTGCACTGAACGGCCGGGAGGAATATCCTTGTAGGCCTGTAGTCTATATCTATCTCGGCAGAGATGATGTGTGGCTCCGGAATCTATAACCCAGTCAAATATATCATGAGATGGTGTGAATGCAGTAGATCTACCTGAGGTACTAGCAGCAGCGGATGAACTGGCAGAGGTTGTAGCAGCTATATCTGAAGAACCACCAGACGAATCACCAGATGAATGTGGCATAATATCTCGAAGACGGGCCACAAGTTCGTCAAATCGATTATCTGCAGCAGACGGTAATGGAGACTGAGAGTGCTCTGCAACACGTGCTGATGCTGGGAATCCATGCTTAGAATAGCATGTCTCCTCCGAGTGTCATGTGCGGTGACAATAGGAGCATGTCTGACCGAAGCGACTAGCCCTTCCCTGGGGTCCACGGCCACATCCACGACCACGACCAGAAGGCGGCCCACCTCTCCCACGCGAGACTGCCATCGCTGATGGGGGTGGAGTAGAAGAGCTGGAGGAAACTGGAATCCGACTGAGCCTTCTGTAAACATCCTCCACTGGAGGAATAACTGCATCAGCTAGGATCTGAGATCAGGCGGCATCATATTCAGGATCAAGAGCCGCAAGTAGAACACCCACCATGGTGGCATTCCGAAACGCCTTCTGCTGCTCAGGAGTAGCAGTGAGTGCAATGGTATTGTATAACTTCTCAAACATCCCTCTTAAGGATGTGTATAGGGAATGGAGAGGTCTGCCGCTCTGCTTCATTGTGAAAATGTCATGCTGAAGCTGCAACATCTTTGTCTCATTTCGCACCTGCGAATATGTAGCGGCAAGAATATCCCACATTGCCTTAGCAGTGGGCTGATGGAGGACATCATTAGCAATCTCCATCGTCAATGTACCAGACAATCAGACCTTTGCGTAGGAGTCATCGGCTTCCCATGAGGCATATATCCCTGTCTTCTCCACGGGCTCATCCTCGGTAAGAATGTGCTTCTTACCATTCGACTTCATGAGACTCATGAACTGCATAGCCTAGAGCTCATAGTTAGACCCGTCCATCTTCACTATTGGCGCAGGACCTTTGAATGCGCCAGTGGATGGCATATCGACTTTCGATTCTGACATACTGCCGCTTGGAGAAGAACTAGGGTATGTAGACACGATGATGAATGTTTACACCAACTGCATCGGATTTGAGTGCGTATGTAGACATTACGCACTCAAATCCATATATCGGACGAAGAGAGGACTAGGGCACGCCTCAGAGCAGGCTTACAGCCCTTGCAGCGGCTGGCTGGGTGCCGCCTGGGGGCCCCCTAGAGGCCTGCGCAGCTGGCTGGGACGGGACAGCGGCTGGGAGCCGCCTGGAGGTCTACGCGGCGGGCTGGTAGGCCGCCTGGGGGCCTAGGGCGGCAGGCTGTGAGCCTTGGGCGGCGGGCTGGTGGCCTCGGGCCGCGGGCTGGAACCGCACGAGGGCCTAAAGCGAGATGAAGGGGCTCTAGGGCGGTGGGGAGGAACCCTAGAGAGATAGAGAGGCGGCGGCGGCGTGAGAGAGAAGGGGGGAGGGGGGCGGCGGATGTGGAGAGCCCTAGGGTGGCTCTGATACCATGTTGGGAAAAGAGTCTTCGATGATCATTCAGAATAACCCTAGTCTCTCTTATATATGGAGAGACCTTAAGGGTAAATTACAAAGAAGTCTATAAAAGATAAAGAAATAATGACAAGATACATAAAGACATTGTAATACTAAGAACTATCTCTACAGTTAGGGTTTTGGGATTCGAGAGCTCCGGTCTAGGACCGTCGCTCTGATACCATGTTGGAGAAAATAAGAGTTGTTTATTTCTGAAAACCCTAGGCTCTCTTATATAGCGGACAGGTCTATGGGTAAATTACATAAGATAGAAACACATAAATAAAAATAAGGAAGAGGCGCATATAGAATACAACAACAAAGCCTTTTCCCACAATTAAGTAGGGTCGGCTAAATGTACTAAGCCTTCTCCCACTACAAGTGGGGTCGGCTACATGGATTCTTGCTCAAATCCATGATGAAAGATTCGACTATTTTTTACACTGGTTGTCGACTACCTAACGCAACCACTGCAAGAGTGGGATTTGAACCCTGGTCTTTTGTGTGGTAGACATATTGTACTACCACTAGACCATTAATACAGAAATACATAAATATCTCCACAACAGGTTAACATCCAGATCCATAAAGCATAGCAAGTCTCACGGGGGCTTTGTAAAACTTTCCTTTAATTTTTAAAGAAATTTTCTTATCACTGAGAACAGCAGAGGTTCCTCTTCACTTAAGCCAGTCTACATTTATTCCATTGGTAAACATCTCCAAATTTTCCCATCACGTTGCAAAATAGATCCCAGATATCTAAAAGAATCTCTCTTTCGAATGTTATCGTCACCAATCTTCACCTTGATTTCTCTTCACCATTGCTTCCATCAAAGGTGCACTCCATATATTCCGTCTTAGCCCTACTTATACAAAATCCTTTAGCCTCCAACTCATGTCTCCAGACCTCAAGCTTCTCATTTACACCATCTCTAGTCTCATCAATCAAAACAATATCACCAGCAAATAACATACATCAAGGTAACTCATACTGAATGTGACTTGTCAACTCGTCCATAACCAAAGTAAAAAGAAATGGACTCGAAGCTAAACCTTGATGTAAACCAATGTTGATGTCGAAATAGTCAGTCTTCCCAGCCGAGATCCTTACACAAGATAAAGTCCTATCATACATGTCCTTTATGAGGTTAATGTATAGGACAGGTACTTGTCTCTTCTTCAAAACTCTCCACAATATTTCTCGTGTGACAGAACCATAAGACTTCTCCAAATCAATAAAGATCATATCGAATCCGAATTAGTTTTCTTTTATGTTGGAAACTTGCCTCAATCTTCTATCGATCATACGTTCTCAAATTTTCATAGTGTAAATCATCAGCTTGATACCTCTGTAATTTGAATAATTTGAGCTCCGTTGACAACAGTCAAAAGATGGGGCGTTGAATCCCCTTCCAATAGGGGTCTATGTAGAAATAGTTAGTAGTATTATTATTTATTTATGGAGTTTGTTGTTATCTCTTTCTTTTCTATAGACCTCTCTGTAATTTACCCTGAGGTCTCTCCCTATATAAGAGAGCCTAGGGTTTTCTGAATAAACAACAAAGTCTTTTTCCCAACATGGTATCAGAGCCGCCTTAGGGCTCTCCTTCCTTCCCCCACCCGCCGCCCCTCCCTTCTCCTTTCTTCTAGCCGCTGCCGGCGGCTTCCATCGGCCCCCAGCGCCCAGTCCAGCGGCTCCCAGCCGCCCAGCACCCTTCCCAGCGGCTCCCAGCGCCCTCCCCAGCGGCAGCCAGCCGCCAGCGGCGCCCAGCCGTCCTCCCCAGTGGTCCCGCAGCCTCTTCCAGCGGCACCTAGCCGCTCTAGCGGCGACCACCAGCCCCAGCGGCAACCCCATCTGCCGCCGTAGGCCTCCCAGTGGCCTCCGGCGATCCATAGACATCGTTCTCGAGGCGATTCAAGGGCTGTAAGCCTCTTGTTAGGCGTGCCCTAGTTTCTTCCACATCTATTCTATGGATTTGAGTGCGTAACGTCTACATACGCACTCAAATCCGATGCAGTTTGTGTAGACATCCAGCATTACGTCTACATATCCTAGTTCTTCTCCAAGCGGCAGTATGTCAGAATCAAAAGTTGATATGCCCTCCACCGGCGCATTCAAAGGTCCTGCGCCAATAGTCAAAATGGACGGGTCTAATTACGAGCTCTGGGATATGCAGTTCATGAGCCTTATGAAGTCGAATGGTAAGAAACATATTCTTACCGAGGATGAGCCCGCGGAGAAGACTGGGATCTATGCCTCATGGGAGGCTGATGATTCCTATGCAAAGGTCTGGTTGTCCGGCACCTTAACGATGGAGATTGCCAACGACGTCCTCCATCAGCCCACTGCTAAGGCAATGTGGGAAATTCTTGCCGCTACATATTCGCAAGTGCGAAATGAGACGAAGATGTTGCAGCTTCAGCACGACATATTCACAATGAAGCAGAGCGGCAGACCTCTCCATTCTCTTTATACATCCCTAAGAGGGATGTTCGAGAAGTTATATAGTATCATTCCTCTGACTGCAACTCCTGAGCAGCAGAAGGCGTTTCGAAACGCCACCATGGTTGAAGTTCTTCTTGCGGCCCTTGACCCAGAGTACGATGCAGCTCGATCTCAGATTCTCGCAGATGCAGTTATTCCTCCAGTTGAGGATGTTTACAGACGCCTTAGCCGCATTCCAGTCTCCTCCAGTTCTTCTACTCCACCCCCTTCAGCGATGGCAGTCTCGCGTGGGAGAGGTGGACCACCATCTGGTCGTGGTCGTGGACGTGGCCGTGGACCCCAGGGGAGGGGTGGTCGTTTTAGTCAGACATGCTCCTATTGTCGTCGCACAGGACACTCGGAGGAGACATGCTATTTGAAGCATGGATTTCCAGCATCAGCCCGCATTGCAGAGCACTCTCAGTCTCCACTGACCTCTACTGCAGATAGTCGATTTGACGAACTTGTCGCCCGTCTCCGAGAGATTATGCCACATGCTTCTGGTGATTCGCCTGGTGGTTCCTCAGACATTGCTGCCACTGCCTCTGCCAGTTCTTCCGCAGCCGCAAGCTCCTCAGGTAGATCTACTACATCTCATGATATATCCGACTGAATTATTGATTCTGGAGCCACACATCATCTCTGCCGAGATAGAGGTAGATTACAGGCGTACAGGGACATTCCTCCCGGACGTTCAGTACAGATAGCAGATGGTACCCATTCGCCCCTTATTGGACAGGGGGAGGTTTTCCTGTCCTCCACTTTGCATTTACAGAATGTTCTGCATGCTCCTGAGTTCTCAATGAATTTGCTATCTATTAGTCAGATTACGAAGGATTTGAACTGTCGTGCCATATTTGACCCGTCTTCTCTCATTTTTCAGGACATACTCACGGGCAAGGTGATTGGCTGTGGCTCTGAGCAGAATGGTTTATATAGGTTGGTCCGGGATTCATATGCTGGTGTCTCCTCTCATTCGGCTGGACCAGTCTCTCCGTACATTTGGCACCTCCGATTTGGTCACCTTCCGCTTCAGAAAATGCGTCATCTTTTGCCTCAGATCTCTCCTAGTTCTTCGTTTCAATGTGAAGCGTGTCAGTTGGGAAAGCATCACAGGTCGAGCTTCCCACGTCGTCTGAGTCGGAGCAGTAGCTCCCCTTTTGAGTTGTTACATATAGATATATGGGGTCCGAGTCGTGTTCCCGATCATCAGGGACACAGGTTTTATCTTGTGGTAGTGGATGATTTCTCTCGTGTGTCGTGGGTCTTTCTCTTGAAAAATAAATCCGAAGCAGGAAATGTGATCAAAAACTTGATTAATGAAGTGTTCAATGTCTTTTCTGCAAATGTCAAATATGTTCGGACTGATAATGCTCTTGAATTTTGTACACGCTTACTGTCACAATTCCTGTCATCAAAGGGCATTATTCACCAAACCACCTGTGCATATACCTCACAACAAAATGGTGTCGCGGAAAGGAAGCATCGCCATCTCTTAGATATTACTCGTACATTGTTGATTCAGAGTTGTGCCCCTATTTCTTTCTGGGGTGATGCTGTCCTTACTGCTTGTTATCTAGTCAACCGTATGCCATCCTCTGTCCTTGGTGAAAAGATACCTATGTCCATTATTTTTCCAGACAGGGAGTTATTCTCCCTAACTCCACGTGTCTTTGGCACTGTTGCTTTTGTGCATCGTCTATCTCCCGGACTTGACAAACTCTCTCCTAGAGCAGTCAAGTGCGTCTTTGTTGGTTACTCCAGAACTCAGAAGGGCTACCGGTGTTATGATCCCACAACTCAGAGATACTTTGTGAGTGCCGATGTCACTTTCTTTGAGTCTGTCATGTATTTCTCTCCTGCAGGTGACCGAATGGTTCCATCCACTACCTCTGATGAGATCTATGTTCCTCCACCACCTACATTGAGTACATCTGAGTCTTCCCCTCTGTCTGTCTCCACGCCAGCACCACCTCCACCACCTCCACCACCTCCTCCACCTCCACCCAATCCACGGCCTATCATATCACCGTTACCGAAATTCTATACGCGCCGGTCAGGTCCTGCTCAGACCACACAGCAGCCGATCATCCCGCCTCAGGTATGTTCAGATGGCACTACTACTGACGGGTCAGGTTTGGTACATGTGCAGGATCCTTCAGTTCAGGCTGACACTAGCCCATCTCGTACAGCAGATGACAGTCTTGATGTTCCGATTGCCCTTCGGAAACAAAAGCGGCAATGTGCCGCTTATCCGTTTGCTTCACAGGTTTCTTTTCACCGTCTCACAGGTGATTTTCAGAGATTTGCCACAGCTTTGTCTTCCGTGGAGATACCACGGACATACCAGGAAGCCTTGCAGAATGAATGCTGGCGATTAGCCATGGAAGAAGAAATGAGGGCCCTGCAGTCTCGTGGCACATGGTCTTTGGTCACTGCACCTTCTGATGCATCCGTTGTGAGCTGCAAATGGGTCTTTACAGTCAAATACCATGCAGATGGAACCCTGGATAGGTATAAAGCACGTTTGGTTGCTCGTGGGTTTACGCAAACCTACGGTGTGGATTACATGGATACTTTTTCTCCAGTGGCGAGACATTCTACCCTTCGCATTCTCTTATCTGTTGCTGTAGTCCGTGATTGGAGTATATCTCAACTAGATGTCAAGAATGCATTTCTGTATGGAGACTTGCAGGAGGAAGTCTACATGCAGCAGCCACCTGGGTTTACTGCTGAGGGGGAGAAGCAGATGGTCTGTAGACTTCACAAAGCGATATATGGTCTCAAACAGAGCCCCAGAGCATGGTTCCAGAAGTTGTCCAACCTGATTGAGCAACAAGGATTCAAGAGGTCAAATGCCGATCACTCATTGTTTGTTCAGAAGTCATCGGCAGGTACGGTTGTTATTATGGTCTATGTGGATGATATTCTTGTTACAGGAGATGATGCACAGGGTATAGACAAGGCGAAGGCATTCCTTGGCCGTCAATTTGTCACAAAAGATCTTGGCACCCTGAGATACTTCCTGGGGTTAGAATTTGCGAGGAATGCACAGGGTTTGGTAATGACCCAACGGAAGTATATTACAGACTTCCTGACTGAGACGGGCATGGATGGTTGCAAACCATCAAGTATTCCTATGGATCCCAGCGTGAGGCTGTATGATGGTGATACTGATGAAGTAGATAAGAGGAGATATAGAGAGATGGTGGGCAAACTCCTCTACATCACCATAACTCGCCCAGACATCCAATTTGCAGTTAGCAGGGTGAGTCAATTTATGGAGCAGCCAAGACAGGTTCACATGGACGCTATACACATGATACTGAGGTATCTGAAGTCTGCTCCAGGTTCAGGGCTGCTATTCAGAAAGGGCACGGACTTATCTGTCTCAGCATGTGCAGATGCAGATTATGCAGGATGTCCTAAGGACCGAAAATCAACCTCAGGGTTTGCAGTGTTTGTTGGAGGCTCTTTGGTTTCTTGGAAAAGCAAGAAACAAACTGTTGTGGCAAGGTCCAGTGCCGAATCCGAGTATAGGGCCATGGCTCAAGCCAGTACGGAAATGATGTGGGTTCGCTCAGTACTAGAAGATCTACATGTAGAGGTACCTCTACCTATGAAGCTTCAGTGTGACAATCAGGCAGCTTTGTTCATTGCCAACAATCCAGCTTTTCATGAAAGGACCAAACATATTGAAGTTGACTGCCATTATACTAGGGACTTGATCCAGAGAGGATTGATATCTACTGCACATGTGAGCTCAGGAGATCAGACTGCAGATATATTTACCAAGCCACTGCTCAGAGGACCATTTCAGAGATGTCCGTCCAAGTTGAGCATGATAGATATCTATGCTCCACCTTGAGGGGGAGTGTAGAAATAGTTAGTAGTATTATTATTTATTTATGGAGTTTGTTGTTATCTCTTTCTTTTCTATAGACCTCTCTGTAATTTACCCTGAGGTCTCTCCCTATATAAGAGAGCCTAGGGTTTTCTGAATAAACAACAAAGTCTTTTTCCCAACAGTCTATCAGTGCAAGTCAGCTTCACACCCTGAATTGAGAGTGGGTAGGTGGTTCCGGTGCATCTCTCGCCCAGCCCCCCCGAACCCCCCATCAGGACCCCCACGCCTCCTATTATCCAAAAAGCTAAGAAAGTGGTTCGGTGCTTTCTAATAAATAGTTCTAAAGTCGTGATCCGTGAGTGTTGCCTTCTGACTCTGGACCGAATAGTCACCCCCTCTCTGGTTCGTTGATAAATTCCCCTTTCGCCACTAGACTTATCAGAAGCTCGAAACCTCGCCTCCTCCCGCTCTATTCCAGCCTGATCCCCCGCTCTAATCATTTTTTTCGATGGAGCTGAGCAGATGTGATTCCGTTTTTTCCGTATAGCGCTTTTCGAGCCATTTCCTCGCCTCTCGTCCCTGATCTTCTTGGCGTTTGTAGCTCGTTTGATTTTTTTATCAAAGCCACTTGAATGGAATGAGACCAGAATCTCTGGGGATCTTTCCTCGACTTTCATATAAGAAGCTCGGGAAAGGCTCACTTTGATTCTCCTCATTCTTCGATTTCTTCCTCTATCTTCGACGCCCTACTTCGCATACTCCCACCTTTCGATTCCAAAAAGAAATACGAGGAGAAGCCTACCCTCGCCGAGCCCCCAAATAGATTATCTAGTAGAGTCTCAGCTTGAAGCCGCATTCGAGGCAACATATGAAGAGGAGGAAGGTCACCCCAGGGTACAAGAAGAAGGGCGACCATCCTGATACGCGATTAATAAGGGACGTGTCACGGGACTAGCATCACTCTCCCCCCTGTCAAACTAGATATTAGGGCTCACAGGGATGTTGAATGTCTCCTTTATTCTTATTAAGAGGCACCACGATACTCCTCCAATTTTCAAGCATTTTCTTGCTTCGCCAAATAACATTGAATAGATACATAAGATAAGTCAAACTACGCTCACCTAAAACTCTTCATACTTCTACAGGGATGTCATCCGGCACTACACCTTTTCCAGGTCTCATAACCTTGAAAGCCTCCCCTACTTCCTTTCTTTGTATATGTCTATAGCTCGCACGATTGAAGTAACTTTCACTACTAGCTAGATTACCCAAAATGATCTCTCTATTTCCTTCCCCAATGAAAAGTTTACGGAAGTACTGCACCCATCTAGTCTCTATATCCTTCTGAGTATTAAGCACATGACCTTCCTCGTTCTTAATGCATCTCACTTGAGAAAGATCTTTGGTCTTTTTTTTCTCTTGCTTTGGTCAACCTGAATATATCCTTCTGACCCTCCTTAGAGTCGAGATTTTTATACAAAACTTCATAAGCTTTTGACTTAGCTTCGCTTACAGCCTTCTTTGCTTCCTTCTTCGCTATTTTGTAGTTTGTGACAGTTTCCTCTATTCTATCCTTAGACATAACCTTAAAGCATGGTCTTTTAATTTTTAGCTTCTCCTGCACCCCTTCACTCCACCACCAAGCCTCCTTTTGGCCTGAAGCTCCTCCCTTTGACTCGGCTAGCATCTCTTTGGCTACCGTCCGGATACAAGATGCTACTGCCTCGCACATCTTGTTTGCACTTCTGCTACAATCCCAAGATAAGTCTTCTAAAACCTTCTCCCTGAAGCTTGATTGCTTTAGTGGAAGATTCCATCATCTAGTTCTAGTGATCTTAGGAACCCTCCTTTTCTTTACAAAAGAACCCTCCTTTTCCAGCCCTTTTATTTGTACATCCAAGACTAACAAAGTGATATTGGGTTGTCAAACTCTCTCCTGAGATTACTTTGTCGTCTTTACAACACAATTGATCTCTTCTCCTCAACGCAAAGTAATCTATCTGTGTTCTAGTTGGCCCACTCTTATAAGTAATTAAATGCCCATTCCTCTTCTTGAAGAGAGTGCTCGATATGAAAAGATCATATGCCGTTACAAAATCCAAAATGACTTTTCCCTCTTCATTTCTATCCCCAAAACCATGTCCTCCATGAACACTAGCATACCCTGAAGCATCTTTTCCCACTTATCCACTAAGATCTCCACCTATGCAAATCATCTCTCTTTGTGGGATTCATTGTAAAATCTTATCCAGATCCTTCCAAAAAGCTTGTTTAGTCCTTTCATCTAAACCAATTTGCGATGTATAAACTGAGATGATATTCAAAATTTCTTCTTCAAGCATCAATTTTAGTAAAATATTCCGATCCCCGAATCTTTGCACCTCAACCACAATCCTTCGAATCCTTCAATTTTTCCTTTAGTGTTTGAGAAGGGGTCGCCTATGCGACAAAGCTCGGAGGGGAAGATTGTTAAATTTAACAGACACGCGATGCGACAGATATGAAGAGGCAGAAGAGGACTGAGGCCACTTTTTCTTCATGCGCATGGGGTCTGAGCAGGTCTCGAGAGCGTTGGACCTTTCCTGAGTGAGGAGAGGTTGGACTGCAGAATTTTGGACTTTCGATCCGGTCTTGTGGCATGAAATCTAACGACGATTGCTCCAAGCCTTTTGCGGCCCTCTAGGCCATCTGGTCCGGACAAAACGCCTTGATTTTCAAAAACCAGAGGTTCTATGTTGAGAATGTAGTGGCCCACTATAAAGCTCTTTACAACTTCTGGATCTCTATGTAATGTGTTCAAAACTTTTGCTTATGAAATTTTTCGGCGGTGATCCCCACGACGGGGAGTCACCCATTTTCAGTCAAAAAAACACTCCAACACCGTTTCTGTCCTTATCTTTACCAGAAAACCAAAGTTTAAAGCATGTCTTCTCGATCTCCCTTGCTTTCTCTCCAACCCATTTAGTCTCTTAAAGACATAGTATATGAATCTTCCTTCTTTCCATCGTGTCCACTATCTCCATCAATTTTCCAGTTAAAATGATAATATTCCAACTACCAATTCGTAACTTCCTTCGCAATCTCTTTTGGACTAACTCCTTTACTCTCATGCGTCCATTATGCCAGAACCCTTGTAAACTTTGGACTGCATCCGGGCAGTGATGCAGCGAAGCTAGCCTATTTACCCGCAAGCGTTCCTCATGCGAGAACCCTTGCAAATTTTGAACTACATCCAGGATGCGATGTAGCAGCCCTTACCACTTTTTCATTGCATCGGGTGATGCAACGTGTCGCAAGTAGGGAACACCCCAACGAAATCTGTATGTTTGCTTAAATCCTTGTTGAAAAGATCCGGCTGTCATGAGGCAACTTCTTAAATAGTATTTAAAAAAATACTATTTAGAAAGTTGTCTCCGACTCTTTTACGCTGGTTGTCGGCTACCTAACACAACCCTCCTCACTTACACGGGCTTGGGACCGGCCATGGCTGAGTTATCGCACCCTCGTTTTCATCAAAAAAAAGAATACTATAATTACAAAAATAACCAATATAACACATAAACAATATGACATCAAATCATATTTACCATTCCAACCTTTCCAACCATCCAAGCTGATACTATTCACAAAAGGGTTACCCAGTTGACTACCCCTTTGATATGAGGTTACTCCAGCCCAACCCAACCCTATTAACAAATAGGAAGCTACTTTGATGCCTCCATTGAAGTTTTATATAATATATATAAATATTTTATCTTGTCTAGTTTTGTTCTATCAATTTATAGTAGTCCTATAAGGACTTTGTTATATTCGTATTCTTGTGATTAGTACTTTAGGGTTACCTTTTCAATCAAATATTTATCATCCTATCCTAGTGATTTTCTCACATGGTACGGTCATGGACTACAGATCTGGGCCCTTACTGCCTAACCTAGCCCCTCCACCATAATCCTCCACTATAAAATCATCTAGAGAGAAGGAGATCTGATCTGCAGCATTATGTGTGTGCACAACCTGATTTGCAGTACTGTGTGTGCCCTAAACCTTCTAACCCAATGTGTTCTTCTCATGAATCTGATCGTGAAACTGAAGCATCTGCTCATGAATCTCATCGTGAGTCTTCCCAAACATGCTTCTGGCATATGCACACAATATGTTTTGCTCTAGACTGAAGCATCACATATTGAACTAGAGTTCACTGCATGCCCCTTGGACGGTCAGATCTGAAATCGTCCATTATCTATTGATCTGGAGACTGTCATCGCCTATTGAACTGGAGGCTTTCATCGACAAATGATTCTGATCTAAACAGCAAGGTGTTTGACCAAAATCTACTAGGGTGCTCTAGAATCCGCTATCCCCAGCAACAAAAATAATTGCCAGCAGCACTTCACCATGGTACAACATCGCATCTATCTGCAGCAGTTCATCATCATGGTACAGCAGTAAAAAAAAAGGGTACAAAAATATCAAATCTTCCATCCGAACTACCCTACGTATCATAATAATCTCGCTCTCTATTAATGATAAAGCAGAGTTTATTCTTCTTTTTGCATTACTTTTCTGTTCAGTTGACCAAGATGGTCATGATTTCCATCGAGATGAAAACCTAGTATCCACCTCACCTATTGTGGTCCTGGGAACTTCTATTAATTATTAAACTCAAGGGAGCGGAGAATTATTAATCAGATCTCAGACTTCTAAGGTATCCTTTGGAAGGCGAAGGAAGAATGTTCTTACAAAAGATCGTCTCAAGATAGAGAACAAGGATTATAAGTCCTTATTGCGGGACAATTATTAGGTCATGAACTGGCTGACCAACAGCATCGATCAGGCAATTGTTGCAAATCTCCTATACAAAGAGACGACAAAGGAGATGAGGGAGGAACTGCCTCAGACATATTCCAACATATCATCAAACCTCATCTGACTGACATCTACATGCAGATTTGGTCAATCCCTTATGGTGACTCCTCACTTATTCAGTACTATTGGCAGATTTCATGTTTGTATGAGGAACTTGCTGCTTTTCAACCAGCTTGATGCACTAAGAAGAAGACAGTGAGATCAGGATGGTAGGCATACAGACTTCTTGCAGGACTGAAACCTTGACACCATAAAGAGAAGGATCGATTCCTTACGTCTGACACAGTTCCACCGTTTTGTGCGATATTCAGATGGCTCCAATAGCTTGATTCCACTCTTGGCCACTCTGGCCAAATTGAGCTGGCAGATAGCACAGCCTTCCTTGCCTCATATGGACGATGTGGTCGTTCTGCTTTTCGTGGCAAAGGAGGTCATGGTTCTGGACATGGTCGAGGACATAGCCATCCTCTATGTATGCAGTGCCATAAGATGGGCTAGCCATCTTACAGGTGTTGGGAAAATTTTGGAAAGCCCAACAAATCTTTTATCAGATCTGATAGTTTCTCTATCGAGAGGACAGACTATCCAACTCTCCTTTGTGAATTATTCCCGACTCATGCAGCAGAAGCAGGGTAACCCTGCCATTAGTACTAATCATGCACCTACTGCCAGTCTAGCTACTATTTCAGATATTATAGCCAATTCTGCTTGAGCTTATATAGCAGCTTGGATTATTGATTCTGAAACCTCAATTCATCTTACGAGAGAAGGTAGTTCTCTAACTTCTGCCTTGTCATCTACACATGTGAAGTATGTTCGATTGGACGAACGGTGCCCTTTAACCTACCCCAATTGGCATTATAGAGTTCTCTTTCGGACTCAAGCTTTTCAGTTTTTTTTTGCGCTCCCAATTTTCCTTGGAGCTATTATATGTGCATAAATTGTGTTGATGAGCTCAATCGTAGAGTTATTGTTTATAAGCATTTATGTTATTTCCACGACATATGGAAGATGCAGATCTTTGGTAGGGGTCATGAGAAGAAAGGTTTATACTATCTTGATATCCATACTGACACTTGTTTTACCAGAGTTACTTCCATTGTTGTTGGCTCGTTCCCATGAGGCCTACGTCAACACCCATCCTCCGAAGATTTATCCCATGTGTTCCCTAAACTAACATCACTCAAGCCTTTTGAATGCAAGGCATGTCAGTTAGGAAATATTACAGAACTTCTTTCCTCGCAAGATGGAGCCTCGACGCTATTCTCATTTTGCTTTTCTACATTGAAAATTTTGAGGATCTTCTTCGATCTACAGAATGTGAGGCCGTCAAGGTTTAAAAAAATGAAAGGGCGAACAAGACAATTTTTCTAGGATCGAGGCGGGGTGAGAAAACTATATCATAACACAATTCATATCTATATGTAAAGTAATTAAATGATTTTTAATGTAATTCTTTAATGTTAAAGCGGGATAAAGAGTTAGGTATTTTGGCTTAGGGATGTTTTTATGATATTTAAATCTCATGTGAAAAGTCTCCACTACTTTTCTCGAATTTTAAAAATGTTTATGGTCAATGATGTGGTTCACTGGAAGCTCTAAGTTTATTTTCAGCCGTTACCTTTTCCAAAGACATGTTGTATATTCATATTTAATATTCCTTTCAAAAAAAATATCATATTTCATACTCACAAGAGGCTAATAAATTAAAATTCAAATCTATTTTTTACAAAGTTCCTCATTTGTATGTTCGATAAGGAATTTGAGTAAAATTTTCGTTTAAAGATCCACAATTTTGTCTTCCTTTATAGTGAGATGCAACAAAAGGGAAAAGTTAATGATAAGGTGGCTCAAGTTTTTGAGATGGGAGAAGAAAAAATAAATGGAAAAAATAATGCTTCTGAGGCGCATGCCTTGCCTCGCCTCATAGCCTCAGTCCTCTGAAGTGTACGCCTCGCCAAAATTACCCAAGGTATTCACCTCGAATCTCAACAACCTCGCCTCTAGGTATACGCCTCGCCTATAGGTGTACAGCAAATATTTTTGGGTTTATTTGATGAAGAACAGAAATTAATAAAAAAGTGAGGGGAAATAGAGTAAGACATCAAGAAGACGCTCACCCGTAATCTTCTACATATACACGGTATAAAAAAAATCAAAGACCGTATTGTCTTTAGGCTTTTTACATGCTAAGTTACATTTCCCAAATAAATTCGCTCGTTCTGGATATATAGCCATTCCATGCAAGCCAAGAAGACCAAAGGATGGCCACCACGCAAACCTTGGTGGGGCTACTCCCATGTCCTAAATCATCAAGGGACCCCAAAAGCCAACCCAGTCGAAGATAGAGACTCTCTCCAGAAGTGTCGCAGCCCACACCTCCCTAGCGACGTAGCACCTAAAAAATAGATACACAACACTCTCCTCTTTTGACAAACAGCGCTTAAAAGTGTTGCCACTCCTAACAAAGAGCATCTATCACCTGCCATAAGAAGATCCCTTTTGATAAACCAAATAAAAATATATATCCATAACCGAACCTTCTACTTTCATATGTCAAAGAATTAATCAGAGGCAACCGTCGGATCAATAATGTTCAACAAGTAATAGGCTTTACATACCTTATGTACCGTGAAACACCCATCAGCCTACGACCAATGATCAACAATGTCATCCAATCCTTCACAAGCTAGCAAATTCCACAGAAGAACAGTCTCACTGGCGCTTCCAACTCCCCACTTACCCTAGCCAATCATTCATGCACATCGTCATCTTTGACGAGCTTCTCCACCACAATCTGGACAGTTGCTAGAATGTCAGCATTTATACCAAGACTCTTCTTGTAATGTTACATGGGATTGAAGCAATAAGTTGGATACAAGCATGCATAATTTTCATATTTTAATCCATCGAAAGTGCTACCCTGTCAACACATGATTTTCAATCATATTTTGTGTTTCTTAAGATTTTGCAATGCTATAAAATTGGTTGCAAAGCGCATAATGGCAGGCATTACCAGTTCACCATTGCACATATGCCTCATCAAAGCCAACACTTTGTAATGGTTGTTGTTAGAAAATAAACATGCGGAAGCGAACATGGAAAAAGATAAAGAAGAATAAAGAACAACAGGATTTTAACGTGGAATCCTACTCCGTGAGGAGCGGGATGAAACCACGGGAGAAGCCCTCAAAGGGGCGGATACTTCATTCCTTTTTCTCAATGAGTACAGGAGGTATGGGGCTCCTTATATAGCCTCTTTAGAGCCTCCAAATCCCACCACTGGACGATGTGGGACTAAACAACTGGATGGGGTCCAGGATCCATTTACCCTGCTACAACTCAATGGGCGCACATTGTTGAAAAAATTCTATATTAATGTACCGTTTGGTCTTTTTTATTTTTCTACGGTCTATCTTATGTAATTTACCCAAAGGGTTTTCTCTATATAAGAGATCCTAGGGTTCTCTGGAATAAACACAATTCTCATTTCCTCTAACATGGTATCAGAGCCTAAAGTTTAGGCTCTCCACCCCCCCCCCCTCTCGAACCCGCCGCCGCCGCTAAAGACCTCGAGGTCGGCCCCAGCCCCGCCGCCCAGCCCCCCTTTCGGCCCCTCTCGGCCCCAGCCAAGGTTCAGGAAAGCGGTATGCGTATGCGTTCGGACAGGTCACTGAATAGCGCTTAAGCGATATGCGGGGGCATATGCGGGGTATATGCAGTTCTACGCGGTTTCCTAATTTTTTATTTAAACATAAATAAATACATACAAAAGTGACTACAACAATACTAAATTTATGCATAATTGTGGTCCAATAGAAGATCTAAGAAAAATAACTTTCATATAGAGTTCAAAACAATCTCTATCAATCAAATATCAATACTTCAATAGAACGATTAACACACAAAATAATTGATAACAATCAACAAAATAAAAAGTTAGCGCACAAAATGCCTCTATTGTTGAATATAATGTCATTTATCTCTGTCGTTATATTTATAACTGATCCTCCATTAAAAGTACCGAACTTTACATATAATATATTGCATTCATAATAACTATTAGTTGACTAAATTAGTTTGTTAAATTATTAGTATATTATTATTTTTCTTCTGTAGGAAAATAAAATGCGGAAGCGGAATCGGAAATAAAGATAGAACAATAAGAACAAAGATTTTAACGTGGAACCCTACTCCAGAAGGAGCGGGATGAAACCACGGGAGAAGCCCCTGAATTGGGCATTTCTTCTATTGAAGTTCTCAATGAGTACAGGGGGTGTGGGGCTCCTTATATAGCTCCACGGACAGACCCAATAGTGACCGCTCCCCCATGTGGTACTAAACACATGGGTGGGCTCTTTTCTTTTCCAACACTCCCCCTCAAGTTGGTAGCTGGGACAGCTGCAACTTGCAACAATAAAGAAAAATATACACCATTACATCTTCACTTGAAATCACCACAATAAACTTATGTATCCGCAACTGGTAGACAAACCCGCTTGCTGACGGGTATATCAGGTCACCGGAACGTATCTCTGTCGTGCCTGGAAGGTCACCGGACTGTCTCTGTCGTGCCTGCATGGTCACCGGATCTCTGTCTCAGTTGTGCCTGCGGGTCACCGGACTTTGTCTCCGTCGTGCCTTGAAGAAAACAAAACCAGTGCGGAGTCGATGTCGAGGATAGAGATACCACGACGAGGATCGATGCACAGTCAAGATTGCTTGATATTCTGTGAAATCCGGAGTGTTTGGTCTGTCAGTCAATGATATAGGATGCATATGGCTTTTACTCCCCCTTTCTCCCAAACTTGTGAGAATAATGTAAATAATAGACAACTTGGGAGAAGCAAACATGAATAACATTTTTTTATGTGTACGACTTTTTCCTTGTACGTGACTTTTTTTCGATTTTTTTGTTAACATATGCGTACGGCTTTTTCTTGTACGCGCCTCTTTTTCTTTCTCTTTTTTTTTCATCTCGACTTTTCATCTCTTTTTCTTTCTTTTTTCTTTTTTTTAAACCGTTTCAACCCTCCCTTTTTTTTCGGCTCTCTTTTTTTTATATGCGTACGGCTTTTCAAATGTACGCGCCTTCTTTTTTTTTGAACTTCATCTCCATTTTTTGTTTTAATACATGCCCAACTTTGTGCCAAAATACAACCCCCAACTATTTTGATACACGGCCTTCATAGGGCCCAAATCACAAATCCTCCCTCTTTTTCTTTTCCGCAGACCCCTCATTTTCCATTCCTTTTTTTGGTATCGGTTGTGCCCACTTGGCCCATAATGACAATGAATTTTTTTAAAGGGCCACGACGCACTAGGGTTCCCACGGGGAAACCCTTTCTCGCGTTGCGCCGCCGAGGGGAAATGGAGAGGCGCGAAGAGCGAGTTTCGTCGCCGATCTGGAGGTGCTGGTGGCGTGGGATAGAGAATCGGGGGTGCTGCTTGGAGAGCACTTCTGTCTACACGAGTAGGGAGGCGCGGTGCGCCGCTGGCAAGAGCATCTAGGGCTCGTGCGAAGTTTACCGCACGGGGTTGCACGCCACCTGGAGCGCAATCTGTACCAGAGAATCGGGGTTGCTGCTGCTGGTTGATCTCGCATGAGGAGGCGGTGCCTCATGGAGCTTGGAGCTGCATCGCCGTCTAGGCGTCGCCGGTGCCTGGTTGCTGGAGCTGAAGCGTGCTGCGAAGAGAGAGATGAAGAAGCCTTTGGGGGGGGCGTCTGGAGAAGCTCTGCCATGGAGAACTTGGAACGTCGTCACCGTTGCTGCTCGAGAGAAAGATCGGAATGGGGGTAGCGTGCATTCTGGAGGGTTGCGCGAGGGGCTGCGCGCGTTCTGAAGGGCTTGGCGCGGATGTCGGGGTGCCTCCTGGGGCACGGGCCTTGGATCTGAGGGGCGATGCGTCGCCTTGGGCTGCATCGCCCGCCGCCTAGGGTTCTGGGGGGACCGCCGCTTCCCACATGAGGGCATCGCCTGGAAACAGAAACGACGATAGAACAAGGGTGCCGCCGCTTTGAATTTGACTCCCATGAGCAGGGCTGTGCTGTCGTTCATGGCATATGCCTATGGATTAGAAATCAATAAGAACACGAAGGGGACTATCTCAAGGACCAAAATCTCAGCTCCTGGAGATGAGAAGCACAGGACTGGTTGCTCTCCAGATGGGGTTGCGCCGCCGCCCATTTCTCAAAAGAATTAGGGTTTACTACGAACCATAAAAAAACTGCAGAATAACTTGCTGGAGTCGACGGGCAATATTTTAGAGTAGATCTTAAAAAACTTCATAAAAATCTTCTCAAACAAATCTTCAACCTCAACTCGAATCTCAAACAGAATTAAGAACATAAAAACCTCGAGAATCGAACCCGCTCTGATACCATGTAGGAAAATAAAATGCGGAAGCCGAATCGGAAATAAAGATAGAACAATAAGAACAAAGATTTTAACGTGGAACCCTACTCCAGAAGGAGCGGGATGAAACCACGGGAGAAGCCCCTGAATTGGGCATTTCTTCTATTAAAGTTCTCAATGAGTACAGGGGGTGTGGGGCTCCTTATATAGCTCCACGAAGAGACCCAATAGTGACCGCTCCCCCATGTGGTACTAAACACATGGGTGGGCTCTTTTCTTTTCCAACATCTTCCTTGTGTGTTTACTCCAATCTCGCAGTACAACTACTTTGATGATGGATTTAAATGGTCATGGAATGCTTGGTTGGCATACATGCTAAAGCAAGAAAAAACATGGTATAAATAACACAATAAAAATGTGGCACAAATTTAAAAAATAAAAAAAATAAAAAATAATTATATGCGGCCGCACAGACCGCATATGCGGCCGCACAGCCCGCATAAGCGAACATACCGCATATGCGGCCGCACAGCCCGCATATGCGGCCCGCATAAGCGCACAGGGCACATAATGCGGGGCTTCAGGAAAGCGGTGCGCTGAGGGCACCGCATACGCATATGCGGCCGCATATGCGGCTGCACAGACCGCTTTCGTGAACACTGGCCCCAGCCCCTCTCGGTCCCAGCCGCCCACCAGTCCTCTCGGGGTCCCCGGGTGCCGCCCAGCCCTCCCCGGTTGTCCTCTTCATAGTCGCGTTTGTCGTCTCCTATATGGATTTGGGTGCGTAAGTCTACATACGCACTCGAATCCTATGCAATCGGTGTAGACATCTATTTTGTCTGTCTACAGACCCTAGTTCTTTCTCTATGGCGATATGTCCGAATCAAAGGTTGATATGCCATCCGTAGGCGCTTTCAAAGGTCCTGCGTCAATCGTCAAGATGGATGGATCGAACTATGAGCTCTGGGCGATGCAGTTCATGAGTCTCATGAAGTCCAATGGTAAGAAGCACATTCTTACCGAAGACGAACCGGCAGAGAAGACAGGGATCTATGCCTCTTGGGAGGCTGATGACTCGTATGCCAAAGTCTGGCTCTCAGGCACTTTATTGATGGAGATTGCGAATGATGTTCTCCATCAGCCCACCGCCAAAGCGATGTGGGACATCCTCGCGGCAACATATTCCCAGGTCCGAAATGAAACCAAGATGTTACAACTTCAGCATGACATCTTCACCATGAAGCAGAATGGGCGACCTCTTCATTCCTTGTATACATCCCTGAGAGGGATGTTCGAGAAACTATATAGCACCATTCCTCTGATGGCCACACCCGAGCAGCAGAAGACATTCCGTAATGCTACCATGGTAGGCGTCCTTCTTGCGGCCCTTGATCCAGAATATGATGCGGCCAGATCACAGATTCTTGAAGATGCTACCATCCCTCCTATGGAGGAGGTTTATCGGAGGCTTAGTCGCATCTCAGTTCCCTCCAGCTCGTCTACGCCACCTCCTTCTGCGATGGTTGCTTCCAGAGGACGAGGTGGCTCCTCTTTTTCATTCAGTGACCATGGTCGTGGAAATGGAGATCGTGGTGGTAGATCTCGTCCACCTTGCAGTTATTGTCGTCAGAGTCGGAGCAGTAGCTCCCCTTTTGAGTTACTTCATGCTGATATTTGGGGTCCTAGTCGTGTCCCTGATCACCAAGGGCACAGATTTTACCTTGTCGTGGTCGATAATTTTTCTCGTCTGTCGTGGGTCTTTCTTTTGAAAAATAAATCTGAAGCTGGTGATGTCATCAAAAATCTTATAAATGAAGCTAACAATGCTTTCTCATCCAAAGTGAAATATGTTCGTATTGATAAAACATTGGAGTTCTGTTCTCGATTTCTCTCTCGATATTTGTGGTCAAAAGGCATTATACATCAAACTACATGTGCCTACACCTCCCAACAAAATGGAGTTGCTGAGAGAAAACATCGTCACCTACTTGATATTACTCGAACTCTTCTTATCAAAAGTTGTGCTCCTATCTCTTTCTGGGGAGATGCTGTTCTTACAGCCTGCTACATGGTAAATCGTATGCCGTCTATAGTACTTGGTGAGAAAACTCCTCTCTCTATTGTTTTTTCCAGATAAAGAATTATTCTCACTCACTCCTCGAGTTTTTGGGGACGTTGCCTTTGTTCATCAGCTTTCACCTGGTCTAGACAAGCTCTTACCTAGAGCTGTCAAATGTGTCTTCGTGGGTTATTCTCGGATGCAGAAAGGATATCGTTGCTATGACCCAATACATGGGAAGTATTTTGTCAGTGCGGATGTTACATTCTTTGAGTCAGTTATGTACTTTTCACCTGCAGGTGACAGATAGACCTCCAAATCATCTACTAATGAGGTCTATGTTCCTCCTCCTCCCGTGAATATTCCTGTGTCAAGTCCAGTTCCTAATATTGTGTCCACACCACCAGTGCAGCCGCCTCCACCACCACCATCACCTCTACCAAAACCACTAATCTCTCCACTACCAAAGTACTATACCCGTCGATCTGGTCATGCTCAGGCTACACGTCAATCATCCAGTAAGCCCCAGGTTTGTCCAGATGTTACTACTAATGATGGGTCGATTAGTGTGCCTATGCAGGATGTGCCTTTACAGGACGACTCAGGCCCGGAGACCTTAGTAGTTGATGATCTGGATGTCCCTATTGCGATTAGAAAGCATAAACGCAGTTGTGCTACGTATCTTCTTGCTTCACAGGTTTCCTTTCATCGGCTTACAGGAGATTTTCAGAGATTTGCAGTGGCTTTATCTTCTGTGGAGATCCCGCAGACATATCAGGATGCATTGAAATTTGATTGTTGGCGAATTGTTATGGAGGAGGAGATGGTTGTCCTACAGTCAAGGGGCACATGGACGCTGGTTACTGCTCCCCCAGGAGCACATGTTGTTAGCTGCAAATGGGTATTCACTGTCAAGTATCATGCAGATGGCAGCTTGGATCGATACAAGGCACGGCTAGTGGCACGTGGTTTCACTCAGACGTATGGAGTGGACTATATGGATACCTTCTCTCCAGTTGCCCGTCACTCCACTCTTCGTATTCTTCTGTCTGTCGTTGTGGTACGTGATTGGCCCTTGTTCCAGCTGGATGTTAAAAATGCATTTTTGTATGGGGATCTGCAGGAGGAAGTGTACATGCAGCAGCCTCCGGGGTTTGCTGCTGAGGGGGAGAATCATATGGTGTGCCGACTTCATAAGGCAATTTATGGCCTTAAAAGTCCAAGGGCATGGTTTCAGAAGCTTTCTCAGTTGATTGAAGAACACGGCTTCAAGAGATGCAATGCAGATCACTCATTGTTCATTCAGAAGACTACTCGAGGTACAGTTGTCATCATGGTGTATGTTGATGATATTTTAGTCACAGGAGATAATGCCCAGGGGATAGAGATGACCAAAGCAGTGTTGGGTCGTCAATTTGTTACAAAGAATCTTGGCACACTACGATACTTTCTGGGACTGGAGTTCGCCAGGAATGCACGGGGTCTAGTAATGACCCAGAGGAAATATATTACAGATATGTTGATTGAGACTGGCATGACCGAATGCAGACCGTCTACTACTCCTATGGATCCTAGTATGAAACTGTACGATAATGATACAGAAGAGGTTGACAAGAGAAGGTATAGAGAAATGGTGGGGAAACTTCTTTACATAACTATAACCCGACCTGATATTGCATTTGCAGTTAGCCGGGTAAGCCAGTTTGTGGAACAGCCAAGACAGATACATATGGATGCTATATATATGATACTCAGGTATCTAAAATCGTCTCCAGGCACGGGATTGTTGTTCAAGAAGGAAACCTATTTATTTGTTTCTGCATATGCAGATGCTAGATGCCCTAAAGATCGAAAGTCTACCTCAGGCTTTGCTGTGTTTATTGGTAGCTCTCTAGTTTCTTGGAAAAGCAAGAAACAAACCGTCGTGGCTAGATCCAATGCAGAATCTGAATATAGGGCTATGGCACAGCCAAGTACAGAAATGATGTGGGTTCGAGCTGTACTAGAAGATTTGCATGTAGATGTACCTCTACCCATGCAACTACATTGTGATAATCAAGTTGCATTGTCCATTGCCAATAATTCTGCCTTTCATGAGAGAACCAAGCATATTGAAGTAGATTGTCATTACACCAGAGATATGATCCAAAAGGGATTGATTTCTACTTCACATGTCAGTTCTGGGGAGCAGACTGCCGACATCTTCACCAAACCGCTTCTCAGAGGACTATTTCAGAAATGCACTTCCAAGCTGAGCATGATCGATATCTATGCTCCATCTTGAGGGGGAGTGTTGAAAGAATTCTATATTTATGTACCGTTTGGTCTTTCTTTATTTTTCTACGGTCTATCTTATGTAATTTACCCATAGGGTTTTCTCTATATAAGAGACCCTAGGATTCTCTGGAATAAACACAATTCTCATTTCCTCTAATACACATAACAATACTCCAACACTCCCCGTCAAGCTGGAGCATGCAATGCTCAGCTTGGACAAACAGAAAGAAACTCAACTCAACTCTACAAGACACTACGGACAATATCAACCCAACGCGCACATTGCTGCAGTCAAGGACGTTGCTTCTCATGTCGTGCAGGTGAGGAGGACGAACAGGCTGGAGTGTGAGTCTACTGAATCTCCTCGTCGGAGAGCATGCGCTCTGAACTGCGCCTGTCAGAGTCGCTGCAACTGGAAATGAGTCTCCTCGTCGGAGTACTCTGACCCGCCACAATAATGTGGACAACGGCTCCATCTCTGAAAAGGGTCGAACTGAAAAGGCCGTGGTTGTGTGATGAACCTCAGTTTCATCATCTTTATTTTCTATAATTAACCCCCTTGCTTAATGTTTTGTCAATAAATCCCTGTTAATGTCCTATAATTAACAGAGTCCTTAATAAATTAAAAAAAACCACAAAAAATTACAAAACAAAAATTCGTGGTGTTTTTAGACTTAAAAATACCCTCAAAAATATTTCGGGTTCTTGTTTGATCTCTTTTCCAGTTTTGGTCAACATGAAACTTGTAGATCTCGTCAAGATCTACAACTTTCATGTTTTGAGTTTTCTCAAATTCGGCCATCTTAGCCCTCATAAATCAATAATTCTCTCAAATAAATCTGATTGGGCCACGTGGCCCATTCTGGGGGCTCCACGTGGCCCGCTCCTTCTTGTTGGATCCGCCACCAATTCTGGCCGTTAGATCTCCTCCTGAGATCCAACGGCCTCCAGCTCTCCACGCCCGCTGCTCTCCCTCGACCATCTGATCATCTTAGCCCTCAATCCACACCGCTCGTTGGCGCCTTAAACAGAGCGCGCCACGTGGCGCAGTGTAGTCCACTTGATTGCGCCCCGGATCCTCTGATCTGATCCGCTTAATCCATGCCCTATTCCTAACCGCTCGATCAACCTCCATCTCTCATCAACACCGTTCGTCAGCGACGAGCGCACAGTCTGCCACGTGGGGCTTTGAGAACCGTATGATTCCGCCTGGGCCTCGTTGATCTCAGCCGTCTATTCTTCCAGCGAGCCTCAGCCTTTCGATCGCGCTCAGCTTTCCATCACCACCCTCCGATGGCACCTCGCTCTCGATTCGCCACGTGGCAGCTCCATCTGCCATCGTTCGCTCAGTCCCCCGATCCGATCCATACCGTCACTTAGCGCCCAATTGTCAGCCGTTGGATCTCAAGATCCAACGGCCGACACTCATCGTCAACCTTCCGATAGCCTTCTCTCTCCCACGTTCCACCTCACGCAACCCGCTCCCCCTTCCATTTTTCTCGTCTTCACCTTCCACCATCTCCACTTTCCAATTGCCCCACGCCCTTCCTCCATCACCCATGACCCTCGCGCACTCCTCCATTAACCACCAACCTCTCTCCACGCTCCCCATCTCCTCCTCGAAACCACGTCGCCCACCTTCACTTCCGCCGAGATTCCCCTTCAAATACGCCTCCTCCACACCCCTTCGCCGGCGTCCACCTTTACGAGGAAGGGAGCCCAGCCCTCCTCCGCCTCCCCGTGACAGGGGGAGGCGGTGCGATTGAGCGAAGACGACTTCGTTCCCGGTGAGACCCTCCGCCACTCACGGCGGAGTCGCGGCGCCCCATGGCGACCGCCCGAGCTGCACGGAGCGGTTGGCCGTGTCCAGCGAAGACCCGGGGTTCTATTAGAGCCCCATCCCAAGCCCCTCGCTCCATCTCCGATCAGGTAAACCTCCTTCCTCCTTTCCTGTATTTTTCTTTAATTTTGTTTAATTTTGTAGGTCTCTCCTGCCATTTTCACCCTCCGATGACCACCCAGTTAGCTCCGCCAACAACTCCCCCTTCTCGCGCACGTTTCCGACCATCCTTCCGTTTCTTCGCGACCCCAGACCACTCCGACCCATCTCCTCCGCCACCCACGGCGGAGGAGCTACGAGCTCCCACCTTCTCCATCCGCAGAGCTCTCACTCCACTCCATGTCGCACGCACAACACTCCACCTTGCTTCGGCTATGTGTGTTAACACTGCAGGTCGAGCCCCTTCTCAAGGGCCGGAGAGTTCGCCGGGCCATTTTTGTCGTCATCAACTCTCGACATCAGCGATCCGAAGGCCCACGCCAGGAGGTTCATCACCTCGCCCGAGCTCCCAGCTTCATCGACAAACCTTCAGGAGTCTCGGGCGAGCTCCACCGTGCCAAGGATGAAGCGGCGGAGCTGGAGCTCCTTCACCGGAGCTCAGTTCCCGCCGCCAGCCATAGGAGGAAGATGAATGAGCAGTGGCCGTTGGATGCACTTCCCGGTGTTCATCCAACGGTCACAATTCAGCCACGTCGCCCACAAGGAGCCACGTTCAGATGCCGTCGGATCCCTGAAGATCGGACGGTGCACTCTCAGCCACGTGTCCTCTCCAGAGCTTCACCGAGCCTCAACCCCGAGCCTCTAGGCTTGGGACGTCCGACCCTCAGCCGAGCCTACCCGAAGCGCCTCCGAACCTCTGCCTTGACCGAGCCCCCATCCGAGCCTGGGTCGCACGTGCCTGGCACGTGTGTACCTGGGAAATTTGCAGAGGAACCCACTGATGTCTCCACATTTGCAAGCAGGTTCAGAAGCATGTGCGGTCCACGTACACATCGGGCATTTTGCACTTATGCCCTCGCGACTTTCAACATTTGCAAAAATGTCCCTGTGCTTGTGGACAATTTACAGGGAAGGACTCGTCTTTATTTCTATTATATTTTCGTCCCTCCCAGGGACCTGTTTGTAGGTATCTTTTCATGTTTCCTTTCAGTTATGCCCCTGCTTTCTTTGTTGAATATCTTGAGTTACGTATCTCCAATCGAGTTGATTTCAGTTTCATTTTGAAGCCCTTCTCATCCTCTTTATTATGGTTGGCTTTAAGTTTAGATTTGACACTATGAATTGTGGTGAATTATTTTAGCATTTAAGTGTCCTATTTTATTTGTTTGCCCTGCCTACTTGCTTAATGAGGGTAGAATGCTTCTTAATGTTAACTCGGTTTAACTTGCATTTTTTTTCTATGGCTCAAGTGATTATTAATTTTGGGGCATATCATTCGCTTTGCATGGCATTTATTTGCATATAAAAAAATGTTTAAAAAATGCATGTTTAATTTTAATGCATTGTTGTGTCTCTGCATGTTTTGACTTATATGCTTTAATTCAACACTTAATTAAATACACTTAAATCCGATTAATACGAGAGAGGCTCGTGTCCCTGAGTTCGACCTTGGTTTCTTGCCAAGTAAAATAAATAACGATCATCTCATTTTGATGTATTATTGCATATCTTCAAATGAGGTGATCTTTTGATGACCAAAATCGGCCCGACTGCTTCGACATTTCCAAGTGCTAATTTAGCATTATTAAAGGGCCGATTTTGCGGTTTATCATTGTGCAATTCTCGTCGGAGTCCACGGTCGCTGGGGAATGGAGTCTGAAAATAGTCTCCTCGTCGGAGAACTGGGTCTCTCCCATCTGGCTCAGAGAATGGTGCACTGCTCTGGTGTACCTATGATACCACATGAAAACCCTTGCCAACATGGCAAAGGAAATGGTCCTCTACTTTGGAGTCCCTATGGCTCATATGAAAACTCTGGCCTAAACAATAAGAAGAATGATGGGGACCACGAAACTGAAGACCGCACACTCGTGCGTGTCTGAAACTGGACTCGGAATCAATCATCGAGTCTGAACAACTGTAGAGTCCGAAATCTGAATGGTCTGGAAATCTGCATGTGAATCTCGAACATCTGAATAGACCTGTGACTCTACATATATACTCCCCCTTTCTCCCATACTTGTCGGAAAACATGGACGTCGATCAAGTTGGGAGAAGACAAAGAAATTAGGGGTATAAAACATTAATAAGCCGATTACATTTTTTTCGGCTTCTCAAAACATGGATAACATTTGGTCGTTTCATTTTTTTTACGGCTTTCACAAATCTTCTTCTCTTTTGCGTACGGCCCTTTTTTTTGGTACGCGCCTTTTTTTAACAAACATCTCCTCTTCTTTTTTTCCTTTTTTTAAAATAAGTGTACGGCTTTTGAGATGTACGCGCCTTTTTTTCCTCGAAACAAAAATTTTTTTTGTCTTCATCGGCCCACTTGGGCCCAACACTCTCTTCTCTCTCTCCTTTTTTTAACAAAATCTGCAAACCTCACAGCCCAAAAAGGGCCCATACCAATCCTCCTTTTTCCTTTTTTTCTTAATACATTGCTGAACTGTAATCGGGCGTCATTTTCCTCTTTTTTTTAATAAAACGTGCCTGGGGGGTTATTAGGGTTCCAAGCAGGGAACCTCTTCCCTGGAAAAGAAACGTTGCCGCCGCCCCTGGGATTCTGAAAGGGTGCCTGGCTGGGAAGCTGCGGATGGGAGATACGGCCTGGAGAGAAGGCTGGAGCCTTGCCGGAGTTCACGGCCTGGAGGGAGGAGCCTCGCGCGTGGATGCGCGCCCTGGAGCGGCGTCGCCTGATGTGGACTTCCGCCGCCTGGAGGAAGGGAGGCGCGCCTGTGCACGCGAAGGACTGCGCGCTGGGAGGGTTTCTTCGTGGAGCACGCACGCAGAGGATGTCGTCGCCTGGGTTGCGGCTGGATTCGCGCGCCACGAGAGGCAGTAACGCGCCGCCGTGAAGGTCTCGCCTTCGCTGGTGGGTGGCGCAGCAGGGGCTGCCGCCTGGGAGTGACGCGCTGGATCGCACACCCTTGAAGTTGCGGATCGCGCGGAGGTTTTAGGGCCGAAGATGTTGGGGCGGCGCCGCCTGGACAGGATTCCGTACCACCTGGGTTTCGTGTGACATCACATATCGTGGTGGGATTCTGCCGCCAACGGGAGAGGTTCGTCTAGGGCAGAACTGATAGAGGGGCTTCTTCTGCGTGTGCTTGGAGAAGATCTGGTGACACGGATCATGCCTGGACTTGGAGGCTGGAGGCTGGATCTAGAGGCTGGATCTGTGCAGCCAAGGGTCGAGGAACCCTAGGGTTCCAAGAAACTGCGATCAGAGTGGCGCACGAGCGATGAGGGCTCTGCCTCTTGGAGCGTTGGCGGCCAGGGAACGTTGGAGTTGCCAGGAAGACGAGGAGATCCCGACAAGGGAACCAAGATCTTGCTGAACTTGATCTTGAGTAAAAACTCGGCAAAATCTTCAAGAACATAATAACAAATCTCGAACAATAATAAAGAACACAAAATTCCTCGAGAATCGACCCGCTCCGATACCATGTTAGAAAATAAACATGCGAAAGCGAACATGGAAAAAGATAAAAAAGAATAAAGAACAACGGGATTTTAATGTGGAACCCTACTCCGTGAAGAGCGGGATGAAACCACGGGAGAAGCCCTCAAAGGGGCGGATACTTCATTCCTTTTTCTCAATGAGTACAGGAGGTCTGGGGCTCCTTATATAGCCTCTTTAGAGCCTCCAAGTCCCACCACTGGACAATGTGGGACTAAACAACTGGATGGGGTAAATGGATCTTCTCTAGGATCCATTTACCCTGCTACAACTCAATGGGCGCACATAGCAATACTCCAACAGTTGTAAATGAAGGTGGTGATCGTCCGTGCTTGGTCCATCTTTGAGACCAGCTTCCTCTTGTTGAAGTCCTTCAGCATCAAATCAATGCAGTGTGCAGCGCACGGTGTCCAAAAAAATGTCGTAGTTGCTAAAATTTACTATTGTTTCACCGGTTTTCTTGAAGTTGATGCCATTATCTGTGACAATCTGGACAATGTTCTTCATCCCAACATCCTTGATGATATCCTTCATCAACCTCAACAGATTGTGATCCTTCACATGAGCAGGTGCATTTTTGAAAAAGATCGTCTTCCCATCATAGTAAATGAGGATGTAGATGATCTGCTTCCTCGTGTAGCTCGTTCACCCATCGCACATCAATATCACCACATACTCTAGTTATCTCCTCCTCAACTCAATGATGTACTCGTTCATCTCCTTCTTCTCCATCCCGATATACGTGTTCATTATCCTGTACGATGTAGGAGCCCTCACTCTCGTTCCTACTGCAACGATCTCGTCGATGGCGTGTAGCAAAAATAGTCCGCTAGCAATATTCGCTAGAATGTTTTCCCCGAAAAGAGCTTGTTGATGGCCTTGTTAACTCTCTCTCATGCATTTGTGAGCATACCCTTCACTATCTTCTGCCTCGAATCCTTGCTTGTCTTGTATTGCATGGATGCGTTCCTCGTCAAGAAGGGTTCCAGTCCCTTCCCCTTCTATTTTTTGGTGGGTGGTGGTACTGGTACACCTCCAGAACCATGCACCATTGAGTTCTCTCCTCACGAACTCGCTCCTCATAGATTTCTTTTGCCCTCATGTATGCACTCCTCTCCGTTGTAATATAAATATCAGCGGGGTAGACAAAGACGTCATCGTCTTTATCGGAGAGGACGTTGAACTCTTTTCTCGAACATGAACTCTTTGAATTGTTCATCCATCATTGCTCTATATGTATCCTCGTCATTCTTCCCGTCCAAGCTAGCCTTCACCATGTCCCTTGCATCTTTGGGACAACACGTGCATTTGGCAACATTCTCGTTGTTGCCAACAAGATGTTGCTTAAGTCTCATAATCCCCCCACCTCCCAAGTCCCAACCCAATGTTCACAAAAGCGGTGGCCGCATATGCGTATACGGTGCCTTCAGCGCACCGCTTTCACGAAGCCCCCATTATACACCTTTTGCGCTTATACGGATCGCATATGCGGGCTGTGCGGCCGCATACACAGTTTTATTTTTTTATTTTTTTATTTGTACCATATTTTTATTGTGTTATTTGTACCACGTTTTTCCTTACTTTTGCATGTATGCCAACCAAGCATTCCATGATCATTTAAATACATCGTCAAAGTAGTTGTACTACGAGATAGGAGTAAACACATGAGGAAGAAAAAGAATAATATACCAATAATTTAGAAAACTAATTTAATCAAGTAATAGTTATTATGAATGCAATATATTATGTGTAAAGTTTGGTATTTTTTATGTAGGATCAGTTATAAATATAACGATAGAGATAAATGACATTATATTCAACAATAGAGGCATTTTGTGTGCTAACTTTTCTATTTTGTTGTTTGTTGTCAATTATTTTGTGTGTTAACCGTTCCATTAAAGTATTGATATTTGATTGATAGAGATTGTTTTGTACTGTATATGAAAGTTATTTTTCTTAGATCTTCTGTTGGAGCACAATTATACATAAATTTAGTTCTATTGTAGTCACTTTTGTATATATTTATTTATTTTTAAATAAAAAAAGGAAACCGCTTAGAACCGCATATACCCCGCATATGCCTCCACATACAACTTAAGCGTTATTCAGTGACCTGTCCGAACGCATACGCATACCGCTTTCCTGAACCTTGTCCCAACCTCTTCCCACAGAAGTTGCATTGTGTCTTGGCTTTGTTGCCATCAAGAATGGTGGCATACCTGCAACAATGTCCTCGATGAATTCCCTCTAATCCTCAGAACTATCAAATCCGGATCCGAAATGTGAGCCTATGACGATGATTATCGAAACCTACAAAGAAATTGCAGAACAATCATTCGTGAGGCATACAATGAGAATAATTAACTAATTACTACTTATTTTTAGTTCTAATTTTCAGATTTAATATATTTATAATTCTTCTAACGCTTAATATGCACGGTCGTGTATACTTGGAGTTTAAAGTAGTATATAGATCTCTATGTTCTGATTTCTAAGTAAAAACATCTTAGATATTGAGTTGAGGGGAATAATTTTGAGAAAAGAGACATAAAGCATGTAAATAATGCATAGATCTTGTTGGGAAAAATGAACAAGATGTTTATTCCATAAGCCCTAGGCTCTCTTATATAGGAGAGTAGCCAAAGGGTAAATTACATAGAGCATACAACTGAAAATAGAAATAACAGAGAGATACACAAACAACTAACATATACGTTAACACTCCCCCTCAAGATGGAGCATAGATATCAATCATGCTCAGCTTGGACGCACACTTCTGGAATGGGCCTCGTAGTAATGCCTTGGTGAATATATCGGCAGTTTGATCTTCTGAGGTAACATGAGATATCGCAATGAACCCCTTCTGAATCATGTCACGTATGAAGTGACAGTCAACCTCAATATGCTTGGTCCGCTCATGGAATGCTGGATTGTTTGCAATGAACAAGGCTGCTTGATTATCACATTCTAAGTTCATAGGAAGTGGTACATCTAGACATAGATCTGTAAGTACCGCCTTTACCCACATCATCTCTGTGCTAGCCTGGGCCATAGCCCTATATTCAGATTCAGCACTAGATCTGGCTACCACCGTCTGTTTCTTGCTCCTCCATGAGATTAAAGAATCTCCAACATAGACTGCAAACCCCAAGGTGGACTTCCTATCCTTGGGACAACCTGCATAGTCTGCATCAGCACATGCTGAGATAGAAATCCCCTTTCCTTTCTTGAATAGCAAACCTGCACCTGGAGATGATTTGAGGTATCTAAGTATCATATGTATGGCATCCATATGAACCTGACGTGGTTGCTCCATGAACTGGCTCACACGATTCACTGCAAAGGCTATATCGGGCCTAGTGATTGTGACATACAACAGTTTGCCTACCAGTTCTCTGCATCTCCTCCTGTCCACCTCCTCTGTATCATCATCATATAGCTTCATGCTGGGGTCCATTGGTGTCGTAGCAGGCCGACACCCAAGCATACCTGTTTCACTCAACAGGTCTGTAACATATTTTCTCTGTGTCATTACTAACCCATACGGATTTCTAGCGAATTCCAGCCCCAGAAAATATCTAAGGACTCCAAGATCCTTAGTGACAAATTCGCTCCCCAGCTTCTCTTTTGCCTTCTTTATGCCTTGCTCATCATCTCCTGTAATAAAGATATCATCTACGTAAACCATAATTGCAATAATACCTCTTGGAGTCTTTTGTACAAACAAGGAATGATCAGCATTGGAGCGTTTGTATCCCTGTTTTTCAAAGAGGTCTGAGAACTTCTGAAACCATGCTCTGGGACTCTGCTTAAGGCCATAGATAGCCTTATGAAGTTTGCACACCTTGGAACACTCCCCCTCAACAGCAAAACCGGGTGGTTGTTGCATATAGACTTCCTCCTGTAGGTCTCCATATAAGAACGCGTTCTTCACATCCAACTGATATAACGGCCACTCTCGAATGACCGCGACGGACACCAGGATCCGTAGGGTGGAATGACGGGCTACTGGCGAGAATGTATCAAGATAATCCACCCTGTATGTCTGTGTAAAGTCACGTGCAACAAGACGGGCCTTGTATCTGTAAATACTACCATCAGCATTTTGCTTCACCGTAAATACCACTCACCGAGGTCACATCTGGAGGTATAGGAACTAGACTCCAAGTTCCCCTAGATTGAAGTGCTGCCATTTCTTCCTCCATTGCTAGACGCCATCTACTATCCTGCAAAGCATCTTGATAATTCCATGGAATATCTACAGCTGACAAGGCCACCACAAAGTTCTTGAAATCCCCAGATAGTCGCTCAAAAGACACAGAAGCTGCCAATGGATATGTAACGCAACTCCTCTTCGATTTGCGTATAGCAATAGGAACATCTAAATCAGTTGTGTCCTCATCTGGCCCCTGCAACATATCCTGCTCATAAATATCATTAGATCCATCAAAAGAAGTATCTTCAGTACATATCATAGGCGAGCTAGGAGACGAGTAATGACCATGAGCTGGAGGAGGCCTACGTGTATAATGGAATGGTAGTGGTGAAATGGGGATAGTGCGTGGAGCTGGTGGTGGTGGTGGTGGTGGTGATGGTGCTGGAGGTGGTGGTGTCATATATATGGCGTCGGTAGTCAGTGGAGGTAGTTGTTGATCCCCTGAGGATGAAAAATACATTACGGATTCAAAAAATGTAACATCTGCACTGACCATATACTGCCTACGCAATGGATCAAAACACTTGTACCCCTTTTGAGTTCTGGAGTACCCAACAAACACACACTTGATAGCCCTAGGAGAGAGCTTGTCAGTACCAGGAGACAATTGGTGGACAAAGGCGACAGAACCAAACACACGAGGAGTAAGGGAAAACAGATCCTTCCCAGGATAGATAAGGGAAAAGGGAATCTGTTCATCCAAGACAGAGGACGGCATACGGTTAATTAGGTAACATGCTGTGAGAACCGCATCACCCCAGTAAGAATAAGGAACATGACTCTGTATAAGAAGTGATCTTGTGACATCTAGTAGGTGGCGATGTTTCCTTTCAGCAATCCTATTTTGTTGAGAGGTATAAGCACAGGATGTTTGATGGATAATCCCTTTTGAGGAGTAGCAGTTGGCTAGGACATGAGTGCACAGTTCTAGGGCATTATCACTTCTTACAAACTTCACAGATGTGGAGAAAACATTTTGAATTTCATTCAGAAAATGGATAATAATATTGCCTGCTTCAGATTTATTTTTCATCAAAAATACCCATGACACACGAGAGAAGTTATCCACAATAACTATATAAAATATGTGTCCCTAATGATCAGGTACACGACTCGGACCCCAGATATCAATATGAAATAACTCAAACTTGGAGGTACTACTCCGACCTGGACGACTAGGAAAGGTAGACCTGTGATTCTTTCCCAACTGACAAGCCTCACATTGGATAGATATGTGAGGAAGACCCTGGGGTAACACACGACGCAACTTCTGAAGCGGTAGATACCCAAAGCGCAGATGCCACAGCAAAGGAGATACTGGTCCAATGGGAAGGGATGAGGTTCCAGCGAATGAAGTCTGATTTAGGCGATAGAGGCCTCCTTGCTCATAGCCACGACCAATCACGTTGCCCGTACGGATGTCCTGAAAAATAAGAGAAGATGGATCAAAAATTGCCCGACATTGTAAATCCTTCGTAATCTGACTGATTGATAACAAATTCATTGAAAAATCAGGTGCATGTAGCACATTCTTGAGCTGCATAGAAGATGTCAGTCTAATCTTCCCTTGACCAGTGATGGGAGAATGTGTACCATTGGCAATGACCATTGTTCGGCCTGGAGGAATCTGAGAATATCCTGTCAGTAAACTCTGATCGTCACATAGATGATGTGTAGCGCCCGAGTCCATAATTCATGGTAATGTATCTGATCTACTACTAGTAAATGCAAGTATACTACCTGAAGCACTGGTAGACGCAGAGGCAGAAGCAGCAGCATCAGACTGACTCTCAGTAGTAGGTGTCGGGCCAGATGTGGGAATAATGCCCCTCAGACGGGCAACTAGATCATCAAATCGTTGATCCAAAGTGGCAGCAGATGGAGGCTCTATCTGCTCAGCGACTCGTGCAGAAGCAGGAAATCCATGCTTCGAGTAGCATGTGTCTTCATTGTGTCCAACGCAATGACAGTAGGTACATGTTGGCCGAGTGCGGCCTCCTCTGCCACGAGGTCCACGTCCACGGGTTTGATGATGAAACCCCCGACCCCTGTTGACGGCCATGGCTGAAGTATTCTGATTAGTGGTCGTGGAAGGAACAGTGATGCGGCTCAGTCTATGAAACGCTTCCTCCATGGGAGGAATAGTAGAATCGGCCAAGATCTGGGATCGTGTCGCCTCATACTCTGGATCATGTGCAGAAAGAAATACGCCCACCATAGTCGCATTCCTATATGTCTTTTGTTGTTCTGGCGTGGCTGTCAGAGGCATGAAGCTATAGAGCTTCTCGAACATCCCTCTCAGGGATGTGTAGAGTGAATGCAGAGGGCGACCATTCTGCTTTATAGTGAATATATCATGCTGGAGTTGCAGGATCTTTGTCTCGTTCTTCGCCTGAGAATGTGGCCGCCAGGATGTCCCACATGTCCTTGGTCGTGGGCTGATGTAGAATGTCATTGGCAATCTCAATCGCCAACGTACCAGATAGCCAAACTTTAGCATATGCATCATCGGCCTCCCACGAGGCATTGGCTCCAGTCTTCTCAGCAGGCTCTAGTTCGGTAAGAATATGCTTCTTACCCGTAGACTTCATCATGCTCATGAACTGCATCACCCACAGTTCATAGTTTGTACCGTCCATCTTTACAATAGGTGCTGGACCACGAAAGGCGCCAACAGATGGGATATCCGCCTTACTTTCTGACATACTGGAGACTGAAGACTGGAGCGATTGACTGAAGATGAGATTCGTCTACAAAGACATAGACGGGTTTAGTTGCATGTGTAGACCTCAAGCAACTAAACCCATGTAGATGATGGTGTGCGCTTTAGGGTTTAGCACACGCGCACGCACACAGGGAGCGCATGCACACACAGTCGCATGCAACGGGAGAAGCACGCGCAGTCGCTCGCGTGGAGGCGCACATGCAGTCGCGCGCACAGGTGCACAAGCGCAGTCGCGCGCACAGGCGCACAGGCGTAGTCGCGCGTGGAGGAGCACGCGCACGCACAGTCGCGCGTGGAAGATTACGCGCATAGGCGCAGTCGCGCGTGGAGGAGCACGCGAAGCCGCTGGCGGAGGCGCGGCGAGGCGGAGGCGCTGGCGAGAGCGCCGGCGATAGAGAGAGGCTCGCGGGTGGGGTAGGGTTAGGGTTAGGGTTAGGGTTTCGAGAACTCCGGTCTAGGACCGTCGCTCTGATACCATGTTGGGAAAAATGAACAAGATGTTTATTCCATAAGCCCTAGGCTCTCTTATATAGGAGAGTAGCCAAAGGGTAAATTACATAGAGCATACAACTGAAAATAGAAATAACAGAGAGATACACGAACAACTAAGATATACGTTAACAGATCTAAAGTTTGAATTTCAAATTAATCAATTATTAAATTTTAATTACCAAAAAAAATCAAAATCTTGTTTTCAGAGTTTTAAATGTGGGATCTGAGTTTCTCCTTTGAAAATTCATCATGATTCCACAATAAAACATAAAAGGCCCAAATTTCTCTTCATATCTCATAAAAACTTTTGAAATCTTATTTTCTATGTGTTAAACATGAGAACCGAGTTTATCCTTTGAAAACTCATTATGATTCCAAAAAAACACAAAGGCCCCAAATTTGTATTCCATACATCTCAAAAAATCAAAATCTACCTAAAAAAGCTCCACAATATGCAATATCAACACGAGAGGAAAAAACCCTCAAAAAATCGCTCCTATATCAACAAATTAAAGAAGATTTGAGTATAACTTAAGAAGGAAGAAAATTGCAGTGGAGTAGTAGCCCAGCAGCAGCAGCAGTATGACCCTGAAATGAAATGCTCCTGACTCGACCGAAATTTCGATCCCATTTCACCCCAAGTGGTCATTTTTAAAGAGATTCCTCGTCTTGGGCGAGATGTCGATATGTGTTGATACCTCACCAAGATATCGACACATCGTCTGATATATGAGAACGCCAGTATATATCCCGGTTTCGAGAGCCCACTCCTATCGAGACCGAAATTTCAGCAAAATTTCACGAAATCTCAAATCCTAACATTCCCTTGGAGTTCCTGCTTCCACTCTAGATCTACTACATGAGACACCCCATAAAATTAGTTCATCTACCTTTTCCCAGCTTGCAAAATGGTGAGCCTCATTCAAATGGACCCTCCCACCGTAAAAAATGGCAAAGCCTTTTCCCACTATAAGCAGGGTCGACTACATGGATTCGAGAATCCATGTTGAAAGATTCGGCTTTTTTTACATTAGTTGTCGACTACCTAATGCAACCCTCACAAGGGGGGATTTGGACCCTGGTCTTTTAGGTGCTAGGCATGTTGCATATCACAAGGGTGAATTTGACCTCCCCCCCCCCCACTGTAGACTTGAAAATCCTTCTTCCTCTATAAAACTTCCCAAGGTTTTGAGGGTGCTCAGCCTTGCAATGTACTATGCACCATATATCACATTTTACTTCTACTGATGGATTATCTAGTTGTGATAAGATAGCTACATATGCTCTTATGGTAATGCATCTTGCACATAATCATCAGATAGCTCTTCGAGACCCAAGCTAGAAGTAGACTAGGGATGAAGAGATGGATGCTCTTGTCCCAATGGTCATTTAGGATCTTTTACCATGTCCCATAGATGTTGCTCGTGTATCTTACAGATGGATCTTCATGACCAAACATGCTCCAAATGGGTTAATAGACAAACTAAAGGATAGATTAGTGATAAAGGGTTTCACTCAAACTTATGACGTAAACTATTTGAAAATTTATCTCCAATAGCCAGGAGCGTTGTGGAGATATATTTATGTTTTTGAATTGCTTTCTTAGATTACTTTATTTCTACATGTCTTATGTAATTTCCTCTAGAGAGCCCTGGTGTTCATGTAATAAACAACTTCATTATTTTTCCCAACATTGTACCATTTAAATAGTATGGTGGTAGTGCAATGCTGCCACCCAAAAGATCAAGTTTTAAATCCCCCTTGTGGGGTTGCGTTAGGTAATCGATAACCAGCGTAAAAATAGTCGAATCTTTCAACATGGACTTGAGCAAGAATCCATGTAGCCGACCCCACTTAGAGTAGGAGAAGGCTTCGCCATGGTATCAGAACGATGATCCTAGACCGAAGCACTCGTACCCGAGAAACCCTAACCCCACCCGCCAGCCTCTCTCTCCTCACTCGCGTAGTTGGTCTTCTCTCCATCTACAATCGCGTCGTCGCGCCACTCGGCTTTCTATCTCTCTCTCTACGCCGCCGCACCACTCGGCTCTCTAGCTATCTCCCTGCGGCGTCGCGCCTCTTGGCTCGGACCTCTCTCCAGTGGCACTATCGCTGCTACTCTGTCACCAGAGCCGTCGCACCGCATGCCACTCGGACCTCTCTCCATTGCATGTCGATATTGACGGAATCTCCCTCTAAAACGTGCTACTACCACCGCGGGCAAATTCCTTTGCGGCTTCCGCGACTTCTGTCTCAACTCGTATCTCGATCCGCTTCGTGTTGATGGGTTTGGTTGCATTCGAAGTTTACACATGCAATCAAATCCTCGTATGTCTATGTAGATGTATTCCGATTGGTCTACAAATCCCTATTTTTCTTCATCTGGTGATGCAAAATGGAATTCGGCGCGGCGCGGGAAATAGATTTGACGGTGGATTTTCGATGGTAGAAGAAAATAGAGGGGTTGAGAAGAAGAAACTGGAAGGGTTGAGAAGAGAAGACACGCCGGATGCGCGGGGTTAGAGAAGAAGAAACGCGTAGACCGTGAGGGGAAGAGAGAAGAGACTCGTCGGGAATACGAGGGGTTTGGGGGAAGAAGAACACGTGTAGATCACGCGGGGAGAAGGAGAGAGAGGGGAGAGGAGAGAGATAAATCTCTATTTTATCACATCTTGAACTGACTAAAACATTGGACCCTCATCCCTTTATATAGGAGGGATGACATTACAAGAATAGAAAATAATTTAAACCGACAACCAATTATCCTAAACTGATTCTAACTAATTAACCGACTAACTACCAAATTTGAAATTCAAATTAAGACTAATTGAGATCACACGTGATCTCTTTATTTAAAATTGCGACAACTTAAAAAAAACGTAAATAAAATTAACGGCCACAATTTAAATAATTAGACGGCCCTACATGTCGAGTCCACGCTGCATCAACTCTCCTCCGCTTTTAAAAAATTCGTCTCCCGACGAATTGCTTGAACCTTGAGGATTGACATAAGGCGCTTCATGAACTTGTGTCGACGTGCGCGTGAACGCGAATCATGAGATATGCAACTCAAATCATATTGCATCTTCCAATGCGCGACGGGATCGTCGAATCATAGGGACGATTCGGTTGCCATGCTCTGATACCAATTGATGCAAAATGGAATTCGGCGCGGCGCGGGAAATAGATTTGACGGTGGATTTTCGATGGTAGAAGAAAATAGAGGGGTTGAGAGGAAGAAACTGGAAGGGTTGAGAAGAGAAGACACGCCGGATGCGCGGGGTTAGAGAAGAAGAAACGCGTAGACCGTGAGGGGAAGAGAGAAGAGACTCGTCGGGAATACGAGGGGTTTGGGGGAAGAAGAACACGTGTAGATCACGCGGGGAGAAGGAGAGAGAGGGGAGAGGAGAGAGAGATAAATCTCTATTTTATCACATCTTGAACTGACTAAAACATTGGACCCTCATCCCTTTATATAGGAGGGATGACATTACAAGAATAGAAAATAATTTAAACCGACAACCAATTATCCTAAACTGACTCTAACTAATTAACCGACTAACTACCAAAATTGAAATTCAAATTAAGACTAATTGAGATCACACGTGATCTCTTTATTTAAAATTGCGACAACTTAAAAAAACGTAAATAAAATTAACGGCCACAATTTAAATAATTAGACGGCCCTACATGTCGAGTCCACGCTGCATCAACTCTCCTCCGCTTTTAAAAAATTCGTCTCCCGACGAATTGCTTGAACCTTGAGGATTGACATAAGGCGCTTCATGAACTTGTGTCGACGTGCGCGTGAACGCGAATCATGAGATATGCAACTCAAATCATATTGCATCTTCCAATGCGCGACGGGATCGTCGAATCATAGGGACGATTCGGTTGCCATGCTCTGATACCAATTGATGCAAAATGGAATTCGGCGCGGCGCGGGAAATAGATTTGACGGTGGATTTTCGATGGTAGAAGAAAATAGAGGGGTTGAGAAGAAGAAACTGGAAGGGTTGAGAAGAGAAGACACGCCGGATGCGCGGGGTTAGAGAAGAAGAAACGCGTAGACCGTGAGGGGAAGAGAGAAGGGACTCGTCGGGAATACGAGGGGTTTGGGGGAAGAAGAACACGTGTAGATCACGCGGGGAGAAGGAGAGAGAGGGGAGAGGAGAGAGAGATAAATCTCTATTTTATCACATCTTGAACTGACTAAAACATTGGACCCTCATCCCTTTATATAGGATGGATGACATTACAAGAATAGAAAATAATTTAAACCGACAACCAATTATCCTAAACTGACTCTAACTAATTAACCGACTAACTACCAAATTTGAAATTCAAATTAAGACTAATTGAGATCACACGTGATCTCTTTATTTAAAATTGCGACAACTTAAAAAAACGTAAATAAAATTAACGGCCACAATTTAAATAATTAGACGGCCCTACATGTCGAGTCCACGCTGCATCATCTGGCAGTATGTTAGAGAACAAAGTCCATATCCTCGCCACAAGCGCTTTCGAATGTCCATCATCAATTGTCAAGATGAATGGGATAAATAACGAACTATGGGCCATGTGGTTCATGATTCTCAAGAAGTCTACAGGTAAGAAACATATTCTTACCGAAGAAGAGCCGATTGAGAAAATTAGGTCAATGCCTTGTGAGAGGCAGATGATGCTTGCGTACAGGCCTGGTTATCTGGTACATTAACGACAGAGATCGCCAATGATGTATTACACCAGCCAACCGCCAAGGCGATGTGGGATATCCTTGCAGCCACTTATTCCCAAGCAATGAATAAAACAAAGATTCTGCAGCTACAGCACAACATATTTATTGTTAAGCCGAACGGACGGCCCTTCCATTCTCTATATACATCCCTACGTGGAATGTTTGAGAAGCTCCATAGTTTTATGCCTCTTACATATACTTCTGAGCAGCAGAAGGCATACAGAAATGTCACGATGGTTGGTATACTCTTAGCAGCGCTTAATCCACAGTATGAGGTTGCTCGTTCACATATATTAGCGAACGCTACTATTCCTCCCATGGAGGAAGCTTTCCACAGACTTAGCATAATCATTGTCTCGTCACCTACTTCTGCTCAGACATCTTCTGCAATGGCAACCTCCCGCAGTAGAGGGGGCTCTTCTCAGTTTTGTGATTGTGGACACCTCGTGGTAGAGGAGGTCGTATTCGTCAAACCTGCACTTACCGTCATCGCACTGGTCACATAGAGGATACACTCCAAGCATGATTTTCTAGCATCAGCCCATGTAGCAGAGCAGGTTGACTCTCTTGCAGCCCCTTCTTCAGATCAGAGGTTTGACGACCTAGTAGCTCAATTGAGAGACATTATGTCTCATGCTAGTCCCAATGCTTCATCGCCAGCTCCAGGGAATCACACAGATATTGTTGTTTCTGTTGGTGCTAGTACCTTTGCTATTGCCATGGATCTGATATTACAGAATGGATTATGGACTCTAGGGCGACACATCACTAGTGTGGAAACAAAGATCAACTTACAACTTACAGACAGGTTCCTCCAGGGAGAGTTGTCGTCATAGCCGACGGTACTCATTCCCCGATCACGGGACAGGGGGAAATTAGATTGACGCCTTCAATGTGTCTGCATAATGTGTTGCATGCATCTGACTTTTCTATGAATTTATTATCTATTAGTCATCTTACAAAGGATTTGCATTGTCGAGCTATTTTTGACCCATCATCTCTTGTATTCCAGGGCATTCTTACGGGCAGGGTGATTGGTCGGGGTCATGAGCAGCGAGGACTCTGTCAACTGGTCCGAACTCCATATGTTGGCCTATCCTCCCAATCTGTTGGACCAGTCTCTCTCTTCATGTGGCACATGCACTTTGATCACATTTCCCTTCAGAAGATGCGTCAAGTTCTCCCTCGGATCTCACCTCGCTCATCCTTCGAATGCAAGGCATGTCAGTTGGGAAAGCACCATCGGTCTGCTTGTCTTAGTTGTCAGAGTCGGAGCAGTAGCTCCCCTTTTGAGTTATTTCATATTGACATTTGAGATCCAAGTCGTGTTCATGATCATCAGGAGCACAGGTTTTATTTAGTTGTTGATGATTTTTCTCGTTTGTCATGGGTCTTTTCTTGATGAATAAATCTAAGGCTGGAAATTTGATTATAACTTTTATCACTGGAAATTGATTATAACTTTTATCAATGAAGAGCATAATGTTTTTTCTTCTACTGTCAAAATTGTAATAACTGGTGATGCATTGGAATTATGCACTCGTGCACTCTCACAATTCTTTTCATCTCATGGTATTATTCATCAGACATCACGTGCCTACACTTTTCAACATAATGGTGTTGCAAAAAGAAAGCATCGTCATTTACTTGATGTTACTTGCACCCTTCTTATTCATAGTCGTGCCCCACATTCATTCTGGGATAATGCAGTTCTTTCAACATGTTAGCTTGTGAATCGCATGCCCTCATCTGTACTGGGTGAGAAAATTCCCTTCTCCCTAGCATTTCGAGAAAAGGAGTTATTCTCACTCACTCCTTTTGTTTTTGGTTCTGTTGTTTTTGTCCATCAACTGTCTCCAAGAGTTGACAAGCTCTCTCTTAAAGCGGTCAAATGTGTTCTTCTTGGGTATTCTATGATGCGGAAGGGATATCGATGTTATGATCCCATGCATAGAAAATATTATGTTAGTGCAAATGTCACATTCTTTGAGTCGGTGATGTATTTTTCTCCTACAGGTGATAGATTGGCTTCCTCTGATTTAGATGATGAGATCTACATGCCACCTCCTCCTATGAGTCCATCACCACCTCCATCACCATTACCACTTCCATCTCCATCACCACCTCCATCTCCTACTCCAACTCCATCAGCTTCTCCGGTACCGCCACCTCCCATAGTCCCAACTCCAACCTTGCCACAATACTATACTTGTCAACCTGCTCTTGTTCATGGTCATCACCCGTCATCCAGCACGCCTCAAGTTTGTACTGAATACAATGTTTCTAACGATGGGTCTGGAGATGTGTCTGAGCAGGAACTCTTACAAGAGGCGGCATACAAATTGAAGAGCTTCCCAATGACCTGAATGTACCTATTGCACTTCGAAAGCAGAAGCATGCATGTGCCTCATATCCTCTTGCTTCCCAGGTCTCCTTTAATATCTTGACAGGGGACTTCATGAGATTTCTTGCCGCTCTATCTGTTGTGGAAATCCCACGGAATTATCAGGAGGCCTTGAGAGACAGTCGGTGGCGTCTGACCATAGAAGAGGAGATGGTTGCCTACAATCACGTGGTACCTGGAGTTTGGTTCCCGCTCCCCATGAGGCATCTATTGTCAGTTGTAAATGGGTGTTTACGATTAAACACCATGCAGATGGGAGTCTTGATAGTTACAAGGCCAGATTCGTTGCACGAGGATTTACTCAGACTTATGGGATGGATTATCTGGATACATTTTCCCATGTTGCTCGCCAATTTACTCTACGAGTTCTTCTTTTAGTTACAGTAGTGTGTGATTGGCCTTTATTTTTGTAGAGATATATTTCTATAATCCTGTACTCTTTTATCTACTCCTTTTTCTTTTATCAGTGTTATGTAATTTGCCATAGGTCTCTCATTTATATAAGAGAGCCTACGACTGAAAGGAATAAATAAGTCTCTTATTTTTCCCAACATTGTATCAAAGCGGCGGTCCTAGAGCGGAGCTCGTGTACCCGAAACCCTAACCCACACCTCCTGTCCTCTCATCTGAGGCCGGAGCTGTCGCACCCGTCTCCCGCGGACAGTGCCATTGCACCTCTCTCTCTCTCTCTTGGTCGGTGTCGCCGCAACTTTCTCTTCCACATGTGTTGCCGGTGTCGTCGCACCTTTCTCTCTCTCAACCGATGCTGCAACTTTCTCTCTCGCACACAGTGCTGTCGCATCTCTCGACGCACACGCCGGGGTTTTTTTATTGATGAGGTTGGTTGTGATTTGAGTCTACACATGCAACCAACTCCCCTTATGTCAATGTAGAAGATATGTTCTCAAGTCTACTACTCTAGTTCTCCTCGTCATGCAATATGTTAGAAAGCAAGGTAGATATCCCCACCACATGCACCTTCAGAGGTCTTGCGCCTATAGTCAAGATGGATGGGTCAAATTACAAGTTGTGGACCATGTAATTCATGAGCCTAATGAGGTCGATGGGCAAGAAGCATACTCTTACCGAGGAAGAGCTGACGGAGAAGACAGGATTGTATGCCTCATGGGAGGCCGATGACGTATATACATAAATCCGGTTGTTTAGTACCATAGTAGCAGAGATTGTGAACGATGTCCTGTACCAGCCCACTACCAAAGCCATGTGGGATATTCTTGTCGCCACGTATTCACAGGCAAAGAATGAGACAAAAAATCTGCAGCTTCAGCATAACATCTTCATTATAAAGCAAAATGGTCGACCCCTACATGCGCACTCTACTGCCTCGTGAAGGTGTTTGAGAAGCTTCATAGCTTTATGTCTCTCGAGATTGCCCCAAAGCAGTTGAAGACATATCGGAATGCCATGATAGTTGGTGTCTTCCTGGCCTCTCTTGACTCACAGTATGAGGCTGCTTCGTCCCAGATACTGGCAGATGCTACCATTCCTCCCATGGAGGAGGTCTTTCGCAGATTGAGCCGGATAAATATTTCATGTCTTGTTCTGTAGAGATAGTTTCGAGAATTATTATTAGTTTATGTATCTTGTTGCTATTTCTTTCTGTTATTTAGACGTCTCTGTAATTTACCCTTAGGGCCTCTCCCTATATAAGAGAGCCTAGGGTTTTCCATGAACAATATATCGAAGACTCTTTTTCTCAACATGGTATCAGAGTCGCCTTAGGGCTCTCCACCCACCGCCCCTCCCTTCCTCTCTCTTCTAGCCGCTGCAGCGGCTACCGTCACAGCCGAAGGCCACCAGCAAGGTCCCGGCGGCCTCTCCTCCTGCCAGCGGTGCCCTAGCGGGCCCCACCTCCTCCCGGCGGCTCCTCCTACTGCCGCCCTAGGCCCCCAGCGGCCCCCATCTGCTCCCGGCGGCCCCTCCTCCTGTCGCCCCAGGCCCCCTGCGGCCTGCCATCTCCTCCCGGCGGCCTCTCCTCTTGCCGTTGCACGTCCCCAGGCCGCCGCGGCAGTCCCGGCTGCTGTGTTGAACGTCCAGCAGTCCCTAGGCGACGCTCTCGAGGCGCTTCAAGGGCTGTAAGCTTCCTTTGAGGCGTGCCCTAGACCCCTCTTCCTCCGATTTATGGATTTGAGTGCGTAAAAGTCTACACACGTACTCAAATCCGATGCAGTTGGTGTAGACATTCATCAACGTGTCTATATTCCCTTCGTCTTCTCCAAGCAGCATTATGTCAGAATCGAAAGTCGATTTGCCCTCCACCAGCGCATTCAAAGGTCCTGCGCCAATAGTGAAGATGGACGGGTCTAACTATGAGCTATGGGCTATGCAGTTCATGAGCCTCATGAAATCTAATGGTAAGAAGCACATTCTTACCGAGGATGAGCCTGCGGAGAAGACAGGGATCTATGCCTCATGGGAGGCTGATGACGCTTACGCGAAAGTCTGGTTGTCTGGTACGTTGACGATGGAGATAGCTAACGACGTCCTCCATCAGCCCACTGCTAAGGCAATGTGGGACATCCTTGCTGCTACGTATTCGCAGGTGCGAAATGAGACAAAGATGTTGCAGCTTCAACATGACATTTTTACGATGAAGCAGGCCGGCAGACCTCTCCATTCTCTATACACATCCCTAAGAGGGATGTTCGAGAAGCTATACAGTACCATTCCTCTCACTGCTACTCCTGAACAGCAAAAGACGTTTCGGAACGCCACCATGGTGGGTGTTCTACTTGCTGCTCTCGATCCTGAGTACGATGCCGCCCGGTCACAGATTCTAGCATATGCAGTAATTCCTCCAGTGGAGGATGTCTACAGAAGGATCAGTCGCATTCCAGTTTCCTCCAGCTCTTCTACTCCACCCCCATCAGCGATGGCAGCTTCGCGTGGGAGAGGTGGACCGCCTTCTGGACGTAGTCGTGGACGTGGCCGTGGACCTCAAGGAAGAGGTGGTCGCTTCAGTCAGATGTGCTCGTATTGTCACAGAACTGGACACTCGGAGAAGACATGCTACTCTAAGCATGGGTTCCCAGCATCGGCACGGGTTGCAGAACATTCACAGTCTCCATTACCGTTTACTGCATATCATAGATTTGACGAACTTGTAGCCCGTCTCCGTGATATTATGCCACATTCTTCTGGTGATTCATCTGGTGGTTCTTCGGATATTGCTGCCACAGCCTCTGCCAGTTCATCCGCCGCTGTTAGTAGCTCAGGTAGATCATCAGCACTCATACCATCTCATGATATATCTGACTGGGTTATAGATTCCGGAGCCACACATCATCTCTGTCGATATAGAGGTAGATTACAGGCCTACAGGGATATCCCTCCCGGCCGTTCAGTGCAGATAGCAGATGGTACCCACTCACCCCTTGTTGGCCAGGGGGAGGTTTTCCTATCCTCCACTATGCAGCTACAAAACGTTTTACATGCCCCTGAATTCTCAATGAATTTGTTGTCTATTAGTCAGATTACAAAGGATTTGAATTGTCGTGCTATATTTGACCCGTCTTCTCTCATTTTTCAGGACATACTCACGGGCAAGGTGATTGGTTGTGGCTCTGAGCAGAATGGTTTATATCGGCTGGTTCGGGAATCCTATGCTAGTGTCTCCTCTCACTCCGCTGGACCAGTCTCTCCTTACATTTGGCATCTTCGATTTGGTCACCTTCCGCTCCAGAAAATGCGCCATCTTCTGCCCCAGATCTCTCCAAGTTCGTTGTTTCGCTGTGAAACATGTCAGTTGGGAAAGCATCATAGGTCGAGCTTTCCAGGTCGTCAGAGTCGGAACAGTAGCTCCCTTTTGAGTTGTTACATATAGATATATGGGGTCTGAGTCGTGTTCCCGATCACCAGGGACACAGGTTTTATCTTGTGGTAGTGGATGATTTCTCTCGTGTCTCATGGGTATTTCTTTTGAAGAATAAATCTGAAGCAGGAGATGTGGTCAAAAATTTGATTAATGAAGTGCAGAATGTTTTCTCTTCCTCAGTCAAATATTTCGGACGGATAATGCCCAGGAACTTTGTACACGCTCTCTTTCTCAATTTCTTTCATCAAAGGGTATTATTCACCAAACCACTTGCGCATATACATCCCAACAAAATGGTGTGGCGGAAAGAAAGCATCGTCATCTCTTGGATATTACTCGTACCCTGTTGATTCAAAGTTGTGCTCCTATTTCTTTCTGGGGGGATGCTGTCCTTACTGCATGCTATCTGGTCAATCGAATGCCGTCCTCTGTCCTTGGAGAAAAGATACCCATCTCTCTTATTTTTCCAGACAAGGAGCTATTCTCACTACCTCCACGTGTCTTTGGCGCTGTGGCGTTTGTCCATCGTCTATCTCCTGGACTTGACAAGCTCTCTCCTAAAGCAGTCAAGTGCGTCTTTGTTGGTTATTCCAGAACCCAGAAGGGATACCGGTGTTATGATCCTACAACCAACAGGTACTTCGTCAGTGCTGATGTCACTTTCTTCGAGTCGGTTATGTATTTCTCACCAGCTGGGGACAGAATGGTACCATCCACTACCACTGACGATATTTATGTTCCACCACCACCTACATGGAGTTCGCCTGAGTCGTCCCCTGTGTTAGTTCCTATGCCAGCACCACCACCACCTCCACCTCCACCCATTCCACGGCCAATCATATCACCGCTCCCTAAACATTATACGCGTCGGTCAGGTCCTGCTCAGACGACAGATCAGCCAATCACTGCGCCTCAGGTATGTTCAGATGCCGTTACTACTGACGGGTCAAATTCGGTACATATGCAGGATTCCTCATTACAAGAAGACACAGATGATGATCTTGATGTTCCGATTGCTATTCGGAAACAGAGAAGGCAATGTGCATCCTATCCATTTGCTTCACAGGTTTCCTTCCACCGGCTCACAGGTGATTTTCAGAAGTTTGCCACAGTGTCTTCCGTGGATATACCACGGACATACCAGGAAGCCTTGAAGAGTGAGTGCTGGAGATTAGCTATGGAAGAAGAAATGAGGGCCTTGCAGTCCCGTGGCACATGGTCTTTGGTTCCTGCACCTCCTGATATATCCGTTGTGAGCTGCAAATGGGTCTTCACAGTCAAATATCATGCAGATGGCACGTTGGATAGGTACAAAGCACGCTTGATCGCCCGTGGGTTTACACAAACATATGGCGTGGATTACATGGATACATTCTCTCCAGTGGCGAGACACTCGACTCTCCGTATTCTCCTATCTGTCGCTGTGGTTCGTGATTGGAGCATTTCTCAGCTAGATGTCAAGAATGCCTTTCTGTACGGAGACTTACAGGAGGAAGTCTACATGCAGCAGCCACCAGGGTTTACTGCTGAGGGGGAGAAGCATATGGTCTGTAGACTTCACAAGGCGATATATGGCCTCAAACAGAGTCCGCGAGCATGGTTCCAGAAGCTGTCCAATCTAATTGAGCACCAGGGATTCAAGAGGTCAAATGCCGATCACTCGTTGTTTGTCCAGAAGTCCTCGACAGGTACGGTTGTCATTATGGTCTATGTGGATGATATCCTTGTTACAGGAGACGATGTTCAGGGCATAGAGAGGGCGAAGGCATTCCTAGGTCGTCAGTTTGTTACAAAGGACCTTGGAACCCTAAGATATTTTCTAGAGTTGGAATTTGCAAGGAATGCACATGGTTTGGTGATGACACAACGGAAGTACATTACAGACTTCCTGGTTGAGACTGGTATGGATGGGTGCAAACCATCAAGCATCCCCATGGACCCCAGCATGAAGTTGTATGATGGTGATACTGATGAAGTAGATAAAAGGAGATATAGAGAAATGGTGAGAAAACTCCTCTATATTACTATAACCCGTCCAGACATTGCATTTGCAGTTAGCCGGGTAAGTCAATTTATGGAGCAGCCAAGACAGGTTCACATGGATGCTATACACATGATACTGAGGTATCTGAAGTCTTCTCCAGGGTCAGGGCTGCTATTCAGAAAGGGCACAGACTTATCCATCTCAGCGTGTGCAGACGCAGATTATGCAGGATGTCCTAAGGATAGAAAATCAACCTCAGGGTTTACAGTGTTTGTTGGAGGCTCTCTGGTTTATTGGAAAAGCAAGAAACAAACTGTGGTGGCAAGGTCCAGTGCGGAATCCGAATATAGGGCCATGGCTCAAGCCAGCACGGAAATGATGTGGGTTCGCTCCGTATTAGAAGATCTACATGTAGCTGTACCTCTACCTATGAAGCTTCAGTGTGACAATCAGGCAGCATTGTTCATTGCCAACAATCCAGCTTTCCATGAGAGGACCAAGCATATTGAAGTTGACTGCCATTACACCAGGGACCTAATCCAGAGAGGATTGATATCTACTGCACATGTTAGCTCAGGAGATCAAACTGCCGATGTATTCACCAAGCCACTGCCCAGAGGACCTTTCCAGAGATGTTCATCCAAGCTGAGCATGATCGACATCTATGCTCCACCTTGAGGGGGAGTGTAGAGATAGTTTCGAGAATTATTATTAGTTTATGTATCTTGTTGCTATTTCTTTCTGTTATTTAGCCGTCTCTGTAATTTACCCTTAGGGCCTCTCCCTATATAAGAGAGCCTAGGGTTTTCCATGAACAATATATCGAAGACTCTTTTTCTCAACATGTTCCAGTGTCAAATTCCTCTGCCATGGTGGCCTCTCATGGAAGAGGTGGTCCATCTCAGTTTCGTGGGCAGGGATCACATGGTAGAGATGGATGTGGTCGTGGACCACCGTGTACCTATTGTAACCGATTTGATCATACAGAAGATACATGCTACTCCAAGCATGGTTTCCCAACGTTCGCCCATGTCGCATAGCAGGTTCAGTCGTATGCCACTCCACCCACATCAAATCAGAGATACGATGAGATTGTGTCTCGATTGTGAAACATCATGCCACTAGCTAGCATCCCTTCACTAGGTTTAGAGCAAGGCCTTAAATGCCAGATTTCGATTTTGTTTCGGAGACTGGCCAAAATTTCGGTCATTTCGGTCTTTTTTGAACTAAGCCCCCCAAATTTCGGTTGATATTGACCATTTCGGTCAGATTTCGGTCGCCCGTCGAAACCGAAATTCGACCGAAATTCGATCGAATTTCGTCGAAATTTGAGGCCATGTTTTAGAGAACAGCTCTGATGCAGCGTGGACTCGACATGTAGGGCCGTCTAATTATTTAAATTGTGGCCGTTAATTTTATTTACGTTTTTTTAAGTTGTCGCAATTTTAAATAAAGAGATCACGTGTGATCTCAATTAGTCTTAATTTGAATTTCAAATTTGGTAGTTAGTCGGTTAATTAGTTAGAGTCAGTTTAGGATAATTGGTTGTCGGTTTAAATTATTTTCTATTCTTGTAATGTCATCCCTCCTATATAAAGGGATGAGGGTCCAATGTTTTAGTCAGTTCAAGATGTGATAAAATAGAGATTTATCTCTCTCTCCTCTCCCCTCTCTCTCCTTCTCCCCGCGTGATCTACACGTGTTCTTCTTCCCCCAAACCCCTCGTATTCCCGACGAGTCTCTTCTCTCTTCCCCTCACGGTCTACGCGTTTCTTCTTCTCTAACCCCGCGCATCCGGCGTGTCTTCTCTTCTCAACCCTTCCAGTTTCTTCTTCTCAACCCCTCTATTTTCTTCTACCATCGAAAATCCACCGTCAAATCTATTTCCCGCGCCGCGCCGAATTCCATTTTGCATCAATTTGGTATCAGAGCCTCACGATTCTGCATTTCGTCTGCATCCCATTTATTTGTTGCATATAAAGAAAAAAAAAACCACAACACAAAACCACAAGAAAAAAAAATATAAAAAAAAGCCACAAAACAAAACCCTAGGATATCCATGGCTGACAAACCTAGTGGCTCTAAAACCCCCAACAACACCCCACACCCTGAACTATCACTGGAATCCCTAGCTGCTCACATGCAACACATGCAAAAAATGATTGACCAGATGTGTGGACAAATTGCTACCTTGAATAGTCGTATGATAGGCAACGATCTTACTGATGAAACTCTCAACAAAGGTCGACGCACTCACCGGAAATCACACTCCCGGAATAGCACTTCCCGAGATTCTAGCTCTTCTACTTCTGACGGACATGTTAGTGACTATCATTCACAGGAGAGTGAACAAGAAGAACCCAAAGAATACACCCCTTTCCTCCCCAAGACTCCAGACCCATACACCTTTGGCTATACTCCGCAAACTAATGGTGAACGTCAATTTCCACCACGAAATGGACCCAAGTCCGACGATGGGTGGGATCGAGGTATCCGTCTCGACGTCCCGGAATTTGACGGAGGACGAGATCCTGACGTTTTTTTGGACTGGCTCCAAGCCGTCGAACACTTCTTTGTGTGGAAGTCCATGCCTAGTGAACGTAAGGTCCAATTCGTCACTATAAAATTAAAGGGACATGCGCTGCTATGGTGGGACCGTTTGCAATCTGAACGCAAACGAAAAGGGAAGAGTAAGATCCGCAGTTGGAGCAAGATGAAAGCCAAACTAAAAACCAAATTCGTGCCGGAAGATTACAAACGAGATCTATACGCACGACTGCAATCATGGAGACAAGGCACCATGAGTGTGAGAGAATACACCGAAGGGTTCCAATCCCTAGTCCATCGCAACCGCTTGCAGGAGACTTCTATTCAGGAGGTCACTCGCTACATGCAAGGCCTCCGCCAAGCCATCCAGGATGAACTCTACCTCCACAATTGCCGCGATGTCGATGAAGCATACAAGCAGGCTGAACGAGCTGAGATCAAACTTGCTAAAGCCCAGACAAGGAAGATGCCTTTTCCTGTGAACTCTGCTCATCGTACCAGTACCACGACGTCCTACTCCAAACCCATGGGTTCCTCAGCTGTCATGGCGGGTAAAACCCAAGCCAAACCAACAACTCCTGCCGTCGCCCGACCACCTACTGGAAACCCCGGCCAAGGCATCTTGGGAAGCCGACCTATTGTCGGGCCTGATACTTGCTTCCGATGCTATCAAAAGGGCCATCGTGCCGCCGAATGCCCAAACCCTAAGGCTAGACCCGTCCATCTATGCACCACCGACGAACCTGAATACCCCGACCCTGACCAACAAGAATCCCCTGAAGAGGATCCGACTGCATTGACCGCCGACACCATGGGAGCCGATGACTATGAACCTCTAGGAGTGGATGGAGACGACTCCGGTCCGTTTCTGGTGATTGAACACGAAGACTTTCTCGCTCCCGACAGCGCACCCACCAACATTCTGCTCACCCCCGCTGTCCACGATGCTGATAGCTGGCTGCGACGCAGCATCTTCCGAACCACCTGCACCTCAGGAGGACGACGCTGTTCTCTAATCATTGACGGAGGAAGCATTGAGAACTTCGTTTCCCAAGAAATGGTGGATAAGTTGGGTCTGCCAACGCAACCACTCGAAAAACCGTACAGCGTGGCATGGTTTCGAGGTGGTACCCAAATCCCGATCCACCGTCAAAGCCTCGTTAGCTTCTCCATTGGTCCCACATATAAGGACGAGGTGTGGTGCCATGTAGCCCCTATGGATGTCTGTCACATACTTCTAGGGAGACCGTGGCAATTCGATCGAGACACCGAACACCGAGGAAAACCGAACACGTACACCTTTCTCATAGACAAGGTTCGTGTAACCCTCAGACCGCAACGTGAAGCCCTTAGCCCTCGCCAAGTGGCTACACTTCGAGCTGCGACCAACCAAACCGGTAACAAGACCCCACCGGCAAAGACTGCGACCACAGGCTCCGTGTTGTTGATGGAGGCCCAAACATTCCAACGTGAAATTCAGGAGAGCTCCACCATCTATGCCTTAATGGGACGTGAAGTGGACAACCAAGAGTCAACTCCACCTGAAGTCCCACCTGAGATAAAGCCCATCATCCAAGAGTTCGCGGACATCATGCCTGAAGAGTTGCCTGAAGGACTACCCCCGTTGCGAGACATTCAACATCACATTAACCTAGTCCCTGGAGCTAGCCTCCCTCATTTACCCCATTACCGAATGAGCCCAAGCGAGCATGAAGAGATGAACCGGCAGGTTACTGATCTGCTGCGACGTGGGTATGTTCGAGAGAGTATGAGCCCCGTGGCGGTTCCTGCTCTGCTCACCCCAAAGAAAGACGGCTCATGGAGAATGTGCGTGGACAGTCGAGCTATCAACAAGATAACGATTAAATATCGTTTTCCCATTCCACGCCTTGATGACATGCTTGATATGTTATCAGGTGCCAAACTGTTCTCCAAAATGGATCTCCGCAGCGGTTACCATCAGATTCGCCTCCGACCTGGAGACGAGTGGAAGACAGCTTTTAAAACCAAAGAGGGTCTGTACGAATGGACGGTCATGCCCTTCGGCTTGTCTAATGCCCCAAGCACCTTCATGCGGACAATGAATCATGTTTTGCGACCCTTTATTGACAAGTTTGTGGTCGTGTACTTCGATGATATCCTGATCTACAGTTTGATCAAAGAAGACCACCTATCTCACTTGCGACAAGTCTTGGAAACCCTGAGAGACCAAAAACTGTACGTCCACCTCAAGAAATGCTCCTTCATGTCTGACACGGTCCTCTTCCTAGGATACATTGTCACCGCTGATGGACTTAAGGTTGATCCCTCCAAAATCCAGGCCATTCAGAGCTGGCCCGTACCCAAAACACTCACGGAAATTCGCAGCTTCCTGGGATTAGCTTCTTTCTACCGACGTTTCATTCGGAACTTCAGCACTTGTGCAGCACCGTTGGTAGATTGTACGCGGAAAGACGCACCCGCCTGGACTCTCGAAGCAGAAACGAGCTTTCAAAATCTAAAACATCAATTGACGCATGCTCCTGTTTTGGCACTCCCCGACTTCACCAAAATCTTCGTGGTCGACTGTGACGCCTCACATGTCGGGATTGGCGTTGTCCTCAGTCAAGAAGGACGACCTGTCGCCTTCTACAGCGAGAAATTGAATGACGTCAGATCACGGTATTCCACTTATGATGTTGAATTCTATGCCGTGGTCCAAGCTCTCAAGCATTGGAGACATTACCTGATCCAGCGAGAATTTATCCTTAACTCTGATCATGAAGCCCTGAGATATTTGAACTCCCAGAAAACTCTTAACAAATGACATGCCAAATGGGTTAATTTCCTCCAAGAATACACCTTCCATCTCAAACACAAAGCCGGAACCCTGAACCGTGTGGCCGATGCTTTGAGCCGGCGAGCACATGCCCTGACCACGATGACCGTCAGCACGACAGGATTTGAAACTCTCAAGGACCTATACCCCACTGATCCTGATTTCGGTCAAATTCATGCCGACTGTGTTAGTATTGGGCAAGACCCAACATCCACTTTTGTTCTTCATGAGGGTTTCCTATTCAAAGGTCACCAACTATGCATCCCGGCCACGTCCCTTCGAGAGAATTTAATTTCAGAACTACACAATGGAGGTTTAGCTGGACATTTTGGACGAGACAAAACCTTGATCCTTCTCCAAGAACGTTTTTATTGGCCGCAGTTGCGAAAGGATGTAACCAAATTCGTACAGAAATGTCAAACATGTCAAAGATTCAAAGGCCACCGGCAGAACACTGGACTATATACACCCCTACCGATTCCTCTGCGACCCTGGGAAGACATCACCATGGATTTTGTGCTAGGGTTACCCCTCACTGTGCGAAAAGTTGACTCCATTTTTGTGGTTGTGGATCGATTCTCTAAAATGGCACATTTCATTGCATGTAGGAAAACCTCATATGCATCTCATGTCGCAGATTTGTTTTTTCGTGATGTCGTCTGTTTGCATGGAGTCCCTCGTTCTTTTACCTCTGACCGTGATACCCGGTTTTTGAGTCACTTTTGGCGCACGCTGTGGTCTCGTCTTGGTACTCGTTTGCAGTATAGCACCGCTTATCATCCACAAACAGGCGGGCAAACGAAAGTAGTTAACAGGTCATTAGGAAATTTGTTGCGATGTCTTGCAGGGGACTCTCCGTCCAAATGGGATCTAATTCTTCCCCAAGCTGAATTCGCATATAACAGTTCCACCAATAGGTCCACCGGAAAATCGCCCTTTGAGAGTGTGTACGGTTTTCCACTTACCCAATTTCTTGACCTAAAAGCCACAACCATGCAAGGGAGAAGTAGTGCAGCTGCTGAGGATCTGGTCGAACATCTAACCCACATCCATACTGAAATCCGAGCCAAACTCCAATCTATGACCCAGAAATACCAGACCCAAGCCAACCTACACCGAAGAGAGAGCGAGTTCAGAGTTGGAGAGTTAGTGATGGTCCACCTAAAAAAGAGAGATTTCCTCTGAGAGTCCACCAAAAATTGAGCGAACGAAAGATTGGTCCATTCCGAGTCCTCAAGAGGATTGGGACCAATGCTTATTTACTCGACCTGCCGCCAGACGTCCAGACATCGCCAGTATTCAACGTATCAGATCTCTTTTTATATCATGGAGATGAACCAACGGATGCCACTACTCCAGCAATTCCTAATGATGACATGCGCCACCCGCCAGCCGCAACCGATGCTGATCAAATTGAAGATGTTGCAGATATCCGAGACATGACGACTAGACGTGGTCTCTTCCGACGATATCTCGTCAAATGGAAGGGACGACCTTTTACCGATTGCACCTGGATCGACGAAGATGAACTCCAACAACTCTGCCCCGATATACTTCAGAATTTTCACGATGCCATCTCCACGGAGCGAGATTCTTTTCAGCAGGGGGGAGTTGATGCAGCATGAAAGCCATTTTTATGAACATTTGTGTTATTTATTCTAGTTAGTATTTGTTTATTTGATTTTATTGCATTCCCATGTAAAAGGCTCATTATAAAAGGCCTCTTTTTATATTTTTCCTTTGATTTCTTCTTCCCTAATTTTAGGGATTTTGTTACTCCTTTTGAGGGGGAGTAGCCTCTATAAAGGGCTCCCTTGTATTAGGGTTTTTGATTAAGTTGAATTGAGAATAATTTTCCCCCATCCCTAATTTTCTCTTTCTCCCTCTCTCTCTCTCTCTCGAGCGCCTCCCTCACCCTCCCTCTTTCCCGACTACGCCCCCCCCCCCCCGTATCCTCTCTCGCCCAACCCTAACACCCCCACTCCTCACGCCGCCGCACTCTCCTCCCCTCCTTCCCCTCCCTCTCTCGCCGCCTTTCCCTGTATCCTTCTCCCTTCTCTCCTTCGAATCCTCCCTCTCTCCCGATACCCCTTCTCTCCCCGAGCGCCCTCCCAAAGCCCGACCTCCGCCGTCACCCTCTCCAGCGCCGCCAACCGCAGCGCCGCTCCCTCGCCTGCGCCGCTTCGCCCAGCGCGCCTTCCCCTTCCAGCCTCCCCCGTGCCGCCTCCCTCCCCATTTCCGCGTCGCCGCCTGAGCCCCTTTTCCCCCCGACTTCCCCCCTGTGCCGCCTCATCAACACACCCGCGCCGCCCCACCGGAGCCCTTTTCCCCTCCCCTCCAGGCCCATCTCCGCCAGCCGCCATCAACATCTTCAGGGGCCTTAGCCTCCCCGTGAAAACCCTCACCGCTGCTAGCCCCCTTCTGGGCGATTGCCGACCTGTGCGGCCAGCCGTGGAGTCCCCCTGGGCTGACGACAGCCCTCCGGTTCCCAAGAACGACACGGACCAGATCTGAAGCGCGCCAACGAACTCTTGCTGGTTGTGGTATGAGCGTATTTTTCCACCGTTATTCCACCATATAAAGTTAGCATCGTGGCCTGTGATATTGCTTGTTTGGTTTGGTGATTTATTAAGATTCCTAGGCTACAACATCGCTATTTAATTCCTGTAACCTTTGTCTACTTGATTGCCTAAACTTGTGGATAGTAATCGGTGCTAAATCGCGAATAACCTGCCTATTATTGTTGCTGATTTTGGTTTGTCATGCACCATTTATCTCGTTCATCAATTTTGTTTCAATAGTTCCATTGCTTGTTTCGTCATTTAGGTTAATGCACGCATAGATTGCATCAAGCTCGGACATTGCTGCTAATGCATTAGCTAGTACCTCAGGTAGTATTCATGCCTCTACTTCTTATCATGATTCAGATATCTCAGAATTGATCATAGACTCTGGTGCAACACATCATTTGTGCGGAGATAAAGATCAGCACATAGCCTACAGGCAGGTTTCTCCGGGAAGGACTGTGGTAATAACAGATGGGACACATTCCTCAATCACATGATAGGGGGAGATCACCTTGATGCCCTCTATGCGATTGCAGAATGTGTTGCATGCCCCTGATTTTTTTATGAACTTACTGTCCATTAGTCAGATTACTAAGGATTTACATTGTTGAGCAATATTTAACCCATCATATCTTGTGTTTCAGGACATTCTTATGGGCATGGTGATTGGATGTGGCCGTAAGCAGGGCGGGCTCTATCGGTTGGTCCAAACACCGTATGCAGGACTATCTTCACATTCCACTGGACCGGTCTCTCCCTTCCTATGCATATGCGCTTCGATCATCGTCCACTACAAGAACTGTGTCAAGCCCTTCCCCAAATTTCACCTCGCTCATCATTCAACTGTGAGGCATGTCAGTTAGGAAGCATCATCGATCTGTCTTCCCTAGTCGTCAGAGTCGGAGCAGTAGCTCCCCTTTTGAGTTTTTCCATGTTGACATTTGGGGTCCAAGTCGTGTTCTCGATCATCAGGGAGAGATTTTATTTAGTTGTTGTAAATGATTTTAGCCATTTGTCTTGGATAATTGGATTTTCTTGTTGAAAAATAAATCGAAAGCTAGAAATACAATCATAAATTTCATTAAAGAAGTGCATAATGTTTTTTCTGCCCCTGTCAAAATTGTGAGGACCAATAATGCACTGGAATTCTATACTCGTGTGCTCTCTCAATTCTTTTTATCTAACGGTATTCTTCATCAAACATAACGTGTATTGCACATGTACATCTCAACAGAACGGTGTTGGTAAAAGAAAGCATCATCACCTACTTGATGTTACTTGTACCCTCCTTATTCAAAGATGTGCCCCACATTCATTCCGAGGTGATGCAATTCTCAAGGCTTATTATCTCATGAACTGTATGCCTTCGTCGATGTTGAGGGAGAAGATACCATTTTCTCTTGCTTTTCTATACAAAGAGATGTTTTCTCTTATCTCTCGTGTCTTTGGGTCTGTTGCGTTTGTCCATTGGTTGTCTCCAGGGATTGATAAGCTCTCTCATAGGACTGGCAAATGTGTCTTTGTAGGGTACTCCAGAACTCAAAAGGGTTATCGTTGTTATGATCCGTTATGCAGGAGATATTATTTCAATGCAGATGTCACATTTTTTGAGTCAGTCGTGTATTTTTCTCCTACACGTGACAGGTTGACACCTTCAGATTAGGATAATGAGGTCTATATTCAACCTCCTCCCATGCGCCCACCACCTTAATCACCACCTCCTCCATCACCTCTATCAACCCCACCGCCTCTCATTGTTCTGGTTCTATCACTACAATATCACTACCGCCGACGGCCTGCCCCTGCTCATGTTCATGGTCCATCATCTAGCACGCCCCAGGTTTTGTTCTGACAACATTATTTCTAGTAATGGGATTGACGATGTTTCTCAGCAGGAGTTATTTCAGGAGGCTAATGATCAGATCACTGGCAGGGATAGCGATGACCTTGATGTGCCTATTGCTATTAGGAAGCAGATGCAGTCATGTGCTTCATATCCAGTTGCTTTTCATGTCACCTTCGATCGTCTGACAGGTGACTTCAGGAGGTTTGTTATTGCATTATCTGTTGTGGCCATACCACGAACTTACCATGAGGCATTGACGGATAGCATGTGACATCTAGCTGTGGAAGAGGAGATGACGGCTCTATAGTCAAGAGGTACCTGGAGTCTGGTCCCGGCCCCTACTGGGGCATCTATAGTGAGTTGCAAATGGGTACTTACAGTGGAGCAGAATGCAGATAGAAGCATTGATCGATACAAGGCTTGACTAGTTGCACGAGCCTTTACTCAGACATATGGGGTGGATTATCTTGACACCTTCTCTCCAGTTGCTCGTCATTCTACCCTACGAATTCTTTTATCAGTTGCAGTGGCTCAAGATTGGCCTTTATTTCAAATTGATGTCAAGAATGTCTTTTTGTATGGTGATCTTCAGGAAGAAGTCTACATACAGCAACCGTCGAGGATTGCTGCTGAGGGGGAGTGTTCACAGGTGTGTAGACTTCATAAGGCAATCTATGGCCTTAAGCAGAGCCCGAGAGATTGTTCTAGAAGCTCTCAGAATTATTTGAGAAGTAGGGGTTCAAACGGTCGAATGCAGATCATTCTCTTTTCATACAGAGAACTTCCAGATGTATGATTGCTATTATAGTGTATGTTGATGATATACTTATTACAGGAGATGACATACAAGGAATGAAAAGGACGAAAGAATTTCTGGGTCGTGAATTTGTTACCAAAGATCTTGGAACCCTTAGATACTTTTTGGGTCTGGAGTTTACCAGAAATCAGCAAGGGTATGTGATGACAGAGGAAATATGCCACTGATATGCTTAGTGACACGGGTATGCTTGGATGTCGACATGCTACCACACCCATGGATCCAAGCATGAAGCTGTACGATGATGATAATGATGAGGTCGACAGGAGAAGATATAGTGAACTGGTGGAAAAGCTTCTTTATATTACCATTACCAGACCTGATATTTCATTTGATGTTAGTCGGCTTAATCAGTTCATGGAACAACCTCACCAGGTACATATAGATGCAATACAGAAGATACTATTGAAGCCATCCATTTGCTGAGGAGAACAATGGAGATTTATAAAGCTAAAAGAAAGAACCTCCATATGATCTTTATTGATTTGGAGAAGGTTTATGATTCTGTCCCACGAGAGATATTGTGGAGAGTTTTGGAGAAGAGACGAGTACTTGTCCTATACATTAACCTCATAATGGACATGTATGAAGAGACGAGACTGGCTATTTTGACATCAACATTAGTTTACATCAAGGTTCAGCTTTGAGTCCATTTCTTTTTACTTTGATTATGGACGAGTTAACAAGTCACATTCAGAATGAGTTACCTTGGTGTATGTTATTTGTTGACGATATTGTGTTGATTGACGAGACTAGAGATGGAGTAAATGAGAAGCTTGAGATATGGAGACATGAGTTGGAGAGTAAAGGATTTCGTATAAGTAGGGCTAAAACAGAATATATATAGTGTACCTTTGATGGAAGCAATGGTGAAGGAATTGAGGTGAAGATTGGTGATGATAACATTCTGAAGAGAGATTCTTTTAGATATCTGGGATCTATTTTGCAACATGATGGGGAAATTGATGGAGATGTTACTAACAGAATAAATGCAGGGTGGCTAAAGTGAAGAGGAGCCTCTGTTGTTCTCTGTGATAAGAAAATTCCTTTAAAAACTAAAGGAAAGTTTTACAAAGCAGTTGTGAGACCTGCTATGCTATATGGATCTGAATGTTGGCCTGTGAACCATAGACATGTGCAGAGAATGGATGTAGCAGAAATGAAAATGCTAAGATGGATGTGTGGACAAACATGTAAAGATCAGATTCGGAATGATGCAATCAGAAAGAAAGTTGGCGTAGCTCCGATCGAGGATAAGATGCGAAAAAATCGCTTAAGATGGTATGCTCATTTGCAAAGAAGATCAGCTGATGCACCGGTTAAGAGATGCGACTGTTGGGATGTTAAGCCGGTAAAGAGAGGATGAGGACGGCCCAAGAAGTGTTGGAAAGAAACTATATGAAGGGATCTTAGTTTTATGGATATAAGCCCGGGATTGACCCAATATAGATCTGAATGGAGGCGAAGAATCCATGTAGATGACCCTACTTAATTGTGGGAAAAGGCTTTGTTGTTTGTTGTAATCGTGATTATTTCTGTTGTTGCAAAATAAGAGCTTGCCAATTTTTCAGCTAGATGTCAAGAATGCATTCCTCTATAGTGATCGTGATGAGGAGGTCTATACGGAGCAACCATTAGGCTACATCAACGGGGGGTATGTGTGCCATTAGTGCAAGGTCTATCTATGACCTAAAGTGTAATACGCGTTTTGTACACTATGCTTTTGAATGATATCAAGTGTGATTACAAGGAAACATTGGATTGATAGTGTTCACACTTTACGGATACCATAGTCAATAGATTCGCCTTTCTGCAATGATTTCATTTAAACTTGTTGTGTTTATATCAGAGACCGTCTTGTATAAAATGGACTTCAAAAAGGTTCTATGAATTATGTAGCACATCAAAACATAGTACCACATCTAGTAATCTGGATTTTTGGAAGTACCTTATAAGTAGTAGAAGCCACTACTTGTAAAGTGCACTTATACTCATTAGCCGTAATCACATCATTAAGACTAATTAAGTATGATTAGTGCTAATTACCCGTCATTAGTGATAATTAAGCATCATTAGCATATATTTATACTCATTAGCCATAATCACATCATTAAGACTAATTAAGTATGATTAGTGCTAATACCCGTCGTTAGGGATAACTAAGCGTCATTAGCAAAAGTAGGACACATGGAGAGGAAATCGTGGGACGCGTGTCGTTTTTAAGTCAGGACAAGTGTCAAAACCTCAGTAGCGCCATGTGTCAGCATCCTAAGTCTAACACGTATCATGGTGAAGCCGCTTGCTTGGGCAACAAGTTATCTCATGTAGAAGCCAAACCACTTGCTTGGGCAGCAAGTAAACTCGTGGATAAGGCCAGCCTAAACTTAGGCAACAAGTTTCCTTATGATTATGCCATGTGCCATGCCATGTGTCTTCATCATGGATAAGGGACACATGAACCTCCTTATATGTTGACACATGTCACACATGTAAAGGGGGTGGAGGCCTATAAATACCATGACCCCCCCCATAGTCCCTCCTCACTTCATCCCACGCCCATATCTCCACCAAAAAGCCGCAAGGCCGCCGAGGTTGCGGGAGGAGCACGAGAGGAACCGCGGCGAAGCCCTGTCAGTGATCGAGAGCGTTTTTGAAGCCGTAACGAAGTTCTGACCGCACCAAGCCGTAGTATTCAATCTAAGACGGCTATAGAGGAGTTTTCACTAAAGAAACGTTTTCGACCCAAGTTAGACAACAATTAGGTGAGGGATTCTCAAGCGCTATTTTAAAGCACTAGTCTTTAGCGTTTATGCATGGTTTTGAATATCAAGTATGAAATCGCGTTTTCTAAAGCTTTTACGCATGAATTTCAAGTACCGTATAATTGATATGAAATCAGGCTTTAGAACGTATTTCAGAAGTCGTTTAAGGTGTTTTATCATGATTTCACGTTTTTAAGCATTTCGTTCTTTGTGGAATACGAATCGTAAGTTTCACTGCCTAGATTCAAGCTTTTTATATAAGAAAATATGTTATGTGCAGTTATTATGCAATATGAATCAGATTTCAAGTTCTTAATGGTTTAGTTGTCAGAATATGCATGCTATGTAAAAAGTGTTTTATGTTCATGAATTAGCAGTTATGAGCTTGAAATGGCAAGTTTACGGTTTATTAGTAACAAGAAAAGGATCAGAATTAGAAGATAAGCACCACAGTAGCTCTTTTATACAAATCATGAACTAGCCATTAGATATGGTGATGTCATTAGATATGACCCTGAAACCGCCATTAGATATGGCAAACCATTAGATATGGTATCAAGAGGACTTTGGGTCCGCATTCTGTATACATATAGGCTTTGGGCCGTATGCAGGGTGTTTTTGGTCTTTGGGACCGTCTGCGCGTATGACTTAGCTTTGTTTCAGCGTTCATGAGTCAATAAATTAGCCACAGTGGTGATTAGCACAAAAAGCTTGATAGTGATGATTATGTATCAGTTTATCTGCCTTTAAAATGATTTCAGCATTTATTTGCAAATCTAGCATGTTGTTATATGTTTACTGTCATAAAGTCTTTTTTTTTTAAGTTATTTCAAAGTTATCAGCATGAATTTGGCATACTGCTCACATTTCAACTTTTAGTTATATGTAAAAAGCTTGAGATCCGTTCACTGGGTCTAAGCTCATAAATGAGTTTAGACTCATCCCGTTATATTATAATTATATACAGATCAGCAGAATCACGACTAGCAGGGGAAAGTACCGCAAATACACTTGGAGGAGGCGTGTTTCGGTTTTCGAAGTTTTTGTACTGTCTGTGTTGTTTTGTAAGAAGTTGTAATAGATAGAACTTGTGTAATACACTTCTTGGTGTTGTGAACTTGAAATACAAAGGTTTTATGTTTTATGAGATTGCCACATGTTTACTTGAGGAAAAAGAAGAGGAAAGATCTCTGTCGCGGCACGTTCCGGTTAGCGGGACGGGTCGTGACATAAAGTGCAGCTCACAAGCTTGGTTTAACAAACTCACCTCTAAGATCAGCCCAATAGGATTTCACGGGAATACATCTGAGTACGCCGTAATCATAGGAGGCATGCTTCATATACCATTACATTTGTTGTATATGTTGGATATGGTTATTACTGAAGATAACAATGCATGCATTCTTGATAACAAGGCATTTCGATAAAAGGAGTTTTGTCACCAAAGTCCTTGGTCACATGTGATACTTTCATAGAATTGAGGCCACTTGTAACTGTGGAGGAGGATTACATCTATCACAGAGAAAGCAATGTCTTGGCATTCTTGTAGATGAAGGTTTACTTGAGTTTACATGGGGTCTCCTATAAAGAAAAAAGGACAAGGAGAAAACTAAGGTAATTTTCTCTCTATTAATGTGTAAATATGAAAGATACGATATATATTCAACACCCCCCCCCAAACCGCTCTCCATCCATTTGAGATCAGGGTGTCAAGCTTTTAATCGTTAGTTATTTAACAGATGCCGTGCTCTTAAAGCACAAATCACTACAGAAACCAAATTGGACCCGTGAACTCCTAATGTGACATTGTTTTCCCAAGTTAACCGCAAAAATACACTCTAAAATCAAATAACATATTTGAAGGGTTCCTGTCGATGATTTAGAACCATCAAGAGAATTTATTTAATGGGTGAAATAAACACTCCCACTACAAAGTAGATGTACGTAATGAACAATCAGGAAACTTGCCTCGTTTTGGTTCTTCCTGTGCAGAATCCAAGTGCACGGGTTCTTCCTGTTCCCTCTCTTTTTCCAAAAAGCTTTTATTGTCGCTGGGTCTTCGTCGCCTCCTTTTGTTGTGCCGCTCCAATTTTCTCCTACAGCTACGTTTACCCTCGTCAAAATCCTCCAGTCGATGGAATCTGCATAAGCAGTTGAAAACACTAAGGCAAAAATAGCAAAACCTCGAAAGTCGAAATCCCGTTGAAGTAAAAGAAACCTCAATAATATCCAAAAAAAGACACGATCTGTCCTCCCTGGAGCTCTTCAAGCAGTGTATAACTCCGATTTACATCCTAGAACCAAAACCCGCATTGATCTCCAATGAGCAGCAAACAAATATCAAAAAAAAGAACTTTTCCCTATCAAAACTATTAAATAAGATCGAAAAATATCAACAACGATGAAAAGAAGCAATCTTTCCACTATCCCCTAGCCCAACAAAGACCCCCAAAAAAAGTTATAATAAAAAAGGACCAACACGAAAAGCACTCACTTGCCACATTGCTGGCAGTACCGCTGGGCATCCCCTTCGAGAACCACCGACCCCGCGTTGGCGCACCTTAAGCAAACCTTATGCCTCCTATGGTACCCCTTGAGCTCAGTAATATCCACCTCGCAACCGAGGACCTGGCACCTCATAACCGCCGCCGTGCCTCTCCCACCGCCCCTGGCCCTCTTCTTCGCTGCCATCCCCACCACCATCTCCTCCTCATCCTCTGCAGCCTCATCGAGCTCGGGGCACGCGCAGGGGATCCTCCCGGCTAGGAAGTTATCGCATATGAGGCGCGGATCCCTCTTCCGGACTCTCCCATGTGACAGTGGCGGCGGCGCGGCGGTCTCCTGGAGGAGGAAGGGGCGGTCGTCGAGGAGGGCCTCGTCGAGTGGGAATTCGAGGAGGTGGGACCACTCCCAGGCTGAGGGGTCATCGAGGGAGGGCTCCATGGAGGAGGCCGGAGGTGGAGGTTCCATAGCGGAACCCTAATCCGAATTGGGGAGGAGGGAGAAGGGGTTAGAGGCGAGAGTGTGGCGGAGGATCTTTCTAAGGCCGTTCGTTGAGGATGGGAACTCCCAGGCGGAGGGGATGAACTGCTGATGTGGACGCCTTCTACCTCCTCCTCTTCCTCCTGTTATTATTACTAGGAAGATACCCGCGCTTCGCGGCGGAAGTGAATTTTGTTGATTATATGAATTTTGTTGATTATATGTTAAGAGAAATTGTATGTTGTAATTAATATTAGAACAAATTATCGTGAATGCAAACAATCAGAAAATGATTTTATTCTTAAAATCGATTTAATATGATATATAACACTCTAATATGTATTCAAAATTATTTTTATTTTATGTTTTACAGTATGTGTTTTATTTTATATTGAACTATTTATAATGTATTTAATAATTATAATATGGTTATAGATGTAATTTTTGAAAACTATGTATGATGCATTAAAATTAGTTGAAATGCAGAAGCTGGATGCACAAATTAATTGCATATGTACATGTTCAACTGCGTATTGTAGCATTTTGACTTGTGCCAATATAAATAAACTTGACTTATGTTCTTCTAAATACATAACTCAAGTCACATGAGAAGCGTGTGAAAATTGCAGGTGGTGTGTGTGCAAATGTCCACCCTTCGATCAATCCAAGGGCAATTATACGCCCATGTAGTACTGTTAGTAGGCATTGATTTAAAGAAAATCATGAACTTAAATCGCTCTGATCTTATCCAATGGGACTCAATGCTCTACGTGGTGTTCTCTCTGACATTGGATCTCGTTGATCAAATGACTGATGCTATCGTCAGATCAAACAACTACCTCGAAGAGATTCTAATCGAGGGGTTTAGTAGTCTGCATGTGGCATATTGCGTAAGATTGAATCAAAATCAAAGATCGAACATCATAGGAATGCTTTAATCAAATGATTGATGATTTAGTTTCTTCGCGTTGATCCAACGATGTACATATAATCTTGAGCATATGTGTTCATCCCCAAATTAAAGCTCTAGGTGACGGTGCTCTCGTTGTTGTGGGCAAGGGTGCATGATTGCTCCTCGATATCGGATGTTATCTACTGCAAGTGCTTCATTAAAGGATCTCTGATGGTGTGTATATCTCTAGGTGATTCTAAACAAAGGTTCTCCTCGTGCTCCATATAGATCAAGCTTTGTCAATCGGATCTGAATGCTTCTGTCTATTTAGCCTCCTCTTCTAGATAATGCTCAGATAAGTATATTATAACTTTTTGACATGTTTTTACTAAATATCTTTCTTATTTTAGTAAAAATAACTCTATATACATTATTTACCAATATGTAGATAGTTTAGTTATTATATTTAATCTTTAGTTATTTTTAAGACAACACTATTTATTATTTATTTAATAATCTATACTTATGTATATGTATAATGACAAACTTTGTCTCACATTGTTGTCTTTTAGTAGACAAACTTGATTCATGCGAAGGTGTAACAATCAATTGGAAAGACGAAGAGACCCTTCACCTCTCTTTTTCTTCATCCTCTCCCCTTTCTCCCTTAGTCTGCTACACACCCAAACTCCATGGTCAAAGTCGATCATTTCTCTTCCCCCGTTCTCGTCCCTAACGGCAAGGGCGTTGGGCTGTTGGCCATGTCAAGACCCCTGAGCTTGTCTCCTATTCTCTCATCATCCTCTTTCTCTCTTCTATTTAACGATCTCCATTCCAGATAGAAGGATCCACAACTTCTCCTCAATCACCTGCCATAAGCTCTGAGCTAGACATGAAGCAGGAAGGTGACAGGCTTCAGTTCCTCATTGTCGAGCACATCGAGAGAAAGGAGAAGAGGTGAGATTGCTGTCAGCGATAGCCATTGTTGATTCCATACATCCGACCTCACAAGGTCTAGTTGACCTCAATTTAGTCCCAGATTTTTTGATTTATGTCCTACTTCTTTATTTCAAGTTCAATTTTGCTTTGATCTAATAGTTTTAATCCTTTGTTTGTTCTTACTTGTCCATTACTCTCGTTTGAGTTTGTGTATCGTCTTTTGTTTTTCCATACCTATTTAATCTAATCCGATACAATCAGGTTATGAGTGCACAGGGTAAGGTGCATCCGGAGAGGGGAGACGTGTCAGGACTTAGGAGCAACTTTGGAGGAATGTGATGCAAATGGTAAAGAGGGAAAACCATGGCAAGAGCCGGGTGAAAAACCCAGCTTTAGTATAAGTATATATAGATAATTAGGTTCTGATTCTCCTCCATTCTGTGAACTTGTGAAGTCAGATCCGAAGGCGTGCTCCACCTAATAAAAGAAAAAAATACTCGTCAAAAAACAGAGGGGAAGAAAAAAGAGACCACCATGAGATTTCTTCTCAACATAATTTCCCCTTCACCCTTTTTTCTTAGCATTGATTCCTACCTTTCTTCTCGAAACATTTACATCCTTCTTTTGCAAGTTAACAAATAATAAAACCTAAAATTAAAATAAAAAGATAGAAGAAAAACATCAGAACCCCCTGCAAGAGGGAGAGACAAAGAAACAATCACGGGAGCAAGAACCCAACTCCATCCCAGTCGTCCATCAAACTGCTGGAAGGGTCTCATACCGCTACGTGTATTCATCATCCCCGAACTCGTCGAACAAACCACCGTCAAACACCACCACCTCTTCCTCCTCCGGTGCGAAACTAAACTCCGTCCCACCATAACAATTGGGGATCTCGTCCTCAAAACCCCAGATTTGGCTGAACCCATCAACCTCTAGAGCCCCGACGACTTCCTCCAACGTCGGAGGGAGGCCGAGCTCGTCGTCAAAGGCCTCCAGAAGGAAACCCAACTCGGGTTGGCCAAGGTCTTCAGGTGGGACCTCAAAAATTGCCGGTGCATGAGAGGAGAGAGCTATCTCTTCCTCAAGGTTGCGCATGACAGAGGCGAGGTGCGGCGGCATCAGGGTTGCGGTCGTCAGAGACATCAAGAAGATCGAGGACGTCGTCAAGATCGGTACGGATGCGCTTGAGGTCCGGCGAAGAGTAGCCGTCGAGGGCATCATCGTCGCGGTCGCGAGGAGGGGGGAAGGAGGAGGTGGTCGTCCATTGAGGGACAAAATAGAAACAGTAGAAAACGAAAAGGAGCGTGAGGGCGTTTTAGGATGAAATGTTCAAATGCGGTTGGGGATAGCTGGGTGGCTTTTTTGTTAATTTATTATCTTTAATTATTGCTATATTTGCATTGTCTGCTCCCTCGTGCTCATTTTGTATCAACACCCGCGCATATCTCACTGGCAAAAGCAGGAACACATCAACAAATTTTGCAATACAGCTAGCAAGCACTACTGGGGATTCTCTTTCTAATTACACTTGTCAGAAGGCTGAGTTGACAACACAGCGAAATGGGGACATTGTGAAATACGTGAGGCGGCAGTGCGTAAGAAACGGAAAGGGCGTGCAAGGCCGTGGCATGCAATGGGTGAAAAACCCACTTTTAAAGAAGGTATATAGATTATTTATTTAGTAACCTCTAGTTGACTGTAGCTGGCTTTTATTACCCTTTGCGATGAAAAAAAAGTAAAAACACCTCTAGCCAGATGAGCTTTTTGTTTCTACGCACTCCGCTTTGCTGAGAACTCTTTAGTACTTACCCCTCCCTCGCTTGTGGATCGTGTTTTCTTCTGGTATTTTAGAGTTATGTTGTAACACTCTAACGTAGTCTAATATCAAAAACTCACAAATGTGAGAATTAGTTATAAGTTGTGGAGATTATATTTGACAACTTGAATTTAAACATTTTAGGTGGCTATCAACCAACGGATCTATTGAGCTTAAATCAAATAAATTGTTAGCTAAGTCTCGGATGTTATATGTGTGATCTATAGTGTGGTGTTCTACATTGTCGGGATGGCGTTAAGAGTTTTATTTTGAGAAAATATCGGCTTTAAGAGACTGAGTAATGGTTGATGGAGGCGTTTAACATGTAATTTCATGTAGCTTAGCCGTGTATTCCTTTTTTTTCCTATATACATCTCTCGTTGTTTCATTTCTTTCACTCCCTCTCATCCGAAAATTTAAAGTTCGATATTCTCTTGGATTCGATTCGATTAAATTAATGTCGATTTGGATTTGATCTGAAAATAAACGAACCAAATATAAACACATGTTTAGGCTTGATTATATAAACGAACTGAACTCGAAAATGGTAAGATCGCTTATGTTCGCTTCGTTTACACCCCTGATGTCATCTACTCATAGTTTTGTATATCATATGAAAAAATGATCAGAAGATTATAAGGATGAGACAATTGTGGAATCTCATAGCTTCCACGAGTTTGTTAATGCTTCGTCCTTATCAGACCACATCACATTATAGTCGACTCACCCTCCATGAGGAGGAGATGGATCCTCTGTTGTAGTCATTGCTGCAGCATGCTCTACAGTAGCGGCTTGAGCCGCTCGATCTTGATCGAGCGGTTCGCACGAAATCACACAGTACGGGCCCTCAAAAAAATTATTTCGTGTGAACCGTTCGATCAAGATCGAGCGGCTCCAGTCGCTATTGCGGAGCCTGCTGCAGCAACGGCTACAGCAAAGGACCCATTCTACCATGAGGACTATGCATGGGGAAGTCTCGTTCTTACTGATCGACCAATCATAAGTCTAAATAATGCATTGGGTTTCGTCGTCTATCTCAAGTGAATTCCCTTAGTTTCATGCATTAAAATCCTAACACCTCTTGTTGTGGAATCAAAATCTAATGGGCTTTGCCTCTGCTCTAGAAAAATATGGCAGCATTGGGAATTTTGGTTATTTTATATAGATGGAGTTATGACTTAAAAATAATAATAACGCAGTTATGGCTTCAAAGAAAAATAACAGACTTACGTTAGATACTGCTTTTTTTAATAACTTCATCAAATTTTTGAGGTGGAAATTAAGATATTCCCCAATATGATGCAATACTGTTGCGACAATTTTGACTTATTTCTGGCGTGATAAGAAGGACACACATTTATACTTTAACAATAGATCTATCTCGGTAATTTATTGATAAATTATACTAATTTCGCAATCACATCACTCCTCCATATTAAGCGGAAAAGGACGGAATAATATAATTATTCCTTCCGATAAAAAACTAAAATATAATTCCAATAAAATACCTCTCCATCGGGTCCACCGCACCACTAAGGATAGAACACAATGTCGACACCATGGTTCATTTAAAAAAAATACGAATAATAAAATAATATTCTCATGTAATATTTATGTTAGGATTTTATCAGTTGTGTCTCTCAAAGATATTGCAATATCAGTTATGTCCCTCTCTTTTTGAGAATATCAGATGTGCCTCCGACTTCTTGTCGTTCTATCACTTGTGCCCCTCCGTTACTTTGACCATCAATAAGTTAAATTTAACCATAATTTAATCAAACTATGGTGTAGTTAAGAGGGGCAAATCCGGAAAAAAAATCCCCATCTCCCTCCTTCTCATCGTCCAATCATTCCTCCTCCTCCTACCACCTGCTCCTCCATCCTCTTCTCTTCAGTCGTTCACCATCAACAACAACATGTTGACGACGAGGCAGCGGTTCTTGGTTGTTGCATAGAGGTTCTACTCCAAATCAAAGGTGGCAAATCTAGAGATGGTCATGCGAAGGTAGTATCCTGATGCGTGAGAGGGGTGGAGAGACATGAAGCTGGTTCGGGGGAGTCAAAGTGGGGAGGCATGGGGCGGAGGAGGATGGGGAATGGGGAAGGAGAAACTAGCAGTGGAGGAGGGTACAGGGGAGGAGCATCGAGCAGAGGAGGAGGAGGGGGTGTAGGGAGGATCAACGGGTGGAGGAGGGTGGGGGTCAACGGGCGGAGGAGGAAGGGGGTGCGGGAGGGGCAACGAGCAGAGGAGGAGAAGGATGATGCAGGGGGAGGAGCAGACAATGGAGAAGGAGGAGGAGGGGACGTGAGAAGTAGTAGCGGGTAGAGGAGGAGGCGGGGGACGCGGAGAGGATCAGCGGGCGAAGGAGGAGGAGAACGCAAGGGGGGGCGAGGGAGGAGCACCGAGCAGAGGAATGGGGGGGAGGATCAACGGCCGGAGGAGAAGGAAAGGGTGCATGGGAGGATCGTCTGAAAGGCTGGTGGCGGAGGGGGACGGAGAGGTGCGTGGGTAGAGGGGGAGGAAGAGGCCAAGGACAGAGGGGGACGGGGAGGCACGTGGGCCGAGGGGAGGATTGAGGTAAGGAGCTCAGAGTGGAGGAGGAGGCATGGGAGTCAGAGGGAGGGGAGGAGGAGGCTGTGACGGAGGAGGAGGAGGAGGTTAGGGATGGAGGCTAGGGATAGAGAAGGTTGGGAAGGAGGGGGAGGACAACGAGGTTGGGGCGAGGGAAGGAAGAGGATGAGGACGATGAGGTCGGGGTGGAAGAAAGGGGGAGGAGGTGGTAGTGGTGGCGGCGATCGGAGGTGGAGGCTGGGGGCAGAGGAGGTGGCTGCAATGGGGAGGAGAGGAAGACGAAGGGGATGACTTTTCAACCCTCTTTTTTCTATTTAGTTCCTTATGTATCCTTTAAGTTAACATATGTTCGTGTTGGCTATGGACGACCACTAACTCGAGGGCACAAGTGATAGAACAACAAGAAGTCATGGGCACAACTGATATTCCCAAAAAGGGAGGGGCATAACTGACATTGCAACATCTCAGAGGGGCACAACTGATAAAAACCCTTTATATTATAATAAAACAAGGTTTTTTATCAGTTGTGTCCTCTCTGAGCTATTGCAATATCAATTATGCCCCTCCTGATTTGGAATATCAGTTGTGCCTCCGACTTCTTATCGTTCTATCACTTATGTCCCTCGGGATAGTTGTCGTCCATCCCTAACACAAATGAGCATTAACTTCGGAGACAAAAAGGGAACTAAATTTAAAAAATAGGTTGAAAGGACCCCCACCCCTGCTCCGATGTCTCCCCTCCTCCAACTCCACATCCACCTCCGCCCCATGCTCCTCCTCCTCCTCCCACTCCCCAGCCCCATCCTCCTCCTCCGTCTCCCTAGCCACCCTGCTCCCTGCTCTTCTCCTCCACCCTCTCCAATCTAACCTCAAACACGACCTCCACCATCTCCCAAGTGAAGTGCCTTGTTGGTCGTCATTTCAATGATAATTCATTCCAAGAAGATCAATGTATTGCCTCTCGACTCCGACTTGGCCCCTCGACTCCAACCTGACCCTCCTCTCCCCTCCTCCGCTCTCTTCCTCACCCCTCGACTTTGACATGACCCACTTCTTTGAAGCCCCTAAAGGCATCTCCCCTCTTTGGCACTAAAATATCCGAGAAAGCCACCCTCGCCCCTCCTCTCGACGATGGGAGCGTGTATGACCTCATGGTGAGATTTACAGCTCCGAAGGGCTCCACTTCCTCGAGCGTAAGTAGACCAGATGTGCCTGATGCACAGAGATTTCCGTTGGGAGAAGCTGCCAGTGACTGGGATGTGTCGAAGGAGGAGGTGGATAAGGTGATGCAGTGGCTGATGGATGTTGTGAGGTTGGATGCCTCCTCCAGTGAAGGCGACAACAAAGAGGGCAATGATGTAAGGAAGGGACTCCTCTGCAACCCCCCCCCCCTCTCCCCCCCCCAAATAGAGTGCTTGCTCGACTCGAAGGTGTTTGTCTTGATCCTGCACCTTCAAGCTCAAGGTCTTCTGACGGAGGGGCCTCTCTGAAGGTTTCCGCATTTGTCTCCGACAAGGTGAAGGAGATCCCTTCGTTGTTGTCATCGAAGGTCGCGTGCGACGAAAGAGGATGTTTCGAAGGAGGAAGATGGGTCGTGGGAGTGTTTGGACAATTATACCCCTCTTAACCTCATCATGGTTTGAAAATATCATGGGTTAAGTTCAATTTATTGACGACTAAAGTAACGGAGTTGCATAATTGATAGAACGATAAGAAGTAAGAGGCACAATCGATATTCAAAAAAGAAAAGAATATAACTGATATTGCAATATCTTATAGAAGTACAACTGAAAAAATCCATAAAATAAACGTTGGAATAAGAAAGCATGTTACTCCTAACACGTGCTTGTTTGCGATTTTGGTGAAATTATGGAAGACAGACAATTCGTTTGACAAGTTGTCATATAAATATTCACATATATTAATAGCTGCAACAATCATTTGCCTTAGATGCGTCCAACATGTGTCTTTATTTTTTTGGTAGAGTTTCTGTTACCCTTTTCCCATGCAAAAAAATTGACAAAAGCCGAGATTTGGTCATCGGCAAGGCGGGTTGCTGTCGTTCACAAAGGTCTAGAAAGCTTGGAAGCCACAAAATCATACAAGATCTTGTTGTGGGCTTGGATCCTCAAACAGCAGGGGTGATGTAATATTATGTATTTATTTTGCTATCTTGATTCCAAAATTTAATTTTATATATTGAATCTTAGATTAATGCTTTACATATCGTTCAAATTTCGTTCGAATCAGAACTTATTTGCTATTTTATCTTAATGGTCACAACTTAAATTCCATTTAAAAATAATCGGATCTTTACCCATTAAGATAAGGGTTTTTATCAATTGTGCTCCTACGAGATATTGCAGTTTCAGTCATGCCCCTCCCTTTTTGAGAAGACTAACTTGTGCCCCCTACTTCTTGCCATTCTATCACATATGCCCTTCGAGTTAGTGATCGTCAGTACAACACAAATAGACATTAACTATAGGGATACAAGGGGAATTAAATTTAAAAAAGAGTGGAGGAAAATTGTCCCGTCCTCTTCCTCCTCCTCACCTATTTTCTTCCTCTCCCCTTGTTGGACATGAGAGCCCACGATGATCCATTATGTAATAAATATTATTGCAAATATCATTCCCTAATCTGAAATGAAGAATAACTAATTTGCATAATAGGTCTCTTAGTAAAAATTATGTACCATGGTCATCTTAATGATCATACAGCTGTTGATTCAATTATTGAATCATAGAGGCTGGTGGTTGGATGAATATCTAAAAAGTTAGATTGATGACTTATAAAGCACCGTCAAATGATTGGTAAGAGATGATATCCATCTTGAGTAGGAGATGTCAATCCTTTCTCATTGAGCTGATATCTAACCGACCTCTTGATGCATGTCCTCTGCATATGAATAGAGATTCAGAGGTATTAGATAAGTTAGGTCAAAGAGTTGACTTAATGAGATCGAGATAACCAAAGATCTATGTCATATGTTGTCACGATATAGGCACACATACTCTGAGATATTGCAGTTTAAGTCATGATCCTCTCATTTTGAGAATATCAGTTTGTGTCCTCTACTTCTTGTCGTTCTATCATATGTGTTCCTTGAGTTAGTGATCGTCCATACTCAACATAAACATACATTGATTATAGGGACACAAGGAGAACTAAAGTTTGAAAAAGAGTGCAGGAAAATTATCCCCATCCTCTTCCTCCTCCTCCCATATTTTCTTCCTCTTCCTCCCCTTCTCTTCCTCATCCCTAGCCTCATGCTCCTCCGCCGCCTCCTCCCCTTGCCCCCAGCTCCTCCCTCCATCCCTTGCTCCTCCACTTGCCCTCGCGTCTCTGCCCTTGCTCCTCCTCTGCTACCTCCCTTGCACTGAGAACGTCTCTCTCACCCCCATCGCCCCATGTCGCCTCCTCCATAGACCACCTTCAGTCCCGCCACCTCCTCCCAAACCTGCCCCTGTACCTCCTCCACCTCCCCATGTTGCCTCCTCCACCGACCACCTCCTCTTCCCAGTCTTGCCACCTCATCCCAAGCCCGCCCTTGCACCTCCTCCTCCACCCTCCTCCCCAGCCCATACCCTCCAGCTCCTCCTTCTGTCCTTTCCTCCCCAGCCCGATCCCCTCCATCCACTCCTCATCCGCTGCCCCTCCTCAACCCCCTCCTCCCCAGCCCCGCCCTCCGACCCTCCACCAACCACCTCCTCCTCCAACTAACCTCCTCCTCCTCCTCCTCCTCCGTCACCGCCCCTCTCATGTTGCCTCCTCCACCGGCCACCTCCTCTTCCTAGTCTTGCCACCTCATCCCAAGCTCGCCCCTGAACCTCCTCTACCGCCCTCCTCCCAAGCCCACCCCCTCCAGCTCCTCCTTCTGCCCCTTCCTCCCTAGCCCGACCCCCTCCATCCACTCCTCCTCCTCCGCCCCTCCTCAACCCACTCCTCCCCAGCCCCGCCCTCCGACCCTCCACCAACCACCTCCTCCATCCCCAACCTCCTCCTCGTCGTCGTTCGCCCCTCCCCTTCTAGACTCCTCTGTCTCCTCTAGATCTCCATCTCCATCTTCTTTCCAAATCTCCTGTGACAGATCTCAAATCAACCCTAGCAAACTCATGCCGACCTCCATCATCTTGTTCACCTTCCATCTTCATCAGTTGAAACCCCAATCTCCACAATTAATCCCAATCAAACCCCATCGAAGATGCATGCAATCCCAACCATGACCCCCAATTCAATTTCCAAATCTTTTTGAGTTCTCAATCAGAATCCAAATCAACATCCTTCAAAAACCATCAAGAACCCACCTTACTTCTTACAACTCCAACTCCATATCGACACCTTCCCATTTCGTCCCCTCTCCACTGCAACAAGGGACAACTCTCATGAACCTTCATCTTCATTTGCCATTCTCCGCCATCATCACCCCTAAACGACGAGAAAGCGAGAGCCGAGATCCAAGGCTGATGACAATAGCCTTGTCGACCTCCAATGACGACCACTCCATGCATGATTCATGTAGGCACCCCCTCCGTGCTTCGTCATCAAAGGCCCACGCGTAGAAGGCATCGAGGTCGGAGAGATCAAAGGGGTGGACGAGGAGGTGCGGGCTTTTCTTCCATATATGCCCTCTCTTAACTACACCATGATTTGATTATACCATGGTTAAGTTCAACTTATTGACAACCAAAGTAATGAAAGGGTACAAATGATAGAACGACAAGAAGTTGGGGGCATGACTGATATTCCAAAAAAAGAGGAGTATAACTCATATTGCAATATCTTGGAGAGCACAACTAGTAAAACCCCTTAGATAAAATAGCAAATGAGCTCGAATTTGAGCGAAATTCAGAGAATATATAAAGCATTAATCTAATATTCAATCTATAAAGTTGGATTTTAGAATCAAAATCATAAAAAAATTTAATAAAGATGACTAACACCTCGATTGTAACTCTATTTACAATAGACGATGCCATGCAGCGAGATGTTAGCCGTCATATCCCAACTTCCCTTCGTCCTAACATATTAAAAAAACCTCAGTTCTTATATCTAGAGAGTTTGAATTTGTAATCACTAATCAACATGGATCGATCATTGATAATGAATTAATGCATTTAGACATGGAGTAGAACAAAAAGATGGGACGTTGAAACCCCTTCTAACAAGAGACCTATCAGTACAAGTCAGCTTCACACCTTTGTGATTTCAGTGCGATACGAATATTGACGGATATGAAAATGATGTTACCATATCCTTGAAAATCGGATACGGAAGTAGAAAGGCTACTAAGTGGATATGAAAAGTATCTGAAATACTCAATAGATTAGCTTAAATACACTATATTAAATGGTTTTCTTGATAAAAATAAATTATTGAAAACATATTTATTTCACAAGTGTTACAAATTACGTTACATATAGTTAAAAATTAATTGCAATTATATTTGATATTGAAACCATATATAAAGATGTTGATACAGATATTTGTGGATATCGAAATGATATCTATATTCATATCAATTTTAAAACGGAAACATAGATGCCGATATCAAAATCAGTATAAAACAGATACAATATCGTATTGGTTTACATCCCATCTTCCGAGCCTCATTGACTAACTGGAAATTTTATCGAGCTCATTATGTATTCATATTGTTAATTTTTACAGATAAATTGGTGGGAGATGAGCAACAATTTTCGCCACCAATTCCTTTTGGATGACAAATCTAATTCTTCGAAACACAATATCCACATACCTGGGAATCCTAATGTTACTATGCATAATTTTTTGAATCATCTTGAGGAGCTCTACCGCTTCAATTGCCAAGAATCCAAAAATATCAAAATCGGAAGAAATGTTGAAGAACATTATTGCATATTCCACGGGAGTTTTCCCCCAAAGGGAGATGACTTTGCAAAATATTACTCAGAATGGATACGGTTAGAAAATAATCCCAGAATAGGCATATATCGGTGAACCGTTTGCCTTATCGTGCGCGACAAATCGTTTGTCGTGCCACGTGGACGGCTACAACATGCATCTACGTTGAAAATCGAGATTCCTGACCCCCTCCTGTAAGTTCATATTGTAGGTGAAATTTAAGATATATTTATTATAAATATATAAATATAAGGAGGGTTAGATAATACCGGATTTGATGAGACGAACCAACTTGCCGAGGCGTGTAAAAGCACTAACCTTAAGAATAGATTTGTACCCCCACTGAGATTCCGATGGTGCAATCGGTATTGGTACGACTACTCTCCAGGATACAACGGCGAGATCTCAATGGGCGTGCACGCGCCAACATCAAGATTGTTGAGCAACAATAGACCGTTCCTTCAATCTCACGACACAAGAATAACACACGAGACACAAAGAGAGAATAAATCAGGGAACTTTCTCTCTTTCTCTCGATATGTAATGGCAGTACCCTGTATACTATTCTATATATTTTCTTCGGCGAAGAGAAGATACATATATAGGAAAATCAAAGGTAATGTTAGATGAAATCAATTTAATATTTGAATTAAATCACTTTTTAATACCATGTTAAAAGTGATACGTTGCAAATAAAACGTCAATTGACGTTTGGTTGCAAATATAAAAACAAGTAACGTATCAAATGTAAGTGGATATAAAATAATCAACAATAAACCTCCAAATTAATATTTCAATTAAAATACCTAATTTAAAGGTGATAACCATTGCAATCGTAACGTCAACTGACGTTTGGATTCTGCAAATCAAATAGCCAATAATGGATTTGAATTTAAGTAATGTATAATCATTTTGCATGATAAATAATAATAATGGCCATGCAATAAAAAGATATTTGAAAGGAAGTAAAATGTATTTAAAATAAATGGTAAAATACCAACAATCCTCCACTATTTTAAATACACTTTTTTTTGAATTATCTCTTTTCATCCCCAACAATTTCAAAAAAAAAATTAAGAATTATAAATATTAAAATAGGAACAAGAAATTCGAAGATGACACTTGAAGGAACTCAAAATGTAATGCATAAGACTTGGTGTCTTATCGACTATGAACCAAGACATAGAGAATATGAATATAGTTTCTAAAGGTTGATGGAATAATAATTCCTATGAACCAATCCTTTATTTGTGAAACCATTGACTCATATCTCACACTACATTTTTTTATCTTTGTTGCTCATGTGGGTTGACACGTTTCGGCCATGCATCTACCTGGATTTTCATGAGTGTTTTAGAGATTTTGCCCAAAAATCTCATAGGAAGCGACCTCACCTCCACACCCATATAGGTGGATCATCATCAAGTGTATACTTCTTTTATACACCACCCAATTTAGGCTATGACGTCCATTAAGAACTATTATGTTCAACCTCACGATATTGATACTATCGTGTTGTACACCATAGGAATAGGGAATAATTGATAGTATCCTCTAAGTCGTCTAGTGACTTGTTTATCACATATGAACCTCCTTCCCGGGATCTCCGTTCATGAAGGTCGGGTTTCCTTCACTTCGACTATTTATTTGGGCACAATCCCATTCCTCTCGATGTAATCTCCACAAACTTTTTGCAAAGTGGTTTAGTCAGAGGATCAACCAAATTCCACTCTGACTTCACATAATCCATGGATATGATGCTATAAGATGTCTCACAATATTGTCTTTCAGGAGAATATGCCTGGAAAATATGTCTGCTTCTCCGATTATAAAATATTTTTAGCAGTATGGCTTCACAATAGAAATATTCATGGCATTAGCTTCATCAAAATGGAAAGATCTGTTGCGAAGTTTTTCAACCACATCCTTAGAATATGCCTTCTCTAACGCAATGAAATCGGATTCATTATAGATCAAGCAATGTATGCTCGCATGGTTGATTTCCCAAAAAATTAACTCCTCTGATGGAAGTAAGAACATATCAACTAGTATTTTTCAACTTATCTCAATCAAGGATTGAATTTGCATCACAATATCCTTCGACAACGGTAGAATCTCCATAAAATATTAAATAATATCATGTCTCTTCTTTGAGATATTAAATCATTCAAAATAGAGCATCTCACTTCTCTCTTTTGAGTATACCTGCATAACTTTCCAAAAACATATGCAACATCTTGTCTAAAATAATTTATCAAGCCTATAAGACCATAACAAATGTGCATACTTGATTTGAATATGCCGTCACCGTTATTAATCAGTGGATTTATAGCTATTAAATTACTTATCACCTTGCATTCAAATGAAGAAGATCCTTTATTTTTGATATCTCCAATGAATGGAAGGATAAGTGTAACAAGGCTCATAGAAACCAATTCAATTACCATATTAATATGATAATGACGTTGGATAAAAAAACAATAACATTCTCCAAAAGAAAATGAATGGTCTCAATAACCACCATAGATTTGGAAAAAAATCATATTCGTGCACTTATTGTCTTTATTATTGTGAGAGCAACACCATTAAATACTAATACTTCATTTCTAATCTTTGGTCAAATTCCAGTGCATAACAATATAAATAAAGACCAAACATTAAACAGATTAAACTATTCTTGATATTTGTAAGTATTTTAAAACAAATGATAATATATCAACAAGAGTATTATAAACATATCCGAAGATCAAATGCGGCACATTTTGTAATATATGCTACCTTTTCTTATGCTCAATAAGTGAGATATTGGTTAAACACCCCCACACTTTCGGATACTTCAAACTAGATATTTTTAGATTATAGCTAGGCCATTCAATCAAAAAGAATATTCCATCAACATTTCTCTTTCACTAACATTATAGGGAATTAGAAAATTACTCAATTACGACTATATCTAAGAGATGATATTCGGATAAAAGAAACAAAGAATCCTCTAAATCTATTCTTAAGATTGTAGGTGAAATTTAAGATATATTTATTATAAATATATAAATATAAGGAGGGTTAGATAATACCGGATTTGATGAGACGAACCAACTTGCCGAGGCGTACAAAAGCACTGACCTTAAGAATAGATTCGTACCCCCACGGAGATTCCGATGGTGTAATCGGTATTGGTACGACTACTCTCCAAGATACAACGACGATATCTCAATGGACGTGCACGCGCCAACATCAAGATCGTTGAGTAACAATAGACCGTTCTTTCAATCTCACGACACAAGAATAACACACGAGACACAAAGAGAGAATAAATCAGGGAAATTTCTCTCTTTCTCTCGATATATAATGGCAGTACTATGTATACTATTCTATATATTTTCTTCGGCGAAGAAAAGATACATATATAGGAAAATCAAAGGTAACGTTAGATGAAATCAATTTAATATTTGAATTAAATCACTTTTTAATACCATGTTAAAAATGATACGTTGCAAATAAAGCGTCAATTGACGTTTGGTTGCAAATATAAAAACAAGTAACGTATCAAATGTAAGTGGATATAAAATAATCAACAATAAACCTCCAAATTAATATTTCAATTAAAATACCTAATTTAAAGGTGATAACCATTGCAATCTTAACGTCAATTGACGTTTGGATTATGCAAATCAAATAGACAATAATGGATCTGAATTTAAGTAATGTATAATCATTTTGCATGATAAATAATAATAATGACCATGCAATAAAAAGATATTTGAAAGGAAGTAAAATGTATTTAAAATAAATGGTAAATACCAACACATATGACACGATAAACCGTTTGCCACACCACAACAAATGGATTGTCGATATATACTTGTTTTGAGCAATATTTTCACGCATTCAGATAAACTGATTCCACGGAGAGTCTCTCCCATTGTCCCATTGCTACTCATAAAAAAGACAACAATAATAATTAAATAATTTTGCCATCGCAGAATGCCGTATTACATACATCAAATTATAAAAAATGATCACGATTAGTGAACATGGTCCGTACATAAATGACAAAGACAACTCTGTCCTCCCTTTTATTTATCTCTTTGTACTATTTGGATGAATGGGTTATAAAAAAAACATTGCTTCACTTGTTGCGTGAGGAATTTCGTGCATTCGCATGATAATGGACTTCAACATTAAACGTGTATATAAAGTCTTTAAGGCACTTCTTATTATCATTGGCTCATTGCATCGTAAAGCATACTCTTGCTCAAAAGGACCTTACATCAAATGAAATACTTTCATTAAATTTTTAAGAATCGAGAATGAAGTTTTCAATTTTCATTGCGGATATTTGTACGCGAATCAAGATTGAGGAAAAGAATTTTGTCAATCTCTTTTGGATGACAAATCCAATTTTTTGAAACACTACTACAAGAAAAATGATCTAAGGTAACGAATAATTTAATATTCGTTGTCATATCTTTCACAATTAAATATATAACAACGAATATTATTCGTTGCTTACTTCTTTAAATTCGCAACGAATAAAGGTACTCATTGTCATATTCCTCGCAACGAATTATATAACAACGATTATTCGATGCCGTTTACTTCTAATCGTTGTTAAATTTGACAACGATTAGTGTGAATTTTAAGAATAATTCAACAAAAAAAATCATCGCTATATGGACCTTTAACAACGAATATGATATTCTTTGCTAATTACAAGTACGAAATATGATTTGGCAACGAATAATATTTGTTGTTATATCTTTAACATCGGGAGATATGGCAATGAATATTCAAATTATTCGTTGCCTTAGGTCCAGTTTATTATAGTGCACAACATTCACATATCTGGAAATCATAACATTACTATGCATAAATTTTTGAACCATATTGATGATCTTTACCGCTTCAGTTGTCAAGAATCCAAATGTATTAAAATTGAAAGGATGATAACATTCTAATTTAATATATCCAAGGAGTATATTTAGTCGTGGATTAGCATGCATGTTCAAACGATTTTTAGTGTTTGAAAATGCCGATTTTTATACCATGATTGCAAGCACATGGGAGACTATATTCAATCAAATAATATTTATTAAACGAACAAGCCAATAAGTAACGTAAAATGAGTGCAACAACATGCAGTGCAACTTCTATATCAATTTATCAATTAAATGCATGATCCACTTCCTAAAGTTTCGTTAAAAAACTACAAAGAGGATTAATTGTCAAAGAGGAAGTATTAAATCGGGTGATTTATCCTTATCTCTATCTACTTATTAGTCAATCGATCAAGTCAGTACTGACCTGGTTTCTGAGCTAGATTCTAAGTCTCTGTGTGTGTGTGTATATATATATATATATATATATATATTTATAGCCTTTGTTTTCGTTCTCTTTTATTTTCTCTCTATTTATTCTTTTTATGATATTTTTTAATGTTTATTTCATATTTTTATTAATGAAGCACATCTTTACAAAATTAAGACTTGATATTTACATGTATTTGATAGGAATTTTAGCATAAAATGTAACAATAAAGCATATGAATCACGTATTCATCTGCGAATAGGAGAACAATTAGGGTCTGACCGGATGTTCTGGAGTAGATTTTTGCATGAAGAACTAAAACTACATATTTATGTAATTTTTCCCTTTTTTAGCCTGTAACATATATTTAGGAACAAGAAATAAGTGTTCAAGTTTAACGAGATAGCATTTATTGTGTAAGTCATGTTGTTAGATATGTATGCCTTATGTGTTTGGATGTACCATATCATCGTCATTGGACTTTCTAATGCATTAACTGCATTTTAAAAAAAATGCTTTGATAAAGAGCAAATATATAACTCCTGGTTAGTTATCGAAATGAATTCCGTATATGTGTGGATATTCCATTAGGGTTGGCTACTGAGTCACGGTTTGATGAACCAAGATCGGATTTGGTTCGATAAGGGCTTGTGAGTCGGCTCATTAGGCTATTGAGTCGAGCCCGAGTTAGAATTTTGGGCTCGATAGCTTAACGAGCCGAGCTCGAGCCGAGCCTTGATCGGCTCGATAACTCAATAAGAGGCTCGATAAGTAATGTGTATATATATATATATCATTTATATTTATATATATATATATATATTTATATATAATACAAATGAAATAAAAGTAACCCTTTGTAATTTTTCCTCCACTAACTTTGACCCTCCCACAAGTCACGAGTCATGACCCAATTCTCAAATCTCATTCCAGCCCACACATTTGCCCATGCCCAGATATTAGAAAATTAGTATTTTTGTTCTTTTTTATAAGCAAATATAATTTTACAATATATATTATAATTAACATTTTGTATACAACTTGGATAGTGGCCTACTGGTAAGGAACACAATCTAAGATGGAGCAGGTCTCGAATTCGAACTTGCACAAAATACTTTTCCACCAAAAAGTACCCATTTTCCTTAACGAACTCGACTTGGGCTCGAGCCCGGACTAGGCTCGATAAGGAGCTCGGGTTCGATAAAGAGCTCGGCTCGAGCCTTATCGAGCCTGAGCTAGCTCGATAAGAGGCTCGGGCTCGGTCGGGTTGGCTCGGCTCGTTGGATTCGATAGCCATCCCTATATTCCATTCAATCCACTGTCAAGGGCGACATTCAAACGTTGCCATTGATCAGTCAAACACAAGATTCAAATGTTGGCCGTTGCCTCTAACAGTATTTTGAAACGACCATTTAGGGTTCTAGTTCGGCATTCAAACGTCATCCTTCATCGTTGATTAAGGTTGATGCTTGTAAGTTTATGTTGGCGTAGGCTAGGGCGATGAGCTATGTCTTGGCAACGTCAATTATTCGTTGACCTATGCTAGGGCGACGTTTAAATAAAGATAGCATGATGTTTGTAAATGTTGGTTAAGGATCAAGTTCTATTAGTGTATCCAACACGATCTTATGTGACCGATGTGTACTCATTCTCGGATATTCCCTTTTAATGATGGCCAAAGCTGAGGTTAATGGTTGAAGTTAGTATTTCTTGTTCTTGCCTGAGTTTGATTGCTCGAGTGCATATTGTGGAAACTACCGAGAGTTTTTATTTAAAGTTAGTAGTTAAATTGTGGTTGATGTTTTGATGATTAAACATGTATGTAAATATGCGCGTGCGTTTATGAACTCTTAGAATATTATGAATAAGTATGTAAATGATGAGCTTGTGAAATGAATAACTGTAACGTCCCGTGCTTAGGTTTCCGGTCCATTATCGAGGAAAACTGGCCCTGACAACTTTTTAGATTCGAGCCTAATTGGACCCGTTGACAACCACCCAAAATGCTTAAGTCCAAGTTGTCAAGTAGTAGTCCCCACCACTTATAAACCACACCCACACTTCGTGAGTTTTAGGTATGTGGCACTTTGTTGGGGTTGGGGTGTTACAACCTCCCCCACTTATATTCGCAACGTCCTCGTTGCAACATGGTCCATTATTTATTCCCAATGGCAGTGGCGGTTGCACGTTCCGGGTAGCCATTTCCTCCAACCTCTTTGTAGGGGCGGCTCTACCTCTCGGGTAGCCCTTTCCACTATCAGAGGGAAATTGGCTCTGATACCATTTGTAACGTCCTGGGCTTAGGTCCTTGGTCCGTTATCGAGGAAAACTGGCCCTGACAACTTAGTTCGAGCCCAATTGGACCCGTTGATAACCACCCAAAATGCTTAAGCTCAAGTTGTAAAGTAATAGTCCCCACCACTTATAAACCACACCCACACTTCGTGAGTTTTAAGTATGGCACTAAGGTTGGGGTGTTACAATGACACTACTACAACGTAGGAATTGCATTCAACCTAGAATACCATCTATAATTGTATGCTTTATGATAGTGAACACGTAGTTAGAAAAATAATAAATTATGGAACATGGATATCTCTCAATTGAGATGGAATAAATTAGTTATGTCAAACTCTACGAGGAGTTTTCATGGATGGACAAGAGGTGGGGGGACAGTTTAAGATCATATATTTGTAATATTGATAGAGAGAAAGATGTGTTAATATTATGATGTGTGTCAACTTTCTCACATGTCTTCCTTATTTAACAAGTGGGAATATCCCAAGGAGAATTAGATAATATGGAATGCTTAGGCACTCCTTGAAAAAATCAACTTACCATGTTCTTTACCTAGACATAGAAAGCTAAGTAGTGCTAGCTAAGGCTTAGACCTTTTGAGGGACAAGAGATGAGGGGGATAAAAGATAAAGTAATCATGTTATATTGACTCTCTTGGAGAAGTCATCCACGAAGATGGGGATGAACACAACAAAAGAGAGATTAATTCCCGAGTAACGTAGTTCGAAAATATTATTCTTCCATTAAGCCAACAAATTTTTTTTGTCAATACTGTAGGCATATCGCATCAAATTTATGCACTAAATGAGAAACACATGGATGTTATGCGCTTTAGGGTAGCGCATAATTTTTCTATGCTTTCATCCCTATAGCACATCAAATGTATGCGATATGCTCTGCAACTAAAAAAAATAGACAGAACGTTTTGTTGGGACAAGATAAAGAAATGGAACTTGAACCTTAACACATAAGAGAAACGATTTCTATAAATATCTCCACGAATAAGATATGTACCAAAGTTACTCATGTCATGAATAATAGGAATAATTATCCATAAAAAGGCTCCATTGGATTAAAAATAGTACATGTTGGGTACAATACAAATAAATAAGATAGAGTACATTGCCAGATATTATCACATAATACATATTTATCACTTCTTCCTGCATTGATAGGTTGTCTTTCCATATTTAAGATCAATTCCTTTTAATTGCGAACTTCCTATGCCTTCTTCCTCGTCGAAGGAGGGACGGGGGGGGGTGCAGCATATGCATATTGAGCTTCTCCCCCCCTATGTTCCTTGCAGGCGCTTGTGGAGTTGCCATCTCGTCATCTCGAGGTTCAACAATTGATGTGACAAATTGTGTCTCCAAAACAAACTTTGGGACCTCGTCCATATCCTAGTTTATCTGTAACGTCCCGGGCTTAGGTCTCCGGTCCGTTATCGAGGAAAATTGGCCCTGACAACTTTGTTGGGTTCGGGCCCAATTGGACCCATTGACAACCACCCAAAATGCTTAAGACCAAGTTGTCAAGTAATAATCCCCACCACTTATAAGCCACACCCACACTTCGCGAGTTTTAGGTATGGCATTATATTTGGGATGTTACAACCTCCCCCCGCTTATATTCGCAACGTCCTCGTTGCGACAGGGCACATCACTTATTCCCAATGACAGTGACGGCTGCACGCTCCGGGTAGCCTTTTCCTCCAACCTCTTTGTAGGGGCGGCTCCATCTCTCGGGTAGTCCTTTCCACTATCAGAGGGAACATGACTCTGATACAATTTGTAACGTCCCGGGCTTAGGTCCCGGTCCGTTATCGAGGAAAACTGGTCCTGACAACTTTGTTGGGTTCAGGCCCAATTGGACCCGTTGACAACCACCCAAAATGCTTAAGCCCAAGTTGTTAAATAGTAATCCCCACCACTTATATATCACACCCACACTTTGTGAGTTTTAGGTATGGCACTATGTTTGGGATGTTACAATCACACTTCTAGTTTATTTATCTTTTGTTTTATTTAAGGAACTCTTGGACTCATGTCCATATTAATAGAATGGAACTAAAGTTTTTTTAGTTGGTTATTTACTGCTTTTTTATGCTATGATTTATGATTGATGCTATGAGTAACGATCCTGAGATTGTCCACTTTATTATCTCTTCCGCATCATTCTCGGACGATCGGTTCCACATTATCTCCTCCACTTCGACGCCATGTGCAAATTCTTGCTGCCCTCGTCTATGACCTCGTCCATGATCTTGTTGCTGTTGGTTTGCCCTAGCCCGACCTCTTCCTCTACCATGTCTTCTTCCTCTTTCTTAGATATTCTCTTGTTGTGTGTACTCCTCATTCAAGATCATAATATATGCAAATTGAATGGCTAGTAACACTCCATTTCAGACTTGGTCTCCCGTGTTATGTCTCTATACTGGTAGTGGCTTGGATCTCTGCCTCCTAATTCCATGACAAGATCTCATCTTTGCATCTGAAAATTTTAAATAAATGTGAAGTTTTATATTTATAACATAATGAAATCTATTTGAATTATTTAGACTTACATTGTAGGCGAGGATTGTACTCAATCTCTCCGTACATATCTTCTAGTGATATGAAGATACCAATCCATGTAATTCGGAGAGGTGCTAACCCCAATGGATTGGTACATGTGGAGAACTCTGTCATGATGAGACATCCAATCAGTGATGTGATCAACATATTTTTCTCTCCAATCTACATCCACCTTACCCCGCAGATCAATCACATGTAACACCTCATCAGTGTCGTAAGGAGATGGGATACTATGGCATCCACTAAATTAGTGTATGATGCAGTCGAGAAAGTAGTGTTTGACCTCATGGAACTAGTTGAGAGGAACACGTGACGTCCAAACATGTTGACCATTGATGCAATAATGTGGGAGAGCTTCCTAGATGTCTGTCCCATATGACATCCACAAAATCTGCACATAAGTTATTTCAATCACTTCATGGATATTTTAAATAATTAATTTTTAAAAAATGTATACCTGCTCTGGAGATTGCATATTGAATGAGTCATGATATGGTCGAACTGAAGGATATGGTGAGATCCTCAAGCGCATCACGGAAGCGTGGGCATCGTATCGAATACGATGAAGAACGACTAGTCGGACTAGTTATTCTATGCACCGGAAATTATAATTTTTATGTGACGAAACCACATGATCCAAGAACACTTCTCTGATCATTTTGTCTAAACGAAAAACAAGTAATAGGATTACCTCTTGAAGCGTGGTCGTGATCGAGTCTCTAAACGAAGAGACTTCCTGTCTCAAGTTCGATCCGACGGAGGAGACGCTTGCGAGCGTGTTGATGAAACATGTGCTTCTCGCAATCCATGTTGATGATCCAAGAGACGGATCTCCTGATCTCGACACACGAGATCCGACGTCTTCTTCACGAGCGAGGTGCACTGAAGGAGACGGAGATCCACGAGCAGTCTATTCGGCAGCATAATGACGACGCTGCGGCGATGGAGACTCTCTCTAGGGCATACATGGCGGACGACCATATGAGAGAGAGATGGAGACAGGGCGTGTAGAGAGAATACTATCTACAAGGTATCTACTGTTAAGACCCTTACAGATAACTATCTACAAGTCTTAAATTTTGAAGATAAGACTTTGAGATCACTATCTCTAAGTTTCATTCTCTTTGAAGATATTGTTATTTCTGCAATCAAGTGTTTTATCTCCATAGTAGGATTAGTAACAGTTTACTACTCCCAGTGCATGGCAGACATCTGGTTCTTGTACACATCTAGCACACTTAGCTTCTCGTAACCGATGTACAAGTGCAAGCAGTTCTAGCATTCACTTCCTCAACTCTTTGAGGTGCTATCCCTTTAGATAGGTCACTACCACATCTTAAGGGAAGGAAGCCTTTCTTGGAATTTTCCAGAAAATGGAATATGTTCAAGGTGTACGACTATTGTGACAGTACTAATACCTTCTTCTCTTTGCTCATGAACACCTTCAGAACTAAGATCCAAGAGGTATCCTTGAGATCATATCTCGAGTTATGGAACAACTAGATTATAAAACACTTATTATTATCCTTATATCATTTTAAATGATTAGGATATCATCTACATTTAGCACGATGAACACAAAGGCACTTCCACTAAGCTTCACATGGCTCATCAAGATTCTATATGGAATCATAACATTTATAATTTCATCAAATCTTATGGTCCAACTTCAAGAAGCTTATTTGAGTCCATAGATGGATCCCTTAGCTTGCACACCTTTCTTTCCTCAACCATGAAGCCCTGGGGCTACTTCATGTGAATATCCTCAGAGAGGTATTCATAGAGTAATGCAATCTTGACTTACATCTTGAAGATGCAATAGTCAAGTTGTGTATCTAAGGTTAACAATATTCTGATGATTTTAAGCATGTTTACTGGAAAGCAAGTCTCATCGCAAGCGATGTCTTCTTTCTTCATGTGTAGCTCATGGTTACGAACCGTGTTTTGAAGGTCTCTACCTTATCATCAGGTTCTCTTTCTCTTAAAGATCCATTTGCACCTTTACAGGTCTTACCCATATAGGTGGATCCTCAAGGGTCCATATACAACACTTGTATATGAAGTCTACTTTAGACTTTATTGCTAACATCCATATTTTCATGTTATGATCCTCAGGAGTTTCATCACATGAAATCCGATCATTGTCAGACTTAACTGACACATGGAATATATCCTCAAACTCATCTTAAGAGGTATTAGTGTTTCATCTTTAATTGTCCTTTTAGTTTCCAATTTTAGGAGCCTCATTATCATCTCAAGATTAAATGAGTTCCTTTACTTCATTTTTATCTTGATTCTGAAGGGTGTCATCCTTTGAGAATTATATTCTTAAAGATGATATCTTTTAAGAATCTCAAGGTCATTAAGTAGGTATCCAATACCGTCCTTTATTTTCCTAATGAAGTAACACTCTCTGGTGCTCAATTCCAGCTTACTTGCATGAAATCTTATCAAGGATATATAATGTAGTCTCTACTTCATATATACCTGGAAACTTAGAGGAAATTATGCTAAAATTCATCATTGATCAAATCATGTCACACATGATTCAATTGTATCTCCATACAACTCTATTGAGTTTAGCTTTATCAGGAGAAGTGAGATAGAAATGATATTACTTTCTCCATAAGGTATACCATGAATTCATCTAATAGCTACTGATTACCTAGATTAGACCAAATTCATTTCCATCTTCCTTCAGACTTTGGTTCCAAACCAAAATTATGAAATCTTTGAACATTTCAAAGGTTTCTAATGGTGAGGGGAAGAAATCTTATATCACAAATAATCAATAATAGATATCACATATCCATAATGTTTATTTTGATATAGATCCACATACATCAATATGTATTAGATATTGAATACCTCGACATCTTATACCTTTCCCAAAGATGGGTGTATTGGACATTTTACTTTGAATACAATATTCATAAGTATGTAAGTTTTGAAATTTTAGACATTCTAAAGTTTCATCTCTTACCAATCTATTGATCAAATCAACAGATAAATGTCCAAGGTTTGATGCCAGATCATTGTTAAATGATCTTCATTCTCATATTGACCTTTTAAAGATTTAATTTCAATATTAGAAATCTTAAGGAACCATTCATTAATTTTCTAGTTTAGTAGAGTCCACTAGATGCCATACTACTATCTGAAATATATCCGTCAACTTTTTATTGATAGGTTTATTCCAGAATTCATGTTTATTTCCAACACTTGGAAATAAACTATGAGTGTATTCTAATATCCATGTCATAGAGACATTCTCCAAGACTAAGGGCTCCCACTGAAATAATAAAGTATGTATATCCAATAGAGATTATTACAATCAAAATCCATGTAGATGGCTATTAAACATGAAGATCAAATTCTCCTGTCTTCTAAAACATATGCAACCCATTGCAAGTATTGTTAGAAGATTGAGATACAATTATATGACTTTATCTTATTCAATAAACAAGTCAATATCAATGATTTATGTAGATTATTCTGATGCTCTATTCGAGTCCTTCTTTAAGGATTCTAGACAGACTTGATAGTCATACTATTGATGAATCTCGAATTTATCACTCTAAATCTCATTAATTAAGCTCAAATCCCTCAAAATCATCAACATTTCTTCATTTATTTTGCATAATTAGCATTCATGCACGATTTGATAAGAATTTCATTTTAGCACTAATTTCTGCACAAAATAAGAAGCTAAAAATCATAGTCAAAATTGACATGTAAATAGCCGAACTTCCCGGATTTTTAACTCATTCATGCTAACTCCGAATGACCCAAAACCACCTCCACTGTGTACATATCACTAACAAGAATAAATGAAAAATAGAAAAAATCACTAACCCAAATAAGTGGACCAAAAACCCAAACCCTAGATCTAAGATTTCTGGACTAAAACCCTCATATCTTCCCATCCAGTTTCCGTTTTGATCCTACTCACTTTTGAACTAATGCACATTAAATTACCTTTAAAACAAGACCAAGTTCAAGTGAATCGGAGCTCGTATGTGAAAGTTGGGATTTGGGCCTCTTTTGTACATTTTGTATTTTAGCTGACTTTGACCTATTATTTTATGTACTTATTTAACCTATTTTAGTTCATTTCTTTTTCATTTATCTTCTTTGATGAAAGTTTTATTAAAATGCGTAAAAATTCAAATCCAAACCGAGCTTGAAATCAAAGAAACAAATTGAGTCCAACTCTTCACTAACTATCTGTACAAAATTGGTCTTTTTCATGTTTTATTTTATTCCTTTTTTTCTTCATTAATAAAAATCCAAAAAATTAAATTAATGTATAAATATTTATTTTGATTTTACCGTATTTTTTTCGGATTTTTATGTGATTTAAAAATGACAAAAAAATTATAAAACCCAAAAATCAAGGTATTCTATGTACATGGTATACCCCAAAAATATCACTTTATTTAATTGATCCATTTTGGTTTTGATGTCTTCATAAAAGTTGTAGATATCATCGAGACGAGAAATTTTTGTGAAGAAACTTTTTTGATCCGAGTCCGTTTACTATTTAATTTGTATTTTGTAAAGTATTTATTTATCTGATTTTTATGGTGCTGACACGTGACCGCTCCTAGAGCCGCCACGTGTCAGCCTTTTTTTATTATAATTAGTATTTATAAAAAATATATAAAATATATAAAATAAATTAGACAACGTGCGAGACACGTGCCTCCGAGGCACGCGCCAAGCACGTGCGCTGCCCCTTCCTCAAGCACCCGCCACGTGTCCAGGCTAGGATTGTCCGATCTCGGCCGATCGGACGATCCCGGCCTCATCTCCTACATGTCCCTTTCCCAAATCTACCACCGCCTGTTGAAATTGCCGCTGATTTCGCGGCCACCCGTCGTGTATCCCACGATACCACCATCTCTGATTCACCTCCAATCAATCTCCGGTCGCCATCTTCAATCACTAGAACCTCTTATACATGAATCGTATCCCGCGCATCTCGCCAATCAAATTAACCGATGACGACCTATTTCCATCGCCGACTGACTACTCAACCCCTATTTAAACCCAACACCTCCCCAAGCCATTCTTCATCCGCCGATTGAGCTTCGAGAGGTCCGGGGTGACATCCTGGTTCCTCCCTTTCGACGAGATCCAAGGCACGTACAATGCCTTGCCGTAGAATGCCCTGACGACCTGCTTCGCTCCGACCTCGGTCGTAGAGCCAACGACTTCTATCTCTGCCATCTTCTCCGAGAATGCCTTGACTTCACCGCCTCCATCTTCATCGATGTTCTTCATCTCCAGCACGCCATCCTTCAGGCCATCAGAGGCCACCGTCCAAGCACCTCCGTCACCACGCCAGGACCCCTCCCCTCTGGTTTCATCTTCGTCTCTGATCGCCAGGAGCACAATCTCCAGTCGACGCCTCGACACAAGGAGCACGCATCTCAGCACCTCCCAGCCACCGGTCGTCGAACCTTCGCAAGCCCCTCGCCGCCGGGACATCTTCATCGTCGACAGCCGCGGGAGGCGGTACGCTCACCAGCACCACCCTTCCGCCTCTCTCAAGCCACGACCGCGCTGCCCGGCTCCGGAGTCCCGAGACCCCACGCACGTGCGAGGCACGTGCGTCAGGGGGACGTGAGCCATCATAACCTGGGTCACGTGCTCCGCACGTGACCCGTGGGCAAACTACGGAGAAGCCCCAGCCATCTCGCCATTTTACGCAAAGGTCCCCACCGACCAGGTCACGTGCTTCGCACGTATTTTTATATTTATTTTATTTATTAATTTTGTAGAAATACCCATGTATTACTCCTATGTTTTGAACGTCTATAATGCATTATTTTATTTCTAAAAATTGGCATTTTGTTCCATATTTAATTCTCTACGTTAACATATTGTGGATATTTTTGTGATCAATGGTTGATTAATTATTATTTGTTTTGTGGAAAATTGCATATTTTTCCCGTCTCATGCTTTTAAATTTTCCATTGATTAACCGTTGCTCTAAAAATTCCTGAAAAATCACATATTGTAGAATTAATTGTGCTTGACATTGTGCCCAAAAAGAATTGCATTTTCATGCATAATTTGTCCTGTAAAAATCATTTTGCATATTTCAATATTTTGATTTTTATTAGGTATTATATCTCGCATTTTCAAAGTTTAGGATTTTTCTGAGGTCCACTACCTAGTGATAGATCTTAGATAATTTTATTCCTTGAAAATAATTTGATTTAATATTTATTATTATTAAATATTAAAATTCATCCTGTTTGCATTTAAAAATTTATAAAAGAATTCATCTTGCATCCAAAAATTCCAAAAACAATTACAGGCATTCATTTCATCATATTTTTCATCGTGGCCAAGCTTCATATTTTTCGAACATCGTTTGATTGACTTTTACATTTTAATCCTGAAAATAGGCCAGAATTGCATTTTGCATCTTTAATTGCATTAAAAATTACAAAAAAATCGCCTCAAAAACCGCACATGAATTTTGATAGACATAATTCTAGGTTGTTCCTTTTCCTCCTTGTGTACGATCTTGGGACTTGCCCAAGTAAAATAAACATAAAACCGCATTGATTGAAAATTGATTAAATTCTTGTGTGGTTATTTTCTTGACCGATTCCGATTGCCGGCTACAACGAAACGAGAAATATTTTTAAGCGAACGATAAATACATATTTATTCCTTAACACTCACCAATCCAGATTCGTCAGATGGCGCCATTGCCGGGGAGGCAAACGGCTTGGTTTTGTGTTTTGAAAATATTCGTTCGATTTTCCGCATTCGGGTAGTCTGACCCCAAAATTCTTCATTGTAAATTCCATTTTTTCTTTGCATTTATTTTATTTTATTTTCAGCATTTATTTCTCTTATTTTATTTTTGATTTATTTTTGAGACACTCTCTTGCATTCTCTCTCTTATTTTTCTTGCGAGGAACCCGAGGTATGTGGAGCGGTTTTTCGAAACCGAAGCATCTTCACCGACCTTCGAAAAGCCACAATTAATTTAAGATCGAGTCGAGTAGTGAGAGAGCGTACAGTCTAGGATTTTATTTTCTACAAATTTAATTTCTTTAATTAATTTCTCATTTATAGTGGTGTCAGTTTGGACTCTCATGTGTGTAAAGAAGACCTTGAAATTTTTCTGTGGTGTGTCGTGGCCTGTTTCACTCTCCGGTGAGGGTGGGGCCTGACTTGAGTGGCAATTAGGATAGGCCTACACATACGGCTCTCAGAGCATTCTAAATTTTTGATTGTACTCGTAGGATCTAAAGCCACACTATATTTAATTAAGACACACATAGAACGTTCAATTTAGCCAAATTCAATTCAATTCTTCCCCGCTAATAGAACTTTCTGCTAGGTGCGGTTTTTCATCGGCTTGCATTCATTTAGATTAATTTTTCAATTTCTGTATAGCATCCTACATGGAGATTGCGAGGATTCACTGTAAGTCTTCTAACTGAGCATAAAAATCATCATTTTTCACGTGCATCTGCTTTTCCCGAATTTCTCCCTCTTGTTTTGTCACATAATCTTAAAAGGAAATTGGGACTAAACGGTAGACGTGCATTTCTGCTCACTTAATTCTTCAGTGATCGCCTAATTAAAATTGGGACTGCTAAATATAACTGATTTCAAATTAACCCATAAAATCAAGAATTTTTGCGGGAGAGCAATCTCGACCTTAGATTCTTTTATTTTTCTGAGTGAGCGAGAGACGTCACTTAAGGTTAGAGCCCAGCTCCGACATTTTCATTCAGACTACTGATTTTAAAAATGATTAGCTACTTCTCAGTGGGGAATATGGGTAGCCGGTAAACGGTCCGGACTTCCTTAGCAGAGTGGGTGGTTTAAAGGATACTGCGTAAGGCTCCGTCCTTAAGTAACACGAGTAGCCATTTTACGGTCTGTACTTACACCTATACTAGCTGAAAGTAGATGCAACTAGTCGTAGGAATTCGAGACAATCTTTAAGAAAATTTCTGGCACCTACCAGCTCGCTTAATTATTTTCCAAGATTGTCTTGTCACCAATTAAAATTGAAAAGATAATAGCCAAACTCTTACGGCTTCATTATGTTAGTTGGTGAACCCGGGATTTGATTTGTATTTGCATTGGTGTACGTGAACCGATATCGAAGATCAAAAGATGCACATTTGATAAAATTTCTTTTGACTATCCCATGCAATCATCTCTCTCCTTTCTTGATATAACTCTCATCATGAAACTTTTATCCAAAAACTCTCCGCATCCAGATCATGAAAATCGTTGCAAACCCAAACTATCATTCCTTTCAGCTCTTTCAAAAATAGCCGAACATTTATATGAAAATCCATCATAGCTATACTATGAAAATGAATTTGTCTCGGTTAGGCCCAAATCAACTAAATCCTCTTCTTTCAATAATCCTCCAACATTTGCGGGAGACTTTCACCCGCAGATGAATTCGACCCCCTCATTGAATTCCTACTCGAATGATCCGACCGCACATGACCACCTACCATCTTGGACTAAACTGTCTTATTCTCGATTTCTCGCTAATGAACCATTTCAAGATCAAAATACCTTCGAGTCTCATGACTGACCGAGAAACTAAACCCAGATGGAAAGACCCACACTTAATGATCATCAGCGCTGGATTGACCGCAACGATCAAATCTCTATTAACCAACCTGAATATCACTCATTTGATTAGCCTATCCATACAGAGGACCACATGGATGATATCGACACATATGCACCCTGTATGACCCCATTATTTGAGGATACGATCAATCATGACCATAGAAGTAGACTCTACTCAAACCAGGATTACATTCCCGAGTCACGACATGTTGAGTACGAGGCCTACATATTCCTGCAAGATCCTTCCACTAAGCAGACTCCTTCCATAATTTTTAAGGAGAAAATTTTAGAAAATAATGATCATATATCGGATATTATCAAGAAATTTTCCTCTCAGCACATACAGGAAAATGGCAGATGAAATGATTGAATTTCAAATGCTAAAACACACACCAACTGCTCACATGATTGATCATGAACAGAATTTTGAGAATGATATTTCGAGGATAAATACAAGATTCGAATTAATGGAGGATAGATTTCAAAAATTTGTCGACCGACTAATTTCACTCTTTGGGAGCTCAGACATAAAAATAAATGAGGAATTCATTGGATCTCATGCTGAAAATTTTGAGGATATTCGGAAACCTAGAGATGATTCTGACAGCGACCCCTCTGCATATTACTCCCCTAGGAAGGACTATGCTTTTGACTCTTACTCTGAATATCAAGATCCCTTCTCATCTACGGAATACACCACATCACCACACCATACAGAAAATACCAAAAAATTGGAAAATTAAAAAACACCAAAAAATCAAAAATCCAGAAAAATTCATAAAAATCGAGACTAAAGAAGATATGAAGAATTTGGATCCTACTTTACGAGAAGCAATGGAAAAAAATTGATGTTTAAACTTCCCTTTATACAGACCATTGAACACTTCCCCGACCTTAAAGGATTTGTAATGGACAAATTAATGACGAAAAAGTCGGACAGGATAAGAACAAAGATTGAAAGTCATATGTTGTCAATGGCCTCCTCCTTGGGGTTGAGGAGAAAAACCAAGAGCCGCATAGTGAAGCGGTTGCCTAGATTTGACTATAGAGTCAAAGACACAATTTTCACCCATGCTCAGATTGATGACGATTCACCGATCAATATCCTCCCGACCTCTGTATTTCACGAACTCAAACTCGGACCGATCAAGAAGATACGAGAGATTGTTCAACAGGTTGACCGATCAATGAAGCGGCCAAGAGGAATCATTTCTGTCATCATGATATTCCAAGGTGCCCTCCGAATCTTTATTCCGAGGACCTGCATCAAGAGGTCGGTCGTATATTCGCTTAATTGAGAAAGGATTGTCATCTCCTATTTAGGTTGGATATCATCTCTTAACAATCATTTGACGGTTCTTGATGAGTCCTCAATCTAACCCTTTAGATATTCATCCAAGCACCACCCTCTATGATTCAATTATTGAATCAACAGCTGTATGATTATTAAGATGGCCATGGTACATAACCCTAATTGTACTAAGGGACCTATTATGCAAATTAGATATTCTTTATTTCAGGTCAGAGAATGATTGCAAATATCATTCTCTGACCTGAAATAAAGAATATCTAATTTGCATAATAGGTCCCTTAGTACAATTAGGGTTATGTACCATGGCCATCTTAATAATCATACAACTGTTGATTCAATAATTGAATCATAGAGGGTGGTGCTTGGATGAATATCTAAAGGGTTAGATTGAGGACTCATCAAGAACCGTCAAATGATTGTTAAGAAATGATATCCAACCTGAGTAGGAGATGACAATCCTTTCTCAATTAAGCGAATATATGACCAACCTCTTGATGCAGGTCCTCGGAATAGAGATTCGGAGGTGTCATAGATATCAACGACCCGCTCTTGTCCGTGAATAATACACCCCAAGGAGCAGTAGGATGTATGATGAATCTCAGATTCATCACTCTAAAAGTCATGAATTAAGCTCAAATCCCTAAAATTCATTGGCATTTCTTCACTTATTCTGCATAATTAGCATTCACTCATGTTTTGATAAGAATGGCATTTCATCACTCATTTTTGCACAAAATAAGAAGCCAAAAATCACAGTCCAATTGACCTGTAAATAGCCTAAATTCGCTGATTTTTAACTAATTCATGCTAACTCCAAATGACCCAAAACTACCTCCACTATGTACATATTACTAACAAGAATAAATAAAAATAGAAAAGATCACTAACCCAAATACCAAAAACCCAAACCCTAGTTCGGGGATTTCTAGACTAAAGTCTTGATATCTTCCTCATCCAGTGTCCAATTTGATCCTACTCACTTTAAACTAATGTACATTTAATTACCTTCAAAACAAGACCAAGTTAAAGTGAATCAGAGCTCATATGTGAAAGTGGGTTTTGGGCATCTTCAGTACATTTTGTATTTTAGCAGTTTTTAACATATTATTTTATGTATATAATCGACTCATTTTATTTTATTTATTTTTCATTTATCTTCTTTGATAAAAGTTTTATTAAAATGCATAAAAATCCAAACCCAAACTGATCTTGAAATCAAAGAAATTAACTGAGTTCGTGTCTTCACCAACCGTCTGTACAAAAGTTGTCTTTTCTACATTTTTATTTATTTCTTCTTTTTCTCAATTAATAAAATCCAAAAAAAATATATTAACATGTAAATATTTATCTTTTATTTTATCATAATTTTTCTGTATTTTTATCAGATTTAAAAATGATAAAAAATTTAGAATACCCAAAAATCAAGGTATTCTATGTACTTGGGATACCCAGAAATATCTCTTTGCACAAATGATTGATTTTGGTTTTAGTATCTGCATAAAAGTTGTAAATCTCATCAAGAAGAGCAACTTTTGTGAAGAAAGTTTTTCGATCCGAGGTCGTTTGCTATTTATTCCAGATTTTTCTTTGTATTCATTTTTTCGAATTTTCTGGGGCTGACACATGGCAGCTCTTGGAGCCGCCACGTGTCATCCACTTTTGGGATTTATTTATACTCGTTTTTATAAAAAAAAATAAAAACTTTAAAAAATAATAAAAAAACTAAAATATAAAAATGCCACGTGGATGCATCAGGGGCGTCCGATCTCGACCGATAGGACGACCCCTGTGCGTCCTCTTCCTCCAGCAACTTTCCTAATCTAGGAGGTGTCGCCGCCTCCTCCCCCTCGAATGTAGTTCCCCGTGAAATATCCACCCTTCTCACGACCGCCCTCCGATCTCGTTAAATCCCCGCGTATCTCCATCAAATCCCCTCCTTCCTCCCTCTAATCCTTCCCCGATGACCTTCCCAAATTAGCGATGTCGCCCTCTATGATTCGTGCCACTGCCTTTCTGTTCCGATTGATACTGCCACTATTAAATCCTAGCAGTTTCAATCATCTATCTCCTTCCATCTTCGACACCCCTCCATCCATCATCCACCGATTGCACACGAAGAGGACCCCGATGGTGAAAACTCGGAGCCTCGCTCATCTCCGGCGAGATCCGAGCTTCGCAGCTCGTCACAGTCTACGGCCGAGCACCCCTCGTGTTGTTAATGATGTGCTCTGGTCCAAGTTGTAGAGCTGAAGCTTCTGGATTCTCTACATCATCGTCATCTCCGCCAACCTTCAAGAGATCAACTTCGCAGCACCATCGACCTTTATCCCCTCCTCCGCGCATCATCGACCATCCAGCACCACGTCGCTCACCACCACATCAACAGACACACTCCTCCGTAGTCCGCCAAGCATCTCCATCGGGGGATTCTCCAGTGAAAATCGTCGCTCACCACCGTGCACAACTGCTCCTTCGCCAAAGCGTCGTCGGGTCTGATCCCGAGACCCCTGCCCACGTGCTTGTCACATGCGTTGGGGGGACAACTTGCATCGGCACCCCTCCAGGTCCGCCTATTCTTGTAGAACTTCAGCACCCAGGGGTCACGTGCTTATGCACGTGACCACTTGGGTAACTTGCGCGTACGCCCCCGACTTTCCACTATATCGCAGAAGAGCCCATACCGTCGCACGTGCCCCTCTGGTAATTTTGCACTGACTCCCCATGGTTCTAGGTAATCTCGGTTTAGTCATCAACCTCCTTTGACCAAAATAGTACAATGGTCTGAATACCCATCTGATCTATATTTTGAAAATGAATTTGTCTCTGTCAGGTCCAAATCATCTAAACCATCTTCTTTCTAGAATCCTCCAACATTTGCAGGATACTTTCACTCTCGGATGAATCTGGTCCCCTCATCGAATTCCACGCCATTTTACTCAAATCATCCGATCAAAGCATTATATTTTTCACCTCCACCACATGTGACCACACATGATTACTTACCATCCTGGACTGAACCGTCTTATTCTCGGTTTCTCGCTGAAACTAATGAACCATTTCAAGATCAAATTACTTTTGAGGCTCATGACTGGCTGAGAGACGAAACCCGATCACACCAGATGGAGAGGCTCGCACCTAAGGATCACCAGTGTTGGATTAACCATTACGATAAAATCCCTATTGAACAGCCTGAATACCACTCCTTCGATCATCCTACATACAAAGGACCAAACAGATGATATTGACACATATGCACCCCGTATGACTCCATTGTTCATGGGATACAATCAATCATGACCATGGAAGTAGACTCTACTCTAACCAGCATTGCATGCCTGAGTCACAACATGTTGGGTATGAGACCTACAGATTCCCGCAAAATCCTTCCATTGAGTAGACGCCTTCCATAAATTTCAAGGAAAAATTTTCAGAAAATGACAATCATATATTGGATATTTCAAGAGATTCTCCTCTCCGATCATACATGAAAATGGAAGATGAAATTACCAAATCTCAAATTCAAAAATAAGAACTCAAAAAACTGCTCCCATAATTGATCATGAAAAGATTTTGGAAGATGATATTTCGAGAATAAATAAGAAATTTGAATCGACGGAGGATAAATTTAGAGAGTTTGTCGACCGATTAATTTTCGCTCTATGGTAGCTCGGATATAAAAATGGACGATGAAAGGATTGGATCTCCCGTTGAAAATTCTGAGGATATTTAGAAACCTAGAAAATATGTTCACCCTATGGATGACTCTGACATACACTTATGCATACTATTCCCTCAGGAATAACTCGGACTCTGATTCTTACTCAGCTGATCAAAACCCCTCATCATCTACAGAAAACACCACATCCACACGACACATCGAAAACACCAAAAAAATAAAAAACTAGAAAATTGCATAAAAATTGAAACTGAAGAAGATCTGAAGAATTTGAATCATGCTTTAAGGGAAGCACTAGAGAAACTATTGATTTTTGAACTTCCTTTTATACAGTCCATTGAATACTTCCCCGACCTTAAAGGATTTGTAATGAACAAATTAATGATGAAAAAGTCGGATAGGATAAGAACAAAGACTGAAAGACATATCTTGTCAATGTCCACTTCCATGGTGTTGAGGAGAAAAACTAAGAGCCGCGTAGCGAAGCGGTTGCCCAGATTTGACTATGGAATCAAAGACACCATATTTACTGATGATTACACTATATATTGGTATAATATGATAAAATTATATGAAGAACAAGATCAATATTTGACATATAATCTTCAATCTTGCATAACCCACATGTTATTTATTCCATACTTGTAGAGGAGAAAATCATCTTAATTACACATAATTAAGCAAATCACAGCATAAATTAACAGATCATGGTTTTATATCCAGATAAAATATTCTCTTTCGCGACCCCGTTTCCCCGGGCCGTCGGATCCTCCCATATCCAGATCTGGTTACTCAGCAATAATTTATTCAGTAATCACAACTAACATTCAGAAATAGACTGCAAATAAAAATACTCAGAAGAAAGTATTTCAACACTTTTCTATTGACAAAATAAAGTTCAGATGATACACTGTCCCACTATAACCATTTACATGTACATCAGCTTGAAAGGAAAATATACAAAAGATTACTAACTACCTTAAAGAGTAAAGCTACTATGACTGGCTGGATGTCTAGTATGTAAGCTGGATGTAATTTTTAAAGTCCTTGCGATGGCTCACCGATACCTGTCGGGTTTTCCATAAATCATAAGATAAAAATTAGCGAATGCTAAGTAACGAAGAAGAGAAAAGCAAACAAATTGGGTAATTTTTCAAAACTTGATATCACAAAAATTTCATTCCTTCTCATTAATTTAAGTCCTATTCCTTTCTATTCCACATCGGGGATTAGTCCAGGGGAACCCCACCATTATTGGACTCCGAAGCTGTGGACACTTCGGGATTGGAGATTGTATTGATCTTGGTAAGCTTATGCCGTCGCACATCGCCTTAACCAATCCTCCAATACTACCCCGACAATTTCCTTTTCTTTTATTAAATAGGGTCTCAAACCCTCAGCCTGGAAAATCAAATGAGCACACCGTCCTCGAGGACTCGGTTGCTTAAAACCTCAGGCTAGAATTTAATCATATAACCTAGCGGTAAATACATATTATCGTGACCCAGCCGCTATTGAGCCACCCGTGCCTCCACATGGCACGACCACATCTTCCGTCGTTCCAACCTGAATATATTGGCTCCCGGTACCACGCGTTGCAAAACATTCAATTTGTGTGCACTTATCATAGCAGGGCAACCGTGTACCACCTAGGTAGGGAAACGCAAATACGGGTTCCTTCCGACAAACCTACAGGTTGCATGCCCGACCTGTAGTTCTACTCCCAGTCATCCTTAACGTGACACACGATCCTTTTGAGGATCCAACTCAAGCCACATCAATTCCCATGATGTAATTCTTTCGTTAAATCTTCGATTTGCATAATTAGCAATATTTAGTATAGACTCACATATATATTATTCATAACCACATATACTCGTATTTATGCTTATTTTAACTCCCAAACCCTAACTTTCAAAGCCACCGCATCAATTTGATGCTTAAACCCTATTTTAGTGGGAATCACAAAGCAACTTTTCAGACTTTTCAGAAATGGCCAAAATTAGGGTTCTTAATAGCAAAGAAAATAAAATCAAGAATTTCAATAATATCGTATGAAAACCCAACAGCAAAAGGAAGGATTTCGTTACCTAATTGATCTCTCTCTCGTGTATGCAAGGCTTTATCGTGTTTCATTTTTTTAGAAAGGCTATTTTAAGGCTCATGTAAGATCGAATTTCAATTTCGTATCAAAAACACTAAGAACGTGTCAAGAATGCGAAGAACGAACGAAGAACGTGAATAACGTGAAGAACACGAAGAACATCAAGAACATATTTTCTCTTAAAATTTCGGCAGAGTTTCCGCTTATATCGGGACATATTTCTCGGAAAATTTCGGCAGAGTTTCCCCTTATATCGGACATATTTCTCGGGAAATTTCGGCAGAATTTCCCCTTATATCGGGACATATTTCACAATAAAAATGAAAAGAGTTTACTCTATAAAATCAATCGTGAGGAAAACAACAACAAAACTAAAAGAATATACTCAAACAACAAGAGATGAAGAATCGGTAGACACCACGCCTCTTAGGTGAGTGAACGTGTGACGAATCACAGGGTCACTGACGTGCATAGCCGCCCGCACCTAAGTAGGGTATTACACAGATTTCTCCATCAAAATAATTATAAAAGCATAATAGAAAGAATAGAAGCATAAACGATGGAGAATCGGTAGACACCACGCGTCTTAGGTGAGTGAACGTGTGACGAATCACAGGGTCACTGACGTGCATAGCCGCCCCACCTAAGTAGGGTGTTACACATATTTCTCCTCGAACCATAACAGGAAAACGAATCGGAAAGAAAGATGAATCAAGAACAAAACTTGGAAGAACAAGAGGATGAATTGAAAGCCTAGCTTACGAAGCAAACTAAGAGAGGATCATACCTTTCTCCTTCTCGTTCTCCTGGCAGCGCTTCGCTAGCACTCCTCCCTCACCTCCCACTCCTCCTCCGACCTCTCGACCCTAGCCCTTGGGGTGGTGGTGGTAGTGGAAGTCATAGAGAATGAATGGGTGGGGGTCTATTTATAGGCCCTGGAAAACTACTAACCATGGTTAGAAAACCATAGTTTAGGACTTAACCATGGTTTAGCAACCCATGGTTTTGGCCACGGTTTTGCCCAAAACCTATCCCAAACTTGGGGCTTAAGTTAGAACATTCCAGAGGATTCTAGATTCGCTAATGATGCTTAATTAACACTAATCGTTATTAACTTTCACTAATCGTGATTTAACTTTCGCGACTTACGCTTATCTTTTGCTAACTATTGATTAGTGTTTATTAATGATCATTAGCGGTTTTCAATCCGTCATTAGTTTCTTTAATCATGTTTAATTAGTCCTAATGACAATCATTATGGGTTAATGACATCTTAGCCTTCCTTACTTCTCTTTCTTCCGAAAATCACAACAATTCGAAACAAAGTTCGATTCACACGAAACAAATTTCGTTGGTTTTCTCTTGACGAGCCGGATCTTATTATATAGGATCCGAGATATGCCAAGTTGAAGGCTTTACATTCTCAAAAATCTCCATTCACATATATTTATGGATTATATATGGTGGGAATATATTTAATACTAAACATCCATGAATAAATTATCTACAGTAAAGGAGAAAATGAAAGTGCATTGGATTTAATTATATAACATTTGAACAAGAATCCAACATATTGATTTGGCACTACAAATACCTCTTACATATTGTTGGAAAGAAAAGGGGAGGGGATTAATGCAAAACTTCCACTCATTATTCTCATGCATAGAGCCCACCCACATACTCTTTAAAGTCTCATGCATGAATAACTCTCTCCTTAATGTCTCTCTCTTCTTTTTTTTGGAGCCTCACACACATTGCATTTCACATGCAAACCATAATACACCCACTCCCTCCCTCCCTCCCTCCCTCCCTCCCTCTCTCTCTCTCTCTCTCTCTCTCTTATTTCTCAAGCTTCCCATGCAAGATCACATGGATGTTGAGAGCATGCCATTAATTTTTAATATACAATGCATGTATACTACAACTAACTTTCCATTTTTCGCAGGCACGCCACTGCAAACCCCCAAGGCTCGTCTCCTCGTCTCCTCCACTTTGCCATGCGCGCATGCCATTGCATTCAGTCTCGGGGAGCTCAATCATCCTCTTCCTCATTTAATCATCCTATAAAAAATGGGATCGGGGGAGAAAGGAAAAAAACGGACCATCGGCCCGTGATACCATCGAGAGTTGCACTGCCAGTTAGCCACACACGGCCAACCCGAACCCATCTTTTCCCTCACGCTCGCACAAACCTCTTCTCCAGTCACTGCACCCAGAGTGCTTGCCTCCCCATCCCGCATCGTCATGCGCACATCCCGTGCCTGTGCACATGGCCTCCGGTCATCACCGTGCGTTGTTATTTCCTGTGTGCATCCTCTCAGCTGGACCAGTGCATCTGCACGACTCCCTCCAGACCGTCAGCCATCATCCGCGACTTGCAGTTGCCGACATCTCACCCCCTAGCACAGGTCAGTCGTGCGTGCTTCACCTCCGCTCATGCTCCTCTGTAGGCATCTGGAGCAACAACATCGTCTCTCCCCTTTCGCAGGCTTCAAGACCTTTGCAGAGAAGAACTCATCATTTCCCTCTTTACTCTCTTATTTTTTTAGTAAGTGCTTTCCTGGTTTGAGCCCATTTGCATTTTGTTTCAAAGAAGGTCTTTTGTCAATAGTAATTCCATAGTTTTTTTTACTGCAATTTGCCCCTTCATGTATTCTATATTTAAAGTAACCTCTTTGTAGTAATTTTAAGTTCAATTGATTGTCTCATTTGCAGATTAGTCCCTCAAGTTTTGAATCTCTACATGATAGCCCCCGAATGGTTTTATCAACTTTAAAATGTCACAAAAGTTCAGCAAAATTCTAGAAAAATCTCAAATAGATTAGGTTGCATTTTGGATCATTTTTTAAAGTAGATTTCATCTTCCATTAAAGTCCTTTATTATAAAATCAAAAATACATTTCTATTGTGCTTGTTTTAGAAATCAAGTTAAGTTTGAAAATTAAGGTGAAATTGCAAATTTGCTTAGTCTTCGTGGATTCGAACCTCTACTTGTCGTATGCATTTTATATGTCTCCATTGTGCTCGTAGTTGCATTTTATTTATTTGATCTTGATTCTTCGTGGAACAACAACGACATGATAAAATAATCATTTTAAACTGCGTAAAATCTTGTCAACATTTTGGTGCTGTTGTCGGGGACTAAGCAACATTTGCAATATTTTCTTCTTCATTTTAACTTGTTTTAAATTATCTAATCCGTGCATTTTTTGTTTTGCAGGTACTTAGGCTTGAAAAAAAACACTTTTCTTTTCATGCATTTTATTTTCGAAAATATGTAATATTTTCTCCTCCCTCCTTGAAAAAACTCGCCATCAGCAGGACAAAATATTACGGATTAGCGCCAGAAGTGCAGGCACTGTGAGCCTCTCTTTCTCTTAGGCATCTTAGGTTTTTAAATTTCTGCATTTGTTTATGCTTTGAATTAATCCGAAAAATTAAAAAAAGACTTCCTCCTTGCATCATCTCTGTGGTCTTTTCCACTTGATAACGTAATCCAAAGATCACCAAATCGTGCTTGATGACATTAAGAAGATAAGCTTGAAAGGTCAACGTAGTGACCCGCGCGAAAGCGAACAAAATTACGAATGTTTGTTTGATGCATATGAATGACACAAAAATCACAAGCACATAGAACCCTTGGATAGAGACAAAAATCCCTGATACTACGTGGGATTGCAGAGAGAAATCATAACTCCTCGACGCGTTGGGCCCAGGTTCTTGTGGGATGAACAGATCCTCGATCTGATACCGCATCCTGGAACTCCCAGCCGAATTAGGACATCGATTTCTCACAATCTTCCACACCCACCTCTTCATTAAGGACTCTTAAATTCTCTGATAACATTTGTTGAATCACTAAATTAAAATTGAAAAGATAACCGCTTCCGCGACAATTTTTGTGTGAGTTGGTGAATCAACAACTTATCTGGTGTTTTCTGTTGTGTATGCTAGGTCGTAGGTCTCTGAAAAATCCACTAAAACAACCTTTATATTACTAGCCAGTTTATAAATCAAAATCCAACCCATCTCCTTCAACTGAGAAACCTGAGAATTCACCTGACCTAGGAGACATGGGAGAAGAAAATAGACCACACCCTATGGACCTCATCCTCCAACAACTGCAACTTCCAAGGGAGGAAAATGCAACCATTCACCGAGTCATAGCTCCTCTGAATAGGGGACCACCCATCATCACACATTATAACCCTGCTGCAGAAGATGTAGTCCATTGGGTTCAGATTCCACCTGAGGTAGGAGATTTTGAGATTAAGCCAACATGCCTCTCCTTGATTCCGAAATACTATGGAAATGAGAATGAAGACCCCTTTCTTCACATCCAAGACTTCCGCTCTGCCTGTGACACAATGAGCATCCCCGGGATAGATAAGGAATATATCTACATGAAGGACTTCACATACTCACTAAAAGAAAGAGCACTCCAATGGCTTAGGAATTACGGGACTCCTCTCACTTACTGGGATTTCTTAAGGGAAGCCTTCATCAAGAAATACTTCCCAATAGGAAAAACAAATGCCTTGAGATCAGCCATATCATCATTCACCTAGAGGAACAAAGAATCCATACACGAAGCATGGGAGTATTTAAGGAACTTCAAAGGAAATGCCCTCATCATGCAATCCTCAAATGAAAGCTAGTTCAGATATTTTATAAGGGCATAGATACATCATTTAAGAGAGTGATTGATGGCTCCTGCGATGGAAACTATATCAGTCGTGACGAACATTTTGTCTGGACTTTATTTGAAAATATGGCTGACAATTCGGTGAATAGTTCCTCCATTGAACAATACAGTGGGAACATGAGATCAATCAACATAATCGATCAGGAGAGATCTACCAGTGTCCTATCCAAAGAAAGTCATGATAAATGGGAAACCCTCTCCAAGCAAATGGACCTTATGACTCAAGCCATATGAAAATTGGCTATGAACAATCCCACCATTCAAGAAAGTGACCACACCCCATTCACTTATAATCAAGACATGACCCCTAAGATTGTGAATTGGGTACAAAGAAATCAAGGAGGGGCATATTCAAACAACCAAAATGCATGATGGAGGGAACAATAAAATAATCGGTGGAATGGACAACACAACTATCATTTCCAAAATCACACCCAACCCAGACAACCGATAGCACCACCAGTGACTCAACCACACACTGCTGCTGTGAATTTTGATGCCTTGGCTCAATCTATACAACTTGCCATAGCACAACAACAGGACACTGAAGCTCAACAACAAGCCAACTCCGAGAATGCCCGACAATTTGCCGAGATCAGATCATACATCCCAGCGTTGTAGCTTCAACCTCTCCCATATCCCAACACCAACAAGGCTAGTTCATATGGAGTACTTTAAACTCCACCACCTACCGGATCTTTCACCTCACCACCTGGTTTTCAAAACCAAAATCAAGGATTTTTCACATCTCCTAGGACAAATCAAGGGAACACACAGCAAGCACATAGGAATCAAGTGAATTTCATGAAATTGCCACACCTCTAGATCCACTTATAAGAACACTTCTCATGAAATTGCCACATACAATCTGAATCTCGCACCGGAAGCTCCACCATGCCTCTCACCGGACAAGAAATTGATGAGCTTGATAATGCCTGGGACACATTAAACTCTAAACTCTCATTGACCATAGCCATGATTATGCCCATGATGAAACCACCATTTGAGATCATTTCTTTGATAGATTCAGGAAACACTGCAACTTTAACTCCACCGACAACCATTGTTGAATTGAAACCACTACCCCAAGATTTGAAATATGCTTTCCTGGATGATGCGCACACTCTACCGGTCATTATCAATGCCAACCTAAATCATATGCAAGAGAGCCAACTCATGGAGGTTTTGAAAAAGAATTCCCAGGCCACTGGATGAAAGATAATGGATCTAAAAGGAATAAGCCGAACATCCTGTACACATCACATATATCTGGAAAATGATAGTAAACCCTCTCGAGAAATGCAAAGACGGTTGAATCCTAATCTACGAGAGGTTGTGAAGAATGAGATCTATTAATGGACAAGTGTGGGTACCATTTATCCTATTGCTGGTAGCTCTTGGGCTAGTCCTCTCCAAGTTGTCCCCAAGAAAGCTTGATTAACAATTGTAAAAAATGAAAAAGGAGAGGACATACCCACAAGAGTAGCCACATCTTGGAGAGTATGAATCGATTATAGAAAACTCAACGAGGCTACCCGAAAAGATCATTTCCCACTGCCATTCATTGACCAAATCATCGAGAAGCTAGTCGGGAAAGAATTTTTATGCTTTTTGGATGGATATTCCGGATATAACCAAGTAGCTATAGCACTTGAGGATCAAGACAAAACCACCTTCACCTGTCCTTTTGGGACTTATGCATTTCGGCGGATGCCTTTCGGATTATGTAATGCCCCAACAACTTTTCAAAGGTGTATGATGGGAATCTTTAGGGATATGATCGGAGATTTTATGGAGGTATTTATGGATTATTTTTCAATTTTTGGAGACTCTTTCGAGAAAATACTCAGATTTTTGGATAGAGTCCTACTGAAATGCATTGAAGTAAACCTGATATTATCCTGGGAGAAATCACACTTCATGGTGAAACAAGGGATTGTGTTAGGTCATATTGTGTCAAAGAAGGGTATGGAAGTGGATCCATCAAAAATAGAGACCATCACCCATTTAAATCCACCCGTGAATACAGAAGGAGTTCGATCCTTCCTAGGTCATGTCGGTTTTTACCGTCGATTTATCAAGGATTTCTCAAAAATTTCCCGCCCTCTCACCAAATTACTAGAAAGGAACCAAGACTTCACATTTACCGAGGAAGCATTCGAGTCATTCAAAACACTAAAGAAAATCATCACTGAAGCACCCATACTACAACCCCCTGATTGGAACTGTGAATTTGAAATCATGTGTGATGCGTCTGATTATACTGTTGGGGCAGTATTGGGTCAAAGGAAAGATGGGAAACCCTATGCCATACACTATGCCAACAAGGCTCTGGATGATGCTCAAAAGAACTACACTGTGACTGAGAAAGAACTATTGGTTGTGGTGTTTTCATTAGAGAAATATCGGTCTTACATCTTAGGGTCCCACATAATAATCTACACAGACCACTCTAGTTTGAAATATCTCTTCACAAAGAAAGATGTTATGCCTAGACTCATTAGGTGGGTATTACTGCTCCAAGAATTTGATATAGAAATTCTAGATAAAGCCGGAGTAAAGAATGTCGTGTCCGACCATCTTTCGAGACTCCCTCCATCAATCACAAATACAATCCCAATTTCTGATAACTTTCCAGATGAAAGTATCACGTATGCCTCTCAATTTCCTTGGTACACAGACATCGTCAATTACATCGTCACTTCCACATTTTCTGATGAATGGACAAGACATAAGAAAGACAAAACTAAAGCCCAAGCCCGATACTACCACTGGGAAGACCCTTTGCTCTTCAAAGAGGGTACTGATTTGATCTGGAGACGATGTATCCCTGAAACTGAAGTCACTAATGTCCTATCTCATTGTCACACCTCTGGGTGTGGAGGACACCATTCAGGAAAGCGTACAACCGCTAAGGTCTTACAATGTGGTTTCTACTGGCCCGCGCTCTTTAAAGATGCCCATCATTTTGCTCAGTCTTGTCATGCATGTCAAACCAATGGAACAATGACCCGACGCAACATGATGCCCCTCCAACCTGTGCACATAGTAGAAATTTTTGATACTTAGGGAATAGACTTCATGGGACCTTTCACCACCTCACAAGGCTATCAACATATCCTACTTGCCATTGACGACGTGTCCCGTTGGGTCGAAGCCATTCCCACTCGCGCTGCTGATAGCGCCACTATTGTCAAATTCTTGACCAACCTTTTCTCTTGATTTGGACTAATAAAGGTGGTCATTAGTGATGGTGGAACCCACTTCCTGAATGCTTCAGTAAAGAATCTACTTAAGAAGAATGGAGTCGAACACCGTATCTCAACTGCCTATTACCCACAAACAAATGGAATGACTGAGCTGTCAAATCGAGAAATCAAAACCATACTCCAGAAAATTGTTCGCTCTGATCGAAAAGACCGGTCCCAACACTTGACATATGCTTTCTGGGCCTACCGTACAACCTTTCGTACACCCTTAGGAATGAGCTCATACCGACTAGTCTATGGAAAACCATGCCATTTACCTGTTGAGATCCACCATAAGTCACTCTGGGCGATAAAGAAATACCATTTGGATTATGATGAGGCTGGAAAAAGAATATTATTGGATTTGTATGAATTGGAAGAGTTACGATCACAGGCATGTGATAACAACCTGCTATACAAAGAGAAAATCAAGCCGTGGCATGATGCCAACATTTCGAGGAAAACATTCCAAGAAAATAAAAAAGTATGGTTATTTGATGCAAAACTGAAGTTATTTCTAGGAAAACTGAGATCGAAATGGAAATGACCATACACTGTAACTCAAGTCTTCGTTAATGGCTCGATAGAAATTTCTGACGCAAACACTAAAGCCACTTTCAGAGTCAATGATCAAAGACTAAAACCTGTTGTTGAACCATCTGGTCCCATGCCTGTTTGTGCAACATACCTTTTACAGGAACAATAAGCAGTACACATCGCCGAGCTGAGGCATTAAATCATACATTCTCGTGAGCCTCTCCTCACAGGTATCTTTTCTTCTTATTTCTCGCATGTTTATTTTCACTGCATTGCATTAGACAAGTATGGGGGCATACTTCTTTACCAAAAAAAACAAAACAAAAACACAAAAAATACTTTTCACTTCACTCACCCCTTCTTTTGGTTCTCCTATTACACCTTGTCTTCACCATGAGGACACGGTTTCTGATAAGCATGGGGGGGGGGTGTTTACATTTTTTCAAAAATTGCATATATTATCCAAAAGAGAGAGAGAAAACCATAAAAAATATGGCCTTCCCTACTTTTTATCCTACTTTTGATAAATCAGCTCTTCACTGCATAGATCATAGACTGAAGCTGAGTTGACCCTAATCCACTTAATTCCATTAAAATTTCACTAGGCATGAGTTTTTAAGCTTTTTTCAAGTCCGTATGGACTTTGTTCTCTCAGTTCCACTAACTCTACTGTTTTGTATCTAACTAGATCACCTGAGCAACTAGTAGCACTCTTAAACTCTTCAGTGGATATTAAACAACTACACATTGCACTTGGCTTGATTGAGTTGATTTTACGAGATACAATTACAATCTAGTTGAGGTGAGGAGTTGTCCTCTTAATTGTGCCAATGTCTGAACCTTGTTTATAGTCATTGGAGGAACTTGACTCAAGGGAAACATGATCTCTCTAGTCTAAGTATGTCAGCAAATAAGCCAGTATTGTGCCTCCAAAGTCAATATTAAGCTGATACTACCTTTTATGCCAAACCCAAGACAAAAACACCACAAAAAGGCATACCACAATACAAATACCAAAAACCACCAATCATGCAAAGATATGCAAAGCAAAAGCAATGAAAGAAGACCACCAGATAACCCTTCTCCACCAACAAGCCATGGTAACAGCCTGATGATGCTACCTAAATTCTTAAAAGAGGTCCAAAGAGGCCCAAGGTTATGCTCCGCAAAAGGAAAAGAATGAGAGCAACGGACCAAAGCGGTCTACAGAAAACCTCAAAAATTTAAGTCACATTCTCCAATAAACTATGACCTATTTTTTTATGCTAACATACTTGGGTTAAATAAGAATATGCCTGAATTTAAGTGAGGACTGAGGCTATGTGTGGGGAATCATTTGGTACCTTGATAGATTGTGTTGTTAGCTCATTCTCTTGACTTACGAAAGCTAAAACATCACTAACACTGTTTATATCCATTCAAAGTCAAAGAGAATACTTGTTTCTTAGGGATGAGCTGGCCTGATCGACCTTCTGAAACCATGTCTGATTTTGTTGGAACTGAGAGACTGTTGAAACTACAAAACTCAAGTCAAGTCGACAATTCAAACAAATCATTAATCCATGGGTCGACTCTACTGAAGTTTGTGTATTTGTGTGGTTAGGATATGAAAACTCGAGACTTTGTGGGTATGTCTGCTGCAAACCCTCATCCGGTGTATCTTGGCTATTTTCCTTGTCCTTCATTGTTACTTATCATGCTCTTGCTCGAGACTAGCAAGATTTAAGTATGGGGGTGTAACGATTACAATATATTTTGGTATAATATGATAAAATTATGCGAAGTACAAGCTTAATATTTGACATATAATCTTTAATCTTGCATAAACCACATGTTATTTATTCCATACTTGCAAAGGAGAAAATCGTCTTAATTACACATAATTAAGCAAATCACAACATAAATTGACAGATCATGGTTTTATATCCAGATAAAATATTCTAAAAAATCTCCATTCACATATTATTTATGGATTATATATGGTGGGAATATATTTAATACTAAACATCCATGAATAAATTATCTACAATAAAGGAGAAAATGAAAGTGCAATGGATTTAATTATATAGCATTTGAACAAGAATCCAACATATTGATTTGGCTCTACAAATACCTCTTACATATTGTTGGAAAGAAAAGGGGAGGGGGTTAATGTTAAACTTCCACTCATTATTCTCAAGCATAGAGCTCTCCCACGTACTCTTTAAAGTCCCATGCATGAATAACTCTCTCCTTAATGTCTCTCTCTTCTTTTTTTGGATCTCACACACATTGCATTTCACATGCAAACCATAATACACCCACTCCCTCTCTCTCTCTCTCTCTCTCTCTTATTTCTCAAGCTTCCCACGCAAGATCACGTGGATGTTGAGAGCATGCCATTAATTTTTAATATACAATGCATGTATACTCCAGCTAACTTTCCATTTTTCTCAGGCACACCACGGCAAGCCCCCAAGGCTCGTCTCCTTATCTCATCCACTTTGCCATGCACGCACGCCACTGCATTCAGTCCCGAGGAGCTCAATAATCCTCTTCCTCATGTAATCATACTATAAAAAAGGGGATCAGGGGAGAGAGGAAAAAAACAGACCATCAGCCCGCGATACCGTCGAGAGTTGCACTGCCAGTTAGCCACCGATGGCCAACCCGAACCCATTTTTTCCCTCATGCTCACGCAAACCTCTTCTCCAGTCACTGCACCCAGGGTGCTTACCGTCCCAGCCCGCATCGTCGTGTGGACATCCCGCGCATGTGCACACGGCCTCTGGTCATCAGCGCGCGTTGTTGTTTCCTGTGTTCATCCTCTCAGCCGGACCCATTGATGAATACCCATTCATCACTCTTTATTCTTATATTTTAGCTACAAAAACCTTTGCAAATACATGTATATTCATGTAAATACAAATAATTACTAAAAGCATGCATTGTATAAAGTTTAATAATTAGCATGTTTTTGTGCAAAAATAAAAGAATAAAGAGACAAAAGAAAAAGAGGGAAATATTTAGAATAAATATTGAGCAACCTAATACCAAGGGAGGGCTCAGCACGAGCCTGACTGCATAAAAGCCAGAGTAGAGAGAGATAGGGAGCTCATGTGTGTAAATATCCCTGTGAATACAATAAATATATTTTCCTCTAAAAATAGAATAAAAGTGCTTGTACATATTTGTATATATTTATAAATACAAAATCAAAACAAAAAATTGAAAAAAAATTAAAAAGAAAAATAAAAACATTCACATGTAGATATTCACCTTGTACATAGTCCCCTTATCTATATTTATTTCACCTTATAAATAAATAAATTAATTTCCATAAAATTTGTATATATTCTATTTTTTATGGTGTACATAAATAAAATAAAAACCATTAAAACAAAAACAAAATAAAAAGAATAAAATTAAAGACAAAAAAAAAAGAACCTTGTAAATATACCATGTATATAGATGAATATATCTATTTATTTCACCCTTGTATATAATTAATAAAAATAAAATAAAAATATCTTTTTATTCCTAATTTTATGCTATAAATAAATAAAATATAAAATGGGGATAAACATGTACAAAAATAATTAATTAAAAATCAAAAAAATCAAAAATTAATATTGTATATATACCTATATATAGCTCTATTATGGAAATACCTTATTTTTATTTTGAAAAATTAATTAAAAATCACCAAAAAATAGAAAAAATAAAATAAACATTTTTGTATTTTGAGTTTTTCATAATTCGTCCATTTGCTATTTTTAATTTAATTTTCAAATCATTTCCAGGTGGCTGATTCTCATTGGTCCACGGGGATGTTGACCGCCCGGTCAACTCCCTTTGTGGACCACTTCCCACGGGTTCTAGACGCCCGACCCGATTTCTCCACATTGTAGCGTCCAGATCCGATCATCTCTCACCCAAACCCAGGGTCCTAATTGTCCTTGCCATATCCGACACCCTCGCCGGGATGCCCGCTGATGAAACCACGTTTCATCATCTTTATTCTATCTTTTTGGCCTTAAAAACCCTAGTAAATGTGTGTAAATAGAGCTAATTCATGCATTTTAACATTCAGGTATATATGTGTAAATATTGTATAAAATGTGGTTTTTAAAGCTAAAATTATAGAATAAAGAAAAGAAAAGAAAAAGAATAAAATATTGTAAATATTTTATGACCCGAAACCTCGAGACCTAGGCATCTTGATGAACAGGTCGACAAGGAATAAAGTAGGGGGAGATAAGGGCCAAAATACAATAAAAATACCTTCTATTTTATTCATTCTTTATTCATTTTGGGACCTATTTTTGGTTCCTCTTTTTATACATCAAATAAAGAAACTTTGTACATGAAATTGTAGATAATTAAATAAATAAAAATACAAAATTGATTTCCCTAAAAAATAATACACAGATAAAAAGTTATGGTCTGAATAAAAATCCAGAATCCCAACTTCCCAGATCCGTATCTCACAACTGACAACTCCAAATGCATCAAACTCACCTTTAATTGTATATAGAAGAAAATAAGCTATTTAATGGCGGTGGTTTCGCATTTGGCGGAGCTACGGTTTGAAAGTTGAGTTTTGGACCCTCATTGTATACTTGTACAGATTAAAATATTCAATTTATTATTTATTCAGTATTTTTGTATTTTTATATTTTTATAATTACGTAAATATTACTTATAATGATTATGTACATTAAAACTGGAATAAAAACCTAAATAAAACTTAAAATAAAAATACTTGTAAATAAAATACACAGGTATTATACCTATGTACATACCTATACAATATGTACTTATATTTTATTTAATATGCAAAACACCTCCGAAAAATAGAATAAAAATATATTTGTGTACATAAAAGTATTTTATAATTTTAGAAAATAATAAATAAAAATAACAAAATTAAAATCCACAAAATTAAATAAAGTAATAAAATACATAGGTATATGTACCTATATAGGGTTAAAAAGACAACTTGTAAAATATACCTAATAAAAATAAATAAAAATTACCATAAAATAATTTATAAAATTATAAGCATTTTTTTATTTTGAAACCATGATTAAATAAAATAATTTACTATTTTATTTCGATTTTTGAAATAATTTTTAGAGGATTTTTCCTGGTTGGTCCACGTGGACCAACCAGGTTGGTCTGACAGTTGACCTCGGTCAACTGTCTGACCTCCTCCTCTGGACTTGTCCGAGACCATTTTGTCTCATCTTCTCGCATTTTTCCATGGCTGACCTTGCACCGATTCATGTCGATGTCTTCTGCGTTTTTGCTCCTCGATCAATGGTGAATCACGCCCAAGTGATTCCTCAGGCCGAGGACCATCGATCGAGGCGCTGGACCCTCGTCTTCCACGCCGCCCGTCAACCCTACAAAAGAAGACCCCCCATCTTCGATTCAAACTTGATCCTTCTTCCACCAAAATCACCCGAGATCCCCTACCTCCTCGTGCTCCTGGTGACAGTGGGAGTCGAATCGACCCGGGGTTCGCGTCGTTTGGTGTAGAATTGAAGCGATCCATCCCTTGCCGGAGCTCCGCCGCACCTCGCAGCCCGTCGTCTCTGGTGAGCTTCTCTCCCTTTTCTTTTCATTTTCTTGTAGTCTTAGCATAGAATAGCTTAGGTCTATAACAGTTTTGAGTTTCGTTTCGTCAATCGCCGTGAATCCTTGATCGAAGCCACGGCGGAGCTGAGCTCTGCCCATCGTTTCCGGCCATTCCCGTTGTCGACCGCCGCCCAAACCACCTCCATTTTCTCCCTCTTCACTCCGTCGCTCCGCCCCACCCATCATTTCACCTCGATCTTGCCCAGATCGAGTCGCTCGAGCTCCCCGATCCGCCGCTCGCTGGAGCTCTTCGCCCGCACCACCTTCTGCCTCCACAAACCCATCAGATCCACCCATTTTGTTCGCCTGGTTGTTGTGCACCTAACTCTGCAGGATAGAGCCAAAGAGAGGGCTCCATCAACCTTCGACCACTCCAGGACCAACCGCCCAGGTCGACTCCGCCGTCCGAGCACCTCGCGCCGTCCCTGCCTCGCCTGAGACCACCTGCTGACGCGGAGGGGCCCCAGGATCATTTTGCCTCTGATCCTAGGGCCGGAGCAGCCGTGTGTCGGCCGAAATCGCCGCCCGAAGCTCTCCGGGAAGGTGTTCTTCGTAACCCTCTCTCCGCCGTTGGATCGAGATCCCCTTCCAGACGCCACGTCCGCCGTCCGATTGCCAAGCGCCCCCTGCCGTCCGATTGCCCATCAAAGATCTAATCTCAACCGTCCGAGACGAAGGGGTATCCGCCGTCGGATGCTCGCCACGTGGATTAGTGACGCTCCATCGGCCGCACGATCAACCCCCGTGGGTATTTTGCATCTTCGACCCACGTGTTTTTGCATTTACTTTTTAGTATTGAAACTTTTATTTCCAGTTTAAAAACTTTTGTGATAATTGTACTTAGGCTCTCGCACTTTTACTATTTGCACTTTGGTCCGTGCCACGTCACCTCACGTGACTGGGGCACGCGCTTTTTGGGCATTTTGCACTTTTTATCCTAAACTTTAAGGTATTTGCAGTTATACCCCTGTGCGTAGATATTTAAATATGTTTTTGGAAAAATTGCATGTATGCCCCACCGACTTTTGATATTTACAAACATGCCCATGTGAATGATATATCACGTGTTCTGTGCGTGTCTTTTTGGCGAAACTTGCACTTAAGCCCCTGGAATTTTGTCTAATTGCGAAATAGTCCTTGTTTGGCTGTGAACTTTTTGCTTGCTTGTCTTATTTATTTAAATCATCATTGCAATTCCAAAAATTCTCAAAATTTAAATTTAAGCTCCTGTGTGCTAGTGCTTTAACGCCATCTTTTTAGTTTTTGATTTTATCTCATTTAAACATTTATTAAAATCAAAAACTCTCCCTTTCAGCACTGTCTAGCTTAGAAAATACCAAAAAATAGTAAAAGACTTCGAAAAATTCCAAAAACAATTCCTAGTGAGTATTTTACCCTATTTTAGTGTCAGTCCAAAAATCACTAAAAATCTCAAAAGAAAAACCCTAAAAATTCAAAAACACATAAAAACTTCAAAAAAATCTATAAAATTGTAGAAAACTTCAAAAATTGTAAGCTCAAGTCCTGTAGTCTACTGTTTTTATTATCTTTATTTGAAAAATAGTGTGGATAAATTTTGTGCTATCTGGTATTTTTAATTCCCATTTTACCCCCAACCAGTAGCTTGTTCACTGTTTTGCTTCATTTTGCTATTTAAAAATACCAAAAATACCTTGAAAAATACCCAAAAATCCCAAAAACAGTAGAAAATTATAAAAATACCAAAAAGGAATTATTTCTGATTTTTTGGCTATTTTTTCACCCTTTTATAAATATTTATCACTCCTTGTATTACATTGTGTTTATATTCCAATATTGAAAAGAAAAAAAATATAAAATATTAAATATAAAAATCAAAAAATTAAAAATCAAAATACAAAATCAAAAAAATGAAAAATTAAATAAAAAAATATAAATTAAAAACCCACAAAAACTTTGGTTGGCTAAGTGGTTTATTAGACCTAGGGCTTGACTTTTGTCTTCACTCTGCACCGTTGTTTCCTGTGTTCGACCCCTACTTGCTTGCCATTATACATTGTTAGTAGGGTATAATAAATTTTAATCCTTGCTATTGATTGCTTTATTGATTGTGTGGGTTAATTGTTGACGAGCGAGGAGGCTTGAGTAGTCGCATCAACGACAGTGAGTCTGATTTGTCAGACCACTATTTAGCGGCTCTCGCCTTATCGTTTTTCAAATGGCGCCGTTGTCGGGGATCATCGGTTTGTAGAGTACTTTTGAGTCTATTAGCTGCTTAGCCATTTTTTGCTTGTTTATTTTTCGTGCATAATTTGTTTTGAACTGTCTGACACCTCTCTTGTTTTCTTGCGAGGGACCGCTGATCGAGGAGGAACGCCTAGGGGATCCTGTGCATCCTTGGGAGGAGGAGCCGGGTATTCTATCCTAGCCGGCAGAAGAGAGCAGGAGAGCTTGAGAGTGAGAGATAGTCAGTTTTTGTATTTTTGTGAGAGAGAGTCATTTAAATTGTAATAATACAGGACTTGGACACTTTGACACTTCGGGCCTAATTTCCGGGTGTTTGTTCACCAGGGGGCTCACCGCGGTTTTCTTCACGTTTTCTCGACTGTCATTTGCCGGTTTTGATTTCATTTTCACTTTCTTTTGTGGATTGAGCCCTTAGTTCTAGACCTTTGCTTGATCGATTAGATTAGGTCCAAACACGCTAATAACCTTTGCATGTACCTATAGATCGTATTTTTAGTTTAATTAAACAGTTAACTCACCTTCTTAGATCCGCCGCACCGCGAGCCCTCCCCATCAAGCGCTACTCCTGAACTCAATGTGTCGAGAAGAGGAGGGGGGGTCTAGACCGGACTCTTAGGATCGAGGATTGGTGATTTACTTGTGGTTCTTCACGCTAGCAGTTGCCTATCTTAGGACGATTTCTGCATTGCATACCGGCATGTAGACATGTTTACAAATTCTGCTTTGCATCCTGCATGGAGAGAGCTGGGATTCGCTGTAAGTCTTCTTACTTTGCATCCATCATTTAGACACAAAGGTGAGATTTCCATCTTTATGCCGACTTGCATTGGCTTTTCCGACTCTATTCTCCCTCTGTTTTTGGACAAAGTAGGATAAAGAAAATACAAAAACGTTAGGCTCTTTGTTGAAATTACTCAAAAGAAGCGATAACACAAAAAAATTAAAAAAGGGACTGCTAAGAAAACTTTGACCTAAATAAAATTGGTAATTGGACTCATTGATTGGGGAGAGTCACACCCTCACTTGTATTCAGGTTGCATGCGAAGGTCTCCTTCCAAGTGAGCAGAGTGCTTCGTAAGGATTAGAACCCAAAACTCAGTCTGTGGCTGCCTTGGGTATCGCCTGGATTTCTGAAGTATTGGCGCTTCTATCGTACGTGGACGAGTAGGGCTTGGTCAACATTGGTGACTCTCTATTGTGCAGAGCATCGACCTTGTCTGAAGTATCGAGCATAGGCCACGCCTTCACGGGGGTGTCTGTCTCATCGTCTTGCGTCCGAGTAGGTTCTTGCACGCTCACGGGTGATTCCGTTGAGAGCGAGTTCCGAAGTAGCGGTTTCGCCTATTGGCTTCCTTTCTCTATTTCTTTGGCTGAGTAGGGATCCAGGAAGGGTTACAAGGACTTCAAAAAGTGCAGACTACAGGTTACACAGAAGGAGGACAAGTACGGGATACTCTTCCGACAGTACTCTCTCTCCTATAGGTGATGAATCTGTTATTCATCACTCCAAAAGTCAAAAATAGAGCCTTGTTCCCGAGAAAATAGAGGCATATTTCCTTTTATCTTGCATAAATAACACTCATGCATGCATCCATAATTCATGCATTTTAGCAGCTCATCTGCATTTAAATAAGAAGCCAAAAATCCCCTGTAAAATACCTCTTCATCAAAATAACTTCTTCTCTATAATATATGTATATATTCCTTAATAATATAGGGAAGATTGCTAAAAATCACCCTTGTAAAATAGCCCAAATAGCCTAAGAATCCTTGTACATTAAAACACAAATAAAGCCCTCATACAAACCCCGAATTAGGTCTACTCACTTTTAGAATACTACACATTAAAAGACCTTCAAAATGAGACTGATTTCATTGAAATTGGAGCTTGTATGAGAAACTTGGGTTCTTGGATCATTTTGTATACTACATATGTACATTTATTTATCCTTGTATTTATATATCATATTTGACCTTATCTCCGTCTTTGGTCAACATGAAACTTGTAGATCTCATTAAGATCTACAACTTTCATGTTTTGAGTTTTTCCAAATTCGGCTTCCTCTTCTCTCTACACGTGTTTCTTTCTCCAGCCATTCACAGCAGGCCACGTGGCGCCCTCTGGTTGCGCCACGCGGCCCGCTGCCCATCGCCTCGTCCCGCCATGCGCCTTCATCGACATCCCTTGGATCATCTTGATCCGAGGGCCTTCAGGCCGCCACGTCAACGCATCCGAGCCTTGGCCTCCTAAGCCTAGGCTCGGGTGACCCGAAGCCACACCGAGGCTAGGCCGAACCTCCAGAAGACCCGAGCCTCGCTCCGAGCCTCCGACGCCCTCCGAACCTAGGTCGGCCACGTGAGGAGCACGTGCGACCTGGGCTATTTGCACAGACGCCCCTGAAGCTTATGGAAATTACAAAAAGGTCCCTGTGAAGCAGACCCCACGTGAGGAGCACGTGTTCCGTGGAGAAATTGCATACAAGTCCTGCATGTTATCGGTAATTGCATTTTAGTCCCTGTCAGCATGTTTAATCTTTGAAGTTTCAATTTCCAGTATTGCATTTACGCCCTTGTGTTTGCACGTGTCCATAGAGTACATTGTTCATCATTTTGAGATTCTAAAAAATTGCATGTTGTTGGAAATCTTGTCCTCTGCCTATCAGTACACGTGTATGATTTTTGTAGGCTTATTTGAATTATTAATGAATTAATTGGTTCATTGTTGACATATTTTGCCCAGTGATGCCTTTTGATTTTTAATTAATTATCTGTGCCTTCAAAAATTATCAAAAATTCACAGTAGCTTAAGGACACCATTTCTAACACACCATAAAAATTTCATAGCATTTGCATGCATATCGAGGCCTAAATAAATTGTTTAGTTATTTTCCTAAATTAATTTTAGTAAATTCATTTCACAGTAAAACTAAGTTCTGTCAATTTCCCTAGGTCCCTTCTCATTAGAGCCACCTAGGGTAATTTTAGTTCTTGAAAAAATTGTGATTTGATATTTATTAAAAATTAAATTCTGAAAATCACTCTTTCTGTTTCTTTAATTCACAGTAAATTCATTTTGAGTCGAAAAATTCCAAAAAAATTAGTGTAGGTCATTTTCATCATAAATAACTGTCTGGCCAATTTTCATTATTTTTGGACTTCATTTGATACATCAATTAAATTTAACGTTAAATTGGCTAAGATTTGTCTGCATATGTCTGCATAGAAATTAAAAAGACCAAAAAAATATATTCCCCGAAAATCTCACACTTGAATTTTGCTGAAACTTGACCTAAGGAGACAGTTGCCTCCCTGAGATCGACCTTGGACTTCACCAAGTAAAAAAAATTGCCGCTTGAAATTAACTCGAATCTAATTAAAGTGGTTTTTGATTAACCTCTCGTATCCGACTGCAACGAACGACTTTAACTTGATTTGGACATTAAATTGACCGAATTAACTAAGGGTGCGGGAGCGATATCAAAATGGCGCCGTTTCCGGGGAGGCACGGCTTAGGATAAATTTTAGCAAAATTTTGAGTGTTTGATTTTCCTTCCCCGGGTAGTCTGATTCCCGGTTTTTCTTGTGAATATTTCTCTGTCTTGTAAATTTCTGCATTTTTGTGTCGTTCTTGATCTGACCTCAACTTGTTTTTGTGCGAGGGACACCGGAGTCGAAGACGCTTCGAGGAACACGCATTCGAATTTGTTTGAGTGATTTGAGAGAACCTGTAATCTCATTCATTTCCACATATTTTTTTTTCTTCTCGCATCATTTCCAGCGGTTCCCGTTTGGGATCTCGCGTGTGTAAAGATAGTGGAACTGTGTCCCGTGTGCTGTGTGGGTGAATTGTAATTTAGCTTGCACTAGCGGCTCCTCGAACCACTCTAGGACTTGTTTGTGCTCGTAATCAATAGGACCACACATTACACATAAAAGACGCACCTAGACCGCAGGACTTAGTTCAAATTAAACTGTTCTTCACGCTAATAGAACTGCCTGTCTAGGAGCGGCTTTTCATCGCTTGCATTTGCATGTAGAGTAAAGTTTTCAATTCTGTATTGCATCCTGCATAAAAAAAGCGAAGGGATCACTGTAAGTATTCTCTACTCAGCATAAGCATCATCGATTTCAACTTGCATTGGCTTTTCTCGATTTCCCCCTCTGATTTTGTCACTTAAATTAAAAAGGAAATTGGGACTGTCCGATAGGCGTGCTTTGTGGTGGATTAATTGCAGTGATAACTTAACTTTAATCGGGACTGCTAACAGTATTGACAAAAAAAAAAAGAATAAAATCTGAAAATTGTTTGCGGGAGATTAATCCCCGACCTTGTATTCAGGCTGAGTGAGGGTACTTGAGTGTGTGTGAACACCTTAAGGCAGAGCCCAAATCCCCGCCTTCTATATCACGAGCCAACTGATCTTAGCAATTATCACGAGTGGGATATTTTTAAACTCTTTGACAAGTACCAAGTAGCCTCCGCCCTCACAGGTAGATAGGGGCGAACCAGCGGTACTCTGCGACAAGGCCTAAAAGCTTCGTCAGCCTCCGCCTCAGTGCAGGTAGATAGGGGCACGTCATTGAGTCCCCACTCCGGATAGGAGCAAAGAAAGGGAGGATCGACGGTATCTTAGGCGACAGGATAGACAGGGAAGACGCATCCGGCTCTAAGCCGACTTTCCTCTAGGCTGCGTAATCCTTGCTATTTTGGCTTGAATATCACACTTAAAAACTGCAAGATAAATTGGACTCAACTTTGAGCCCTTCACTGTGTTGAGTGTGAACCCAGGGTCTTGGATTGTTCTTGTTGCTTGCTTCAGGTAGGAGTAAAATCCTATCTTCTTCCCTCATCAAGATGAGTGATTGGGGAGATCTCGACGCACTATTCACTGATCTCTCTATGAGTCCCCCAAGTAACTCGTCTTCCTCGGTCCGAGCGCACCTTGGACCACCCAGGATTCATGACCCTCTTGAGTTCTGGTTTCCTCATGCTCAGGGTGGTTACTCTCAAACCAACCCTTTTATCTCCTCCGAGATTACCGAGGAAGATCATTGCCTCGGTAATCCCTTCCTTGATTTGCCCTCTAACACCGGTCTTATTTTCCAATTCCCAGAACTAGAGGACAAGATGCCGCCAAAAGTTCCACCAGATGAGGAACAAATTAAACAGATTCTTGTCCGCCTCGCTGATGCCGAACAGAGGAATGCAGATCTCACTGCACGGATGGGACACATCATAGCAGCAGAAGGAATCGACCGACCAATGGTCGATACCTATAACCCGGCGGAGAACGAGATTCAGAACTGGTTGGCACCCGCAATTCCCGCCCAGGCATTTGAGTTGAAGCCCCACTTTCTTAGTCTGCTTCCGAAGTTCAACGGAAATCTTAATGAAGAACCATACACTTTCCTCCGTGACTTCGAGTTGGTGTGCAACAATCTTAGCCATCCCAATGTTGGCCAAGATTATATTCGGTTGAAGGCCACCCCTTTTGCCTTAGGTGATAAGGCTGCTCATTGGCTGAAAAATTTAGGGGTGGTATGTACCACTTGGATGCAGTTCAAGGATCTTTTCTTGAAGAAGTTCTACCCTCTCAGTAGAACTAATCAGATGAGAACAAAGATCGCCAGCTTCGCTCAAGGAGCCTGCGAACCGTTCCATGAGGCTTGGGATAGGTTCAATGACTTAGTAAAGAAATGCCCCTGCCACGGCATTTCAAAGGCGATCTTAGTCCAGACCTTGATCTGTGGTTTAACCCCAGAAATGCAGGGGTTAGTCAGTGCCGCCTGTGGAGGAAGCTATCTGAACAAAAATGAGCATGCTGCATGGAAGATCCTAGAGCAGATGGCAGAAATCGGCAGGTCACAGGCCACAAGGGCCTATCAGTTGTCTCCCTCAATCCTATCCAATGAGACAACTAGAAGGACTGTTGCAGATCTGACTGAGGACCTTATCCCCAGCATGGGGATGATCGCCGACAAGCTTACCATGGTCGAGCAGATCCACAAGAGAGTCACGGAGATGGAGTCTCTTTCAAGCCTTCCCAAGAAAGTGGAGGAACTCTCTGAAAAGGTAGCTAAGATTAAGCTACCCACCCCTTCTGCACCACCTGTACCTGTACACCGAGTCCATCTTGTACAGGAACAGGCACCGGGGTCTCAGAGTAGCTGGGATCAGACTTATACCCAGCCGAACCATCATGCACCCCCACCAGTGGAAACGGAATATGAGGAGCCTCCGCCTGTATACGAGATTAACGGGCTTTGGTATAGTCGGGACCCGCTAGTCCGGCAAATCGAGATGGGGAAGGATCAGGCACACCGCCCCGCACCAGTCTACCAAGAGACCAGGCCCGTCACAGTCCCGCGATACCAGTCCAGGCCAGATCATGGATACCAGCCGCAGCAGCGCACCTACCAGCAGGGGCCAGCACCGTCTCACCAGCAGCAGTATCGGCATGGCCAGCAAGGCCAATATAGGACGGCATCAACACCGCAGCAAGCCCAGCCCACCAAATTGGAGTCACTCACCTTGGAGATCCAAACCCTGTCTGATAGGGTCCAACAGATACAGAATGACTACTTGGATATGAGAACCGACATCAATCGGGTTTCTCGTGCCCAGGACCAACAAATGGCGCCAAGGACCCCAATTCCCGCACAGGTTCAGGCCAATCCGAACAGCATGCACCAGGGCCAGAACCGACCTCGGGATCAGGTATATTATTCAGATAATTATCTATCTGAACATGAGATCCTTTCGTACGATAATGTTAATCATATGTCCCTCAGGAGCGGAAGGACCGTGACCATACCTGATCGGGCACGGGCACAAAAGGAAGGAACCTCCGAGAATCTATCTGAGGAGAATTCGGAGGAAGAAGAGGAGGAGCATCCCCACCACCATCCCCAACAGAAGAAGAGGACATCTGAGTCCTCGAAGCAGCATTCCCGCATCCACTTTGAGTCAGACGATACCGATGAGCCCACACCTCCATCTGAGGAGGACCATCCAGAAGAAGCGGAAGAAGCACCACCGGTTTCGCCCAAGCATTTTCCTGTTTGTCAGAGTCCGAGTCAGAGTCTGTGTAAAAGTTCGAGTCAGAGTCTTGTTCAGAACTCAGTTCCAGCAGCTAATGAAAATCTTTCAGTTCCAGAACCTGAGTTAATAATCCCTTTCCCCCAAGCTCTTAAGGGTGGAAAGAAGAAAATCCAAAAAATCCAAAAAGATGACCCTGAGATGGCTGAATTTTGTAATAAACACATCAAGGTCACAATCCCTTTTGACAAGTTCGTGGAAATAACCCCTGCATTCCAAAAATACCTTAAGGTGAGATGCACACCTACTAGGGTTAGCAGGAAGACCAAAAGCCGTGTTGAGAAACACGTTCTATCAATAGCCACGACTTGTGCAATAAAGAACTCGTTTCCTCGGAAACGAAGAGACATGGGTGCACACTATGTAGAGAGTCATGTTGATGACATTGCGTTTGCACGCACTCTCCTGGACAATGGTTCCTCAATTAACTTAATGCCCACGGCCCTCTATGAGCGGCTTAATCTCGGACCTCTTAGGAAATCTAGAGCTATTCTGCAGTTTGCTGACAAATCCACTAAGAGGTCCCAAGGAGAGTTAAGGAACATTGTGATCAGAGTCGAGGGGCAAGAATACATGGTGGACTTTACTGTCCTGGATATGGAAACCCCTCGTAATTGGAGAGATTCCCAGATCATTTTAGGTAGGCCCTTCCTCAGAACTGCGGGGGCCTTATTTGATTATAAAACTGGGAAGATTCAGTTCAAACTCCCGGCGGAGATGAGGAATTGGAGATGAAGCAGACGAGATGGCAGAGACCGGACTCCGAATCCAGCACCGAGTACTCTTCTACCGAGACAGACTGTGAATATGTAGACGTAGTTGGGCCATGGAGACAGAACCCAGCCAGCATTAATGTGTCCATCTCCTTTGAAGATGATCCAGTGCATGAGTCAGTCTGCGAGATTCTGAGGAACGAGTACAACTCTGAACCTGCATCGCCCTACATCTTCGATGACGTAGAGGCCCAGTGGGGCCTGTCAGTCCTTACATCCTTAGGACAATCGGAAGATGAGGATGACGAGTCGGACGAGGCGTTTGCCGATTGTATGGAAAATTTTGACGATCCGACTCCAGAGCCGCGCTTGGTGGCAGCTATTACAGAAAATGATCCAGCCATTTCCAACACCGAACCAGATCAGATTAAGCTAGACTTCTTAGATGACCACACTATACCTGAGCTCAAACCTCTTCCCACAACACTGAAATATGCCTTCCTTGCGGGCCAAGACAAGAAATTTCCGGTCATTATCAGTTCGCGATTGACCGAGGAGCAGGAATCTCGCTTGCTAGAGATCCTGGAGAAAAACCGCAAGGCAATAGGCTGGAGCATTTCCGATCTCCATGGGATAAATCCCGCTCTGTGTTCGCACCATATTTTACTTGGAGAATGAAGCCAAACCCTCTCGTGAATTCCAACGCCGGTTGAATCCAAATTTACGAGAAGTGGTGAAAAAGAGATAGAAAAATGGTGCGACGCGGGTTTCATTTACCCAATCTCCGACTCTAAGTGGGTGGCCCCAATCCATGTTGTCCCGAAAAAGTCGGGAATTCAGACGACCACCAATGAGGACGGAGAGGAGATCGTGACGAGAATACCCACGTCATGGCGCGTCTGTGTGGATTACAGACGCTTAAATGCCGCGACGAAGAAGGATCATTTCCCTCTACCATTCATTGATCAGATCTTAGAAAGATTAGCGGGAAAAGAATTCTTCTGCTTCCTTGATGGGTTCTCGGGCTACAATCAAGTAGCCATAGCTCCAGAGGACCAGGAAAAGACCACGTTTACATGCCCCTTTGGTACCTATGCTTTCAGGCGCATGCCCTTTGGGTTATGCAATGCTCCAGGTACTTTTCAAAGGTGCATGATTGCTGTTTTCGCGAAATGGTTGGCGAATTCCTGGAAGTCTTCATGGATGACTTCTCGGTCCACGACGACTCTTTTGATTCCTGCCTTAGGAATCTGGACTGAGTCCTAAAAAGATGTTGTGAGGTCAATCTGGTGCTCTCCTGGGAGAAAAGTCACTTCATGGTGACGAAGGGCATAGTGTTGGGGCATGTCATCTCCAAGAGAGGAATGGAGGTTGACCCTGCCAAGGTGGACGTGATCAGACGACTCCAGCCACCAACCAACGTAAAACAGTTGCGGTCGTTCCTCGGGCATGTCGGATTTTATCGAAGATTTATCAAGGACTTCTCCAAGATTGCCCGACCGCTAACTGAGCTTTTAGGCAAAGACACGGAGTTTATTGTAGATCACAAATGTCTTGAGGCCTTTAAGCTTCTACAAGGAATGATCATGGACGCACCCATCTTACAAGCCCCAGATTGGTCTCTACCTTTTGAGATCATGACGGACGCCTCAGATTATGCTGTTGGGGCTGTATTGGGACAAAGAAGAGATGGCGTCCCGTTTGCAATTCACTACGCAAGCAAAGTGCTTGATTCTGCTCAGCGTAACTATACAGTTACCGAAAAGGAAATGCTTGCGGTAGTGTTTGCCTTGGACCAATTCAGATCCCACTTAATCGGATCCAAGGTAACCGTGTTCACAGACCATACGGCGCTACGATACCTGATGGAGAAGAAGGACGCGAAGGCGCGTCTTCTTCGATGGATTTTACTTATCCAGGAGTTTGATTTGGATATCCGTGATAAACCTGGTAAGAAGAACGTAGTCGCCGATCATCTTTCTCGTCTCGAAGATCTTAATACTTCCGAGGTTTCACCAATTCGAGACTCCTTCCCTAATGAGTCGATTTTTGTTATCGACTCACTCCCGTGGTACGCCAATATCGTGAACTATCTTGTCTCCAAGAAAGTTCCCGAGGATTGGCCCAAGAGCCAAATCGACCGATTAAAGTCGGACGCTAGACACTACCATTGGGAGGATCCGATCCTTTTCTTTGAAGGACCGGATTGTGTCTGGAGACGTTGTATTCCTCAGGAGGAATACCAGAGTGTCCTTTCTTTATGCCATAGCTTAGAGGCAGGAGGACACCACTCCGGGAAGAGGACCGCATGGAAGGTACTTCAGTGTGGCTTCTACTGGCCGACTCTGTTTCGCGATGCCACCGCCTTCGCGAAGTCGTGCCCAGTTTGCCAGAGGATGGGAGGAACCGTTGGATCCAAGGATGAGATGCCAATGCAGCCGGTCATCATTTGTGATGTCTTTGACGCCTGGGGCATCGATTTCATGGGCCCATTCCCTGTCAGCCACGGATTTGAATACATCCTTCTTGCGGTAGACTACCTATCCAGATGGGTGGAGGCTATCCCGACCCGAGCCGCAGACAGTAGGACTGTCTGTAAATTCATCAGAGAGAACATAATCTCTAGGTTCGGGATCCCCAAAATGATGATATCAGACGGGGGTAGCCACTTTGTGAATCGGGAGGTGAAGAAACTCCTGAAGGACTACGGCATCGAACACCGTGTCGCGAGTCCTTACCACCCACAAACAAATGGTATGGCTGAGGTGTCGAATAGGGAGGTGAAAACCATATTGCAAAAGCTTGTCCGCCCGGACAGGAAGGACTGGTCTCAGATCTTGGATCAAGTCCTCTGGGCGTATAGGACAGCTTACAAGACACCGTTAGGCACCTCCCATTCCGAATGGTATTCGGAAAGCCGTGCCATTTGCCCGCAGAGTTAGTGCACAAATCAGAATGGGCAATAAAGAAGGTCAACTGGAACACACACCTGGGTCAGAAACAGAGAGACATGGATCTGAATGAGCTTGTGGAAGTCAGAAACCGAGCATACGACAACAGTTTGGTGTACAAGGACAAGGTGAAGCGTTGGCATGATAGATATATCAGACGAAAGACCTTTGTTCCTGGACAGAAGGTATGGTTGTTTAATGCTAGGCTGAAGATTTTCCAAGGCAAGTTGAAGTCTAAGTGGACGGGACCATTTGTCGTCCGTACGGTGCATGATAGTGGATGTGTCGAGATCTCAGATCTCACAGATGACGCACCGACATTCCTAGTGAATGGACAGCTGTTGAAACACTTCGTCGAATCTAATGAGCAGTTAGTCCATGTCGAGGAGATTGTATTCATGCGCGAGACAGATACAGCTGAGTCACATCAAGCCGCGTATGAGACCTTGCAGCAGTGAACTCCAGCCATCCGCAGCATCTCGAAAGATTCAGACCGATTCATCTGTATATATCATCATTCTTGTACAACCTACCCTTTCTCCCGCGACTTTAGTAACCCATCCCCGCCTCATCAGATCACTATCTTGGACTATACTTAGGATAACCAAAGCCTAAGTATAGTGGGGAAGGTCACCCAAGTCGATTCACTGTACATCCTCCATCACATTGGTCCTCACACTCATTTCCTTCCGATACTTAGGCTGACCTGAGCCTAAGTATAGGGGGGGCCGATGCCCGCATTGTATATACTCATCCATTTCCCATCTTTTCCACATCTACCCCAGTTTTGATCTTCTTCTATACTTAGGCTGCCATAGCCTAAGTGTAGGGGGGTGAGATGATTCCTATACTTCTTGGTTCTCCTACGCTTAGCACGAGCTATGTCTTTTTCCTCGCTCTTAGTGCTCTGAGGACATAGCACACGCTAAGTATAGGGGGGCGTGTATATATTACATATATACTTTACCCATAGCTCGTACTTTCACGTATTTTTGTATATATATTACAATAATTACGGGTGGGTAAACATCAAAAAAAAATTTTTATAAATAGGCTTCTTATTTACTCTTGCATATCATCTCTGCATAGAAAAATAAAAAGAGTCTTGCATTTTCATAGCATGACATCTCATCTCATTTGCATAAGTTGCTTATGCAAAGTGAAAAGCTAGTGGGTTCTGGACCAAGTTGTGAGCAGATATTAAGGATGGAAATGACTTGACCTTAATCCACCTAATTTCAGAGGAACCTTATAGGAACTGGAGTTAAGATTTTTCAGGTCAGGTGACTTAATTCTTTAAGTCTCCAAGTCTATGTTCATATGTCATCTTGACAAGCCTGAATAGAGCACTTAACAACACACACACGACTCTTAGAGACAATGGCTTAACATGCACCAGCACTTTACACATGGCTCTCTACGGATGAGGTGATAAGGAGACAGTTTCCTTTAGCTTGGGGTAGCATATGAGGGTAGTACTTCTAGGCGGAACCTCTCTTCTTCTTCTAGTGAAGGAAGTGCGTCTCAACTTGGACTAGTGGTGATGAAGGCTAAAGACAGAAGCAGTGGGTTGCAATAAAGCTTCAAAAGAGGGATAGTCTACTGGCTCAAGAGGAAATTTCTTGTATCTATGCTGCATCATGTATGTACAAAGGCATGTTTGTGAATAAAAAAAAATGCCAAAAAGAACTCCAAAAAAAAAGTGGTGGGTCGGATTGAAAATTTAATAACCCCACCGGAGTATATGTAGTCAAGAAAAGCAAAAGCTTATGGTCACCATGTTACTTGCAGCGGGAGACCTAGCTACACTGGCTGAGCTTCCAAAAGTCTATACTTCTTCCCCCTCTTCTTGAGCCGGTTGAACTTGAACTTAGAAGGGAATACCCCGCTTCTCGAGGAAAGAGTTGCTAGACCGAGGCATTAGAGTTACCAGGTTGGGGGAGATTGTTTCTTTGTTACTTTTGAGGTGGGGAGTCATTTATCACTTACACTGCATGAAAGGATTCATGGTCATTAGGGTTTGTGTATGTAGACTTGTTCTGATTAGGCGAGTTGAGGAGTCTTGAATAGAAGACTTGTGGAACTTGAAGTCTGTTAAGTCTTAAACTCAGATCCCGATAAGGTTCCGACACATGATTAATCCAAAGGTCAAGTCTAGCTCTATTTTTAACTTTTGTTCATGACCTTGGTATGGAACCCAATTTCATTTCACTCTTGCATTTCATTTAGTTGCTCGGGGACGAGAAAGGTTTAAGTATAGGGGGTTGATGAATCTGTTATTCATCACTCCAAAAGTCAAAAATAGAGCCTTGTTCCCGAGAAAATAGAGGCATATTTCCTTTTATCTTGCATAAATAACACTCATGCATGCATCCATAATTCATGCATTTTAGCAGCTCATCTGCATTTAAATAAGAAGCCAAAAATCCCCTGTAAAATACCTCTTCATCAAAATAACTTCTTCCCTATAATATATGTATGTATTCCTTAATAATATAGGGAAGATTGCTAAAAATCACCCTTGTAAAATAGCCCAAATAGCCTAAGAATCCTTGTACATTAAAACACAAATAAAGCCCTCATACAAACCCCGAATTAGGTCTACTCACTTTTAGAATACTACACATTAAAAGACCTTCAAAATGAGTCTGATTTCATTGAAATTGGAGCTTGTATGAGAAACTTGGGTTCTTGGATCATTTTGTATACTACATATGTACATTTATGTATCCTTGTATTTATATATCATATTTGACCTTATCTCCGTCTTTGGTCAACATGAAACTTGTAGATCTCATTAAGATCTACAACTTTCATGTTTTGAGTTTTTCCAAATTCGGCTTCCTCTTCTCTCTACACGTGTTTCTTTCTCCAGCCATTCACAGCAGGCCACGTGGCGCCCTCTGGTTGCGCCACGCGGCCCGCTGCCCATCGCCTCGTCCCGCCACGCGCCTTCATCGACATCCCTTGGATCATCTTGATCCGAGGGCCTTCAGGCCGCCACGTCAACGCATCCGAGCCTCGGCCTCCTAAGCCTAGGCTCGGGTGACCCGAAGCTGCACCGAGGCTAGACCGAACCTCCAGAAGACCCGAGCCTCGCTCCGAGCCTCCGACGCCCTCCGAACCTAGGTCGGCCACGTGAGGAGCACGTGCGACCTGGGCTATTTGCACAGACGCCCCTGAAGCTTATGGAAATTACAAAAAGGTCCCTGTGAAGCAGACCCCACGTGAGGAGCACGTGTTCCGTGGAGAAATTGCATACAAGTCCTGCATGTTATCGGTAATTGCATTTTAGTCCCTGTCAGCATGTTTAATCTTTGAAGTTTCAATTTCCAGTATTGCATTTACGCCCTTGTGTTTGCACGTGTCCATAGAGTACATTGTTCATCATTTTGAGATTCTAAAAAATTGCATGTTGTTGGAAATCTTGTCCTCTGCCTATCAGTACACGTGTATGATTTTTGTAGGCTTATTTGAATTATTAATGAATTAATTGGTTCATTGTTGACATATTTTGCCCAGTGATGCCTTTTGATTTTTAATTAATTATCTGTGCTTTCAAAAATTATCAAAAATTCACAGTAGCTTAAGGACACCATTTCTAACACACCATAAAAATTTCATAACATTTGCACGCATATCGAGGCCTAAATAAATTGTTTAGTGATTTTCCTAAATTAATTTTAGTAAATTCATTTCACAGTAAAATTAAGTTCTGTCAATTTCCCTAGGTCCCTTCTCATTAGAGCCACCTAGGGTAATTTTAGTTCTTGAAAAAATTGTGATTTGATATTTATTAAAAATTAAATTCTGAAAATCACTCTTTCTGTTTCTTTAATTCACAGTAAATTCATTTTGAGTCGAAAAATTCCAAAAAAATTAGTGTAGGTTATTTTCATCATAAATAACTGTCTGGCCAATTTTCATTATTTTTGGACTTCATTTGATACATCAATTAAATTTAACGTTAAATTGGCTAAGATTTGTCTGCATATGTCTGCATAGAAATTAAAAAGACCAAAAAAAAATATTCCCCGAAAATCTCACACTTGAATTTTGCTGAAACTTGACCTAAGGAGACAGTTGCCTCCCTGAGATCGACCTTGGACTTCACCAAGTAAAAAAAATTGTCGCTTGAAATTAACTCGAATCTAATTAAAGTGGTTTTTGATTAACCTCTCGTATCCGACTGCAACGAACGACTTTAACTTGATTTGGACATTAAATTGACCGAATTAACTAAGGGTGCGGGAGCGATATCAATAGGCGTAGCGCTCTTAGGACTTGTTAAAAGATAAATGCCTGAATTCATCTAAAAACTACAAAGATAATAGCCGAACCCTTACGGCTTCACGTGTTGAGTTGGTGAATCCCCTTTGCTTTGTGTTTGCTTGCTAGTTGGATTAAGGTCAAAGATCAAAAACACCGCGCCTTTGCGCCATTTTTTGCTCTCCTTCCACTTGACCCTTGCTCATTGTGAGCTTTCTACTGTTTTACATTCCATTTATTTCTTGTTGACCCCTGTATCTTTCATCCACATCGATCTTCCTCTTGATCTCCGAGATGGCGACGAATGGGCAGTTTAGTCGAGACCTCGTCGACACCCACATCAGTTCCACTCGCTCTCCATCTCCAATAATTCAGGGCGATTCCCGAGAACCCAGTTCAGACTCTGTGGACGGATCTCCAGACTCCCTATCTTCTTCAATAAACAGGGATCACTCTCGTCCCGAACTCTGTCCGTTTTGGATGGCAATCAATTTCACTCCTTACACATCGCCGTCCTTAACAAAATTCTGTGTTGACCTTGACACAGACCACATCTCTCTATCTGGTGTTGCAATTCAGACTGATCGAGGCATTCTCCCATGTGCAGACTTTGAGCCCGATTCCGAGCCAGTAAACCAAGCAGACTCTGAGATGGCAGGAGGAAGAGGAAAGGGACCACAACCCCCATCTGAGCCTGAAGTCAATCCGGGGGAGGGGCAATATACCACGCAAAACGAAGTCAACAGTCAGTTGCTAGCTTCCATTCAAGCCATCCGGCAGCAGTTGACTAATCAAGCCCTGGCCCAGACAGCCTTCCAAGACATGCTGAACGATTTGAGGAGGAGGGCCGATGCAAGAGATGATAGGAGGGAGAATGATCCGAACCAAGAGCCTGATTTTGAAGAAGTTAGAGATGAGTTCTCAGTGGGAAGGCCCGAGTTTGAGGCAGCAAAAGAAGATCCACCGCAGCCAAAGCCTACACTGAAGGAGACATACAACCCAGGAGCGGGACGCATCACTGAGTGGATTCAGGTTCCACGTATGAATGCCCACTTCAAGCTAAAGCCGCTATTTCTGTCGCTACTTCCCACATTCCACGGGAACACCACGGAGGAACCATATATCTTTCTCAAGAAGTTCAGCCGCATCTGTTCCACTGCTCACTACCCCGGAATCCCTCTGGGGGTAGTCAAGATGACCGCGTTTACCTTCAGCCTTCAAGACAAGGCCCTATATTGGGTTGACCATCTTGGGAAGGTCGTCACCACCTGGGAGGAGCTGAAGTCTGCATTTCTCCATAAATTCTATCCTCTCGGGCAATTGAATCAGATGCGTGCCCGGATCTCCAGTTTCTGCCAGCAGCCCCACGAGACCATCCATGAAGTGTGGGAAAGATTCAAAGATCTTCAGGAGAAGTGCCCCCACCTTGACATTCCAAAGACCAGTCTCGTACAACACTTCTTTGGGGGGCTATCATTTGAGAGCCAAAAGCTTGTAGATGCAGCTTGCGGCGGTTCACTCTTCAACAAGGACGAGGACGTGGTATAGAACGTCTTCGAAGAAATGGTTGAAGGAGAAGCAGCTCAATCCTCGTCCAGAGTATACATGAAGCCACCAATCGCCATCAGCAAGCCAGTGAACATGGCTTCTCACACCAAAGATAAGGATGAGAGCTCCAACCTGAGCATCATTATGAGCCACTTGTCCAAGGTGGATATCATTGAGAAGAGGTCACAGGACCTCGAAAAATTGGCAGTCATTGAGAAGAGGACCCAGGGTCTAGAAAAGCTCGACCAGATTTCCCAGCTGCTGGAGCAGCTCGTTCGAGCACTGAATGCAAACATGTGCAACGCTGTGTTTACCTCTGCAGAGCCGAATGCTGAGAAGAAGGAGCCTACAATGCAGCAAAACCCTCAGCCGACTCCACCGCAGCCCCAGCCAGTCCAGCACGTGTACTACGTGCAGGTCCCGAAGCAGCCCCCGCAGCCCCAGACACAGATGGTTATACATCAACCTGAGCCTCAGCCAGCTTACTCCGAGTAGTTCTCTCCACCCCCGCCACTGATTCAGGAAATCAATGGCGTATGGGACAATGAAGCGCAGCTGACCCGTCCTCAAGGACATTCTTAGGGTCAGAACATGGGCAACATGTAAAGCCTTGAACTTGGTATATCTCGGATCCTATATAATAAGATCCGGCTCATCAAGAGAAAACCAACGAAATTTGTTTCGTGTGAATCGGACTTCGTTTCGAATTGTTATGATTTTCCGAAGAAAGAGAAGTTATTAATCCATAATGACTGTCATTAACACTAATTAAACATGATTAAAGAAATTAATTACGATTGAAAGCCGCTAATGATCATTAGTAAACACTAATCAATAGTTAACAAAAGATAAGCGTAAGCCGCGAAAGTTAAATCGTGATTAGTGAAAGTTAATCACGATTATTGTTAATTAAGCGTCATTAGCGAATCTAGAATCCTCTAGAATGTTCTAACTTAGGCTCCAAGTTTGGGATAAGGTTTGGCTAAAACCATGGGCCAAAACCATGGGCCGCTAAACCATGGTTAAGGTCTAAACCATGGTTTTCTAACCATGGTTAGTGGTATTCTGGGGCCTATAAATAGACCCCCCTACCCATTCATTCTCTACAAATTCCACTACCACCACCACTACCCCAAGGGCTAGGGTCGAGAGGTTGGGAGGAGGAGTGGGAGGCGATGGAGGAGCGCTAGCGAAGCGCTGCAGGGAAAACGAGGAGGAGAAAGGTATGATCCTCTCTTAGTTGCTTCGTAAGCTAGGCTTTCAATTCATACTCTTGTTCTTCGAAGTTTTGTTTTTGATTCATATTTCTTTTCGATTCGTTTTCCTGTTGTGGTTCGAGGAGAAATCTGTGTAACACCCTACTTAGGTGCGGGCGGCTATGCACGTCAGTGACCATGTGATTCGTCACACGTTCACTCATCTAAGACGCGTGGTGTCTACCGATTCTCCATCGTTTATTTTTCTATTATTTGTATTATGCTTTTATAGTTATTTTGATGGAGAAATCTGTGTAATACCCTACTTAGGTGCGGGCGGCTATGCACGTCAGTGATCCTGTGATTCGTCACACGTTCACTCACCTAAGATGTGTGGTGTCTACCGGTTCTTCATCTCTTGTTGTTGAGTATATTTTTTTCAGTTTCGTTGTTATTTTTCTCTCGATTGATTTATAGAGGAAACTCTTTTCGTTTTTATTTTGAAATATTTCCCGATATAAGGGGAAATTCTGCTGAAATTTTCTGAGAAATATGTCCCGATATAAGGGGAAACTCTGCCGAAATTTTCCGAGAAATATGTACCGATATAAGGGGAAACTCTGCCGAAATTTTAAGAGAAAATATCTTCTTTACGTTCTTTGTGTTCTTCGCGTTCCTCGCGTTCTTCGTTCGTTCTTCGCGTTCTTAACATGTTCTTAGCGTTTTGATACGAAAAATGAAATTCGATCTTTTCAGGAGCCTTAAATCAGCCTTTCTAAAAACGAAACTCGATAAAGCCTTGCATACACGAGAGAGAGCTCGATTAGGTAACGAAATCCTTCCTTTTGCTGTTGGGTTTTCATACGAAATTATTGAAATTCTTGATTTTGTGTTCTTTCTACGAAGAACCCTAATTTTAGTTATTTTTGAAAACGTCTGAAGAATTGCTTTGTGATTCCCACTAAAATAAGATTTACGCATCAAATTGATGCGTTGGCTCTGAAAGTTAGGGTTTGGGAGTTAAAATAGGCATAAGTAGGAGTATACATATGGTTATGAATAATATATATGTGAGTCGATACTAAGTATTGCGGTTTATGCAAATCAAAGACTTAACGAAAGAATTACATCATGTGAATTGGTGTCATTTGAGATGGATCCTGAAAAGGATCATGTGTCACGTTAAGGATGACTGGGAGTAGAACTACATGTCGGGCATGCAACCTGTAGGTTTGTCGGAAGGAACCCGTATTGGCGTTTTCCTACCAAGGTGGTACACGGTTGCCCTATTATAATAAGTGCGTACGAAATGAAGATTTTGCAATGCGTGGTACCGGGAGCCAATATATTCGGGTTGGAACGACGGAAGATGTGGTCGTGCCATGTGGAGGCACGGGTGGTTCAATAGCGGCTGGGTCACGATAACATGTATTTAAAGCCGCTAGGTTATATGATTAAATGTTAGCCTGAGGTTTTAAGCAACCGAGTCCTCGAGGACGGTGTGCTCTTTTGTTTTTCCATGCTAAGGGTTGAGACACTGTTTAATAAATGAAAAGGAAATTGTCAGGGTAGTATTGGAGGATTGGTTGAGGCGACGTGCGGCAGCATAAGCTTACCAAGATCAACACAATCTCCAATCCTGAAGCATCCATAGCTTCGGAGTCCAAGAATGGTGGGGTTCCCCTGGAGTAATCCCTGATGTGGAATAGAAAGGAATAGGACTTAAATTAATGAAAAAAATGAAATTTTTGTGATATCAATGAATTTTGAAAAATTACACAATTTGTTTGCTTTTCTCTTCTTCGTTACTTTGCATTCGCTAATTTTTATCCTATGATTTATGGAAAACCCAACAGGTATCGGTGAGCCATCGTAAAGACTCTAAAAAAATCATCCAGCTTACATACTAGACATCCAGCCAGCCACAGTAGCTTTACTTTCTTTAAGGTAGTTAGTAATCTTTTGTATATTTCCCTTAAACTGATGTACATGTAAATGGTTATAGTGGAACAGTGTATCATCTAAACTTTATTTTGTGAATGGAAAAGTGTTGAAATACTTTCTTCTGAGTATTTTTATTTGCAGTCTATTTCTGAATGTTAGTTGTGATTGCTGAATAAATTATTGCTGAGTAACCAGATCCGGATATGGGAGGATCCGACGGCCAGGGAAACGGGGTGTTACAGATTGGTATCAGAGCCTGGTTACTCCAGTAATTTATTTAGTAATTAATAACTATGAGCGGTATTCAGAAACTAAGGTTGTATTAAGATCCTTTGATCTTAATAAATGACTGCAGTACCATTCACAAGTCATTGTCCCTTATGTACATCATGCTATGACATATAGGATCTGACCTTTGACCTTGACTCATCCCAGGATCAGGGCAGATCAAGACATGTCTAGACAATTAGCGGCTATGATGGCAATGCTCCAAGACATGGGGCAAAGGCAAGAAGCATTGGAGGAGAGGCTCAATACACAGGCTGAGAGACATGAGGCATCTAAACCTGCGGATGCTAGGATTGAAGGTTCTGTCCATCTTTCTGAGGAAGAATCTAGTTACCATCCTTCAACTGAGTCTGCTCCTACCCCGGTTGAAGGAGCAATGGAGAAGGCCCTTATTAGACACCAAACATTACTAGATAATTATCAAAAGGGAAAAAATCCTCGATTCAAAGGTGTAGAGACACCTGCCGAGGCTGAATTATGGCTTGATGACGTCAATAGGATGCTGAGAATAATACACGCACCAGCAAATACTTGGGTGTACTTTGCCGATTACTCCTTAGCAGACTATGCAAGATGATGGTGGAGAGCCATTTCCAAGAAATTAGCAGATCCTGTTCCATGGGATATCTTTGAAGAGAGGTTCCGAGCTCATTTCTGTCCCTCTCATTGGGAAGAGTTAAAGAGGAGAGAGTTGGCTTCTCTGAATCAGGGTTCTAAGACCGTAAGAAATTATCATATCCATTTTACTGAGCTACTACGGTACTCACCAACTCTAGAAGCTTCAGCACAAGAGTGTCTTACCAAATTTGTTAGCGGTCTTCAGGGAGATCTACGAGAAAAGCTTGCTGGTTTTAGAGCCACAACCGTAGATGAAGCAATGGACATCGCCTCTCGTATTGAGATGGAGAGGGATGAAAACCGCCAAAGAAGAAATTTTCACTTTAATGGTGGACCATCCAAAAACAAGTCACATTATAACCGTAGAGATCGTCGCTATCATCCAGTCGGGTCTAATATAAGCTCGCCACAGAATTTGGGCCAGGAATTATCTGGAAGAAGGGATTTCTCTAGACCTCCACTATATCCTCGCAACTCAGCAGCAGGAGCTAACACCTCTGTGCCGGGATCTTCAGCTCAAACGGGAGCACGTGTGTGTTTTTACTGTCATCAAGAAGGCCACATCAAGAAAGATTGTCCGAAGTTGAGAGGTTCAGGGTTTAAATCAACCCAATTGACAGTATAACATCCACCTCGAGTAATGGAGCAACACACAGAGGAAGACATGGTAGAGGTCGAAGCTCACAAGGAGCGTCTCCTACACAACAACCACCACAAAGTGTTGCGGGTTCTAGCTTGCCTATTCCTAATGGCCAGCTAAATGCAATTACCGAGGAACAAGCCTACAATTCAGGCACAGTCGTACGAGGTACTGTTACTATTCATGGCTTTTCAGTACATGCCTTATTTGATTCTGGTGCTTCACATTCATTTATTGCTCGACGGTTAGTACCCACTTTGGGTAAGATACCAATAGAAGTACAACAATCCTATCTGATAAAGGGACCAGGCGAACAAGTATTTATAATCCGAGAAATCCTGGATAATTGTATAATACTGATAGCAGGACATCTGTTACCTGTTTCACTACTACTAATCGAAATGGAGGACTTTGATCTTATACTAGGAATGGATTGGTTAGAAAGGCACCATGCATGTCTTGACTGTTTCTAGAAGACAGTAACATTTCACCTTCCTAACTCGATAAAGTTCCAGTTCATTGGAAAGACATCCAATGATAATATCAAATATATCTCTACATTGAAGGCACAACAATTGTTAGAGCAAGGGTGCCAAGGTTATTTAGCTTATGTATCCACTATATCATGGTCAGAAAGAATGATAGAAGATGTGCCTATAGTGTGCGAGTTTACTGATATATTTCCAGAGGAACTACCTGGATTACCACCTGAGCGAGAGATTGAATTTGAAATATCTCTCATACCTGATACTCAGCCTATCTCTATCCCTCCGTATAGGATGGCACCAGCTGAGTTATGAGTGTTAAAGGTACAATTGCAAGAACTGTTAGATAAAGGATTCATTCGTCCTAGTACTTCACCATGGGGTGCACCTGTCTTATTTGTTAGGAAAAAGGATGGGTCGATGCGGTTGTGCATTGACTATAGACAACTAAACAAGAGGACAATAAAGAACAAGTATCCTCTGCCAAGAATAGATGATCTCTTTGATCAGTTACAAGGTTCAACTGTGTATTCCAAGATTGATTTATGATCTGGATACCATCAGTTGAAAATTAAAGATACATATATTCCCAAGACAGCTTTTCGAACTAGATACGGACATTATGAATTCTTAGTTATGCCTTTTGGACTAACAAATACCCCAGCAGCCTTCATAGATCTCATGAATAGAGTATTCAAGGAGTTCTTAGATCACTTTGTATTAGTCTTTATTGATGATGTGCTTATTTACTCCAAGGATAAGTATCTGCATGAACACCATCTCAGGCGGGCACTTGAAACTCTAAGGAAGAACAAACTGTATGCTAAATATAGCAAATGTGACTTCTGGCTATCTGAAGTATCTTTCTTAGGCCATGTTATTTCTGGGGAAGGTATATCAGTTGATCCTACAAAGGTTAGTGCAGTGATGAGTTGGGAACGCCCGAAGACTGTCACAGAAATACGATCTTTTCTAGGTTTAGCTGGATATTATAGAAGATTCGTGAAGGACTTTTCACGAATAGCATTGCCAATGACTAGACTAACTCAAAAGGAGGTCCCATTCTTATGGTCTGATATACGTGAAGCTAGTTTTCAGACACTGAAAGAATGCCTAACATCTGCACCCATCCTTACTCTACCCTCCGGGAGTGAAGGGTTTACAGTGTACACTGACGCATCTAAAGAAGGACTTGGGGCTGTTCTTATGCAACATGGTAAGGTAGTTGCGTATGCATCACGACAGCTCAGGATACATGAGAAGAACTACCCAACACATGACCTTGAATTAGCTGTCGTAGTTTTCGCTTTAAAGATATGGAGACACTACCTGTATGGTATTACTTTTGAAATCTTCACCGACCATAAAAGCTTGAAATATCTGTTTGATCAAAAGGAGCTCAATATGAGACAGAGACGGTGGCTAGAGTTATAGAAAGATTATGATTGCACTATCTCCTACCACCCTGGTAAGGGGAACGTCGTAGCAGATGCACTTAGCAGAAGAACTTATTCACCCGGGTTAGTAAGTGTTATCCACTTCTGGGGTTTACTATCAACGTTAAGTGAATGGAAACCATTTGATAGTAGTGCTGATACTATAACTATTCCTCATCGATACAAACCAGAAATATGGGATAAAATAAAGAAGGGACAGGAGGATGATCCAGTTCTTAAAGACTTGAAACAACAACTTGAGAAGAATGAGATAGAGGGATTCCAGATACAAGATGGTTTACTGTATAATCATCACAGAGTTTATGTACCAAACACACCTGAACTAAGGAAAGACATCTTACGAGAAGCTCATTGTTCTAGATTATCTATTCATCCAGGAATTACGAAGATGTATAAGGATCTTCCTTCATACTTTTGGTGGTCGGGAATGAAGAAAGATGTTGCTGAGTTTGTAAATTCGTGTTTCACTTGCCAGCAGGTAAAGGCTTCACACCAAAAGCCACTGGGATTATTGCAACCCCTCCCTATACCTGAATGGAAATGGGAAAGCATTTCCATAGATTTCGTTACTGGCTTACCTCAGACGACTGGTAGTAAAGATAGTATCTGGGTTATAATAGATCGTCTGACAAAGGTAGCACACTTCATTCCGATAAGCTTATCTTTCACTCCAGACCAGCTGGCTGAGTTATATATTACACATGTGATTCGCCTCCATGGTATCCCAAAGGAAGTAGTTTCTGATCGAGATTCACGATTCACCTCATACTATTGGGAGAACTTCATGAAATCCCGAGGTACACAACTATGCTTGAGTACAGCATATCATCCACAAACAGATGGTCAGTCAGAATGTACGATTCAAACACTAGAGGATATACTACGAGCATGTGCCTTAGAATGGAAGGGATCGTGGATTAAACATTTGCCTCTTGTGGAATTCACCTACAATAATAGTTACCATACAAGTATTGGCATGGCACCATTTGAAGCACTATATGGACGAAGGTGTACTACTCCTTTGTGTTGGCAAGAGGTCGGAATAAAGAACCTTTATGATTCAGATAGACTTCAGGAGACACGGGAAGCTGTAGAACTTGCTAGAAAAAACTATTAACTGCCCAGAGTCGCCAGAAAAGTTACAGTGATAACAGGCGAAGAGACCTTGAATTTGAGGTAGGTAACTTTGTATTTCTCAAAGTATCACCTATGAAGGGTGTTCGGAGGTTTGGCTTGCATGGGAAGTTAGCACCCAGGTTCGTGGGTCCCTTTGAAATTATTCAACGGATTGGAAAAGTTGCTTATAGACTTGCACTTCATCCACATCTTTCAGCAATACATGATGTATTTCATGTATCAAATCTGAGAAAGTACATTAGGGATCCAGAGCATAAGATAAGTTATGATGATTTACATGTTGAGCCAGACTTGACATACCAAGAGATACCTGTGCAAATACTTAAAAGGGATATCAAGAAGTTGAGAAACAAAGAGGTGCCTCTAGTTAAAGTATTATGGCGAAACCAAGAGTTTGAAGAAGCCACATGAGAACCTGAGGCAGAAATGAGAGAGAAATACCCGTACTTGTTTGAATGATAACATTATTTATTATGTATATGTTCATTTTAAATGACATGACGTTCATTCTCTTTAAGGTTGTTATGGTTTCAATCCTCTTTAAGGATGTTATGCCTGCATTTTTAGTCTCGAGGACGAGACTTCCTTTAAGGTTGTTATAATTGTAAAGCCTTGAATTTGGTATATCTCGGATCCTATATAATAAGATCCGGCTCGTCAAGAGAAAACCAACGAAATTTGTTTCGTGTGAATCGGACTTCGTTTCGAATTGTTATGATTTTCCGAAGAAAGAGAAGTTATTAATCCATAATAACTGTCATTAACACTAATTAAACATGATTAAAGAAATTAATGACGATTGAAAGCCGCTAATGATCATTAGTAAACACTAATCAATAGTTAACAAAAGATAAGCGTAAGCCGTGAAAGTTAAATCGCGATTAGTGAAAGTTAATCATGATTAGTGTTAATTAAGCGTCATTAGCGAATCTAGAATCCTCTAGAATGTTCTAACTTAGGCTCCAAGTTTGGGATAAGTTTTGGCTAAAACCATGGGCCAAAACCATGGGCCGCTAAACCATGGTTAAGGTCTAAACCATGGTTTTCTAACCATGGTTAGTGGTTTTCTGGGGCCTATAAATAGACCCCCCTACCCATTCATTCTCTACAACTTCCACTACCACCGCCACACCAAGGGCTAGGGTCGAGAGGTTGGGAGGAGGAGTGGGAGGCGAGGGAGGAGCGCTAGCGAAGCGCTGCCGGAAAAACGAGGAGGAGAAAGGTATGATCCTCTCTTAGTTGCTTCGTAAGCTAGGCTTTCAATTCATACTCTTGTTCTTCGAAGTTTTGTTTTTGATTCATATTTCTTTCCGATTCGTTTTCCTGTTGTGGTTCGGGGAGAAATCTGTGTAACACCCTACTTAGGTGCGGGCGGCTATGCACGTCAGTGACCCTGTGATTCGTCACACGTTCACTCATCTAAGACGCGTGGTGTCTATCGATTCTCCATCGTTTATGTTTCTATTATTCGTATTATGCTTTTATAGTTATTTTGATGGAGAAATCTGTGTAATACCCTACTTAGGTGCGGGCGACTATGCACGTCAGTGACCCTGTGATTCGTCACGCGTTCACTCACCTAAGATATGTGGTGTCTACATGTTCTTCATCTCTTGTTGTTGAGTATATTTTTTTCAGTTTCGTTGCTATTTTTCTCTCGATTGATTTTATAGAGGAAACTCTTTTCGTTTTTATTTTGAAATATTTCCCGATATAAGGGGAAACTCTGCTGAAATTTTCTGAGAAATATGTCCCGATATAAGGGGAAACTCTGCCGAAATTTTCCTAGAAATATGTCCCGATATAAGGGGAAACTCTGCCGAAATTTTAAGAGAAAATATGTTCTTGACGCTCTTCGTGTTCTTCGCGTTCCTCGCGTTCTTCTTCGTTCTTCGCGTTCTTAACATGTTCTTAGCGTTTTGATACGAAAAATGAAATTCGATCTTTTTAGGATCCTTAAAATAGCCTTTCTAAAAACGAAACTCGATAAAGCCTTGCATACACGAGAGAGAGCTCGATTAGGTAACGAAATCCTTCCTTTTGCTGTTGGGTTTTCATACGAAATTATTGAAATTCTTGATTTTGTGTTCTTTGCTACGAAGATCCCTAATTTTGGTTATTTTTGAAAAAGTCTGAAGAATTGCTTTGTGATTCCCACTAAAATAAGATTTACGCATCAAATTAATGCGTTGGCTCTGAAAGTTAGGGTTTGGGAGTTAAAATAGGCATAAGTAGGAGTATACATATGGTTATGAATAATATATATGTGAGTCGATACTAAGTATTGCGGTTTATGCAAATCAAAGACTTAACGAAAGAATTACATCATGTGAATTGGTGTGATTTGAGATGGATCCTGAAAAGGATCATGTGTCACGTTAAGGATGACTAGGAGTAGAACTACAGGTCGGGTATGCAACCTGTAGGTTTGTCGGAAGGAACCCGTATTGGCGTTTCCCTACCTAGGTGGTATACGGTTGCCCTGTTATGATAAGTGCGCACGAAATGAAGATTTTGCAACGCGTGGTACCAGGAGCCAATATATTCGGGTTGGAACGACGGAAGATGTGGTCGTGCCATGTGGAGGCACGGGTGGTTCAATAGCGGCTGGGTCAGGATAACATGTATTTAAAGCCGCTAGGTTATATGATTAAATGTTAGCCTGAGGTTTTAAGCAACCGAGTCCTCGAGGACGGTGTGCTCTTTTGTTTTTCCAGGCTAAGGGTTGAGACCCTGTTTAATAAATGAAAAGGAAATTGTCAGGGTAGTATTGGAGGATTGGTTGAGGCGACGTGCGGCAGCATAAGCTTACCAAGATCAACACAATCTCCAATCCTGAAGCATCCACAACTTCGGAGTCCAAGAATGGTGGGGTTCCCCTGGACTAATCCCTGATGTGGAATAGAAAGGAATAGGACTTAAATTAATGAAAAGAAATGAAATTTTTATGATATCAATGAATTTTGAAAAATTACACAATTTGTTTGCTTTTCTCTTCTTCGTTACTTAGCATTCGCTAATTTTTATCCTATGATTTATGGAAAACCCAACGGGTATCGGTGAGCCATCGCAAAGACTAAAAAAATCATCCAACTTACATACTAGACATCCAGCCAACCACAGTAGCTTTACTTTCTTTAAGGTAGTTAGTAATCTTTTGTATATTTCCCTTTTAAGCTGATGTACATGTAAATGGTTATAGTGGAACAGTGTATCATCTGAACTTTATTTTGTGAATGGAAAAGTGTTGAAATACTTTCTTCTGAGTATTTTTATTTGCAGTCTATTTCTGAATGTTAGTTGTGATTGCTGAATAAATTATTGTTGAGTAACCAGATCCGGATATGGGACGATCCGACGGCCCGAAAAACGGGGTCGTTACACAACAGGCCCTACCACCAGCAACAACAGGGTGGGAGACCCTTCCAGCACTCTTACCAGTACCAGCCTCCATCCCACGGCAACACTTGGAGGCAGAATTACCAGCACGGTCCTCAGCAGTCCGGATATCGCGGACAGGGATACCATCAGCAACCGGCTGCTCAACACAATCAGCAGAATGCACAATATTCCTCCAACCCTCCTCCTCACCAATTCTCTCAAGGTTATCAGTTGCAATCTCAGCCGCCATATCAGCATTCTAGACCCCAGCAGGGGGACTCTTCTGAGATTGTGCCGGTTAACCCAGCCCTGGCCTGTTTAGAGCAATAATGAAGAATATGGCTGAGATGAACCAGAAGATTGATGACCTGACGGCAGCCAAGACTGCCATACCAGCCCAGGTCGAAGCCAACCCGAAAAACTTCCGATGCAAGGAGCAGGTAGCCGGCAGTGTCCAACCCGAATCAGGTGAATTAAATTGTTTTTTATCTAATGTCGTTACTCTCAGGACGGTAGGACACTCCAGCCATCGGCGACGGCGAAGGGAAAGCATCTTGCATCCGACGGGGAATCGTCAGTCCAGCCAACACCAGGGCCGAGTAGTATTTTGGGAGCAGCACCAGCATTCAAAAAATTACAAAAAAATGAAGAAAATAGAAAAACACAAAAATATAGCAGTAACCTCGGTGGAGAACAGCCAGCATTGGAGACGCCTGCACCTGCTTCACAGCCAGTTCCTGACAGGAGGAGCACTACACCTGCAGCGAGTCCAACGCCAGCACCAGAAGCCGAACCTGTAATTTTTGGTCCACGAATTGTAGATTAATCCATTCCTTTTTGCCATCTACCTGTAAACAACAATATGGACACTATTTTGAATGAAATTGGTGAAGATTTTGTAAATATTCCTTTTCCAGAAGCAATGAAAAAATACAAAAAATGAAAAATTTGAAAAGTTCTTTGTCTGATCCGGCCATCATAGAGATCATTCAGAATTTGGTGCTAAATATGCCATTGATGAAAGCTCTTGAGTACATGCCAGCCGTGAAGAAAGGATTAAAAGAGGCATGCACAACCAAGCGCAGGCCGCACCCCCACAATTCCAGAAGCAAGGGTGGCAAGTCCGAAAAGCATATCCTCACAATGGCCACTGTGAACGCCATCAGCAACCTCCCGGATAAAAAGCCAGATATGGGAGCACCTCTTGTACGTTGCCAGATGTTTGATCAGGAGTTCGAGCGAACACTTCTCGACAGTGGGTCTTCTGTCAATTTGATGCCAGCCTCGCTACTCACGGAGTTCAGGTTAGGACCGCTCAAGCCTACAAAGATGATTTTGCAGTTTGCAGACAAGTCAGTCAAGCGGCCTAGGGGCCTGTTGGAGGACGTGATCGTCATGGTTCAGGGAAAGTCATTCCCGACCGATTTTGTGGTCTTAGATATGGACGTCCCCTCTCCATTGCTCCTTACCCCAATCATACTTGGAAGACCATTTCTGCGGACATCAAACGCAGTAGTGAATTATGGTACAAGAGAAATCACTTTTGGCGCTGGCAATGAAATAATCAGAGTAGAGACCCAATCTGAGGGAACATCAGTCGAACAGACATCTCCATCTTGTGCAAGGGTGATCGAATATGCTGACGACTGCGACTTTCTAGCAGAAATTCAAGATACCAATTTATTTCTGGATGACAATGAGATCCATGAACCCCTCTTCCCCGAGGAGGAAGTGGAGACCGCAGTCGAATTTCCCCGTATCGATCAGGATGAGGAACTCGCTGATGCGCTGCAAGAGACTGCCGTGGGGGTGATGTGCCTTCAGAACCAAGAACTGAAGTCTGGAGAATCCTTGAATGAAGAAGAAATTATTGAGGAATTATGTCAGGATTTGAGAAAAGAAACAGATCAGAATATGGTGGACACCGAACAGTTGAATGAATCACCACCTGCACTGATAGCTGAAGTCACCACTGAAGCAGCTCAGACTCCGCCAGAGCTAAAACCTTTGCCCTCCAACATGAAGTATGCCTTCCTTGCTGGAGAACCAAATATGTATCCGGTCATCATCAATGCCCATCTGACCGAAAATCAAGAATCTCGTCTGATGGAGGTTCTTGAACGCAACCGCAAGGCGATAGGCTGGCGAACATCCGATCTCCATGGGATCAATCCGTCATTATGCTCACACCGCATCTTTCTGGAAGAAGATTGCAGGCCCTCTCAAGAACTTCAGAGAATATTAAATCCTAATCTGCGGGAGGTCGTTATGAAAGAGATCCAGAAGTGGTGTGATGCGGGATTTATCTATCCCATCTCCGACAGCAAATGGGTGAGCCCTCTGCATGTTGTGCCCAAGAAATCAGGGATCACCATTGTGAAGAATGACAAAGGAGAGGAGATCGCAACCAGAGTACCCACTTCTTGGCGAGTATGCGTGGATTACAGAAGACTTAATCTCGCTACCAAGAAGGATCATTTTCCTCTACCCTTCATCGACCAGATCTTGGAGAGATTGGCCTCGAAGGAATACTTCTGCTTCTTGGATGGATACTCTGGGTATAATCAAGTTACTATTGCTCCTGAAGATCAAGAGAAGACCACGTTCACCTGTCCTTTTGGCACATATGCCTTCAGAGGGATGCCGTTCGGGCTATGCAACGCCCCAGCCACATTTCAGAGGTGTATGCTTGCAGCTTTTGCCGATATGGTGGGCAACTTTCTCGAGGTCTTTATGGACGATTTTTCGGTCTACGGAGATTCCTTTGATCAATGCCTGGATTATTTAGACCGAGTCTTACGGAGGTGCTGCGAAGTCAATCTTGTGCTCTCATGGGAGAAGAGCAACTTCATGGTGACCGAAGGAATTGTGTTGGGTCACGTTGTTTCTAAACGTGGTATGGAGGTTGACCCAACCAAGGTGGACGTGATTTCCAAACTTGAGACACCTACAAACATCAAGCAAGTCCGGTCATTTTTGGGCCATGTCGGTTTTTACCGACGTTTCATCAAAGATTTCAGTAAACTGGCCAGATCGTTGACTGAGTTGCTCGGCAAGGACAATGAATTCATTGTAGACGACCGTGTGCTCCTTGCTTTCAATCAGTTGAAAGAGCTCATCATGCAGGCCCCTGTCTTACAGCCACCGATTTGGACTCAGCCTTTCGAGATCATGATCGACGCGTCAGATTATGCCATCGGAGCTGTACTGGGACAAAGGAAAGATAATATACTATTTGTGATTCACTACACTAGCCGAACGCTCGATGAAGCCCAGAGAAACTACACTATCATTGAAAAGGAGTTGCTAGCGGTAGTTTTTGCCTTGGAAAAGTTCAGATCATACCTCCTTGGGTCCAAAGTAATCATTTACACTGATCATTCGGCCATTCGGTACTTACAGTAGAAGAAGGACGCCAAACTACGTCTCATTCGGTGGATCCTTCTCCTCCAGGAATTTGACTTGGAAATCAAAGATAAACCTGGGGTAAAGAATGTAGTGGCCGATCATCTGTCAAGGCTTACTGAACCAGAGTCTCCTGAACTGAACCTCCAGCCGATCACAGAGACCTTTCCAGATGAGTCAATTCTGTCTGTCGCCTCACTTCCTTGGTATGCGGACATTGTGAACTATGTAGTTGCCAAGAAAATCCCACAGGACTGGACTAAATTGAAAATAGACAGGTTCTTGTCTAAAATCCATTTCTACCAGTGGGAAGACCCGTATTTGTTTCGTGAGGGAGAAGATTGTATCTGGAGAAGGTGCATTCCTCAGGAGGAAGTTCCAAGTGTCCTCGCTTTATGCCATGATCAAGATTCTGGAGGACATCATTCAGGCAAATGGACGGCAACAAAAGTTCTTCAAAGTGGCCTCTGGTGGCCTTCATTATTCAAAGATGCAGATGAGTATGTCAAATGTTGCACTGACTGCCAGAAGATGGGTGGAACCATAGGAATGAGAGATACGATGCCTCTGAAATACATTCAGATCTCAGATGTCTTTGACGCATGGGGCATCGACTTTATGGGCCCATTTCCTAACAGTCAGGGTTATGAGTATATTCTGCTTGTTGTCGATTATGTCAGCCGATGGGTGGAGGCTATTCCCGCCCGAGCCGCCGACAGTAGGATTGTCTGTCGATTCTTGAGAGATCACATCATAACACAGTTTGGGATTCCCAAGATTCTCATATCTGACGGGGGTAGCCATTTCATAAATAGAGAGGTGAAGAAGCTAATCCAAGAATTCTGCATTGAGCATCGTGTTGCTTCACCCTACCACCCGCAGTCCAATGGCTTAGCTGAATGTTCAAACAGGGATATCAAGATAATCTTACAGAAGCTTGTGCATCCGGATCGCAAGAACTGGTCTCAGCTGCTTGATTCCGTTCTTTGGGCCTATAGAACAGCGTACAAGTCACCCTTGGGAATGTCTCCCTACCGCCTAGTGTATGGCAAGCCATGTCATTTTCCCGTCGAACTAATTCACAAATCCTTGTGGGCCATTAATATCTGCAATTTGGACTCCAAGCAAGCAAGAAAGAACAGAAAACTGGATCTGAACAGATTACTGGAATTCTAAGATTATGCATATGACAACAGCCTGATGTACAAGGAGAAGGTAAAAACATGGCATGACAAGCATATCCGTCGTAAGTCCTTTGATCCAGGTCAGAAGGTGTGGTTGTTCAATGCGAAATTGAAGATCTTTCCAGGTAAATTGAAGAGCAAATGGACTGGGCCGTTTCTGGTTAGGCAGGAGCGTGACAACGGAAGTGTATTGGTATCCAATCTGTCAGCTGACGCACAGCCATTTGTAGTCAATGGACAGCTTCTGAAGCCATACCTTGAACATGATACATTCATGGCTGTCGTTGACTCAGTTCAAGTCATCTGTGAGGATGAGCTAAATAGCTCCAAAGAGACAGAGCAAAGCGAAGCGCAACAAAACATTTTTGAATGATTTTTCTTCTTTTTCTTTTTCATCTTTTCTTCTTTTCAAATTCTTTTATCCTCTTCTACCGAATTGATGCCATCCCTTTCATCATTGCTACACTTAGGATGTACTCTATCCTAAGTATAGGGGGGATGCACATCCCGAGTTGCTTATGTCCACTTTCATCTCTTTTCTTCTTTTCTTCTTTTCCTTTTCTATCTTCTTCATCTATCACAATGGTGTCGCCCCTTGTAGATAGTCTTCTATACTTAGGACGTACTTTGTCCTAAGTATAGGGTGTGTGCACCCCGAGTTTCTCTATTTTTCGATCCTCTCCATTGTCTCCTCTTCTTGTCTATACTTAGGGATATCTTACCCTAAGTATAGGGGGAGATGATCTGAGTACGATCTGTTCATTCCCACCCTTGACCCTCCCTGCGTTGTGTACAGGCTGCTATACTTAGGATTATTTGATCCTAAGTATAGGGGGGACGGTCGACTTCTCATTGGTTTATTCATTCATCTCCTATTCAATTATTCTTTAGACTTGCCTATACTTAGTACGAGTTATGTCTTCTCTTTTCTCTCCGATCTATGAGGACATAGCTCAAGCTAAGTATAGGGGGGTCGTATATACTGCGTATATACTTTAGCCATAACTCGTACTTTCGTATTTTCTTAAATAAATATGGCTAATCATTCATTAAAATTCATTAAAAAGGTGTTCTATTCCTCAAAATTCTTTTTGTATTTACTGATTAATAAATCAGGTGAAAATGTTTTTTGCAAAATGTTTGAAAAATAGTTTGAAAATCTTTGTGAACATCTATTGAAAACTATTTTGAAAATGTTTTATTACATGTTTTCAACCTGTGTAAAACGTGTGGGTTGTAAAATTTATTTTCTTTGTGTGAAATAAAAATGTTTGAAAAATGATTTGCAAATGGTTTAAAAAATGGTTGCATAAATATTTTGAAAAATCTATATATACTGTTTTGAAAGCCTTTGCAAAATGATTTTCAAATGTTTGTACATGTTTGTAAAATGTTTGTAAAAATTATTTTGGACTATAGTTTTCAAAATTGTTGGCAAAACCTGTCTCAAATAAGTTTGAGGAATATTTACATCACACCAAAATCCACTATGTACTTATAAAATTGATCACTTACCCTGTAAATTCTTAAAATCCACTTATTGTAGATACAAGAAGCACTCCCGTGTACATAGTTTTCACCTAACTTTTAGCCAAAAACTTTTTGTTTTTAAAAATCCCAAAAACATTTGCAAAACTAAAATCCAAAAACACTTGAAAAATCTTTTTGAAAAAGACAAAAAAATTGCATCTGCATATGCATCATCATCATCTTTTCAAAAATCCATAAAAGGTTCAAAATCTTTGAAAATTGCATCACAAAAATATTTTCTGCATTTTGCATAGCATTGCATAGCATTCGCATTTTTCGGATTGAGTTTGATAGTTGAACAAATCTAAGTAAAATCCGGAGATTGGAGCTTGATTGGACCTTAAAATCTACCTAATTAACAGGAACCTTATAGGAACTGGGATTGAGGTACTTCAGGTCTAGTTGACTTAATTCTTTGAGGATCACGAGACTTGGTTCAATGGATTCTTGGCTGCCTAAGTAGAGTATTTCGGAGCACACGCACAACTCTTGTTGATAATGACCTAACTTGGACACATGCACTTTTCACTTGGCTCAACTCAATTGGAGTGGTGAGGAGGTTGGATTTGCCTGTATGAGACGCACATAGGTGGAAACATTTGTCCTCCTCTAGGGAGGGAAGTGTGCCCCAACCTGTCCAGTAATGATGAGTTTCGAGGATAGGAGATCGTGGGTTGCAATAAAGCTTCAAAAGAGGGATAGTCTACTGGCTCAAGAGGAAAAACTCCCTATGTAAATGCTGTTGTATATATGATGAATCCACATTTCATCATCTTTATTCTATCATTTTGGCACTAAAAACCCTAGCAAATGCCTGTAAATACCCTTAAATAGAGCATATTAGCATCCATGCATGTGCATTCAGATAGTGTCTAAAATACTATAATTAAGGCCAAAATTATAGAATAAATATAGAAAAGAAAAAGAATAAAATATTGTAAATATTTTATGACCCAAAACCCCCGAGACCTAGGCATCTTGATGAATAGGTCGACAAGGAATAAAGTAGGGGGAGATAAGGTCAAAAACACAGTCCAAATACCTATACATTCTATTCATTTCTTATTCATTTTGGGACCTATTTTTGGTTCCACTTTTTATACATCAAATAAAGAAACTTTGTACATGAAAGTTGTAGATAATTTAATAAAGAAAAATACAAAATTAATTTTACAGAAAAATAATGTACAAATAAAAAGTTATGGTCTGAATAAAAATCCAGAATGCCAACTTCCCAGACCCGTATCTCACAAATAAAAACTCCAAATGCAGCGTACTCACCTTTAATTGTATATAGAAGAAAATAAGCTATTTAATGGCGGTGGTTTCGCATTTGGCAGAGCTACGGTTTGAAAGTTGAATTTTGGACCCCTATTGTATACTTGTACTGAATAAAATATTCAATTTATTCTTTATTCATTATTTATTCATTTTTATATTTTTATAATTTTGTAAATATTACTTATACTATATATGTGCATTAAAATTGAAATAAAATGCAAAGAAAAATAAAAATAAAAATTCTTGTACAAAGACTACATAGGTATTATACATCCACTTATACCTCTATAAAATGCATTTGTATTTTATTAAATATACAAAACATATCAGAAAAATAAAATAAAAATATATATGTGTATATAAAAGTATTTTATAATTTTAGAAAATAAAAACCAAAATAAAATAAATTAAAAATACCTAAATAAAAATAAAATACTTAAATATATAGATATAGATACCTATAGGGGTATAAATGCAAACTTGTAAAAATAAGTCTCATAAAAATAAATAAAAATCACCATAAAATAATTTATAAAAAAATAAACATTTTTTTTATTTTATACCCGAAATTTAAATAAATCATTTTCTATTTTTTATTGAATTTCTAAGCATTTTTGCCAAGGTTTTTTTTCTGGTTGGTCCACGTGGACCAACCAGAGCTCTTCCTTGGTTGACCTCGGTCAACTCTCTGACTGAGGTCTGGCTATTGTCAGACTGCATTTTCCTTGGACTTCGCGGATTTTTTCAGGCCAAATCTTCCACCGATTGGCCTCGGTCTCTTCTGCAAAGTTGTTGCCCTACCATCCAGCTATCACGCCTAGCCATTGGTTGGGCGTTTGAATCGTTGTGCCGCCCGTGATCTTGCCTCGAAAGTCGCCCGTCCACCATATTTCAAAAACGACCCCACTCCTTCCCTTCTCTTTTTGAACCGGATTTGGGTACCCAAAAACTTCCAGGTGTGGGTCGAGGGCAAGTTCTCGTGACAGGGGAATCCTCCCCCATCTCAGTCGAGGTGCGGCGACCCCAAACGCCGCGTTCCAAGCACCTCTGATGGCTGCGCCGCCGTGAGGTTTTCCCTCGCCCTTTCTGGGCTCGAGGCTGGTTTACATTATCTTTTTCTTGCATTTGTTAGCTTTGCAGTAGCTGTAGGTTCAACCCCCATATCTCGTTTCGCCTCCTATCCATCGAGCCACCTGATCGCCACCTCGCCGGAGCCCTTTGAACTCCGGTGACCATTATCCACTCCATACCCCGCTGTTTACTCGCCAATAAAGGCCAAGTTATCTGCCATTTGCGCTGTCGTTCTCTATCCTTCTTCGCAGGACTTGAAGGAGGCGTCTGAGCCTCAGGAGCATCTTCGCCGAGCTACCTGGAGCAGTCCCTGTACACCCACGTCGTGGCGGCGCACCGGCGTCTCTCCCTCCATTTTGACACCGTCACGAGCTAGGCGGACGTCCCAGGAAGCTTCCCAGGCATTTTGGAGCATCAACTCGCGGCGGGGGAGCCTGATCTGGACCTGGGAAACTCGCCTCGCGGCGGGTTCATCCCTGTTCTTCGTCGACTCCTCCAAGCCGTTCGATCAGCCTCGTTCTTCCAGGAGCACAGCAGCCGTCGGATACGGAGAGCCCAGGACCGTCCATCTCCTTTCGATCATCTAATCCGAGCCCTCGATCGCGAATCGGCATCGCAGCACAGGCGCGCGACACGTGTATAAGTCAAGTCAGATCCACCGTCCGCTCGCGCCTAAGTTGGGTATTTTGCACTATAAACCCAACTTGTTTTTGTATTTTATAATAGAAACTCAAACTTTCATCTGCCGTTGATTTCTTTTTGTAACATTTACTTTAAGGCCCCCAAACTTTCACGTATTTACAAGAAGGTCCTCGGCCACGTCATCTCACGTGCCCGTGCGCGTGAGGTGCGTGGCCATTTTGCGAAGGGACCCCTGGGGTTTAGTTATTCTGGTTTAGTCCTAGAACTTTTGTATTTAGCGTTAAATATTTGGGATATTTGCATAGCACCCCCGGACCTTTCTGGAATTTATTATTTGGTCCCTGCCAGGCGCGTGTATCGCACGTGCGTGGCTTGGACATTTTGCGCGAAGGCCCCTTCGGTTTTTGTAATTTGTTTTTAGTCTAGTGAATGCAAATTTTAGTGTAATATTTTGTGGAAAATTGCATGTATGCCCCTGGATGTTTGCTATATTGCACATATACCCCTGCCAGGACTGTTTAATGTTTGGATGTTTGCTCTAATTATTTAACCTATCATTTTAACTCCAAAAGCTCCACAAAAATAGGGTTTAGCTCCTGGATACGTGCTCTTTCACGCCACATATTTAGTTTTTGATTTTATCTTATCTTCATATTTATTAAAAATCAAAAACTTGCTATTTGTGCACTGTCTAGTTTAGAAAATTCCAAAAAAATATTAAAACTCTCCAAAAATTCCAAAAAAAATCACCTAGTGTCTATTTCATCTTATTTTAGTGTCAGTCCAAAAATCATTAAAAAGTTCAAAAGAAAAACACTAAAAATCTAAAAATACTCAAAAACTTCAAAAAAATATATAAAATAGTAGAAAACTCCAAAAATCAAAAACTCAGTTTCTGTTTGTTCCTTATTTTGTCCTTTTTATTTGAAAAATAGTGTGAAAATTTTGAGCTACTGGTTGCTATTTTTAAATCTCATTTTATTCACAGCCAGCCTTATTTGCACTGTTTTGATTTATTTCAGTATTTAAAAAATACCAAAAACACCTTGAAAATTTTCCAAAAATAACAAAAACAGTAAAAAACCCTAAAAAGACTAAAAACAATTTGTTTCTGAATTTTTGGTAATTTTTACTTAGCTTTATAAATATTCTATCTTGTCTTTTATTCCATTGTCTTTAAATTCCAATATTGAAAAAGAAAAAAAGAAAAATATAAAATATAAAATTATAAAAATCAGAAAATTAAAAATCAAAATACAAAACAAAAAAAATTAAAATAAAAAAAATTAAAAATTAAAAACCCACAAAAATTGTAGTTGCTTGCTTGCTTAGTGTAGACACTTTACACACACACACTTGTGCTTACATTTGCTTGAATTACCCTGCTTGCTCCCTGTGTTCGAACTCTCTGCATACTTGTCACTATACACCATTTGTGCAGAGTTAAAAATAAATTTGACTCCACACTTGTTTTTCATTGTTTGATACTTGATTGTGGGTTCATTGTTGATTAAATACACTTTATTGTGGGTCGCCGCATCGACATCGGTTGTCTCCGCCTTGTGTGAGACATACTCTTTAGACCTACGATAATCTGTGTTAATCAAATGGCGCCGTTGCCGGGGAGCAACAGCGCGTAGTTCGGGTTTTTGCTTGTGTTTGTGATTATTTGCCTATTCTTGCCTTATTCATTTGCTCATTTATTTGATATAATTGTCTTACTTGTCTAATCACCCTCTCTTGTTGACTTTGTGTGAGGAACCGCGGATCGAGGGAGGCGCTCTACCCTAGGCGCCTACGCACCCACGTGAAGCCGGCGTCAGCTTGCCGACCTAGCATCAAAGGAGGCTTGGAGGATTTGAGAAGACAAGCACATTTTTGAGCATTTTTTGTGCATTATTTGTGTAATTTCAGTGAGAGAGAGAGACCTTCTATTATTGTAATAATACAGGTACTCAGGACTGGACTTTCGGGCCCAATTTCCAAGTGTTTGTACACTTGGGGGCTCACCGCGGCTTTTCATCGGTTTTCATCGCCTTTTTCTTATTTTGTTTTCCGATTGTGTTTTCCTTATTTTGTGTGATTGAGCCCCTAGTTTTAGGATTGCTTGCGATAGACTAAGGCCAAACACTTAATATCTTGCATGTACCTATAGACTCGTTTGGACTTAGTCAAATTTAAACAGTCTGTTCATTTATCTCTTAACCCGTGTGCCGTGAGCGAGCCCCATCAAGCGCTACTCCTGAACTCGAGTATGTCGAGAAGAGGAGGGGTAAGCCAAGACCGGACTCTTAGGTTGAAGATAAGTGGCCGACTTGTGGTTCTTCACGATAATAGCAATTTCTGAACTTAGGGCGATTTCATCGGCTTTGCATTTGCATATAGATAGGTTTCAATTCTGCTGAGCATCCTTGCATGTAGAGTGCTGGAGGCAAGGTGAGCATTTACGCTTTAGCATCCATCATTATTTGCCGCTTGCATTGCTTTTTCGACTCTCCCTCTGATTTTGCCAACCTAGGTGCTCAAAGGAATTGACTCCCCGTTAGGATCGTGCATTTTTTATTAAAAATCCAAAAAAAAAGTGATAATCAATAAAATTGGGACTGCTAATTTTACTTGACCCTAAAACCGACCAAAAGAAAAAAAAATCTTGTATTGGGGCGAGGAATCCCCTCATTGTCTTCGTTTTACATTGCTCGCGCACACACTAAGGTTAGTGCCCAAATCCCATTGAGCCCCTAAGTGTTTGTGCAACTTCTTGACTTTTTCACCTAACTCTAAAACAGACAAGATAAAAAGACCGCATTTGCGGTCTTCACCGAGTTGAGTAGGTGAATTGAGGGTTTGGTTGTTTCATTTTTGTTTGTGATTGTTTTGTGTGTGTCCTAGATCATCTCTGCGCACTTGCGCCTTTCTTCTTCACTCTCTTGACTTGACCACCGTGCTCCCCCGAATCACTTCCTCTTGTTTTCGAGATGGACCCCTGGAGTGCATTTTATCCGGATTTTGCGGACCCCTCGCTCGCTCCAGCCGATCCACCTTCCTTTTATCAGGAGGATCATCCTCCTATTTTTTCTGATTTTTGTACATACCCGCCTCATCCACAGTATCAGACTTCAGATTTCTTCCCACCTCCATCCCCACCTGTGTATTATCCACCTCCACCTTCACATCCACCCGAGTTTGACCTGATGGAGTCACCTCCCTCGATCTCTATGAGTGATATCTTGAATCGGATGACAAAGCGCATTGATTTGATGAATGATGATATTACTTTCTTGAGGAAGAATCAGATTAATGCTCCTTTTGTTGGGAATACGGCTTCACTTGTAGGTGATCATGGGAGCTTGCAATCGCCAAAAATACAAAAAAATGAGAAAAATCTAAAAATCCAAAAAGATTTCGGGAGACACTTGGTTGATCAAGATTTTGAGGAGAGAGACCACTTGCCAGAACCCTGGACCACACACCCAGTCACATCCAGTCCCACCTTTGACCCCGAGGATGCCGCTGTACAGACTGCTCTTGGCATGCCTCGTGTATATGCTGATTCCGACTTCCTCCCTTGTATGGAGGAAGTCCAAAAATTCAAAAAAATGTTATCTGAACCCGAAGTGGTGGCTGCCATTCATGAGATCATCCGTGCACCACTTCAGCAGGCCATGACCCAATTATCTGCTCCTCTTCCCAAGAAGAGAAAGCGGAGGAGCAGATCTGAGCGTCACATTTTGACCATGGCCACTGCCCTCGCCATCACACACCGTTCCATTCCCAAGAAGAAGAACACAGCTACACCTTTCATCACTTGCACCATCTCTGACCATACTTGTGATCGCACTCTCTTAGACGGCGGTGCTTCGATTAGCATATTACCCTTCTCGCTGGTACAGTCTCTTCACTTAGGGCCTCTCAAGAAAACCAGGATGATCGTTCAGTTAGCTGATGGATCTATCAAGAGGCCGAAGGGTATCCTTGAAAACGCCGTCATTTCCATTCAGGGCACGAGCCACAATGTTGATTTTGTCGTGTTGCCCATGGAGAACTCCACAGGGGAGCCATCTCCAATCATCCTGGGACGACCATTCCTCGCCTCTGCGAGGGTCGTTATTGACTATGGATCAGGAGAGATTCGCTTCCGTCCTATTGACGAGAGCGAAGTGTTGATCACCACACCCACAGTTGACCAGAGACCTGCACCTGATGCACCGTCACCGATTGTAGCTGACTCTGAGGCCTGTGATCTACCTGATGCTACTAGAGATGCTTCCTTAGTGATCCCTGATGAGACCCGACGCATCCCCCGAAAGGGGAGGAAGTCGGAAAGCATGGACCTCACTGATCCTCCTCCTGGTGTGTGGCGATGTGTTGATGAAATCCAGAGTATTTATGTGATTGAACCATTTGATCAGGGGGCAGATACCAAGATAATTGAGGATGTTTATGATGTTGCCCATTACTTTGAGAGACCTCATAAGGCAACAAATGACCCAGGTAAGACTAGACAGGACGGATCTAGTTTGACTACTTCCACTGATAAATCCGTTCCTGGCCCTTCACAGGTCAAGATGATTGAGGTCGGTTTTGATGCTGCTATTTATTTTGATAAATTCAGACCTCTTGTTGAAGACAAGGATTCAGGTGAGAGTCTTGAGGACGATCTGAGTTCGTATACTTCCACTGATGATTTCGTTCCTTTTGATTTTGACCTGGACGAGGACTCGCAGGACGACTCCGATTACACTTCTTCCGAGGATGATGAGTTTGTCCCATTTCACTTCGATATCGGCGAGACTTCCAAGGCCGGACCTAGTCGTACTTCTTCCACTCACCCGTCTGTGCCTTCACATCATAGGACCACCAAGGGAGAACCCAGCCATACTGCTTCCATTGATCAGTTCGTCCCTTTCCGTTTTGATTCCACTGAGGGTCTTCACCGTGTCGACCCTGATCGGCTTCTATCCACTGTGGACCCCGATGTCGACATACACCATATCAGATCTATCCCTCAGCGGTCTCGCAAGAAGGTCAGTTTTCCACCTTCTTGATCATGTGTATATCCATCTTTGTTGTATATTCCCTTGTGTACCTCGATTCTTTCTTCCGTATTGCTCGACCACCCATTCTCGTGTTTGCCTTGCTTAGGACGTACTTTATCCTAAGTATAGGGGGGTGGACGAGCCGAGTGTTCCTTCTTCGCTCTGTGTCATCGCTCCTGTTTGTTGTCTATACTTAGGGCTTCTTTTACCCTAAGTATAGGGGGAGCGGTGTGTACATTCTCATGATCTCATCTCTTTTTCTTTTCTTCTTTTCTTCTTTTCCTACTCTATCCTCTTCATCTATCAAAAAGGTGCCGCCCTTGTAGACAGTTTTCCATACTTAGGACGTACTTTGTCCTAAGTATAGGGGGGTGTGCACCCCGAGTATTTCCATTCTTTGATCCTCTCCATTGTCTCCTCTTCTTGTCTATACTTAGGGATATCTTACCCTAAATATAGGGGGAGACAATCTGAGTACGATCTGTTCATTCCCACCCTTGACCCTCCCTACTTTGTGTACAGTCTGCTATACTTAGGATTATTTGATCCTAAGTATAGGGGGGACGGTCAACTTCTCATTCATTCATTCATTCCGTTAGTTATTCCTTCATTCTTTAGACTTGCCTATACTTAGTACGAGTTATGTCTTCTCTTTTCTCTCTGATCTATGAGGACATAGCTCAAGCTAAGTATAGGGGGGTCGTATATACTACGTATATACTTTAGCCATAACTCGTACTTTCGTATTTTCTTAATAATATGGCTAATAATTCTTTAAATTTCATTAAAAATATCTAATAAAAAGGTGTTATCATTCCTCAAATTCTTTTTGTATATACTGATTAATAAATCAGGTGAAAATGTTTTTTTTGCAAAATGTTTGAAAAATAGTTTGAAAATCTTTGTGAACATCTATTGAAAACTATTTTTGAAAATATTTTGTTACATGTTTTCAACCTTTGTAAAAATGTGTGATTTGTAAAATTCATTTTCTTTATGTGAAATAAAAGATTTGAAAAATAAATTGCAAATGGTTTGAAAAATGGTTGCAAAAATATGTGAAAAATCTATATATACTGTTTTGAAAGCCTTTGCAAAATGAGTTTCAAATGTGTGTACATGTTTGTAAAATGTTTGTGAAAATTATTTTGGACTATAGTTTTCAAAAAATTGTGTAAAAAGCTTGTGTCAAATAAGTTTGAGGAATACTAACATCACACCAAAATCCACTACCTATATATATGTATAAAACTGACCACTTACCCTTGTAAATTCTTAAAATCCACCTCTAGTAAATATAAGAAGCACGCCCGTGTACATAATTTTCACCTAGTTTGTAGCCAAAACCTTTTCTTTTCAAAAAAATCCCAAAAACATTTGCAAAACTAAAATCCAAAAAAAACATTAAAAAAATCTTTTTGAAAAATACAAAAAAAATATGCATGCATCATCATTATCTTTTCAAAAATCCATAAAAAGTTCAAAATCTTTGAAAATTGCATCACAAAAATATTTTCTGCATAGCATTGCATGGCATGAGCATTTTTCGGATTGAGTTTGATAGTTGAACAAGTCTAAGTAAAATCTGGAGATTGGAGCTTGATTGGACCTTAAAATCTACCTAATAACAGGAACCTTATAGGAACTGGGTTTGAGGTACTTCAGGTCTAGTTGACTTAATTCTTTGAGGATCACGGGACTTGGTTCAATGGATTCTTGACTGCCTAAGTAGAGTATTTCGGAGCACACGCACGACTCTTGTTGATAATGACCTAACTTGGACACCTGCACCTTTCACATAGCTCTCCACGGATGAGGTGGTGAGGAGGCAGTTTCCTTTGGCTTGGGGTAGCATATGAGGGTAGTACTTCTAGGCGGAACCTCTCTTCTTCTTCTAGTGAAGGAAGTGCACCTCAACTTGGTCTAGTGGTGATGAAGGCTAAAGACAGAAGCCGTGGGTTGCAATAAAGCTTCAAAAGAGGGATAGTCTACTGGCTCAAGAAGAAATTTCTTGTATATATGCTGCACCATGTAGATATGTTGTACATATGCAATTGAAAAAAAAAAGAACTCCAAAAAAGTGGTGGGTCGGATTGAAAATTTAATAACCCCACCGGAGTGTATATAGTCCAATAAAGCAAAAGCTTATGGTATCCACGTTACATCTCATGAAGCTTGCAGCGGGAGACTTGGCTACACTGGCTGAGCTTCCAAAAGTCTATACTTCTTCCCCCTCTTCTTGAGCCGGTTGCACTTGAACTTAGAAGGGAATACCCCGCTTCTCGAGGAAAGAGTTGCTAGACCAAGGCATTAGAGTTACCAGGTTGGGGGAGGTTGTTTCTTTGTCACTTCTGAGGTGGGGAGCTACATATTACTTACACTGTACGAGTCAGATTCAGAGTCATAAGAGTTTGCGTATGAGTTGAAGTATTTCTGACCTGGCTATTGAGGAGACTTGGACAGAGTTTTGGGATTCTCAAGGACTGTTGGATTTCAAACTTGGTTCTCATTAAGGTTCCGACCGCACTAAAATTCCAAAGGTCCGACTTAAGCTCCAAACTTTGATTTTGCGAAGACAAGTTCGATAATTAAACTTAATCTAATTTTCTTCTTTTTCTTTTCTTACTTTTTCTTTTGCACTTATTGCATAAGTGTTTGCTAGGGACTAGCAAAGGTAAAGTATAGGGGGATGATGAATCCACATTTCATCATCTTTATTCTATCATTTTGGCACTAAAAACCCTAGCAAATGCCTGTAAATACCCTTAAATAGAGCATATTAGCATCCATGCATGTGCATTCAGATAGTGTCTAAAATACTATAATTAAGGCCAAAATTATAGAATAAATATAGAAAAGAAAAAGAATAAAATATTGTAAATATTTTATGACCCAAAACCCCCGAGACCTAGGCATCTTGATGAATAGGTCGACAAGGAATAAAGTAGGGGGAGATAAGGTCAAAAACACAGTCCAAATACCTATACATTCTATTCATTTCTTATTCATTTTGGGACCTATTTTTGGTTCCACTTTTTATACATCAAATAAAGAAACTTTGTACATGAAAGTTGTAGATAATTTAATAAAGAAAAATACAAAATTAATTTTACAGAAAAATAATGTACAAATAAAAAGTTATGGTCTGAATAAAAATCCAGAATGCCAACTTCCCAGACCCGTATCTCACAAATAAAAACTCCAAATGCAGCGTACTCACCTTTAATTGTATATAGAAGATAATAAGCTATTTAATGGCGGTGGTTTCGCATTTGGCGGAGCTACGGTTTGAAAGTTGAATTTTGGACCCCTATTGTATACTTGTACTGAATAAAATATTCAATTTATTCTTTATTCATTATTTATTCATTTTTATATTTTTATAATTTTGTAAATATTACTTATACTATATATGTGCATTAAAATTGAAATAAAATGCAAAGAAAAATAAAAATAAAAATTCTTGTACAAAGACTACATAGGTATTATACATCCACTTATACCTCTATAAAATGCATTTGTATTTTATTAAATATACAAAACATATCAGAAAAATAAAATAAAAATATATATGTGTATATAAAAGTATTTTATAATTTTAGAAAATAAAAACCAAAATAAAATAAATTAAAAATACCTAAATAAAAATAAAATACTTAAATATATAGATATAGATACCTATAGGGGTATAAATGCAAACTTGTAAAAATAAGTCTCATAAAAATAAATAAAAATCACCATAAAATAATTTATAAAAAAATAAACATTTTTTTTATTTTATACCCGAAATTTAAATAAATCATTTTCTATTTTTTATTGAATTTCTAAGCATTTTTGCCAAGGTTTTTTTTCTGGTTGGTCCACGTGGACCAACCAGAGCTCTTCCTTGGTTGACCTCGGTCAACTCTCTGACCGAGGTCTGGCTATTGTCAGACTGCATTTTCCTTGGACTTCGCGGATTTTTTCAGGCCAAATCTTCCACCGATTGGCCTCGGTCTCTTCTGCAAAGTTGTTGCCCTACCATCCAGCTATCACGCCTAGCCATTGGTTGGGCGTTTGAATCGTTGTGCCGCCCGTGATCTTGCCTCGAAAGTCGCCCGTCCACCATATTTCAAAAACGACCCCACTCCTTCCCTTCTGTTTTTGAACCGGATTTGGGTACCCAAAAACTTCCAGGTGTGGGTCGAGGGCAAGTTCTCGTGACAGGGGAATCCTCCCCCATCTCAGTCGAGGTGCGGCGACCCCAAACGCCGCGTTCCAAGCACCTCCGGTGGCTGCGCCGCCGTGAGGTTTTCCCTCGCCCTTTCTGGGCTCGAGGCTGGTTTACATTATCTTTTTCTTGCATTTGTTAGCTTTGCAGTAGCTGTAGGTTCAACCCCCATATCTCGTTTTGCCTCCTATCCATCGAGCCACCTGATCGCCACCTCGCCGGAGCCCTTTGAACTCCGGTGACCATTATCCACTCCATACCCCGTTGTTTACTCGCCAATAAAGGCCAAGTTATCTGCCATTTGCGCTGTCGTTCTCTATCCTTCTTCGCAGGACTTGAAGGAGGCGTCTGAGCCTCAGGAGCATCTTCGCCGAGCTACCTGGAGCAGTCCCTGTACACCCACGTCGTGGCGGCGCACCGGCGTCTCTCCCTCCATTTTGACACCGTCATGAGCTAGACGGACGTCCCAGGAAGCTTCCCAGGCATTTTGGAGCATCAACTCGCGGCGGGGGAGCCTGATCTGGACCTGGGAAACTCGCCTCGCGGCGGGTTCATCCCTGTTCTTCGTCGACTCCTCCAAGCCGTTCGATCAGCCTCGTTCTTCCAGGAGCACAGCAGCCGTCGGATACGGAGAGCCCAGGACCGTCCATCTCCTTTCGATCATCTAATCCGAGCCCTCGATCGCGAATCGGCATCGCAGCACAAGCGCGCGACACGTGTATAAGTCAAGTCAGATCCACCGTCCGCTCGCGCCTAAGTTGGGTATTTTGCACTATAAACCCAACTTGTTTTTGTATTTTATAATAGAAACTCAAACTTTCATCTGCCGTTAATTTCTTTTTGTAACATTTACTTTAAGGCCCCCAAACTTTCACGTATTTACAAGAAGGTCCTCGGCCACGTCATCTCACGTGCCCGTGCGCGTGAGGTGCGTGGCCATTTTGCGAAGGGACCCCTGGGGTTTAGTTATTCTGGTTTAGTCCTAGAACTTTTGTATTTAGCGTTAAATATTTGGGATATTTGCATAGCACCCCCGGACCTTTCTGGAATTTATTATTTGGTCCCTGCCAGGCGCGTGTATCGCACGTGCGTGGCTTGGACATTTTGCGCGAAGGCCCCTTCGATTTTTGTAATTTGTTTTTAGTCCAGTGAATGCAAATTTTAGTGTAATATTTTGTGGAAAATTGCATGTATGCCCCTGGATGTTTGCTATATTGCACATATACCCCTGCCAGGACTGTTTAATGTTTGGATGTTTGCTCTAATTATTTAACCTATCATTTTAACTCCAAAAACTCCACAAAAATAGGGTTTAGCTCCTGGATACGTGCTCTTTCACGCCACATATTTAGTTTTTGATTTTATCTTATCTTCATATTTATTAAAAATCAAAAACTTGCTATTTGTGCACTGTCTAGTTTAGAAAATACCAAAAAAATATTAAAACTCCTCCAAAAATTCCAAAAAAAAATCACCTAGTGTCTATTTCATCCTATTTTAGTGTCAGTCCAAAAATCATTAAAAAGTTCAAAAGAAAAACACTAAAAATCTAAAAATACTCAAAAACTTCAAAAAAATATATAAAATAGTAGAAAACTCCAAAAATCAAAAACTCAGTTTCTGTTTGTTCCTTATTTTGTCCTTTTTATTTGAAAAATAGTGTGAAAATTTTGAGCTACTGGTTGCTATTTTTAAATCTCATTTTATTCACAGCCAGCCTTATTTGCACTGTTTTGCTTTATTTCAGTATTTAAAAAATACCAAAAACACCTTGAAAATTTTCCAAAAATCACAAAAACAGTAAAAAACCCTAAAAAGACTAAAAACAATTTGTTTCTGAATTTTTGGTAATTTTTACTTAGCTTTATAAATATTCTATCTTGTCTTTTATTCCATTGTCTTTAAATTCCAATATTGAAAAAGAAAAAAAGAAAAATATAAAATATAAAATTATAAAAATCAGAAAATTAAAAATCAAAATACAAAACAAAAAAAATTAAAATAAAAAAAATTAAAAATTAAAAACCCACAAAAATTGTAGTTGCGTGCTTGCTTAGTGTAGACACTTTACACACACACACTTGTGCTTACATTTGCTTGAATTACCCTGCTTGCTCCCTGTGTTCGAACTCTCTGCATACTTGTCACTATACACCATTTGTGCAGAGTTAAAAATAAATTTGACTCCACACTTGTTTTTCATTGTTTGATACTTGATTGTGGGTTCATTGTTGATTAAATACACTTTATTGTGGGTCGCCGCATCGACATCGGTTGTCTCCGCCTTGTGTGAGACATACTCTTTAGACCTATGATAATCTGTGTTAATCAAATGGCGCCGTTGCCGGGGAGCAACAGCGCGTAGTTCGGGTTTTTGCTTGTGTTTGTGATTATTTGCCTATTCTTGCCTTATTCATTTGCTCATTTATTTGATATAATTGTCTTACTTGTCTAATCACCCTCTCTTGTTGACTTTGTTACCATAAAATAATTTATAAAATTATAAGCATTTTTTTATTTTGAAACCATGATTAAATAAAATAATTTACTATTTTATTTCGATTTTTGAAATAATTTTTAGAGGATTTTTCCTGGTTCGTCCACGTGGACCAACCAGGTTGGTCTGACAGTTGACCTCGGTCAACTGTCTGACCTCCTCCTCTGGACTTGTTAGAGACCATTTTGTCTCATCTTCTCGCATTTTTCCACGGCTGACCTTGCACCGATTCATGTCGATGTCTTCTGCGTTTTTGCTCCTCGATCAATGGTGAATCACGCCCAAGTGATTCCTCAGGCCGAGGACCATCGATCGAGGCGTTGGACCCTCGTCTTCCACGCCGCCCGTCATCCCTACAAAAGAAGACCCCCCATCTTCGATTCAAACTTGATCCTTCTTCCGCCAAAATCACCCGAAAACCCCTACCTCCTCGTGCTCCTGGTGACAGTGGGAGTCGAATCGACCCAGGGTTCGCGTCGTTTGGTGTAGAATCGAAGCGATCCATCCCTTGCCGGAGCTCCGCCGCGCCTCGCAGCCCGTCGTCTCTGGTGAGCTTCTCTCCCTTTTCTTTTCATTTTCTTGTAGTCTTAGCATAGAATAGCTTAGGTCTATAACAGTTTTGAGTTTCGTTTCGTCAATCGCCGTGAATCCTTGATCGAAGCCACGACGGAGCTGAACTCCTCCCATCGTATCCGGCCTTCCCGTTGTCAACCGCCGCCCAAACCACCTCCATTTTCTTCCCCTTCACTCCGTCGCTCCGCCCCACCCATCATTTCACCTCGATCTTTCCCAGATCGAGTCGCTCGAGCTCCCCGATCCGTCGCTCGCCGGAGCTCTTCGCCCGCACCACCTTCCGCCTCCACAGACCAATCAGATCCACCCATATTGTTCGCCTGGTAGTTGTGCACCTAACTCTGCAGGATAGAGCCAAAGAGAGGGCTCCATCGACCTTCGACCACTCCAGGACCAACCGCCCAGGTCGACTCCGCCGTCCGAGCACCTTGCGCCGTCCCTGCCTCGCCTGAGACCACCTGCTGACGTGGAGGGGCCCCAGGATCATTTTGCCTCTGATCCTAGGGCCGGAGCGGCCGTGTGTCGGCCGGAATCGCCGCCCGAAGCTCGCCGGGAAGGTGTTCTTCGTAACCCTCTCTCCGCCGTTGGATCGAGATCCCCTTCCAGACGCCACGTCCGCCGTCCGATTGCCAAGCGCCCCCTGCCGTCCGATCGCCCATCAAAGATCTAATCTCAACCGTCCGAGACGAAGGGGTATCCGTCGTCAGATGCTCGCCATGTGGATTAGTGACGCTCCATCGGCCGCACGATCAACCCCCGTGGGTATTTTGCATCTTCGACCCACGTGTTTTTGCATTTACTTTTTAGTATTGAAACTTTTATTTCCAGTTTAAAAACTTTTGTGATAATTGCACTTAGGCCCTCGCACTTTTACTATTTGCACTTTGGTCCGCGCCACGTCACCTCACGTGACTGGGGCACGTGCTTTTTGGGCATTTTGCACTTTTTATCCTAAACTTTAAGGTATTTGCAGTTATACCCCTGTGCGTAGATATTTAAATATGTTTTTGGAAAAATTGCATGTATGCCCCGCCGACTTTTGATATTTACAAACATGCCCATGTGAATGATATATCACGTGTTCTGTGCGTATCTTTTTGGCGAAACTTGCACTTAAGCCCTTGGAATTTTGTCTAATTGCGAAATAGTCCTTGTTTGGCTGTGAACTTTTTGCTTGCTTGTCTTATTTATTTAAATCATCATTGTAATTCCAAAAATTCTCAAAATTTAAACTTAAGCTCCTGTGTGCTTGTGCTTTAACGCCATCTTTTTAGTTTTTGATTTTATCTCATGAAACATTTATTAAAAATCAAAAACTCTCCCTTTCAGCACTGTCTAGCTTAGAAAATACCAAAAAATAGTAAAATACTTTGAAAAATTCCAAAAACATTTCCTAGTGAGTATTTTACCCTATTTTAGTATCAATCCAAAAATCACTAAAAATCTCAAAAGAAAACCCCTAAAAAGTTAAAAACACATAAAAACTTCAAAAAAATCTATAAAATTGTAGAAAACTCCAAAAATTGTAAACTCAAGTCCTGTAGTCTATTGTTTTTATTATCTTTATTTGTGGAAAAATTGTGTGGCTATCTGGTATTTTTAATTCCCATTTTACCCCTAGCCAGTAGCTTGTTCACTATTCTGCTTCATTTTGCTATTTAAAAATACCAAAAACACCTTTAAAAATACACAAAAATCCCAAAAATAGTAGAAAATTATAAAATACCAAAAAGAATTTATTTCTAATTTTTTGGCTATTTTTGCACCCTTTTATAAATATTTATCACTCCTTGTATTACATTGTGTTTATATTCCAATATTGAAAAGGAAAAAAATAAAATATTATATATAAAAATCAGAAAATTGAAAATAAAAACACAAAATCAAAAAAATGAAAAATTAAATAAAAAATATAAATTAAAAACCCACAAAAACTTTGGTTGGCTAAGTGGTTTATTAGACCTAGGGCTTGACTTGCTGTGCCATTATACATTGTTAGTAGGGTATAATAAATTTTAATCCTTGCTATTGATTGCTTTATTGATTGTGTGGGTTAATTGTTGACGAGCGGGGAGGCTTGAGTAGTCGCATCAGCGACAGCGAGTCTGATTTGTCAGACCACTATTTAGCGGCTCTCGCCTTATCGTTTTTCACCCGCATCGGGGTCCGCGCTCTGAGATGCCCTACCCGATCGTTTTTAATCTGACCCATGGCAGTATAAATCTCGATCTCCGCCTCCCATTTCCGCATCTTTGGCTCGTCATTTCTCCACCCAGTGACCTCCATCATCCTCGCAAGAGTGACAACTCGCCGCCGGTGGTGTAGCAGCGAGGCAGGAGTGTGAAGACCTCAGATCCGGCGTCTTTGCACCGTCGTGCTCCGCCTGAAGGTAGAGCTCGAGCCTTGGGCCTCGACGACCCACACGGCAACGATCCAGAGCTTCCAGAGCTCACGCCCAGTCGATTCGTCCACCCAGGTAGCCTTAGTTTCCTTGCCTTTTCTTTAATTTTCATTTTGCCCCAAATCACTCGATCGCCGTTCACCTTCGATTCCGGCCACCTCCGCCTTCGTCTTGATCATCGGACCACCCCGTCACGTCCGCCTTCTCCCCGCGTACGTTCTCCATCCCTCCATCCAACCCAGCTCGCACAAGAGCTGGGAGTCGAGTTCCTCCGCTGTCGCATCGCCGGAACTCGCACGCCCCACCGCACCTACCACCTTCACCCATGTTCACAGGGTCGAGGCACTTTGCCCTCGACCCGCGAGTCTGCTAGTGTGCTTTGCAGGTCCATTCGAGGCCGTCTGAGGGTCTCGACCATTTGAAGCAGCCGCTCCTCCTCCGCCGACCTCGCCTGAGCTCCCCAGAGCTCCGTTGAGTCATCGGAGGGTACCAGTCGACGCGGGAAGCCAGGGAGCTTCTTTTCCGATCATCAGTGGCCCGCGAGGAGGCCGGGAGCGCACGCAGCGAGCCGGCGAAGGTCACCGGCCATCAGTTCTTCCTCGACCTCCAGATATCGTCGGATCGTCTCCTAGCTCCAGTTTGCATCTCCACCATCCATCTGAGGATCCATCAGCAGCGCTCGATCCTTGAAGGAGAGATCCAGACCGTCGGCTCAGCGAGGCTTAGCCACAGGCCTCCCCTGTCGTCCGATCTACCACGTGGCGAGGTCCCAGCCGTCGATCAGCATCGAAGACCCCATCGTTGGGCGCCACCCTTCCCCGACCGTCTGCTTGCACACGTGGCGCCCATCTGACGGTCTACTTAATAAAGGGTAAATATCCCCTTAGGCCCTTAGTTTCTGAGTAGTTTAGTTTTATTCCTGTAAATACTTTAGATAGTTTATTTCCGTTAGGTAAATTGCACTTTGGACCCTGTCATTTCTTGCATTTACATGTATGCCCCTGTGTGTAGTGGATCACGTGTGTCGACACGTGTTTTGTTGGGATATTTGCATGTTTAGCCTTGTATTTCTAGGGTGTTAATGAATGAACGAAACTTTTTAGTTAATTGCAGATATACCCCTGTGCGTGTTGAATTTGTGCATGTGTGTTATATTTTGAGTATTTTACACTAAGGTACCTGGACTTTTAATACTTGTTATTAATTACTCTAGAAACCTTGGTTTCTTTGCAATTAGGTCCCTGAGTGCCCAAGTCACGCGCCTCGCACGTGTTTTCTTGGAAGTTTTGCACCGAACCCCTGGAACTTCTTGTATTTGCGTACAGGTCCCTATGCACTGTACCTAGGTTTTGATTTTTAAAAAAATATCAAACCAACTCCAAATGTGATGAAAATTGGATACATGGCTCCTGCCATAGTGTAAAATTTTCTCCTATTTTTGGAGACATTTTTGATTTCATTTACTATTTTTAGAAAAAATCAAAAACAGGCATTTTCCTTACTGTTCGACTCTAAAATTCGCAAAAAATAGTAAAACACCTTTAAAATTCACAAAAAAATAGACATTAGTCATTTTGCCCTGTTTGATTTTCTTACCAATTTTGGTCATTTTTGGAAATATAAAACTCATAAAAATTGAAAAACACTAAAAACCCCACAAAAAATTCTAAAAATTAATTAAAAAACCAAAAATAATAATTCTAGTGGCTGATTTTTCCTTGAATTTTCTTCTTTACAGGAAAATTACCTTCAGGCTTTTTAGGGATTTTTACATATTTTATCTAAGTCTCCCAAGCTTGGCTGGACATTGTGCTTGTTTTCTTGCCTTGTTTTATTTTTAGAAAAGTAAATAAAAATCAGAAAATTACCAAAAATTAATCAAAAACAGTAAAAAAATATAAGAAACATAAAAATATCTTTATTTGAATTTTTGAGTGATTTTTTAGTGCCTTAATAATTGCTTGAAGTTGGTTTCTTTATTGCTTTCTTTATTTTCCTTATTAATTAAAAATCTAAAAAAAATAAAAACCCTAAAAATCCCCCAAAAACACTTTGATTTTATTTTATTCTTTTTTTAGACTACTTCGTTGGCCGCAAGGCCATTACATGCTCCCTGAGTCCGACTCTGGTCGCTATACCAGGCTAATCTAATAGCCAGGACCACTATAGTGTTTGTTTGACTTTTATCTCTGTTTGGTGGTCTGTACTTAATTTTTCTTGTTGATCCGGATTTCTCGAGCGACTGAGGTCGCAACGACCTTATTTATATTTCTTCATCCGTAGTTGCTCGGGGTTTCTCATGGTCATCACCCATGCATCTGCACAACTCCCTCTAGACCGTTTGCCATCATCTGTGACTTGCAGTTGCGGCCTCGCACAGGTACAGAACGGAAGTGACTGGGAGGGGGTGGATCTATGAATAGGGGATTAGCTGACCTCGGCATCTCACCCCCTAGCACAGGTCTGTCGTGCGTGCTTCACCTCCGCTCGTGCTCCTCTGTAGGTGTCCAGAATAGCAACATAGTCTCTCCCATTTCGCAGGCTTCAAGACCTTTGCAGAAAAGAACTCATCATTTCCCTCTTTACTCTCTTATTTTTTTAATACGTGCTTTCCTGGTTTGAACCCGTTTGCATTTTGTTTCAAAGAAGGTCTTTTGTCAATAGCAGTTCCATAGTTTTTTTACTGCAATTTGCCCTTTCACGTATTCTATATTTAAAGTAACCTCTTTGTAGTAATTTTAAGTTCAATTGATTGTCTCATTTGCAGATTAGTCCCTCAAGTTTTGAATATCTACATGTTAGCCCCCGAATGATTTTATCAACTTTAAAAATGTCACAAAAGTTCAACAAAATTCTAGAAAAATCTCAAATAGAATAGGTTGCATTTGGATCATTTTTTAAAGTAGATTTCATCTTCCATTAAAGTCCTTTATTATAAAATCAAAAATACATTTCTATTTTTCTTGTTTTAGAAATTAAGTTAAGATTGAAAATTAAGGTGAAATTGCAAATTTGCTTAGTCTCTGTAGATTCGAACCTTTACTTGTCGTATGCATTTTGTATGTCTCCATTTTTCTAGTAGTTGCGATTTATTTGTTTGATCTTGATTCTTCGTGGAACAACAACGGCATGATAAAATCATCATTTTAAACTGCATAAAACCTTGTCAACATTTACTGATGCTCAAATCGATGATGACTCACCAATTAATATCCTCCCGACCTCTGTATTTAACGAGCTCAAACTCGGATCTATCAGGAAGATATGAGAGATCGTTCAACTGGCTGATGGATCGATAAAGCGGTCGGGAGGAACAATTTTAGTCATCGTTACATTCCAAAGTGCTCTGCTCAAAGTAGACTTCACGATCATTGATATTGAGCATCAAGGATAATTCACCCAGTCTTTGATCATTCTCGAAAAGTCATTTTTGACATTGGCTAAGGCAATTATTGAGTGCGAGACTTGGGAAATCAATTTTACAACATTAGGAGTACTTCGATCTCAATAAATCTTTGAGGAACCACGATTTTTGAGGCAACCCACGAAGCCCTCGACAGTCGTAACCAAACGGTAGAAGAGCCCTATCCTACTTCTACACATGAAATAACGACGGTTGAGGAGACTATTGGTTTAGAGACTCTTCCCCCTGTTCCATTTTCCTCTTCTCTCACCATGGGAAATGACTTCGATTATGATCCTGAGACTTATGCATGGGTGCATCTCGAGTCGGTCGAGATCTCCTCTGACCACATTGATCTAATCAACCTGGCACCAGAATGCTCCAACATCAAGTTAATTGAGAACGAACATGCAGATACTCTCCCCACTGTTCCATTTCCCGCAGCTCTCACCATAGAAAAATGTTTCTTATATGATCCTGAGACATATGCATGGGCTCACCCTGAGATAACCTTCTCTGACTACCTTGAACAAATCAATCCAACTCAGGTTTGCACCAACATTAAGAAAACTAAGAACAAATATGCTGGGCGAACACCGACTGATGAATCTCCATTTCATCATCTTTATTCTATCATTTTAGCATTAAAAACTCTAGTAAATTTGTGTAAATAGGCTTAATTCGTGCATTATTGTGTATATTGTATATAAAATGTAATTATTAAAGCCAAAATTATAGAATAAAGAAAAGAAAGAAAAAATAATAAAATATTGAAAATATTTTATGACCCAAAACCCCAAGACCTAGGCATCTTTATGACTAGGTCGATAAGGAATAAAGTAGGGGGAGAAAAGAGACAAAATACAATAAATTCCTTATTCATTTAATTCATTTTTATTCATTTTTGGGTCCTATTTTTTGTTACACTTTTTTATATCAAATAAAAAACTTTGAATGAAAGTTGTATATAATAAAATATAGAAAAATACAAAATTTATTTCATACAAAAATAGTATACAGTGTACAAATTATACTTAATATAAGTTTCCAAAATCCCAGTTTCCCAGACCCATATCTCTCAAATATAAACTCAAAATATATAAAAATCCCCTTTAATTGTATATAGGTTTTGGACCCCTATTGTATACTTGTACCGATTAAAATATTCATTTTATTTATTATTCATTATTTCTATAATTTTATATTTTTATAATTTTGTAAATATTATTTATAATATATGTATATACTAAAATATAAATAAAATGTTCAAGAAAATAAAAAATAAAATACTTGTATAAAACACATAGGTAAAATGCCTATACCTATACCTATATAGATAATACAACTATTTATTTAATTGTATAAATTACATCAGAAAAATAAAATAAAAATACTTTCAAGTATATAAAATTAATTTATAAATATATAAAAAAATAAACAAATTTAATAAAATTAAAAATACAAAATAAAAATAAAACATTTAAATATATAGATAAATATACCTATATATAGCCCTTAAAAGGTAACTTATATTTTTAACCTCAAAAAATAGATAAAAATCAGAATAAAATACTTTATAAAATAATAAATATTTTTTATTGAATAACCTAAAATTAACAAAATCATTTACTATTTTAAAATGAATTAACAAATCATTTTTTTCCAGGCTTTTTCATTGTTTGTCCACGTAGACCAACCAAGAGGCCCCGAGAGTTGACTGTGGGTCAACTCTCTGACCTGCCTTCTACACCCTGACACACCTCGTTCAACCCATTTTTCCTCGATTTTTGTGTCTCGAATCTTGCACCTTTTCACCTCGCTTCCTTCTACACTTTCTCTCCTCGATCCTTGGACTTACACGCCAGCATTATTCCTTGGCCATTGGGCCACTGAATCGCTGCCATTTCCTCATCTGTTGGAGTCGGTCGTCCACTTATTTAAAAACCCCTCCAATCTTCCCTCTCAATTTTGAACCGCCTTGTGACATGTTTTGTACCTCCTCTCTTGTGCTCCGGAATGGTGGTGGTGATAGCACCACCACTAGATGAGTAGGGCAGTGTTAGACGAGTCGTTGGCGCACTTCTAATACCTTCGACGAACCCTCACCGTAGAGGTCCTTCCTCTTGGCTTTTCCGGCCCGTCGAGGTAGTTTTTATTCATTTTTCTTTATGCTTTATTTAGCTGTAGATAGTAGCTTCGATTTCACATTTCTATTCGTGTCATTCGTGCATGTTTCATCACCTGCCACCCCCTCATCGGAGCTTGCTCTGGCGAGCTCCATTTTCGCAACATACGCTTTTATCACGCCACCGTGGGGTTGAGGCACTTTGCCCTCGACCCCATAACCATTTTCTTGTAGGACAACGCATTCCAGATGCAGCTGGGACCAATTTTGGGCTCTGCCAGAGCTATCTAGGGTGCCCCCGCTCCGCCGTCAGCGCGAGCACACCCTGGTGTCTCTCCGGCCATTTTGAGGCCCCTAGCATCTGAAGGTGACCTGCAGGAAGCTACCCGACCATTTTGAATCTTTCAGGATCCACAAAGGAGGATTGGGGGATGGAAAGCTCGGCTCCCCGGAGTTCTTCCCTGTTCTTCCCTATCTGCTTTCTGCCGTTGGATCAAGGCCATCAACCCAGGCGAGTAGATGCCATTGGATCTTGGCCTCCCAACACCATCTGATCTTTCAACTGGATCTAATCGCAGCCGTCGCCATCGAAGGGGTATCGTTCATCAGATTTGTGATACATGGCATAAGTAAGCGTCATCAGTCGTCCGATCCGCCTTAGGCGTGTGTATTTTGCATATTCATCCTTGCCAATTTTTTTACAAACTTTCCTCTACCTTTCATTTAGTTTTGTAATATTTGTAGAAAGGACCCCCTACTTTTATTATTTGCATTCCAGTCCTGGCCACGTCACCTCACGTGACACTTCACGTGAGGTGGCGTTTTTGCAACCAGGACCTTGGCCCTTTTGGATATTAGTATTTAGTCCAGAAACTTTTTATCTCAGTTAAACTTTCTGGTAAATTTGCAACTAGGCCCCTGGAATTTTCTAAAATTGCGGTCGAGTTCTTGTAGTGGTGCACACGTCTTGGCACATGATTGTGGAAATTTTGTAGCGAGGCCCTCATGGATTTGCATATTTATACTTTATCCTATAAATTTTTTATCACAATATAAGTTTCTGGGAAAATTACACTTTGGCCTCTGGATTTCTCGATATTTACAAAATAGCCCTTGTTCGTTTCTCTTTTTCGATTACATTTATTTCATGCATCTATAAAATTTGAAAAAAAATCCACAAAAATAGTATTAAGATTCTGTTGCATTGCAGTTTAACGCTCTATTTTTATTTTACGTTTTTGACTCATTTTAATATTTATAAAAAAAATAAAAAACATGTACTTTATCCATGTTTGCATTAGAAAATACATAAAAATTATAAAACCTTTTTGAAAAATTCCAAAAAAAATATATTTAGCATTTATTTAAGTATTTTACAACTTCAGAGAAAACATCATAAAAAAATATAAAAGAAAACTCATAAAAATTACAAACCCCCTAAAGCCTTTATAAAATATTAAAAACTTTTAAAAAATCCCAAAAATGCACTCTCTGATTCTGAATTTTCTCTATTTTATTATCTCTATTTTAAAATTAATTTGGAGAATTTCGATGACAATTTTATATTTTCCATCTCTTTTTTAATTCAGTCATTTATTTAAAACACTGATTTGAATATTTTGGACTTTAAAAATACAAAAAATTAGCAAAAGTATAGAAAATTCACAAAAATAATAGAAAATTAGAAAAAGCACAAAAAGATTTTATTTCTTGTATTTTGAATATTTTTACTTACTTTTAATCAAAAATCAAAAAAAAATATAAAATTAAAAATCCACAAAAAATATCACATATAGACAAATACATCACATTCTTTTTTAGCATTCATTGCCCTGATCTACCTCTTGTTCCTTGTGTTCGACCTCTACATTACTTGCACTATGCACACCTTTTGTAGAGTTATAATTAATTTTTACTCCACATCTTTCCTTTCATAGTTTGATCATTGTTGTGTGTTAATTGTTGTTTGAATTGGGGTTTCTTGCGGGTCGCCACAGTGATTGCTTCTCCGCCCTTTGTGAGATATACTTTAGACCCGTGAAAAATAGAGTTAAACAAATGGCGCTGTTGCCGGGGAGCAACAATGTTTAGATTGGGATTCATTTTTTTTATTGTGATATTTTGTTGTCTATATTTTTACTCTATCATTTTCTCCTTTATTTGATATATCCTGTAGAGTTGTTGTTGATGCGATTTTACGCGGTTTAAAATGATGATTGTATCAAGTCGTTGTTTTCCCACGATAAACCGTTATCAAACAAATAAATTACAACTACAAGCACAATGGAGGCAATACAAAATGCATATGGCAAGTAGAGGTTCGAATCCACGGAGACTAAGCAAATTTGCAATTTTAATTCGACATTTTAAACTTGATTCTGATCTCAATCCAATGAAACGAGATGTGATGATGATTTTCTTTAGAGGATGTCGTATTTGATTGAACTTATCTAAAGATAACAGAAATGCTTCCTAATATTTTTTTGAGTGTTTTAAGACGATGTTTCAGCACATGAAATGACATATAAAAAATGTAGATGCAATTAGAGAAGACATTAAAGACATGATCTAATGCTTGCAACTAATTAATGTTGAAACAAAAAGATATACTTGCAATGACTTAAAAATTGAGTTCAAGGATATAAGTGCAATTGACATGTAAATAAATTGAAGCAACTAAAGAGAGAGGGAGAGAAATTTGTTCCCATCCACGTAGGAAGTTTGCTGCGTGAGAGAATGGCTGGATGCACGCTGGAGACAAGCCGCACAGCTGCGGGCTGCGGCAAGGAGAAGAAGGACGCGCGAGGGCGTAGCGAGTCGAAGCCGCTCAGCTTGTGGGCTAGAGCTGAAGGAGATTGGCGCTGGGGTTGCTGGAGTGTGGCTGAAGCGCGGGGGCGTGCTCGAGGAAATACGGCGGAGGAGAGTAGCGAACGGCAGCTCGCAAGAGACTCGCAGGAGTGCTGGGCGTGCGTGCGAGATGGAGAAGCACCGTGAGGAGGAGGATGGTGCGCCGGAGGTTGCGCACAGCAGGTGGGCGTATGGGGCCGCAGTAGCTGCGCGGGAAGGAGATCGCCCACTGCCGTTGAGGAGGTGCTGGCGGCTAGTGTGCGCACGCGAGAGCGTTGCTGGGTGTGCCGGCGCACAGCTGCAGTTTGGAGAAGAATGCAAGGAAGAAGGTGATGGCGCGGGGGTGGTTCTCTACTCCAATGCCTGCATGAGAAAAAACGTGAGAGAGGGGGGATCGAATATGGAGAGTACCTGAGAGAGAATGGGAGGGAGGGGCCTTTCCACTATTGCATGGTTTTTATAGAGTACGTGGATGGTTGTACCTACACAACAAAAATTAAAGGGCATTAATATTTCTTTTGGGAAGGGCCACCCACGTGCATGGGGAAGAGAATGCATGGGTGGCCTTTCTCTTTGCATGGGAAATGCCTTACTCGTTGGTGGCTCATTATAAGGGAATAAAGAATGGATTTTTTGTACTAACCCCCCTCTCTTTTCTTATCAACATAAAATGTTAAAGAAAAATATGTCCATCAATGTGCTAGTTTGATTAAACTCCATGACATTTTTAATTCCTTTTGAGATTTTTTTTCTTTAAAGTAAAAGTGAATTACTTCAGGGTGATGATTTAACAGGGATGATCATTTGACTTTGGTAAAATAATAATTCCCATTACATAACCATATAGTAGATATTATTGGGAATAATTCATCTGGATGCAAAATCATGAATGTGTTGATTTTATTCTATGTAATTTATAGGTTTTCTCTTGTTGTGTACATGGAATAAATTGGACATGGATTATGTGATTTTATAGTTTAGAAATCAAGAATTGATATTATCTTTTACATAATTCAAGTCTACTATCACAGTATATCATGTAATCATCACACCCCCATACTTAAGTCTTGCTAGTCCCGAGCAAGAATAAGATAAGAAATAATGAAGGAAAATAGCCAAGATAGATTGGGTGAGGGTTTGCAGCAGACATACCCACAAAGTCTTGAGTTTTCAGATCCTAACCACACAGACACACAAACTTAAGTAGAATTGACCCATGGATTAATGATTTATTCGAATAGTCAACTTGACTCGAGTTTTGTAGTTTCAACAGCCTCTCAGTTCCAACAAAATCAAACATGGTTTCAGAAGGTCGATCAGGTCAGCTCATCCCTAAGAAACATGTATTCTTTTTGACCTTGAGTGGATATAAACAATGTTAGTGATAATTTTAGCTCTCGTGAGTCAAGAGAACGAGCTAACAACACAATCTATCAAGGTACCGAATGATTCCCTATACAAATAGCCTCAGTCCTCACCTAGATTCAGGCATAATCTCCTTTCACCCAAGTATGTCAGCATAGAAAATAGGTCATAGTTTATTGGAGAATGGGACTTAATTTCGGGGTTTTCCGTAGACCGCTTTGGTCCGTTGCTCTCATTCTTTTCCTTTTGCAGAGCATAACCCTGGGCCTCTTTGGGCCTCTTTTAAAAATTTAGGTAGCATCATTGGGCTGCTACCACAGCTTTTTGATGGAGAAGGGTTATTTGGTGGTCTTCTTTCCTTGCTTTTGCTTTGCACATCATTGCATGATTGGTGGTTTTTGGCATTTGTATTGTGATATGCCTTTTTGTGGTATTTTTGTCTTGGGTTTTGGCATCAAGAGGTAGTATCGGCTTAATATTGTCTTTGGAGGCACGATACTGGCTTATTTGCTGACACACTTGGACTAGAGAGATCATGTTGCTCCTGAGTCAGGTTCCTTCACTGACTATAGATAAGGTTCAGGCATTGGCACAACCAAGAGGACAACTCCTCACCTCAACTAGATTGTAATTGTATCTCATAAACTCAACTCACTCAAGCTAAGTGCAATGTGTAGTTGTTTAATATCCACTGAAGAGTTTAAGAGTGTTACTAGTTGCTCAGGTGATCTAGTTAGATACAGAAGTTCATTCACCAGTAGAGTTAGTGGAACTGAGAGAATAAAGTCTATATGGACCTGAAGAAAGCTTAAAACTCATGCCTAGTGGAATTCTGATGAAGTTAAGTGGATTAGGGTCAACTCAACCTCGGTCTATGATTTATGCAATGAAGATCTGATTTCTCAAAATAGGATAAAACTAGGAAGGATGTATTTTTGGTGATTTTCTTGCTTTTGAAAATATTTTAGGGGAATTTTTGCAAAAGAGAGTTTTTTCTTTTCTTTTTCTTTTTTTTTGAAAGAGTATGCAATTTTGAAAAACTATGCAGACACCCCCCCATACTTAATAGAAACCATGTCCTCATGGTGAAGACAATGTACAATAGGAGGATCAGAAGGGATGTGAAATGTATTTTTTTGTTTTTTTTTTTGGAATGTAATGTAGAGGGGTACCCCCATACTTATCTAATGCAATGCAGTGAAAATAAACATGCGAGCAGTAAAAAGATACCTGTGAGGGGAGGCTCACCAGAGTGCATGATTTAACGCCTCAGCTAGGCGATGTGGTGGTTCATTTTTCCTGCAGAAGGTATGTTGTGCAAACCGGCATAGGACCAGATGGTTCAACAACATGTTTTAGTCTTTGACCATTGACTCTGTAAGTGGCTTTAGTGTTTGGGTCAGAAATTTCTATCGAGCCATTATCGAATACTTGAGTTATAATGTATGGTCCTTTCCATTTCGATCTCAGTTTTCCTGGAAATAACTTCAGTTTTGCATCAAATAGCCATACTTTTTGATTTTCCTTGAATGTTTTCCTCGAAATGTTGGCATCGTGCCACAACTTGATTTTCTCTTTGTATAGCAGGTTGTTATCATAGGCTTGTGATCTCAATTCTTCAAGTTCAGATAAGTCCAACAGTCGTTTCTTCCCAGCCTCATCATAATCTAGATGACATTTCTTGATTGCCCAGAGTGATTTGTGGTGGACCTCTACAGGTAGGTGACACGGCTTTCCATAGACTAACCGAAATGGGCTCATACCTAAGGGAGTGCGGAAAGCGGTGCGGTAGGCCCAGAGAGCAGCGGGTAAGTGTTGGGACCAGTCTTTATGATCAGAGCGAACAATTTTCTGGAGGATGGTCTTGATTTCTCGGTTTGACAGCTCGGCCATTCCATTAGTCTGTGGGTGATACGCAGTTGAGACACGATGTTCGACTCCATTTTTCTTGAGTAAATTCTTGACTGAAGCATTCAGAAAGTGGGTCCCTCCATCACTAATGACCACCTTTGGCAATCCAAATCGAGAGAATAGGTCGTTCAAGAACTTGACAACGGTTGTGCTATCAGCAGCACGAGTAGGAATGGCTTCTACCCAACGAGAGACGTAATCAACAGCGAGAAGAATGTGTTGGTAGCCATGTGATGTGGTGAAAGGTCCCATGAAGTCTATTCCCCAAGTATCAAAGATCTCGACTATATGCACGGGTTGGAGGGGCATCATGTTACGACGGGTTATTGTCCCATTGGTCTGACAGGCAGGACAAGATTGAGCAAAATGATGGGCATCTTTAAAGAGTGTGGGCCAGTAGAAACCGCATTGTAAGACTTTCGCGGCTGTGCGCTTCCCTGAGTGATGTCCTCCACACCCAGAAGTGTGGCAGTGAGTTAGGACATCGTTGACTTCAGATTCGGGGATGCATCGTCTCCATATTAAATCAGTACCCTCTTTGAAGAGCAAAGGATCTTCCCAGTGATAGTATCTGGCTTGGACTTTGGTTTTGTCTTTCTTATGTTTTGGCCAATCATCAGGAAATGTGGAAGTGGCGATGTAATTGACGATGTCGGCATACCAAGGGAGTTGAGAAACAGACATGATACTTTCGTCTGGAAAAGTGTCAGAGATGGGGATTGTGTCTGTGTTTGAGGAAGGGAGTCTTGAAAGATGATCCGCCACGACATTCTTTGCTCCGGCTTTATCTCGAATCTCTAAATCGAATTCTTGGAGCAGTAATACCCACCTAATGAGTCTAGGCTTAGCATCGGTTTTTGTGAAGAGATATTTCAGAGCAGAGTGGTCTGTGTAGATGATGATGTGGGATCCCAGGATGTAAGATCGAAATTTCTCTAAGGAGAACACCACAGCCAAAAGTTCTTTCTCAGTTACAGTGTAGTTCTTTTGAGCATCATCCAGAGTTTTACTAGCATAGTGAATGGCATAAGGTTTTCCATCTTTCCTTTGACCCAATACTGCCCCAACCGCATAATCAGAAGCATCACACATGATTTCAAATTCACAGTTCCAATCAGGGGGCTGTAGTATGGGTGCTTCAGTGATGATTTTCTTTAGTGTACTGAAAGACTCGTATGCTTCCTTGGTGAATGTGAAATCTTGGTCTTTTTCAAGTAGTTTGGTGAGAGGGCGGGAGATTTTTGAGAAATCTTTGATAAATCGTCGGTAAAAACCGACATGACCTAGGAAGGACCGAACACCTTTTATATTCACGGGTGGACCTAAGTGAGCGATGGTCTCAATTTTCGATGGATCCACTTCTATCCCTTTCTTTGATACAATATGTCCCAATACAATTCCTTGTTTCACCATAAAATGTGATTTCTCCCATGATAATATCAAGTTCACTTCGATGCATTTCTTGAGGACTCTATCTAAAAATCCTAGTGTTTCCTCAAAAGAGTCTCCAAAAATAGAGAAATCATCCATAAATACTTCCATAAAATCACCGATCATATCAGTAAAAATTCCCATCATGCATCTTTGAAATGTTGCTGGGGCATTACATAGTCCGAAAGGCATGCGGCGGAAGGCATATGTTCCAAATGGACAAGTGAAAGTGGTTTTATCTTGATCTTCAGGTGCTATGGCCACTTGGTTATAACCGGAGTATCCATCCAAAAAGCAGAAAAATTCTTTTCCGGCTAGCTTCTCAATGATTTGGTCAATGAAGGGCAATGGGAAATGATCTTTTCAGGTGGCCTTATTGAGTTTCCTATAATCTACACAGACTCTCCAAGATGTGGCTACCCGAGTAGGGATATCATCTCCTTTCTCATTTTTCACAATTGTTAATCCAGCTTTCTTGGGAACAACCTGACGGGGACTAATCCAAGGACTATCGGCTATCGGATAAATGATGCCGGCACTCGACCACTTGTATATTTCATTCTTCACAACCTCTCGTAGAGTAGGATTCAACCGCCTTTGCATTTCTCGAGAAGGTTTACTGTCATTTTTCAAATATATGTGGTGTGTACAGAATGTCGGGCTTATTCCTTTCAAATCAGTTATTTTCCAACCAATGGCCTGAGAATTCTTTTTCAAAACCTCCATTAGTTGGCTCTCTTGCATATGATTTAGGTTGGCATTGATAATGACTGGCAGAGTGTGAGCATCATCCAAGAAAGCATACTTCAGATCTTTGGGTAATGGTTTTAATTCAACAGTGGTCATCGATGGAGTCAGAGTTGTAGTGTTTCGTGAGTCTATTACAGAAATAGTCTCAAATGGTGGTTCCATCATGGGCATGATCATGGTTGATGTAAGTTCAGAGTCTAATGTATCCCAGGCATTATCAAGCTCATCAATTTCTTGTCCAGTGAGAGGGCATGGTGGAGCTTCCAGTGCGAGATTCAGATTGTATGTGGCAATTTCATGAGAAGTGTTTCTGTAAGTGGATCTAGAGGTGTTCAGACTAACCTCTAAAGGATCTTTGGTGAGATGAATTGGGGCAAAGTCTTTTTGAATGTTTAGAACAGCACATCGTTCTATCCAACCACATTCTTCGGTCTCAGATTCAGTGGGAGTAGGGGTGACAAGTTCAACAGGAATGACTTGGCCATTGATTTTAAATTCAACTCTTCCAACCTCATAATCAAAATGAGCTTTAGCAGTGGCCAAAAATGGTCGTCCTAGTATGATTGGTGTCTCACTCAATATATTTGCTTGATCCATATCCATCACAACAAAATCAACCGGGAATTTATGACCTTGAACATCAACTATCACATCCTCAAGAAGTCCTTTTGGTCTTTTCACAGATCGATCAGCCATTTGCAAAGTCATTGAAACAGGTTTCAGTTTTCCTAGGTCAAATTGCTCCAGAATAGCAGTCGGGAGAAGATTGATGGAAGCACCATTATCAAGCAGGGTATGGTCAAAGGTTAATTTGCCAATTGTGCATCTAACTAGAGGAGCTCCTGGATCTTTCTTTTTTGTGGGTAAGAATTGGGAGATGGCATTGGTTGTTGCTTGCGGGAGCACATGTCTTTCAATATCTTCATTGTCCCTTGTATTTTTTCCCTTGGATTTCCATTTTGGTGTGCATTTTTCCTTCAAAAATCGGGAGAAGGCTGGAACTTGTTCGAGGGCTTTCAAGAGCGGGATTTCAATGACAATGTCGGAGAATAATTTTTCTAACTCTGGATCTATGGTGGAAGATCGAGGTTTTCTCCGGTGAAGAGCTCCGGGAAAGGGAATAGTTATGGATGGGGAAACAGGAAAGGGTATGGTTGTCTCAGTTGGCTTCTCTTCATCATCAACCTCTTCCTCAATTTCAATTTGATCCTCAGAAGCTATTGGTCTGGTGTAGGCAGAAGTGGTTTTCCCATTTCTCAAAGTGACAGCATTAGCAGATTGGTTTGGATGGGGTGGGGTTTTGAAATTGACTTGATTTCTAGGCGCTTGTTGTGGGTTCCCTTGGTTTGTCCTAGAAGCTGTAAAAAAATCCTTGATTCTGGTTTTGGAAACCAGGTGGTGAGGTGAAAGATCCGACAGGTGGAGGAGTTTGAAGTACTCCAGATGAGCTAGCCTTATTGGTGTTTGGATTGGGCAGCGGTTGAGGTGATAAGGCTGGGATGTACGATCTGATCTCAGCGAATTGACGAGCATTCTCAGAGTTGGCTTTTTGTTGGGCTTCAGTGGCCTGTTGTTGAGCTATAGCTAGTTGTTGTATTGCCTGAGCCAAGGCGTCGAAATTTACCGCTGTGGTGGAGGGTTGAGTCGCGGGCGGTGCTATCGGTTGTCTGGGTTGGGTGTGATTTTGAAAATGATAATTATTCTGTCCATTCCACCCAGAATTTGGTTGCTCTCTCCATGTGTTGTGGTTATTTGAATATCCTCCTCCTTGATTTCTCTGCACCCAATTCTCAGTCTCCGAATTTATGGCTTGATTATGAGTGAATGTGGTGTGGTTAACTTCCTGGTTGGTGGGGTTATTCATGGCCAATTTTTCTATGGCTTGAGTCATGAGGTTCATTTGTTTTGAGAGGGTTTCCCATTTATCAGGATTCTCATTGTTAGATCTCTCATGATCAATGATATTGACTGTCCTCGTGTTTCCACCGTATTGTTCAATTGATGAACTATTTACCGAATTGTCAGCCATATTTTCAAATAATTTCCAAACGAAATGCTCATCACGGCTGATGTAATTTCCATCGCAGGAGCCATCAATTACTCTCTTAAATGATGTATCTATGCCCTCATAAAATATCTGAACCAACTTCCATTTGGGTATGGCATGATGAGGGCATTTCCTTTGAAGTTCCTTAAATCGTTCCCAGGCTTCATGAATGGGCTCTCTATTTTTCTGAGTGAATGATGATATGGCTTGTCTCAGGGCATTTGTCTTTCCTATTGGGAAGTATTTCTTGATGAATGCCTCTCTTAATGAGTCCCAAGAGGTGAGTGGGGTTCCATAATTTCGTAGCCATTGGAGTGCTTTGTCTTTGAGTGAGTGGGTGAAGGCTTTCATGTAGATGTATTCTTTCTCTACCCCAGGGATACTCATAGTGTCACAAGCAGATCGGAAGTCTTGGATGTGGAGGAAGGGATCTTCAGAGTCATTTCCATAGTATTTTGGGATTAAGGAGAGGGATGCGGGTTTAATCTCAAAGTCTCCTACTTCAGGCGGGATTTGGACCCAATGAACTAAGTCCTCTGTGGCCGGGTTGTAATGTGTGCTTATGGGTGGTGGTCGGATGAGAGGTGCTATTGTATGGCGGATCGTCGCATTTTCCTCTCTCAACAGTTGTAGTTGATACAGGATGAGTCCATAGGTTTGGTCTTTCTTCACCCATGTCAGATGAATTCTCAGTTGAAAGAGATGGGTTTGTTTTTCTTCTATAAATCGGGTCGTACTCTAATGGTTGTTGTACTGGATGTTTCAGAGATCTACGACCTAGCATACACAACACAATACACAAGACAATTTGTTAATTCACCAACTCACACAAAAATTGCCGCGGAAGCGGTTATCTTTTCGATTTTAGTTTAGTGATTCAACAAAAGTTTTCAGAGAAATTAGAGTCCTTAAGGATGAGGTGGGTGTGGAAGATTGTGAGAATCGATGTCCTAATCCGGCTGGGGGATCCAGGGTTGGTACTCAGATCGTTAGATCTGCTTTTCCCACAAGAACCTGTGCCCAACGCGTCGAGGAGTTACGATTTCTCTCTGCAATCCCACGTAGCACCAGGGATTTTTGTATCTATCCAAGGGTTCTATGTGCTCGTGATTTTTGTGTCATACACGTGCATCAAATCAAGCAATCCACAATTTTCCCGCTTTCTGCTCGGGCCACTGCGGTGGCCTTTCAAGCTTATCTTTTTAAATGATCAGTACACGATTTGGTGGTCTTTGAGTTAGATTATCAGAGGGAGAAGACCACAGAGATGATGCAAAGAAGAAGTGTTTTTTAATTTTTCGGTTTATGTTCGGAGCGCAAACAAATGCAGAAATTTTAAAATCCTAAGATGCCTAAGAGGAAAGAGGGACTCACAGTGCCTGCACTTCTGGCGCTAAATCCGTAATATTTTGTCCTCTTGATGGGAGCTTTTCCGAGATGGGGGGGGAAAGAAAATTTTTTTTTTCAGATTACAAGTTTGCTAAAACAAAATGCTTGAAAAGACAAGTTTTTTTTCTTTTTGAAGCCTAAGTACCTGCAAAACAAAAAAAATACACGGATTAGATACTTGAAAACAGTTGGAAGTGAAGAAAAAATGCAATGTGCCTAGTCCCCGGCAACGGCGCCAAAATGTTGATGCGATTTTACGCGGTTTAAAATGATGATTGTATCAAGTCGTTGTTTTCCCACGATAAACTGTTATCAAACAATAAATTACAACTACAAGCACAATGAGGCAATACAAATGCATATGGCAAGTAGAGGTTCGAATCCACGGAGACTAAGCAAATTTGCAATTTTAATCGACATTTTAAACTTGATTCTGATCTCAATCCAATGAAACGAGATGTGATGATGATTTTCTTTAGAGGATGTCGTATTTGATTGAACTTATCTAAAGATAACAGAAATGCTTCCTAATATTTTTTTGAGTGTTTTAAGACGATGTTTCAGCACATGAAATGACATATAAAAAATGTAGATGCAATTAGAGAAGACATTAAAGACATGATCTAATGCTTGCAACTAATTAATGTTGAAACAAAAAGATATACTTGCAATGACTTAAAAATTGAGTTCAAGGATATAAGTGCAATTGACATGTAAATAAATTGAAGCAACTAAAGAGAGAGGGAGAGAAATTTGTTCCCATCCACGTAGGAAGTTTGCTGCGTGAGAGAATGGCTGGATGCACGCTGGAGACAAGCCGCACAGCTGCGGGCTGCGGCAAGGAGAAGAAGGACGCGCGAGGGCGTAGCGAGTCGAAGCCGCTCAGCTTGTGGGCTAGAGCTGAAGGAGATTGGCGCTGGGGTTGCTGGAGTGTGGCTGAAGCGCGGGGCGTGCTCGAGGAAATACGGCGGAGGAGAGTAGCGGACGGCAGCTCGCAAGAGACTCGCAGGAGTGCTGGGCGTGCGTGCGAGATGGAGAAGCACCGTGAGGAGGGAGATGGTGCGGTCGGAGGTTGCGCACAGCAGGTGGGCGTATGGGGCCGCAGTAGCTGCGCGGGAAGGAGATCGCCCACTGCCGTTGAGGAGGTGCTGGCGGCTAGTGTGCGCACGCGAGAGCGTTGCTGGGTGTGCCGGCGCACAGCTGCAGTTTGGAGAAGAACGCAAGGAAGAAGGTGATGGCGCGGGGGTGGTTCTCTACTCCAATGCCTGCATGAGAAAAAACGTGAGAGAGGGGGGATCGAATATGGAGAGTACCTGAGAGAGAATGGAGGGAGGGGCCTTTCCACTATTGCATGGTTTTTATAGAGTACGTGGATGGTTGTACCTACACAACAAAAATTAAAGGGCATTAATATTTCTTTTGGGAAGGGCCACCCACGTGCATGGGGAAGAGAATGCATGGGTGGCCTTTCTCTTTGCATGGGAAATGCCTTACTCGTTGGTGGCTCATTATAAGGGAATAAAGAATGGATTTTTTGTACTAACCCCCCTCTCTTTTCTTATCAACATAAATGTTAAAGAAAAATATGTCCATCAATGTGCTAGTTTGATTAAACTCCATGACATTTTAATTCCTTTTGAGATTTTTTTTCTTTAAAGTAAAAGTGAATTACTTCAGGGTGATGATTTAACAGGGATGATCATTTGACTTTGGTAAAATAATAATTCCCATTACATAAACCATATAGTAGATATTATTGGGAATAATTCATCTGGATGCAAAATCATGAATGTGTTGATTTTATCTATGTAATTTATAGGTTTTCTCTTGTTGTGTACATGGAATAAATTGGACATGGATTATGTGATTTTATAGTTTAGAAATCAAGAATTGATATTATCTTTTACATAATTTAAGTCTACTATCACAGTATATCATGTAATCATCAGTTGTCTAACCTCCTCTCTTTGTTGACTTTGTGCGAGGTACCGTGGATCAAGGGTGGCACTCTACCCTAGGCGCCTACGCACCCACATGAAGCCGGCTTCAGCCTGCCAACCTAGCACCAAGGAGACTTTGAGATTTTTGAAGACCGAGCTCCATTCATTTTGTTGTATTTATTTGTGTAATTTGAAGTAAGAGAGAGACTCTATATTTGTAATAATACAAGTACTCAGGACTTTGGACACTCGGGCCCAATTTCCAAGTGATTGTTCACTTGGGGGCTTACCGCGGTTTTGTCGGTTTCTTCACATTTTTTTTATTTTTGTTTTCTCGGTTTTGTTTTTCTTATTTTGTGTGATTGAGCCCTTAGCTTTAGGAGTTGCTTGTCTATAGCATTAGGTCCAAACCCTTAATCTATTTTCTTGTGCTTATAGTGATGTTTGGACTTAGTCAAATCTAATTTCTTCTCACTTAGTCTTGAAACCACCGTGCCGCGAGAGTTCTCCATACAACGCTTGCAGGATCCATTGTGGTGGTACCGAGGAGACTTCAAGACCGGACACTTCAGTTCCATTCTAAGTCATTAGCATTAGTTCTTCACGCTAATAGCAATTTATGAAATTTAGGGCGATTTCATCAGCTTGCATTTGCATATAGTGTAGGTTTCAATTCTGTTGAGAATCTTTGCATGTAGAGTGTTGGAGGCAAGGTGAGCATTTACGCTTTAGAATACATCATTGTTTTTGCCGCTTGCATTGTTTTTCCGACCCTCCCTCTGATTTTGCCAACCTAGGTGCTAAGTAAAACTGACTCCTCGTTAGGCTCGTGCATTTCTCCTTAAAAATAAAAAAAGTGATAACAATAAAATTGGAACTGCTAACATTACTTGACCCTAAAATCAACCAAAAAGAAAAAAAAATCTTGTCTTGGGGCGAGTAATCCCCTCATTGTCTTCGCTTTTATTTGCTCATGCACACACTAAGGATTAGTGCCAAAATCCTATTCAGCCCCTAAATGTTTGCGCAACATTTTGACTTCTCACCTAACTCTAAAAGATACAAGATAAAAAGACCGACTTTATCGGTCTCTACCGAGTTGAGTAGGTGAATTGAGGGTTTATCTTGTGTGAGTTCGCTTGTGTTTTCTTGTGTGCATTCTAGAACACCTCTGCACATTTGTGCCTTTTCCTCACATCTCTTGACTTGACTGTCATGTTCTCCCGATCCTTTATCTCTTATTTCGAGATGGCTGACTGGAGCATTTTTTATCTAGACTTTGCGGATCCCTCGTTCACTCCAGTCGGTCCACCTCTCTTTTTCCAAGAGGACCTTGCTCCTGACTTTGTACATATCCTCCTCAGCCATAGATTCATACCTCGGACTTTTATCCACACCCACCTTCACATTTCCTTCACATCCACCTGAGACTGATATGTTGGAGTCACCTTTCATGGAATCCACCCTTGAGCACTTGACCCAGATGATGGATCATATGAGACAGAGGATTGACAACCTCACTAGTATAAGTAAGAGCAACCATGATATTCCACCATTTTATGATATGGGTTCACTTGGGGATCTTCATGAGAGCTTGCAATCGCCAAAAATACAAAAATGAGAAAATTTAAAAATCCAAAATGATTTCAGGAGACTGTTGGTTGATTCAGATTTTAAGGAGAGATTCCATTTGCCAGATTACTTGACCACACATCCACTCACATCTTGTCCCATCTATGTCTCCAAGGATGTCGTTGTACATAATGCTCTTGGCATTCCTCGTGTATATGCTGATTCTGACCTTCTTCCTTGTATGGAGGAGTCTAAAAATTTAAAAATTGTTGACTGAACCCAAAGTGGTGGCCACCATTCATGATATCATCTGTGCCCCACTTTAGCAGACCATGACTGATTTATCTGCTCCCCTTACCTAGAAGAGAAAGTGGAGGAGCAGATCTGAGCATCATATCTTGACCATGGCCACTATCCATGCCATCACACACCGTCATATTCCTAAGAAGAGGAACACTGCCACACCTTTCATTAGCTACACCATCTCTGACCATACATGTGATCACGCTCTCCTAGACGGTGTTGCTTTTGATTAGCATATTATCCCTCTCACTGGTACAATCTCTTCACTTAGGTACCCTAAAAGAAGACTAGGATGATAGCACAGTTTGTTGAGTGGATCTATCAAGAGGCCGAAGGGTATCCTTGAAAACGTTGTCATCTCGATTCAGGGCACGAGCTAATGTTGATTTTGTCGTATTGCCCTGGAGACCTCCACTGGGGAGCACTCTCCAACCATCCTAGGACGACCATTCCTCACCCTCTGCGAGAGTCGTTATTGATTATGAATCAGGATATATTCGCTTCTGTCCTATTGATGAGAGCGAGTGGTCATCACTGCACCATGCCGATCAGAGACCTGCACCTGATGCACCTTCACCTATCTTGGCTGACCCTGAGGACCATGACCTTGATGAGATGATCAAAGATTTTTGTTGTATGTTGGATTCCACTGAGACCCAAGAATTCTTCTCCAAGGAGGAAGACTTGGAATGCATGCACCTCAGAGTTCCTTCTTCTGGGACTTGGAGTTGTGTTGATGACATCCGTGGGATTTACACAATTGATACCATTGAGTGGAGGGTAGATTCAGAGACAAGACATGATGGACATGGCTTGACTAGTTTCACTTAAAAGTCCATTCCTGTTCACTTAGATACTGTTGAGACTAAGACTAAATTTGATCTTGTTGCTTTCATTCAGGAATTCGGGCCTTTTGATGAGAAAGATGATCCGATTGAGATTGTAGAGGCCGAACATAGTTCGACTACTTCCACTGATGAGTTCGTTCCTTTTGGTTTTGACCTGGATGAGACCTTGCAGGACGACACTTATTACACTTCTTCCAATGATGATGAGTTCTTCCCATTTCACTTTGATATCAGCGAGACTCCTAATGTCGGACCTAGCCATACTTCTTCTACTAACCAGTCTGTGCCTCTTCACCCTAGGACCACTGAGGACCTGCACACTATCAACCCTGATCAGTTTGTGTCATCTAAGGACCCCAATGTCGACCTGCACCACACCAGATCTATTCCTCAGCGGTCCTGCAAGAAGGTTTGCTTCCGACCTTCTTGAACATTTGTACATTCATCTCTGTTGTATATTCACTTTTGTGTACCTCTGTCCCTCTACCGTATTGCTCATCACCCCATTCTCGTGTGTGCCTTGCGTAGGATGTACTTTGTCCTAAGTATGGGGGGTGGATGAGCCGAGTGTTCATTCATTGTTCCATTTCATTACTCATGTTGTTATCTATAGTTAGGGCTTCTTTACCCTAATTATAGGGGGAGTGATGTGTACATCCTTCTCTATCTTTTTACATCTTCAGATCTCTCTTCTTCTTTTCTTCTTCTTCTTCTTTTCATTTTCTATTTTCTTTATCTACCGAAAAGGTGTCGCCTTTTTTGTCAATCTTCTATACTTAGGACGTACTTTGTCCTAAGTATAGGGGGTGTACACCTCGAGTTTCTTATATTCTTTGATCCTCTCCACTGTCTCCTCTTCTTATATATACTTAGGGTATCTTACCCTAAGTATAGGGTGAGACAGTCTGAGTACGATATGTTCATTCCCACCCTTGACCCTCCCTGCTTTGTGTATAGTCTGCTATACATAGGATTATTTAATCCTAAGTATAGGGGGGACAATCAATTTCTAATTGATTCATTCATTCCTCCATTCGTTTATTTCTTTAGACTTCTCTATACTCGGTACGAGTTATGTCTTCTCTTTTCTTTCTGATCTATGAGGACATAGCTCAAGCTAAGTATAGGGGGTCGTATATACTTTGTATATACTTTAACCATAACTTGTACTTTCGTATTTTTTTCTAACAATTATGGCTAATTATCCTTTAAAATTCATTAAAAACCTTAATAAAAAGATGTTGATTATTCCTTAAATTCTTTTTGTATTTACTGATTAATAAATCAGGTGAAAATGTTTTTTGCAAAATATTTGAAAAATAGCTTGAAAATTCTTTTGAAAACTATTTTGAAAACATTTTGTGACATATTTTCAACCTTTGTAAAAATTGTTTTGTTTGCAAAATTATTTTCTTTGTATGAATGTTTGGAAAACTATTTGAAAATGGTTTTGAAAAATGGTTGTAAAAATAATTTGAAAAATCTATATACTGTTTGAAAAACCTTTGCAAACTGATTTTCAAATGTGTGTACATGTTTGTAAAAGAATTTGTAAAAACTATTTTGTACGATTCAAAATTGTTTGTAAAATGATTTTCAAATAAGTTTGAGGATTATAGGCATCACACTATAATTCTTTATATATATTCATAAAATTGACTACTTACCCCTTGTAAATTCCTAAACAAATCTAAGTCTTGTAAATATAAGAAGCATCCCTGTGTAAATATTTGTACCTAGTTTTTGGACAAAACTTTTTATTTTCAAAAATCCCAAAAACATTCGCAAAACTAAAATCTAAAAACATTTGAAAAATCTTTTTGAAAACTAAAAAATTGCATATGCTTCATGTTTTCAAAAATCCATAAAAAGTTCAAAGCATTGAAAATTGCATCACAAAAATATTTTCTGCATAGCATTAGCATTTTTCGGATTGAGTTCAATGGTTGAACAAGTCTAAGTAAAATCCGAAGATTGGCGTTTGGTTGGACCTTAAAAGATACCTAATTAACAGAAACCTTGTAAGAGTTGGAATTGAGGTACTTCAGGTCTAGTTGACTTAATTCTTTGAGGATCACGAGACTTGATTCAATGGATTCTTGACTGTCTAGTAGAGTATTTCAGAGCACACACACGACTCCTGTCGATAATGACCTAACTTGGACATATGCATCTTTCACTTAGCTCAACTCAGTTGGAGTGGTGAGGACGTTGGGATTTGCCAGTATGAGACACACACAAGTGGAAACAGTTGTCCTCCTCTAGGTAGGGAAGTGCACCCCAACCCGTCCGGTGATGATGAGTTTTGAAGATAAGGGAATATGGGTTGCAATAATGCTTCAAAAAAGGGATAGTCCTACTGGCTCAAGAGGAAAACTCCCTTTGTAAATGCTGTTGTGAACAATATTTCAAAAAAAAGCAAAAAAAACTGCAAAAAAAAGTGGACAGGCATGTACAAAAATAAAATGGCTGTCAAAGTGTACATATTTGTATAGTCAATTAGCATGCTTGAGCTTCAAAGTCAAATAATGTGAGCCTGCAACTGGATCACTTGACTACACTACTCTTGCATCCTAGGATAGGTAGCTACATTGAAGTATTCTGACCTGGATATTGAGGGGACTTGAGCAGAGTTTTGGGATTCTCAAAGGCTATTGGATTTTGAATTCGGTTCTTATTAAGGTTTCACCCACACTGAAATTCCAAAGGTCCGACTTAAGCTTTAAATTTGATTTTGTGAAGAAAGGTTTGATAATTAAATTGAATCAATTTTTCTTGTTTTTCTTTTTCTTTGGTTTTCTTTTTCTGCACTTATTGCATAAGTGTTTGCTAGGGACTAGCAAAGGCAAGTATAAGGGGATGATGAATCTCAGTTTCATCATCTTTGTTCTATCATTTTGGCCTTAAAACTCTAGTAAATGCGCGTAAATAGGCTTAATTCGTGCATTTTATCATTCATGCATTGTTGTTTATATTGTTTATAAAATACAGGTTTTAAAGATAAAATTATAGAATAAAGAAAAGAAAAGAAAAAGAATAAATAATTGAAAATATTTTGTGATCCCAAAATGCCGAGACCTAGGCATCTTGATGACTAGGTTGACAGGGAATAAAGTAGGGGGAGATAAGGGCCAAAATACAAAAAATTCCTATTCATTTAATTCATTTTTATTTATTTTTGGGACCAATTTTTGGTTCCACTTTTTATACTTCAAATAAAGAACTTTGAACATGAAAGTTGTTGATAATAAAATACAGAAAAATAAAAAATTGATTTCATACAAAAATGATATACAGTTTACAAATTATACTCATGATAAGTTTCCAAAATCCCAACATCCCAGACCCACATCTCTCAAATAAAAACTCAAAATATATCAAAATGACCTTTAATTAAATATAACTTTTAATAAGCTATTTAATGAATTTGGTTTCTTATTTTTTAGAGCTATGATTTGAAGTTAGGTTTTGGACACTATTGTGTACTTATACCGATTAAAATATTCATTTTAGTTATTATTCATTATTTCTATAATTTTATATTTTTATAAATTTATAAATATTATTTATAATACATATGTATACCAAAACAGAAATAAAATGTCAAGAAAATATAAAAATAAAATACTTGTATAAAACACATAGGTAAAATGCTTATACCTATACCTATATAGATAATATAACTATTTATTTAATTGTATAAGTTACATCAAAAAATAAAATAAAAATATATTTAAGTGTATAAAATTAATTTATAAATTTATAAAATAATAAACAAAATTAATAAAATTAAAAATACAAAATATAAATAAAACATTAAAATATATAGATGAATATATCTATATATAGCCCATAAAAGGTAACTTATATTTTAAACCTCAAAAATAGATAAAAATCAGAATAAAAATACTTTATAAAATAATAAATATTTTTATTTAATTACCTAATATTACTAAAATCATTTACTATTTTTAAATGAATTAACAAATCAATTTTTCCAGGCTTTTTCCAGTTGGTCCAGTGGGACCAACCAGGAGGGCCTGAGAGTTGATCGCGGGTCAGCTCTCCGACCCGCCTTCTGCACCCTGACACACCCTCGTTTGACCTGTTTTTCCTCGTTTCTTGCAGCTCGAATCTTGCATCTTTTTTGCCTCGCTTCCTTCTACACTTTCGCTCCTCGATCCTTGGACTTACACACCGGCATCATTCCTTGGCCATTGGGCCATTGAATCGCTATCATTTCCTCATCTTTTGGAGTCGATCGTCCACTTATTCAAAAACCCCTCCGATCATCCCTCCGATTTCGAACCACTTTTTGACATGTTTGCTTCTCCTCTCTCGTTCTCCGAACCGGTGGTGTGACACACCACCTCCATTTGAGTTGGGCGGTGTTAGACGAGTCGTTGGCACGCTTCCAATACCTCCGACGACCCTCGCCATCGAGGACATTCCTCCTGGCTTTTCCGGCCCATCGAGGTAGTTTTTCTTCATTTTTCTTTGTGCTTTATTTAGCTGTAGATAGTAGCTTTGATTTCACATTTCTATTTGTGTCGTTCGTGCCTGTTTCACCACATGCCACCCCCTCGTCGGAGCTTGCTCCGACGAGCTCCATTCTCGTAACACACACTTTAATCACGTTGTCGTGGGGTCGAGGAACTTTGCCCTCGACTCCATAACCATTTTTCTTGCAGGACAACACATTCCAAATGCAGCTGGGATCAATTTTGGGCTCCGCCAGAGCTATCTAGGGTGCCCCCCACTCCGTCGTCCGTGCGAGCACTCCCTGGTGTCTCTCCGGCCATTTTGAGGCCCCAGCATCTGAAGGTGACATGCAGGAAGCTACCTGGCCCATTTAAAGCTTTCAGGAGCCACAAAGGAGGAGGATTGGGGGCGAGGAAGCTCGGCTCGACAGAATTCTTCCCTATCTGCTTTCCGTTATTGGATCAAAGGCCATCTGCCCAGGCAAGTAGCTGCCATTGGGATCTTGGCCGTCCAGCACCGTCTGATCTTTCAGCTGGATCTAATCGTAGCCAACGCCATCGATTAACTCTATCGTTCGTCAGATTTGTGACACGTGGCATAAATAAGCGTCATCAACCGTCTGACCCTCCTTAGGCATGGGTATTTTGCATATACGTCCTCACCAATTTTTGTATTTAAATAGTAGAACTAAAAATTTCCTCTACCGTTCATTTAGTTTTGTAATATTGCAGCAAGGACCCCATACTTTTATTATTTGCATTTCAGTCCTAGCCACGTCACCTCACGTAACACTTCACGTGAGGTGGCAATTTTTGCGGCCAGGACCTTAGCCCTTTTGGATATTAGTATTTAGTCCAGAAGCTTTTTATCTCTGTTATAATTTTCTGGTAAATTTGCAACTAGGCCCCTAGAATTTTGTAAAATTACGGTTGAGTCCATGTAGTGGTGCACGTGCCCAGGCACATGATTGTGGAAAATTTTGCAACGAGGCCCTCGTGGCTTTGCATATTTATATTTGGTCCTAAACTTTTTGAGCACATTATAAGTTTCTGAGAAAATTACACTTTGTCGCCTGGATTTCTCGATATTTACATAAATAACCCTGGCTAGTAGTGTAGTTTCTCTTTATTGATTGGCATTTATTTCACTCATCTATAAAATTCGAAAAAAATCCTCAAAATAGCATTAAGCTCATGTTGCATTGTGGTTTAGCGCTATATTTTTTTACAATTTTGACTCATTTTAATATTTTAAAAAATCAAAAACATGTATTTTCGTCCCTATTTGCATTAGCAAATACATAAAAATTATAAAACCTTTATCAAAAATTCCAAAAAAAATATATTTCGTCTTTATTTAAATATTTTACAACTTTACACTAAAAACCACACAAAAATATAAAAGAAAACTCATAAAAATTTCTCAACCCCTAAAACCTTTATAAAAATATTAAAAACTCTTAAAAATCCAAAAAATACACTCTATGTTCTTGAATTTTGTCTATTTTATTATCTCTGTTCTAAAATTAATTTGGAGAATCTTGGTGACTATTTGAAATTTTTCATCTCCTTTTTAGTTTCGTTCATTTATTTAAAACCTTGATTTGAGTATTTTGGACTTTAAAAATATCAAAAAAATAGCAAATGTACAGAAAAATTAAAAAAACATTAGAAAAATATAAAAAGCATAAAAAGATTTTGGACTTTACTATCCAGCATGATTTCTCTGAAGATAACACTGATAATGGTTGGGAATCATATGCTTCATCACCTTCTTATCTTTACGATCTCCCACCACAGGCTCACAAAAAGATTGATCGAAAACTGCCTTAATGATCAGTTGCCCACCCTCCCTCCTAACCCCATCGGTCTCCTTGTACATCTTATTCCTCTACTTAGGCCAAGGCGTACGTATAGGGGGGACCGATGCCATCTGTATATACCATTCTTCCCATCTCATGATTGCCTCATTTCCACCCTTCTTCTATACTTAGACTGACCGAAGCCTAAGTATAGGGGGAATCGATGCTCATCTGTGCAAGCTCTCCTCATTCGCATACCACGACCACCTTGTTTTCTCTCTTCTTCTATACTTAGTTTGTTTACAGCCTAAGTATAGGGGGCGGACCGATCTATCTTTACTTTTTCTTTTTCACTCTTTTACGCTTGGCCCGAGCTATGTCTTCTCTATGGTTCGTGTGCTCTGAGGACACAACACTCGCTAAGTATATGGGTGTGTATGTGTGTATATACTGTGTATATATTTTACCCATAGCTTGTACTTTCGTGTAAGTCTATATGTATTTACGGGATGGGTAACTAACTTGAGAAAAAACAAAAAAAATTCTAGTAACATTGACTGTGTCCAACAAAAAATTCTAAAAAAATGGCTTCTTATTCATTTTTGCATAAAAAACTTAAAAAAAATAAATTTTTCAAAAGTCAACTAAAAAATTTTTTGTGTTTGCATTTCACACACCTGCACTTCATCCAACATTACATTCATTCCATTTGTGAAAAGCCCTTTGGTTCTGAACCGAGTTATGAGAAGAAACCAAGAGTGGTCTGGACTTGACCTTAATCCACCTAATTTTCAGAGGAACTTCACCGAGAAATAGGATTTTAGAAGCTTCAGGTCTATGACTTAATTCTACGAGTTTCGCATGACAATGTGCAAGAGTTTGACTCTTATTGTCTAACATGGTCGCCTCATTCTGGGTATGACTCTAGAATAGCGAATTAATTTGTACTCGCACACTATGCACTTAGCTCAACTCAGACGTGGTGTTGGAAGACTATGTGAGTTTCTTTTCTGGTAGCATGGAAATCTAAAGACTGGAGTACGAGTTGAAATAAAGCTTCGGAAAAGGGATGGGCGGTTGGGCACTATTTTTCTAAGACCCTAAAAAATGTATGGAAAAAAAGATTCCATATCTGTAGGGACACAACAAGATCCAAGAAGTGCTACCAAAAATCCAAATACAAAGAAGCCACTACTAAATAAACATTTGACAAAAAAGGTCCAAGCTTCAAGAAAAACCTACAGATCTTGATGGAGACTTGGCTACATTGGCCGGCTTCACAAGGAGAGGTGACTACACTGGCCAGCCTCCAATTCTTTTCTCCTTCTTCTAATTTCTCTCTCTATTCGATTGTGAACATAGCATGACAGACCTTAGAAGGAAATACCTGACTCCTCGAGGACGAGTTATTAGAGAAGGGGCTTGCATGGTAGTCCGACATTCAGGATGGGAAGAGCTAAAACCTTTCACACACATGAGTCAATTGTTCAATGTTAATGAGGTCTGCTTTGAGAGGAGGATTGATCTAAGATGACTTCTGAACCGAAACTGTGACAATGATGTGTATAACTTGAAGGTTGTTGATTTTAAAACCCTAAGCCTCATAGAAGTTCCGCCACACTAATAATCCAAAGGTTAGGTCTATTTCCATTTTCATCTTCTGCTCTATGGAACCCAATCTCATTTCACCTCATGCATTCATTTTGATGCTCAGGGACGAGCATGGTTTAAGTATAGGGGGATGATGAATCTCAGATTCATCACTCTAAAAGTCATGAATTAAGCTCAAATCCGTAAAACTCATTGGCATTTTTTCACTTATTCTGCATAATTAGCATTCACACATGTTTCGATAAGAATGACATTTTAACACTCATTTTTGCATAAAATAAGAAGCCAAAAAACACAGTCCAATTGACATGTAAATAGCCTAAATTCCCGGATTTTTAACTAATTCATGCTAACTCTAAATGACACGAAACTGACTCCACTGTGTATACATTACTAATAAGAATAAATGGAAAATACAAAAAATTACTAACCCAAATAAATGGACCAAAACCCAAACCCTAGTTCTGGGATTTCTGAACTAAAAGCTCGATATCTTCCTCATCCAGTGTCCGATTTAATCATACTCACTTTTGAACTAATGTACATTCAATTACCTTCAAAACAAGACCAAGTTCAAGTGAATCGGAGCTCATATGTGAAAGTTGGGTTTTAGGCCTCTTCTGTACATTTTGTATTTTAGCGGTTTTTTACCTATTATTTTATGTACATAATTGACTCATTTTATTTTATTTCTTTTTCATTTGTCTTCTTTGATAAAAGTTTATTAAAATGCATAAAAATCCAAATCCCAAACTAAGTTTGAAATCAAAGAAATTAACTGAGTCCGAGTCTTCACTAACCGTATGTACAAAAGTTATATTTTGCATAATTTTATTTTATTTCTTTTTTCTTAATTAATAAAAATCCAAAAAAATATATTAATGTGTAAATATTTATCTTTTTTATCATATTTTTTCGGAGTTTTATCTAATTAAAAAATGAAAAAAATAGAAAACCCAAAAATCAAGGTATTCTATGTAATGTGATACCCCAAAAATATCACTTTGCACAAATGCTCGATTTTGGTTTTGTCTCTTCATGAAAGTTGTAGATCTCATCCAGAAAAGCAACTTTTGTGAAGAAAATTTTTTGATCTGAGGCTGTTTGTTATTTATTCCGGATTTTTCTTTGTATTTATTTTTTCAAATTTTTTGTGGCTGACATGTGGCAGCTCCAGGAGTCGCCACGTGTCACCCACTTTTGGGATTTATTTATACTCATTTTTATAAAAAAAAATAATTAATTTTTTTAAAAATAATAAAGAACTAAAATATATAAATGTCGCGTGGATGCATTAAGGGCGTCCGATCTCGGCCGATCGGACAACCCCTGTACATCCTCTTCCTTCAGCAACTTTCCTAATCCGGGAGGCGCAGCCACCTCCTCCCCCACGAATGGTATTCCCTGCAAAATCTCCGCCCTTCTCACGACCGCCCTCCGATCTCATCAAATCCCCGCGTATCTCCATCAAATCCCCTCCTTCCTTCCTCCAATCTTGTCCCCCGATGACCTTCCCAAATTAGCGACGCCGCCCTACGTGAATTGCGCCACCATCTTTCTATTCTGACCGATCCCGCCACCATCAAATCCCAGCAATTTTGGTCGTCTATCTCCTTCCATATCTGACACCCTCGTCGTTCCTATTTAACCTCACCGCCGCCCCTCCATCCATCATCCGTCGATTGCACATGAAGAGGACCCCGGTGGTGACATCCCGAAGCCCCTCTCATCTCCAGCGAGATCCGAGCTTCGCAACTCGTCGCAGCCCACGGCCGGGCCCCCCTCGTGTTGTTGTTGTTATGCTCTGGACCAAGCCGTAGAGATGAAGCTTATGGCTTCTCTGCTTCATCGTCATCTCTATCAACTTTCAAGAGATCAACTCCGCAGTACCACCGGCCTTCATCACCTCCTCCGCGCGACATCGACCATCCAGCACCTCACCGCTCACCGCCGCATCAACAGACATACTCCTCCGTAGTCCGCCAAAGCTGCCATCAGGGGCTTCTCCAGCGAACCTCGTCGCCCACCGTCGTGTACAGCTGCTCCTTCGCCAAAGCGTCGCCAGGTCCGGTCCTTAGTCCCCCGCCTACGTGCTTGTCACTAAGCAATTATGAATTAAAATACAAAATTGACAACAAAAGTAAAAGTAGAAATTAAACCTAAAATTACCCAAATGAAAGATTGAAATAAAAATAAACTGGATCTCATTGATGGGAAAGGATAAGTGTTGTGATGCCCTCGACGAAGATTGACTCACTGTCACCGGACAGCTCGGAGGCTGGGTACCTTTCTACCACAAGGTTGCTCTTGATGGATAGGCTCCTTTCCCAAAGGATTAATCAAATGGAACAAGGAAAGAGGAGCCAAATAAATTTGAATTTAAAAAAAATAATGGAGAGGAAAAAAGGAAAGATGTTAGTGGTGGAATTGAATTAATAGAATTGATGAATAATTTTTGAAATTATATTAATTAAAATAATAAAAAAAATCAAAAACTTAAAGAGCCACCATAATGGTGGGATAATTAACGAATTAATTAAATTATTACACATGGTACATTATTTACATAATTAATTAATTAATTAAATTATTTTCGTCACTTTATTAATTTAAATAATAATGGTTAACTATTTAACTTTTTATAATGGTTAATTATTAAACTTTTTTAGTGTGGTTATTTAAGGAAATTAATTATATACATAAAATATATACATGCGAGACATTATACACAGTTAAATAAGTAAATTAGTTTAATTTATTTATATAATTTTTAAATTTTTATAATTTTATTTAAAAATATTTACAATTAATATGAATGAATAAATGCAATGAATAAATGGTAAAATTATAAAAATCACCCCATCAAATCATATTTCTAATGGTAACTCCAAAAATTATGAAATCACTATCATTTTAAAGATAACTTAATTTAGAATAAGAAGGAAGTGAGTTTGATTCAATTCGAGTTCATATGGAGCTAGAATTGGTAGTTAAAATATCACTTTTCAGTTTTTTCCAAATGTGGTTATTTCTATTTTGTACTTGATTTTATTTTTCAATTATTTTTATTATTTAGAAAATTATTTTATTTACAACTTCCATTTATAAAATTTTTTATCTTGAGATCAATTTATGGGCAGATAAAATAGTGTAAGTTTTATACAAATATATATAGAAAAATTCAAAATAAAGAATGAAAAGTATTTACAAATATATTTTTTGGATTCCCTAATTAAAGAACCTATCTTCCCCTACTTTATTCCTGGTCGATCAGTTAAGTCTTAACCTGTATCTATTACATATATATAGTCTTTTATTTTCTTTATTTTCCTATATTTCTTTCTTTCTTTATTTTTGGTTAAAATAATAATAAATATATAATATTGACACACAGTTGCAGGTTAGTAAGAATATGGATTTACAATATATACAATATCCCCTATACTTAGCTTGAACTATGTCCTCATAGTGATCAAAGAGCTATAAAGGAAGACATAACTTCTGCTAGGTATAGAAAAGTGAAAAGAATACTATACAACAACGACTTAAAGAATGAATAGAAGTCAGTGATCCCCTACATACTTAGGACTAATTAATCCTAAACATAGAAGACTGTACAAAAGGGAAATCGAGGAAAAGAATTGACAAACTCAACGGTTCATTTTGCCCCCCCTATACTTAGGTAGAATAGCCCTAAATATAGAATAACAACAAGTTGGGGGACATACGAGAGATCAAAAGAATAAAAACACAAAAGAAACGATATGAACAATATTACTCCCTCGACACTTAGGGCAGAGTATCCCTAAGTATAAGCAACAACAAGAGTGATGAACAAGATGAATATGAACAACACAAATCATTCACCCCCTATACTTAGGATAGAGTACATCCCAAGTATAGAACACATATATAAACAGAAAATATGTGAATGATAAAGAGAAGAAGGAAGGAATAAATCAGGGCGAAACACATATATAGAAGGTAGAAATTATTGAGGTACCCCTCAAAAAGCGCTAGAGTTTACGCCCCTAGCTGGGCACAAAGGCTAGTACGGCATCTGTAATGTAAATATCATATTGTCGCTATTGTCTTGGTGTGAGAAAAACAACATGGTCAACATTGTGAATTGTGACACCCTGATAAGCGATCATGCAGAAAACAATGTGGTCAAAGAACAAGCTGCTCGCAGATAACCCTCACGGAGATGTGAAAACTCAAGATGATTCGAGGAAGAAAATGTATGATCATACTCAAATAATAGGTTTTCTCTTGAAGTAAAAGAAAACCCATCCAATGGATCGGGAGGTGCAAGCTCATCGTAATCTAGGTCAATATCAAAGAGATCATTATTCTGCCAAAGTGAGTGGATTTGAGCTGCATCCAAAGGACTGATGCAAACGAAAAGAAGAGATTGTTGTATCCCACCATGATGAAGAATTAAATCGGATTAGGATGGGAGGGAGGGATGAAGGAAAATGTGGCTGCTAATGATCTAGAGAGAAAAGATTGTAACTAACGCAACACCAAGCATAAACAAACACAATGCAAACCCCCAATTCACCAACGCAACACAATGTGAAGACCGTGAAGGTTCCATCAATTATCATGTCAATTTTAGAGTTAGGTGATCAAACACAAAGTAGTACAAATACGTAGGAAGGTCTGGTATTGGGGCAATAATCCTAATGTGTACACGGCAAATAAAATGTAAATACAATGAGGGAATTGCTCTCTCAAGACAATGATATGAATTAATTATTTTTAATTTTAAGGGTCTAAATGATATTAGTATTCCAAATTTTTTATTTTTCAATTATCACTTTTTTTTAGAATAAAAACATGTCTAACGTATTTTTCAATTTATTTTATTCTTATATCCAAAAACTGAGGGAGGAAAATGAAAAAGCAGATGCCCGAAAAAATATGAGACGCAAATGCTAGAGATAGTGGTGCGTACCTGACTCTAGAACTCTACATGCAATATAATCCGCGCATAAAAATAAAACTAAATTATATACAAATGTAAGAGAGAATCGTCCTAAGCAGTAACTTCTGTTTGGGAAGAACCAAGTTATTATTTGTCTAAGTCCAAATGATATATAAGAACAAATATTCTTTTAGGGCTTTGGACCTAGTAACTACATGGCTCAATGAAAGAAAACCTAAGGCTAAGGGCTTCACTCACAGAAAAAATAAAATAAAGTCAGAAAACACAAATCCACGAGAAACAAACAAAAATAAAAGCGATAAAAATAATGAGAAAACATCAGTGATGCCCCCCAAGTGCACCACCACTTGGAGAAACAGATCCTGAAACAAACGAATGTCTTTCTTACAAGAGTTTTTGCATAAAATAAAATTTATTTACAACTATCTATGCTCTAATGAAGGGTCTCCTTAAAATCTTCTTTTCCTCCTTTTACGCTCTCATACAACCTAAACAAGAGTCACGCTGCATCCGCTTCGCTCGGGTGCGCTGACGCTCCTAAGAATATCACCCTCGCTCGTCGGGCCCTCGCAAGAAAGAGGAAAGAATGAATGTGTAAGAGACACAAGTATACAAATATGAGCAAGAAAAATAAAATTGAATGAACACAATCGATATGAACAATGAAAGAACGTATAAAATTATAAACAGAAATGTACAACCAAGAATAGTAGGTCAAATGAAAAATCTAACTACCCTCATTGTGCCTCTCTGACAATGGCACTATTTTGTTGGACGATATTTTCTGGGGGTTTGAATTATTGAATAAATGCGTTGTCATCGCAACCCAAATAATCCCCTAACAAAAAAATTTTATTTGATTCTCAAGCTGAAATAAATACAAAAAATGTAGCAAGAAAATTTTGCTAGTTAATTTAACTGTATAGCAACAGGATCGAACTCAGGAGGCTACAAATCCCGAGGGTTATTCAATTTAACAAAATCAATGAAAAGAAAGAGGAAATTTAAATACCAACTATCTCGATTTTTGTGAGAGTTTTATCTTCCTTATTATTTATTATTTATTATTTTTTTGTTTTTTCTGATTTTTATTTTTATTGGTGTTTATTTTTGCATTTTTTATCTTCAAAAATATAATTTCTAAAGAAAATTAATAAACAAAAATAAAGAAGTGTTTTTTTTTATTTTTAAAATATAGTAAAAATGATAAAAAAATGTAGAAATAAAATGTCTTTGTGTCTTATATTTTTTACAATGTTTTTTTATTTTTGCAGGATTTTTGAAGTTTTTATCTGTTTTCTAAAAAACAGAAATTGAAAATAATGTCAAATAGTGAATGAGTAGGGATATTTTGCAATTTAAAAATGTCAAATAAGATAAAAAGTGATTGGATTTATTTTTTATAATAATAATAAGAAAGTATCTACAAATAGGAAATAAAATCACAATTTTTGGAATTTTCTATAATTTTTTATGATTTTTATAATTGTTTTTGATATTTTACAAATTTTCGGAGTTTTTTTAAATGATTAATGCGTAAATTTGCACAAGAAATAAAATACATAAAAAGAAAATTTTTCTATTTTTCTGGAATTTTTATAAATTTTTTAAATTCAAACAGTGAAAATACGATGTTTTTGAATTTTTAATAATAGAAAAGTAAATAAAACGCAATGAGAAAATTATACAATGAATAGGCACACAGTAAGAGCCTAAACTAATTTTTGGAAAATTTATTGGACACAAATAATATTTATTTTAGTGATAAAAACATGCAATTTAAAGTCCTAGAAGAAATGGATTACATAGCAATTATTTATTTTTTTGCATTTAAAATATAAAGCATGGTATAAAAGTGCAAATTATCTAGTAAAGGGTGTGCGTTGCACATGACTGCTCTGGAGGCAGGGGGCTTTATTTTGCGAATCTAAGAATATCCATGGGCTGATCTGATATTTGCGTAAAAAATCAAGGGTTTATGGAAGGGGCTTCTGTTCTTCGTTCACATGACTGCTCTGGAGGCAGGGGGCTTTATTTTGCGAATCTAAGAATATCCATGGGCTGAGCTGATATTTGCATAAAAAATCAAGGGTTTATGGAAGGGGCTTCTGTTCTTCGTTCTACAAGCAAAGGGTGGCACCACCCCTTTTTGTTTCTTCTTCATCAAGTCAAAAGCGTAGCGGCAGTGACTGGTTCGTGCGGATCGACGGAGGAGGCGATGCGCGAGTGGTGCGATGCTAGATCTTCGCGCTGGTGGTGTGGGGTTCGGTGGCAAAGCTGCTAGCTTCTCAAGGGCATAAGCCCACGACAGAGGTGGCCGGCGGCTCCACGTCGGGAAGGAGTTGGTTGGTTACTCCATATGGAGAAGGAAGGTAGAAGTAGAAGCTGAACATCGATGGTACTCAAGTCGAAAGGTGGTGATGGCTCTAGTGGTCGGCGAAGGCAACACACACCCTTGCATGACAGTGGTGATATGGTGTGGTGACAGACTATAGAGTAGGGAGAGAGCTCCAAGAGGATGGAGGCAGTCGTGTTGTGCTCCAGGCGGAGAACGGGCTCACGATGGCGGGGCAACACATGCCTTCGACGATGGAGTTAGGTTGACGGTGGTGGTTGCTCCAGAAGGGCTCATGAATGGGTTGTGCTTCCCAGGTGATGGAGGGCAAGGCGGTAGCGATCGTGCAACGGGGTGAACGCAACGGTGGGAGGAGGACCGGGGTAGCTTGGCGGCGGCGGTGGGAGTGCTGCCTCCCCAAACAATTATTTTTGATTTGATTCCTTTTTTGTATACCTATAATAAAATAAAAACAATGACTTCAGCACGACAGCTCAATCTCAAATAAAAAAAATCAAATGGGGATCAGTGAGCGAGGGTGTTCTCTCAGAGGCGAAGGATTAGAACCGTGTCTCCGACCACCGTACGTGTTCAGAGGTGAGAGATCGTGAGGTAGAATATGAAGTGACGAGACTTCGGAAAATTACGGAATGATAAGCAATTACGAATTAAAATCTGAAATTTACAATGAAATTGAAACTAAAAAATATACCTAAAATTACTTAAATGAAATATTGAAGCAAAAATGAAGTAGATGTGATTGGATGAATGTTGTGATGGCCTACGAAGGCCGATTCGTTGTCACGGAATGGCTCGGAAGCTAGGCACCTTTCTACCACATGGTTGCTCTTGGAGAATAGGCTCCTCTCCCAAAGGATGGTCAAATGGGAATGGGGGAAGATGGGCCAAATGACGAAAAAAAATTGAATTTTAAAAAATGAATTAATGGAGAGGGAAAAAAGAAAGATGTTAGTGATGGAATTGAAATAATTAAATTAATGAATAGTTTTTGAAATTATATTAATTAAAATAATAAAAAATCAAAAACTTTAAGAACCACTTTAATGTTGGGTTAATTAATGAATTAATTAAATTATATATACATGGTACATTATTTACATAAATAAATAAATATTTTCGTCACTTTATTAATTTAAATAATAAATATTAATTATTTAATTTTTAGTGTGGTTATTTAATTAAATTACTTATATATATTATATACATATGGTATATTATACGCATAGTTAAATACGGAATTAGATTATTTTATTTTTTAATATATTTTCTAATTCTTTTATTTTTATTAAAATATTTACAATAAAAATGTATTTTATATAAAAATAAATATGTATGAATAAATATAATAAATAAGTGATAAAATTATAAAAACCACTCCAGCAAACTATCTTTCAAACCAGAACTCCAAAAAATTTAAAACCACTGCCATTTTAAAGATAATATATTTTGGAATACGATGGAAGTGAGTTTGATTCAATTCGAGTTCATATGATGTTAGAATTAGCATTTTAAATATCGATTTACGTCTTTTTGCGAATGTGGTTACTTTTATTTGTACATGATTTTATTTTAAAATTATTTTTATTATTTAGAAAATATTTTTAATTACAACTTCTGTTGAGAAAATTATTTAAATTGAGGTTAATTTATGGGCAGATAAAATAGTGTAAGTTTTATACAAATATACAAAGAAACAATTCAAAATAAAGAATGAAGAATATTTACAAAATATATTTTGAATTTCCTACTTAAAGGACCTATCTCCCCTACTTTATTCATGATCGATCATGTCAAGTCTTGACCTTCTCCGATGTTCGGGTCAGTCTATATCTATTACATATATGGAGTTTTTTATTTTCTTTATTTTTCATTTACTTATTTATTTTAGGTTAAAATCATAATTAATGTATAATATTTACACACTGATGCAAGTTAGTAAGAATATGGATTTAGTAATATATACAGGTATTTTATAAGGGATTTTGAGCTAAGATAAATGATAAAGATGATGAAATGCAGATTCATCAAGTATGCTTGCCCATTTGCTTTTTAATACAACCTTTTGCATAGAGGCGTGGTATCCTTGGGAACCCTTGGGTTGTCCTATCAACCATGGTATCAGACCATCTATCCAGGGTTTCATGCCCTATAAAAGGGCATCGAAGACTCCCTCCGAGCGAACAACACAATCCCTTGCTGCCCTATTCCTCCTCGATTGTTGTACTAACATTTCCTCTACTTTATGGGCCTTTTGGCGTGCGAGGTAACCTCGAACCTTTGCTTTTGCATGTATATTGTTGTCACGGTCTACTGGTATTGATTTTTTCCATGTGATGATTGACTTTGTTGTTAGATTCAAGCCTTTCTATTCCAGATATGGATCTGAATGTCTACTACAAGATTAATTTCCTCTCTATGCAGCTCTCTATGTTGGTAATCACATTGATTCCAAATCTTCTTCGATTGTCTACGGTTGTTTGAAGCTAATTGTGCCTTGGTTTCTAATTCTCTGTCTCTTTGTTTGCATTCAATGATATGGAAATCCATCTGTTATGATGGATATGTGATAATCTGAGATTTTTCACGGGTCTAAATATGTCTCACACAAGATGGAGACACAATCTTTGTGGTGACCCATTTGAAATCCTAATAATCAACAATTAACCCGCAAGCAATGAAATAAAATGTAGAGTTAAAGTTTTTATTTAACTCTACAAAATATTTGTATAGTGCAAGTAGTCTAGAGTGTCGAACATAGGGAGCGGAAAAGGCTAGATTGTGCAAAGTAATGCAAAAGTGGTTGTGAAATCTTTGTCTATATTTATTTTAGTGGGTTTTAATTTTTTTTAAATTTTATTTTTGTTTTAAATTTTGTATTTTGTTTTTAATTTTATATTTTCTTTTTATATTTTTAGATTTTATATCCTCTTTTTATTTTAAAAATATAATATAGAAATATATGGAGTATATATACAATGTAAAATATTATAGATATAAATGCTAATAAATATAGTCAAAATAAAGAAAATAAAATATTTTGTATTTTAAATATTTGTTCACTATTTTTGTGATTTTTCAAAAAATTATCTAATTTTTATATACTTTTAAAGTAAAAAATACCTTAAATCGGGTTTAATTAAAGATTCTAAATTGAGATGGAAATTAAAAAAAATATTTAATTCGAAAAATATTCAAATCAATTCTAAAAGATAGATAATGATATAAAGAAAATTATAAAACAAAAAATAAGGTTTTTCAAAATTTTGGGAATTTTATAATTTTTTATAAAGGTTTTTGGTTTTTTAATTTTAAAATTTTTCTTTTGTTTTTTTGGATTTTGGTCTGGAGTTGCAAAACAACTAAGTAAACACATATATATATATTTTTTAATTTTTTTCAAAAAATATTTATATTTTTTATAGATTTTATATTGTAGACAAAGAAAATTTGCTCTATTTTTATTCTTAATAAATAGAATCATACAATAAAATACCTTAAGAAAAATATATGTGACTAAAAATAACCTAAGGTATTTATCCTAATTTTCTATTAATTTTGAGAGAAAAATAATTATTTTTAATAAAAGAATATCTACAAATAGAAAAATTAACCTAGTATGGACTTAGTTGCAATTAAATTATAGCTCGGCATTAAATAAGAACGCTACACAAAATTCCAGGGGCGCAATGCATAAATTCTCCAAATAAATAAATTAAGTCACGCATGTTAAGGGTACCTACAATTATCAAAGAGTGCAGGGGACAAATTGCAAAATATCCAGAAACTTTTACACTGTACTGTAGTTTATAGGATTAAAATTAATTAATAAAACTCTTAAGGGGTCCTCTACTAAATGCCCGCAACTCACGCGCACAGGAACGTGAGGTGACGTGGCGGAGGACCGAAGTGTAATTATAGAATTCTGGGGGCTTAATGCAAATATTATAGAAAATAAATAACAAAAGTGGAATGTTTCTATATTAGAATATAAATAAAAAAGAATGGGGGTAGAAGGCACAAAATACGCATAGCGGGCAAGAGGAGACGGTAGATCTTTCCTCACTTGCCATGTATTGTGCTCTCGTCGCACGATGCCAATTCAACAATGGACAACCAAGATTAAAATGCCTGCTAGAGATCTGACAATGGCGGCTCAAGCGGCGGGCGTGGACCCTCCTACAAGAACATGTAACAACCAGGCAGAGCTCGAGCTTCGATCGACGATGAGGCGCAGCTCCAGCCACCTCCTTCAGTGCAAAAGACTCCTTCAGTGTAAGAACCAGGCAGAGCTCTTGCTAGTGTTGTCTATCTACTGGGGGCACAAAAAGGGTTGGGGACCGCCGGAGCTCTCCAGCAAGGTCGGAGAAGATGACGGTCCCAGGTATCTCTGGTGAGGAGCATAATCTCTCCCCAACGACTCTTTTGCTCCAGGTACTTGTAAGAGAGGTTAAGAGGGTCGATGCCAAAATGCCTCGACCCTACAATGGTGTGAATGGAAGCGGGGGATTTGTGGCGGAGGCGCTCCGACGAAGGAGGAGGTGGAGCACCGAGGTCGTGATCCAGAGGGAGTCGAGGTGAGGCGTAGGTGGCCAGAGATGGAGAAGGTGATAGAGAGGCGAATGGAGATGGTTTTAGAGTCAGTGACAAATTTAAACACTAAGTACGTAATTAAGAGCTAAACAAATGCAAGAAACAGATCCTAGGATAAGGCTAAGCTACAAAGGCAATAAAATGGTACCTCATCGGCCTAGACCAGGAAGAAGGACCTTGACGCCAGTGTGCGACCGAGGTAGCGGTGGAAGCCGCCTAAGACCTCGCTCGAGGATGCTGGAGGCTCCTCTGTCACAGGAGTCGATCCGGAGCAAAAGAGGAAGGCCCAAGTTTGTTTAAAGGATGTTCAAAAATGGGAGAAAGGAATCGATGGTGTTTTGTATAGGGAGGTGGAGATGCTCCAAGGATCCAGGTGCATCGGGCAATGCATCCTCAACCCAAGGAAAGATAAGCGTGTATGTACAATGAATGTGGAACAACTTTGCCGAAGGAATCGAAGCGTATTCGTGAAAGGAGCGACGTGGAGAAATTCTAGAAATGAGGCCAGAAGCTACATCTGACAAGGCGCAGGGGAGAGTCAGAAGAGTTGGTTGCTGGTCAACTCCAAAATCAACTAGGTTGGTCCACGTGGACCAACTGGGAGAAACTTGGCCTAATTTTTTTTATAAATTCTATATTAATTATTAAATGATTTTATTAATTTCAAGTTACAAAATAAAAATGTTATTATTTTTAAATTATTTTGTTATGATTTTTACTTATTTTTTAGAGGTACTTAATTACACGTTAACTTTCAAGGGTCCATTATAGCTATTTTGTCTATGTTTTGGAGTATTTTATTTTTATTTTGTATTCTATTATTTTTTTCTTATTTTATAAATTATAAATTATTTTTATACTTAAATATATTTTTATTATTGTATGATATATTATATACAGTTAAATAAATAAGTATATTTAATATATTTGTATAGTTATTGTATATTCATCTATGTTTGTCATATACTTATTATATGTTAATATTTTTTTTATTGTTTTATTTTAGTTTTAGTATGTATATATATTATAAATAATGATTACGAAATTATAAAAAAATAAAATAATAAATAATAAATAAAATGAGTATTTTATTCGTGTATACTATACAATAGGGGTTCAAAACCTAAATTTCACACCTTAACTCAAAAAAATGTGAAAACACCTTTATTAAATATGTTATTAAAAGTTGTATACGATTATAGGTTATTTTGATATATTTTGAGTTTTTTTGAGAGATATGGTTCTGGGAAATTGAGATTTTTGGAATTTTATTCATACTATAACTTTTATTCTGTATATTATTTTTGCATGAAATCAATTTTGTAATTTTCTATATTTTATATACAAGTTTTATGTATTAAGTTTATTTATTTGAGTATTAAAAATGAAAAATAAATTAGTTCCCAAAATGAATAAATAGAGGTGATTTTATTGTATTATTGGCCCTTATCTCCCCCTACTTTATTCCTTATCGACCCAGTCATCGAGATGCCTAGGTCTTGGGGTTTAGGGTTAATATATCTTTGATATTTTATTCTTATTATTTTCTTTTCTTTGTACTATAATTTTTGCTTTAAAACAATATTTTATACTTACATAACAAAGCATGAATGTTAATTTAGGCAAATTAGAGTTATTTACATGCATTATTAGGGTTTTTAAGGCCAAAATAATCGAATAAAGGTGATGAAATGGAGATTCGTCACCCCCTATACTTGCCTTTGCTTGTCCCTGACAAACACTTATGCAGTAAGTGCAGAAAATGAAAAATAAAGAAAACAAAAAGAAATAAAGATGTATAAAGTTTATTTGTTGAACATGTACCTTTGGAATTTTAGTGTGGGTGGAACCTTATTGGGAATCGAATTTGAAATCCAACAGCCTTCGAGAATCCCAAAACTTTGCTCAACTCTTCTCAATAGCCAGGTTAGAATACTTTAATTCATATGCAAACCCTTATGACTATGAATCTGACTTGTATAGTGTATGTGATAGTGGCTCCCCTCAATTGAAATGACAAAGAGATTGACTTCTCCAGCATTACAACCCAGTGATTCCCCAATCCAACAACTCCTTCCTTGAGGAGCGGGGTGTTCCCTTCTAAGTTCAAGTGACAACTAGCTCAAGAGGAGGGGATGAAGAGAAGAATGGATGGTAGCCAGTGTAGCTACCTATCCTAGGACGCAAGACCAGTGTAGTCAAGTCATCCAGCTGTAGGCTCACACGCTATGACTTTGATGCTTAAGCTTTCTTATTGACTATACAAATAAATACACTCAAATAGGTATTTTATTTTCAATCAGGTCTGCCCACTTTTTCGGAGTTTTTGCTTTTCTTTTTGAAATATTATATACAACAACACTTACATAAGGAGTTTTTCCTCTTGAGATAGTAGACTATCCCTCTTTTGAAGCATTATTGCAACACACACTCTCCTGTCTTTAGACGTCTCTCCTACTAGACGGGTTGGGGTGCACTTCCCTCCCTAGAAGAGGACAAATATTTCCACTTGTGTGGGTCTCATACCGACAAACCCAATCCCCTCACCACTCCTACGGAGTTGAGCCAAGTGAAAGGTACATGTGTCCAAGTTAGGTTATTATCGACAAGAGCCATGTGTGTGCTCCTAAATACTCTACTAAGGAAGTCAAAAATCCATCGAACCAAGTCTCGTGATTCTCAAAGAATTAAGTCAACTAGACCTGAAGTACCTCAATTCCAGCTCCTACAAGGTTCCTGTTACTAGGTAGATTTTAAGGTCGAATCAAGCTCCAATCTTCGGATTTTACTTAGACTTGTTCTATTACCAAATTCAATCCAAAAAATATGAATGCTATGAAAATGCTATGTACAATGCAGAAAAATATTTTTGTGATGTAATTTTCAAAATTTTTAACTTTTTATGGGTTCTTGAAAAAGATAATGCAAATGTAATTTTTTTATATTTTTTCAAAAATATTTTACATTTTTTTGGTATTTATGGTTCCTGCAACTATTTTTGTGGCTTTTGAAAATAAAAATTTTGGCTAAAAATAGGTACAAATATTTATACGAGGATGCATCTTATATTTATAAGAGTTGGGTTTTAAGAATTTACAAGGGGTAAGCAATCATTTTTATAGATATGTATATATAGTTTAACAAAAAAAATTAGTGTGATGTATATAATCCTCAAACTTATTTGAAAAATGATCTTTCAAGAAATTTTGAAAAACTATAGTCCAAAATAAATTTTATAAACATGTACGGACATTTGAAAATAATTTTGCAAAGGTTTTTCAAAAAACATATAAATATTTTTCAAATATTTTTGCAATCATTTTCCAAACATTTGCAAATAGCTTTTCAAACTTTTTTAGTTCACACAAAGAAAAGAAATTTTTTAAACAAAAATATTTTTACAAAGGTTGAAAATATTTAACAAAATATTTTCCATATAGTTTTCAAAAGATTTTTCAAAACGATTTTCAAACTATTTTTCAAACATCTTGCAAAAATTATTTTCCTTATTTATTAATAAATAAATAACAAAAAATTGAGGAATAATAAACATCTGTTATTAATTGTTTTTAATGAATTTTATTGGTATATTGTATGGAATTTTAGTCATAATTATTATTAAAAATACGAAAGTATATGGTTAAAGTATATACGAAGTATATATGAGCCCCCTTATACTTTACTTCAGCTATGTCCTCATAGATCATAGAGAAAAAGAGAAGACATAACTCATACTGAGTATAGAAAATTCTAAAGAATAAATGAAGAAATGAATGAAGAATGGACAGTCGATCGTCCCTCGTATACTTAGGATCAAATAATCCTAAGTATAGTAGACTATACACAAGGCAGGGAGGGTCAAGGGTGGGAATGAACATATCGTACTCAGACTGTCTCCCCCTATACTTAGGGTAAGATATCCCTAAGTATAGACAAGAAGAAGAGACCATGGAGAGGATCAAAGTATGAAAGAACTCGGGGTTTATGAAAGAACTCGGGGTACACACCCCTATACTTAGGACAAAGTACGTCCTAAGTATAGAAGATTGACAAAAAGGACAATACCTTTTCAGTAGAAAAAGAAAAATGAAAAGGAAAATAAGAAAAGAAGAAAATAAGAAAAGATAGATGAAAATGGAAGAAGAGATCGAAGAGAAAGTACATATCACTCCCATTATACTTAGGGTAAAGAAGCCTTAAGTATAGGCAACAACAAGAGTGATGAAACAGAACAAAGTATGAAAACTCGACTCGTATACACCCTATACTTAGGACAATGTACGTCTTAAGTAGGGCACACACGAAAATGGGGTGGATGAGTGAAACAGTGGATGGATAGAGGAAAACGAAAGAGCATATACAACAGAGGATGGATGTACAACAGGTCAAGAAGGTCGAAAGCGAACCTTCTTGGGGGATTGTTGAGCAGATTTGAAAAGATGTAGGTATATCAGGGTCTACAGTGGACGGAAGCTGATCAGGTTTGACCTGGTGAAGATCCTCTGCAGTATCAGAGTGAGAAATCATAGACGATGCAGTGGAAAAAGTGTGTCTAGGTCCGACCTTGGGTGTCTCGCAAATGTCGAAGTGAAAAGGGATGAACTCATCATCAGAAGAAGTAAGGTCAAGGCCGTCTTGCGAGGTCTCTCCTAGGTCAAAACCAAAAGGAAGGAACTCATCTGTGGAAGTAGTTGAGTCATGTTCATCCTTTAAAGTCTCAAACGGTTCATTATTCTCATCAAAAGGCCCGAATTCAATAACAAAAGTAATCAAATCAACTTCGTCCTTATCATTCTCATCAATGTCTTCCCTCCACTCAACAATGTCAATCATGTAAATCACGCGGATATCATCAACACATCGTCAAGTACCAGAAGAAGGAACTCCAAGGTCCATGCTTTCTGAGTCTTCCGCCATGGAGAGGAATTCTCGGGTCTCGATGGAATCCAACATACAAAAAAGTATCTAATCATCTCATCAAGATCATAGTCCTCGGGGTCAGCTAAGATAGGTGTAGACACATCAGATGCAGGTCTCTGGTCGGTAGTAGGTACAATGATGATCACAACGCTCCTGCCATCAGGACGGAAGTGAATCTCTCATGATCCATAATCGATAACGACTCTCGTGAGGTGATAAAGGGTCATCATAGGATGATTGGAGAGTGCTCCTCAGTGGAGGTCTCCATGGGCAATACGATAAAATCTATAGTGTATCTCGTGCCATGAATCCATATGGTAGCATTTTCAAGAATACCCTTTGGCCTCTTTATTGGTCCATCAGCAAACTGAACGATTGTCCTAATTTTCTTGAGAGGCTCTAAGCGAAGAGACTATACCAGCGAGAAGGATATGATGTTAATCGAAGCACTACCATCAAGGAGAGGGTGATCACAAGTATGGTTAGAAAATGTGCATCAGATGAATGGGGTAACTGTGTTCCTTTTCCTAGAAGATGGACGATGGGTGATGGCTTGGGAAGTGGCCATGGTCAAGATATGATGCTCAAATCTACTCCTCCACTTTCTCCTCTTGGGTTGAGGAGTAGATAAACTGGCCATGGCCTGATGAAGTGGGGCTTTAATGATCTCATGAATGGTGGACACCACTTCGGGTTCAGATAATATTTTTTTGAATTTTTGGATATCCTCCATACAAGGGAGAAGATCGGAATCAACATATACATAAGGACGATGAAGAGCAGTATGTACAGTGTCGTCCTTGGGGTTAAGATGGGACAATATGTGAATGTATGTGTGCGTGAGTCATATAGCATGTGGGCCCTCCCCTCACAGTCTGAATCAACAATGCGTCTCACGAACTCTTTTTGTATTTTTTTTTATTTTTTATCATTTTTTGTATTTTGGGCGATTGCAAGCTCTCATGATCATCCTCAAGTGAATCCATATCCTCAAACAGAGGAGTGCCAATCTGGCTATTACTTATGCTAAATAGATCATTCATCCTCGAGTTCATATGCTCCATCACCTGGTTCAAGTTCTCAAGTGTGGACATCATGAAAGGTGACCAAAATCTCATGATCGGGAGAATGGAATGAGGGTGATGGGTGTGGGAAAAATTCACATTCCACATCAAGGTAGTCTAGAAAAAATGGATTGTTGAAATGTGAAGATGACTATGGTTGTAGGTGAAAATCAAAGTTCGTTTCCTGAAATAATGGGTTAGGCAGATATGTACAAAAGTCAGGAGCAAAATCCTCCTGGAAAAAATGGAGGTGGACCAGCTAGAGGGTATGAAGGATCCACAAAATCCGAATAAAAATCGCTCCAGTCTCCCATCTCTGAAACAAGAGAAAATGATCGGGAGAGCACAAAGATCAAGTCAAGAGAGATGAGAAGAAGGCGCAAATGCGCAGAAGGATCGAGGATGCACACAAACAAACAAAGACGAACACATACAAAACAAAACCCCTCAATTCCCCTACTCAACTCGGTAAAGACTGTGAAAGTTCATTTTTTTATCTTGTCTTTTTTAGAGTTAAGTGAGAAATACAAAAGTTGTACAATAACTTAGGTTGGTTTATGAGATCTGGACACTAACCCTAGTGTGTATGCGAGCAAGTAAATGCGAAGACGATGAGGGGATTACTCGCCCCAAAATAATGATTTTTTCTTTTTATGTATTTTAGGATCAAGTAATATTAAAAGTCCCAATTTTATTGATTATAACTTTTTTTGGATTTTTAAAAAGAATGCATGTGCCTATTGAGGAGCCCATTCTTTTTAGCACCTAAGTTGTCAAAATCAGAAGAAGAGACAGAAAAGCATTGTGAGGCAAAAATGATGATGTATGCTAAAGATAAATGCTCACCTTGCCTCCAACTCTCTTCATGGAAGGATGCTAAGCAGAATTGAAACCTATCTATATGCAAATACAACCGATGAAAATGTCCTAGATATAAAAATTTTTATTAACGTGAAGCACAAATGTTAATCACTCGAAAATGGAATCAAAAAGTCTGGTCTCGGGGTGCTCTTCGGTGTCCACCACAATGGGTCCTACAAGCACTTTGTAGAGTCCCTCTCGACGTTCAATTCCAATTATAAATGAAAAACAATTAAGATTTGACTAAGTCCAAATGTAATCTATAGGCACATGAAAATATAATTAAGTGTTTGGCCTTAATCTATCGGTAAGCACTCTTGATGCTAGGGCTCAATGACACAAAATAAAGAAAACCAAAATCAGGAAACAAATTAAAAAAAGGCTAAAAAACCACGAAAAATCTTACGAGGCCCCTAAGGGAACAATCCCTCGGGCAATCGACCTCGTGAAGTGTGAAATGTCTTGAGAGTCCTGTATATTAAATTAATGTTGTCTCTCTCTCACTTAAAATTACACAAATAAATACATGAAATAAAAACACTAAATAGATATGTCTTCGAAAATCCTCCCAAGTCTCCTGTGGTGCCTCCTTCCGAAATCTAGGTCCAAAAAGCCAACTTGGCTTCATGTGGGTGCACAAGCTCCTAGAAGAGCCTCCCTCGAGTGAACTCTCTGGATGTAAAGTGGTTGCGTCTTGGATTTCTCACCTCCACTTAAACGTTGACCCCTTTCCTCGAGAACTCCAAAGTGAAATAACTAAAATTTCAAGCTCAGTACCACAGAAATTAAGGATGGAAATTGATTCTCAATGCTGCATGGATGGCATCAAATACACCTCCCCCTCCTGTGATAGGTAAGTAACCCCATTCACAACAACCCGTCTACCACGGGGTATAGATCTTTAAGAACTAAACTGCGCTCTGTCTCCACACAGATGGTGGGAAGCACCATATTCCATGATCCACTACATCATATCTGCCCTGCTACAACTAGTAAAAGCATATACGATAGTTGAGGAGCTTGAATAGGCTCTAGTAGTAGCTACAACATATGAGGAACCTGTAGTGGTGGTGCCAGCAATGGAGTCATGATCTTTCGTATAAAACAGAGAATGTCATCAAGGTGTGGATCTACCTGAGGAGATTGAGTGTCTGGAGGCTCAATCTGCTATGCCACTTGAGCAGATGCAGGGTGTTCATGCTTTTGATAGCACGTGTCCTCATAATGTTCTGGGCAATGACATTAGATGCAGGGTCCACATTGACGCCCATCTCCTCTGCCACGGGGATTGTGCCCTCTAAACTACGTAGAACCTCCCTTGCTACAAGATTCAGCCATCGCTAAGGAAGTATGTGTGGTGATAGCGGGTGGGATAAGAAGCCTGCTGAGGCGATTGTAAACATCCTCCATGGGAGGTATGGTTGCCCTAGTAAGGAGTTGTGCACGTGTTGTCTCATACTTTGGATCATGTGTTGCAAGAAGACTCCAACCATCATGGAGTTCTTGTAGGCCATCTATTTCTCTGTGAAAGTAGTAATGGGCATGAAGCTATGTAGCTTATCAAACATACCTCAAAGGGAAGAGTAGAAAGTATGCATCGGACGATCATTCTGCTTGGCCTTGTATATGTCAAACTGAAGCTAAAGAATCTTGGCCTCGTTATTCTCTAGAGCATACATGGCTACCAGAATACCCCATACTACCCTGGCGGTGGGCTAATTCGTAATATCGTTGGCAATCTCTGTAGTGAGGGTCCCAACATGCCAAACACGTGCATATGCATCATCTTACTTCCACGAAGCATTGCCCTCAGTTTTGTTTGTTGGCTCTGGCTTTGTCAGAATGTATTCCTTGTTATTGCCTACATAATGGTCAAAAAGTGAATGCACACCAACTCATAGTTGGTCTCATCCATTTTCATGATGGGAGCCGAGCTCTTGAAGGCACCAGATGAAGAGAAGATATCACTCTTTGTCTTCAACATGATGAATGGAGGTCGAAAATGAAACTTGGTTGGGGAAATAGATTGATTCGAGTGAGTCTACATGATCATATGGAGGATTGGTTGTATATGTAGAGTCATGCAATCATTTTCTTCATCCTCGATCCATGTTAAGGCCAGAAATCATGACAGATAATATATAAAAGACACAAAATATAACTAATATCTCAACTGATAGAGTTGTCGCTTGACACCTTTGCTCCTACGGAGATCTCTAAATGCTGATTGATCACAAAAGTAACTACGATGGAGAAGTTCCTTGAACGGATGCATATTTCAACAAATGTCATGAATGGATCTCCGATATGGTTCTACAAATAGGCATGATCCCCATTTGGTACTAAGCGGGTTGAGGGACTCCATGCTTATTAGATGACCTCTCCATCATCGGTACCCTTGTATCCTCAACAGTCTCGTTACTTTTTTTGGAAAACTCCTTGCACATGATGCACCCTCTTTGGGAAGGAACGTGAGGATGCCTCTCTGATCAAAATTTTGGTGGGCATTCTGACACCAATTTAATATTGAAATCGTCAATAAAAGATCAAACATAACCACTGCAGTTGAAGTTGCCACTACAGTGGGATCTTTGAGGCCTTCGCTTATTGCAACTCCCCCCTTGTTGGAAAGCACCACTGCAAATCTCCTGCTCTCGAACGACTGCATTGAGCTCATCGAGTATGTCTCCCCCTTCCCTTCGCACCATGGGTCCTTGTTTGATCCATACTTACGGTAGAAATCTGCTCTGATTCGTGAACAGGCAGTGAAGTGAAGTGGATGGATTCTCTACGACAAGCTGATCAGAAGATAAAGGATAGCTCTGAACAAGAAACCCCATTCTCCAATCCTAATTAACGAGGATCTGTGATCCAATTTGCCCCTTTTTATTTATAAACATCTTAAACTTGTTAGATGGGGTGTCACGAAGGCTGGCTGACTCCAAACTAATCAAAGGCTTCGAGGAGGCCGTGGAAAACCTCGTTACTCTAAATATCCTCTCCCTTATCTCAAGACCATAATTCAATAATTACTAATCATCTATCCAATCCCTTCACATGTTCCCATTTGACACAAACTTAAGTTATATCCTCACTTAAACTCCCAAAAATTCATTAAGAGATTGATAGGATAAAGAGGGTCTTCCTTTGAATGGTAACTCCAGCTCAACCCGGTGTCATTTGGACTCTTCAGATACAATTTGTGCCTAAGGAAAATGATACAGCAACAAAGCATTTTCCTACAATTAAGTATGGATGGTTACATGGATTTTTTACCTCTATTCAAAATTATTTTGAATCATTCTCGGGACAAATTTAAATAACTAAGATCCCTTCGGATAGTCTCATTCCAACACTTCTTGGACCTTCTCGCCCTCTATTAACCGATTCAATATCCCAAATCTCGCTCTTCTAACTTGTACATCAACCGATCTTTGGAAATGGCCAAATTATCTTAAGTGGTTTTCTCTCATATTATCCTCTATCGGAGATACACCAATTTTCCTTCTGATCGCATCATTCCGAATCTGAAATTTCTGTGTATAACCACATATTCATCTTAGCATTTTTATTTCTGTTACTGTCGTTTTATGCACATGTCTATGGTTCACGAGCTAACTTTCCGATTCATAAAACATAGCAGGTCTCACTGCTGCTTTGTAATACTTTCCATTGACTTTCAAAAGGATTTTCTTATCACAAAGCACCGCAGATGCTTCTCTCCACTTTAACCAACCTGTATTTATTTTATGAGTAACATCTCCATCAATTTTCCCATTCTATTAAAAAATAGAGTCCAAATATCTAAAAGAATTTTTCTTTTGAATGTTATCATCCCCAACCTTCACCTCGAGTCCTTCATTGTTATTTCCATCAAATGTGCACTTCATATATTTAGTCTTATCCTTACACAAGATGAAGATATATCCTTTATAAGTTTAATGTATAGGACATGTACTTGTCTCTTCTTCCAAAGTTTCCACAATATCTACTTTAGGACTAAATCATAAGCCTTCTCCAAATAAATAAAAATCATATGGATGCTCTTCTTTTTAGCTCTATAAATCTCTATTGTTCTCCTCAACAAGTGGATAGCTTCGATAATTGAGCGACCTGATATGAATTCTAATTAGTTTTCTGTTACTTTGGAAACTTACCTCAACCTTTCTTCGATCACATGTTCCCAAATTTTCATAATATGACTCATCATTTTGGTAACTCTATAATTTGAACAATTTTGAATTTCTCCTTTATTCTTGTAAAGAGGTACTACATTGCTTCACCTCTATTCTTCAGGTATTTTGTTGCTTCACCAAATAACATTAAGTAAATTTGTGAACCAAGTTGAACCTCGTTCACTTAGAACTCTCCAAACTTCTATAAGAATGTCATCAGGTCCTAACCATTTACCAGGTTCCATAACCTTTAAAGCCTTCTCTACTTCTTTACATTGTATCCGTCTATAACTTGCATGATTCAGGTAACATTCACTATTAGAAAGATATCCCAAAGTAATACTTTTCTTCCCTTCCACAATGAAAAGCTTATGGAAATACTGCTTCCATCTAGTTTGTATATCCTTTTGAATAACAAACACATGCCCCTTCTCATCCTTGATGCATCTCACTTTAGAAAGATCTTTGGTCTTTCTTTCTCACACTTTGGTCAATTTGAATATATTCTTATGGCCCTCCTTTGCAAGCTTTTCATACCAAACTTCGTAAGCTTTCGACTTAGCTACACTTACAACCATCTTTGCTTCCTTCATTGTTATTTTGTAATTTGTGATATGTCCTTATACATATCTTTAAAGCAAACTATTTTAATTTAAGCTTCTCTTGCACTCATTCACTCCACCACCAATCCTCTTTTTGGTCTAGAACTCCTCCCTTAGATACGTCTAGCATCTCTTTGGTTTCCCTTCGAATACAAGATACTATTGTCTCGCACATCTCGTTTGCAACACTTCCGTTGCAATCCCAAGATAAGTCTTCTAAAACCTTCTCATTGAAGCTTGATTGCTTCAATTGAAATTCTACCATTTAGTTTTAATGATCTTGGGAACCATCCTCTTCTTGCTAACCCTTTCATTTGCACATCCATGACTAGCAAGCGATGTTGAGATATCAAGTCCTGGGATTACTTTGTAGTCTCTCCAACACAACCGAAACTTTCTCCTCATCGCAAAGTACTCTATCTATGTCTTAATCGGGCCACTCTTATAAGTAATTAAATGCACCTCCCTTCTTTTGAAAAAGGTATTTGCTACGAAAAGGTCATAAGACGTTACAAAATCCAGAATGACTTGTTTCCCTTCATTTCTATCCCTAAAGTCATGGCCTCTATAAGCACTCACATAACCTAAAGTAGCATTTCCCATATGTCCTTTAAGATCTCCATCTAGGCAAATAATCTCTCTTGATGGGTTTCCTTGCATAATTTTATCCAAATCCTCCCAAAAAATGTATTTAATTTGGTCTTTTAAACTAACTTGCAGCATATAAACTAATATTAGATTCATAACTTCTCTCAACACCAATTTTAGAAAAACAATCCAGTCCTTAAATCTTTGCACCTCAACCATGTTATCCTTCAAATCCTTATGAACAACCACTCTGACACCATTTCTACCCTTTTTTACTTGAATACCATAATTTGAAGCATGTCTTCTCGATCTCCCTTACTTTCTCTTTGTTGAAATATAAATGCAGAAGTAAAATCAGAACAAGAAAGAACAAAATAGAGAAATATAAAACATGGGACACTCAAATTTTACGCAGAACCCTACTCCGCATGGGAGAAATACAAAACCACGAGAGAAATCTTCAAAGGGTCGAATCGTATATAGCAATCTCTAAATGAGTACAAGGGGTATGGGGTTCCTTATATAGTCTCATAGACAGACTGGAGTCATACTACTCATCCATATGAGACTAAACATGAATGGGATATTCTATTACACATTCCAACACTCCCCCTCAAGCTCAACCTGAGAAAACTACAACTTACAATAAAAGAAAATATAGAACATATCTTCACACGATACATCCAACAGAGACGAGGATAGAGACACCCAGTTTCAAGAATCATTGTTGGCAGAAGACTTCGCTCGAGGATGTGTCTACGACTTTATAGTCATTGGGAAAGAGCCTCAGCCGTGCACGTAATAGTCGTTGTGATACCCAATCATACTCGCATAAGAGTCACTATAGAATAATAAAGTCTAGCACAGAGTAGTAATCAGGGATAGAGACATCCCGGCGAAGTAGTCGATGCTTAGTGAAGATGGCTGATAGCAATAGAAGTCTTGTAGACACATCTTAGAAGAAGAAGAATGTACAATCTGCCCACACTCCTCATTTCTCACATACTTGATAGAATAAAGAATTGATAGAATAAAGAATGTGGATGATCAGGTTGAGAGAAACAATTAATAACATGTATTTTTGTTCTTTTCTTTTTGTGCACAAATCATCTCTTTTTCGATTATTCTCCATTTTTTTGCACGGTTTCTCTTTGTACAAGTACCTTTAAAAAAATCTTATCTCTCTATTCTTTAAAGTCGTTTACTTCTTTTCTTCTTTGCTTTCCCTTTTTTTCAATAGGTCACTTTTTCCTCTCTTTTTTATTTCTTCAGCCCCTTTTTTCTCTGAACAAAGCCCAATTGGACCAAATACATATAACTTTTCCTCTATTTTTTTATATTTTTCGATTGCAACCAATGGTGGGCCTAAATCTTTCCCCCAATTTTTTCGACTTAAGGAAACAAAAAAGAGCAGAGCTTCATCATCGACTATTGGGTTCCCATGTAGGAAACCCCTTACTACTGCTGCCGCTAGGATTGACGCATGGAACAGCAACGAGCGGTGCATGGAGTTGCACGAGATGGCACTAGGGTGTATGGAGCAACAACCGAGAGATCATATGGGAGGTGTGATTGCCTCCGCCTGGGACTCTGTAGGGCCTTGCGCAAGAGTGCCATCATCGAGAGGGAGGAGGGAGATGCAGCCGGAGTTTATATGAAATTTGGAGGGCCTTAAACATGGAGATCTGGAGCTTGCACGAGCATGGGGCTTCGTTGGAGAGGTGTTTTCGTGCTTGTCAAGCATGGAGCTTCGCTGAGGAGCATGGTGTTGTCAATCATCAAAGGTCACACAGTTAAGTTGAGCATCCTTGTATGTAGTCTTGATCTCAGTTTTCTTCTTTAGGTTCCAAGCGACGAAACCATGGATCCCATCTTCCTGTTGCCACTAAGATGCAACCATCTTTGTGTACAATGTCCAGCATTAAGATTGATGGTGTGGATTGGTTGGTGCATGGAGTAGCACCACCTGAAGGATGCTACATGAAGATGAGACATGGAGAAGGAGGCACATAGATCATGCGCTTCTTTGGATGCGGGAGACTGGCCTGAAATTTGCGCGCACATGAACAACATCTAGGGTTTGCTGGTGGAATGCTCGACGTACTTGCAGAAGGATCTCAGTGCATGGGTTGTTGTATTGTGTGATTTAGGTCTCCAATGCAGAAGCCCTATCCATGTATGAACAAAATCGAGCCATCATGAACATGAATAGAATATCGAACATGAATGTAATAAAATCTTTAAGAATGACATATCACAGAAACGAACCACTCTCATACCTAGTTGAAATATAAATGTGAAAGCAAAATCAGATCAAGAACGAACAAAATAGAGAAACAAAAAGATGGAACCCTCTTCAACATGGAATTTGACTCCGATTGTTTTTAACATGGAATCCATCGTCTAAATAGTGTTTAAGCACATTTAGATTGTGATCACATAATCTAAATAGTGTTTTTTAATATTATTTAGGAATTTGACTCTGATTGTTTTATATTGGTTGTTGACTACCTAATGCAACTATCTTCATTAACCCGAGCTTGGAACCCGCCATGAATGAGTTTAAGGAAAATAATGGTTGGAAAATACTTAATCTTGAAAACTTTAATAACTCCATGCTGACTAAAAACTTGACAACGATGAAAAGCAGACTTCTAAAGCAAGAGCAGCAAACTGTCGAGGCAATCAAATTCCCCTCAACCTCTTCGGAACCCTCATGACTCTGACGTTCGGAAACCAAACAAAAAACAGGCTCGAGAGCGATTAAGGAAGTATTGGATGTGATTACTCCAATGTTTATTTCAATAATGTGAATATGTAGTACATGCAACCCGCCTATTCTTTTTCATGTATATTTTCAATTTCTCAATTGGACAACGCGAACTGAACAAATTCAGCCAATTTCCTATGTCATAACTTCAACGTAGACATTTGGGCACAATCCTTACATTCGCTTCTATTGATTAAATTCAAGCTTCCTTCGTTAGTCGCAAGAAGTGCACACATGTATCAACATCATCAAATATATTTTTAATTTCTTATTATTTTTCAATTGATCTAATGATATATGACAATTAAATTATTAATACATGTATATAAAAAACTTGATCACATTAGTTTGTTGTTTGTTATGATTGTAATTGTATCACCTCTTATGGATGTGCCTATTTAGTTTTCACACTATCAAATTCTCAATAAATTTATTTATATATTGTGATTGTCATGGATTTTAGAGTAGATGTTGGGGTTTTTGCTATATCGTACAAGTGATAGAATTGAATGGTACTTTTATTCGTTAATCTAATGTTATCATAATGTTAATAGTTTGTGAGTATAAAAATGAGATATTTTCATAATTTCCATCTAGTGACCATCATATTGTCAAAAAGCTTTATAAAAAACATTACTTATGAACTTTGACATTTCATTTATAATTGACAAACGATGGTATCATGTTGGTTCGTTCGAGATAAGAACATACATTATATTGGAGTGCTTTGCTTTCTTTATAACAAAATACACTAATTGAAACCACTGATTACTAGTCAAAATAAAATATGTAACTATTTACAAGAAGAAATTATATTGACGAGACTAAATACCTATATTTTACATTATAAATTGCATTGGATGAAAGTTGTAATGATAGATGTGCATTTGTATAAATGATCTCCGTTGGTAACTTGTATCAAACATACGAACACAAACCAATGGATACAGATACATTTATAGATATTGTATCCCTATCTGTTTTAAAAATTACCATATTCTTAAAAAACAAAGTTTATATGAAGAAGTTTCTAAAAAATTAAATACATGGATGATGGATTTTTTAAATACAAAGATGTTTTTGTAGAAATTATTTATTGGTATATATTAAGAAAGAAGTTGTAGAAAGTATTTTAATAGAATCAATTATAAATAAGTATGATTCAAAGTTAAGGAGAGTGTGCTTTAACTAGTATAACGTAAAGTCATGTTAGATCTCTATTATTTTTTATTATAAAAAATTATAATATAATTAGTTATTTCTTCCATGATCAATTCTAATTACAAAGAAAAGGAATAACTGCTTACGATTATAATTTATGTATGACAAATTGTTGGTACTCAATTCATATTTAAATGTAGTAAATTTGTTGGTAATTTTAATACTAAAATATTTCTTTTCATATTTTAGAAATATTGTACTATGGTTAAAAATAATTCTTTATTAATTTTGAAGATGGTATGATGTAGATTAAAAATAAATTTTACATCTTAAGTAAAAAATTATTATATGTATAATATTTTTCTATTGTTGATTCTAACTTCCATAAGAAAAAAATGGTAACGAATATTTCACCCAAAGGTGATTGACGCACTTTGACCGGTGCTCAACATATGCGAGGGTAATACTTCAATCAATAGATGTGGTATGTGCATGCACAAAAAGGAATCCTGGGGCAATTTTTACAAGATTTTACCCTCTTGTACTGAGAGCAAACTCGCATTTAAGAACTTTCGTAACCATCCCAAACAAATATTATTCACGTCAGATTACCTCAACACACCCCAACCCATTATCTAAACAAACTCACAGGGAGAATCATATAAATATCTATTCTATTACTTTATTATATCTTAAAGACCATCAATGTCAACAATTCCGGCATTTGTCAGTTTCCTAAGGGGTCGTTCGGTTGGGGGGTTATCCCCCAATTTAGACGAATTGCCTTCCAAACCCCATATTCCTAACCCACTAGTGGTTCTCACTCCCTTCCCATCAAAAAATTATATATTATACCATCATATCATCTAAAAATCATAAAATACTCAACTTATACTCATTATTCCAAACTTCAATACAATCACATCACAACAACTACCCACTTTTTCAAATTTCAATACAATCATATCATAATAACTACTAACTTTTTCAAATTTCAATAGAATCATATCATACAAACCCTCTCAACCCTTAACCCACCAACCAAACACACAAACACAAAAACGAGTTATCCTCCCCTAAATAACCCACGAACCCAACACACCCTAAGGGTGCGTTCAGTTAGGGAATAAGCAGGAATAAGGATGGAGAATAAGGGTCTATTCTTTGTTCGGGTGGAGGATAGAAAGAATGAGAATAGGGTAAAATAAAGGTAGGTAAGATGGGACAAAGATAGGAATAAAAGTGAAATAAGATAGAATAATGGAGAATAGTCGTACCACTGGAAACCATGTCAAAAGAAGAATTGACCCCTTATTTCGGGGTTTATTCTCCAACCAAACAGAGCCTAAGGTTAAAAAGGGAATGTCCCGCCAAAAAAATCCACCTGCATGTCCCGTTCATTCGTCTCACCTCCCTCTAACCGCCTCACCCTCCTTCCCTATGATACCCTATGCGGCTATGCCGCACCTTCCATCGCGTCCATCTTCCGCTCACCCTCCTTCCCTATGATACCCTATGCCGCCCCCTTCCATCACGTCCATCTTCCACTCACCCTCACTTATCCATCCTCTCCATGTGTACATCTACCTCACATCCACCCTTTAACTGTCAAGATTCAAGGAAAATCGCATCCGATGTCCTTCCCTCTTGCAACTCAACCCTTGATTGTCCCAACAGCCCCAGCGTGGAGAACACACTCCATGATCTTCAATCTGGATATATGATTCAACAGGAGAGACCGATCCTTGTCGTCTCCGGAGATCAGAACATGCGGACCTAAAGCGGTTGGGGATCAAGGCACAACATTCTTTACATGGAACCTTCATTTGTGTATAGACATGATCAAACGTCAAACGTGCACCTTGGAACGAAGCACTTCCACTGGTGTCAGCAACCTCCTCAAGATCAAGTGGAGTCATGCACTCAACTGAAATCGAAGTATTATAGAGCACCGGAGCACGTGGATAGTTGAAGCTTCACCATAAAAACACTCGCGATCGAATGCCATCGCGATTCGATCCTGGGGCTATTCTCAGCAACTGGGAAGAACATGAATGGCAGATTGTATAGTTGCCATTAGATCTTTCCAGATCAATGGTTGACAATTGATTTTCACCCGATCGAGATCCAGACGCACCGACAGCTTACACGTGGTCCATTAATCCAAGCTCTCCACCGTCTAAATGGAGAAAACGAAACGAACGTGCATTAACGTCTTTACAAAACAATCCTTCAACAATTTCTATTCTCATACAGGTCCTGTCACACGTTACTTCGATCTTTTTGCCGCCCTTGTGACTTTTCCACTCTCGTGCATGCATTATATTTAGCTAATTTCATAAATCCCCCTCTACAGCCCTATTAAATAATACACCTTATTAATTTCATATTAAAAATGTACCTAATAAAAACAAATACAAATATTACTAAATACCTTATGACATACTAGAATACAATACTATAATAGTTTTGAAAAATATAATCGACTACTATTTGTAAATATTAAAAAACAAATCCTAAAATATACATCTATACACATCTTAAAGGGCGTCATGACCCAACGCGCATTATTTTTTTCAAGAAAATTTCCGTTTTACCCCTTAAATGATTAATCCCACGTCCGCGGAAAGTCTCCATATATTTCTTATATTTTTGAAATTAGGATGCATGTGTTGTCGTCATCTCTATATTTCGAAAACACCGCTACCAAAGTCACATGTGAACGGTTGACCTTTGTATATCTGTTTGATTCCTTGAGATTACATATAGAGAATAAAGATAAATATATTTGTTTATTTCCCTTTTCAATACATGTTCTAATAAAAAACGTGTGCTCCTTTAGTAACATATGCGTATACATATATGGATATGGTTTTCGTCTCGTTTAGTAACATATGTGTGTACATATATGGATATTGTTTTCATTTTTTATGATATAAACACACATGTTCCCATTCAAGAAAAATTAAAATGCTTTTAGTTCATCATCGATAATTATATATGTTCTAATTTGACTGTCAATAAGTTTCTTTTCCTCCATAAGCATGGATATATACTATCAACTTTATGTTACTTCTACATATATTATGTAAAGCATATATATTATTGTTGATATGCTCCCATGCGATGGTCTTCTTTTAAAAAATTTTGTGTCCTATGTGTGAACTGCGAGCTTTATCAGTGCAAAGCACAGGTTAGCACTAGTTCTGATTGGTATGCTTTCAGATGACTCAAGCATACCCTACAGATAGTCTGTTGTCAGCCTGATTATAGCAGACCGGTTGTAATACCTTTTTTTTCTTTAGCAATTTTGATTCTCAAATCCATCCTTGTAGATTTAATCTTAAGTTAATGTTTACATATCCTCCGAATTTCCGTAAATCAGAGGTTATTTGCTATTTTATATTCAAATATCCAGATATTTTTTAAAATAGAATTTAAGTTGCTTAAATATTATCGTATCTTTAAAATTAAGATAAAATAGCAAATATCCTCTGATTTGCATGAAACACTAACTTAAGATTCAATTTATAAGATTGGATTTTGAAATCGAAATCACAAACCTCAAGCAGGAAAGCTCCTCCAGCCCAATCCCGAGCCATCCATCTCCTATGAAGCAAATATAATGTCACAGATTCATTCTTTTCTGGAGCTGGAAGGGAAAATCTCAGAATACTTTAGGGTTCTTGCCCAAATTCTTTGGATGTGTTTGATTGCCGGGTTACCCTGAGGTAAAAAGAGAGCGTTAACTTTCAATCCAATCATGGCCTTTGTTTTTGCTTTCATGTTTTGTGAATGTTTTGCCCTTAAAAATGCCAAGGCGTGGATCTGTAATATTTTGCTCGACAAACTTAGAGACTAGTTGCTAAACGAATTTTGTTGGTTTTTTCCTTAAAAAATAAACTATGGGCTGAATTCTGACATTCAAACATATGATTTTAAAAAAATGTTACTCAAATAAAAGTAATTAGAAAACTACATAACAAATTGCATCGGATGGTAAAATACAGGCAAAAGGTCCTGAAATTTTAGAAAAATATCAAAGACGATCCCAAGTGATGCTTTGACACATGAATTTTGGTAATATAACATCAAAAAATAATCTGTCTTTTTACCAAATGATACAACCAACTTCGTGGATATAATCCTTGTAATCCATTTTTTGAAGATAAGTGCTCAATTAACTATATAATATTGCTTATTCTTATTTTTATCGTCACCAAAACTATAGAGATATTCTACATCAGTTACAATGGTACCATAACAAGGACGTGTACATAATTTAAAGGGAAAATGGGGCCTCCCCCTAAGGGTAGCCAACATGGCTGCCCACACCCATTTTTTGGCAAATTTTTTTATTTATATGGAGAAATAAAATCATGTATATTCATCCCTATATCCCTCGTATGTGCCATTCGAATTTTGTCAAAAATAGAGACTCCTACGGCTTCCATTCATATACCATTTTTTTAACGATCGCAGGATTTTTTAAATTGACCCTATCTAGATAAAGGCCGTATGAGTCTCTGTTTCTGACGAAATTCGAATGGCATATAGGAGGGATATAAGGATGAATATACATGCCGATATTTTTCAAAAAATTAAAAAAATTACCAAAAAATGAGACGGGGCAACCATGTTGTCAACCCCTAATTTAAAACCTTAAAATACATATATCATATATAAGGTCAGTTTTGTCACATTAATGGAAAATGTACTACTTTTAAAGAAAATGGTTCTGCAGTGAATTTCAGGCATAAAACTATAACATTTTTGGGAGCCAATTTGATATTTATCCCAAAATATTTGAAATTGTTGCAATTTACAAGAGACTGAAAGCAATTCAAGTCAATATAAGGAACCTTGACCGAGAAATCATGCAGGATCTAGCATTGTTTCCAGCAATCACATAAAAAACATGTTAATATCAATAATAATTCCAGAATGGGTTACCAAATTCTGAGCAGAGCATGACTTGCGACTTCCATATGGTGAAGTAGCAGCTTCCCACCAATGATCGGCTCCTTTGTAGGGCTAGGTCATCCCAAATCAGAAGGCAGAGAGTGTCATCCAATTGCACAAAGCTGCTAGAGGAAATAAGCCAAAAAATCATTTTAATTGGTAAATATTAAATATAATAATTGTGGGTCGTAGCTCAATAATATTAGTGAGAAAGTTTGATCTTCGTACTCAAGGACAACATATTTCAGGAAGCGTACCTTGAACCAACAGCAGCCAATTCCTCCTAAAAAGTGGAGACATAGGAAGCTCTTATATGGATACTAGCACTGCCCAAACTCTCAATTCATGTACTCTTTTTCATGACCTAACAGCAATCACCTTACATATATATCGTTACCAACAAACAACACAATCCACCTAACTATTTTGGAACTGGAAGAACATAGTCCTCATCCTTCCCCAATATCGGTGCCTTCATAGGATACCAAGCAACAAAATTTCCTACTGAGAAGCTCTTTCAATCCTTCCTCCATGCGACTGCTTTGATTATCCGTTCATCTTCCTTCCAGTGCAATAGAGAACTACAAGATATCTGTTTTAGTAACTTACTTGTTTGGTACCACCATATGGATGTCAAGAGAAAAGTCCTCCCTCCGTAACACTGCAGAATTACATCAAATACATGAAACAATACCACATCACAAACAAGAAAAAACATAAATTATATCAACCACTACTAGAATACGTGAGATACTCCACCAAAACCCAGTGTTTACCACTGGTGAACAACATTAACACAACAAGGATATACAAGATAATACCAAAACCATCTCCATGAGCAATACCAACAAAGGTGAACAGCAGATCACAATACCATCAAGAAGCACATGACGATTATCCAGAAAATAAAATTCCTCTTTATATTGTAGGCAATGTCAAAAGATAGATCGGGGGCTTACTTCACAATACAACGACAATCACTCGGACATCAACCTTGATAACACCCGTTATTGCCTGCGGTCAACCCCCAGCAACCATCCATTATCCAAAACCCTATAACCCCTCACCAAACACAACCGAATGCAAAAAGGAAAGGGATGAACAAACTAAAACTCCTGAGACGCAGAACCAATATCGCCCTTCTTTGCCTGCTTGCTGGGCAGCAGAGTTTGATGGATATTCGGCAAAACACCGCCATTAGCAATCGTGACCGACCCAAGCAACTTGCTTAGCTCCTCATCATTCCTCACCGCCAGCTGTATGTGCCTTGGCACGATCCTATTCTTCTTGTTGTCCCTCGCCGCATTACCGGCCAACTCCAGAACCTACAGAGATCATATAGAATCATTTAGATCGGATCGGATCAAATCACCTGCAAAGATAGTGTGGGATACGATGAGCTACCTCGGCAGCAAGGTACTCAAGTACAGCAGAGAGATATACGGGGGCACCAGCGCCCACGCGCTCGGCGTACTTGCCGGCTTTGAGGAACCGGGCGATGCGACCGACCGGGAACTGGAGGCCGGCCTTGTGGGATCGGGAAACGGCCTTGGAGGACTTCGGCTTGCCGCGCCCACCCTTGGTAGATCCGGCGCTGCTCATGGTGGTCGGGAAGGCGGTGGATGAAAAACCCTAGAATTTGGGGAAGGAAAGTGGAGAAAGGGAAGTAGGGCAGAGGAACCGGATGCGAGGAAATGGGTGAAGGAGACGGGAGGAAAGAGGTATTTATAGATGAGAGGCGGAGGGGGTGGAGAAGGGGTGCGGCGGTGTGGTTGGTTCGTGAGGATGTGTCACGGATTGCCAGCATGGCAGGCAATAAAATACTTGCGTGGCGTGGCTTGTTCCCTGGATATGACGAGGTTTTTGGCGGAATATGTTTAATTGCCTTTTTTTTTGTTAATTAAGACTTTAGTTAAAATCCCATCACCCGAGCGCTATAAAAAAATATATATTATAAACTTCACTATTTGTATCACAAAAAAGATTGTGTTCGGATCAAAGAGCAAAAAATTTCCAAGGACCAATTGTTGCGGTTACCTTCGAGCAAGTCGTAAATTTCACATCTGTGAACCCAAAACCCAATCCATAAGGGGGTGTTTGCAGGGACGAAGCCAGAAATTTTTACTTGGGGGGGCCAAATTATTCAGACTACACACATACATATACACAAACATATATATATATATATATATATATGTATGTAGATACATTATATATGTATATATATATAAAGTTTATCTATGTTATTATTTATCATTTTCACTATTAATATTTATTTACGAGTTTTTACAAAGATACCCCTATAAACTTACGATTTCACATAAATATCCAAACAAACATTATATGGACAAAAAGGTCCTTACAAAAATTTTCAAATCACAGAAGCTTTTATTAATATGATGTTTACTAGTACCACTAAATATAATATTTTTCAAGAGTAAAATTATATCACACTTAATATAGGGATGCAAAGGGATATAAATATATATACGTACCTATTTCTCATAATATATTTTGATAGGCGTATATGTATTTGTATTTAAATAAATACATATATAAATGTCACTTTAGTATCCACATACATTTTTGTCTATATTTTTATTTTTTACTATATAGTTGTATATTTATTTTTAAATAAGTATAATAATTTTTTTAGTCTATTAATATTTCATCTATCACTAAATATATAATTATGAGTATTATTTGTTAGAAAATAGTTTTTATGTAAAAATCAGAGAGGAATTATATATATATATATATATATATTACTATATCATTAACGAAGGCCAATATATCAACGCTTATTCGTCATATTTTTCAGAATCTTAACCAATCATTGATATTAAAATTGTGACGGTTAAGCATTATTATATGGACCAACGGTATTGATATAACAAGGGATATTACATTCTTTCCTAATTTCAAATATAAAAATCTCATTAAATATTATTCGTCGTTATATATTAAACAACATGCGATATAATGATGAATTAAAAAATCTCTACATAATTATTTTATTCTTCTAGTTATGTATAGAGGGATGCAAATGGACGGATACAAGTATGGATATAGGTATTACCTAATCCTTATTTGTTTTTTTAATACGAATGCGGATGCGAATATTGATGGATATTAAAAAGGATTTAATGGGGTTGAACCCAGAATGGCTGCCCTGCCTCCTATTTTCGACGTTATTTTTATTTTTATTTTTTTGAAAAATAAAATCATGTATATTCATCCCTATATCCCTCCTATATGCCATTCGAATGACATATAGGAGGGATATAGGGATGAATATACATGACGATATTTTTTGAAAAAAATAAAAAAAACGCTGCAAATACCGCGGGGGCAACCCCATTAACCTCTATTAAAAATTATCTCACCATATCCTTAAAAACGGATACATATGTAAAACAGATACTGATCGCATACGAGTAATGTTGGAAATACTTATAGAATTGATTTAAATATGTATGATTGGATGGAAAATACATGATATAAATTTAGTAAATATGTTTGTATCATAAAAATTATACAATTATGGTAAAGAAGATATAAAATTATGTTATATATGGTAAAAAATAAATCTATGACTATATTTACATACGAAAACGGATATGCGGATATGAATACAGATGTTTGCGATAGCAAAATGATATCAATATCCGTATCCATTTAAAACGGATACGGATACAAATGTGAAAAAATTGCATAAACCAGATATGGTGGCAAATCGGATATGGATATATTCGTAACTATTTGCATCTCTATATGTATAAAATGTACTTCCTTTAAAACATACAAGTGTTAATAATTAAATTAGTGTATTCAGATCATATTATTGATTTTTTATTGATAAATGGGGGTGGAAGAATTATATACAACTTATAAATGAGAGATGGGGAGGCCATTTTATACATTTTATTAACATTAATATTTAACTAGTGTATTTAAATCAATGTAACATTACTATCGTATAATCATAATAAGTACTTATTTGGAGATAGGGGGGCCAAGCCCCCTCCCGCCCCCCCTTGTCTCCGTCACTGGGTGTTTGGATAGTGGGTTTAGGTGGGTTAAACTGGTTGCAGATAACCCATTTTTGGGTTTTGGTGTTTGGATAGAGGGTTAAACTGGGGGTGGGTTAGAAATGGATTTGGGGTGATGTGATTGTATTGGAGTTTGAAAAAGTGAGAAGTTATTGTGATGTGATTGTATTGGAATTTGAAAAAGTGAGTAGAAGTGGAGTAGTTTATAATTTTTATATGATATGATGGTATAGTATATTATTTTTTGATGGAATTGATGATGGAGAATTGATTTATTTAATTTTTTTAAAAAGATAAAAAGTGGGACCCACATGGAGGGAGAAAATATGGGCTAAGGGAGTTAAACCACCCTTGGGGTGGTTTAACCCGATACAAGAACGCACCCTAAGGGCACGTTCGGATTGGGGGTTACCCCCAACTTTGGGTGGGTAACCCCCCCAAAACCCCCATTTTTAACCCACTAGTGGGGCCCACTCACTTCCCATAAAAAAATATATATATTATACCATCATATCATCTAAAAATCATAAAATACTCAACTTATACTCACTATTCCAAACTTCAATACAATCACATCACAACAACTACCCACTTTTTCAAATTTCAATACAATCATATCATAATAACTATCAACTTTTTCAAATTCCAATACAATCACATCCCACAAACCCTCCCAACCCTTAACCCACCAACCAAACACACTAAAACAAAAACGGGTTATCCACCCCCGGATAACCCCCGGAAAACCCACCAACCAAACGCACTCTAAAGTTTGGCTCGGCCTAAGCTCAAATAAAAAATGGGTCTGGTTTAGGTCATGATATGATATTAGGCGGTCATGCTCGGTATTGACTCGAGCCCCGTCCAAATAGGCCCGAGTAGGCATTTGGAGTACCATGCTCGAGATAGAGATTAGATAAGCTTGAGTATGATCATCCCCCTCGCAGTCTTAGTTCCTCTCAACACACGCAATATATTTTTTGTTAGAATATGTGTGACATGTATATATTGGAAATTGGATCCCTCCATGGTATAATTATCACATTTACAGATTTAGTCACACATCTACAGTGAGTGAGACTTGATCTTAGTAGTGAGGTTATATAAGAAGCCCCACACCACCCGTAATAGATGAGAAAAAGGAATGACATAGTATTTGACCCTTGAGATGCCTTCTCCCATGATTTCATCTGCTCCTACAGAGTAGAGTTCCACGTAAATTTGTGGTGTTCTTCCTTTGTTATTTATTCTTTATCTGTAATATGCTTCAGCATTATCATTTTTTACATGGTATTAGAGTTGGTTCGATTCTTAAGGATTTATTTTATGTTTTAATTTGTTTGAGTTTCGACTATCAGAGCGGGTTCGATTCTTGGTTGTTCCTGAAGATTATCTATCATGTTCATCTATTGTTCAAAGATATGTTCATGTCCAAGCAAATTCTAAGGTTTCTTCTGAAACCCTAATTTGCACAGTTCATAGAAGATTTGATTCTTGTTGTGAAGATCGTCATCGCCAACTTCACGGAAAATGTAGGGTTCTTGGAACCCCAGATCTGACTGACATCAACATATTTGTTCTAGAGTTCCACGTCTCTAGAACCCTAATTCATGGTTGCTCTTCTCCAGAATTCTAAAGTTCATCATACGCTTTTAGTCCACGGAAGATCAAGTTTCGCGGAAGAAGGTCAAAAAAGACCGCAACCCTATGTTCCATGTGTTATGTATATCATACATATAAATTATGTCAAGCTTCCAAAGCAAGACAAACATGCAAGGAATTTAATCCCAATATCTCATGAGTGAGCTAATGTCTTCCGATTTGGTAGAGAACCTGTATGATCTCTCTGATCATATGCCCTCATGTGCACACTATCTCACCGGTGTATAGACCTTGGTTAGGTCATGAACCTGTAATGGTCCTCCTAATGTACATACTCAAATATATATTAATACATCTATCTCTAGTCAGAGGATACATGCCTATATCGTGACATTATACGAGATGTGTCTTTGGTTATCTTAACCTCGTTACATCAAATCTTTGACATAACTTATCTAACATCTCCAAATCTCTATTCCTATGCAGAGGTGTTGCATCTAGAGGTCAATCAGATATCAGTCTTTTGAGAACGAACCATATAAATGTGTTCATTTATTTAATCTCAAATCAGGAGAGAAATAAACAAATAACTTTTATTATATATCAACATATTACAATAATATTTATGGTAGAAAAGGTTCGTCCGAGGCTTACATGGCTACGATTGCTTGCTCAGAAAGGGCTTAAGGACAATCGAACTAATCTTACTCATATAACTCACCTCATCTGGACCCGATGAGGAATCCTCAAAAAATTTCTTCTCTAGTATGTCGAGGGAAACTTTCATAACTAATTTTTTTAGAACCTGAAGCATTGAGAGGGCAAGGAGAGTGGTGCGTCTTGATGGGTTCGGGGGAACACCTTGAGGAATAAATACTCGACTTCTTCTCACTAGATAACTTATTAGAGGATAGAGCAGTCACTTTATTGAAAAGGGTCAATTGGGTTTTGGTTATCTCCTTTGCAGATCTTTGAGGTAATGTATGTGAGCGGTCAATTAGCTATGGCGTGTAGACATGAGAGTAGTATCCTTGAAATGGTCAAGGCAATCTGAAAAGGGGGGACTGACTCATGGAGAGCTTTTGGTTGCGAGTCCTCTACAGAAGCTATCATGGGCATGGAGGGGTAAGCAATTGGTGTTGTCACCTTTTGTCATTTGGTGACATACGAGATCTCCATTAAGGATTAAGGAAAATTATGTTTGGTAATTAGGAATTCCCCTTGTGGATATGGTGATCTCAGGGTGTGAGAGGTCTTATGACCAATGGACGACTCGGTAGTCACTATCTCATGTGTAGCAAAGAGGTGGGACTCATCTACCTCTTGATGGCCACGACTGTCAACAGATATGTGGGTTGATTGAGATGGATTGTGTCCTCAAAGGTCACGTGCGATTGGTGGGTGCCCAATGCAGAGAAATCGATCTCCCGAGTCTCGCAATCTATATTCGCCTTAGCCAAGGCTAAGAAGGACTTCCTAAGAATAAGCAGAGACTAGATGAACTCTCCTTGACGCTCAATATCAATGATTGTAAAGTCTACTCTGAGTGGAGAACCTCGGAAAGTATTAATGTGAAATGGTTCCTCTCGATCATTTGATGGATTTGTCAACCAGTTGAACGATCTCTCTCAACTTCCTGATTTATCTGAGTTTGAGATTGTCAAACACAGAGGTTGGAAGGAAATTTATTGATGAGTCATCATCGATTTTGAAATGGGTGAAGGACATGTCTTTGATTTCACATTCAATCCTAGGCAACTGCTTCACTTTGCGACTCTTGGTCTTTCTCCCCATCACCAAGGAGGTGGCCATATGCACTAGGTGTCTTTCTTTCCTGTTCTCTTATTGTCTGACCTCTTAGGCATCAATCTACTCATCACAAATCTTTTGAGATCGGGGAATTGATTTATAGACTTTATTAAGGGAAATTAAGAATTAATTCCTTAGCAATGGCTTCAATAAGGGCATGATACAATTTTTTAAATCATTTTCATTTTTTATTTTTATGAGATTTTCTGGTTTTTAAAATTTTTGGGTCTTTTTGGGTTTTTATATTTTTGGTGTTTTTGATTTATGAAGGAGCAGGAGAATGTACAAATTCTAGATTGGAAGGCAAGCGGATAATAAAAGAGGGAAGTAGAACACACACCAGTTGTACAGAATGTGTAGGTTCCCTAATGTCTGCTAGGTTTCCATTATCAAATTCATTTAATTAGTTCATTTCTCTTAACAATTTTAGAAATGTTATACTCCAAAATATTCCCATGGCAAATCATGAGAGTAGTCTGCTTAATTGGAGGATACTGCTGAGAACTTGGGTTATCATACTCAACATACCTTGACTCCGGCATGTAACGTTGGGTCAAGTATAGACCATCTGTTTGGCAGTCATTGGTCGAAGCCTTATATAATTGATTCAATATACATAGTAATTGTAGATCAAGCTCATGAGTTCAATCCCTTGCATGTGTAGGCTCTCCGAATGTGTAGTATAAAGGTTGGTCAATGTGAGACTGATCACTAAGATCAATCAAGTTCAGAAAATCATAAAGTGCATGCCTCTCCATTCAGTTTGGTTGTTCGACCATGTTATACCCTAAGGTCAAGTCAGGATATGGTTGTGTAAATTGTTGACTTGTCTCAATAGTCATATGAGAATCAAATGAGGTATATGGGGGTAGTTAATTCTGCCAATCATTTATCTCAGTAGTAGCTCGCTCTTCAAATGGTTCCTTGATTTCAGCAAACGCCATGAATATGATGAGTCAGTCCATGATGGAATTTGATCTGGAGTGTAAGAATGTGGGGGTAGGTGAGAAGTGGAGAGAAGGGGAGAAGTCAGCCGAAGTTCTAACTTTATTCTCATGGTGGGGTGAAACTGACCACGGGTAATGGTCTCTCGTGGATGGTGGAGGGTACATGGAAGATGGAGAAGGTGAAGATGAATGGTTATATGGTCGAAGAGAAGTGACATGTGGAGTCTAGGTACAGGGACCAATATCCTGACATCTCTGAGAGAGATGAATGAAATGTATGTAGATCGCAATCGAAAACCTTCAAGTCTATAGAGGGATAACATACACAGACATACAAGCAAACACAAGATCAAAATCTAGTTTCACCAACTTAACACATTGATGGTTGCAAAAATCCGGTTGTTACCTTTTCGATTTTAGTTAAGTGATAAAACAATCTTTTTACACAAGCACATAAGGTGAGTCTCCTGACACCTAGCGTATGCTCCTACTGTATCCCAATCAAAGAGATGATCTTCTAAGGCTACCGAGTTCAATATACGCTCCTAAGGATGGTACTAAGAAGATATACACCAAAATGTCTCTCTAATGTCGAAGGCAAGCAATTACATCTCCCAAGCCTATAAGAGTCAAATCTAGAGACTTAGGGCGTAAGTCCAGGGGCTTGGGCTCTAACCTTAGTGTGTATGTCCTCACCCACTCTGTCTGAGGTGGATACCTACATATAATGACAGGGTTGCTCTCCCAAAAATAAAGGTTAATTTTAGTCAACTTTTTGATCAAAATTGTATTAGAAACTTCGGTTTTGAGTTAGACATGACTAACGATCAATCCCGATTTCCTTTTATCCTAAGTTATAAAACCAAGGGGGAGAGAGTCGAGAAAAACTGATGCAATTGATAAAATTAATTATACATGCCCAATTTAGAATATCTGTAGAGATCCTCCTGCTCTAAATGTGGAATGCAATAAAACTTGAATTTTTTTATGCTAAATGAATGCATGCAATAAAAGTGCACCTAACAAGAACTTTTATTAGTTGGGAAGAATGTGGATTTAATTTGAATAAGTAGAATGTTCTAAGTGTGTATTATTAAATGTGGAAAGTGTGGTCCTAGATTACACAAGCATAAGCAATTGATATTTGACCTATGAAAAGCTCTAAGAGCCGCGAGTGCAGGTCTAACATGCGACCCACTCAAGTCGAGCCCCACTCTCTACATGAGAGTGAAATAGGTCTAAACACACCATGAAAATAAATGTCCAAAGTCTGGGTACACATACGATATCTCAAATAGAATCTGCTGGAGAAATATAGTTACCTAAACTATTTATTACAAAATTCAAATAAAATGTAGAAATAAAATCTTAAGGACTCTACATTCTCTCATGACTTGATTTTAAATTTTACGTACTTCCTTTGGTTGTCTTATTTCCTAAAAAAGGCCAACCTGTAATGTCTTGAGTTGCTCACCTAACTAAGCTGTCGCTCCATTGCGTCGGGTCCCCACACAAAAACAAGATGACGGTCAGAGAGAGATGCACAAAATAAATAAATAAATAAATAAATAATGCAAGAAAATAAAAGAGAGTAATAATTACAAGAAAACCCCACGGGTTAGGCTACTCGAGAGATGGAAAATCTAATGTCTATTTTTTAAAAAAATCAACCTAAGCAGTGTCTCCCCGACAACAACGTCTTCTGATGAACTCGAAAATTACCGTTCGCTAATCATGTGGACTAACGTGTCCGTGTTCACTATAGGCATGCAATTTGGATCAATAAAAAAGACCACTTAATTAAATTCCCAATTAAAGTAATCAACTGTATTTATTTTACTTAGGTAAGTCCAAGGTCAAACTCGGGGAGGTCACTGTCTCCTTAGGTCAATTATTATATGATAGAGATGCTAGGTTTTCAAGAGAGTGTTTTTTATCTTTTTTATGTAATTAATTATAAAATTTCATTCAAAGGATGTCCAAAATCCTAAAACTTGTCTAGAATGTGAAAATAAGCAAAAATAACCTACTTTGATTTTATTGGAATTTTCTGATGTTAAATTAGTATATTATGAATTAAATAAATAGACTATGTGATTTTCAGTGATTTAATTTTAATAAATAACAAACTTAATTATTTCTCAGAAATAAAATTATCCTAGATAGGTCTATGTGAGAGGTATCCAGAATAACTTTTATTTTTTTAAAATGCCAAGTGTACAATTAATTAAAAAATCAATTTCTCATATAATAAAAACAATTATTTTTACCTAGATATGTGTGCAAATAAAATGATGACATGTGATAGAGAAAAATTAAGTCTACCTAGTGGAAATTTTAGCAATTTTTGGAGTACAAAATTATTTAATATGAATTTAAGAGCAAATAATGGGTAAAATATTCAAATTATCACTAATTTTTTTAGTAAATCTCCACAACTAATAAAAATACAAATAAATAATCATAAGGTAGAGAATTAAATGTTTTACAATATACAATTTTTGGAATTAAAATACGATGACAAACGATTGTTCAAATAAATTCTCAAGTATATGGTTATAAATGAAAAATAGAAATAAATAAATAAAATACATAAACATAGCACATTAATCCGCTTATTTAGTTACCTAAACCCGTGAGGGGTTCTAGACTGGGGGTAGGGATGAGAATTGGGCTGGGCCGGCCCGGCCCAGCCCGAAGCCTAGCCCAAAAAGCCCGGCCCGGCCCAAGCCCAAACGAACATTGGGCCGGGCTTGGGCCTAATTTTTAGGCCTGAAATTTTTTTGGGCCGGGCTTGGGCTTGTCTTGGCCCAACCCGACCCGGCCCACGGGCTCGACCCAAAGAGGGCCCGAACCCTTCCCATATCCTACATGTATGGAAACTCTCACATGTCATGCACACTCTGTTCATGTATCCTATCTTCATACAATATTTATAAATCAAGAAAGTCATGTGTGGGACATATGAGTTGATGATCATTGTATTTTATTTCAGAATTATTTTTTCTTAATTAGTTTATGTCTTAGGTTCTGGTGGTTATTCTTGAGTTTTTAGTATTTATTTTTTCTACTATAATATTTTATATTATTGAACCTTTATCCCATATGAGCATTATGCCCATTTTTTAACATGTAGTGCCCGGTGCACCTGTTGTTGTTAACTGTGTAAACTTGGTTCACTCTGTCAATTTCTATAATGAGAGACGTTTATGGTATGTAACATTGAGTGGACTTGTATAAAATGAGAAATCATCTTCGGTAGAATTGAGTTTTAGTTGTTTCACAAGTATTATATCATATGTTTTAAACAATTTTAGCTCGTCTAACTTGAATTGAGATTGATTTTAAACATAAACTCAAAGTTAATAATATATAATGGGTTAAGATGGGCCGGCCCGGCCCAAGCTCGGCCCATAGGAATTGGGTCCGGCCTAGGCTTGGGCCGAACCAAAAAAAAATTTACGGGCCTAGGCCCGGCCCAAGGCCCAAAGTTTTTAAGTGGGCTTGGGCTTGGGCCCTTCAGGGCCCGGCCCAGCCCGGCCCATGCTCATCCCTAACTAGGGGAATATGTTGCGCGTGAGTTCCCAGGATCAGAGGGATATCAATGCAATTCACCCTCCTACACACGTGCACAACATGTGTACGCGAGGCTCAAAGGGAGATTTGACGCGGAGACTGTGTTAGACTTGTGAGCCCTGGGCGAACCATTCTTACAATAAATGTTATTGTAATATTTAAGTTTATCAATAAAAGTTATTGATGTTTCACTCCCTTTCTGAAATTATATGAATGAATGCACTATAAGGTCCCTCTGTACAATTAGGGTTATGTACCATGGCCAGCTTGATGATCATATAGCTGTTGTTTCATTAAATGAATCATAGAGGCTGGTGTTTGGATGAATATCGGAGTTAGATGGAGGACTCATCAAACACCGTCAAATGATTGTCAAGTGGAGATCTCCAGCCTGAGTAGGAGATGGCAATCTTTTCTCACATAGGCTGATATCTGACCGACCTCTTGATGCAGTTCCTCTGCATGGGAATAGTGTCGGAGGTGTCAGATTAGTTAGGTCAATGGGTTGACCTAACGAGATCGAGATAACTTAAGTCCTATGTTGAATGCTGTCACAGCATAGGCACGCATCCTCTGACCGGAGACAGATATATTGCTATATATCTGAGTATGTACATTTGGCAGACCAATAGGTTGATGACCTAACCAAGGTCTATACACTGGCGAGCTGGTGTGCATATGATCTCTCAAAGGGATCATACAGGTTCACTTGTGAACCGGAAGACATGAGCTCACTCATGAGGTATTGGGACCGATCAAATTCCATGCATGGTCGTCGTGCTTTGGAAGCATGACATGAATTTGAAGGTATGATATATGCTTTGGGAAAGCATATGATCGATACCAAATCCCAATGACCAAGATTGAGAAACTTAATGATTAAACCCTGAAGAAGACAGTCTAAAATGATCTTGATCTTCGGGTTGATCATGGGTCTTCCAGTATGCAGGATGTACAGGTATTGGGAATACCTGAAGGGTGATGTGATCATAAACGATTGTATATCCATGACGCTTCCATTCCGAGGGAGTGATGAAACAGGTCTGGATTTTAGTGACTCCTTTCACTAGAGAAGCAATCCGATCTTAGTCCAAGTGTTGGACATTGATCTGAATGGGATTCAGATTCAATGAGAAGATTGGATTTGCGGTCTTGATTTAATCAAGCATCTGTGGGAGGTTCGTTCGATCTGGATTTGAGATAATATCTCAACATCCAAGTCACTATACATGGAATAATACAATCGCCCTGTCCTTATCTCCAAGTATCTGCGGAGAAAGCACATTATTCTTGAAAGGGTTCAAGAATAATTCTTTTGATGAAATATCCAAGCAAGGACTTGATGATTAAATGTGATTTAATTATCAAGCTTAAATACGAATATGATTCATATTGTGAAAATGATTATCTAAGATAATTAAATGAGATTTAATTATCAAGGATTAAGAGAATGTGGATAACACTATCCATGATATATGTGTGTTATAAATATGATTTATAATATGCATATATATAAGAGAGAGAATTTATGTAAATAGCATTTGTTAATTAATAATGTGGATTGGATTCACATTTGTTAATTAATTGGAAATGCAATTTACTAACTAGTTTGGGTTGTGAATATGATTCACTCAATATTCAATGGCAAGATTGAAATATTCACAAATTAATTTGGAATTAATTTGGTGAATATTTATTGTAATTAATTAAGGAATAATGTGATAAATAAAATAGAGAAAACCACCTCCATGGGTGGCGTCACCCATGAATTGTTCATGGGTGACGCCCCCCCTTTTTAGGAGGGTGGTTAGCTCCATTTCATTTATCATATTATCTCTTAGTTAATTAATATTTAAATTGATGTTGTTGGTTTTAACCAACAACAATCCTAGCCATTGATTTATCATGGACCAAGCATAGCCCTTGGATCCATGTGTCCCATGGATTGAGATCCATTGGATCCTAAACTAGTATAAAAGGAGGGCTAGGGTAGCCTTTCCAAGTTACAACATTCTTGAGTTGAAGAACTCTCTCTCTCTCTCTCTCATTCTCGTGTGGGCTCTCCTTAATATTCAAGAGTGGCCGTCCACTTTGTGTATTAAGAAGGAGAGCATTTCGGCTTCGCTTGGATCTTCGTCAAAGGATTGCGGGAAGGACGCGACTCATCATCGTGCCCGCAAGCGCATTCTCCGTGGGTCGGACTTAAGATAGGAGGATCTCTACTTTGGGATCTCGCGATCACAACCACGCTTCAAGAGGTATTTCTTGTACTTTGTGGTTTGATGAAACGATCCGAGGAGTGTTCTCGTGATCATGTGGTTTCATCTTTAAGTTAAAAAATTTTAATTTCCGCTGCATCTAGCATCTGGTACGACTAGTTGCTCCGATTGCATACGATGCGATCGACACGCTTCCGTGATGCGCTTAAGGATTCACAATATCCTTCAAGTGGTATCAGAGCCAGGTTGAATAAGGTTTTGGATATGATCCATACACCTTAGACGATTTGGTTCATGAAAGGGTTGCGAAATTTTTTACTGCATTTCAAATTTTCGCACCTCTGTCTAATTGAATTTTTCTGTACTGTTTAAAATGTTTAAACACGAAATTTTCAATTGGATTTTGTTCCCCATTAAACAAGGAAACCATAGGACTTGAGTTTACTAAATGTGAACTTTATTTGCTCAAGATATGGCTTTTTAAATATGACTATATTCACTGTTGCGGGAACTGCGGATTTGAACGTAATTAATGAGATGATTACGGTTTTAATCCGCCTTGAAATGCGTGAATTATCACTTGGGTTCTTTAATAAATCAAATAGGCAATCTTTGGAAACTGAGTTTGTATTTTTTGGATTTAAATTGATTAAGATAAGTTAATTTTAGTGATTGGGGGTCACTGCTGGAAATTAACAATTTTGATCTTGAACCTTGTGATATGTCATTCAATTATCATGATGAAAATTAATTGTTAATTTTCTGGAATAATTAGTGATAAATATTTGTGAAATATTTAAAGAAATAATTATTTCATTGAATGACACTTGCCTAAACCACAATGATGAGATGTTAGATCTTGATCATTGTTTCATCAACAAACATTGCTTTCATGAAAACAATAGTTTATCCTACAATAGTTGTAGGACAACTTTTACATGAAAAACCCCTTTGCTTGAATAGGATTGGGGATTTGTCTAGCAAATCTCCTTATAATCAAAAATGTTTTGATTTATATTATATGGTATAATTTCGGTTGAAAAACCGATGAACATCTCAAAGTACATGATGGTCTATCTGGTATTATCCTTTCCCGAGGCGGATATGGTGCCTAGTCGGAGAGCATTGAGGTCGCGGGTTGCAACGTATGTGGTCCGTCCCACTCTCGTCGGTACTGGCCATGACAGCGGGTAGGGACTGTATGATACCGGAGACAGACAATATGTATTTTTCTAATTATTAAAATTCGAATAATACGTATTTTGAGAATATACCTACTATTCAAGTAAAAGACATGTTTGTTGATGATTGGATTAATGATTAATTTAATATGATTAAATTAATCATATCCAATAAACACTCTATTTTGAATAGATGTGTATTTCCCTTGGAAGAATTAATTATGTGAATGTGATTCACGATAATTAATTATAAAATTTGAATATGAGGTGGAGGATCACATAAGTGACATCCATGGTCTCCCGTCAAGGCAAAGGATTTCGTCGCCAGTTGTTGTGTATGGGAGACGCCTGTCCGAAGTGACAGATCCTGTGCATGATTTAATTGGATCGGGTTCTTTGCTTCTCGAAAGAGTAAGGCCGTATACGTAGTGACCCCAATATCGGGTCCTCATATTATTGGGGTGATATTGGATTGCGTATAGCGAGTATTAAGCATGTTGACGGTTGGTTCAATTAACAACGGGTCAACATCATCTTAGGGGTGGTGGGCCCGGGTGTTAAAGACCGAATCGGGAAATGCAAGTTGGACTTGCAAGGCGGAATGTGTTCCCGTTTCTCTTATTCGAGTCACAGGTTCTCATATTATTGGGATGTGATAAGGATAGAGAGGAGATCCCAGATCTTGCTTGAGATATATCGGTAAGTATATCTCTTATTTTGAAAGAAAAATAAGGGAATAATCTTTCAAAGTTGACCTAGCAAGACAAATTTGATTTAAAATGCCTTAATCAAATTATTCTTAAAATGAATATATAATTATTCTAATATAGTGCATTCTTAATTTCAGAAAATGAAGTCCATGAACCCACTTAGCAGGCTTCTAGAGGTCAACCAGTTGACCGGACCAAATTATTCGGATTGGATCCGAAATTTGGATCTTGTTCTCTCTGCAGAGCGCATCTCCTACGTGCTTAGCAAGGACAAGATAGCAAACCCTATGACTGATGAAGATAAATCATATAATGATAAATATGATGAAGACCATAATCTGGCAAGGTGTTACATCCTTGGATCATTGTCCAATGTGCTTCAGAAGCAACATGTGGAAATGAACAATTGCCAAGAGATTATGCTGAATCTGAAAGAAATGTTCGGTGACATAAACCGCACACAGCATTATAATGTGATGAAAGAGATTATTCGCTGCAAGATGCAGGAAGGGACCTCTGTCAGAGAACATGTACTCAAAATGTTTGGGTACCTCTCTGAGATGGAAACCCTGGGAGCCTACTTGGATTCTGAAATGCAAGCTGATTTCATTCTCCTGTCGCTCCCTAAGTCTTTCAACAACTTTGTTGTGTCTTACCACATGAACAAAGGTGACTTCACAAACGCTGGGCTGTTAGCTGCATTGAAGTCTGCAGAAGACGTCATGAAAAGGGACGGCCCCTCTGCTAGTGCAATGGTTGCACAGGTGAGAGGAAAGCGCGGGCGGAAGCAAGGTTCTCAGAAGGGCCCAGCCTCGAAGAGAAAGAAGAAGAATCAAGGAGTTGGTTCATCTTCTAGTGCTTCCACACTGATGACATCGAAAAAGACCGATGTCTGTCACCACTGCAAGAAGCCGGGGCACTGGCAGCGTAACTGCCCAGACTACCTGAAGTCCACTGACAAAGGTAAAGCCCCAACAGGTATGAAATCTACTTTCATCATTGAAACTAGCTTTCTCGTTGGACGAGAAGGAAGTTGGGTTATAGATTATGGTGCTTCTGTTCACGTATGCAATTCATTGCATTTGTTTCAGGAAACTAGGAATCTGGAGCATGGGGAGATAGTTATCCAGATGGGATCTGATGCAAGTGTTGCAGTAGTCGCCATCGGGACATGCAGACTGTCGTTATCTAGTGGTCGAGTCCTAGTACTTAAAGAGTGTCTTTATGTACCTGAGGTCAGGAGGAACTTGATATCTGTGTCTAAGCTTGTTAGATATGGGTAATCCTTCCTGTTCTGTAATAAATTAGTCATTAATCAATATGATAAATTTGTTGCAGAAGGTGTTCTGACTTCTGGTGGACTCTATGAATTGTGCATTAATGAATGTGTCATAAATGTCACTACCACTAATAATAAAAATCCCAAGAGATCCAGGGAGAATGGAAATCATTCGAATATGATTTGGCATCAAAGGCTCGGTCATTTATCTGTTGATAGGATCAATAGATTGATAAAGGATGGACCTTTAGATTTTCTACACGTTCAAACTTTACCTACCTGTGAACATTGTATTCGAGGTAAAATGACCAGGATGCCTTTCCGTAACAAGGTTACGAGATGCGAGGGTATTCTCGACCTAATACATACTGATGTATGTGGTCCCTTCAATACCGCGACTAGAAATGGATATCGATATTATTTGACGTTTATCGATGACCATTCGCGATATGGGTTTATCTTCCTGCTACGTCATAAATCTGAAACCTTTGAAAAGTTCAAAGAGTTTAAGGCTTTGGTTGAGAACCAAGCAGACAGGAAGATTAAACGGATTCGATCTGACCGAGGTGGTGAGTACCTCTCAGATGAATTCAAGGAATACCTTAAAGAGAGTGGAATTGTCTCCAATCTCACTCCTCCTGGAACTCCCCAACTTAATGATGTTGCTGAAAGACGCAACAGGACCATCATGGACATGGTCCGTTCAATGATGAGTAAAGCACATTTACCTCTTAGTTTCTGGGGATATGCAGTAGAGACTGCAATATATATCCTAAACAAGATTCCTAGCAAGTCTATACCAAAGACTCCTCATGAGCTCTGGTATGGAACCAAACCTAGTGTCAATCACTTGAGGGTTTGGGGATGCTTGGTTCATGCGAAGAACGTGGACGCAAGTAAGCTAGAATCTCGCACTCGTGAGTGCTACTTCATTGGGTATGTTAAAGATGGTATTGGATACCAGCTTTATGACCCTGAGACCCAAAAGGTTTTTGTCTCTAGGGATGTGAAATTTCTGGAGGATGATTTCCTTAAAGGTCAAGACAAGAATGAAGTAGAGGAGCTCATTGAATCCCCTGAGGATTCTGAGATTCCTGAACCAGAAACTGAAGAGATAAATGAAGATGAAACACCCATACCTCTTCGAAGGAGTTCGAGGGTGGTTGCACCACCTGAAAGGTATGGATTCCATGTGTCAGGTGAGACTGACAATGATCCTTCTTCATATGATGAAGCACTTGCGGATCATGACATGGATAGATGGATGCTAGCAATGAAGTCAGAGATTGACTCCATGCATAAGAATGGTGTATGGACCCTAGAGGATCCACCTAAAGGGGTAAAACCCATTGGGTGTAAATGGATCTTCAAGAGAAAGAGGGGACCTGATGGGAAAGTAGAGACTTTCAAGGCACGGCTCGTAGCCAAGGGCTACACACAGAGAGAAGGCATCGACTACGATGAGACATTCTCTCATGTGGCCATGCTTAAGTCCATCAGGACACTGCTGGCTATAGCTGCATCTCTTGACTTCGACATCTGGCAGATGGACGTCAAGACGGCTTTCCTCAATGGATACCTCGAGGAGGATATCTATATGGAGCAGCCCCAGTGCTTCATAGCTGAGGACGGTAAAGTATGCAAGCTGAAGAAATCCATCTATGGGCTCAAACAAGCTTCTCGTAGTTGGAACATCAGATTTGACGAAACCATAAAGAGTTATGATTTTGTGCAAAACCCTGATGAACCTTGTGTGTACAAGAAGCTTAGTGGGAGCGCCATTGTGTTCATCGTGCTTTACGTAGATGATATCCTTATCATTGGGAATGATACAGGAATGATGACCAGTGTGAAGATTTGGCTATCCCATACCTTCGAGATGAAAGATCTTGGAGAAGCCTCTTACATCTTAGGCCTGAAGTTGTTCAGAAACCGAGAAAAGAGAATATTGGGATTATCACAACATGGATACATCAAGAAGATTCTTGAACGATTCCGTATGGATAGTTCGAAGAAAGGATTCCTCCCCTTAGGACATGGTATCCATCTGTCCAAAGGGATGGCTCCTCAAAGTGTTGAGGAAAAGAAGGCCATGGCTGGATGCCCTTATGCATCAGCCGTAGGAAGCTTGATGTATGCCATGATGTGTACTAGGCCAGACATCTGCCATGCAGTGGGAGTGGTAAGTCGTTACCAATCCTGCTATGGAGAAAAACACTGGAATGCAGTAAAGAACATATTCAAATATCTAAGACGGACGCAAGATTACATCTTGGTCTATGGGGATGGTGATCTCCAAGTCTTGGGATATACAGATTCAGACTTCCAGTCAGATATTGATGATCGAAAGTCGACATCAGGGTTTGTATTCCTGTTGAACGGCGGTGCTGTGAGCTGGAGAAGCAAGAAGTAGGACACTACGACGGATTCAACAACAGAAGCCGAATACATTGCCGCATCAGATGCTGCAAAGGAGGCGGTGTGGTTGCGCAAGTTCATCTTGGAACTTGGCGTAGTTTCCTCTGATACTCCCGTCCCGTTACTCTGCGATAATACTGGAGCCATTGCCCAAGCAAAGGAACCCAGGTGCCATCAGAAGAGCAAGCACGTGGAAAGGAAATACCACATCATTCGGGAGATTCAAAAGCGTGGTGATATCATCATCACCAAGGTGGCCTCTGCCGACAACATTGCTGATCCTCTTACCAAACCTCTGACACAGAAGGTTTTTGACCAGCATGTAATGAGTATGGGTTTACGGATTGTACCTGAATGGTTCCGAGGGCTAGTGGGAGATTGTTAGACTTGTGAGCCCTGGGCGAACCATTCTTACAATAAATATTATTGTAATATTTAAGTTTATCAATAAAAGTTATTGATGTTTCACTCCCTTTCTGAAATTATATGAATGAATGCACTATAAGGTCCCTCTGTACAATTAGGGTTATGTACCATGGCCAGCTTGATGATCATATAGCTGTTGTTTCATTAAATGAATCATAGAGGCTGGTGTTTGGATGAATATCTAAGGAGTTAGATGGAGGACTCATCAAACACCGTCAAATGATTGTCAAGTGGAGATCTCCAGCCTGAGTAGGAGATGGCAATCTTTTCTCACATAGGCTGATATCTGACCGACCTCTTGATGCAGGTCCTCTGCATGGGAATAGTGATTCGGAGGTGTCAGATTAGTTAGGTCAATGGGTTGACCTAACGAGATCGAGATAACTTAAGTCCTATGTTGAATGCTGTCACAGCATAGGCACGCATCCTCTGACCGGAGACAGATATATTGCTATATATCTGAGTATGTACATTTGGCAGACCAATAGGTTGATGACCTAACCAAGGTCTATACACCGGTGAGCTGGTGTGCATATAAAGGTATATGAGCAATATGATCTCTCAAAGGGATCATACAGGTTCACTTGTGAACCGGAAGACATGAGCTCACTCATGAGGTATTGGGACCGATCAAATTCCATGCATGGTCGTCGTGCTTTGGAAGCATGACATGAATTTGAAGGTATGATATATGCTTTGGGAAAGCATATGATCGATACCAAATCCCAATGACCAAGATTGAGAAACTTAATGATTAAACCCTGAAGAAGACAGTCTAAAATGATCTTGATCTTCGGGTTGATCATGGGTCTTCCAGTATGCAGGATGTACAGGTATTGGGAATACCTGAAGGGTGATGTGATCATAAACGATTGTATATCCATGACGCTTCCATTCCGAGGGAGTGATGAAACAGGTCTGGATTTTAGTGACTCCTTTCAGTAGAGAAGCAATCCGATCTTAGTCCAAGTGTTAGACATTGGTCTGAATGGGATTCAGATTCAATGAGAAGATTGGATTTGCGGTCTTGATTTAATCAAGCATCTGTGGGAGGTTCGTTCGATCTGGATTTGAGATAATATCTCAACATCCAAGTCACTATACATGGAATAATACAATCGCCCTGTCCTTATCTCCAAGTATCTGCGGAGAAAGCACATTATTCTTGAAAGGGTTCAAGAATAATTCTTTTGATGAAATATCCAAGCAAGGACTTGATGATTAAATGTGATTTAATTATCAAGCTTAAATATGAATATGATTCATATTGTGAAAATGATTATCTAAGATAATTAAATGAGATTTAATTATCAAGGATTAAGAGAATGTGGATAACTCTATCCATGATATATGTGTGTTATAAATATGATTTATAATATGCATATATATAAGAGAGAGAATTTATGTAAATAGCATTTGTTAATTAATAATGTGGATTGGATTCACATTTGTTAATTAATTGGAAATGCAATTTACTAACTAGTTTGGGTTGTGAATATGATTCACTCAATATTCAATGGCAAGATTGAAATATTCACAAATTAATTTGGAATTAATTTGGTGAATATTTATTGTAATTAATTAAGGAATAATGTGATAAATAAAATAGAGAAAACCACCTCCATGGGTGGCGTCACCCATGAATTGTTCATGGGTGACGCCCCCCCCCCCTTTTTAGGAGGGTGGTTAGCTCCATTTCATTTATCATATTATCTCTTAGTTAATTAATATTTAAATTGATGTTGTTGGTTTTAACCAACAACAATCCTAGCCATTGATTTATCATGGACCAAGCATAGCCCTTGGATCCATGTGTCCCATGGATTGAGATCCATTGGATCCTAAACTAGTATAAAAGGAGGGCTAGGGTAGCCTTTCCAAGTTACAACATTCTTGAGTTGAAGAACTCTCTCTCTCTCTCTCTCTCATTCTCGTGTGGGCTCTCCTTAATATTCAAGAGTGGCCGTCCACTTTGTGTATTAAGAAGGAGAGCATTTCGGCTTCGCTTGGATCTTCGTCAAAGGATTGCGGGAAGGACGCGACTCATCATCGTGCCCGCAAGCGCATTCTCCGTGGGTCGGACTTAAGATAGGAGGATCTCTACTTTGGGATCTCGCGATCACAACCACGCTTCAAGAGGTATTCCTTGTACTTTGTGGTTTGATGAAACGATCCGAGAAGTGTTCTCGTGATCATGTGGTTTCATCTTTAAGTTAAAAAATTTTAATTTCCGTTGCATCTAGCATCTAGTACGACTAGTTGCTCCGATTGCATACGATGCGATCGACACGCTTCCGTGATGCGCTTAAGGATTCACAATATCCTTCAGACTGAGGCATGACTATTTGGCATGCGAGCCCACGGCAAGCCATTATGCAATAAATGTTATTGTGAATATCATTCCCCGATCTGAAATGAAGAATAACTAATTTACATAATAGGTCCCTTAGTACAGTTAGGGTTATGTACCATGGCCATCTTAGTAATCATACAATTGTTGATTCAATTATTAAATCATAAAAGTTGGTTCTTGGATGAATATATAAAGAGTTAGATTGAGGACTCATCAAGCATCGTCAAATGATTATTAAGAGATGATCTCCATCCTGAGAAGGAGATGGAAATCCTTTCTCTAAAGGACGATAACTAACCGACCTCTTGTTGCAGGTCCTCTGTATAGGAATAGAGATTCGAAGGTGTTAGATAAGTTAGGTCAAAGACTTGACTTAACAAGATTGAAATAACCGAAGTCCTATGTTGTATGTTGTCATGATATAGACATGCATCCTCTGATCGGAAACAGATGTGTTAATATATGTCTGAGTATGTACATTTGGCAGACCAACAGGTTGATGACCTAATCGAGGTCTTTACACCAACGCGCTGGTGTGCATGCAAGGGCATATGAGTAATACGACCTCTCAAAGGGATCATACAGGTTTATGTATCGAACCGTAAGACATGATCTCACTCATGAAATATTGGGAAGAATCAAATTCGATGCACGGTCATCTCGCTTTGGAATCTTGACCGAATTTGTAAGTTTGATATATACTTTTGGAAAGTATATGATCAACACCTAGGTATGATATTTGCTTTTGGATAGTATATGATTGATACCGACTCCCAATGATCAAATGAGAAACTTACTTATAAACCCCTGAAGTAGATAGTGTAAAATAGATCTTATACTTCAGGTTTAATTTGGGTCTTCCAATATGCAAGATGTACAGGTATTGGGAATATTTGAGGGTGGTGTGATCATAAACGATTGTATAATCATGACACTTCCATTCCTAGGGAGTGATGAAACGGGTATGGATTTTAGTGACTCCTCTCAGTAGAGAAGTGATCTGATCTTGGTCCAAATGTTGGACATCGATCTGAATGCGATTCAGATGCAATGAGAAGATTAGATTTGCGGTTTTGATTTAATCAAGCATCAATGGGAGGCCCGAGATCTAGGTTTGAGATGTGATCTCAATATCCAAGTCACTATACGTGGAACAATACAATCACCTTGTCCTTATATCCAAGTATCCGCGGAGAAAGCGCATTATCCTTGAAAGAGGCATGATAATTTCATTGTTGATATATGTATTCGAGCATTGAGAAAATTGATAATTAAATGTGATTTAATTATCATGAATTTGATTCATATTATAAGGAGAGTTATCTTAGATAATTAAATGTGATTTAATTATCAAAGATGTGAATAATGTGAACATGATTCATATTATTTGGACACATGAGAATAGAGATGCAAATTAATTAAATGTGATTTAATTATCATGGATAAGAATAATGTGGATTGCACTATCCATATTAATCATATATATTATAAATGTGATTTATAATATATAAGAGAGAGTGATTTGTAATTTACATTTGTTAATTAAATGTCGATGTGAATTGGATTCACATTGGACAATTAATTGAAAATGTAATTCATATTTTATTTTGGATTGTGAATGTGATTCACAATTTTCTAATGGGAAGATTGCAATATTCACAAAATAATTATTAATTATTTTTGTACAATAATTTACAACAAGTGTTGTTGGAAATCTTGGAGATTTCCATAGAATAATGTAATCTCATGAGATTACATGAGATTGTTACCAACTCCCATATTATGGAAGGAGGCAATCTTCATTCTATAATCTCCATGTTTGATTGATTTAATTTTAGGTTTGAATTATATTGATTTATCAATATATATTTAATCTAATTAAATTAATTGTTGTTGTGTTTTTACATCAAAATCTTGGCCATTAAAAGGAACACAGATCAATGGGAGCCATTGGATTTGTGCTGTCCATGGATTGAGATCCATGGATTCGAAAGTAATATAAATAGAAGGGCACCCCTTGCTCTTCAAGTTACAACTTTAGAAACTTCATATGCTCTCTCTCTCTCATTCTCTACATGCCCTCTCTCTCTCTCATTGTGTCTGTCCACCATGGAGCCTTATAGTGAGTCACCATCGCAATAGCATCGTCGTTATGCTGCCGGATTATTTGCTCGTAGATATCTATCTCCTTCGGTGTGCTTCACTTGTGAAGAAGACATCAGATCTTGTATGACGATATCAGGAGACTCGCCGCTTAGATCATCAACAAGGATTGCGAGGAGCACACGTTTCATCAACGCGTTCGCAAGTGTCTCCTCCGACGGATCGGACTTGAGATAGGAGGTCTCTTCGTTTAGAGACTAGATCGCAACCACGCTTTAAGAGGTAATCCTACTACCTGTTTTTGGTTTAGTTGAAACGATCCGAGAAGCATTCTTGGATCATGTGGTTTAATCACATGAGAATTTTTAATTTCCGCTGCCTCGAGCAACTAGTGCGACTAGTCGCTCCCGATCGAATACGATGCAATCATACACTTCCGTGATGAGCTTAAGGATCTAACCATATCCTTCAATCGGTATCAGAGCCTTAAATTGAAGGTTTTGGATGCAAATCCATAAATCAAGGACGACTTGGGTTTGTTAGGGTTTACGAATGTTTTATCGCATTTCATTTTCTCATCTCTGTTTTGTTAGGTCCTTTTTAAATTGTTTAAACACTAAATTGACCTGAATTATGTTCCTCATTAAATAAGGAAACCATAGGATCTGAGTTTGTGTGATTTCGAATCCGTTTGCTCAAGTTATGATCATTTTAGTGAACATGTATCCACTGTTTCGGGGATTACGAATCTTAACGTAATTATGGAGTGAATTGCAGTTTTGAAATGCCTAAAAATGCATGAAAATTACTTAAGTTCTGTTATAAATTAAATTAGAAAACTTTGAAAATTTATTTTGCTTGATTTGGATTTAAATTGATTGAGATATGCTAATTTGAGTAAGTGAGGGTCACTGCTGGAAATTACTTTCCTAATCAAGAACCTTGTGATTGTCATTTAATAAATTAGTGAAATTAAATGATTTAATTTTTTGGAATAATTATGGATAAATATTTTTGAAATATTTGATGATAATTATTTCCTTAAATGACATTGCCTTAACCAAGAATTGATTAGATGCAATCTAGATCCAAATTAATTACATGATCTACATGATCTACTTTCCAACAAACATAGTTGCTTGAATAGGATTGGGAATTTATTTAGCAAATTTCCTTATAATGCTAATCAAAAATGTTTTGATTATTATTATATGGTATAACTTCGGTTGAAAAATCAATTATCATCTCAAGTACACAATGATCAATTTGGCATTATCCTTTCATGAGGTGGATATGGTGTCTAGTCGTGGAGCGTTGGGGTAGCAGGTTGCATCGTGTGCGGTTGTCCCACTCCCATCGTTACTGGCCATGACAATGGGTAGGGACTCGATAATTCTAGAGAGATCACGGTGTATTTTTCTAATTATTATATTCAAAATAATACGTATTTGAGATAATACCATATTTTAAGTAACAATAAAAAGGATGTTTGTTGGATATTAATTGCATCATTAATTTAATATGATTAGATTAATTGGAATACAATTAAAATTGAACACTATATTTTAATAGAGTTGTTATTTCCATTGGAAGAATTAATTGTAGTGAACATGATTCATAATGATTGATTAAGATTTGAACGTGATATGGAGGATCACATCCATGGTCTCCCGTCAAGGCGAAGGGTTCTATCACCAGGGATTGTATGTAGGAGACGCTTGTCCAAAGTGACAGCTCCTGTATGCAAGCGCATCTGGATCGGGCTCTTTACTTCTCGAAAGAATAAGTCCCTATGCATAGTGACCCCAATATTGAATCCTCATATTATTGGGGCGATATTGGATTGCGCATAGCGAGTACTAATCCTGTTGGCGGTTGGTTCAATTAACGAAGGGTCAACATCACCTTAGGGGTGGTGGGCCCAGGTGTTAAAGACCGAATTAGGAAATGCAAGTTTGACTTGCAAGGCGGAATGTGTTCTCGCTTCTTTTTATTAGAGTTACCAGTTCTCATATTATTGGAATGCGATAAAGATAAGAAGGAGATCCCAGATCTTGCTTGAGATATAATGGTAAGTATATCTCTTACATTGAACATGATTAAGGGAATGAACTTTCAATGTTGAAAAGACAAGACAACTTTGATCTAAAAACTCCTAAATCAAAGTAAAATATGTATATATAATATATATACACTTATGGAAATTTCTTATTTCAGATAATCCTTCATTAATCCCACTCAATACTATACTCAATAATAATCAGTCATGGATTGGATCCATGATCAAGACATTGTACTTTCAGTTGGACACATAATGTATGTGGTTACAATGTGCAAGTTTCCTCATAAGAATGAGGAATACCAATTAAAGAGATAATAGGACTACAACCCTAGGGTTTGTATGTCTATATAGTCATGATCTCTCATTGAATGTACTTTAGAAGTAACATGTAGATGATGATCGTAATTGTCAAATAATCCTTATAAAACTCTAAGAAGATGTTTTGGCATACATATGTGCTCTCAACATTTGATCATGAATGACATGGTTCACTGCATTGTGCAGAATGGTGGATCTATAAGAGATGATGTACTCGAAATGTTTGAGTACCTACCTGAACCAAAGTCTTTTAGAGTCTAGATGGATGTAGATACAATGAGTGTCATCAGTCTAATATCTATACTCTAGTAATTCATGAAGCTTCATAATGTTCATATTGTATGAATTGAATGAAGCATGCATAAATGTTGAAATACTCTTACATTAGATTCTTTTTTGAGTTTAATATAAGAGATCCTTTGTCTTAAGCAATGGTTGTTTATAGATGAAGAGAACACAATGGAAGCATGGGACAGACCCAAGATGAAAAGGATAGTCAAAGAATTGACCGTACTTTTATGACTTCCATATGACATCCAAAGAGTTGGATGAATGCCAATACTATAACACGCTGATGTGTTGATGGTGTTACCATCAAGACTATTTAAAATCCTTAGAGAAGGACTTGGATAGTGCATCATAATAATATATATCTACATTTGATCATTAAAATAAATTTGCTTATTTGATAAGATCAAAGTCTAATAATCGTTTCTCAATCTTCTAATAACACTTGCAACTGGTTGCATATGTTTTAGAAGACTGGAAAGTTTGATCTTAAGGTTTGATAGTCATCCACATGGATATTAATACAATTGTTGCAACAATCTCTATTGGATTGATATACTGCACAATTTCAGTGGGAGAGCCCTTAGTCTTTGAGATTGTCTCTATGACCCATATATCAGAATACACTCATTGTTTATTTCTAAATGTTAGACATAAGCATGAATTCTGGAATGGACCTATCATAAAAAGTTATAATAGATATATTTCAGACGGTAATATGTCATCTGGAGGACTCTGCTAAATTAGAATATTAATGAATGGTTCATTAACTTTTCTAATACTGAAAATTTAAAACCTTAAAAAGATCAATAGGAGGATGAAGATCATTTGGCAATGATCTGGCATCAAGACTTGTACATTTGTCTGTTGATTTGATCAATATACTAGTAATATATGAAGCTTTGGAGTGTCTGAAATTTCAAATCTTACATACTTATGGATATTGTATTCAAAGTAGAAAAAGTTCAACGACCCTTCTCTAGGAATGGTGCAAAATGATAAGGTATTCAAAATCTCATACATATTGATGTATGTAGATTATCTGTGTCATAATAAACATTGATGATATGTGATATCATTCAATGATTATTTGTGATAAGATATTTCTTCCATTCACCTTATAAAGCTTTGAAATATTCAAAGATTTCACGATTTTGATTTAGAACCAAAGTTTGAATGAAGATAAGATGAATTTGATCTAACCTAGGTATCATGTACCTGCTAGATGAATTCAGGGAATACCTTATGGAGAAAGGAATTTCATTCCTATCTCACTCCTCCTGATACACCTAAACTCAATGGAGTTGTAGGAAGATAAATTTATCATGTGTGACATGATTTGATCAATGATGAGTATTAGCATAATTACCTCTTAGTTTCCAAGGTATACATATGTAATATAGACTACAATATATCCTTAATAAGGTTCCATGCAAGTAAGCTGGAATCTCACATTAGAGAGTGATACTTCATTAGGAAAATAAAGGATGGTATTGGATACCTATTTTATGGCCTTGATATTCTTAAAAGATCTCATCTCTGAGAATGTGATTGTTAGAGGATGAGACTCTCTTGAGAATCAAGATGAAAACGAAGTGAAGGATCTCATTTAATCTTGAGAAAATAACGAGGCTCCTAAATTCGAAAACTAAAAGAACAATTAAAGATGAAACATTGATACATCTTTAAATGAGTTTGAGGATGGATTCCATGTGTTAGAGAAATCTGAAAATGATCGAACTTCATATAATGAAGCTTCTAAGGATCATGACATCGAAAGATGGATGTTAGCGATAAAGTCTAAAGTAGACTTCATATACAAGTGTTGTATAGGATCCACCTACATGGTTAAGACCCAGAAAGTTGTAAATGGATCTTCAAGAGAAAGAGGAAACTTGATGAGAAGGCAGAGACCTTCAAAGAACCGTCCGTAGTCATGAGCTACACACCGAAAGAGAAGACATTGCCTGCGATTAGACGTGCTCTTCAGTAACCATGCTTAAACCCATCAGATTATTGCTAACTCTATCTACACAACTTGACATTGACATCTTCAAGATGGAAGTCGAGATGACATTCCTCTATGAATACCTCTTTGAGGATATTCAAATAAAGTAGCCCCAGGGTTTTATAATTGAGTAAATCATGGTGTGCAAGCTAAAGGAATTCCATCGATGGACTCAAATAAGCTTCTTGTAGTTGGAACATAAGATTTGATAAATTATAAAGGTTATGATTTCAGATAGAATCTTGATGAACCATGTGAAGCTTAGTGGGAGTGCCATTGTGTTCATTGTGCTAAATGTAGATAATATCCTAATCATTTGAATGATATAAGGAAAATAATAAGTATTTTATAATCTGATTGTTCCATACCTTGGGATATGATCTCAATGATACCTCTTAGATCTTACTTATGAAAATCTTCAGAAGCATATAGAAGAGGGTATTGGGACCATCACATTTGTGGTACACCTTGGATATATTCCATTCTTGGAAATAACCAAGGAAGGCTTCCTTCCCTTAAGATATGATATTGACCTATCAAAAGGTATAACACCTCAAAGATTTGAGGAAGTGAATGCTGGAACTGCTTACCCTTAGGCATCAGTTGCGAGAAATCGAGTATATGCTAGATGTGTACGAATGCCAGATGTCTACCATGCAGTGGTAGTAGTAAACTATTACTAATCCCAATATGGAGATAAAACACTTAGTTGCAGTAATAACAATATCTTCAAAGATGACAAGACTTTAGAGATAGTGATCTCTAAGTCTTATCCACAAAAACGTAAGGCTTTATAGATAGTGATCTAAAAGGTCTTAACTGTAAATACTTTAGGAGATAGAGATCTTTAAGAATAAAGGTATTCTGATAAGGATTATGGAAATACCGGTTATAATAACTATTTAACAATAGTGTCAAAGACACGATAACCGACAAAATTGAGTATTGGTTGCATAAGATGCAACATTCACATTATATGCGAGCACTGTTACTGGGGGATATACAAGTGCCCTACAATGACTTTGCATACTCTTTTGGGAACAGAGCGACTGGTCAGCTTACTTAGCTATTTTTCTAAATAGCCTTTAATTGTCACATGAGTGTGGGTTTAAAGATTATACCATTAATGGCTCTTTGGACTAGTGGGAGATGTTGGACATGAGAGCCCACGATAGGCCATTATGCAATAAATATTCTTGTAAATATCATTCTCTGATCTAAAATGAAGAATAACTAATTTACATAATAGGTCCCTAAGTACAATTAGGGTTATGTACCATGTCCATCTTAGTAATCATACAACTGTTGATTCAATTATTGAATCATAAAGGATGGTGCTTGGATGAATATCTAAAGAGTTAGATTGAGGACTCATCAAGCACCGTCAAATGATTATTAAGAGATGATCTCCAGCCTGAGGAGGAGATGGCAACCCTTTCTCTAAAGATTGATATCTAACCAACCTCTTGATGCATGTCTCTGTATAGGAATAGAGATTCGGATGTGTTAGATAAGTTAGGTCAAAGACTTGACTTAACGAGATTGAGATAACTGAAGTCCTATGTTGTATGCTGTCATGATATAGGCACGCATCCTCTGACCGGAGACAGATGTGTTACTATATGTCTGAGTATGTACATTTGGCAGCTTAATAGGTTGATGACTTAATACACTGGCGCGATGGTGTGCATGCAAGGGCATACGAGTAATACAATCTCTCAAAGGCATCACACACATTCATCTATTGAACCACAAGACATGAGTTCACTCATAAGATATTGGGAAAAATCAAATTTCATGCACGGTCGTCTCGCTTTGGAAGCTTGACTGAATTTGTAGGTTTGATATATACTTTTGGAAAGTATATAATCAATACCTATGTATGATATATGCTTTTGGATAGTATATGATTGATACCGACTCCCAATGATCAAATGAGAAACTTACTGATAAAACCCTGAAGTAGACAATGTAAAATAGATCTTATACTTCAGGTTTATTCTGGGTCTTCCAGTATGCATGATGTACAGGTATTGGGAATACTCGAGGATGATGTGATCATAAACAATTGCATAATCATGATGCTTCCATTCCTAGGGTGTGATGAAATGGGTCTGGATTTTAGTGACTCCTCTCAGTAGAGAAAGTGATCTGATCTTGGTCCAAATGTTGGACATTGATCTGAATGTGATTCAAATGCAATGAGAAGATTAGATTTGTGGTCTTGATTTAATCAAGCATATATGGGAGGTCCAGGATCAGGATTTGAGATGTGATCTCAATATCCAAGTCACTATACGTGGAACAATACAATTGTCCTGTCCTTATCTCCAAGTATCCGTGTAGAAAGCGCATTATCCTTGAAAGAGTTCAGGATAATTTCATTGTTGATATATGTATCCTAGCATTGAGAAAATTGATAATTAAATGTGATTTAATTATCACGAATTTGATTCATATTATAAGGAGAGTTATCTTAGATAATTTAATGTGATTTAATTATCAAAGATGTGAATAATGTGAATATGATTCATATTATTTGGACACATGAGAATAGAGATGCAAGACGATTAAATGTGATTTAATTATCATGGATAAGAATAATATGGATAGCATTATACATATTAATCATATTTATTATAAATGTGATTTATAATATTTAAGAGAGAGCTATTTGTATTAAATGTCGATGTGAATTGGATTCACATTGGACAATTAATTGAAAATATAATTCTATTTTGGGTTGTGAATGTGATTCACAATTTTCCAATGGCAAGATTGAAATATTCACAAAATAATTATGAATTATTTTTGTAGAATCATTTACAACAAGTGTTGTTGGAAATCTTAGAGATTTCCACATAATAATGTAATTTCATGAGATTACACGAGATTGCCACCAACTCCCATATTATGGAAGGAGGCAATCTTCATTCCATAATTTCCATGTTTTGTTGATTTAATTTTAGGATTGAATTATATTGATTTATCAATATATATCTAATCTAATTAAATTAATTATTGTTGTGTTTTTACAACAAAATCTTGGCCATTAAAAGAAACACAAATCAATGGGAGCCATTGGATTTATATTGGCCATGGATTGGGTCCATGGATCCCAAAATATTATAAATAGAAGGGCACCCCTTGATCTTCAAGTTAAAACTTTAGAAACTTCATATGCCCTCTCTCATTCTCTACATGCCCTCTCTCTCTCTCTCTCTCTCTCTCTCTCTCTCTCTTTCTCACTGTGTCCGTCCACCATGGAGCCCTAGAGAGAGTCATCATCGCCGCAGCGTCGCTGTTATGCTGCCGAATTATTTGCTTGTGGATCTCCCTCTCCTTCGGTGTGCTTCGATCGTGAAGAAGACATCCTATATCATATGACGAGATCAGGAGATTCGTCACTTGGATCATCAACAAGGATTGCGAGGAGCACACATTTCATCAACGCGCTTGCAAGCGTCTCTTCCGACGGATCGGACTTGAGACAGGAGGTTTCTTCGTTTAGAGACTCGATGACAACCACGCTTCAAGAGGTAATCCTATTACTTGTTTTTGGTTTAAATGAAATGGTCCGAAAAGCATTCTTGGATCATGTGATTTCATCGCATGAAAATTTTTTAATTCCCGCTGCCTCGAGCAACTAGTGCGACTAGTTGCTCCCGATCGCATACGATGTGATCATCACGCTTCTGTGATGTGCTTAAGGATCTAACCATATCCTTCAGAGATTAGACGAGGTTGAGGCTCACCTCTCAAGACTACACGTGGCTCGTGTGGAAGGCTTGTCTCACCCAAGCCAAGAGGCTTGGACGAGGGATCAACGGGCAGAGGGTGCGGAGGTCCGACGATCATGAGCAACTGGAGTCGATTGCTGCGGATAGAGACAAAGTAAGGTAGTGTCTCGGCTAACGTACAATCGAGACATTGAAGGTTGCTAATGAGCACTACACAACGCCCGAGGTAGTGGTGCGATGCAGTTCAATGGTCGATGGAGGATGAAGGGCAACGGTCGGTCGACACATGACTGGAGCTCGGTGCGGGCTACATGGCGACGCGCTGACTAACTTGGTGGATTCATGCAAGGTCGAGGAATACGCGACATATGCTGTCGGTGGCTTGACGGTCGCACGTGCGAATGCGGGAAGTCACATGAAGGAGAACGGGCTCCGATGGCGATGGTGTGGGTGGAAGGTGAAACTAAGGTGATCGGATGTGGCACAGAAGGGGAAAAGAAGAAGAGAAGAAATGAATAGAGGATAGAGGTGGAGGGAAAAGGCTTGATTCGAGGAATTTGAAAAAGAAAGAAAGGAAGAAGGAGAAGAAGAAAGGGGGAAAGGGGAAGAAGTAGAGGAAGAAGAGGAAGAGGAATCTACTTGGAAGGGTGTTGATCACCTGATGAAGATGGGGCTCGTCGAAGAGCTCTGAGGTGATCGCCTCAAGCTACTAGCAAGAGTAGCGAGTATATTCAACCCACGCACAACAAACTACTACGTGGATGAGATCCACGGATCTCGCTCAGAGAAGGAAGATGCCGCCATCACTGCAAGGTCGCCCTTCTAGCTGTCACCAAGAAGATGGCCGAGTTGGTGGCTATCCTTTCCTAAAGGTAGATAAGTGTCGATAAGGGATGAAGCTGCTCTTTTATGAGAGGTTAGGGTGTCTAGCGAGCGTGGCGGTAAGGTGGAGGAATGGGTTGTGCATGGTGGTTGCGAGGCGGCATGCGTGGAGTTTGCCGTTGGAGGCGGAGGAAGCGAGGATAGCGGTTGGGTTCGTGGCTGGTGGTGGTCATGGACGAATGGGTTGTGCAGAGTAGGAGGGGGAAGTGGATGTCTAGGATGCACCACACAGGTAGAGGGGCTTAGGTCACCGTCGAAGGTGGCGGGTGGAAGAATGGGTGCATGCCGTCACAAGATGCTGGTAGTTGGGGAAGAAAAGTGGGGCCACATGGTGCGCTAGGTTGCAGCCACGTGGTAGTTAAATAAATTAAAATTATAAGTATTATAATTATAATAATAAAATAGAAATAGATAAATAAATACATAAATAATAAATAAAATAAAATAGGGGTTGACACATAACAACTCTATGAGCTGCCACGTATCGCTCCCAGTAAATTCAAAAGTTAACTTAAAAGAAAAATAAAATAGAAATAGCAAACAAAGTCAAATAAAAAGTGCTCTGCGTGAAATTTGTTCGTCTTGACAAGATTTTCAACTTTCGTGAAGGACTAAAATGAAAAGAGATCATCTATATAAAAAGTATTTTTAGTGGCACTCTATATATATAATAACATATTTTGTGTTTTACATTTTTTTATCATTTTCTGTAAAAATCTAAATAAAATCAAATAAAATAGTAAAATATTTACAACATAATATATTGTAATAATTATGAAAATAAAGAAATAAAATAAGGGGGACTTATATACATACTCTATATACATACTCATAGTGATTTATTTTATTTGATTTTTGATTTAATTTTTATTTAGATTTTTACACATTGTTAGAATATAAATCAACAAAAATAAATTTAAAAAAAACAAAAGAGTTACTTTTGTATATGAAATAGTAAGGTCCAAATAGTCAATATGTACAATATACAATGAGGTCCCAAAACCCAAGTTTCACATATAGACTCCAATTCTTTTGAATTTGTTCTTGTTTTTTAGATAATTGAACATACATTAATTCAAAAGTGAATAGGGGTTCACAGGTGACCGTATGAGAGAGATTCACTTTTACAGATTGCAATCTCAAAACTAGGATTTGGGTCTTATTGACAAATATACAAGTTCGTATTTTTTGTTATTTTTCTTTGATTAGTGTTAGTAATATATATACACTAAAAAGTTTATTTTATTTTATTTAGAGTTGGTGAAAAATAATTAAAAATAGGAGAAAATATGGTATTATATAAGTGATATTGTACAAGGTTTTTGGGCTTCTTATTTAATGCAATTATGCATGCTTAAATGTGAATCTTATTTACAAGTGCATGAATGATAATAATGCAATATAGATGAATAAATGCAACTAATTACTTGAGAACAAAGCTCTATTTTTATCTTTTAGGGTGATGAATCGCATATTCATTAGTCTTCCAAACCTCACTCCCAAACTTTTCCTCCACGAGCTATTCATTCTTAAAAGTTCCTTATCCTTTTCCAAGTAAGGTTCTTATTCTTTATCCTCCATTTTTTTGTTTTTTACTCAACACATACTCATCACCTCCATTTTCTGATCACTTCTCCACCTTCGCAACTTATCAGTTATCTACACGAATCCATTTGACCTCCACTTCTCTTCTCCATGATCTGCTATCTTTCGACCCAAACTCAGGTTTGTACAACTTGAGACTCATTAGTGACCCCATCTCGTACACATTGATTAGGCCTCCATCTCGCCTCCTTATTCGTTGTTAGACACCCCTAGAAGCCTTGACTACATGCACTAACACTTGTAGGACTCAAAATGAATTGAATGGTCGGAATTTTTGAAAAGCTCCATTCTCCTCCAACATCCTCGGTGAACCTTCATTACAAGGAGGGCCCGGTCATCTCAACAACTTCATAGAGACGCTACTTTCTTCGCCAAGAAGTTGCGGGAGCATGACCTCATCCGAGCTCTGTTGCTCTGCCGTCGTACACAGAGGATGAGATCGAAGGGAGATGTACCGCTACTGTTAAATTAGATTTCATCGATCTAATCTAACAGTCTATAAAGCTTTACCGAGCCACCATTCAAGCCTGCAACGTAGGTGCACCTGAACCTAACATAAAGAACCAATGATATCCACATGTACCAATGTAGTGCTCCACCCAAACTTGGTCCTCACATGGTTTACCGCATGTGATTGGGCTATTTGCAGTGCCTGACCCAACTTTTGGAGAATTGCAATCAGGTCCAGCACATGCGTTTATGTGTTTCTTATCTTTGTTCTTGTCTTGTTTTGATGCATATCATTTCATAAAAAAAATTCATAAAGGCCCATGCATTCATGTTGTGTGCACACTTGACCTAGGTAGCATATTAGAGTATTCTGACTACATATTTAGACCCTAGTTAAGTATATTAATCTGTTGTTCCTACACTTAAACCTGGACTTATCCCAGATATTTTAGTCGAGCCACTCCTCACGAGATCTTCCGATCAGTTCTGATTAGCATGTAATTGTCCATACTACATCAAAACACAATTAAGATAGCCAATTACGCGTTCATGAGGTGGCGCCATTGCCTGGGATACAACTCGATTAGTTATTTGACTAGACTTAAAATATGTAATTAATGAAATTTATGTTAGGTTAAGCCTGATATGTGTTTTTTTCCACTCTCTTTGTCTAGTGTCATATGATTGTTACTTTGATTAGCTACATATATCTTGAGAAATATCTAATTACATGTTGTCTTAACAAGGCCCGCGAAGTGGATCGAAGTGAAGCGAAGCAGAGGCTCAACCTTGGATCTTGAGATGAAGGGAGTTACTCAACTACCTTAGTAAGAGAGATTAATTAGATAATTAGAACAAAAATTACATTATATTTGTTGTAATTTTTTGTGTAATATGTGTTTTAATAATTTTAGGTAATTACCCATTTAGAGAGGCTCTTGTTTGAGCACTTATGATTGTAACGAGACTGGATTTTTATTCTTTTAATTGTGGCATGTCAAGACTTGTTTCACTCTCACTGAGAGTGGGGCTCGACTTGAATGGCGAGATTAAGAGCAAACACACGATTAGAAATAGGTTCAAAGATATGTGTGTGTGTGTATGCACCTTGTAATTTAGGCAATGCTCGCGATTCACATCATCTTAAGATTCATTAACGAGATGCACATAAGCACATACAACCTAGCTCAAAACTTAAATCTTATTCTTTCATCGCTATTAGTATCATGTTTAGGTGTGGTTTTTGACTTGCATGCATCTAATACAACATTTTAAATTTATTCTTGAATCCCACATGGAGAGTGTTGGGAAACATTGTGAGTATACCTTCTTCTGAGCATGCATCATTGATTCACACTTTCATTCTATTTTCGATTCCTCCCTTGGTTTTACTACTTAAGTCTAAAAAGGAAACGTGACTGAATGTTAGGCATGTATTTGTAGCGCTCACCTTAATATCAGTGGCAACCAAACATAAAATTGAGACTGAATTGAGCAGGACGATATTAATAACTTGGAATAAAACTCACCCCTCTATTAAGGGTGCATAAAGCCCTCATTGGACATAGGTACTTACTCCCAGATAGAGTGGGTGAGGATGTAGCCCCTAAGGTTAGTGCTCAAGTCTATGGACTTTCCCCATAAGTCTCCATTTCTGACTCTCGTGGATTTGGGAGCTGCAAGGGCTTGCCTTCAACCTATGGAAATATATTTTGATTGTGTAAGCCTGGTAGTCTCCTTATAGGTGTGATACTGAAACCTGACAACATAGGAAGATCATCTCTTTGATTGGGAGTTATCAGGAGTACTGTTAGGCATAAGGCGACTCCCTGTGTGTAATGCTTTGAAAGATAATTCGGCCAACTCTTACAACCTTCATGTGTAAAGTTAGTAAACTCAAAGGACTTGCATTATGTTTGAATTGCATGAGTTTTCTCCTCATATTTAGGTACATCGTAGAGCATAGACCTCCTTGCCATTCATATGCATCATGATCCTCTTGATAGTTGGGTTTTTTTGTTTGGACTTTGCGAACCTTACTATGAACCCTCTAAAGAGTATGTCGTTCGAGTTCTCTTCACTTCCTGGACCTCCATGGACTCATGACCCACTTGAGTCCATGCTCACTCACTTCGAGTATGGTCACACACCAACCAACCCCTTCCTCTCTTCCCTACTTATCGAGGAATACCTTCGCCTCAGGGAGGTTGATTTGAGTTCAACACCTCGTCTAATTTAAACATGTTTTTAATGAAGGAAACCAAGAAGATTCATTTGAGATGCCTCCAAGGGACAGAATGAGGATGAGGAGCAGCGTGGGGACCCATTGCAATTGATACTGGATAGATTAGCAACATCTAAGTACCAGAATGCTCTATCAAGAGCTTAGATGGGCCAGGTGAATGTGGGAGTTGATGCACCGATGGATGCAGCTTACAACTCTAGACAATATATAGTGCAGAATTACGTAAGTTTCGTACAAACTGAGATAGAATATGAGTTGAAGTTGTAGTTTAAACTTGCTACCCACTTTAATGGGAGTGCTCATGTAGAACCCTATGCATTCCTAAGGGACTTTGAGCTCGCTTGTTCTAACCTTAGGCACACTAAGGTTAGTCAATATTATACCGGGCTCACAACCCTACCATTTGCTTTGGGTGGATAAGACAGACTACTGGTTGAAGAATCTAGGTGTGGTAGTGACCACCTACAACCAGTTCAAGGACTTGTTTCTAAAGAAGTTCTACCCTTTGAGTAGAACTAAGCAGATGAGGACAATGATTACCAGTTTTCCCAACTTCCTAATGAACCTTTTTGTGACACATGGGATAGATTCAAGGATATACTGCAGAAGTGTCCATGTCATGGTATAGATGATACCATTCTGGTCTAGTCTCTTTACAACAGTCGTAACCTTGAGATTCAAGGTTTAGTGAGTGTTGCATGTGAAGGAAACTACACTTCATGAGGAGCAGATACCATACAAAAGGTATTCGAGAAGATGGCTGTGACAAGCCACTCACATACCACTAGTACGATGTACGTAGAGTCCCCCATTTCACTCTTATTTAGAAGGGGAAAGAAGGTTGTAGTTGATCTCTTTGAGGACCTAATTCCCAGCATGGAAATCATCGTAGACAAGCTGACGGTTATCAAGAGGACCGATAAGACGGTGAATGAGCTTGAAATTCTATCAAAGCTACCAAAGCAGATGGAGGAGTAGGCTGAGAAGATAACCAAGATGAAGATACATTCTACGACAGCCTCTATTGCTCCAGTTTATGGAGTACACCATGTATAGAAGCAACTGATGTTAGGGCCACCCCGACCATGGGTAGAGGACTATTCCTTACAAGCAACAATCACCATCAGTTGAGCCAGCTACAGAGGAACCTCCTCATGTATGGGAGGTGAACGGTGTATGGTACACCCACGACCCTGCTAGACAAGGAAGCATGGGAGACCGTCTATCTTACCATCATCCCTAAACCTTCTATAACACTGATTTCACCCCGACACCTCTTCCTACATAGTCGAGCCCTAGTTCATACCACCCCAAGTAGCATCAAAGGTAGCGGTAGCAGTTGACGATTCCGAAAACGTCATGTTAAGAATTTGTTTTTAATCTTCGTACGTGAATGTAAAAAATAATAAATGAGTCGTTCGTTGTAGGCGGCAATCGGAAACGGTCAAGAAATAACTACAAATTTTTAATCAAATTTAATCAAGTGGTTCTTATGTTTGTTTTACTTGGACAAGTCCCAAGGTCGATCACAAAGAGGCAAAGGAACAACCTAGAGTTGTGCTTATCCAATTTTTAGTTTGGTTTTCAAGGTGTTTTTTTTTGTATTTTCAATGCAAATAAGAGATGCAGATGCGGTTTTGGCCTATTTTAGGGACTAAAATGTAAATTTCAATCAAACGATGTCCGAAAAATACGAAACTTGGCCACAATGTAAATGATGATGAAATGAATGTAATGTAATTTTTTGGTATTTTTGGATGCAATATGAATTTTTTATGGATTTTTAAATGCAAACAGAATGATTTTCAAAATTTAATTATAATAAATATCAAACCTACTTATTTTCGAGGACCAAAATTATCTAAGATCTATCACTAGGTGCTTCATCTCAGAAAAATCCTAACCCTAAAAAATGTGAGATCTAATACCTATTTAAAATTAAATAGTGAAATGTGCAAAATGATTTTTAAAGGGCAAATGATCCATGCAAATGCAAATCTTTTTGGACATAATGTCAAGCAAAATTATCTCTACAATCTATGATTTTTTGAGGATTTTTAGAGCAATGGTAAATCAATGGCAATTTTAAGAACACAAAATGGGCAAAATATGCAAATTTTCACAAAACAATTATTTATTAATTAACCATCAATCACAAAAATAGTCGCAATATGTCCAGATGTAAAGAATTAAGTGAGGAACATCATGCAATTTTTAGATAAATAAAATAATGCAATGTAGATGTCTATAATGGATGACAAAGACAGGGGTATGAATGCAATAGATATAAATAAATGAAATATGCAAAAGGGCCTAGATGTAATTACCCAAAGATCCAGGGGCCTGGATGCAAATTTTCCAAATGGTCACGTGCGTTGCACGTGACCTCTGGCTGGAGGTACTAGGCGGCAAAATGGAGAATCTCGGGGGGGGGGGACCTGCAATTTGCCCAGGGGGCACGTGCGTAGCACGTGACCCCCCTGGGATGATGTCAGCCTGACGTCCCCCCGCATGCGCCTCGCACGTGGGGGGTCTCGAGACGGAGCCCCGGCGCTGGAAGTAAGGCAGAAGAGGCGAGGCGGTGGGCGGTGACGCTGCTGGTTGAAGATGGAGGCGGCGGAGGATCTCCTGGCGGTGGAGTCGGAAGTAGGTGATGCTGCTGGAGGTTGAAGGCGGAGGTGAGTTGGCGGTCGAGGGTCGCTGTCGGGGCTGGCGAAGGTTGCATTAGGTGGTCGGAGTAGCTGGTCGTAGGTAGTGGCCGACACACGGCCTAGGCGGAGATGTCGACGCTGGAGACGTGGCGTTGACGATGGCGGTGGCGACGGCGTGGCTCCGGTGAAGCGATGAGGGGGCCGAGCCTCCTGGAGAAGGTGGAAGGCGTTGTCGGTGGAGGCTGGCGGTCGTCTTCGGTGGAGTTGGAGTAGTGGTTATCAAAGCAAGTGGCGGAGAAGTGGCTGGCGAAGAAACGTGCTCGAGGTTGAAGGCGGTGAAGAACGTCCTTGATGAAGATCAGAGAAGATATAGTGGGTGATGGAGTCGGTGGTCGCAGCTCGACGCAGGAAGCGGAGCACGACAGTTCGCAGCGGAGGGGCACGTCTGCAACGGCCACCAGAAGCAGTCGGATCTCGCTGATGACGGAGGGCGGTCTGTCACCACCGCCCTCTTGAAGCTTCAATGGCGGATGGCTGGTCGGGTTGGAGTCCGGGAGCTTAAATAGGGAGAGGGGAGTCGTTGGCGACGCGAGATCGGTGGGGCTGGTGGTAGCGGAGGGCCGGTGCATCGAAGACGGGGAGGATAAGGTCAACGGGAGGCGGGTGCGAAAAAGGGGGAGGCGCGAGGTTGGAGATGACTACAGGCCGTTCGATCGGTCGAGATCGAACGGCCTCCACTGTGCCACGTGGCTGTCAAAAGAGAGGCAGGCGCGGCACGTGCGGAGCACGTGCCTGGGAGGCACGTGCGACGCACGTGCGGCGCTTTTATTTTTAATTAATTTTTATTATTTTTTTTTGTAAAAGTGAAATAAAGAAAAGTCTAAAAAACGATGACACGTGGCGGCCTCTGGGGTTGCCACGTGTCAGCACCAAAAAAACGAAAATAAAAGATTTGTAAAATCGATAAAAAATAGCAAATGACCTCGGATCAAAAAAGTTCCTTCACAAAAAATGCTCGTCTCGAAGAGATCTACAACTTTCATGAAGACATCAAAGCCAAAATCGGTCAAATGTAAAAAGTCAATTTTTGGGGTATCCTATGTACATAGAATACCTTGATTTTAGGATTTTATACCTTAAAAATTTGTCATTTTCAAACACGATAAAAATCCGAAAAAATATGGAGAAATCAAATATAAATAAAACACATATAAATCTAATTTTTTTGGAAAATATATACATAAAATACGAGGTCAAAAACCGCGAAAATATACAATGTACAAAAGAGGCTCAAAACCCAACTTTCACATACGAGCTCCGATTCACTTGAACTTGGTCTTGTTTTGAAGGTAATTGAATGTACATTAGTTCAAAAGTGAGTAGGATCAAATCGGACACTGGATGGGGAAGATATGTGGCTTTTAGTCCGAAGATCCTGAAACTAGGGTTTGGGTTTTTGGTCCACTTAACAGGGTTAGTGATTTTTTTGTATTTTTCATTTATTCTAATTAGTGATATGTACACAGTGGAGGTGGGTTTGTGGCATTCGGAGTTAGCATGGAGGAGTTAAAAATAGGGGAAGTTAGGCTATTTACAGGTCAAATTTGGCTTTGATTTTTGGCTCTTATTTTGTGCAGAAATTATGGATAAAATGCCATTTTTATGAAAACATGCATGAATGCTAATTATGCAGAATAAATGCAAATATGCTGTTGATTTTTAGGGACTTAAGCTTAATAAATGAGATTTAGAGTGATGAATCCGAGATTCATCAGCAGTACATACATCAATTGATGTACCGGTCGAACCAACAGGGCCTACACTACTAGCATCACCCACAACAACAGTGATAGTATCAGGGTTGTCAGTGTCGATCTTCACATTATTCTTCATCCCATCAATAATCCTCTTCATCAAGATCCATAACTTTTCCAATGTCGGACTCTCGAGGAGCTTCGTTCCTACCAGAAAGAAATACATGATATGTGGAAGTATATCAACGACCTTTCTCGTTTGCAAGATGAGCATTCTACACTTTCGACCTCCATTCCCACCCAGGTCTAGGCTAACCCCAATAGCCTGAATAAGACACATTAATAGTAGCAGTGTGGTCATGTATATTCCTCAGACTCACTTAGATCTGAGCATGAGATTATTTTGTGTGATGATTTTAATCATATGTCACTCACGAGTGGAAGGACCATGGTCATACCTAACTGGGCAATGGATGTGGAGAGGGTCACCTCTGAGGCTCGACCTGAGGAGACTTCAGAGGGCGAGGAGGAGAGGCATTGCACGCAACAACCCCTTCAGCAGAGGACAAGGACATCTACTCAAGGCAAAATAGGAGAAGGAGGACATGAATGCAACATCAACATGGAGATATCTTTGAGTCTATAGAGGACCTTGTACATCTAGTTGAGGAGGATATACTAGCAACATATATATCCAAACCTATAGTAGACAACCACATTTTTAATTCCAAGTCGTATTTAGAAGATTCGTGTATGAAGAACTGTGTTTCTATCAATACAAAGAATGTGTTTCAGTGTATGATTCATATTCATCTTCCGTTTCTCTTGCTTCAATTCCTTTCCCCATGCTCTAACGATCGGAAAGCGTATCACTGAGAAGATTCAAACAGTTGACCCGGAAATGACATCTATAAGGAGAATATCATGGTTAACGTGTCATTTGATGAGTACATGGCTAGCCATCTTGCATTTTAGAAGTACATTAAGGTGCGACGCACACCTATCAGGGTTAACAAGAAGAAATGAGACAACTATGTGAAGATTTACGTCTTATCAGTAGCCACTACTTATTACCTCAAGAATCAGCAACTTCCAAGGAAGAAGAGAGATATGGATGCACATTACATGGTGAGTCATATCGATGACATTGTGTTTGCACGCACTCTCCTCGATAACAATTCTTATATCAACCTTCTACCCTTAGCTTTATATGAGAAATTAGAGTTTGTACCACTTCATAAATCCATAGCATTACTCCAATTTGTTGACAAGTCAATAAGGAGACTAAGGGGAAAGTGAAGAATTTCATTAAATTGATTGAGGGACAAGAATACAAGTGGACTTTGCAGTCCTTGATATGGAAACCCCTAATCATTGGAGAGAGTCTCATATCATTCTTTGGCGGACATTCTTTAGGATCGCAAGTGCTTCATTTGATTATCGTATATGAATGATGGAGTTCTGTTCTCCATGCGGAGAAGTGGAACTTGAGATGAAGCAAATAAAGTGACAACAACTTGACTTTGAGACTAACACAAATTATTCTTCTTTAGAGGTAGATTGCAAAGTGATTAGCACAGTTGGGATATGAAGACAAACCCAGCAGGACTTAGAGAGACATTCTATTATGGAGAGGACATTTTATACGATGCAGTTTGCCATGTGTTGCCAGATCTTTTGAGAGATGCATCCCCCTATTCCCTTCACAACTCAGAGACCCCGTCGGATCTATCAGTTCCATCTCTTTTAAAATGATCAAAGGGTATATATAACGAGTCATATGTGGCTTTGGCCGAATTACCATAATTCTTTGGCGATTCGACTTCATACACAATAGAGTTGGTGGTAAGTACAACTCAGTTAGACCCACCTTCATGCAACTTGGAACCGGTTCCAGATGTGGTTCAACCCGACTTGTTTGATGATATCACATTACCAGAGCTGAAGCCGCTACCTCCTATACTCAAGTATACTTTTATTGAGGGACCCAAGATTGATTCCCTGCCATCACTAGTCCTGAGATGACTGTATAACATGAGTCTAGGTTGTTGGATGTATTACAGAAAACCCGCAAGGCTATGGGTTGGACTGTGTTGGACCTCGTGGGGATTAAACATGCTCTCTGTTCACACAACATCTTTGTTGAGGAGAATGTGAGACCTTCCCATGAGTTTCAGAGGATACTAAACCCTAATATATGGGAATTAGTTAATAAAGAGAGTGGGAGGTGGTGCATAGTAGGATTCATACACTCCATTTTAGACTCAAAGTGGGTGGACCAACTTCATGTTGTCTTGAAGAAGTCGGGAATTCTGATAGTCACCAATGAGGAGGGGTAGAGATTACAGTATGAGTACCCATGTTGAGGCGTATCTGTGTCAACTATAGATGCCTAAATTATACAACCAATAAAGATCACTTTCCCTTGCCTTTCATTGATCAATTTTTGGAGAGACTAGCAGGGAAAGAGTTATTCTATTTTCTTGATGGGTACTCAGGCTATAATCAGGTAACCATTTCCCTTGAGAATCAAGAAAAGACCACATTCACATGTTCATTTGGCACTTAAATAATCAGGCGCATGCCATTCGGGTTTTGCAATGCCCTAGACACATTTCATGGTGCATGATCGTCATATTTGCCGAGATGGCGGTAGATTTCCTGGAGGTCTTTATGGATGATTTATCAATCCATGATGATTCATTTGTTGCATGTTTAACACACTTGGACTGACTTCTTCAAAGGTTTAGAGAGGTCGATTTGGTACTCTCCTGGGAGAAAAGCCACTTCATGGTTACGGAGGGTATCTTGTTGAGGAATGTCAGCTCCAAAAAGGGAATGAAGGTTGACCTACAAAAGTGTATGTGATAAATAAACTTGATCCACCAACCAATATGAAGTCAGTGAGGTCATTCTTAGGACATGTTGAATTTTATAGACGATTCATTCAGGATTTTTCAAAGACTGCCAGCCCATTGACTGAGCTCTTAGGAAAAGACACCGACTTCATTGTAGATCACAAGTGTGTTGAGGCCTTTGAGATCTTATATAGAAAGATTTGTGACTCGTCGATCTTACAAGCTCCCGATCGTTCTCTTCCCTTTGAGATCACGACTAATGCATTAGATTTTGCTATAGGAGTTGTGTTAGGTCAGAGGTGAGAAGGGATTCTGTTCGCTATTCACTAAGCGAGTAAACTTTTGGATCCACCATAAAAGAATTATACAATGACCAAAAAGGAAATACATGCAACAATCTATGCTCTCGAGAAGTTCAGATCTTATGTTTTGGGCTCCGAGGTGACAATCTTCACTGATCATACATCCATAAGGTACTTAATGAAAAGAAGTACACGAAGGTGTGTCTTCTTAGGTGGATATTGTTACTAAAGGAGTTTGATTTATAGATAAAGGATAAACATGGAGTCAAGAATGTTGTGGTCAATCACCTTTCGTAACTAGAATTGAAGGATTCCCCTGATGTTGAGTAGATTAGAGAAACCTTTCCAGATGAGTCCATTTGCATTATCAACTCACACTTGTGGTATACCAACATGGTGAACTATCTTGTCTCAGCAGTTTTCCCATGGTTGGACTAGGAGCAGTATTGATTGATTGAAGTCGGATTCGAGGAGATACCACTAGGAGGATATGTTCCTTTTCTTTGAAGGATCAAATTGTGTCTAGAGAAGGTATATTCCTTAGGAGGAATATCAGTGTGTCCTCACATATTTTCATTCTCTTGAAGCTAGAGGACACTACTCGGGGAAAAGAATCGTGAAAGGTAGTCTAATATGGATTGTACTGACTGGCCCTATTTCGGGATGCTATTGACTTTGTACAATCATGCCCGATCTATCAAAGGATGGGAGGGACATTTTAATATATAGATGATATGCCCATGTAGGTAAAATTTTGTGTGACTTTTTTTATGCATGGGGCATAGATTTTATGGTTCCCTTTCCCAACAACCAAGGACATGACTACATTTTATAACAGTTGATTACTTGTCTAGGTGGGTGGAGGCATCCTAACCCGAGCCGCAAACAACAAGCCTATTTGTAAGTTTGTAAAGGACCGTATCACTGGTAAGTTCAGGGTTCCAAAAGTCTTGATTTCTGATGGAGGTAGCTACTTGTGAATAGAGATATTAGATCTTTATCTAAGAACTGTGGATTTGAGCAAAGAGTTACCAGTCTTTACCATCCCCAGTCGAACGGTGTGGCAAAGGTATCAAATAGAGAGGTGAAGAATATTCTTCAAAAGTTAGTTTGTCCTGATAGCAAGAACTAGTCCCAGCTATTGGTCCAAGTTCTGTGGGCTCATAGGATGGCTTACAAGACTCTACTCGATACTTCACTTTCAGGATGATATATGGTAAGCCATGCTATTTGCCCACAGAGTTAATTCATAAATCCGAATGGGCAATTAAACAAGTGAATTAGAGTTGTCACCTAAGGAAGCTTTGTTGTGACTTGAACTTGAACGAGCTAGTGGAAATCTGAAACCAGGTGCATGCCAACAGTTTGATCTATAAGAACAAGATTAAGAAATGCCATGATCAACACATTAGGTGCAATAACTTTATCCCATGATAAAATGTATGGTTGTTTGATTCCAATTTGAAGACTTTCCATGACAAACTCAAGTCTAAATGGACGGGTCCCTACATAGTAAAGTAAGTGCACAACAATGAAAGTAAGAGATGACTAATATCATAGATGGTGCACGTTATTTCTTGGTCAATGGACAACTGTCGAAGCATTTCATGGAATCAAAAGAACAATTAGTCCAAGTTGAGATGATATACTTCATGTTGGTCGCGTGCCTTGCAGATATTTCAGACTACTTGACATGAATCCATCGTATAAAGATTCAACATCAGGCAAATTCACCTATTTTTTCTTATTGACATTAACTCCACACTTGATTTTCACTCTTTTAGAGTTTAGGTTCCCTCCTGATACTCACTCCTTACTTAGGTTATTTAAGGCTTAAGTATAGGGGAACCCCAGCTCTTGACTGCTTATTCTTTTCAGTCTCTGAATCATTCTCTCGGTCCCTTCTCTTTATTCATACCTTCTATATATTTAGGCTATTATTACCATAAGTATAGGGTGGTCGAATTTTGAGTATCCCTATTGTTGTCCTCTATTCTTTTGTACCATGTTCCTTAAAGTTCTTGTCCTACACTTAGGATATTTAAAGCCTAAGTATAAAGGGGTCGTATCTGGTTTTCACCTCATACTTTTCTTCCTCTTTATGCTTAGTATAAGCTATGTCTTTCATTTCACTTTGTGCCATGAAGACATAGCACAAGCTAAGTATAGGAGTAGACGTATACATTGCATATATACTTTAGACATAGCTCCTACTTGAAGGTTACGGGAAAAAAACCTTAAGATCATCACAGAAGCGTGAAGATTGCATCATATATGATCAATAACACTAGTTATACCAGTTGCTCGGTACACGGAATTTAAAAATTTTTAAACGGATGAAACCACATGTTTTGAGAACACTTCTCAAAATGTTTCATCAAGATCACAAATGAGTTCAAGGAATACCTTTTGAAGTGTGGTTATGATCGCTAATATCTAAAGTAAGAGTTTCTCATGTCTCAAGTCCAATCAAACAAAGGTCATACTCACAGGCATGTGGATGAGACATATGCTTCTCATAATCCAAGTTGATGATCCGATTAAGGAGTCTCCTTATTTTGTCTCACGAAATCTGATGCCTTCTTGACGTGCAAAGTGCATCGAAGAAGATGGAGATCCACGAGTAGTCGATCTAGAAGCACAACGACATGGCGGCGAGGGTGACATTCTCTAGGTCAACATATGGATGACCATAAGTTGAGAGAGAGAGAGGGGATGAACACGAGAATATAAGGGGCGGAGAGAGAGAGATTCATTGTCTTCTTAATGTATTGTGTAAAATAAAAGGCTTGGTCTACCTTTTCTTTTATACTAAATTGGATGGTGGAGATGCACTCCTAATTCAAATCAATGGTAGAGATTTTGTTGTAAAAATTTACAACAATAATTAATTTAATTTAAAAGAATATAAATATGTTGTAAATAATCATAACATATAACCTCCCAAATAAAATAGGAGTAGAGATACTCCTTCCATGTAAGGGGGAAGGAGAAAACCTCCTTCCCCTTATACATGGTGGACGACCACCTTGATTAGAGAGAGAAAAGACTTCTCTCCAATGCTAATGTAATCTCATTACATATAATATTATTTCGTGGAATCTTTTATCAATAAAATATCACCAAATAATTATTGTAAATTATTTGCGACAATTACAAACAAAAACCATTGACAATTATTAACCAAATTCATCCACCCAATAAAATGTAAATTACATTTACAATTAATTGTACAATGTGAATCCAATTCACATCAGCATTTAATTCGTAAATCTTATTGCAATTAACTCTCTCTAATATATTATAAATTATATTTATAAAATATATGATTAATCTTGATAATGATATCCCATTATTCATATCCATGACAATTAAATCATATTTAATTCTCTGTTCTCATGTACCCAAACAATATGAATCTCATTCACAATATTCACATCTTTGATAATTAAATCATATTTAACTATCTTAGATAGCTCTTCTCATATGTCCAAATAATATGAATCATATTCATATTATTCTTGATAATTAAATCACGTTTAAATATCAATTTTCCATAAATGCTCAAATACAATATCAATAATGAAAATATCCTTGAACTCTTTCAAGAATAATGCGCTTTCTTCGCGGATACTTGGAGATAAGGACAGGGAGATTGTACATTCCAAGTATAGTGGCTTGGCTATTACAATCATATCTCAAGTCTAGATCAAGGGGACCTCCCAAAGATGTTTGATTAAATCAAAGCCGTAAATCTAATCTTCTCATTATATCTGAATCATATTCAGATCAATGCCCAACATTTGGATTAAGATCAGATTATTTATCTATTGAGAGGAGTCACTAAAATCCAAACATGTTTCATTATTCCCTTGGAATGGAATGTCACGGTTATACAATTGTTTACGATCACATCGCCCTCGAGTATTCCTAATACCCGTACATCCTACATACTGGAAAACCTGGAATAAAATCCGAAGATTTAGATTAATTTTACATTGTCTTCTTCAGGATTTTATCTGGAAGTTTCTCATTTGATCATTGGGAGTTGATATCAGTCGTATGGTTTCTAAAAGCATATATCATACCTATGTATTGATCATATACTTTTCAAAAGTATATATCACACCTACAAATTCAGTCAATCTTCCAAGTGAGACGATCGTGCACGGAATTTGATCCCAATATCTCATGAGTGAGCTCATGTTTTTCGATTCAGTAATGGACCTGTATGATCCCTTTGAGAGATCGTATTACTTCTATACCCTTGTATGCACACCAGCTCACTGATGTATAGATCTTGATTAGATCATCAACCTATCGGTCTGCCAAATGTACATAGTAAAACATATAGTAACACATCTGCCTCCGGTTAGAGGATGCGTGCCTAGATCGTGACAGTATACGATATAGGTCTTTGGTTATCTCGATCTCATTAAGTCAACTCTTTAACACTAACTTATCTGACATCTCCAAATCTCTATTACTATACAGAGCATCTGTATCAAGAGGTTGGTTTGACATCATCCTATAGAGAAGAATTGGCATCTTCCTCTTAGGCTGGAGATCCTCTCTTAACAATCACTTGATGGTGCTTGATGAGTCCTCAATCTAACTCTTTAGATATAATCAAGCACCAGTCCCTATGATTCAACATTTGAATTGATATCTACAAGATCATTAAGATGGCCATGGTATATAACCCTAATTGTACTAAGGGACCTATTATACAAATTAGTTATTCTTTATTTTCGATCAGGGTATAATTTGCAATAACATTTATTGCATAATGGTTCGTCGTGGGATCGCATGCCCAACAATCTCCTACTAGACCAAAGTGACATTAACGAGATAGTCTTTAAATCCACACTCATGTGCTAACCATAAGCTATTTAGAAAAATACCTTGGTAAACTGACTAGTCACTTTGTTCCTGAGAGACTACGCTAAGTCCTTTTACGGTACTTGCATATCTCCTCGTAACAGTGCTCACATCCAATGCAAATATTGCATCTTATGCGTCCAATACTCAATCTTGTTAAACCAGTTACAGTATCTTTGACACTACAACTCAGTAATCGTTATAATCAGTATGTAACATCTATTATCCATCTCTTATTCTCGGAGATCTCTATCTCCTAAGACTAAGACCCATCCTTAACTCTTATGTAATTAAGACCTTTTAGATCACAATATATATATAGTTTTAAGTTCTTGAAGATAAGAATTTGAGATCACTATATCAAAAGTCTTATCATCTTTGAATGTGTTTTTATTACTGCAATCAAGTGTTTTATCTCCATAATAGGATCAGTAACACTTTACTACTTCCACTGCATGGCAGACATCTGTACACATCTAGCATACACAAGGCTTCCCATAGCTAATGCACTAGGGCATGTAGCTTTAGCGTTCACATCCTCAACTCTTTGAGGTGATATCTCTTAAGACATGGCAGTACCATATCTTAAGGGAAAGAAGCCTTCATTGGAGTTTTTTTAAATGGAATATGTCCAAGGTGTACCACTAATGTGATGGTCCCAGTGCCGTCTTCTCTTTGCTTCCGAACAACTTCAGAACTAAGATACAAGAGGCATCCTTGAGATCCTATCTCAAGGTATAGAATAATTAGATCATAAAACACTTATTATAATCTTTGTATCATTCCAAATGATTAGGATTTTATCTATATTTAGCACAATGAACACAATGGCACTCCCACTAAGCTTCACATGGTTAATCAAGATTTTGTATGAAATCATAACCTTTATAATTTCATTAAATCTAATGTTTCGACAACTAGAAGCTTATTTGAGTCTATAGATGGAGTTCTTTAGCTTTCACACATTGCTTTCCTCAGTTATGAAGCCTAGGGGATACTTCGTATGAATATCCTCGTTGAGATATTCATAGAGAAATGCAATCTTGACTTCCATCTTGTAGATGTCATAGTCAAGTTGTGTAGCTATAGTTCACAATATTCTTATGGGTTTAAGCATGGTCAATGGAGAACAAGTCTCATTACATGAGATGTCTTCTCTTCGTGTGTATCTTGTGGATATGAACCATGCTTTGAAGGTCTCAACCTTCTCATCAGGTTCTCTCTTTTTATTGACGAGTCCTCAATCTAACTCTTTAGATATTGATTCAAGCACCATCCTCTATGATTCAACAATTGAATCAAAAGTTGTATGATCATCAAGATGGCCATGGTACATAACCCTAATTGTACTAAAGAACCTATTATGAAAATTTATTATTCTTCATTTCATAGCAGGGAATGATATTTGCAATAAAATTTATTGCATAATGGCTCGCTGTGGGATCGCATGTCCAACAATCTTCCACTAGCCCAAAGAGTCATCAATGTGTTAATATTTTAAACCCATACTCATGTGATAATCATAAGCCATTTAGAAAAATAGCTAAGTAAGCTTACTAGCCACTTTGTTCCCAGGAGAATACTCCAAGTCCCTTTATAGTACTTGCTTATATCCTAGTAACAGTGCTTGCATCCAATGTGAATGTTGCATATTATGCAACCAATACTCAATTTTGTTTAAGTAATTTTAGTGTCTTTAACACTACAATTAATTAATCATCATAACCAGTATATATTTCTATTATCATTATCAGAATACCCTTATTCATAGAGATCTCTATCTCCTAAGACTAAGACCCAGTCTTATGTCTTATAAGGCATCTGCAGTTAAGAGATTTTAGATCATTATCTATAAAGTCTTAAGTTCATGCAGATGAAACTTAGAGATCATTATTTCTAGAGTCTTGTCATCTTTGAAGATATTTTTATTACTGCAATCAAGTGTTTTATCTCGATAGTAGGATCAGTAACCGTTTACTACTCCTACAGCATGGTAGACATTTGGCTTTTGTACACATCTAGTATACATAGAGCTTCCCATAGCTAATGCACTTGGTCATGTAGAGTTGGTGTTCACATCCTCAACTTATTTGAGTTGTCATCCCTTTGGATAGGTCAGAACAATATTTTAAGGTAAAGAAGCCTTTCATGGAATTTTCCAGAAAATAGAACATGTCCAAGGTGTACCGCTAATGTGGCGGTCACAATCCCTCTTTTCTTTGCTTCTGATTATATTCAAAACTAAGTTCTAAAAGGTATCCTTGAGATCATATCTCAAGGTATGGAATAGCTAGACCATAAAACACTTATTATCATCCTTAAAGATTGGGATTCTATCTACATTTAACACGATGAATACAATGGCACTCCCATTGGGCTTCACATGTTTCATAAAAATTCTACCTGAAATCATAACATTTATAGTTTCATCATATCTGATGTTCCAACAACTAAAAGCTTATTTGAGTCCATAAATGGAGTTTTTTTAGCTTGCATACCTTGCTTTCCTTAACCGCGAAGCCCTGAGGCTACTTCATATGAATATCCTTGGTGAGGAATTCATAGACAAATGCAATATTGAATTCCATCTTGTATATGTCATAGTCAAGTTGTGTAGTTATATTTAACAATATTCTGATGGGTTTAAGCAAGGTCACTAAAGAGCAAGTCTCATCGCAAGCGATGTCTTTCTTCATATGTATCTTGTGAATACGACCTGTGCTTTTAAGGTCTCTACCTTCTCATGAGATTCCTTCTTTCTCTTGAAGATCCATTTACACCTAACATGTCTTACTTTTATAGGTGGATCCTCGAGGGTCCATATACAACAGTTGTATGTGAAGTCTACTTTAGACTTTTATTGCTAACATCCATCTTTGCACGTCATGATCTACATAAGTTTCATCATATCATGGAATCCATACCCTTTAGGTGGTCTTCCACCCTCAAACTAATTTGAAGAGGTATGAGTGGTTCATCTTTAATTGTCCTTTTATTTCCAAAGAGCCTCATTATCTTCTCAAGATTAAATGATTTCCTTTACTTCATTTTATCTTGATTCTCAAGAAAGTCATCCTCTCATAATTATATCCTTAGAGATGAAATCTTTTAAGAATCTCAAGGTCATAAAGTATGTATCTAATACCATCATTTATTTTCCTAATGAAGTAGCACTCTCAAGTGCAAGATTCCAGCTTTCTTGCATCCATGTTATAGCATGGACCAAGTAACCCTTAAATCCTAAAGTCTCCAACACTAGGATAGGTTCCAAACCATAACTTATGAGGTTTTTCGGGTTTAGGCTTGCATGGAATCTTATTAAGGATATACATTGTAGTCTCTACTACATATATACCTAGAAACTAAGAGGTAACTATACTAAGAGTCATGATTGATCAAATCATGTCACACATGATTTAGTTGTATCTCCCTACAACTCTATTGAGTTAAGGTGTATTAGGAGGACTGAGATAGGAATGATATTCTTTTCTCCACCAAATATTACTTGAATTCATCTAATAGGAACTTGCTACCTTGGTTAGATCAAATTCATTTTATCATCCTTAAAACTTTGGTTCTGAATAAAAAATATGAAATCTTTGAACATTTCAAATGTTTCTAAGGTGAAGGGAAGAAATCTCATATCACAAAATTCATTAATTGATTTCACATATCATTAATGTTATTATGATACATATGATTGATAATCGAGAAAATGGAGGGTCGTACAGTGTCACAAGGCGAGACCACAATCGATGTGTTGACCGCTCAATAATCCTCGGCTAATCAACAATTAACCCACAGTAAGAATAAGCAATTAAATATCAAAAACACAGATTTAAAATTTATTATAAATCTACATCAAATGTGTATAGGCGTAAGTACATGTAGAGGTCGAACGCAGGGAGCAAACGGTAGGAGGCAAAATACAATGCTAAAAAATTTGCCTTTTATCTCTTGTCCATGTTATTGTTTTTGTGGGTTTTTAATTTTATTTTTTATAATTTTATTTTTTGTTAATATATATTTATTTGTGATTTTTTATTTTCTTTTTTATATTTTCTTTTTATATTTTTATATTTCTTTTTCTTTTATATAACATATATAAGACTTTATATATACAATATATAATAATATATTTATAAATACTAATAAATATAGATAAAATTCAGAAAAAATAATATTTTGGGGTTTTTCGTATTTTTCTAATATTTTTTATAATTTTCTATGTATTTTTGCTAATTTTTATGTATTTTAATGTCAAAATTATCCCAAATAAGAGATCAAATAAATAGTCTAAAATTGAATTGGATTTAAAAATAAGAAATAAGTCCCAAAATTATCCATATCAATTTTATTATATAAATATTTATATAGAGAAAATTATAAAATAGGAAAACATATTTTGGGATTTTTAAATGATTTTTTTAGATTTTTATAAAATATTTTGGGGTTTTTTAATTTTTAGGCCTTTTGTTTTTTTGTTTTTTGTTATTTTTGGTATATAATAAAAATACAGTAAAATACACTATATATAATTTTTTGGAATTTTTAAGGATGTTTTTATATATTTGTTGGTATTTTATAAGTTTAACAGTATAAACATAGACTCCATTTCATTTTTTAATAAGTGGATTAAATGTAAAAATTTCCAAATAAAAACATGGATGTGAAAGTACATAGCATGGAGTAATTAATCTAATTTTTGCGTATTTTTCGGAGCACTATAGTTATTTATAAAAATTAGATCAAAGGAGCAAAAATATATGTCCTAACATGGGCAAAAATGCAAATAAAATAAACATCAGAGGCCACGGTGCAATTTTACCAAAAACATATAATTTACTTTAATTTTTATTGGACTAATAAACAAATACAATAATGCTAGGGTCCCATAGGCAATTTCGCCATCACGTGGGACTGCATGTGACCTAACCTGGGAAGGACCAACATGTAATTACAATAAATCCAAGGTTCCATTTGCAAAAATTCGGGGCTCCTTCCCAGATCGGACGGCGCTGAGCGTATCTCCAAGAAGAGGGAAGAACATGAGCATGTTTTTCCTTGTTCCTTCGATTCCTCGAGCTCCAACGGCTCTCCGATGATGTTGAGATGATGTTCACGTTCCTGTCAACGATCTGCATCCAATGGTACGACTTGCAAGGGTCGGGACTCAACGATGAGTTCGGGCAAGGCGAGGGAATTTCGGGCACTTGGGGAGTCAAAACCTCTAGTCGATTTGTCCCATATAGGGACCCTTCCAACCAGAGACCTGCACGAAGACATTTCTCAGCTCGAGGGGATCTGTCTTGGCCTATTTTGAAGCTGCATTGCATGAAGAATAAGGCGGACGACAATGCTCCGATGAGGGATGGTGGGTCAGCATCGATTCGCAGAACCATAGGGATTCTAGATGGTCTAGGATGGCTGGGAGGTGGAGAAAGTTGTAGGGGATGAGGTGAGGTGGAAACAGGGGTCGAAGAATAGTGGAGGCACGGTGAACACGAACGCCGGAGTGAAGCTCCGGTGAACTACGAATCGAGCATACTAGGATACAAATACAGTCTAATCAATAAATAAAACACTGAAATTAAAATCTACCTAAAAATGATAAAGGTGCTTCTCTTATCTGGCTGGATGGCCAAGGAGTAAGGTCCCCGATGATGGCAGCCTTGGATGCACCCCCTCCTCCGCAAGCGTCTCGAACCTTCAGGGATACACAACCTATCACGTCGAGACCTTCTTGGATGAAGGAGGAAGCTTTAGGGTTAGGGAGATGACCAAAATTGCATGGAGGAGAGGAGGTCCTTATTTATGAAAAAACGGGCACCCTTATTTGACCAGCCAAAATTGATGAATCAAAAGTATATATAATGGATACAAGAGGCTGGCATGTATGTAGAATGATCCATGATCATTCTTTTTTTTGATCCAAAATAGGGGGAAACACGCATAGGTGTCCGCCCCAAGATCCATGATCATTCTTGCTGAAGGAAGCAATCGTGATGGATGGATGGGGCTACCAAGAAAAATGGTGGAAAATGCGGGGATAGACATGCGCATCAACTCAGCAACCTAGAGGGAGAGTTGACCAGGTGGTCAACGAATGACGACATGTGATTGATCTAAGTCAGTCCGTGAGAAGACAAAACTGTATATTTATTAGACATTAATTAAAATAGTATTAATTTTATTAAATTTTGATCATTCAATAAAAATATTTATTATTTAATGTAGTATTTTATTATGATTTTTATTTAATTTTGATGTTATTTATTAGTAGTTTATTTTTAAGGGTTTATTTATATGTATATCCATTTATGTTTTGTATATTTTTATTTTTATTTTGTGTATTTTATTTTTTTATTTTATTCTATTATTTTATATATTTATAACTTATTTTTATGTACATAAATATATTTTTATTATATTTTTATGATGTATTTTGTACTTTAAATAAATAGATATGTAGATTATGTAGGTATACTTGTTGGTATTTCATCTATGTATCATATATATTATTTATTTTAATGTATTTTATTAGGTGTTATTTTGAATTATATTTTTAATATAATATAGATAATATTTACAAGCTTATAAAAAGTATACAAGAATGAATAATGAAAGAATGAAATTCCCTTTTATTTATATACAAGTACTATTGTAGGTGTTTAGCCTTTGTATTTACATATACTTATTTTAATTTGTAGTTTCTTTTGGGTTATTATAGTTTTAATATGTACATGTGTTATAAATAATATTTTAAAAATTATAAAAAAAAATAAATTTGTAAAAATAATAAAGAATAATATAATCAATATTTTAATCGGGTATAATGTACAATAGGGGTCATAAACCTAACTTTCACCCAGTAACTCCAAAAAATATGAAACCACCTCCATTAAATAGCTTATGAAAAGTTAGATACAATTATAGTGATTTTATGATTTTGAGTTTTTATTTGAAATATATGGGTTTGTGAAGGTGGGTTTTTGGCCTTTTATTCTGTGTATAAAATGAACACTGAATATTGTTTTGATACAAACCCAATTTTATATTTTTATTCATATCATTATCTAAAACTTTCATGTACAAAGTTTCTTTATTTGATGAATAAATAACAAAGAATAAATATGTGTCAAAAAAGCATAAATAATGAATGAATAAATGGTATTTTTATTGTATTTTGACCCTTACCCCCTACTTTGTTCATTGTCGACCAACTCAATTCTTGACTTGGTCTCAAGTTTAATGTCGTAAAATATCTTCGATATTTTATTCCTTTTCTTTTCTTCTTTTTATTCTATAATTTTGGCATTAAAAATCATATTATTTACACAATAATTGCAATAAATCATGAATGCTATTTTATACAAACTAATGCTATTTACATGCATTAGCTATGGTTTTTAAGGCCAAAATGATAGAATAAAGAATGATGAAATGAAGTTTCAATGATCCTTATACATCAATATATATGAGATGTTGAATACCTTGGCATCTTACAACATTCCCAAAGAAGGGTGGATCAGACATTTTTACTTTTGAATACAATATTTACAAGGATGTAAGATTTGAAATTTTAGAAAATCTAAAGTTTCGTCTCTTACTAGTCTATTGATTCCATCAATAGACATATGTACAAGACGATGCCAGATCATTGTAACCTTCATCCTCCTATTGATATTTTAAGGTTTAATTTTCAGTATTAGAAATGTTATTGAACCATTCATTAATATTCTAATTTATTAGAGTCTTCTAGATGTTATATTACTATCTAAAATATATCCATCAAAGCTCTTTATGATAGGTGTATTCCAGAATGCATGTTTATTTCCAACATTTAAAAATAAACAATGAATGCATTCTAATATCTAGGTCATAGAGTCCTTATCTAAGACCAAGGGCTCTCCCATTGAAAATATGTAGTTTATCTATCCAATGGAGATTGTTGCAACAATTGCATAAACATCCATGTGGATTACTTTTAAACCTTGATATCAAATTTTCTAGTCTTCTAAAACATATGCAATCAATTGCAAGCATTATTAGAGGAATGAGATACAATTATTAGACTTGGATCTTATTTAATAAGCAAGTTGATTTCAATGAATATATGTAGATGCATAACATTCTGATGCACTATTTGGGTCCTTCTCTAGGGATTCTAGATAGTCAAGATGGTCATAGCATCAATACGTTAGCTTGTTGCAGTATTGGCATTCATCCAACTCTTTGGATGTCATATGCATGGAAGTCACAGAAGTATAATAAACTCTTTGACTTTCCTTCTTACACGGGTCAGACCCATGCTTCCACAGTGCTTCCTTCATCTATAAACAACCATTACTTAAGACAAAGGATCTCTTATGTTAAACTCAAAAGATTTCAATATAAGAGCATTTCAACATTTATATATGCTTCGTTTAATTCATATAATATGAATATTATGAATCTTCATGAAATACTAGAGTATAGATAGTAGAATGATGATACTAATCATATCTACATCCATCTTAACTCCTATAGACTTTAGTTCAGGCGGGTACTTAAACATTTTGAATACATCATCTCTTATCGAGCCACCATTCTGCATAATGCAATGAACCATGTCATTCATAATTAAATGTTGAGAGCATATATATGTCTGCCAAAATATCTTCTTAGATTTTAAAGATTTTTGATAATTATGATCATCATCGACATGATTTTTCTAAATCACATTCGATGAGAGATCAAGACTACATTGACATACAAACCCAAGGTTGTTGTCCTATTATCTATTTAATTGTCATTCCTTATTATTATGAGGAAACTTGCATACTGCAACCACATACATTATGTGTCCAACTGCAAGTACAATATCTTGATCATGCATCCAATCCATTATATTTTACTAATTATATTTGAATATAATTTTGAGCAGGTTTAATGTAGGTCATATAAAATAGGAAATATTTTGCATAAATAAATATTTTACTTTGATTAAGGATTTTATATCAAATTTGTCTTGCCTTGTCAACTCTGGAAGTTCATTCCCTTATTCACTTTCAAAAGTAAGAGACATACTTACCATTATATATCAAGCATGATATGGGATCTCCTTCTTACCTTTGCTACACCCCAATAATGTGAGAACTAAAAATCCCGTTTCTACCCTCGTTAATTCAATCAAATTAATGATTAAAATAAATATCGTATCGTTCGTTGTAGTCAGGTAAAAACAGACTGATCAAAAACCACTTCAATTAATGTAGAGTTAATCACGAGTGATCGATTTGTTTTACTTGGGCAAGCCCAAGGTCGAACTCAGGGAGGTAGCTGTCGCCTTAAGTAAATTTTAAGGGAATATGGAGGTCAGATTTTCAGAGGAGTATTTTTGGTATTTTTTTAGCAAATTTATGCAATAACGGACAAACAAATGCAATTTCAGGCCAGTTTGTACAAGTCAAATCAGAAATGTGGTCAAATGAAGTCCAAAAATTAAGAAACTTGGCCAGAATATGATATGCAATGAAAACTATTTGTTTTGGATTTTTCTGACACTTTATGAATTTACCATGAATAAAATATGAATGCAAGGTAATTTTTACAAAATTAATTTTAATACCATCGTTTGAGGACTCGGTCCAGATTCCTAAAACAAGAATCGAAGGAATCACCGTGGATCGAGAAGTCATCCATGAAGACTTCTTGGAATTCATTGACCATTTCGGTGAATACAACAATCATGCATCTTTGAAAAGTACCGGGAGCATTACATAACCCGAAGGGCATGCGCCTGAAAGCATAGGTACCAAAGGGGCATGTGAACGTAGTCTTTTCCTGGTCCTCCGGAGCTATGGCTACTTGATTGTAGCCCGAGAACCCATCCAAGAAGCAGAAGAATTCTTTCCCTGCTAATCTCTCCAGGATCTGATCAATGAATGGTGGGGGAAATAATCCTTCTTTGTCGCAGCATTCAAGCGTCTGTAATCCACACAGACACGCCATGACGTGGGTACTCGCGTCACGATTTCCTCTCCGTCTTCATTGATGGTTGTCTGAATTCCCGACTTTTTCAGGATAACATGGATTGGGACCACCCATTTGGAGTCGGAGATGGGATAAATAAAACTCATGTTGCACAATTTCTCTATCTCCTTTTTCACTACCTCTCGTAAATTTGGATTCAACCGACGTTGGAATTCACGAGAGTGTTTAGCCTCATTCTCTAAGTAGATATGGTACGAATACAGAGCGGGATTTATCCCATGGAGATCGGAGATGCTCCAGCCTATTACCTTGCGGTTTTTATCCAGGATCTCTAGCAAGCGAGATTCCTTCTCTTCGGTCAATTGGGAGATGACGATGATCGGATACTTCTTCTCTTGTCCCGCAAGGAAGGCATACTTAAGTGTTGTGGTTAAAGGTTTGAGTTTAGGTAATGTGTGATCATCAAGGAAGTCTGGCTCAATCGAATCTGGATCTGTGCTGGCAGGGGCTAGATCTGTCCTTGAAATTGCTGCCACCGATTCACTTGGCTCTGGATCAGATTGTCAAAGGTCTTCAAGCAATCGGCCAAAGCCACATCCGATCTTTAATCCTCATCTTCTGATTTTCCTAAAGAGGGAAGGACTGACATGCCTACTGGGACTCTAAGTCATCGAAGATGTAGGGAGATGCATATTATGTACCGTATTTATTTTAAGGACCTCGCAAACTGACTCATGCACAAGATCTTCTCCAGAGGAGAGGGACTCATCGGTGCTGGCTGGGTTCTGTCTCCATGGCCTAACTGTGTCTACATGAATGCAATCTGCTTCGGACGAAGAGTACTCGGTGTTGGATTCCGAATCCGGTCTCTGCCATCTAGTCTGCTTCGTCTCAAGTTACTCATCTCTGTCTGGAGTTTGGAACTGGATTGTCCCAATCTTATAATCAAATAAGTCCCCTGCTGTTCTGAGGAAGGGCCTTCCTAATATGATATGTGAATCTCTCCAATTATGAGGGATCTCCATATCAAGGACGGTAAAGTCCACCTTGTACTCTTGACCCTCGACTTTGATAACAACGTTCCTCAATTCTCCTTGGGACCTCTTGGTTGATTTAACTACAAACTGGAGTAGTGCTCTAGATTTCCTAAGAGGTCCGAGATTAAGACTCTCATAGAGGGCTGTAGGCATTAAGTTAATTGAGGATCCATTGTCAAGGAGAGTGTGTGCAAACGCAATGTCATCGACATGACTCACCACATAATGTGCACCCATGTCTCTTCGTTTCCTTGGAAACGAATTCTTTATTACGCAGGTTGTGGCAACTGACAGAACACGTTTCTCAACATGACTTTTGGTCTTCTTGTTGACCCTAGTAGGTGTGCATCTTACCTTAAGGTATTTCTAAAATGCAGGTGTCATCTCCACATACTTGTCGAAGGGGATTGTGACCTTGATGTATTTATTGCAAAACTCTGCCATCTCAGGGTCATCTTTTTGTAATTTTTTAGTTTTCTTATTTCAAACCTTAAGAGCTCAGGGAAAAGGGATTATTGATGCTAACTCAGATTCCGAAACTGAAAGATTTTCATTTAAACTAGGAACTGAGTTCTGTACATGACTCTGAAACTGAGACTGACTCGGACTCTGACTCTGACAATGATGAAAAGAAAATTTCTGCTGCAAGACCGGTGATGCATTCTCTGTGACTGCTGGGACATCCTCCTCAGATGGAGGTGCGGGCTCTTCACCGATCTCACCGGACTCACTACTGGTGTAGTTCTCCTGCTTCTTTGAGGACTTAGAAGTCCTCTTCTTCTGCCAGTGGTGGTGGTGCTGCTCCTCTGCCTCCAAGTTCTCCTCAGGTAGAGACTTGGCGACTTCTTCCTCCTATGCCCATGCTCGATCAGGTACGATCACGGTCCTTCCGCTCCTGAGGGACATATGATTGACATTATCGTACGAAAGGATCTCATGTACAGATAAGAATTATCTGAATAGTATACCTGATCTCGCGGTCAGTTCTGGTCTTGATTCAAGCTATTTGGGTTGGCCTAAACCTGAGTTGGTCCTAGGTACGAGAGGCACGATTCAGATCGGTTCTCATATCCAAATAGTCATTTTGGATTTGTTGGACCCTATCAGTCAGGGTTTGGATCGCCAATGTGAGGGACTCCAATTCACTAGTGGGCTGGTTCTGTTGACTCGCGGATGAGTTCCTGTATTGGCCCTGCTGGCCATTTCGATACTGCTGATGATGATGGGACAGTGGTGGAGGGCCCTGCTGGCCCGAGTGGAAAGTGCGCTGCTGCTGGTGCTGCTGAGGCTAATACCCTTGTCCAGGCTAGGACTGTACAAAGTGCGGTGCAGGGACGGAGCTGGTCTCTTGGTAAGATAGGGAAGGTCGGTGAGGTTGACCGTTCCCCATCCCTGACTGTCTACCGACGGGGTCATGGCTGTACCATAGCCCATTGATCTCGAACACCTACGGAGGCTCCTCGTATCCTGTCTCCACTTGTTGGGGTACGTGCTTCTCCTGCTGAGGGTATGTCTGCTCTTCTACCCAGCTACTCGGAAGCCTCGGTGCCTGTTCCTATACAAAACGAACTCGGTGTACAGGTACAGGTGGTGTAGAAGGGGCAGGTAGATTTATCTTGGCTACCCTCTCAGTAAGTTCCTCCACTTGTTTCGGCAATCGCGAGAGTGACTCAAGGTCAGTGACCCTCTTGTGAATCTGCTCGACCATGGTTAACTTGTCAGCTGTCATCCCCATGCTGAGAATGAAGTCCTCTTTCAGATCCGCTACAGTGCTCCTAGTTGTCTTGTTGGACAGGATTGAGGGAGACAACTGATAAGCCCTGGTGGCCTGCGATCTGCCTGTTTCCGCCATATGCTCCAGGATTTTCCATACAGCATTCTCATTTTTGTTAAGATAGGTTCCTCCACAAGAGGCACTTACTAACCCCTGCATCTTCGGGATCATGCCACAGAACAAGGTCTGGACTAAGATCGCTTTTGAAATGCCATAGCAAGGGCACTTCTGAATTAGGTCATTAAACCTATCCCAGGCTTCATAGAATGGTTCATTGGGTCCCTGAGAGAAACTCACGATCTTTGTTCTCATTTGATTAGTCCTATTGAGTGGGTAGAACTTCTTCAAGAAAAGGTCCTTGAACTGCATCCAGGTTGTACATCTCACCCCGAGATTTTTCAACCAATGAGCAGCCTTATCTTCTAAGACAAATGAGGTGGCCTTCAGCCTGATATAATCTTGCCCAACCCTAGGGTGACTAAAGTTGTTGCAAACCAGCTCGAAGTCTCTAAGGAAGGCATATGGTTCTTCATTTGCGTTTCCATTGAACTTCGCTAGCAGGCTCAGAAAGTGGGACATCAGGCTCGAATGCTTCAGGGGGAACCACTGGTGCCAACCAACTATGCATCTCATTTTCTGCTGGGTTGTAAGCATCGACCATGGGTCGGTCTATTCCTCCTGCCGTAATGATCTGTTCCATCCTTGCTGTAAGATCATCAATCTGTTGTTCAGTTGTGGTGAGGCGAGCAAGGATTTGCTGTATTGGGTCATCTCTGCTTAGGTGGCATCTTGTCCTCTAGCCCTGGGTAGAGAAGATGGTCTTGGTTAGAGGACATATCAAGGAAGGGATTCTTACCGAGGCAATGGTCTTCCTCGGTGAGATCAGAGGAGAGAAAAGGGTTGGTTTGAGAGTAACACTCTGGTTTTGAGGGACCCAGAACTCAAGAGGGTCATGAGATCTGGTTGGTCCAAGTTGCGCTTGGGCCGCTGAAGATGAGCTTCGTGGGGGGCTCAAAGAAAGATTGGTGAATCGAGAGTCGATATCCCCCCAGTCAGCCATCTTGTATCTGCGAGAAGAATAAAGAGTGGTGAAGATAAGATTTTACTCCTACCTGAAGCAAGCAATTGAATCCAAACCCTGTATTTTCACACTCAACACTGTAGAGGACCCGAAACCAAGTCCGATTAGTCTGGTTGGTTTTAAGTGTGATTTTTCAGACAAATAGCAAGAAGTTATGTGACCTATAGGGGAGTCGGCTAAAAGCTGGATGCGTCTCCCCTGTTTAACCCTTCGCCTTAGGTACCAACGCCCTTCCTTTCTTTGCTCCTATCCCAAGTTGATGGATTCAAAGACCTGCCCCCATCTACCTGCAAGAAGGCGGAGGCTGACAAGGTTGGAACTTCACCCTGAGGGGTTACTAGTAACTTGTCGCGAAATACCGCTGGTTCACCCCTAACTACCTGCGAACAGGCGGAGGTTACTTGGTACTAGTCAGTGAACCTGAAAAATTCAACTCGTGACTAGGATCAGTCGGTACGTGATATGGAAGGCGGGGATTTGGGCTCTGCCTTAAGGTGTTCACAGACACTCAAGTACTTTCACTCAGCCTGAAAACAAGGTCGGGGTTAATCTCCCACAAACAAGATTTCCGATTTTATTGAGTTTTTTGGTCAATTTTATGAAACAGTTTCGATTTTATATTAGTTTATCACTGAGTTTGTCCAACCACAAAGCACGTCTATCGTTCAGTACCAATTTCCTTTTTACCTAAGTTTGAAAAACCAAAAGAAAGGACTCGAGAAAAGCCGATGCACGATAAATCAATGATGCTATGCTGAGTTAAAAAGACTTACAGTGATCCCTTTGCTTTTATGCAGGATGTAAAACAGAATTGAAAACTTTTTACATTATATGCGAATGCAGGCGCCAAAATCCGCTCCTAGACAAGAAGTTCTATTAGCGAGGAAGCACCGATTAAATTTGACTAGATCTGCGATCTAAGTGCGTCTTTTAGGTTTGATGTGTGGTCCTAAAAGAATTACGAGCACAAGCAAATCCTAGAGTGGCTCGAGGAGCCGCTAGTGCAAGCCTAATCTAAAAGCAATCCACACAGCACACGGGGACATGTTTTTACTATTTTTACACACCCGAGAACCTAAACGGGAACCGCTAGACAGAATGCAAAAATAATGAATAACAAAATTTACAAGTCCACACAATCACTCAAAAAGTTTGAAATGCAAGCTCCTCAAAGCACCTTCGCCTCCTCGTGTTCCTCGCACAAAAACAAATTGAGGTCAGATAAAGGATGACACAAAATACTCAAATTAAATGATAGAAAAATAGTAACAAGAAAACTGGGAATCATACTACCTGGGGATGAAAAATCAGACATTCAAAAATTCTCTAGAAATTAACCTAAGGCATGCCTCCCTGGAAACGACACCATTTGAAAAGCCTATTTCTACCCTTGTTAATTTAATCAAATTAATGATTAAAATAAATATCATGTCGTTCGTTGTAGTTAGGTAAAAACAGACTGATCAAAAACCACTTTAATTAATGTTAAGTTAATCACGAGCGACAGATTTATTTTACTTGGGCAAGCCCAAGGTAGAACTCAGGGAGGCAGCTGTCTCCTTAGGTAAATTTTAAGGGAATTTGGAGGTCAGATTTTCAGAGGAGTATTTTTGGTATTTTTTAGCAAATTTATGCAATAACGGACAAACAAATGCAATTTCAAGCCAGTTTGAACAAGTCAAATCAGAAATGTGGTCAAATGAAGTTCAAAAATTATGAAACTTGGCCAGAATATGACATGCAATGAAATTAAGCTACACTAATGTTTTTGGATTTTTCTGACACTTTATGAATTTACTGCGAATAAAATATGAATACAAGGTGATTTTACAAAATTAATTTTAATAAGTACCAAAACACATTAATTCTAGATATAAAAATTATCCTAGTTAGATCTAAGTATGATGGATCCAGGAAAATTAATAAACCTAGAATTCTATGTGAATTGGACCTATTAAAAATCAATTAAGGAAATCACTAATTAATTTATTCAGGCCTCATGATGCGTCTGGAAATGCGATGATTTTTGGATACAAGGTAGAATAGATTATCCTAAGTCTATTATGTTTTTATGGTTATTTTTGGAGCAACTAGGAATTTAATATGAATTAAAAGGCATACAATGGACAAAATATGGAAAAATTCACCAATTTAATAACACTAAATTCCCAAGATGTCAATAAAATGAAACACGTGTCACATAAGATAGAGGACAAGATAAGCTACATCATGCAATTTTTGGAATTGAAAAATAATGCCAAATGGACACTTAAAAATACGTGTAAAGACATGGACTAAATTGCAATTATAGAAAATAAAATTATTGAAAATTAAACATGCTAACAAGGACTTAAATGCAATTACCTATAATGCTAGGGATATGTGTGCAAAATATCCACATGAACACGTGCGCCTTACGTGATGTTCTGGGCAGGGATTGACTTGTAATTTGGCAAACTTGCAGGGGCCTCAATGCAAAATGCCTAGACCGTACGTGAGCAACATGTGAGGTGCTAGGCTCGGAAGGCGTCGGAGGCTCGGACTGTGGCTCGGAGGAAGCGATGTAGCAGTCTGAGATCTGTCAGATCACGATGGATCCAACAGCAGGTGATGTGGACAATGTGGCGTGTTACAAGACGTATGATCCTCGCGAGATCGGATGGCTCTTGTAGGTCGAAGGTGAGAGCGACGTGGCAGGATAGTGATCGTTGGATCCTCCTGATCCGACAGAGGCGGGGCGCTGCGACGTGGCTCGATCAAAACCGTCCGATCGAGATGATCGGACAACAACTGTACTCCGTGTTCCTCCGGTCTGCCGCCTCCTGCGGCGGACGTGGTTGGGCTTCTACGAAGGGTGGCTACCTCCATCGCCCTCTCACGTGCTCTATGCTGATCCCAGAAGACTCATGAGTGGTTGGTCACGATCGTGGAAGCTTTACGGAGCCGCCGTAGGTTCTGGAAGGGGCTAGGGTGGTCTGTAAGCCGAAGACAGAGCATGGCGAAGAAGGTCCGGTGAAAATCCGGCCAATGTAGAAGATGTCACCTGCAAGTTTAGTGAATGAAAAAAATGGTGCTCGTGCTCGCGTGGAGGAAGTGAGTGGTGCGAGGCTTGTGGGGGCGAAGTGAGTGAACGAGTGGTGGTGATCCTCCGCCGTGACCGGCGGAGCGATGGTCGGAGTGATCGATGACCTCAAGAGGTCATGGCGATGAACGGTAGGAGGCGCAAAGACGGCAGCCCAAGGCAGAGCTCAGGCAATGGTCAGCGGAAGGAGATGTCTCGCAGAGAAGTCGGAAAAAATACGAGAAAATCAAAAGAGGTGAAGATGAAGATCGGAGGAGAAGATGGAGGGATCTACCTGGGAATTGGCGCTCGAGATGGAGTCACCGGTCGTTGCTCGAGGGTCGGTAAAAGCTCGAGCTCTAGCAGCTCGCTGGAGGAGCTGCGCCACAGTGCAACGGAGCTGTGGATCTCGCCGGAGGTGGTCAGTCATCATCGCTTGCTTTGGCCCTCTATTTCTGTCACAAATATGGAGCTAAGAGCTCGGAGATACCTCTCGTGGTAGCAGATGGGATCGAAGGTCGACGAAGGTAGAGTATTTATAGGTCGGAGGTGAGGTTGCAGGTGACAGGGTGACGAAGTTTGTGGAGGTCGTGGAGCAACGTGGGTGAGGCTCATGGAGATTGTGGAGGTCAGCGAGGATGAGGGTGTAATGGGCTACGAAGTGGAGGTGACAGGGGGTGGAGAGGATGGCAGGAGTGGATCCAAAAATAGAAAGGGGGCGGGGCCGTCGCGAGGTGGGCGACGTGGGCGAGGGTCCTGCGGGAGGTAGACGATGACCTCTGGATCGTTAGATCGAGTGATCCGACAACCAGGAGAAGAGCGCGAGAGGAGGGTCTGGATTTGATCGGAGTGGTGAGATCGAAGGGCTAGGGAAGTGCCACGTGGCATCATGTGAGTGTAGCGTTAAGGGACGGTTGGGGATTAGATTTAGGCGATGGATCGAAGGGTTGTGATTGATCGTGAGTGAGCGGGTGGGATCAAATCATCAGATTGAAGATCCAATGGCTATGTGCGTGCCACGTGGAGATCTATGGTTGAGGCAGGTGCGAACGACAGAGATAGGATCTGGAGGATCTGATCGAGGGGCTCAGATTTAGCGTGAGATGAGTGTCCAGGATGAAGGCTTCTGACGAAGATCGGAGGGCTCACAGCTCAACACGTAGCGGGTCGCTAATGGATGGAAACCGACTTCAGTCGGTCTATGTGACTCTTGGGCCAATCTTCGGGAACCTTCTTGGAGATAGTTTACGATATTGGCATACCATGGATGTGAGTCGACAACAAAAATCGACTCGTCAGGGAAGGATCCTCGAATCGGTAAATCCTTAGAAGCATTAAGATCCTCGAGACGGGAGAGGTTATCAGCCACTATGCTCTTCTTTCCAGTTTTATCATGAATGTCCAAATCAAACTCCTGGATAAGCATAATCCTCCTAAGAAGACGCGCCTTCGCATCCTTCTTTTCCATTAAGTACCGTAACGCTGTATGGTCTGTGAACACAATTACCTTGGATCCAATTAAATGGGATCTGAATTTATCCAAGGCAAACACTACCGCAAGCATCTCCGTTTTCGTAACTGTATAGTTAGCTGAGCGGTATCAAGAACTTTTCTTGCGTAGTGTATGGCGAACGGGACACCCTCCCTTCTTTGTCTTAATACATCCCCAACAACAAAGTCTGATGCATCCGACATGATCTCAAATGGCAGAGGAAAGACCGCAACTGTTTCACATTGGTTGGTGGTTGGAGTCGTCTGATCACATCCACCTTGGCATGGTCAACCTCCATTCCTCTCTTGGAGATGACATACCCCAACACAATGCCCTCTGTCACTATGAAGTGACTTTTCTCCCAAAAGAGCACCAGATTGACCTCACAACATCATTTGAGGACTCGGTCTAGATTCCTAAAACAAGAATCGAAGGAATCACCGTGGACCGAGAAGTCATCCATGAAGACGTCCAGGAATTCATTGACTATTTCGGTGAAGACAACAATCATGCACCTTTGAAAAGTACCGGAAGCATTACATAACCCGAAGGGCATGCGCCTGAAAGCATAGGTACCAAAGGGGCATGTGAACATGGTCTTTTCCTGGTCCTCCGGAGCTATAACTACTTGATTGTAGCCCGAGAACCCATCCAAGAAATAGAAGAATTCTTTCCCTGCTAATCTCTCCAGGATCTGTTCAATGAATGGTAGGGGGAAATGATCATTCTTCGTCGTAGCATTCAAGCATCTGTAATTCACACAGACACACCATGACGTGGGTACTCGCGTCACGATTTCCTCTCCGTCTTCATTGGTGGTTGTCTGAATTCCTGATTTTTCGAGATAACATGGATTGGGACCATCCATTTGGAGTCGGAGATGGGATAAATAAAACCCGCGTTGTACCATTTCTCTATCTCCTTTTTCACTACCTCTCGTAAATTTGGATTCAACTGACGTTGGAATTCACGAGAGGGTTTAGCCTCATTCTCTAAGTAGATATGGTACGAACACAGAGCGGGATTTATCCCATGGAGATCGGAGATGCTCCATCCTATTACCTTGCGATTTTTCTCCAGGATCTCTAGTAAGTGAGATTCCTTCTCTCCGGTCAATCGCGAGATGATAATGACCGGATACTTCTTCTCTTGTCCTGCAAGGAAAGCGTACTTAAGTGTTGTGGGTAAAGGTTTGAGTTTAGGTAAAGTGTGATCATCAAGGAAGTCTGGCTCAATCGAATCTGGATCTGTGATGGCAGGGGCTAGATCTGTCCTTGAAATTGCTGCCACCGATTCACTTGGCTCTGGAGTCGGATCGTCAAAGGTCTTCAAGCAATCGGCCAAAGCCATGTCCGACTTTTTATCCTCATCTTCTGATTTTCCTAAAGAGGGAAGTACTGACATGCCTAGATGGGCCTTTAAGTCATCGAATATGTAGGGAGATGCATATTCTGTACTATATTGTTTCTAAGGACCTCGCAAACTGACTCGTGCACAAGATCTTCTCCAGAGGAGAGGGACTCATCGGTGATGGCTGGGTTCTGTCTCCATGGCCCAACTGTGTCTACATGAATGCAATCTGCTTCGGATGAAGAGTATTCGGTGCTGGATACTGAATCCGGTCTCTGCCATCTAGTCTGCTTCATCTCAAGTTCCTCATCTCCGTCTGGAGTTTGGAACTAGATTTTCCCAATCTTATAATCAAATAAGGCCCTAGCTGTTCTGAGGAAGGGCCTTCCTAATATGATATGGGAATCTCTCCAATTATGAGGGATCTCCATATCAAGGACGGTAAAGTCCACCATGTACTCCTGACCCTCGACTTTGATAACAACGTTCCTCAATTCTCCTTGGGACCTCTTGGTTGATTTATCTACAAACTGGAGTAGTGCTCTAGATTTCCTAAGAGGTCCGAGATTAAGCCTCTCATAGAGGGCTTTAGGCATTAAGTTAATTGTGGATCCATTGTCAAGGAGAGTGTGTGCAAACGCAATGTCATCGACATGACTCACCACATAATGTGCACCCATGTCTCTTTGTTTCCTTGGAAACGAATTCTTTATTGCGCAGGTTGTGGCTACTGACAAAACATGTTTCTCAACACGGCTTTTGGTCTTCCTGCTGACCCTAGTAGATGTGCATCTCACCTTAAGGTAAATATGAAATGCAGGTGTCATCTCCACATACTTGTCGAAGGGGATTGTGACCTTGATGTATTTATTGTAAAACTTCGCCATCTCAGGGTCATCTTTTTGTAATTTTTTAGTTTTCTTCTTTCAAACCTTAAGAGCTCGGGGAAAGGGATTATTGATGCTAACTCAGATTTTGAAACTGAAAGATTTTCAATTAAACTAGGAACTGAGTTCTGTACATGACTCTGAAACTGAGACTGACTCGGACTCTGACTCTGACAATAATGAAAAGAAAATTTCTGCTGCAAGACCGGTGATGCATTCTCCGCGACTGCTGGGACTTCCTCCTCAGATGGAGGTGCAGGCTCTTCACCGATCTCACCGGACTCACTACTGGCGCGGTTCTCCTGCTTCTTTGAGGACTTAGAAGTCCTCTTCTTCTGCCGGTGGTGGTGGTGGTGCTGCTCCTCTACCTCCAAGTTCTCCTCAGGTAGAGACTTGGCAACTTCTTCCTCCTATGCCCGTTCTCGATCAGGTACGGTCACGATCCTTCCGCTCCAGAGGGACATATGATTGACATTATTGTACAAAAGGATCTCATGTTCAGATAAAGAATTATCTGAATAGTATACCTGATCTCGTGGTCAGTTCTGGTCTTGATTCAAGCTATTTGGGTTGGACTAAACCTTAGTTGGTCCTGGGTACGAGAGGCACGATTCAGATTGGTTCTCATATCCAAATAGTCATTCTGGATTTGTTGGACCCCTATCAGTCAGGGTTTGGATCGCCAAGGTGAGGGACTCCAATTCACTAGTGGGCTGGTTCTGTTGACTCGTGGATGACTTCCTGTATTGTCCATGCTAGCCATTCCGATACTGTTGATGATGATGGGACGGTGGTGGAGGGCCCTGCTAGCCCGAGTGAAAAGTGCGCTGCTGCTGGTGCTGCTGAGGCTGGTACCCTTGTCCAGGCTAGGACTGTACGAAGTGCGGTACGGGGACGGAGCTGGTTTCTTGGTAAGCTAGGGAAGGTCGGTGAGGTTGACCGTTCCCCATCCCCGACTGTCTGCCGACGGGGTCATGGTTGTACCACAGCCCGTTGATCTCAAACACCTGGAGAGGCTCCTCGTATCCTGTCTCCACTTGTGGGGGTGCGTGCTTCTCCTACTGAGTGTTTGTCTGCTCTTCTACCCAGCTACTCTGAAGCCTCGGTGCCTGTTCCTGTACAAGATGAACTCAGTGTACAAGTACACGTGGTGTAGAAGGTGCAGGTAGATTTATCTTGGCTACCCTCTCACTAAGTTCCTCCACTTGTTTCGGCAATCGCGAGAGTGACTAAAGGTCAGTGACCCTCTTGTGAATCTGCTCGACCATGGTTAACTTGTCAGTTGTCATCGCCATGCTGAGAATGAGGTCCTCTTTCAGATCCGCTACAGTGCTCCTAGTTGTCTCGTTGGACAGGATTGAGGGAGACAACTGATAAGCCCTTGTGGCCTGCGATCTGCCTGTTTCCGCCATATGCTCCAGGATTTTCCATACAGCATTCTCATTTTTGTTTAGATAGGTTCCTCCACAGGAGGCAGTTACTAACCCCTGCATCTTCGGGATCATGCCACAGAACAAGGTCTGGACTAAGATCGCTTTTGAAATGCCATAGCAAGGGCACTTCTGAATTAGGTCATTAAACCTATCCCAGGCTTCATAGAATGGTTCATTGGGTCCCTAAGAGAAACTCGCGATCTTTGTTTTCATTTGATTAGTCCTACTGAGTGGGTAGAACTTCTCCAAGAAAAGGTCCTTGAACTGCATCCAGGTTGTACATCTCACCCCGAGATTTTTCAACCAATGAGCTGCCTTATCTCCTAAGACAAACGAGGTGGCCTTCATCCTGATATAATCTTGCCCAACCCTAGGGTGACTAAGGTTGTTGCAAACCAGCTCGAAGTCTCTAAGGAAGGCATATGGTTCTTCATTTGCGTTTCCATTGAACTTCGGTAGCAGGCTCAGAAAGTGGGACTTCAGCTCGAATGCTTCAGGGGGAACCACTGGTGCCAACCAACTATGCATCTCATTTTCTGCTAGGTTGTAAGCATCGACCATGGGTGGGTCAATTCCTCCTGCCATAATGATCTGTTCCATCCTTGCTGTAAGATCCGCAATCTGTTGTTCGGCTGTGGCGAGGTGAGCAAGGATTAGCTGTATTGGGTCATCTCTACTTAGGTGGCATCTTGTCCTCTAGCCATGGGTAGAGAAGATGGTCTTGGTTAGAGGACATATCAAGGAAGGGATTCTTACCGAGGCAATGGTCTTCCTCGGTGAGATCAGAGGAGAGAAAATGGTTGGTTTGAGAGTAACCACCCTGGTTTTGAGGGACCCAAAACTCAAGAGTGTCACGAGCTCTGGTTGGTCCAAGTTGAGCTTGGGCCGGTGAAGATGAGCTTTGTGGGGGGCTCAAAGAAAGATTGGCGAATCGAGAGTCGATATCCCCCCATTCAGCTATCTTGGATCGGCGAGAAGAATCAGGAGTTCTAAGTGAAGATAAGATTTTACTCCTACCTGAAGCAAACAATTGAATCCAAACCCTGTATTTTCACACTCAACACTGTAAAGGACCCGAAACCAAGTCCGATTATTCTGGTTGGTTTTAATTTGTGATTTTTCAGACAAATAACAAGAAGTTACGCGACCTATAGGGGAGTCGGCTAAAAGCCGGATGCGTCTCCCCTGTTTAACCTATCACCTTAGATACCAACGCCCTTCCTTTCTTCACTCCTATCCCAAGTTGATGGATTCAAAGACCTGCCCCTATCTACCTACAAGAAGGAAGAGGATGACAAGGTTGGAACTTCATCCTGGGGGGTTACTAGCAACTTGTCGCGAAGTACCGCTGGTTCATCCCTAACTACCTGCGAACAGGCGGAGGTTACTTGGTACTAGTCAGTGAACCTGGAAAATTCAACTCGTGATATTTGCTAGGATCAGTCGATACGTGATATGGAAGGCGGGGATTTGGGCTTTGCCTTCAGGTGTTCACACACACACTCAAGTACCCTCACTCAGCCTGAAAACAAGGTCGGGGTTAATCTCCCGCAAGCAAGATTTCCGATTTTATTGATTTTTCTAGTCAATTTTGTTAAGCAGTTCCGATTTTAAGTTAGTTTATCACTAAGTTTGTCCAACCGCAAAGCACGTCTATCGTCCAGTCCCAATTTCCTTTTTACCTAAGTTTGAAAAACCAAGAGAAAGGAGTCGAGAAAAGCCGATGCATGATAAATCAATGATGCTATGCTGAGTTAAAAAGACCTACAGTGATCCCTTTGCTTTTATGCAGGATGTAGAACAGAATTGAAAACTTTTTACACTATATGCAAATGCAGATGACAAAATCCGCTCCTAGACAGGAAGTTCTACTAGCGAGTGCAGCACCAATTAAATTTGACTAGATCTGCGGTCTAAGTGCGTCTTTTAGGTTTGATGTGTGGTCCTAAAAGACTTACGAGCACAAGCAAATCCTAGAGTGGCTCGAGGAGCCGCTAGTGCAAGCCTAATCTAAAAGCAATCCACACAGCACACGGGAACATGTTTCCACTATTTTTACACATGTGAGAACCCAAATGGGAACCGCTGGACAGAATGCAAAAATAATGAATAACAAAATTTACAAGTCCTCACAATCACTCAAAAAGTTCGAAATGCAAGCTCCTCGAAGCGCCTTCGCCTCCTCGTGTTTATCGCACAAAAACAAATTGAGGTCAGATAAAGGATGACACAAAATACTCAAAATTAAATGATAGAAAAATATTAACAAGAAAATCGGGAATCAGACTATCCGGTGATGGAAAAATCAGACACTAAAAAATTCTCTAGAAATTAACCTAAGCGTGCCTCCCTAGCAACAACACCATTTGAAAAGCCTATTTCTACCCTTGTTAATTCAATCAAATTAATGATTAAAATAAATATCAAGTCGTTTGTTGTAGTAAGGTAAAAACGGACTGATCAGAAACCACTTTAGTTAATGTTGAGTTAATCACGAGCAGTAGATTTATTTTACTTGGGCAAGACCAAGGTAGAACTCAGGGAGGCATCTGTTTCCTTAGGTAAATTTTAAGGGAATTTGGAGGTCAGATTTTCAAAGGAGTATTTTTGGTATTTTTTAGCAAATTTATGCAATAACGGACAAACAAATGCAATTTCAGGCCAGTTTGTACAAGTCAAATCAGAAATGTGGTCAAATGAAGTTCAAAAATTATGAAACTTGGCCAGAATATGACATGCAATAAAATTAAGATACACTAATGTTTTTGGATTTTTCTGACACTTTATGAATTTACTGCGAATAAAATATGAATGCAAGGTGATTTTTACAAAATTAATTTTAATAAGTACCAAAAACATTAATTCTAGATATAAAAATTATCCTAGTTATATCTAAATATGATGGATCCAGGAAAATTAATACACCTAATTCTATGTGAATTGGACCTATTAAAAATCAATTAAGGAAATCACTAATTAATTTATTCAGGCCTCGTGATGCGTGAAAATGCGATGATTTTTTGTTACAAGGTAGAATAAATTATCCTAAGTCTAATGTGTTTTTATGGTTATTTTTGGAGCAACTAGGAATTTAATATGAATTAAAAGGCACACAATGGGCAAAATATGGAAAAATTCACCAATTTAATAATATTAAATTCCCTAGATATCACTAAAATGAAACACGTGTCACATAAGATAGAGGACAAGATAAGCTACATCATGCAATTTTTGGAATTGAAAAATAATGCCAAATGGACACTTAAATATGCGTGCAAAGATAGGGACTAAATTGCAATTATAGAAAATAAAATTACTGAAAATTACACATGCTGAAAGGGACTTAAATGCAGTTACCTATAATGCTGGGGGTATGTGTGTAAAATATCCACGTGAACACACGTGCTCCTCGCGTGATGCTCCGAGCAGGGACTGACTTGCAATTTGGCAAACTTGTAGGGGCCTCAGTGCAAAATGCCTAGACCGTACGTGAGGAACACGTGAGGTGCTAGGCTCGGAAGGCATAAGAGGCTCGGACTGTGGCTCGGAGGAAGCGATGTGTCAGTCTGAGATCCGTCAGATCACGATGGATCCAACAACAGGTGATGCGGACAACGTGGCGTGTTGCGAGACGTATGATACTCGCGAGATCGGACGACAGCTGTAGGTCGAAGGCAAGAACGATGTGGCAGGATAGTAATCGTTGGATCCTCTTGATTTGACGGAGGCGGGGCGCTGGCGAAGTGGCTCAATCAACACCGTCCGATCGAGATGATCGGACAACAGCTGTACTTCGTGTTCCTCCGGTCCGCCGCCTCCTGCGGCGGACGTGGGTGGGCTCCGGCAAAGGGTGGCTACCTCCATCGCCCTCTCACGTGCTCAGTGCTGATCCCCGAAGACTTATGAGTGGTTGGTCACGATCGTGGATGCTTTACGGAGCCGCCGTAGGTTCTGGAAGGGGCTAGGGTGGTCTGTAAGCCGGAGACAGAGCTTGGCGAAGAAGGTCTGGAGAAAATTCGGCCAATGTCGAAGATGTCACCTGCAAGTTTAGGGAATGAAAAAAATGGTGCTCGTGCTCGCGTGGAGGAAGTGAGTGGTGCGAGGCTTGTGGGGGCGAAGTGAGTGAACGAGTGGTGGTGATCCTCCGCTGTGACCGGTGGAGCAATGGTCGGAGTGATCGATGACCTCAAGAGGTCATGGCGATGAACGTAGGAGGCACAAAGATGGCAGCTCCAAGGCAGAGCTCAGGCGATGGTCAGCGGAAGGTGATATCTCATGGAGAAGTCGGGAAAAATAGGAGAAAATCAAAAGAGGAGAAGATGAAGATCGGAGGAGAAGATGGAGGGATCTACCTGGAAATTGACGCTCGAGATGGACTCACTGGTCGTTGCTCGAGGACCGGTAGAAGCCCGAGCTCTAGAAGCTCGTTGGAGGAGCTGCGGCACGCTGCGGCGGAGCCGTGGATCTCTCCAGAGGTGGTCAGTCATCATCGCTCGCTTTGGCCCTCTATTTCTGTCACAAATATGGAGCTAAGATCTTGGAGGTACCTCCCGTGGTAGCGGATGGGATCGAAGGTCGACGGAGGCAGAGTATTTATAGGTTGGAGATGAGGTTGCAGGTAACAGGGTGACAAAGTTTGTGGAGGTCGTGGAGTGACGTGGGCGAGGCTCATGGAGATTGTGGAGGTCGGCGAGGATGAGGGTGTAATGGGCTACGAAGTGGAGGTGACAAGGGGTGGAGAGGATGGCAGGAGTGGATCCAAAAATAGAAAGGGGGCGGGGCCGTCACGAGGTGGGCGACGTGGGCGAGGGTCCTGCGTGAGGTAGACCATGACCTCTGGATCGTTGGATCGAGTGATCCAACAACCAGGAGAAGAGCGCGAGAGGAGGGTCTGGATTTGATCGGAGTGGTGAGATCGAAGGGCTAGGGAAGCGCCATGTGGCGTCATGGGAGTGTAGCGCTAAGGGGCGGTGGGGATTAGATTTAGGCGATGGATCGAAGGGTTGTGATTGATCGTGAGTGAGCGGGTGGGATCAAATCATCAGAACAAAGATCCAGTGGCTATGTGCGTGCCACGTGGAGATCTATGGTTGAGGCGGGTGAGAACGACAAAGATAGGATCTAGAGGATCTGATCGAGGGGCTCAGATTTAGCGTGAGATGAGTGTCCAGGATGAAGGCTTCTGACGAAGATCGGAGGGCTCGCAGCTCAACAAGTGGCGGGGCACTAATGGATGGAGGCGATGCGATCTGGAGAAGATCGTACGGTTGATATGAGCTGTGAGAATGGATGGCTCAGATCAGGAGAGAGTGGAAGGGATCAGACGATGGAAGAAGATGGACGCGTGGCGCGATGTGAGTGGGTCGCATGGCGCAATCAGAGGGCGCCACGTGGCTTGATCTGAATGGCCGTTAGAGAATGTAGAATTAGGGAGAGAAGATGGCCGAATTTAGAAAAACTCAAAACATGAAAAGTTGTAGATCTCGATGAGATCTACAAGTTTCATGTTGACCAAAAATGGAGATGAGATCTAATAAGATATAAAAATACAAGAGTACATATATACATACATATAATGTACAAAGGGGACCAAAACCCAAGGTTTGCATACGAGCTCCGATTTAAATGAAATTGGTCTCATTTTGAAGGTCTCTGTATATGCATTATTATAAAAGTGAGTAAACCTATATCAGAGGTTGTATGAGGTAGATATTTGCATTCGAAGGTCTGAGGTCTCCAAGTGGATTTGGGTTTTATTGAGTAAATTTACAAGTCAGAAACTTTGGCCTTTTTTCTTGTATTATTAGTTAGTAATATATACATGATACATATGGTTTTATTGACTTTGGAGTGGGTATAAAATATAGATAAACATGTGAATAATGGTGAATATGTAGGTGAATATTTACAAGTGAATTGGACTTCGTATGTAATGCAAATATGAATGCTAGAATGCAGATATTATGTATGAAGGTATGAATGCTAATTATGCAGGATAAGGAGAAATATGCAACTAATTACTCGAGCACAAGACTCTATTTTCAACTTTTACAGTGATGAATCACAGATTCATTAAGAACATGTAACTCGGATAAAAAAGTGAGAACTCATTCTATCTTGTAAGTCCAACTTGCATTTACCTATTCATTCATTAACAGCTAGTCCCACCATCCTAAGGCGATGTTGACCCATCGTAAATTGAACCGACCGTCAACATGATTAGAACGCGCTACACGCAACCAAATATCACTCCAATAATATGAGGACTTGATATTGGGGTCAATACGCATACGACCTTACTCTTTCGAGAAGCAAAGGGCTCAATCCATGTGCGCTTATTTGCAGGAGGTTTTACTTCGGCCAAACGTCTCCTACATACAATCCATGTCAAAGGAACCCTTCGCCTTGACAGGAGACCTTGGATGTCACTTATGTGATCTTCCATATCATATTCAACTTTTAATTAATTATTATGAATCATATTCACGTAATCGATTCTTCCAAGGGAACTACAACTCTATTCATAATAGAGTGTTTATTTTAATTTGATCTAATAAACTTAAACATATTAATTAATTATCAATACAATTCAATTAACTAACAAAACAATTAGGATTTTCTTGATACTACTATATAGTATACACCCTCGCGAGTACACATTATTTTGTATTTTAATAATTTGAGTACAACTTGACTTACTCATATTATTCTTTGCTTAAAAATGAATCCAACCTGTACACTCAATTATGCTGAGAGGGAGCATTCCTTGTCATGCAAGGTGTTAATTATGGGAAAGTAAGGCAACATACCCTGACCAAGCACCTTCAACATTCCGATTGAGAACAATACAAAATAATACCAATGTAGTTGCAGTTCTACCGATCAACTTTGAGTACAGACATTATATTATATAATAATCTCTTAGAACTATTAGGTATCTAAAAATAATTTTGAGATTCCAAAATTTCTAAGCCTATCAAGCAACCATGTATTGCATGTAAAGATTGTCCTACAACTATTGTAGGATAAACTAGGGATTTTATGAAATATTCACTCAAGGGCTAATTATGTGTAATCAATTATTTTTATAATTATTAGAATCATAATTAATCAAGGTAAATTCATAATTTTCATGATTTTCATTGAATAATAAACACATTAAGCAAAGAGATTTGATGATCTTATAATCTTCCGACCCATCTGCACTAAATATGGAATATCTAGGGCAAACAGAGTCAGAATTGCACGAAACAAATTCAAGTGATTTGATGGTTTGAATTTATACTTAATAGTGTTTATTTAATGTTTCATGATGTGAAAACAATATGAAAAAAATCATTTTCTTACAGATCCGTGATTACATGCAAAAATAATTTTCATTATGGGAACTCTTTAAATCATTTTCATGCACTTTTGCTACGAATAATATGTTACTATTTTAAAGAAATATTTAGATATTCGAAATACATTTTAATAAAAATGCCTAAACAATACACAAACAGTAGGTTTTTTTAGCAAAAAAATCAATTCGAATCTTGTTCACATAGTGATAACGAGAATTTTGCGAGAATCTTGTTCACACGATCGTCCACGCATTCAAAACATAAATCTTGTTCACATAGTGATAACGAGAATTTTGCGAGGGTCAAAATACGCCCCGCACAAGACGGGGACGATCGTGTCGCTGAGGCGACCGCTCACAACACCCTTGTTAATCAGAAATTAACCCACTTCAAAGAATAAGCCAAATAAGTCCCAAAACTGTGAATTAACATTTATTAACTCTACCATAAAATATTCATAGTGCATAAGCATGTATAAGTCGAACCACAGAGAGCAAAAAAAATCGGTAGCCTACGAGTATTCATGTACAAACCGATCGTGTATGCACACAAGTCTTTTTGTGGGTTTTTGAATTTATATATTTTTTTTCTTATTTTTGTTTTGATGATTTTTTATTTTGTTTTTATATTTTATATTTTTTTCTTTTTATATTTTTAACTATATAATATATATATAAAGAGAGATATACATAAGAAGAAAGAGAAATATAATAAATGGATATATATATATTTATAAATACTCAATGTGTATATATATAAGATATAATATTTTTTTATTTTTTTATTTTTCTTTTTTTTGTTATTTTTCTGGATTTTTTTTCTAATTTTATGTATTTTTTAATCCCAAAAATGTCCCTAATATGGGACTAATTAAATAAGCCAAAACTAATTTGGGTTTTAACAATATAAAATAAGTCCAAAAATAACCTAAATTAATTTTAATATGTAAATAATAAGATATAAAAAATTATAAAGTAATAAAACATATTTTTGGTATTTTTCTAGTGTTTTTCGCTTTTTTTAGGATTTTGGAGCTTCTTGAATTTTTTATATTTCTTTTTCTATTTTTAGGGTTTTTCATTTTTTGGACTTAATATAGATATAAATATACCATATATAATATTTTTGGGATTTTTCAAAAACATTTTATATTTTTTCGGTATTTTTAGATTTAGGCAAGGACTGATTAGGCTCCATTTTATTTTTTTAAAAAAAGTAAGTTGCATAAAATCCAAAGTAAAAATACATGCATGAAAGAACACTGTATCAGGAAACTACCCTAAAAATTTCATGATTTTTGGATCCATATTGCTATTTATAATAAATACAAGAAAGAAGTAAAATTAAAAACTGCCTGGCAAGGGTATTTCCGCAAATAAAATAAATACAGGGGTCACAGTGCAAAAACACCAGCAAGTATCAACAGTTTCTACAATTTTAAGGATGAAATGCACATAAACAAACCCGCTAGGGCCCCCCTTGCAATTTAACCATCATGTGGGACTACACGTGATCCGCATACACATGGACTAAATTGTAATTTCGGAAAGTTCAAGGTCCTGGTTGTAATTTTCACAAAACTAATACACTTGATATTTTATTTTATGGACTGAAAATAAATACATAAACATATAGGGGGTCGCGTGCAATTTTTCTCCTTACGTGGGACGACACGTGAGGTGACGTGGAATGGACCTAGAGGGCAATATTAAAAACATCCAGGGGGTCTATACAAAATTTCCACATTATTTTGAACCTCGACTTTTATTTACAGTAATAAACATTAAATACAAAAAGGAACTGGGGTTAAATATGCAATTTACCCCTTATTAGGCGCAGTTGGACGGCGTTGAAGATCTCACTTGTCCACGCGTCGCTCATCCAACAGCCGGTACCGCTTCGCTGATGAGCGCTTGAGATTAGATCGCGAGGCGTGATCTGACTGTCGGCATGGTGTCCATCCAACGGCTGCTGCTGCATCTGGGACCTTCATCATGATCGGACGGCTATGGAGCCGCTTGGAAGAACAGGGAAGAAGCTCGCACGAAGCGAGCTTCGATCTTGAATCGCGGGCTCCTCCAGGCTTCTCCGTCGCATCCGAGGTGTTCATCACGTTGCTGGAAGGTCCCCACATCGAACGACGGTCTTTACTTGGCTCCTGGAGGTCTGAGGTGTTCAGGCGAGGTCGGAGAAGGTTTGGACCTCCAGGAACCTCTTCCTGGTTCGGATCGAGTCCATGAGGGCTCGTTTCAACATGGTACCTGTACAGGAAGAACAAGGGGCTCGAGGGCTTTCTCATCGACCCTGGGTTTTGAAGTTGGGACGCAAGGTGAGACGAGGCGGAGGAGCTCCGACGAACGGCGGAGGTGGAGCTCCGATTCGTGAAGACAGAGGGTCTCCGATTGAACAAAGGTGGTCGAGAGATGGAGAAGGCGATGAGCAGTGAAATGGAAGCGGAATGATGGTCGGAAACAGTCGAGGGCACGGTGGAGAAGTCGCTGGAGCAGAGCTCGGGCGAACTTCGATTTGGCTAAACTAGACTACGCTACTGATCTACATGCGAAATAAAGTGCGGGAATGAAAGGCTGCAATGGAAATCTACCTAAATAACGTAAAGGAAAAACTCTTATACCTGAGGACCTCCAGGGAGCAGGACGGACGCCGGAGCTCCGCCGCGACAAAAGTTCTTCCTCCTTCGGCCGATTCACGGTGCTAGGGAACTCCTCCTGTCACAAGGGTTCATCCAGGACCGGATTTAAGATGTTTTGGGGGAAGTAAGTTAGCCAAATTCGACCAAGGAGGAGGGGAATCTTATTTAAAAACATCCCTGGACACCCTTATTGACCGGCTTTTATTGAGTAATCTGGAGTTTGTACAGATGATCCAAGATATTGGCGGGCATCAGTGATCACTAGGGATGATTTATTGTGAAGGAAGCGAGCGCGATCGATGGAGGAGACGTCCGCGAAAAATGCCAGAAAATCGGGGATTCGCCAAGTTTGGCGGGTCTCAGACGCGGATAGGACAGTTGACCAGAGGTCAGTGGTCCGCCGCCCCTGATTGGTCCACGTAGGACGCTACATGACAAAACAGGGGGTTTTATTAAAGAATAAATAATTTAAAACGGTAAATGATTTTATTATTTTTCGAGTATAAAATAAAAAATGTTGATTATTTTATTAAGGATTTTATTATGATTTTTATTTATTTTTTGATGTATTTTATTATGAGTTTATTTTAATGATGTATTTATAGGCATATTTATATGTATTTTGCATTATTTATTTTTATTTTGTATATTTTATTTTATTGTTTTATTCTATTATTTTATATATTTATAACTTATTTTTATAAGTATAATTATATTTTTATTTAATTTTTATAATTTATTTACATATTTAAATAAATAGGTATATGTAATATGTAGGTATACTTATAGGTATTTTACCAATATTTTATATTCATTTTATTTATTTAATGAATTTTATTTGTTTTCATTTTGGATTTGTATTTTTAATAAATTATAGATAATATTTAAAAGTTAATAAAAATATAGAAGAATAAAATAATTAAAGAATGTATTCCCCTTTTATTTATATACATACATAACATAGGTATTTTGCCTATGTATTGCATAGGCTTATTTTATTTTACAAATTCTTTTTGGTTTTTTATAATTTCAATAGGTACATGTGTTACATATATTACTTACAAGATTCTAAAAATATAAATTTACAAAAATGATGAATAATGAATATAATGAATATTTTATTCGGGTCGACTGTACAATGGGGGAGCCAAAAACCTAACTTTTACAGATGGACTCCAAAAATTATGAAACCAATTTTATTAAATAGTTCTTGGAAATCTATATACAATTAAAGGTGAGTTTGATGAGTTTTGAGTTTTTATTTGCAAGATATGGGTCTGTGAAGTTGAGATTCTGGCTTTTTATTTTGTGTACAAAATGTACATTGTATATTATTTTTGTACAAACTCAATTTTGTATTTTTATTCACATTATTATCTCCAACTTTCATGTAAAAAATTTCTTTATTTGATGGATAAATAATTATATGCAAATTAGGTGTCAAAAATGCATAAATTAATGAAAAATAAATGAGGAATTTATTGTATTATTGGCCCTTATATCCCCCTACTTTATTCCTTGTCGACCAATTCCATTCTAGCCTTGGTCTCGGGGTTAGGGTCATAAAATATTTGCAATATTTTATTCCTTTTTCTTTTTTTCTCTTTATTCTATAATTTTGGCATTAAAAACCTTATTTTATGTACAATAAATATAATAAATAATGAATGCTATTATAGACAAATTGATGTTATTTACATGCATTTGCTGGGGTTTTTAAGGCCAAAATGATAGAATAAAGGTGATGAAACGGAGATTCATCACCCCCTATACTTTCCTTTGCTAGTCCCTAGCAAATACTTATGCAATAAGAAGAAAAAGAATAAAGAATAAAAAGAAAAGAAAAAGGGAATTGAAGAAGATAGAGTGAATATGATAGCTTTCAGTGCAATATCTTGTCCTTACAAAATCAGAGTTTGGAGCTCGGGTTAGACCTTGGTGCGAAAATGTGTATGGAACCTAGTCGGGAACCAAATTTAAAACACAACAGCCTTCGAGAGTCACAGAACTCGGTTCAAATCACCTCAATAGGCAGGTCAGAACTAGCCTACGTCATAAGCAAACCCTTATGACTATGAAGCTGACTTGTACAGTGTAAGTGATGGTGGCTCTCCCCACCTGAAATGACAAAGGAACTGACTTTTCCAGAATGACAACCCTATGATTCCCCAATCGAGCCCTCTACCGTCGAGGAGCGGGGTATTCCCTTCTAAGTTCAAGTGGCATCTGACTCAAGAGGAGGGGGTGGAGAAAAGAATGGACGGTAGCTAGTGTAGCTACCTATCCTGGGATGCAAGACCAGTGTAGTCAAGTCATCCAGCTGCAGGCTCACATGTTATAACTTTGATGCTCAAGCTTGCTTATTTTCTATACAACATATATACATACTCCGACAGGCACTTTATTTTTATTTCCAAGCCTGTCCACTGTTTTGGAGTTTTTTTTACAAACATACTATTGACAACAGCATTTACATAAGGACTTTTTCCTCTTGAGCCAGAAGACTATCCCTCTTTTGAAGCTTTCTTGCAACCCACACTCTCCTGTCATTCGACTTCATTAAAACTGGACTAGGTTGGGGTGCACTTTCCTCCCTAGACGAGGACGAATGTTTCCACCCGTGTGCATCTCAGACTGGCAAATCCAACCCCCTCACCACTCTAACTGAGTTGAGCCAAGTGAAAGGTGCAAGTGTCCAAGTTAGGTCACGACCGACAAGAGTCATGCGTGTGTCTCGAAAAGTTCTAGTTAGTCCATTGGGGTGACGTGAACCCATCCCTGATTTCTCAAAGAATTAAGTCTGAATAGACCTGAAGTACCTTAAACCTAGTTCCCATAAGGTTTCGGTGCAGTTAGGTGTAGTAAGGTCCAACCAGGCTCCAATCTTCGACTTTACTGGACTAGTTCAATCATCAAGCTCAGAAGAAAAGAACATGAATGATATCCAAATGCGATACACAATGAATGATGCAAAGAATAATGCAAATTTTCAAAGAATTTGAAAATGAAGAGAAAATTTTTACAAAGAATTGTGCAAATAAAAGAATTTGATCCCACAAAGTACAATATATACAGTTATTTACACGGATGTACCGCAAGACTTAAAGAATTTACTGGGTTTAACAAAGTGATTTATTTAGGTGTATATACAATTGATAAAGATTCCTTTTTTATGATTTGTTTTCTTATTTATTTATATATAAACGTATTTGAAAATCATTTTGAAAACTATAGTACAAAATAATTTTTGCAAATATTTACAAACATTTGAAAGCCATTTTGCAAAGATTTTGCAAACACTATATATACATTTTTTCAAAATACTTTTACAAACATTTTCAAAATCCTTTGCAAATAGGTTTTCAAATCCTTTATTTCACTCAAACAAAAGAATTTTTGCAATCAAAATATTTTTACAAAGGTTGAAAATCGTTTCACAAAAAGTTTTCCAAACAGTTCACACCATTTTTCAAATCATTTTGCAAAACTATTTAACCTGATTTATTAATCAGTATATACAAAAAAAACAGAAACTATATTTTCTGTGCCAACTTATTTGGGCTCTTATAAGTTTTATTTGGAATTGTTGCTTGTTTTTGCATGAGAGATTTCTGTGTATATTGCTCAGCCTTATTTGAAAATCGTTTAGAAAGATTTTGAAAACTATAGTACAAAATATTTTTACAAACCTGTACACACATTTGAAAATCATTTTGTAGAAGTTTTTCAAATAGTATAAATAGATTTTTCAAAATAATTTTACAACCATTTTCCAATCATTTGCAACCTGCTTTTCAAACATTTTTATTTCACGTAAAGAAAATGAATTTTGCAATCAAAGATATTTACAAAGGTTGAACACTTTTTCACAAACCTTTTAAATAGTTTTACAAAAATTTTCACAAAGAGTTTCAAATCTTTTACAAAGCTATTCTTGCCTGATTTATTAATCAGTATGTAAGAATCTGAGGAGCTCACAGTCATCTTTGATTATAGTAATAATAATACTTTTATCATTACTTTTTTTAGCTTGAGGTAATATTTTATTTACAGTATGAGTTATGGCTTATAGTATATACATGGCATATATGACCCCCCTATACTTAGCTTGAGCTATGTCCTCATAGATCGAAGAGAAAAGAAAAGACATAACTCGTACTGAGTATAGACAAGTCGAAAGAATATATGAATAAAAAATGAATGAAGGAGCAGTTTACCATCCCCCCTATACTTAGGATCAAGTGATCCGAAGTATAACAGACTGTACATAAAGTAAGGAGGGTCAAGGGTAGGAATAAACAGATCGTACTCCGAATGTCTCCCCCTTATACTTAGGGTAAGATAGTCCTAAGTATAGACAAGAAGAGGAGACAATGGAGAGGATCGAAGAATAAAAGAACTCGAGGTGCACATCCCCCTATACTTAGGACAAAATGCGTCCTAAGTATAGAAAACTGACAAAAAGGGACATTACCTTTTGACAAAAAAGACGATAGAAGAGAAAAAAAGAAGAGAAGAAGAAAATCAGACGAACAATTTTTGAGGTGCAGCGTCTGAATCTTCTGATGCTGTGGAGATGTCATCATGGTGCAGAAGCTGGATGGAGTCGACGACGGCCAAGAATGTATCTGGTTCGAGGTAAGGCTTCAGGAGCTGACCGTTGACGATGAATGGTTGTGCGTCAATAGACACTTCTGATATGGCAATGCTTCCATTATCACGTACTTCACGAACTTGGAATGGCCCTGTCTACTTACTTTTTAATTTGCCCGGGAATATCCGCAACTTTGCATCAAATAGCCACACCTTTTGTCCAACTTCAAAGGTCTTTCGTCTGATGTGCCGGTCATGTCAGCATTTCACCTTGTCTTTGTACATCAATGTGTTATCGTATGCATAGTCTCGGAACTCCAGGAGTCTGTTCAGATGATCCTTTCTTTTCTGACCACTTTTTCGTGAGTCCAAATTGCACATGTTAATTGTCCATAAAGACTTGTGAATTAATTCGACGGGCAGATGACACGGCTTCCCATATACAAGACGATAGGGCGACATGACCAAGGGCGACTTGTAGGCGGTTCTGTAAGCCCAGAGAACTGAGTCCAAGAGTTGAGACCAGTTCTTTCTGTCCGGCCGTACAAGTTTCTGCAAGATCGTCTTAATTTCTCTGTTCGACAATTCGACCATGCCATTGGTTTGAGGATGGTAAGGAGATGCGACACGATGGTCGATGCCGTACTCCTTCGTTAGTTTCTTGACCTCTTTGTTAATAAAATGGCTACCCCCGTCCGATATGAGAATTTTCGGTATCCCGAACCGTGAAATGATGTTCTTCTTCAAGAACTGACACACTGTTTGGCTGTTGGCGGCTCGAGCGGGAATAGCTTCAACCCAATGACTCACGTAATCGATGGCAAGGAGGATGTGCTTGATATCGCTCCCGCACCCTATGTTAATTCGGTCAAATTAATGTCCAAATTAATGTTGAGAATTCGTTGCAGTCGGATACGAGATGTTGATCAAAAACCACTTATCGATTAATTTGAAGTTAATTTTAAGCGGCAATATTTTTTTACTTGGGGTAAGTCCAAGGTCGATCTCAGGGAGGCATCTGTTTCCTTAGGTGAATTAAAGCAATTATTCGAGTGTTGATTTTCGAGGAGTATCTTTTTTGGTCTTTTTAATTTTTATGCAGACGTATGCAGACAATGCAGGCCAATTTAATGTGCAATTTAATTAATGTATCAAATGAAGTCCAAAAATTATGAAACGTAGCCAGATTATGAAATGGGATGAAATTAAGCTACTCTAATTTTTTTGTAATTTTTAGATGCACGGATAATAAAATATGCAGACTTTAGTGAAAATAACTAAACCAATTTTAATAATTACCAAACGATGATATTGCTCAGAAATAAAATTAATCCAAATAGATCTAACTAAGAGCTATCCAAATCAACTTGAATTTCCTCAAAACATTTCACGGTTGATTAATTAAAAATCGATTAAGGTTTTCACTAAATGATTTTTCTAAGACAAACTATACGTGCAAATGATGTGAATTTTGGATATGTTGTAGCATAAACTTAGATCTACCAACTACGATTTTTCAGTGATTTTTCGACAAGCAGAGAATACACAATCAAGTAATGGGCAAAATATTACAATTTTCCACCAAATTAATTTCAATAAATACTCTGCAAATCAGAAAAATACAAATAAATGCTATGATGGTAGAACAAGAAGTGTACTACACAATGCAACTTTTGAAATTAAAAATAGATGGCAAAATGACAATAAGATAAACGTGCAAATGCAAGGTTATAAATGCAATACAGAAAATCAAAAAGAAGTTCAAATAAAGCACAGGGACTTACATGCAATAAGAAGAAACTTGAAATTTTTTTAAGAACTTGCAAAGGGGTGCAAGTGTCCCCTTTGCAAATTCCCAATTCTTTATTGTGCGATAGATCCTCTCTGTTTTGCTTGCTGGTGTTAGACTTGTGAGCCCTGGGCGAACCATTCTTACAATAAATGTTATTGTAATATTTAAGTTTATCAATAAAAGTTATTGATGTTTCACTCCCTTTCTGAAATTATATGAATGAATGCACTATAAGGTCCCTCTGTACAATTAGGGTTATGTACCATGGCCAGCTTGATGATCATATAGCTTTTGATTCATTAAATAAATCATAGAGGCTGGTGTTTGGGTGAATATCTAAGGAGTTAGATGGAGGACTCATCAAACACCGTCAAATGATTGTCAAGTGGAGATCTCCAGCCTGAGTAGGAGATGGCAATCCTTTCTCACATAGGCTGATATCTGACCGACCTCTTGATGCAGGTCCTCTGCATGGGAATAGTGATTCGGAGGTGTCAGATTAGTTAGGTCAATGGGTTGACCTGACGAGATCGAGATAACCTAAGTCCTATGTTGAATGCTGTCACAACATAGGCACGCATCCTCTGACCGGAGACAGATATATTGCTATATATCTGAGTATGTACATTTGGCAGACCAATAGGTTGATGACCTAACCAAGGTCTATACACCGGCGAGCTGGTGTGCATATAAGGGTATATGAGCAATATGATCTCTCAAAGGGATCATACAGGTTCACTTGTGAACCGGAAGACATGAGCTCACTCATGAGGTATTGGGACCGATCAAATTCCATGCATGGTCGTCGTGCTTTGGAAGCATGACATGAATTTGAAGGTATGATATATGCTTTGGGAAAGCATATGATCGATACCAAATCCCAATGACCAAGATTGAGAAACTTAATGATTAAACCCTGAAGAAGACAGTATAAAATGATCTTGATCTTCGGGTTGATCATGGGTCTTCCAGTATGCAGGATGTACAGGTATTGGGAATACCTGAAGGGTGATGTGATCATAAACGATTGTATATCCATGACGCTTCCATTCCGAGGGAGTGATGAAACAGGTCTGGATTTTAGTGACTCCTTTCTGTAGAGAAGCAATCCGATCTTAGTCCAAGTGTTGGACATTGATCTGAATGAGATTCAGATTCGATGAGAAGATTGGATTTGCGGTCTTGATTTAATCAAGCATCTGTGGGAGGTTCGTAAGATTTGGATTTGAGATAAGATCTCAATATCCAAGTCACTATACATGGAATAATACAATCGCCATGTCCTTATCTCCAAGTATCTGCGGAGAAAGCACATTATTCTTGAAAGGGTTCAAGAATAATTCTTTTGATGAAATATCCAAGCAAGGACTTGATGATTAAATGAGATTTAATTATCAAGCTTAAATATGAATATGATTCATATTGTGAAAATGATTATCTAAGATAATTAAATGAGATTTAATTATCAAGGATTAAGAGAATGTGGATAACACTATCCATGATATATGTGTTATAAATATGATTTATAATATACATATGTATGAGAGAGAATTTATGTAAATAGCATTTGTTAATTAATAATGTGAATTGGATTCACATTTGTTAATTAATTGGAAATGCAATTTACTAACTAGTTTGGGTTGTGAATATGATTCACACAATATTCAATGGCATGATTGAAATATTCACAAATTAATTTGGAATTATTTTGGTGAATATTTATTGTAATTAATTAAGGAATAATAAGATAAATAAAATGGAGCAAATAACCACCTCTAGAGGTGGCGTCACCCATGAATGGTTCATGGGTGACGCCCCCCCCTTTTTAGGAGGTTGGTTAGCTCCATTTGATTTATCATATTATCTCTTAGTTAATTTATATTTAAATTGATGTTGTTGCTTTTTAACCAACAACAAATCATAGCCATTGATTTATCATGGACCAAGCATAGCCCTTGGATCCATGTGTCCCATGGATTGAGATCCATTGGATCCTAAACTAGTATAAAAGGAGGGCTAGGGTAGCCTTTCCAAGTGACAACATTCTTGAGTTCAAGAACTCTCTCTCTCTCTCTCATTCTCGTGTGGGCTCTCCTTAATACTCAAGTGGCCGTCCACTTTGTGTATTGCGAAGGAGAGCATTTCGGCTTCGCCTGGATCTTCGTCAAAGGATTGCGGGAAGGACGTGACTCATCATCGTGCCCACAAGTGCATTCTCCGTGGGTCGGACTTAAGATAGGAGGATCTCTACTTTGGGATCTCGTGATCACAACCACGCTTCAAGAGGTATTTCTTATGCTTTGTGGTTTGATGAAACGATCCGAGAAGTGTTCTCGTGATCATGTGGTTTCATCGTTATGTTAAAAAATTTTAATTTCCGCTGCATCTAGCATCTAGTACGACTAGTTGCTCCGATCGTATACGATACGATCAACACGCTTCCGTGATGCGCTTAAGGATTGACAGTATCCTTCAAGTGGTATCAGAGCCAGGTTGAATAAGGTTTTGGATGTGATCCATGAACCTTAGACGATTTGGTTCTTGAAAGGGTTGCGAAATTTTTACTGCATTTCAATTTTCGCACCTCTGTCTAATTGAATTTTTCCGTACTGTTTAAAACGTTTAAACACGAAATTTTCAATTGGATTTTGTTCCTCATTAAACAAGGAAACCATAGGACTTGAGTTTACTAAATTTGGACTTTATTTGCTCATAATATGGCTTTTTGAATATGACTATATTCACTGTTGCGGGAACTGCGGATTTGAACGTAATTAATGAGATGATTACGGTTTTAATCCGCCTTGAAATGCGTGAATTATCACTTGGGTTCTTTAATAAATCAAATAGGCAATCTTTGGAAACTGAGTTTGCATTTTTTGGATTTAATTTGATCAAGATAAGTTAATTTTAGTGATTGGGGGTCACTGCTGGAAATTAACAATTTTGATCTTGAACCTTGTGATATGTCATTCAATTGTTATGATGAAAATTAATTGTTAATTTTCTGGAATAATTAGTGATAAATATTTGTGAAATATTTAAAGAAATAATTATTTCATTGAATGACACTTGCCTAAACTACAATGATGAGATATTAGATCTTGATCATTGTTTCATCAACAAGCATTGCTTTCATGAAAACTATAGTTTATCCTACAATAGTTGTAGGACAACTTTTACATGAAAAACCCTTCTTTGCTTGAATAGGATTGGGGATTTGTCTAGCAAATCTCCTTATAATCAAAAATGTTTTGATTTATATTATATGGTATAATTTTCGGTTGATGAACCGATGAACATCTCAAAGTACATGATGGTCTATTTGGTATTATCCTTTCCCGAGGCGGATGTGGTGCCTAGTCGGAGAGCATTGGGGTCGCGGGTTGCAACGTATGTGGTCCGTCCCACTCTCGTCGGTACTGGCCATGACAGCGGGTAGGGACTGTATAATACCGGAGACAGACAATATGTATTTTTTTAATTATTAAAATTCGAATAATACGTATTTTGAGAATATACCTACTATTCAAGTAAAAGACATGTTTGTTGATGAATGGGTTAATGATTAATTTAATATGATTAAATTAATCATATCCAATAAACACTCAATTTTTGAATAGATGTGTATTATGTGAATGTGATTCACGATAATTAATTATAAAATTTGAATATGAGGTGGAGGATCACATAAGTGACATCCATGGTCTCCCGTCAAGGCAAAGGATTTCGTCGCCAGTTGTTGTGTATAGGAGACGCCTGTCCGAAGTGACAGATCCTGTGCATGATTTAATTGGATCGGGTTCTTTGCTTCTCGAAAGAGTAAGGCCGTATACGTAGTGACCCCAATATCGGGTCCTTATATTATTGGGGCAATATTGGATTGCGTATAGCGAGTATTAAGCCTGTTGACGGTTGGTTCAATTAACAACGGGTCAACATCACCTTAGGGGTGGTGGGCTCGGGTGTTAAAGACCGAATTGGGAAATGCAAGTTGGACTTGCAAGGCGGAATGTGTTCCCGCTTCTCTTATTCGAGTCACAGGTTCTCATATTATTGGGATGTGATAAGGATAGAGAGGAGATCCCAGATCTTGCTTGAGATATAGCGGTAAGTATATCTCTTACTTTGAAAGAAAAATAAGGGAATAATCTTTCAAAGTTGACATGGCAGGACAAATTTGATTTAAAATGCCTTAATCAAATTATTCTTAAAATGAATATATATTTAATTTATATATTCTAATACAGTGCATTCTTAATTTCAGAAAATGAAGTCCATGAACCCACTTAGCAGGCTTCTAGAGGTCAACCAGTTGACCGGACCAAATTATTCGGATTGGATCCGAAATTTGGATCTTGTTCTCTCTGCAGAGCGCATCTCCTACGTGCTTATCAAGGACAAGATAGCAGACCCTATGACTGATGAAGATAAATCATATAATGATAAATATGATGAAGATAATAATCTGGCAAGATGTTACATCCTTGGGTCATTGTCCAATGTGCTTCAGAAGCAACATGTGGAAATGAACCATTGCCAAGAGATTATGCTGAGTCTGAAAGAAATGTTCGGTGACATAAACCGCACACAGCGTTATAGTGTGATGAAAGAGCTTATTCGCTGCAAGATGCAGGAAGGAACCTCTGTCAGAGAACATGTACTCAAAATGTTTGGGTACCTCTCTGAGCTGGAAACCCTGGGAGCCTACTTGGATTCTGAAATGCAAGCTGATTTCATTCTCCTTTCGCTCCCTAAGTCTTTCAACAACTTTGTTGTGTCTTACCACATGAACAAAGGTGATTTCACAAACGCTGGGCTGTTAGATGCATTGAAGTCTGCAGAAGACGTCTTGAAGAAGGACGGCCCCTCTGCTAGTGCAATGGTTGCACAGGTGAGAGGAAAGCGCGGGCGGAAGCAAGGTTCTCAGAAGAGCCCAGCCTCGAAGAGAAAGAAGAAGAATCAAGGAGTTGGTTCATCTTCTAGTGCTTCCACACTGATGACATCGAAAAAGACCGATGTCTGTCACCACTGCAAGAAGCCGGGGCACTGGCGACGTAACTGCCCGGATTACCTGAAGTCTACCGACAAAGGTAAAGCCCCAGCAGGTATGAAATCTACTTTCATCATTGAAACTGGCTTTCTCGTTGGACGAGAAGGAAGTTGGGTTATAGATTCTGGTGCTTCTGTTCATGTATGCAATTCGTTGCATTTGTTTCAGGAAACTAGGAATCTGGAGCATGGGGAGATAGTTATCCAGATGGGATCTGATGCAAGTGTTGCAGCAGTCGCCATCGGGACATGCAAACTGTCATTATCTAGTGGTCGAGTCCTAGTACTTAAAGAGTGTTTTTATGTACCTGAGGTCAGGAGGAACTTGATATCTGTGTCTAAGCTTGTTAGACATGGGTACTCTTTCCTGTTCTGTAATAAATTAGTCATTAATAAATATGATAAATTTGTTGCGGAAGGTGTTCTGACTTCTAGTGGACTCTATGAATTGTGCATTGATGAATGTGTCATAAATGTCACTACCACTAATAATAAAAACCCCAAGAGATCCAGGGAAAATGGAAATCATTCAAATATGATTTGGCATCAAAGGCTTGGCCATTTATCTGTTGATAGGATCAATAGATTGATAAAGGATGGACCTTTAGATTTTCTACAGGTTCAAACTTTACCTACCTGTGAACATTGTATTCGAGGTAAAATGACCAGGATGCCTTTCCGTAACAAGGTTACGAGATGCGAGGGTATTCTCGACCTAATACATACTGATGTATGTGGTCCCTTCAATACCGCGACTAGAAATGGATATCGATATTATTTGACATTTATCGATGACCATTCGCGATATGGGTTTATCTTCCTGCTACGTCATAAATCAGAAACCTTTGAAAAGTTCAAAGAGTTTAAGGCTTTGGTTGAGAACCAAGCCGACAGGAAGATTAAACGGATTCGATCTGACCGAGGTGGTGAGTACCTCTCAGATGAATTCAAGGAATACCTTAAAGAGAGTGGAATTGTCTCCAATCTCACTCCTCCTGGAACTCCCTAACTTAATGGTGTTGATGAAAGACGCAACAGGACCATCATGGACATGGTCCGTTCAATGATGAGTAAAGCACATTTACCTCTTAGTTTCTGGGGATATGCAGTAGAGACTGCAATATATATCCTAAACAAGATTCCTAGCAAGTCTATACCAAAGACTCCTCACGAGCTCTGGTATGGAACCAAACCTAGTGTCAATCACTTGAGGGTTTGGGGATGCTTGGTTCATGCAAAGAACGTGGACGCAAGTAAGCTAGAATCTCACACTCGTGAGTGCTACTTCATTGGGTATGTTAAAGATGGTATTGGATACCAACTTTATGACCCTGAGACCCAAAAGGTTTTTGTCTCTAGGGATGTGAAATTTCTGGAGGATGATTTCCTTAAAAGTCAAGACAAGAATGAAGTAGAGGAGCTCATTGAATCTCCTGAGGATTCTGAGATTCCTGAACCAGAAACTGAAGAAATAAATGAAGATGAAACACCCATACCTCTTCGAAGGAGTTCGAGGGTGGTTGCACCACCTGAAAGGTATGGATTCCATGTGTCAGGAGAGACTGACAATGATCCTTCTTCATATGATGAAGCACTTGCGAATCATGACATGGATAGATGGATGCTAGCAATGAAGTCAGAGATTGACTCCATGCATAAGAATGGTGTATGGACCCTAGAGGATCCACCTAGAGGGGTAAAACCCATTGGGTGTAAATGGATCTTCAAGAGAAAGAGGGGACCTGATGGGAAAGTAGAGACTTTCAAGGCACGGCTCGTGGCCAAGGGCTACACACAGAGAGAAGGCATCGACTACGATGAGACATTCTCTCCTGTGGCCATGCTTAAGTCCATCAGGACACTGCTAGCTATAGCTGCATATCTTGACTACGACATCTGGCAGATGGACGTCAAGACAGCTTTCCTCAATGGATACCTCGAGGAGGATATCTATATGGAGCAGCCCCAGGGCTTCATAGCTGAGGACGGTAAAGTATGCAAGCTGAAGAAATCCATCTATGGGCTCAAACAAGCTTCTCGTAGCTGGAACATCAGATTTGACGAAACCATAAAGAGTTATGATTTTGTGCAAAACCCTGATGAACCTTGTGTGTACAAGAAGCTTAGTGGGAGCGCCATTGTGTTCATCGTGCTTTATGTAGATGATATCCTTATCATTGGGAATGATACATGAATGATGACCAGTGTGAAGATTTGGCTATCCCATACCTTCGAGATGAAAGATCTTGGAGAAGCCTCTTATATCTTAGGCCTGAAGTTGTTCAGAAACCGAGAAAAGAGAATATTGGGATTATCACAACATGGATACATCAAGAAGATTCTTGAACGATTCCGTATGGATAGTTTGAAGAAAGGATTCCTCCCCTTAGGACATGGTATCCATCAGTCCAAAGGAATGGCTCCTCAAAGTGTTGAGGAAAAGAAGGCCATGGCTGGATGCCCTTATGCATCAGCCGTAGGAAGCTTGATGTATGCCATGATGTGTACTAGGCCAGACATCTGCCATGCAGTGGGAGTGGTAAGTCGTTACCAATCCTGCTATGGAGAGAAACACTGGAATGCAGTAAAGAACATATTCAAATATCTAAGACGGACGCAAGATTACATCTTGGTCTATGGGGATGGTGATCTCCAAGTCTTGGGATATACAGATTCAGACTTCCAGTCAGATATTGATGATCGAAAGTCGACGTCAGGGTTTGTATTCCTGTTGAACGGTGGTGCTGTGAGCTGGAGAAGCAAGAAGCAGGACACTACGGTGGATTCAACAACAGAAGCCGAATACATTGCCGCATCGGATGCTGCAAAAGAGGCGGTGTGGTTGTGCAAGTTCATCTTGGAACTTGGCGTAGTTTCCTCTGATACTCCCGTCCCGTTACTCTGCGATAACACTGGAGCCATTGCCCAAGCAAAGGAACCCAGGTGCCATCAGAAGAGCAAACACGTGGAAAGGAAATACCACATCATTCGGGAGATTCAAAAGCGTGGTGATATCATCATCACCAAGGTGGCCTCTGCCGACAACATTGCTGATCCTCTTACCAAACCTCTGACACAGAAGGTTTTTGACCAGCATGTAATGAGTATGGGTTTACGGATTGTACCTGAATGGTTCTGAGGGCTAGTGGGAGATTGTTAGACTTGTGAGCCCTGGGCGAACCATTCTTACAATAAATGTTATTGTAATATTTAAGTTTATCAATAAAAGTTATTGATGTTTCACTCCCTTTCTGAAATTATATGAATGAATGCACTATAAGGTCCCTCTGTACAATTAGGGTTATGTACCATGGCCAGCTTGATGATCATATAGCTTTTGATTCATTAAATAAATCATAGAGGCTGGTGTTTGGGTGAATATCTAAGGAGTTAGATGGAGGACTCATCAAACACCGTCAAATGATTGTCAAGTGGAGATCTCCAGCCTGAGTAGGAGATGGCAATCCTTTCTCACATAGGCTGATATCTGACCGACCTCTTGATGCAGGTCCTCTGCATGGGAATAGTGATTCGGAGGTGTCAGATTAGTTAGGTCAATGGGTTGACCTGACGAGATCGAGATAACCTAAGTCCTATGTTGAATGCTGTCACAACATAGGCACGCATCCTCTGACCGGAGACAGATATATTGCTATATATCTGAGTATGTACATTTGGCAGACCAATAGGTTGATGACCTAACCAAGGTCTATACACCGGCGAGCTGGTGTGCATATAAGGGTATATGAGCAATATGATCTCTCAAAGGGATCATACAGGTTCACTTGTGAACCGGAAGACATGAGCTCACTCATGAGGTATTGGGACCGATCAAATTCCATGCATGGTCGTCGTGCTTTGGAAGCATGACATGAATTTGAAGGTATGATATATGCTTTGGGAAAGCATATGATCGATACCAAATCCCAATGACCAAGATTGAGAAACTTAATGATTAAACCCTGAAGAAGACAGTATAAAATGATCTTGATCTTCGGGTTGATCATGGGTCTTCCAGTATGCAGGATGTACAGGTATTGGGAATACCTGAAGGGTGATGTGATCATAAACGATTGTATATCCATGACGCTTCCATTCCGAGGGAGTGATGAAACAGGTCTGGATTTTAGTGACTCCTTTCTGTAGAGAAGCAATCCGATCTTAGTCCAAGTGTTGGACATTGATCTGAATGAGATTCAGATTCGATGAGAAGATTGGATTTGCGGTCTTGATTTAATCAAGCATCTGTGGGAGGTTCGTAAGATTTGGATTTGAGATAAGATCTCAATATCCAAGTCACTATACATGGAATAATACAATCGCCCTGTCCTTATCTCCAAGTATCTGCGGAGAAAGCACATTATTCTTGAAAGGGTTCAAGAATAATTCTTTTGATGAAATATCCAAGCAAGGACTTGATGATTAAATGAGATTTAATTATCAAGCTTAAATATGAATATGATTCATATTGTGAAAATGATTATCTAAGATAATTAAATGAGATTTAATTATCAAGGATTAAGAGAATGTGGATAACACTATCCATGATATATGTGTGTTATAAATGTGATTTATAATATACATATGTATGAGAGAGAATTTATGTAAATAGCATTTGTTAATTAATAATGTGAATTGGATTCACATTTGTTAATTAATTGGAAATGCAATTTACTAACTAGTTTGGGTTGTGAATATGATTCACACAATATTCAATGGCATGATTGAAATATTCACAAATTAATTTGGAATTATTTTGGTGAATATTTATTGTAATTAATTAAGGAATAATAAGATAAATAAAATGGAGCAAATAACCACCTCTAGAGGTGGCGTCACCCATGAATGGTTCATGGGTGATGCCCCCCCTTTTTAGGAGGTTGGTTAGCTCCATTTGATTTATCATATTATCTCTTAGTTAATTTATATTTAAATTGATGTTGTTGCTTTTTAACCAACAACAAATCATAGCCATTGATTTATCATGGACCAAGCATAGCCCTTGGATCCATGTGTCCCATGGATTGAGATCCATTGGATCCTAAACTAGTATAAAAGGAGGGCTAGGGTAGCCTTTCCAAGTGACAACATTCTTGAGTTCAAGAACTCTCTCTCTCTCTCTCATTCTCGTGTGGGCTCTCCTTAATACTCAAGTGGCCGTCCACTTTGTGTATTGCGAAGGAGAGCATTTCGGCTTCGCCTGGATCTTCGTCAAAGGATTGCGGGAAGGACGCGACTCATCATCGTGCCCACAAGTGCATTCTCCGTGGGTCGGACTTAAGATAGGAGGATCTCTACTTTGGGATCTCGTGATCACAACCACGCTTCAAGAGGTATTTCTTATGCTTTGTGGTTTGATGAAACGATCCGAGAAGTGTTCTCGTGATCATGTGGTTTCATCGTTATGTTAAAAAATTTTAATTTCTGCTGCATCTAGCATCTAGTACGACTAGTTGCTCCGATCATATACGATACGATCAACACGCTTCCGTGATGTGCTTAAGGATTGACAATATCCTTCAGCTGGAACAGGGGAGCTTGGAGGAGGACCTTCACGGAGCTAGCGGGGCAGCGCTCGACGTGGACGGCGGAAGGTGACTGCTGGAGGAGGTGCGGGCAGTGCCCAGCCACGCGCGGAGGCGTCGGGGCGGCGAGGGATGAACGGCGGAGCACGCGGCGCACGAGGGGCAGCTTGCAGGAGGAGGTCAAGGCGGTGGTGCGGGCCGCTGGGCGCACGATCACGCGAGGCAGGAGCTGCGCGGCTGCGCCCTGGCTGGGTGCGTGGGCCGCGCGCTGGCGGCGCGGGGATGGCGCGCGACCGTCGGGTCGAGCGGCGATGGCGATGTTGACAGGCCTCGCTCACGCAGCGAGGTGGCCGGCCTGGAGTGGCGTGTGCTGTTGAGGGCGGCTTAGAGGTGGCGGAGGAGGATGCAGCTGGGCCGGAGTTGGAGGACGGCCGACACACGGCCAAGGGTCGTCGGAGCAGATGCGGCTGGCGGTGTTGCAGCGCGCTGTGAGGTCGCGAACTGGAGCGGGGACGGCCGCAGGTGACTGATGGGCGCGACCAGGAGAATGGTGGGCTGTGCGCGCAAGGGGTGTTGCTTGGAGGCGGCTGGCGTCGTTGACGGCGAGGTTGGTGGTTGATGGTGTGTGAGTGGGAGGTGATGAGAGGAGGAAGAAGGAAGAGGGAGGGTATCACCACCTCCTCTGTTTTCTCATGCAATTGTTTAAGTGGCTTAAATAAACGATTAATCGATTGATAAAAGTTCACGGAAAAATTTAAGAAAAATCACCGTTACGTTCGCAACGTGTGATTTATCCGTTGAAGTGCGATCGGTTTTGCGATTTGGATGATGGAAGATGGAGAAATGATGAGAGAGAAAGGTATGAGGAAGAAGAAGAAGAAGAGAGGAAGAAGGAGATTACCTGTAGATGGAGTCAGATTGCCTGGGAATGGAGAAGATGAGGCTTCTCCTGTCGTCGCTCAAGAGTCGGCAAGGCTCGAGCTCGGGCAGCTGTGGTTTGCGGCTGCGGCGGTGGATGGAGGGCCACCGGATCTCGCCTAGAGGAGCAGGGTCGTCGCTCACTGTTGGCACTCTCTCCCTTGCTGTCACCAAAGAAGGAATGGAGCTCTCCTCTCCCTCACTGTGAAGATGGCGGATGGGGAAGAATGGAGGAGTGGATGAGATTATAAAGAGGAGGAGGAGGAGGTTGGAAAGCAAATGGGGAGAGTGGGAGAGGTTGACGATGGAGTGGAGAGGTGGGAGGGGTTGACGTTGCCTCTCCCTTAAGTTAAGGGAGAGTGGGGGAGGAATGGGTAGAGGGGGAAGCTTAGCCGTTGATGAAATATCCTTTCATCCAACGGCCCTGAATGAAGGAGGGGGTGGCATAAGTGGAAGAATGAGGAGGCGACACGTGGTGGCTCCAGGAGCTGCCACGTGTCGCTCCCAGAAAAATCCAAAGTTAAAATGGAAAGAAAAATAAAAAAAACATAATAAAAGGGCTTAAATCAAAAAGTGTTCAACACGAAAGTTACTCGTCTCGACGAGATCTACAACTTTCGTGAAGGGCTGAAAATCAAACGAGATCATCTATACAAAAACGTATTTTTGGGTGGTTCTTATAGGTATAAAATACCACATTTTATCTTTTGCATTTTTTTTCATTTTTTCAATAAAAGAAAAAATCAAAATAAGAATAGAAAAAATATGAGGAAAATATTTACAACTTAATCTAATTTTTTTGGATTTTTAGTAATTAAGAAAATAAAAAGATAAAATGGAAGGGCAAAATGGTCAATATGTACAATGTACAACAGGGGCCCAAAACCCAAGTTTTGCATACGAGCTCCGATTTTAATGAAATTAGTCTTGTTTCGAAGGTCTTTGAATGTATATTACTTTAAAAGTGAGTAGACCTCAATCGGACACTGTATGAGAGAGATATGTGCATTTTAAGGTTCATGATTTCAAACTTGGATTGGAGTTTTATTGGTTGATTTTACAAGTTAGTATTTTTTTTAGATATTTTTCTTTAATTAGTGTTAGTAATATATACACAATAGAGTTGGTTTTATTACATTTGGAGTTAGTATAAAATATATACAAATAGGATATTTTATCTAATATACAGGTGAATATTTATAAGTGAAATTGGCTTCTTATTTAATGCAAATATGAATGCTAAAATACATATGTTATCAATGCATGCATGAATGCTAATTATGCGATATAAGTAGAAATATGCCTCTAATTACTCGGGAACACAGCTCTATTTTCAACTTTTAGAGTGATGAATCGTAGATTCATCAACCCCCTATACTTAAACCTTGCTCGTCCCCGAGCAACTAAATGAAATGCAAGAGTGAAATGAGATTGGGTTCCATACCAAGGTCATGAACAAAAGTTAAAAATAGCGCTTGCCTCGACCTTTGGATTAATCATGTGTCGGAACCTTATTGGGATCGGAGTTTAAGACTTAACAGACTTCAAGTTCCACAAGTCTTCTATTCAAGACTCCTCAACTCACCTAATCAGAACAAGTCTACATACACAAACTCTAATGACCATGAATCTTTTCATGCAGTGTAAGTGATAAATGACTCCCCACCTCAGAAGTAACAAAGAAACAACCTCCCCCAACCTGGTAACTCTAATGCCTCGGTCTAGCAACTCTTTCCTCGAGAAGCGGGGTATTCCCTTCTAAGTTCAAGTTCAACCGGCTCAAGAAGAGGGGGAAGAAGTATAGACTTTTGGAAGCTCAGCCAGTGTAGCTAAGTCTCCCGCTGCAAGTAACAAGGTGACCACAAGCTTTTGCTTCTCTTGACTACGTATACTCCGGTGGGGTTATTAAATTTTCAATCCGACCCACCACTTTTTTGGAGTTCTTTTTGGCATTTTTTTTCAACAAACATGCCTTTGTACATACATGATGCAGCATAGATACAAGAAATTTCCTCTTGAGCCAGTAGACTATCCCTCTTTTGAAGCTTTATTGCAACCCACTGCTTCTGTCTTTAGCCTTCATCACCACTAGTCCAAGTTGAGACGCACTTCCTTCACTAGAAGAAGAAGAGAGGTTCCGCCTAGAAGTACTACCCTCATATGCTACCCCAAGCTAAAGGAAACTGCCTCCTCATCACCTCATCCGTAGAGAGCCATGTGTAAAGTGCTGGTGCACGTCAAGCCATTGTCTCTAAGAGTCATGTGTGTGTTGTTAAGTGCTCTACTCAGGTTTGTCAAGATGACGTATGAACATAGACTTGCAGACTTAAAGAATTAAGTCATCTGACCTGAAAAATCTTAACTCCAGTTCCTATAAGGTTCCTCTGAAATTAGGTGGATTAAGGTCAAATCATTTCCATCCTCAATATCTGCTCACAACTTGGTCCAGAACCCACTAGCTGTTCACTTTGCATAAGCAACGCATGCAGATGAGATGTCATGCTATGAAAATGCAAGACTCTTTTTATTTTTCTATGCAGAGATGATATGCAAGAGTAGATAAGAAGCCTATTTATTATTATTATTTTTTTTCGATTTTTACCCACCCGTAATTATTGTAAAATATATACAGAAATACGCACAAGTACGAGCTATGGGTAAAGTATATATGTAATATATACACGCCCCCCTATACTTAGCGTGTGCTATGTCCTCAAAGCACTAAGAGCGAGGAAAAAGACATAGCTCGTGCTAAGCGTAGGAGAGCCAAAAGTAACAAAAAGTATAGAAGTCGTCTTGCCCCCTATACTTAGGCTCTGGCAGCCTAAGTGTAGAAGAAGATCAGAAAGGGGGCGGACGAGGAAAAGATGGAAAATGGATGAGTATTAATACGGGCATCGGTCCCCCCTATACTTAGGCTCAGTGCAGCCTAAGTATCGGTAGGAAATGAGTATGAGGACCAATGTGATCTGGAGGATGTACAGTGAATCGACTCGGGTGACCCCTCCCCCCTATACTTAGGATCTGGTCATCCTAAGTATAGTCCAAGATAATGGCTCGATGATGTGGGGATGGGATGGGTTACTAGAATCGTGGGGGTAAAGGATAGGATATACAGGAAGAATGATATATACATATGAGTCGGTCTGAATCTTTCAAAGATGCTGCTGATGGCTGGGGTTTATTGCTGCAAAGTTTCATACGCGGCTTGAGGTGTATCTGTTGTATATGTCTCACGCATGAATACAATCTCCTCCACATGGACTAACTGTTCATTGGATTCAACGAAGTGCTTCAACAGCTGCCCATTTACTAAGAATGTCGGTGCGTCATCTGCGAGATCCGAGATCTCGACACATCCACTATCATGCACCGTCCGGACGACAAACGGTCCCGTCCACTTAGACTTTAACTTGCCTTGGAAAATCTTCAGCCTAGCATTGAACAACCATACCTTCTGTCCAGGAACAAAGGTCTTTCGTCTGATATATCTATCATGCCAACGCTTCACCTTGTCCTTGTACACCAAACTGTTGTCGTATGCTCGGTTTTTGACTTCCACAAGCTCATTCAGATCCATGTCTCTCTGTTTCTGACCCAGGTGTGTGTTCCAGTTGACATTCTTTATTGCCCATTCTGATTTGTGCACTAACTCTGCGGGCAAATGGCATGGCTTTCCGAATACCATTCGGAATGGGGAGGTGCCTAACGGTGTCTTGTAAGCCGTCCTATACGCCCAGAGGACTTAATCTAAGATCTGAGACCAGTCCTTCCTGTCCGGGCAGATAATCTTTTGCAATATGGTTTTCACCTCCCTATTTGACACCTCAGCCATACCATTGGTTTGTGGGTGGTAAGGACTCGCGATACGGTGTTCGATGCCGTAGTCTTTCAGGAGTTTCTTCACCTCCCGATTCACAAAATGGCTACCCCCATCTGATATCATCATTTTGGGGATCCCGAACCTAGAGATTATGTTCTCTCTGATGAATTTACAGACAGTCCTGCTGTATGCGGCTCGGGTCGGGATAGCCTCCACCCATCTGGACAGATAATCTACCGCAAGGAGGATATATTCGAATCCGTGGCTGACAGGGAACGAGCCCATGAAATCGATGCCCCAGGCGTCAAAGACATCACAAATGATGACCGGCTGCATTGGCATCTCATCCTTGGAACCAACGGTTCCTCCCATTCTCTGGCAAACTGGGCACGACTTCGCGAAGGCGGAGGCATCGCGAAACAGAGTCGGCCAGTAGAAGCCACACTGAAGTACCTTCCATGCGTTCCTCTTCCCGGAGTGGTGTCCTCCTGCCTCTAAGCTATGGCATAAAGAAAGGACACTCTGGTATTCCTCCTGAGGAATACAACGTCTCCAAACACAATCCGGTCCTTCAAAGAAAAGGATCGGATCCTCCCAATGGTAGTGTCTAGCATCCGACTTTAGTCGGTCGATTTGGCTCTTGGGCCAATCCTCGGGAACTTTCTTGGAGACAAGATAGTTCACGATATTGGCGTACCATGTGAGTGAGTCGATAACAAAAATCGACTCGTCAGGGAAGGAGTCTCGAATCGGGGAAACCTCGGAAGTATTAAGATCTTCGAGACGAGAAAGATGATCGGCCACTACGTTCTTCTTTCCAGGTTTATCACGGATGTCCAAATCAAACTCCTGGATAAGTAAAATCCAACGAAGAAGACGCGCCTTCGCGTCCTTCTTCTCCATCAAATATCGTAGTGCCGTGTGGTCTGTGAACACAGTTACCTTGGATCCGATTAAGTGAGATCTGAATTTGTCCAAGGCAAACACTACCGCAAGCATTTCCTTTTCTGTAACTGTATAGTTACGCTGAGCAGAATCAAGCACTTTGCTTGCGTAGTGAATTGCAAACGAGACGCCATCTATTCTTTGTCCCAATACAGCCCCAACAGTATAATCTGAGGCGTCCGTCATGATCTCAAAATGTAGAGACCAATCTGGGGCTTGTAGAATGGGTGCATCCATGATCATTCCTTGTAAAAGCTTAAAGGCCTCCAGACACTTGTGATCTACAATAAACTCCGTGTCTTTGCCTAAAAGCTCAGTTAGCGGTCGGGCAATCTTGGAAAAATCCTAGATAAATCTTCGATAGAATCCGACATGCCCGAGGAACGACCGCAACTGTCTTACGTTGGTTGGTGGCTGGAGTCGTCTGATCATGTCCACCTTGGCAGGGTCAACCTCCATTCCACTCTTGGAGATGACATGCCCCAACACTATGCCCTCCGTCACCATGAAGTGACTTTTCTCCCAGGAGAGCACCAGATTGACTTCACAACATCTTTTGAGGACTCGGTCCAGATTCCTAAGACAGGAATCAAAAGAATCTCCGTGGACCGAGAAGTCATCCATGAAGACTTCCAGGAATTCGCCGACCATTTCGGCGAATACAGCAATCATGCACCTTTGAAAAGTACCTGGAGCATTGCATAGCCCAAAAGGCATGCGCCTGAAAGCATAGGTACCAAAGGGGCATGTAAACGTGGTCTTTTCCTGGTCCTCCAGAGCGATGGCTACTTGATTGTAGCCCGAGAACCCATCAAGGAAGCAGAAGAATTCTTTTCCCGCTAATCTTTCTAGGATCTGATCAATGAACGGTAGGGGGAAATGATCCTTCTTCGTCGCGGCATTCAAGCGTCTGTAATCCACACAGACGCGCCACGACGTGGGTATTCTCGTCACGATCTCCTCTCCGTCCTCGTTGGTGGTCGTCTGAATTCCTGATTTTTTCGGGACAACATGGATTGGGGCCACCCACTTAGAGTCGGAGATTGGGTAAATGAAACCCGCGTCGCACTATTTTTCTATCTCTTTTTTCACAACCTCTCGCAAATTTGGATTCAACCGGCGTTGGAATTCACGAGAGGGTTTGGCTTCGTTCTCCAAGTAAATATGGTGTGAACACAGAGCGAGATTTATCCCGTGGATATCGGAAATGCTCCAGCCTATTGCCTTGCAGTTCTTCTCCAAGATCTCTAGCAAGCGAGATTCCTGCTCCTCGGTCAATTGCGAACTGATAATGACCGGAAATTTCTTGTCTTGGCCCGCAAGGAAGGCATATTTCAGGGTTGTGGGCAGAGGTTTGAGCTCAGGAATAGTGTGATCGTCTAAGAAGTCTAGCTCAATCTGATCTGGTTCGGTGTTGGAAGTGGCTGGATCATGTTCTGTAATAGCTGCCACCAAGCGCGGCTCTGGAGTCGGATCGTCAAAAGTTTCCATACAATCGGCAAACGCCTCGTCCGACTCGTCATCCTCATCTTCCGATTGTCCTAAGGATGTAAGGACTGACAGGCCCAACCGAGCCTCTACGTCATCGAAGATGTAGGGCGATGCAGGTTCAGAGTTGTACTCGTTCCTGAGGATCTCACAGACTGACTCATGCACTGGATCATCTTCAAAGGAGATGGACACCTCGATGCTGGCTGGGTTCTGTCTCCATGGCCCAACTACGTCTACATGCTCACAGTCTGTTCCGGTAGAAGAGTACTCGGTGCTGGTTTCGGAGTCCGGTCTCTGCCATCTCGTCTGCTTCATCTCAAGTTCCTCATCTCCGCCGGGAGTTTGGAACTGAATTTTCCCATTCTTATAATCGAATAAGGCCCCCGCTGTTCTGAGGAAGGGCCTACCTAAAATGATCTGGGAATCTCTCCAATTGCGAGGGGTTTCCATATCCAGGACAGTGAAGTCCACCATGTATTCTTGTCCCTCGACTTTGATCACAATGTTCCTTAACTCTCCTTGGGACCTCTTAGTGGATTTGTCAGCAAACTGTAGAATAGCTCTAGATTTTCTAAGAGGTCCGAGATTAAGCCGCTCATAGAGGGTTGTGGGCATTAAGTTGATCGAGGAACCATTGTCCAGGAGAGTGCGTGCAAACGCGATGTCATCAACATGACTCACTACATAGTGTGCACCCATGTCTCTTCGTTTCCGAGGAAACGAGTTCTTTATTGCACACGTCGTGGCTACTGATAAAACGTGTTTCTCAACACGGCTTTTGGCCTTCCTGCTAACCCTAGTAGGTGTGCATCTCACCTTAAGGTATTTTTGAAATGCAGGGGTCATTTCCACGAACTTGTCAAAAGGGATTGTGACCTTGATGTGTTTATTGCAAAATTCAGCCATCTCAGGGTCATCTTTTTGGATTTTTTTGATTTTCTTCTTTCCACCCTTGAGAGCTCAGGGGAAAGGGATTATTGACTCCAACTCAGGTTCTGGAACTGAAATATTCTCATTAACTGCTGGAACTGAGTTCTGGACACGACTCTGACTCTGACTCTGATACAGACTCTGACTTGGACTCTGACTAAAAAGAAAATGCTGATGCGAGACCGGTGGCGCTTCTTCCGCTTCTTCTGGATGATCCTCCTCAGATGGAGGTGCGGGCTCATCGGTGTCAGCTGACTCTAGGTGGATGCGAGAAGGCTGCTTCGAGGACTCAGATGTCCTCTTCTTCCGCTGGCGGTGGTGGTGGTGATGCTCCTCCTCTTCTTCCTCCGAATTCTCCTCAGGTAGATTCTCGGAGGCTCCTTCCTTCTGCGCCCTTGCCCGATCAGGTATGGTCACGGTCCTTCCGCTCCTGAGGGACATATGGTTGATATTATCGTACGAAAGGATCTCATGTTCAGATAAGTAATTATCTGAGTAATATACCTGATCTCTAGGTCGGTTCTGGCCCTGGTGTATGCTGTTTGGGTTGGCCTGAACCTGTGCAGGAATTGGGGTCCTTGGCACCATTTGTTGGTCCTGGTTACGAGAGACCCGATTGATGTCGGTTCTCATGTCCAGGTAGTCATTCTGCATCTGTTGGACCCTATCAGACAGGGTCTGGATCGCCAAGGTGAGTGACTCCAATTCGGTGGGCTGGGCTTGCTGCTGTGTTGATGCCGTCCTGTATTGGCCCTGCTGGCCATGCCGATACTGCTGCTGATGGGACGGTGCTGGCCCCTGCTGGTAGGTGCGCTGCTGCGGCTGGTACCCTTGTTCTGGCCTGGACTGGTATCGCGGGACTGTGACGGGCCTGGTCTCTTGGTAGACTGGGGTTGGGCGGTGTGCCTGATCCTTCCCCATCTCGATTTGCCGGACTAGCGGGTCACGGCTATACCAAAGCCCGTTAATCTCGTATACATGCGGAGGCTCCTCGCATTCCGTTTCCACTGGTGGGGGTGCATAATGGTTCGGCTGGGCATAAGTCTGATCCCAGCTGCTCTGAGACCCCGGTGCCTGTTCCTGTACAAGATGGACTCGGTGTACAGGTACAGGTGGTGCAGAAGGGGCGGGTAGCTTGATCTTAGCTACCTTTTCAGAGAGTTCCTCCACTTTCTTGGGAAGGCTCGAAAGATACTCCATCTCCGCGACTCTCTTGTGGATCTGCTCGACCATGGTAAGCTTGTCGGCTATCATCCCCATGCTGGGGATGAGGTCCTCAGTCAGATCTGCAACAGTCCTTCTAGTTGTCTCATTGGATAAGATTGAGGGAGACAACTGATAGGCCCTTGTGGCCTGTGACCTGCCGCTTTCCGCCATCTGCTCTAGGATCTTCCATACAGCATGCTCGTTTTTTGTTCAGATAGCTTCCTCCACAGGCGGCACTGACTAACCCCTACATCTCTGGGGTTAAACCACAGATCAAAGTCTGGACTAAGATCGCTTTTGAAATGCCGTGGCAGGGGCATTTCTGTACTAAGTCATTAAACCTGTCCCAAGCCTCATGGAACGGTTCGCTGGGTCCTTGAGCGAAGCTGGCGATCTTTGTTCTCATCTGATTAGTTCTACTGAGAGGGTAGAACTTTTTCAAGAAAAGGTCCTTGAACTGCATCCAGGTAGAACATACCACCCCTAAGTTTTTCAGCCAATGAGCAGCCTTATCACCTAAGGCAAAAGGGGTGGCCTTCAGCCGAATATAATCTTGGCCAACATTGGGATGGCTAAGATTGTTGCACACCAACTCGAAGTCACGGAGGAAAGTGTATGGTTCTTCATTAAGGTTTCCGTTGAACTTCGGAAGCAGACTAAGGAAGTGGGGCTTCAGCTCAAATGCCTGAGCGGGAACTGCAGGTGCCAACCAGTTCTGAATCTCGTTCTCCGCCGGGTTGTAGGTATCAACCATTGGTCGGTCGATTCCTTCTGTTGCTATGATCTGTCCCATCCGCGCCGTGAGATCTGCATTCCTCTGTTCGGCTTCAGCGAGGCGGGCAAGAATCTGTTTAATTTGTTCCTCATCTGGTGGAACTTTTGGCGGCATCTCGTCCTCTAGTTCTGGGGATTGGAAAATAAGATCGGTGTTAGAGGGCAAATCAAGGAAGGGATTACCGAGGCAATGGTCTTCCTCGGTAATCTCGGAGGAGATAAAAGGGTTGGTTTGAGAGTAACCACCCTGAACATGAGGGGACCAGGACTCAAGAGGGTCATGAGTCCTGGGTGGTCCAAGGTGCGCTCGGACCGAGAAAGATGAGTTACTTGGGGGACTTATAGAGAGCTCAGTGAATAGTGCGTCGAGATCTCCCTAATCACTCATCTTGATGAAGAGGGAAGAAGATAGGATTTTACTCCTACCTGAAGCAAGCAACAGGAACAATCCAAGACCCTGGGTTCACACTCAACACAGTGAAGGACTCAAAGTTGAGTCCAGTTTATCTTGTAATTTTTAAGTGTGATTTTTCAAAAAAAATAGCAAGGATTACGCGGCCTAGAGGGAAGTCGGCTTAGAGCCGGATGCGCCTTCCCTGTTTATCCTGTCGCCTAAGATACCGCCGATCCTCCCTTTCTGCGCTCCTATCCGGAGTGGGGACTCAATGATGTGCCCCTATCTACCTGCAAGCAGGCGGAGGCTGACAAAGCTAGGCCTTGTCGCGGAGTACCGCTGGTTCGCCCCTATCTACCCGCGAAGGCGGAGGCTACTTGGTACTTGTCAATGAGTTTAAAAGTATCCCACTCGTGATATTTGCTAAGATCAGTTGGCTCGTGATATGGAAGGCGGGGATTTGGGCTCTGCCTTAAGGTGTTCACACACACTCAAGTACCCTCACTCAGCCTGAAAACAAGGTCGGGGATTAATCTCCCGCAAACAATTTTCAGATTTTTTTGGTCAATACTGTTAGCAGTCCCGATTTTTAAAGTTAAGTTATCACTTTAATTAGTCCACCACAAAGCACGCCTATCGGACAATCCCAATTTCTTGTTTAATTTAAGTGAGAAAATCCGAGGGGGAAATCGAGAAAAGCCGATGCACGAAAAATCGATGATGCTATGCTGAGTAGAGAATACTTACAGTGATCCCTTCGCTTTTTTTATGCAGGATGCAATACAGAATTGAAAACTTTACTCTACATGCAAATGCAAGCAATGAAAAGCCGCTCCTAGACAAGCAGTTCTATTAGCGTGAAGAACAGTTTAACTTTGACTAAGTACTGCGGTCTAGGTGCGTCTTTTAAGTGTATTGTGTGGTCCTATTGAGTACGAGCACAAGCAAGTCCTAGAGTGGCTCAAGAAGCCGCTAGTGCAATCTAAGTTACAATTCACCCACACAGCACACAGGACACAGTTTCACTATCTTTACACACGCGAGATCCCAAACGGGAACCGCTGGAAATGATGCGAAAAAATAAAATAAAATGTAATTACAAAGCCTCTCTTTCACTCAAAATTTAGATGCTAAGTCCTCGAAGCGTCGCCGACTCCTCGCGGTCCTCGCACACAAAAATAATTGGAGGTCAGAGAGTTACACAAAGATACAAAAATTTAAAAGACAGGTAAATATTCACAAGAAAAACCGGGGGTCAGACTACCCGGGGATTGAAAATCAAACAATCAGAATTTCACCAAAAATTAACCTAAGCCGTGCCTCCCCGGCAACGGCACCATTTTGATATAGCTCCCGCACCCTATGTTAATTCGGTCAAATTAATGTCCAAATTAATGTTGAGAATTCGTTGCAGTCGGATACGAGATGTTGATCAAAAACCACTTATCGATTAATTTGAAGTTAATTTTAAGCGGCAATATTTTTTTTTACTTGGGGTAAGTCCAAGGTCGATCTCAGGGAGGCATCTGTTTCCTTAGGTAAATTAAAACAATTATTCGAGTGTTGATTTTCGAGGAGTATCTTTTTTGGTCTTTTTAATTTTTATGCAGACGTATGCAGACAATGCAGGCCAATTTAATGTGCAATTTAATTAATGTATCAAATGAAGTCCAAAAATTATGAAACTTGGCCAGATTATGAAATGGGATGAAATTAAGCTACTCTAATTTTTTTGTAATTTTTAGATGCACGGATAATAAAATATGCAGACTTTAGTGAAAATAACTAAACCAATTTTAATAATTACCAAACGATGATATTTCTCAGAAATAAAATTAATCCAAATAGATCTAATTAAGAGCTATCCAAATCAACTTGAATTTCCTTAAAACATTTCACGGTTGATTAATTAAAAATCGATTAAGGTTTTCACTAAATGATTTTTCTAAGACAAACTATACGTGCAAATGATGTGAATTTTGGATATGTTGTAGCATAAACTTAGATCTACCAACTACGATTTTTCAGTGATTTTTCGACAAGCAGAGAATACACAATCAAGTAATGGGCAAAATATTACAATTTTCCACCAAATTAATTTCAATAAATACTCTGCAAATCAGAAAAATACAAATAAATGCTATGATGGTAGAACAAGAAGTGTACTACACAATGCAACTTTTGAAATTAAAATTAGATGGCAAAATGACAATAAGATAAACGTGCAAATGCAAGGTTATAAATGCAATACAGAAAATCAAAAAGAAGTTCAAATAAAGCACAGGGACTTACATGCAATAAGAAGAAACTTGAAATTTTTTTAAGAACTTGCAAAGGGGTGCAAGTGTCCCCTTTGCAAATTCCCAATTCTTTATTGTGCGATAGATCCTCTCTGTTTTGCTTGCTGGAACAGGGGAGCTTGGAGGAGGACCTTCACGGAGCTAGCGGGGCAGCGCTCGGCGTGGACGGCGGAAGGTGACTGCTGGAGGAGGTGCGGGCAGTGCCCAGCCACGCGCGGAGGCGTCGGGGCGGCGAGGGATGAACGGCGGAGCACGCGGCGCACGAGGGGCAGCTTGCAGGAGGAGGTCAAGGCAGTGGTGCGGGCCGCTGGGCGCACGATCACGCGAGGCAGGAGCTGCGCGGCTGCGTCCTGGCTGGGTGCGTGGGCCGCGCGCTGGCGGCGCGGGGATGGCGCGCGACCGTCGGGTCGAGCGGCGGTGGCGATGTTGACAGGCCTCGCTCACGCAGCGAGGTGGCCGGCCTGGAGTGGCGTGTGCTGTTGAGGGCGGCTTAGAGGTGGCGGAGGAGGATGCAGCTGGGCCGGAGTTGGAGGACGGCCGACACACGGCCAAGGGTCGTCGGAGCAGATGCGGCTGGCGGTGTTGCAGCGCGCTGTGAGGTCGCGAACTGGAGCGGGGACGGCCGCAGGTGACTGATGGGCGCGACCAGGAGAATGGTGGGCTGTGCGCGCAAGGGGTGTTGCTTGGAGGCGGCCGGCGTCATTGACGGCGAGGTTGGTGGTTGATGGTGTGTGAGTGGGAGGTGATGAGAGGAGGAAGAAGGAAGAGGGAGGGTGTCACCACCTCCTCTGTTTTCTCATGCAATTGTTTAAGTGGCTTAAATAAACGATTAATCGATTGATAAAAGTTCACGGAAAAATTTAAGAAAAATCACCGTTACGTTCGCAACGTGTGATTTATTGAAGTGCGATCGGTTTTGCGATTTGGATGATGGAAGATGGAGAAATGATGAGAGAGAAAGGTATGAGGAAGAAGAAGAAGAAGAGAGGAAGAAGGAGATTACCTGTAGATGGAGTCAGATTGCCTGGGAATGGAGAAGATGAGGCTTCTCCTGTCGTCGCTCAAGAGTCGGCAAGGCTCGAGCTCGGGCAGCTGTGGTTTGCGGCTGCGGCGGTGGATGGAGGGCCACCGGATCTCACCTAGAGGAGCAGGGTCGTCGCTCACTGTTGGCACTCTCTCCCTTGCTGTCACCAAAGAAGGAATGGAGCTCTCCTCTCCCTCACTGTGAAGATGGCGGATGGGGAAGAATGGAGGAGTGGATGAGATTATAAAGAGGAGGAGGAGGAGGTTGGAAAGCAAATGGGGAGAGTGGGAGAGGTTGACGATGGAGTGGAGAGGTGGGAGGGGTTGACGTTGCCTCTCCCTTAAGTTAAGGGAGAGTGGGGGAGGAATGGGTAGAGGGGGAAGCTTAGCCGTTGATGAAATATCCTTTCATCCAACGGCCCTGAATGAAGGAGGGGGTGGCATAAGTGGAAGAATGAGGAGGCGACACGTGGTGGCTCCAGGAGCTGCCACGTGTCGCTCCCAGAAAAATCCAAAGTTAAAATGGAAAGAAAAATAAAAAAAACATAATAAAAGGGCTTAAATCAAAAAGTGTTCAACACGAAAGTTACTCGTCTCGACGAGATCTACAACTTTCGTGAAGGGCTGAAAATCAAACGAGATCATCTATACAAAAACGTATTTTTGGGTGGTTCTTATAGGTATAAAATACCACATTTTATCTTTTGCATTTTTTTTTCATTTTTTCAATAAAAGAAAAAATCAAAATAAGAATAGAAAAAATATGAGGAAAATATTTACAACTTAATCTAATTTTTTTGGATTTTTAGTAATTAAGAAAATAAAAAGATAAAATGGAAGGGCAAAATGGTCAATATGTACAATGTACAACAGGGGCCCAAAACCCAAGTTTTGCATACGAGCTCCGATTTTAATGAAATTAGTCTTGTTTCGAAGGTCTTTGAATGTATATTACTTTAAAAGTGAGTAGACCTCAATCGGACACTGTATGAGAGAGATATGTGCATTTTAAGGTTCATGATTTCAAACTTGGATTGGAGTTTTATTGGTTGATTTTACAAGTTAGTATTTTTTTAGATATTTTTCTTTAATTAGTGTTAGTAATATATACACAATAGAGTTGGTTTTATTACATTTGGAGTTAGTACAAAATATATACAAATAGGATATTTTATCTAATATACAGGTGAATATTTATGAGTGAAATTGGCTTCTTATTTAATGCAAATATGAATGCTAAAATACATATGTTATCAATGCATGCATGAATGCTAATTATGCGATATAAGTAGAAATATGCCTCTAATTACTCGGGAACACAGCTCTATTTTCAACTTTTAGAGTGATGAATCGTAGATTCATCAGTGCTCAAAACCTTGACTGTTAGGGAAAGGTCCCATGAAGTCAATGCCCCACGCATCGAAAACATCTGCTATCTGAATGAATTTTAGGGGCATCAAATCTTTTGCAGTGAGTGTACCCTTCAATCTTTGACAGTCAATGCATCGTTTGACAAATTCTGCTGCATCCTTGAATAATGTGGGCCACCAGAAGCCGCACTGAAGTACTTTGGCTGCCGTACGATCTGCAGAGTGATGTCCACCAGATTTGAGCGAGTGACAATGCTCGAGGATACTATAATGCTCCTCCTGAGGGATGCACCTACGCCAAATGCAATCTGCTCCTTCCCGGAATAACAGAGGATCCTCCCATTGATAGAAATGGATGGTCGACATAAATTTATTCTTTTGATTCTTCGTCCAATCCGACGGTGTTACCCCCGAGGCGAGGTAATTGACTATATCATCATATTAAGGGAGAGAATCCACTGCTAAAATTGATTCATCTGGAAAGGTTTCTATGATGGATGCATTGTTCAGAGGAGGCTCATGCTGCTCAATTTTGGAGAGATGGTCTGCTACCACATTCTGGACTCCAGGCTTGTCCTTAATTTCCAAGTCAAATTCCTGGAGGAGAAGGATCCATCGAATCAGTCTCGGCTTGGCATCCTTCTTTTGCTGTAGGTACCGGATAGCAGAGTGGTCTGTAAAAATGGTGACTTTTGATTCAACCAAATAGGATCTAAACTTTTCGCGGGCGAAAACCACGGCCAGCAACTCTTTCTCTGTCACAGTGTAATTTCTCTGTGCCTCATCTAATGTTTTGCTGGCGTAGTGAATGGCATAGGGCGCCTTCTCTTTCCTCTATCTAAGAACATCCCCAACTGCAAAATCTGACGCATCAGTCATGATCTCAAAGGGAAGAGACCAATCTGGCGGCTGTAGGACTGGAGCCTGAGTGATAAGCTCCTTCAGTTGATTGAAAGCAAGGAGAACCTGCTGATCGACATTGAACTCAGTTTCCTTGCATAGGAGTTCTGTTAAAGGTCGGACAATGTGGCTGAAATCCTTGATGAATCGTCTGTAAAATCCCACATGCCCCAGGAATGACCTTATATTCTTGACTGACTGAGGCGGCTCCAAATTGGCAATAACATCCACCTTTGTCGGGTCGACTTCCATGCCACGTTTGGAAACGACACGACCCTGCACAATCCCTTCGGTGACCATGAAGTGGCTCTTTTCCCATGAAATCACTAAATTGACTTCACTACATTTCTGAAGCACTCTGTCTAGGTGCCCAAGACAAGAATCGAAACTGTCACCATAGACTGATAAGTCGTCCATGAACACCTCGAGAAAAGTGCCTACCATCTCGACGAAAAATGCTGGCATGCATCTTTGGAATGTTGCAGGTGCATTACATAATCCAAAGGGCATCCTCTTGAAGGCATAGGTGCCGAACAGGCAAGTGAAGGTAGTCTTCTCTTGATCTTCGGGAGCGATTGCCACTTGGTTGTACCCGGAATACCCATCCAAAAAGCAGAACTCCTTGCCTGCTAGTATTTCCAGAACTTGATCAATGAATGGCAAGGGGAAGTGGTCCTTCTTAGTTGTTGCATTAAGCCGGTGGTAGTCAACACACACCCGCCAGGATGTTGGTACCTGAGTGGATATTTCCTCTCCTTTGTCATTGGTAACCATGGTAAGCCCGGATTTCTTTGGAACTACATGCAGTGGGCTTACCCATTTTGAATCGGAGATGGGATAGATAAAGCCTGCGTTATACCATTTCGTTATTTCTTTCATGATGACGTCCCGGAGGTTTGGAATCAGCCTTCTTTGGAATTCGCGAGACGGCTTGGCATCTTCTTCCAGGTAAATGTGGTGTGAACATAGAGCTGGATTTATCCCGTGGAGATCTGATACGCACCAACCAAGTGCCTTGCGGTTCTTTTCTAAAACCTCGAGGAGTCGAGATTCCTGCTCCGGAATCAGTCTGCTGCTGATGATGACCGGATACATGTGTTCTTCACCCGCGAGGAAAGCATACTTCAGACCTGCAGGAAGTGTCTTGAGTTCTGGTTATGATCTGTCCATCTTGTTGGTCACTTCAGAGACTATACTGGTGGTGGGATGTACTTCTTTGATGGAGCTACTATCCTCGGTATTCTGTTGAGACCTTGATGATGTGCCGAATTGTTCTGTACTGTGCTCATTGTGTTCGGGCTGGAGTGAATTCTCAGGATAAAAGAGATGCGCCTGCATCTGAGAATCTGTCTCCCAAGAACCATCGGAACATAAGGCAACTGTGCTTTCCAAGTCCTCCTCAAGAGTGAGGATTTCTCAGGTCCACGAATCATTTAATGACATTGATGAGTCTCTGATCTCTGCAATAAAGTCACAGTCTTCTTCTGATACTGCATGGTTCTCATCAGTCGTGGCGTTCGGCTCTCTGATCATGTTTATAGTGATCTGCTTGTTGTTTGAGCTAAAAGTGATCTTGCCAGACCCGTAATCAACCACGGCACCTGAGGTATGTATGAATGGTCGGCCAAGGATGATAGGGGTCTGGAGTAGAGGTGCGGGTGAGTCCATATCAAGGACTACAAAATCAGCTGGGAATTGCATCTCCCGAACCTTAACTACAACGTCTTCCAGCAGACCTCGGGGCCGCTTAATGGATCAGTCAGCGAATTGGAGGACCATTCGTGTATGCTTGAGCGGACCCAGCCCAAATTCTTGCGGTATTGATGATGGCAAAAGGTTGATGGAAGACCCACTGTCGAGGAGAGTGCGCTCGAAGACTTGATCAAAAATCTCACAACTGATAAGAGGTGCTCCTGTGTCTTGTTTCTTCTGTGGGAGGTTGCTGATAGCTGCAACAGTGGCCATGGAGAGTACGCGCTTTTCTACATCTCTGCGTCTGTTCTCACATGCCGGGAGACGTTTGTTGGTACATGCCTCCTTCAAGCCCTTTTTCACCGCGGGCATGTATTCCATGGCCTTGATCAATGATATCTCTATGGTTAAATTATCTAGAATCTCCACAACTCCAGGATCAGATAATGCATTTTTATGTTTTGCAATTTTTTTGGATTTTTCTATTGCATGAGGAAAAGGAATATGTACATCTCTAGCAGGAAAAACATAGTTCTTATTTACATCAAAATTATCTCCCACAAAATGTTGTACATCCGGGTGGCAAAAAGGAGTACAAACTGGATTCTGACATGCTGGTGCTGAGGGGCGAGCACAAAATGAGGCATCTGTGCCGTCGGCTGGTGAGGGATCGACTGCTGGTGGCTCCTCCACTGCTAGTGCAGCTTTGCTTTGACTGCAACATCCTTTTTGGTCTTTTTGTTTTTGCTGATTTTTTTGTGATTTTTGTTGGTGAAGATGGTGGTGACTGACAGCTGGAATGGCTTCTCCTTCTTCTTCCTCCTCACTCGCCCCTGTAGTTGGCATGACTGATGCAGAAGATGATGATCCACCTGGTTCGTTATTCTCCCCATTCTTGATAGCAGGCAGGGGCAAGGCCCTACCGCTCCTGAGAGTGACAGCATTATAATAAACAATATTATCATTTTCTGACTCTACAGATGCAGATAGGATATCACATTCTACCTGCTCTTTCTTTTTGGAGCTATTGGGGTTGGCTTCGACCTGAGCTGGGATGGTGGTCTTGGTGGCGGTCAGCTCATCGAGCCTTTTGGTCATATCTACTAGCCCTTTGACAAGTTGAGCCAAGCAATCCATGGTCGGGTTCACTGGAGTAGCCTCAGAGGATTCAGCGTGTAGACTACGATGTTGTTGCATATGCTGGTGCTGAGGCTGTTGTTGGTGGTGCTGAGGTGGCGCAGGAAGTTGAAACTGCTGGTAAGAGGGAGGAGAATACTGTTGGTATTGCTGAGGTTGAGCGGCCGCATACTGATGGAAAGGTAGTTGCTGTCGGTACTGCGGCTGCGGGTAATGCTGATTCTGCCTCCATTGATTTGCATATGGGGGAGGCTGATGATACAGTGGCGGTGGTTGTGAGGACTGCCCAAATCGACCACCCTGAGGCTGGTGGTATTGCCGGTTGGCTAGTTGCTGACCTTGAGGTTGTCTCATCGAACGGGTCGGCTGTGCTTCATTACTCCATACCCCGTTGACTTCCTGAATCAGGGGTGGTGGTGGGAAGACTGGATCAGATCCTGATGCAAAATCTGGTTGGTACACAACCATCTGCTGCTGCGGCTGGCCCTGATTGGGAGCCTGCACGTAGTAAACATGCTGGACTGCCGATGGCTGGTGGCTCTGTTGAGGCTGATGTGGCGGTGGTATATTGTCCTTCTTCTCAGCTGGAGCTTCTGATGGTGCTGCCGACTGAACAGAGTTGATGGTGTCCACTAACAATTCTAGCTTTTTATTGATCTGATCCAGCTTATCAAGGTTCCGAGTCCTCTTTTCGATCACAGAAAGTTTTTCGAGATCCTGTGATCGTTTATCAATAATATCGACCTTCGAGATATGGCTGATTTAGCCAAAATTCACGGGTCTTAAGTTCCACACAAGGCGAGAACTCAATCGAAGTGTCGACCACGATGAATCCTGAACTAAAATCAACAATTAACCCACACTATAGATCAAACAATAAGAAATAAATGTGGAGTTAAAATTTATTTTTAACTCTGCACAAAAGATGTATAGCAAGCAAGTATGCAAAGAGTTCAAATACAGGGAGCAAACAGGGTAGATCAAACAAGTGCGTGCGTGAGTGAATGTGAAGTGTTGTCTATACTAATGCAAAGCAAATATTTTTGTAGGTTTTAAATTTTTATATATTTTTTATTTTTAATTTTAAATTTTGTATTTTGATTTTCTTTTTACTGATTTTGTATTTTTCTTTTTATATTTTATATTTTTATCTTTTCTTTTTCAATATAGGAATATATATATATATATATAATATAGGGCAAGAGAGGATAAGATATATATAAAAATAGGTAAAAATAGGCAAAAATTAGGGAATAAAATATTTTTTGTCTTTTTGAACTTTTCTACTATTTTTTGTGATTTTTGGATATTTTTCAAAATATTTTTGGGTATTTTTAAATACTGAAATAAAGGAAACAGTGAATAAACAACCTGGCCGAAACTAAAATGGAAAGGAAAAATATCAAACAGTAGCAAAATTTTCCCAAATCAAGTTTAAAATGTAGATAATGAAACAAGGAAAGCACAACAACTGAGTTTATATTTTTGTGATTTTTCTATGATTTCATATATTTTTATGAATTTTTTAGAGGTTTTGAAAATTTTAAGGTTTTTCTTTTGAAATTTTTAGTGGTTTTTGGACTAACACTAATATATGATGAAACACACGAAATATAATTTTTCTGGAATTTTTCAAAATGTTTTTATAATTTTTATGGATTTTCTAATGCAAATAGTGAAATAAATGCATGTTTTTGATTTTTAATAAATATGAACATGCAATAAAAATGCAATGCAAAAATATGGCGTGAAAGAACAAGCACACATGAGCTTAAGTTTAAATTTTGAGAATTTTTCGAATTAAAATGATGCCCTAATTAAATAAATCAAGCAAGCAAAAATGTCACAGCTTGGCAAGGGTATAAGTGCAATTATCAAAACATCCAGGGGCATACATGCAATTTTCCACAAAACTTAACACTAAATATTTAATTTTAAGGACCAAATACAATTCCCAAACCCGCAGGGGTGTCGACGCAAAATGTCCACCAGGGCGCGTGACTTGCACGCGCCTGGCGAGGACTGAAATGTAATTTCAAAAACTCGTGGGGGCTTACATGCAATTTTCGCAAAAGTTTAACATTTAAACTACAACTCCTGGTACTGAAACGAAATAAACCAAGGGCCGAGGGCCTCCCTACAAAATGCCCACCCCTCACGTGAACATGTCACGTGAGGTGACGTGGCAGAGGACCTATGTGCAAATTTCTAAAAATCTGAGGGCCTAGTTGCGAATTTTACAAAATACTTGAACTACTAATTAAAGTTTCAGGGCTAAAATGAAATTACAAAAATAGCGGGGGTGGCTCTGCAAAATACCCTCGCTGAGGAGATCGAACGGCGCTGGGTTCTTCACTTGACACGTGGCGCAGATCCAATGGCTGGTGACGCTTCGCGTTGGACGGCGAAGATTAGATCGTTGGAAGATGATCTGACGGTGGCGAACTTAGCGCCATCCAACGGTAGCTAGGCTGCCTGGTGATGCTCCTCGATCCAACGGTTGGGAGGCGAGGATCAAGAACAGCGAAGAACGCCGGCGAGGGCGAGCTTCACCGCGCTAGATCTCCGTCCTCCGGTGGCGGTTGGGCTTCAAAATGGACGGGGGAGATCCTGGAGGTCGGCTCTTCCTCCTAGGGCATCAAAATACCATGGCGAAGGTCGGGGTTCTCACGGGAGGCCGGCGGAGCTGGGGGGCTTCGCGAGCTCCGGCGAGGCTCCAAAATCGCCTCCAGGCGCGATTCAAAGCGTGTTGACCTGCAAAAATGGTTAGGAGGTCCAGGGCAAACTGCCTGGACCTCCGGATGGTGGAATGGAAGCGAAACCAGGCGTGGCGGTGATTGGCCGGAGGTGCGCTCTGGCCAAGATGATGATTTAGGCGATTCAAGCGACGATTCTTCGTGATTTTTGAGGGTTTTTAATCCTAGAACTAACAAGAACAAAATGCGAATGAAAAATAGGGGAGAGGGGCCCCTAAATGGCCGGAGCCAGAGGAAAAGGGATACCTCGACCGCCGGAGTTGGGGGAGGTGGTGGAGACACCTCCGACCTCGTACGCCTTGGCTGAAGGGCTCACGGTGGAGCTGTCACCTCCAAGAAGCCACAGAGCACCAGAGAGGCGTTGAGGGGTGGACCGAAGGGACTCCAAATCGAATTCAAAGTTGGGGCTCCATTTTATGCAGTTTGACTAAGTGGCCGAGGAGCCCCAAAGATCAAGGCGCCCTGATCGCCACAGTGATCCAAAGTCCAAGGTTTCACTTGGACGTGATTCACCGCATAACGAGGAAGAAAAGATGAAATCACCACGAAAAAATGCAAGGCACAGCTGGAAAATCTCGACAAAAGTGGGTGAAAACCCAAGTCTGACAAGAGGCAGGCGGGGGAAGGCAGGCAGTTGACCTAGGGTCAATGCTGACTACCTCCTGGTTGGTCCACGTGGACCAACCAGGAAAAACCCTGCGAAAAAGTTTTGAAAATTAGTTTAAAAATCGAAAATGATTTTATTATTTTTAGGTTATAAAATAAAAATATTTATTATTTTATGTAGTATTTTATTATGATTTTTAATTATTTTTATAGGATATATTTTTATGAGTTGCCTATTATGCCCCTTATAGGTATATTACCTATATATTTTATTCTTTTATTTTTATTTTGGTATTTTTTAATTTCTTTAATTCTATTTATTATTTTATAAATTTATATAATGCTTTTATACACTTGGAAATATTTTTATTTTATTTTTCTGATGTGTTTTGTATTTTAAACAAAATATAAGTATACTTTATATAGGTATAAGTGTATATAGTATACCTAAGTACCTTATATACATGTATTTTTATTTGAGTTTTATTTAGGTTTTTATTCTGGTTTTAATGCACATATATATTATAAGTAATATTTACAATACAAAAATAATGAATAGATTATAAATTGAATATTTTAATCTGTACAAGTATACACTAAGGGTCCAAAACTCAACTTTCAAACAGTAACTCCGAAAATTACGAAACCACCTCCATTAAATAGATTATTTTACGCTATATAAAATTAAAGGTGAGTTTGGTACATTTCGAGTTTTTATTTGCAAGATACAAGTCTGGGAAGTTGGAGTTCTGACATCTTATTCAAACCATAACTTTTTATCTGTACATTATTTTTCAGTGAAATCAATTTTGTATTTTTACTTATTTAAGTATATACAACTTTCATGAACAAAGTTTCTTTATTTGAGGTATAAAAAGTGGAACCAAAAATAGGTCCCAAAATGAATAAAGAATGAAGGAATTTTTATTGCATTTGACCCTTATCTCCCCCTACTTTATTCCTTGTCGACCTATTCATCAAGATGCCTAGGTCTCGAGGTTTTGGGTCATAAAATATTTACAATATTTTATTCTTTTTCTTTTCTTTTATTTATTCTATAATTTTGGCTTTAATTACAGTATTTTATACACTTTTTACACACATATGCATGAATGCTAAAATGGATGAATTAATGCTATTTACAAGCATTTTCTAGGGTTTTTGAGGCAAAATGATAGAATAAAGATGATGAAATGTGGATTCATCAATGGCCCCCAATGATACTGAGGTTGGACCTCTCATCTCTCTCCGCCTCTCGGGACGATGCCATGTGTACTTGTTTCTGGAGGATCTGGGGCTGCTTTTAGTAGGCTTTTGATGAAGAGAGGGTGGCCTCTCCTTCGGCCATTTCTTCGAATATCTGCCAGACTACATCTTCATCCTTGTTGAAGTGGGAACCCCCACATGCTGCGTCAACGAGCCTCTGGCTCTCAATGTTCAGGACCCCAAAGAAGTGTTGGACCAAACTGGTCTTTGGAATCTCGTGATGAGGGCATTTCTCCTGCAGATCGGTGAACCTCTCCCATGCTTCATGTATGGATTCGTGGGCTCCTTGGGAGAAGTTGCTGATTCGTGCTCGCATCTGGTTGAGCCGACCCAGAGGGTAAAATTTATGCAAGAATGCTGACTTCAATTCCTCCCAGGTTGTCACAACCTTCCCCAGATGGTTGACCCAATAAAGGGCCTTGTCTTGCAGGTTGAAGGGGAATGCCATCATTTTGACTATGTCCAAAGGGACATTGGGTTAGTGAGTAGTACGGCAGATGCGTGAAAACTGTTGTAGGTGTATGTATGGCTCTTCACTTGTGTTACCATGGAAAGCTGGAAGAAGAGCGAGGAACTGGGGCTTCAGCTCAAAGTTAGCATGCACCGGCAGAATGAGGATCCACTCGGTCATCTGGCTGTCTCCAGGGTTGTAAGTCTCCTTTAGTGTAGGTTTGGGTCTCCCTTGTCCTGGCTCTCCCTCATCATCTGAAGGGATATCACCTCCTCGGCCTCCTCCTCCTCCTCCTCCTCCCTCGTGTCTATTCATTACATCATTCAGCATATTCTGAAAAGCGGTCTGTGCTAAGGCCTGCTCTGTCAGCTGCTGTTGGATTTCCTGGATAGATGCTAATAGTTGTGTATTAACCTGATTCTGATCTGGCAACTGTCCTTCTAGTTGGAGTGGCTGTTGACCCTTGCCCTTTCCTTGAGGAGCCATGTCAGGGTCTAAGTCGGACGAAATGAATTCCGGAGTAGAAGCCAGGGCTCAGTCTGCCCTTTTATCTGTAGAATGAGAGAATCCTGATCAGACCACTTGCAATATTGTTCAGCTGTCATGATAATTTTGGAGTTAAGGTCAAACCCAACTTGTTGTGAACGGAACAAGATGTGGACTGTAATCGACTTCCATTCACAATGGAGAGAGTGGGACAAAAGTGATCCCTATTTATTGGGTGGTCAAAAGGGAGGTAGAAGACGATGAGTCTGGAGATCGATCCGCAAAGTTCGGGTCGGGTTCTCGGGAATCGCCTTGAATTTATTGGCGAAGTTGAGTCCATGGAATCGATGTGGGTGTCGGTTGAGTCCCGACGAAAACCATCCACAGATCGACTTCGCGAAGCAAGAGAGGATTGTATGTTGGAGGAAGGATACGATGGTCAACGAGGAGTAAAAAGGAGTGCAAAACAGTAGAAAGGCTCGAACCGAGCGAGGGTCGAATGAGAATATTACAACAAAATTTTGCGCAAGGGCGCGAGACTTGATCTTTGAACCTTAATCTAGATCCATACAAACACAATGTAAAATTGGGTTCGCCAACTCACGCCATGTGAAGCCGTAAGGGTTCGGCTACTTATTATCTTGTCAATTTTAGAGTTGTTATTTCAAGCATATCTTTTAACAAGTCCTTAGCACGCTACCCCTATAGGAGAGAGAGTACTTCCAGAAAACTATCCCGTACTTGTCCTCCTCCTTTGTATCCTATAGTCTATACTTTTTGAGGTCCTTGTAATCCTTCCTGGATCCCTACTTAGCCAAAGAAATAGATAGAGGAAGCCAATAGGCGAAACCAATACTTTGGTTCTCGCTCGCAACGGAATCACCCGTGAGCGTGCAAGAACCTACTCGGACGCAAGACGATGAGACAGACACCCCCGTGAAGGCGTGGCCTATGCTCGATACTTCAGACAAGGTCGATGCTTTACACAATAGAGAGTCATCACTGGCGACCAAGCCCTACTCGCCTACGTACGATAGAAGCACCAATACTTCGGAAATCCAGGCGATACACAAGGCAGTTGCAGACTGGGATTTTGGCTCTATTCCTTATGGGACGTGCCTCGCTCAAGGGAGTGGGGTTTTGGTCCCCCTCCAAAGGTACCTGAAAACAATGAGGGCTTTATGAACCCAGTACAATGATAGTCCATCACAAATTTTAATTAAGGTCAAAGTTTATTTAGCATTCCCCTTGTTTTAGTTTTTTGAGTTTTCACTTTTTTTTGAGTCTGTTTCATACCAGCACCTATCGTTTTTGTAGATTTTCATTTATGTCCTAGGTGCTCAAAATCAGAGGGAGATAGCAGAAAAGCTGTGCAAGTTGGTTCTATGATGGAAATCTCACCATTGAACTGAATGATGCATGCTGAGTTAGAAGACTTATAGTGCATCCCCTCTCTCTCTATGTGGTATGCAAAACAGAATTTTTAAACCTATCTACATGACGGTGTGCATTCGACAAAATTTCCCTAAATATTAGCTGCTATTAACGTGAAGAACCACAAGTTGCTCACTTATCCTTAACCTAAGAGTGCAGTCTTGGCTTACCCCTCCTCTTCTCGACACACTCGAGTTCAGGAGTAGCGCTTGATGGGGCTCGCTCACGGCACACGGGCTAAGAGATAAATGAATGAATTGTTTAACTTTGACTAGATCCATACGAAGTAGACTATAGGAACATGCATTCTTATTAAGGTTTGGACCTAGATACCGAATCAATCAACCTATATCTAGGGGCTCCAAGCACACAAAACAAAATGAAATAAAGGCGGAAAGCACAAAACATCAGAAAACAAAGAAAAGAAAGCGGTAGAAAACTCGGAAAACAACGACGAGGCCCCCAGGTGAACAGACACCTGGGCACTGGACCTCGTTGTGAAGAGTGGAGTCCAAGTTATATTATGCCAAAATTGTCTCTCTCTCACAATAAATTACAAAATTGATCCTAAGGCCTAGCTAATTCACATCCCTTTGCATCCTTGGTGCTCTCTCCAGCTGGTCATGAAGTGAAGACCAACCTCCTCCAAGCTCGGCTGCCTTGACTTCCTAAGAAACCATCCTCGCTTGGCGGGCCCTCGCAACAAGGTCACAAAGAGATAGAATTAATATACAAGCTCAATCAATGAAATAAAGAATCAATTAATTAATCAGAATAATTGAATGTGTATGTCACTAATCAAAGAATCATGTATTAGTTAAACAATTTCAAATAAATAACTAATCACAGAATAAATGATGAACAAATGAATTTTTATACACTAATGACAAGGTATAATAGGCTACGCTCATTGCTCCCCAGCAACGGCGCTATCTGATAACGAGAATTTTGCGAGGGTCAAAATACGCCCCGCACAAGACAGGGACGATCGTGTCACTGAAGCGACCGCTCACAACACCCTTGTTAACCAGAAATTAACCCACTTCAAAGAATAAGCCAAATAAGTCCCAAAACTGTGAACTAACATTTATTAACTCTACCATAAAATATGCATAGTGCGTAAGCATGTAGAGGTCAAACCACAAAGAGCAAAAAAAATCGGTAGCCTACGAGTATTCATGTACAAGCCGGTCGTGTATGCACACAAGTCTTTTTGTGGGTTTTTGAATTTATACATTTTTTTCTTATTTTTGTTTTGATGAATTTTTTATTTTGTTTTTATATTTTATATTTTTTCTTTTTATATTTTTAACTATATAATATATATATATATAAAGAGATATACATAAGAAGAAAGAGAAATATAATAAATGGATATATATATTTATATAAATACTCAATGTATATATATAAGATATAATATTTTTTTTTGCTTTTTATATTTTTTTTTGTTATTTTTATGGATTTTTTCTAATTTTTATGTATTTTTTAATCTCAAAAATGTCCCTAACATGGGACTAATTAAATAAGCCAAAACTAATTTGGGTTTTAACAATATAAAATAAGTCTAAAAATAACCCAAATTAATTTTATTATTTAAATAGTAAGATATAAATAATTATAAAGTAAGAAAACATATTTTTGGTATTTTTCTAGGGTTTTTCTCTTTTTTAGGATTATGGAGCTTCTTGAAATTTTTATATTTTCTTTTTCTATTTTTCGAGTTTTTCATTTTCTGGACTCAATATAGATATAAATATACCATATATAATATTTTTATAATTTTCAAAAACATTTTATATTTTTTTGGTATTTTTAGATTTAGACAGGGACTGATTAGGCTCCATTTTAATTTTTTTAAAAAAGTAAGTTGCATAAAATCCAAAGTAAAAATGCATGCGTGAAAGAACACTGTATCAGGCAACTATCCTAAAAATTTCATGATTTTTGGAACCATATTGCTATTTATAATAAATACAAGAAAGAAGTAAAATTAAAAACTACCTAGCAGGGGTATTTCTGCAAATAAAATAAATACAGGGGTCACAGTGCAAAAACACCAACAAGTATCAACATTTTCTGCAATTTTGAGGACGAAATGTACATAAACAAACCCGCCAGGGCCCCCTTGATATTTAACCATCACGTGAGACTACACGTGATCCGCATACACAGGGACTAAATTGTAATTTTGGAAAGTTCAGGGTCTTGGTTGCAATTTTCACAAAAATAATACACTTGATATTTTATTTTATGGACTGAAAATAAATACATAAACATATAGGGGGTCGCGTGTAATTTTTACTCCTCACGTGGGACGGCACATGAGGTGACGTAGAATGGACCTAAAGGGCAATATTAAAAACATCCAGGGGGTCTATACAAAATTTCCACATTATTTTGAACCTCGACTTTTATTTACAGTAATAAACAATAAATACAAAAAGGAACTGGGGTTAAATATGCAATTTACCCCTTATTTGGCGCGGTTGGACGGCGTTGATGATCTCACTTGTCCACGCGTCGCTCATCCAACGATCGGTACCGCTTCACTAATGGGCGCTTGAGATTAGACCGCGAGGCGCGATCTGACGGTCGGCATGGTGTCCATCCAATGGCTGCTGCTGTATCTGGGACCTTCATCATGATCGGACGGCTATGGAGCCGCCTGGAAGAACAGGGAAGAAGCTCGCGCGAAGCGAGCTTCGATCTTGAATCACGGGCTCCTCCAGGCTTCTCCATCGCATCCGAGGTGTTCATCATGTTGCTGGAAGGTCCCCGCGTCGAACGACGGTCTTCACTTGGCTCCTGGAGGTCTGAGGTGTTCAGGCGAGGTCGGAGAAGGTTTGGACCTCCAGGAACCTCTTCCTGGTTCGGATCGAGTCCCCGAGGGCTCGTTTCAACTTGGTACCTGCACAGGAAGAACAAGGGGCTCGAGGGCTTTCTCCTCGACCCTGGGTTTTGAATCTGGGATGCAAGGTGAGGCGAGGCGGAGGAGCTCCAACGAACGGCGGAGGTGGAGCTCCGATTCGCGAAGACAGAGGGTCTCCGGTTGAACAAAGGTGGTTGAGAGATGGAGAAGGCGATGAGGAGTGAAATGGAAGCGGAATGATGGTTGGAAATAGTCGAGGGCATGGTGGAGAAGTCGCCGGAGCGGAGCTCCGGTGAGCTTCGATTTGGCTAAACTAGACTACGCTACTGATCTACATACGAAATAAAGTGCGGGAATGAAAGGCTGCAATGGAAATCTACCTAAATAATGTAAAGGAACAACTCTTATACTTGGGGGCCTCCAGGGAGCAGGACGGACGCCGGAGCTCCGCCGCGACAAAATTTCTTCCTCCTCCGGCTGATTCACGGTGCTAGGGAACTCCTCCTGTCACAAGGGTTCGTCCAAGACCGGATTCAAGGTGTTTTGGGGGAAGTAAGTTGGCCAAATTCGACTAAGGAGGAGGGGAAACTTATTTTTAAACATCCCTGGACAACCTTATTGACCGGCATTTATTGAGTAATCTGGAGTTTGTACAGATGATCCAAGATATTGGCGGGCATCAGTGATCATTAGGGATGATTTCTTGTGAAGGAAGCAAGCACGATCGATAGAGGAGACGCCCGCGAAAAATGCCAGAAAATCGAGGATTCGCTAGGTTTGACGGGTCTCAGACGCGGATGGGACAGTTGACCAGAGGTCAATGGTCCGCCGCCCCTGATTGGTCCACGTAGGACGCTACAGGACAAAACATGAGTTTTATTAAACAATAAATAATTTAAAATGGTAAATGATTTTATTATTTTTCGAGTATAAAACAAAAAATGTTGATTATTTTATTTAGGATTTTATTATGATTTTTATTTATTTTTTTGATGTATTTTATTATGAGTTTATTTTAATGATGTATTTATAGGTATATTTACATGTATTTTGCATTATTTATTTTTATTTTGTATATTTTATTTTATATATTTATAACTTATTTTTATAAGTATAAATATATTTTTATTTATTTTTTATAAGTTTATTTACATATTTAAATAAATAGGTATATGTAATATGTAGGTATACTTATAGGTATTTTACCTATATTTTATATTCATTTTATTTATTTAATGAATTTTATTTGTTTTTATTTTGGATTTGTATTTTTAATAAATTATAGATAATATTTAAAATTTAATAAAAATATAGAAGAATAAAATAATTAAAGAATGTATTCCCCTTTTATTTATGTACATACATAACATAGGTATTTTGCCTATGTATTGCATAGGCTTATTTTATTTTACAAATTCTTTTTGGTTTTCTTTTAATTTCAATAGGTAAATGTGTTACATATATTACTTACAAGATTCTAAAAATATAAATTTACAAAAATGATGAATAATGAATATAATGAATATTTTATTCGGGTCGACTGTACAATGGGGGAGCCAAAAACCCAACTTTCACAGATGGACTCCAAAAATTATGAAACCAATTTTATTAAATAGTTATTGGAAAGCTATGTACAATTAAAGTGAGTTTGATGAGTTTTGAGTTTTTAATTGCAAGATATGGGTCTATGAAGTTGAGATTCTGGCTTTTTATTTTGTGTACAAAATGTACAGTGTATATTATTTTTGTACAAACTCAATTTTGTATTTTTATTCACATTATTATCTACAACTTTCATGTACAAAATTTCTTTATTTGATGGATAAATAGTTATATACAAAATAGGTGTCAAAAATGCATAAATTAATGAATAAATAAATGAGGAATTTATTGTATTATTGGCCCTTATCTCCGCCTACTTTATTCATGGTCGACCAATTCCATTCTGGCTAAGGTCTCAGGTTAGGGTCATAAAATATTTGCAATATTTTATTCCTTTTTATTTTCTTCTCTTTATTCTATAATTTTGGCATTAAATACCTTATTTTATGTACAATAAATATAATAAATAATGAATGCTATTATAGACAAATTGATGTTATTTACATGCATTTGCTGGGGTTTTTAAGGCCAAACTGATAGAATAAAGGTGATGAAATGGAGATTCATCACATAGGGTTTTGGATCTCATCCAAGACCTTAAAATGGCTCTGATACCACTTAAAGGTTATGGGAAAAAATCTTAAATGCATAATGAAAGTGTGAAGATCACATCATATGTGGTCAAGAGTGACTAGTCAAACTAGTTGCTCAGGGCAACGGAAAATAAAAATTTTTAAATGGATGAAACCATATGTTTCAAGAGAACTTCTCAAAATGTTTCATCAAGATCAAAAATGAGTTCAAGGAATACCTATTGAAGTGTGGATACGATCTCTAATATCTAAAGTAAGAGATTCTCATGTCTCAAGTCTGATCCAACGAAGGTCGTACTTGTAGGGGCGTAGATGAGACGCATGCTTCCCGCAATCCAAGTTGGTGATCCGATCAAGGAGTCTCTTGATTTTATCTCATGAAATACGATTCCTTCTTCACATGAGAAGCGTACCCAAGAAGATGGAGATCCACGAGCAGTCGTTCCAACAGGCGATGATGGAAACATTCTCTAGGTCAACATATGGATGACCACATGTTGAGAGAGGGGGGGGGGCATGAGAATATGTGTGAGAGAGTTGTTGTCTTCTTAATGTGTTGTGTAAAAGAAAAGTCTAGGTCTACATTTTCTTTTATACTAAATTGGATGGTGGAGATGCACTCTTAATTCAAATCAATGGTTGAGATTTTGTTGTAAAAATTTACAACAACAATTAATTTAATTTAAAATAAAATAAATATATTGTAAATAATCATAACATGTTTTGATTCAATTAAATCAATAACCTTCCAAATGAAATAGAACTAGAGAGCCTCCTTCCATGTAAGGGGGAAGGAGATAACCTCCTTAGCCGTATACATGGTGGGCGACCGCCTTGATTAGATAGAGAAGATCTCTCTCCAACCCTAATGTGATCTCATTACATCAAATCTTATTTCACAGAATCTTTTGTCAACAAAATATCACCAAATAATTATTGCAAATTATTTATGATAATTGCAAACAAAAACCATTAACAATTATGAAATCTCGGATCAAGCGATTATAAACTCATGCAAGGAGTTGGTTAGCTTATGTCTACGATCGCTACTCCTTATCAACAGAAGCGTGCTTTAGGATCAAAAGATGACATCAACACTGTCATTATTGTTATGCTGACCACCAGGTTGAGAGGCTTTCCTCGGGGATGTCTCCCCGTACTCTCCTCTTGGTCGACCTCCCAAAAGGCACTATCAAGTGGGTTTGCGAGTTCCCTAGTGGAGCAAGATGGCTCTATCTTCTCTCAACACCATGGACGTACCAGAGAGCTGTCCCTTAAGATTTTTTTGAAACACTTATCCAATCTAGACTGATTTATAGAATGGCGCCTACAGGGGCTTGACTTCAACAACTTGACGAGCGGAGGCCCTACTCTATTATAAGCTCGGAAAAACATCTTTCTCCTTGAACCCTGTTCCCTGATCTCTCGATCCTCTGATTTGAATTGGGGGGAGAGGGATTTTTGCTTTGTTTAAGGCAAATTCAACCACCCAATAAAATATAAATTACATTTACAATTAATTGTACAATGTAAATCCAATTCACATCAACATTTAATCGGTAAATCTTATTTATAATTAACTCTCTCTAATATATTATAAATCACATCTAAAATATATATGATTAATATGGATAGTAACATCCATATTATCCATATCCTTGATAATTAAATCATAATTAATTGTCCATTCTCATGTGCTCAGAATTATCTCATTCACATTATTTACATCTTTGATAATTAAATCATATTTAACTATCTTAGATAACTCCTCTCATATGTCCAAATAATATGAATCATATTCATATTATTCATGATAATTAAATTGCATTTAACTATCAATTTTCCACAATGCTCAGATACAATATCAACAAAGAAATTATCGTTGAAATCTTTCAAGAATAATGTTTTTTCTCTGTGATACTTAGAGATAAGGACAGTGCGATTGTACATTCCATGTATAGTGACTTGGATATTGAGATCATATCTAAAATCTAGATCAAGGGGACATCCCAAAGATTTTTGATTAAATCAAAGATGTAAGTATAATATTATTATTGCATCTGAATCACATGCAGATCAACAACCAACATTTGGACTAACATCATATTACTTCTCTATTGAGAGGAGTCCCTAAAATCCAAACATGTTTCATCACTCCCTCAGAATGGAAGTGTCACAATTATATAATTGTTTATGACCACATCACCCTCGAGTATTCCAATACCTGCATATCCTGCATACTGGAAGACCTAGAATAAATCTCGAAGATTTAGATCAATTTTACATTGTCTTCTTCAGAGTTTTATCATTAAGTTTCTCATTTGATCATTAGAGTTGGTATCGATTATATACTTTTCAAAATCATATATCATACCTAGGTATTGATCATATACTTTCTAAAAGTATATGTCAAACCTGCAAATTCAGTCGAGCTTCCAAAGCAAGACGACCGTGCATGGAATTTGATCCCAATATATTATTAGTGAGATCATATTTTCCGGTTCAGTAATGAACTTGTATGATCTCTTTGAGAGATCGTATTATTCATATACCCTTATATGCACACCAGCTCGCCGATTATTAGACCTTGATTAGATCATCATCCTATCTGTCTACCAAATGTACATACTCAAACACATAGTAACACATCTGCCTCCGGTCATAGGATGCACACTATATCGCGATAGTATACGACATAGGTCTTTGGTTATCCCAATCTCGTTAATTCAACTCTTTGACCAAACTTATTTACTACCTACAAATCTGTATTCCTATGCAGAGGACCTGCATCAACATGTCGGTTAGATATCAACCTATATCTAAGAATTGCTATCTTCCTCTCAGACTGGAGATCCTCTCTTAACAATCACTTGACAATGCTTGACGAGTCCTCAATCTAACACTTTAGATATCATCAAGTACCAACCTCTATGATTCAACATTTGAATCAACAACTGTATAATCATTAAGATGACCATGGTACGTAATCCTAATTGTACTAAATGACCTATTACGAAAATTAATTATTCTTCATTTCAAATCAAGGATATTATTGCATAATGGATCACTGTGAGCTTGCATGTCAACACTACTTTCACATGGTTACATATTATTATGGGTTATATATATAAGGATTTGAACCTGATTTGTAAAAATGATTTGTAAATTGTTTGAATTTTTTATCTATTTGACATAGTTTGTACAAATATTTTGCAAGTTATTTGAAAAGGTACACACTATTTTAACACCTTATTTTATACTTATAACAATTATTTGAAAAAAACAACTAATAAGTTGGTTTTATCCCTAACACCTACACATACACAAGGCTTGTGAAGTTCAAAACACTTAGTTTTGTGGTCCTTTAATTCAGAGTTAACCATACTTTTGTGGTCCTTTAATTCAGAGTTAACCATCCTTAGTTATTAGGTTCTATGGCTTAAATATTCTCACTTTCCTAATTTCAAAGATATACATGCTATATTTTTTGTGATGAGTGGAGATCTCACTTGAGGAACTGGGATGAGGGATTTGAGTTTGGACCCAACTTAATGATGCTCGAGGATGGTATAAAATTAGTGAAGGCTTCTTGAAAGCTAAGTGTCAGTACCTTACACTACAAAAAATACAGCATCGATGAGCACAAATATATGCATGCCTAGTCCTCAACTAGTAATCAAAATGTACTTGCCCAAGTAGTGGGCGAGCACATGTGCTCTCTCCCCTTGTGCACGCAAATGGCCTAGACACTATCTCATATGCACGCGCATACACACGTACTTAGTTAGTGAATTGATTTGGAAACTCTTGCACTTTAAGAATAAAAAATTATTCAACTCATAAAACCACTAAATCGACTAAGGGGTTAGTTAGTCAATTGACACTTTGCTTCCATCGATTAATCCAAAAGTTGTGGCTACTCGAGAAATCTTTAATCAACTAACATTTTATTTTCCTCATCTTATGATTATGTTAATTGATTAATACTTAAGATCAATTGACTAATGTGACCATATCTTGGATAGTTTAAATGGTGAAATAGAAAAAATACTGAACTCTCGTATTAATATATATAGGGAGCCGGGAGCCTGCACCCGAGGGTGTAGGAAACTCCCTGCACCCGACCTTTTTTCTCATTATTTTTTGTTTTTTTCGAAAAAAATCATTGGGGGATTTACTTAATATATTAAGGGGAATATGTGTTTCAAGTTTCATGCAAAACAAACATTCCTAACATGTTCATCTAGAAAGGGTCATTTTCAGCAATTCTAGACCGTTAAAATTTGATGATCTTGATGGAGTTGATAGAAGTTTCAAATTAAGTTGAAAATGGAATGACACCATGGTGATATATAGTGATCTAATTACCCAAAGTTTCATTTCAAAAAAACAAAAAAAAACCGAAAAAATGATCCAGGTGTAGGTAGTTACCTACACCCCCGGGTGTAGGATCCCTTTTCTCATATATATAGGGAGCCGGGAGCCTGCACTCGAGGGTGTAGGAAACTCCCTGCACCCGACCTTTTTTCTCATTATTTTTTGTTTTTTTCGAAAAAAATCATTGGGGGATTTACTTAATATATTAAGGGGAACATGTGTTTCAAGTTTCATGCAAAACAAACATTCCTAACATGTTTATATGTGTTTCAAGTTTCATGCAAAACAAACATTACTTAATATATATATATATATATATATATATATATATACACATATCTATATATATATTGCTCCAAAATTTATGAAAATGTTCATGCCATAAGAAAAACATGTGATCTTTCCAAAGGTATGGTTAGATTTTTTAAAATATGCATGAAAATGAAATGCAAATGAACGAAGATAGTTATGTATTACACAATTAAATGAACAACATAGTTCATATAAATAGCTTCTAACTTGACCGTAGAAAGGGAGATAAGATCAACAATGACTTTCTTTATAAGTTAGCAATGATGAGGTCAAGTGGTTTGAAGAAGAGTTTTAATTCAAATGTCTAACATTTAAGATAACGATGTCTGAATCATTGCATAGATGAGGTTATCAGGGTCTTCTCCTTTTATATATTATTAACCCTCACCAATTATCTTCATCCCCAACCCTCGGATTCCGGTTGGTTTGACATCATACATATTTGTTCATCTCTTGAACACCAATTTTATAGAAGTTGAAGGTGTCTCACTTCTCATCACCTATTCTTTTTTTCTTATATCTATCCTCTTTTGCTCCGAGTTCATTGTCCTCAACACTAATCACACAAGCTAAAGTGATAAGCTTGATTGAAATATGGAGGACTGAACAAATCCCTTAGCATTTAAGACATTAACAAATCATTAGTGACGATGATTCGAGGATATTTTTAGAGAACACTTTACCTCAATTAGTTGTTGTATTATTATTGAGATCCTTTGTCAAGATCTTGCTATGGGTACATAAATAAAATATTAAAGTAACCATTGAAGGTTATGGGGAAAACCTTAAGTGCAACACAAAAGCATGAAGATCGCATCATATGCGATTGGGAGCGACTAATCATACTAGTTGCTCGGGGTAACATGATTTAAAAATTTTAAAAACGATGAAACCACATGACCCAAGAACACTTCTTGGATAGTTTCATCTAAACCACAAACAAGTATTAGGTTTAACTCTTGAAGAGAGGTTGCGATCGAGTCTCTAAAGTAAGAGACCTCCCATCTCAAGTCCGATCCAACGGAGGAGATGCTTGGGAGCGTGTTGATGGAATGCGTGATCCTCGCAATCCATGTTGACGATCCAAATGACGAATCTCTTGATCTCATCTCATGAGATTCGACGTCTTCTTCACGAGCGAAGCACATCAAATGAGATGGAGATCCACGAGCAGTCAAAGCGGCAACACAACGACGTACGATGACGACTCTCTCTAGGGCATTAAGGTGGATGGTCACCATGAGAGAGAGAGAATAGACATGTAGAGACAGAGAATTGTATTTCATATTATGTGACAAATAAAAGGCTAGGGATACCCATCTATTTATATTATTTTGGATGTCTATGGATCACAATATATGATCACAAAAATCTAATAGTTGATTGATTTGTATTTTTAATCAATGACCATGATCTTGTTGTATTTTAAATACCAACAATAAATAATTAATTTAAAAGAAATTAAGTATATTGAATTATATTCAATAAATTTAAAATCAATTAAACCAACTCATATAGAATATTATGGATATCCTCCTTCCATACATAGAGTGGATGACCACCATTGAGATATTTTCTTGGTGGTCGTCCATGCCATGTATGGTATGGTGTCTATCTCCTTCCAATTTGGTGAGATCTCATATCTCACCAAGTATTTCCCATGTACAACAATTATTATTGAAAAATTATTCACCAAAATAATTCCAAATTTCAATCATGCCATTGATAAATTGTGAATCATATCCACACATCCAAAATAAAATGTAAATTTTATTTACAATTAATTGTTCAAACAACTATTAATTAGTAGATACAAATTACAATTATCTCTCTCTAACATATTATAAATCACAGTCGTAATATTCATGAATAATATGGATACTGCTATCCATATTATTCACATATTAGATAATTAAATCACACCTAATCATCTTAGATGCCCATTCTAATGAGACCAAATAATTTGAATCAAATTAAAATTATTCATAATAATTAAATCACATTTAATTATCCATTTTTCTCGATGCTCAAATACAATATAAAAAATGGAATTATTCTTAACCCTTTAAAGAATAATGCGCTTTCTCCCGAACACTTGGAGATAAGGACATGGTGATTGTACATTCCACGTATAATGAGTTGGATATTGAGATCATATCTCAAATCCAGATCCTGGAAACCTCCCATAGATTTTTGATTAAATCAAAGTCGCAAATCCAATCTTCTAGTTGCATCTGAATCGCATTCAGATCACTGTCCAACATTTAGACCAAGATTAGATTGCTTCTCTATTGAGAGGAGTCACTAAAACTAGTCCGTTTCATCACTCCCACATAATAGAAGAATCATGGTTATACAATTGTTTATTGATCACATCACACTTAGGTATTCCTAATATATGTACATCCTGCATACTAGAAGAACGAGAATAAACTCGAAGTTTTAGATCTTATTTAGACTGTCTCCTTGAGTGTTTTATCATTAAGTTTCTCATTTGATCATTGGTAATTGGTATCAATCATATACTTTCCAAAAGCATATATTATACCTAGGTATCGATCATATACTTTCCAAAAGTAAAAATCAAACATACAAATTTAGTCAAACTTCCAAAGCAAGATGACTATGCACAGAATTTGATTCCCAATATTTCATGAGTGAGCTCATGTCTCCCGATTCAGTAATGAAACTGTATGATTCTTTTAAGAGATCGTATTACTCATATGCCCTTGTATGGATACTAGTGTGCTAGTGTATAAGCCATGATTAGGCCATCAATCAATTGCCTTGACAAATGTACATATTCAGACACATAGTAATACATCTGTCTACGGTCAGAGGATGCGTGCCTATATCGTGACAACATATGACACAGGTCTTGGTTATCTCAATATCGCTAAGTCAGAACTCTTTGTCCTAACTTATCTAGAACCTCCAAATCTCTATTCCTATGCAGAGGACCTGCATCAATAGGTCGGTTAGATATCATCCCATCAGAGAAAGGATCTCCATCTCCTACTTAGGTTGGAGATCATCTCTTAATAATCATTTGACGGTGCTTGATGAGTCCTCATTCTAACTCTTTAGATATTCCTCCAAGCACCAGCCTCTATGATTCAATAGTTGAATAAACAACTATATGATCATCAAGATGGTCATGGTAAAGTTACCCTAATTGTACTAATGGAGCTACTATGCAAATTAGTTATTCTTCATTTCAGATCAAGGAATGATATTTGCAATAACATTTATTGCATAATGGCTCGGCGTGGACTTGCATATCCAACAATCTCTCACTTGACCAAATAGCCATTAATGGGATAATCTTTTATATCCACATTCATGTGCTAATCATAAGTCATTTAGAAAAATAGCTAGGTAAGCTGACTAGTGACTCTGTTCCTAAGAGACTACGCCAAGTTCTTTTACGATACTTGCATATCTTTTTGCAACAATGCCCGCATCTAATGCGAATGTTACATCATATGCAATCAATACTCAAATTTGTTAAATCAATTTTAGTGTCTTTGACACTAAAATTCAATAATCATTATAATCAGTATGTAATTTCTACTATCCTTATTAGAATACCTTTATTCTCGGATATCTCTATCTCCTAAAACTAAGACCCAGTCTTATGTCTCATAAGGCATATGCGGTTAAGACCTTTTAGAACATTATAAATAAAGTCTTAAGTTCATGAAGATAAGACTTAGAGATCATTATCTCTAAAGCCTTGTCATCTTTGAAGATATTGCTATTACTGCAATCAAGTGTTTTATCTCCATAGTAAGACTAGTAACAGTTTACTACTCCAACTGCATGACAGACATCTGGCTTTTGTACACATCTAGTATACACAGAGCTTCCCATAGCTAATGCACTAGGGCATGTAGCTGTGACATTCACATCCTAAACTCTTTTGAGGTGTTATCTCTTTCGATAGTTCAGGACCATATCCTAAGGGAAAGAAGCCTTTCATGGAAATTTCTAGAAAATAGAACATGTCCAAGATATACCACTAATGTGACAGTCACAATGCCCTCTTCTCTTTGCTTCTTAACATCTTCAGTAAGATCTAAGAGATATCCTTGAGATCATATCTCAAGGTATGGAATAGACAGACCATAAAACACTTAGTATCATCATCCTTATATCATTCCATATGATTATGATTTTATCTACATTTAGCACGATGAACACAATGGCACTCCTACTCAGCTTCACACGGTTCATCAACATTCTATCTGAAATCATAACATTTATAATTTCATCAAATCTGATGTTCCGACAACTAGAAGCTTATTTGAGTCCATAGATGGAGTTCTTTATCTTGCACACCTTGCCTTCCTCAATAATGAATCTCTAGGGCTTCTTCATATGAATATCCTTAGTGATGAATTCATAGAGGAATGCAATCTTGACTTCTAGATGTCATAGTCAAGTTGTGTAGCTATAGTTAGCATTATCCTAATGTTTTAAGCAAGGTCACTTAAGATCAAGTCTCATCACAAGCGATGTCTTCTCTTCGTATGTATCTTGTGGATACGAACCGTGCTTTGAAGGTCTCTACATTCTCATCAGATTTCTTCTTTCTATTGAAGATCCATTTACACCTAACAAGTCTTACCCTTATAGGTGGATCCTCGAGGGTCCATATACAACACTTGTATAGAAGTCTACTTTAGACTTTATTGCTAAGATCCATCTTTCCATGTCATGATCCTTAGAAGCTTCATCATATGAAGTCAGATCATTGTCATATTTCTCTGACATATGGAATCCATACCCTTAAGGTGGTCTCACCACCCTCAAACTGATTTGAAGAGGTTTGAGTGTTTCATCTTTAATTGTCCCTTTTAGTTTCCGATTTCAGGAACCTCATTATCTCTTCAAGATTTAATGAGTTCCTTCACTTCATTTTCATCTTGATTCTCAAGAGAGTCATCATCTAAGAATTATATCCTTAGAGAACAAATCTTTTAAGAATCTCAAGGTCATAAAGTAGGTATCCAATACCATCCTTTCCTAATGAAGTAACACTCTTTAGTGCAAGATTCCAGCATTCCTGCATCCATGACATAGTTATGGACCAAGTAATCCTAAATCCTCAAGTGTCCAATACTAGGATAGGTTCCAAACCACAACTTATGAGGGTTTTTGAGTTTAGATTTGCATAGAATCTTATTAAGGATATTTTGTAGTCTCTACTACACATATACCTGGAAATTAAGAGGTAATTATGCCAATATTCATCATTGATCAAATCATGTCATACATGATCCAATTGCATCTCCCTATAACTCTATTGACTTTATGTGTATTAGGAGGAGTGAGATAGGAATGATATTCCTTTCTCCATAAGGTATTCTTCGAATCCATCTAATAGGTACTTGCTACCTTGGTTAGACCAAATTCATTTAATCTTCCTTCAATATTGGTTCTAAACCGAAATTGTGAAATCTTTAAACATTTCAAATGTCTCTAAGATGAAGAAAAGAAATATGATATCACAAATAATTATCAACATAAGTCATATATCATTATTGTTTATTATGATATAGATGATCCACATAAATCAATATATATGAGATCTTGAATACCTTGGCATTTTACACCATTCCTAGAGAAAGGGTGTATTGGACATTTATTACTTTGAATACGATATTCATAAATATGCAAGATTTTAATTTTCAAATAGTCTAAAGTTTCATCTCTTACTAGTCTATTGATTTCATCAATAGATATATGTCCAAGACTCGATGCTAGATCATTGTCAAATGATCTTCATCCTCGTATTGATTTTTTAAGGTTTAGTTTTCCGTATTTAGAAATATTAATGAACTATTCATTAATATTCTAATTTAGTAGAGCCCACTAGATGTTAGATTACTATCTGAAATATATCCATCACAACTCTTTATGATAGGTCTATTCCATAATTCATTTTTGTTTCCAACATTTAGAAATAAACAATTAGTGTATTCTAATATCTAGGTCATAGAGACATTGTTTAAGACTAAGGGATCTCCCACTGAAAATATGAAGTCCATCTATCAAATGGAGATTGTTGCAACAATTGCGTCAGTTCCCATTTAGATGACTATAAAACTTAAGATCAAATTTTCTAATCTTATAAAACATATGCAACCAATTGCAAGTGTTATCAGAAGAGTGAGATACACTTATCAGATTTTGATCTTATCTAATAAGTCAGTCAATTTCAATGATTATATGTAGATTATTTCGATGCACTATCTTAGTCCTTCCCTAAGGATCTTATATAGTCTAGATAGTCATACTATCTGTACATCGACTCATTGCAGTATTGACATTCATCCAACTCTTTGGATCTCATGGAAATGACAGAAGTACCATCAAATCCTTGACTTTATTTCTTACTTGGGTCAGCCTCATGCTTCAGTTGTGTTTCATTCTTCTATAAAAAACAATTTCTTAAGATAAAGGATCTCTTAGGATGAAATCAAAGAATGTCAATATAAGTCAACATTTATATGTGCTTCATTCAATTCATACAATATTAATATTATGAAGTTTCATGAGTGACTTGAGTATAGACAATACAATGATGACACTCGTCGTATCTACATCCATCTAAACTCTTAAAGACTTTGGTTCGGGTAGGTACTCAAATATTTTGAGTACATCTTCTCTTATCAAGCCAACCATTCTGCATAATACAGTGAACCATGTCATTCATGATTAAAAGTTGAGAGCATATATATCCAAACATCTTCTTGGTTTTATAAGGATTTAGATAATTATGATCATCCTCGACATGATATTTCCAAAGCACATTCGATGAGAGGTCAAGACTATTGAGACAATAAACCTAAGGTTGTTATCCTATTATCTATTTAATTATTATTCCTCGTCATTATGAGGAAACTTGCACATTACAACCATATACATCATGCGTCCAATTGCAAGTACAATATATTAATCATGGATCCAATCCATGATATTTTACTTGTTATTATTAAGTATAATTTTGAGTGGGTTTAATGTAGGTTATCTGAAATAAGATAATTTGCATAAATACATATTTTACTTTGATTTTAGGAATTTTTATATCAAAGTTGTCTGGCCTTGCCAACATTAAAAGTTCATTCCTTTATTCACTTTCAATGTAAGAGATATATTTACCATTATATCTCAAGCAAGATTTGGGATTTCCTTTCATATCTTTGTTACATCCTAATAATACGAGAAACTGTAACTCGGATAAAAATAATGAGAACTCTTTCCTCCTTGCAAGTCCAACTTGCATTTCCCAATTCAGTCTTTAACACCCGACCCACCACCCCTAAGATGATGCTGACCTGTCATTAATTGAACCAACCATTAACTTGAATAGCATTCGCTATGCACAATCCAATATCGCCCCAATAATATGAGGATCCTATATTAGGGTCACTTCCCATACAACCTTACTCTTTCGAGAAGCAAAGAGCCTGATCCATATGCACTTGTATGCGGGAGCAGTCACTTCGGACATGCATCTCCTACATACAATCCTTGATGCTGAAACCCTTCGCCTTGACAGAAGACTATATATCTCACTTATGTGATCCTCCATATCATGTTCAAGTTCTAATTAATTATCATGAATCATATTCACATAATTAATTCTTCCAAGGGAATTAGATCTCTATTCATAATAGAATGTTGAATTGGATATAATTGATTTAATTATATTAAATCAATTATCAATCCAATTCAAACAACAACAAACAATCTTGATTGTTACTTGAAGGGTGGTGGCGAGTCACTGAGCACGATATGTAATTTGCGTTCGTTGTAGTACGTGTACTTAGCGTATCAGTCAGAACCGAGCGAAGGATCTCCGTGAAGAGTGTCTCGACTTTAATTTATATCCCGAGCAAGTCCGGGGTCGAACACAGGGAGGCAAAGGGACAACTTTAGGTTAATTCGAAAATTAAGTCCATTGCAGATTTTTTAATTTTTTATGAAAATAAATGCTAATATGCACAATGCAAGTGAACTAAGACACTAAGAAATCACACAACTTAGCCAAATTAATTTCAATAGAAAATAGGTCTGATTTAGCCAAATTATATTTTTCCTAGCATCCCACTCCACTGAAGAACACAAAACATATTTTTTTGGAATTTTAAGAATTAAAATACAATAATGAAAAATGCACACTTTTATGGGTTTTTATGTATTTTTTCACACATACATAATGCAAAAATTATGAAAAAATTACTGGAATGAAAACATGATGCAAGGATACTATAGTAATACTTTTGGAATTTTTTGACTAAATAAGAATTTTTTATGTTTTTAATGGAAACAGAGTGACAATGAGTAATTACTTCCTAATAAATCTAAGTTATCAAATTAATCAGAGTGCAAATTATCTTAAAAAGGTATTTTCATATGCAATATAGGAGATTTGAAATTTTGCAAAAATGATACATGGATTTAATTAAAAATCAAAAATCCAAATCACTCTACAATTTATTTCAGGCACAGGACAACTCTATTTTGGATGAAATTTTGACAGTAATTCAATCACATTTCAAGGCATCATATCTAATTTTTCAAGAATTGTTAGAGCAACGATGAGTTAGATATCAATTTAAAAGTTTAGATTGGGTAAAATATGAACTTTTGTGCTTAAGCAACTGTAATTAATTATCTAGAGCTCACAAAAATACAAATAAATAATCAGAATGTAGATAATTAGTTGTTCAACACAATGACATCTTTCATTGAATAAAATGATGCAAAGTAGAGGTCCAAATTAACGCATGAATACGTGGTTATCCGTGCTAAACAGAAATTAAAATTAAGCAACACAAACATGTACAGGGGCCTTTTCGTAATTACAGAAACTATACGAGAAAACTATGCAATTTTTACAATAAAAAAATAAAAAATGAAAAGAACCTTTCTTCTTCCTTTGCTGGGGCACGATGGGGGAGAATTCGGGGTCGACGGCGATGGCGCGGCCCGCTACGCTCACACGGCTGCGGCGGCGCGCGGAACTGGAGAGGGGCGATGGGCGGAGAGGCGGTCGCGGTTGGAGGTGTGGTCCGTGGCTGCAGGTTGGTTGGCGGTGCCACGATGCTGGAGTCGGTGCGGAGTGGCGGCGAACCCGCGGAGGTCGGGCTCTGGTGGTAACCGGCGTAGAGGTGGCGGGGAAGAGCCGGCGGCTGGCGGAGCTCCGCGGCTGGCGGTGCGCAGTGGGGCCAGTGGCTGGTGCTGCCGTGGAAGGAGGAGGAGGGGGTGGCGGCGGAGCCACTGCTGCTCCCTTAGTTTCCTTTTTTATTTTTTTAATTTTTTGAATGATTTTACTGTTTTGATGCCAAGAACCTTTTTCTTATTTACTTTTTTTTTAATTTTTAAAAAAGGGAATAAAACAAAGATGAAAATATGGGTATATGGTGATGGTGGTGTATGATAAAGATATAAACAAATGAAGGTGTTTGTGTGGATGTGATGTGATAAGAACAAATGCAACGATAAAATAAAAATGCAAATATGAGACAAATTACCTAAAACATGAACGATCGCCTATGGGGTGTGCTCACGAGAAGCATGATCCTCGCTCGAATTGCTGGCAAGCGATGAGCTCGAGCAGCGTGCAGATGCGGCTATGATGTTGGCCAAAAGGCCAACAGATATCACTGGAGAGAGGGCTGTCGTCGCTCGACCGCAGTTGCGTCGCTGTCACCGATTCAACTCCGAGAACTAGGCTCACCTTACATAAAGATGGATCAAGTGTAAAATGAGGAGGATGAGATGTATATAAAGAGAAAACATGAGAGGTTATTAAAGTGGTGGAGTTGAATGGGAGGTTGTATTATTAATGGAGTTGAATGGGAGGTTATTCAAAAATGGTGGAGTTGAATGGAAGTTAGTGATAGAAGAGAAGTTATTGTTGAGAATAAGAAATAAATAAATAAATAATAAATAAGTAAAGTAGGCTACTAAAATACAATAAAAAAAGAGAAGAAAAAGAGTGAAGAATTTACAAAAGAAGGCAAACAACATGTACATTTTTTGTTTGCTTTTCTAATATATATTTTTTTGTCTTTTAAATAAGAGATATTTACAATAAAAAATATAATAAAATACTATAATAAAAATACAACACAACTATGATTTTTTTGTATTTTTTAGCAATTAAAAAAGATAAAATAAAAAATGAAGAAAGAATGAATATATACATAATATACAATGTACATCTAGGTCCCAAAATCCAACATTTGCAAATAATCTCCGATTTAATGAAACCACTTCCGTTGGATAGTTGATTTTCTAACTTGAACTTTAAAAGTGAGTTTGGTTAATTTGGAGTTCATACGGAGCGGGAATTTGGTCGGAAAGTTGGACTTTACGGCTTTTTTCTCTTTGGGATCTAGGAACATTTATTTGTTAAAATTTGTTTTATATTTTTGTATTTTTATATACATTTTTATGAACAAGTTAAAGAAAGAATTATCCAAAAAGAAGTTGAATTGAAATTATTAAAAATACATGAAGTTTTGGGCTATTATAGGTGAAAAACTCCTTTAACTTTGCGCCTTTTTATTGTTAATTTATTTTGCACAATCTAATATACAATAATTAGTATGTTTTATTTACAGAAGTCATTTTGTTAATTTATTGATTTTATGTACATTTATTTGAGAATTTACTCATGGATTTTGCTAAGATCAAGATATTGAGATGACGAATCATGGATTCATCACCCCCTAAACTTAAACTTTGCTAGTCCTCAAGCAAATTAAGAATGAATAAGTTGGGTTAACCCCTGACTGTGCATGTGAATACAAGACTTGAGAACTCTCTCAGTTTTAGAGATCCTAAAATTCTAAGATGAACCAAGCTCTAGTCAAAAGGTATCCAATCTCCCTAATCATCAGACTCTCTTTGCATACATATATAGTAGGGATATGACTTAAGTGTTGACTGCAGTTACAAGAGTAGAGTCACAACGTCACCCAAGGTTCCAGTCCAAGAGACTCTCCTAAGAACCTGATCCTCGACACTAGGGAATAAATCATTTCTTGCATCCAATCCACCGTCTCTTTAGTTGTCAGACTTAAAAGTGTAGATGGAAGGCCAGTTGATGAAGGGCATATGATTGTATCATTTCTTCTCTCCCTCTCATTGGAACAATAAATCTCTCAAGTGCCTTATTACGCAACACATATTTTTGGTGTTGATCAGTGCGTCCGTCAAGAGAAGTTAGAGTCATCAGCACTTGTTTTCTTGGGAGTACACTGGGGTGTGCCTTTTTTGAGTTCATATCGTACCTTCTACACCCAGACATGCAGCATTTACGATGCAGAGCCCTTTTTTGGTGCAAGCCCGACTCCTGGTCCTAATAGCGGTGGTCCAAGTGGACACTTCGAAATGGTTGGGAGCGCTTGCCTTTGGTGGAAGCTCTTTGATATTTGACTTTGTGGAATGAGAGATTTTCTTTAATATTTCAATGCTTTGTAGTATTTTTGGCTAGCTCCACTACTTTTACCAAGAGTTGGCGCACACTGGTCAACAAATTTTTTTATTTTATCACACCCTGGCACATAGGTAAATGTTAAGAGATAGTACAAGAACCATGTTCTCATACTGGCTAAAGGTGATGACACTCAGGTTTCATGAAGCCTTCATTGATTTTATCCCATCCTCGAGCATCATCAAATCAAGTCCAAACTCAAATCCCTCATCTCAGTTCCTCAAGTGAAATTTCAACTCATCTCATCATAACTGCAGTCGTATATGTGAGGTGTTGATCATATTCTTAAGGTAGGGACTAAGCATGCAATATAGCACATAAATCTTTTAAACTAGGGAAATATGAATAATTAAGTCCAAGATCCTAATGACTAAGGCTGGTTAACTCAAAATCTCAAGATCTCATAAACCAAGTGCTCTTGAACATCACTAGTCTTGTGTGACAGTGAATGTGTCAGGGATTAAACCAACTTATTAGTTAGTTTTCTTCTTCTTTTTTTTGAAAAGGTTTTTTAAGAGTTTTTTTTGAAAAAAATATTTTTTTTGTGATTTTTTAGAGAAAAAAAGTTTTTTTGTTAGAAAAAGTTTTGCTTCTCTTTTTTTTCAACATTTTTTTGAAAAAGATAAGTAAATAAGAAAGGGCATTTTTTATGCAAATAAGGAAAGAAAAAAATTTAAGTTTAAGTTTTTTTGAAAAGGTTTTTTAAGAGTTTTTTTTGAAATAGATTTTTTTGTTGTTTTTTACCCACCCCATAATTATTGTATAATATATACAAAATACGTGAAAGTACGAGCTATGGGTAAAGTATCTATGTAATATATACATGTCCCCCTATACTTAACATGTGTTATGTTCTCAGAGCACAAGAAGTGAGAAAAAAACATAGCTCATGCTAAGCGTAAGATGACTAAAATAATAAAAAGTATAGAAGTCGATCCGCCCCCTATACTTAGGCTCTAGTCAGCCTAAGTGTAGAAGAAGAACAAAAATGGGGCGGATGAGGTTAAGAGGAGAAATGGATGAGTATATACACATGACGGGCATCGGTTCCCCCTATACTTAGGCTCTGATCAGCCTAAGTATAGGACATGAGTAAGTGTGAGAGCCGATGTGATCTGGAGAATATACAAAGAAGGGAGAATGTACAAGAGGAATGGATCTTCTAAGATGCTGGATCTTGATGCTGCATCTTCATGAAGAGTAATATGATGTATCTGCTCTGTACTCACTCTGCATGAAGTTGATGACCTCGACTTGGACTAACTGCTCTTTCGAATCAACAAAATGCTTCAACAGTTGTCCATTTACCACATGAGATTGTGCACCATCTGTGAGATCATCTATCTCTACACTTCCATTCCCGTGCACATTCTTAACAACGAAGGGACCCGTCCATTTAGATTTGAGCTTCCCATGGAACATCTTCAACCTATCATTGAACAACCACACCTTTTGTCTAGGGACAAAGTCTTTGCACCTAATGTGCTGATCATGCCATCTCTTTACTTTGTCCTTATAAACCAAACTGTTGTCATATGCCTTGTTTCGGATTTCCACGAGCTCGTTCAAGTTCAAGTCTCGACAAAGCTTCCCTAGGTGACAACTCCAATTAATCTTCTTAATTGCTCATTTGGATTTATGAATCAATTCTGCGGGAAAATGGCATGGCTTGCCATATATCATTCTAAATGGTGAAGTACCCAATGGTGTCTTGTAGGCTGTCCTATAGGCCCACAGAACTTGGTCCAAGAGCTGAGACCAGTTCTTCCTATCGGGACGAACCAATTTCTGCAAAATATTCTTCACCTCTCTGTTCGAAACCTCTGCCATGCTGTTGGACTGTGGGTGGTAAGGACTAGTAACTCTATGCTCAAATCCATAGTCCTTAGCTAAAGATCTCATATCTCTGTTCACAAAGTGGCTACCCCCATCAGATATCAAAACTTTTGGCATCTAGAACCTAGCAATAATATGGTCTCTCATAAACTTATAGACAGTCTTGCTGTCTGCGGCTCGGGTTGGGATAGCCTCCACCCACCTAGATAAATAATCAACCGCCAACAATATGTACTCATCTCCTTGGCTGTTGGGAAAGGGACCCATAAAATCTATGCCCCATGCATCAAAAACATCACAAATAATCATCAATTGCATGAGCATCTCATCTCTTTGTCCAACTGTCCCTCCCATCCTTTGACAAATCGGGCACGACCGTATAAAATCAATAGCATCTCTAAATAAGGTCGTCCAATACAATCCACATTGAAGTACTTTGTGAGCGGTTCTCTTTCCCGAATGGTGTCCTCCAGCCTCAAGTGAATGACAATATGTGAGGACACTCTGGTATTCCTCATGAGGAATACACCTTCTCCAAATACAATCCGGTCCTCCGAAGAAAAGGAAAGGATCGTCCCAGTGGTATCTCCTTGAATCCGACTTCAGTCGATCAGTGCTGCTCCTAGTCCAACCATGGGGAATCTACTTGGAGACAAGATAGTTTACCATGTTGGCATACCACATGATTGAGTCAATAACACAAATTGACTCATCTGGGAATATTTCTCTAATCCGCTCATAATCAGGAGAATCCTTAAGTTCAATCCGAGAAAGGTGATCAGCCACAACATTCTTCACTCCAGGTTTATCTTTTATCTCCAAATCAAATTCCTAGAGGAGTAAAATCCACCTAAGAATACGTGCTTTCACGTCCTTCTTTTCCATTAAATATCGAATGGTTGTGTTATCAGTGTAAATTGTCACCTTAGAGCCCAAAATATATGATATAAACTTCTCGAGGGCCCATACTACCATGAGCATTTCCTTTTCAGTCACTATATAATTCTTCTATGTAGGATCTAATACTTTGCTCGCGTAGTGGATCGCAAACGGGATCCTCTCTCACCGTTGTCCTAACACAGCTCCTATAATGAAATTTTGAGACATCAGTCATGATCTCAAAGGGGAGAGACCAGTCAGGAGCTTGTAGGATAGGCGAGGTATAAATCTTCCTCTTCAAGAGCTCAAAGGCCTCCAGACACCTGTGATCTACAACAAACTCCATGTCTTTCCCTAGGAGCTCAGTTAGTGGGCGGGCGATCTTTGAAAAATCCTGAATAAATCTCCTATAGAATCCAACATGCCCTAAGAATGACCACACTGACTTAACGTTGGTAAGTGGATCGAGTTTCTTGATCACCGCCACCTTGGCAGGATCAACCTCCATTCCCCTTTTGGAGATGACATGCCCCAACACGATACCCTCCGTCACCATAAAGTGACTCTTCTCCCAGGAGAGTATCAGATTCACCTCTCTACACCTCGTGAGGACTCGGTCCAAGTGCGCTAAACATGTATCAAAAGAATCACTGTGGACCGAGAAGTCATCCATGAACACTTCCAGGAAATCTCCCACCATCTCAGCAAATATGGTTATCATGCACCGTTGAAATGTGCTCGGGGCATTTCAGAGCTCGAATGGCATGCGCCTAAAAGCATAAGTACTGAATGGACATGTGAATGTGGTCTTTTCTTGGTCCTCAGGGGCTATAGCTACCTGGTTGTAGCCTGAGTACCCGTCAAAAAAACAGAAGAACTCTTTCCTTGCAAGTCTCTCTAAGATCTGATCAATAAAAGGCAAGGGAAAGTGATCTTTCTTGGTCACGGCATTCGGGCGCCTGTAATAAACACAGACACGCCACGACGTAGGTACTGGTATTGCGATCTCTACCCCCTCCTTGTTGGTGACCATTTGAATTCCCGACTTCTTCGAGACAACATGAAGCGGGGCCACCCACTTGGAGTCAAAAATAGGGTATATAAACCTTGTTTTGCATCATTTCTCAATCTTTTTCTTCACTGCTTACCGTAGATTGGGGTTAAGTCTCCTTTGGAACTCACGAGAAGGTCTCACATTATCCTCACTAAAAATGTGGTGCAAGCAGAGAGCGAGGTTGATCCCCACGAGATCCGACACTGTCCAACCTATTGCTTTGCGATTCCTCTCCAAGACTTCTAACAAGCTAGACTCATGTTCTAAAGTCAAGTCTGAGTTAATGATAACGGGATATCTGTCTTTAGATTCCGCAAGAAAGGCATACTTGAGTGTAGGAGGAAGTGATTTCAATTCTGGCAATGTGGTATCATCAAGCAAATCTAGTTGAACTGAATCTGGTTCCGTGCTACATGAAGGTGGGCTAAGCTGAGTAGTACTCGCCACCAACTCAGAAGTATGGGGAGTCGGATCGCCAAAGAAATGCGGTAGTTCGGCTAAAGCCACGTCCGACTCATCATCTATGTCCCATGATCGTTCTGAAGGGGATGGAACTGACAGATCCAAATGGATCTCTATGTTATCATGGGGATAGGTAGATGCATCTCTCACAAGATCAGACAACACCTGGAAAACTGCATCATCCACTATGCCCTTTCCAAATGAAAGGGACTCGCTTTGTCCTGAAGGAATCTATCCCCAAATCCCAACTGTGCTAATCATTCTGCAATCTGCATCTGAAGATGAGTACTCTGTGCTACTCTCTGAATCAGGTTGCTGACACTTGGTTTGCTTCATCTCAAGGTTCACTTCTCCGCCTGGAGAACGGAACTTCATCATTCCCGTACCATAATCGAAAGCTGCGCCCGCGGTCCTAAGGAAGGGTCATCCGAGAATGATATGAGATTCTCTCCAATGATATGGGTCTCCATGTCCAAGACTATGAAGTCAACCTGATAGTTCTACCCCTCACTCGAGATAACGATGTTCTTCACTTCTTCCTTAGGTCTCTTCACTGAGCGATCTGTGAATTGGAGTAAAGCTCTAGATTTGCGAAGTGGTACCGACTCCAATTTCTGATATAAGTCTAAGGGAAGTAAGTTTATTGAAGAACCGTTATCCAAGAGTGTGCGTGCAAATGCAATGTCGTCAATACGACTTTCCACATAGTGAGCACTCATGTCTCTCTTTTTCCTTGGCAAAGTCTGATTTTGAGACAAGTTGTGGCTACTAACAAGACATGTGTCTTTATATTTTGGTTCTCTTTCTTCCTGCTAACCCTTGTAGGTGTGCATCTCACCTTAAGGTATTTTTGGAATGCAGGATGGTTAGTCACATATTCTTCAAATGGCACCTTTACAGTGATATTTTCTTTACAAAACCGTGCCATATCTGGGTCATCTTTCTGAATCTTTTTGATGCGCTTTCCTACCATAAGAGCACGAGGGAAAGGGATTGAAGCTAGAGAAACAGAAGATGAAGGGTCTGAATCATGAACTGAAAGATCATTCTTGGCATTAACTGAAATAGAGTTCTTCATACATGAATCTTTTTGATGCAACATGGACGCAAAATCTAGACTATCTACTACAGGTTGTGAAATAGAAGCTGGAATGGTATCCGCCACAACCGGAGATGCAAGGTCCTCCGTAGACTCAGAAGAATATCCATGCTGCCGATGCTGCATACACGCTCTCCTCCTCCTCTCGGCTCCTTGAGTAGAAATCCTCGAATGGTGCTGATGGAGATCCGAAATATGATGTGTCTCCTCCTCGTCCTCTGAAGACTCCTCAGACAGAGCTCCAGAGATTCCCCTCCTTGTGTCCCTCATTTGGTCAAGTACGATCACGATCCTTCCGCTCCTGAGTGACATGTGGTTAGCCTCGTCACATGAAAGAATCTCATGTTCAGATCTAGGAGATGTTGAATAGTATACCTGATCAAAGTACTACTGAGAACTAGATTGGTTCAGGCTATTGGGGTTAGCCTGAACTTGGGCTGGGATCGAGGTAGAGGGTGAAGTATGCTCGTTTCACCATCTGGATAGGCGGTTGACATCCACCTGTAAGTCATGAATTTTGTTCTTGTAGGAACGGAGCTCGTCAAATATTTGCCGCTGAATGTCCACGGGACTAGATGATTAAGGAAGGGGTAAGACTGGGAAGAAGAACGGGAAGACTGACCCTACTAGCCAGGGTACTGCCTCTGCTGCTGCTGGGGTATCTGCTGAGATTGCAGGCCCGGCTGGCCCGCCTGGTAATGGCCCTATCGGCCATACTGCTGGTACTGTTGCCGTTGCTGCTGTCGTTGCTGTTGGAGTGGCTGGAATCCAGGGCTCTGCTGTGAAGGAGGTGGTGCGGAGGTGAATGTGGTGTTGTGAAAGGTCGGGGGATGCTGGTAGGTCTGTCAGTCTCCCATGCTTACCTGCCTGACAGGGTCCTGATTATACCATACTCCATTCACCTCCCAAACTGGTGGAGGCTCCTCTTGAACTGTCTCTACTAATGGAGGTGGCTGCTGGAAAGAGTGGGAATAGGATTGGTCCTGCTCCCACGGTTGGGGTTGCCCTGACACCAACTACTCCTTAATTTGGTGAACTCGGTATATGGGAGTAGTGGGTGTAGTCACGAGATGTGTCTTTATCTTCGATACCCTATCAGTCAACTCCTCCATTTGTTTTGGAATCTTGGGGACGCTCCAGTCTAATTCATCAATCCTCCTATTGATCCTCTCAATTACAGTAAGCTTGTCCACAAGGAGTCCCATGCTAGGGATCACGTCCTGAGAGAGATCGACTACAACTGACTTTCCCCCTCTAGATAAGAGTAAACCGGGGTACGATGTATAAGCCCTGCTGGCCATCTGTGAGTGGCTAGTTTCAACCATTTGCTCGAATACCTTCTGGACGGTATCCGATCCTCACGATGTATAGCTACCTCCACAGGCAGCGCTCACTGAACCCTGCATCTCAGGGTTGAGACCAGTGAAGAATGACTGGACCAAGATGTTATCATCTAGTCCATGACAAGGACACTTCTGCAGGATGTCCTTGAATCTTTCCCAAGCATCACAGAAGGCTCTTGGGAAAAACCCGTAATGCGTGTCCTCATCATGTTAGCTGTACTCAACGGGTAGAACTTCTTCAGAAATAGGTCCTTGAACTGGGCATAAGTGGTGACTATAACTCCCAAGTTCTTTACCCAGTAGTTAGCTTTGCCACCCAAGGCAAATGGAAGGGCTGTGAGCCTAATATAATCCTGGCTAACATTAGGATGTCTAAGGTTAACGAGACGAGCTCGAAGTCCCTTAGGAATGCATATGGCTCCTCAGAAGCATTCCCATCAAAGTGTGGCAGTAGGTTCAGAAAATGCGGCTTCAATTCAAAATCAACAGTGGCTTCGGCCGGACTCAAGTAGTTTCGAATTCTGTACTATCCGGGGTTGTACGCCGCATCCATTAGTGGTTCGACCCCAACATTTAGCTGTCCTAACTGAGCTTTCAGTAATGCATGTTGTTGTGCAGATGCAGCTAATCTGGCAAGTACCATTCTCATCGGGTCCTTGGGTTGTTCTTCTTCTTCGTCTTCTTTCTTCTTTGGAGGCATTTTCCTTGAATCTTCTTTTGGTCCTAAATCAGCAATGCGTTCTTGATTAGAAGAGGATTTATGAATCAAGATATTCTCACCGAGGCGAAGGTCATCCTCAGTGAGGTGGGAAGAAAGAAAGGGAATGGTTTGAGAGTAACCATCCCGAGAGTGGGTGATCCTGGGCTCAAGAGGGTCATGAGTCCAGGTTGGTCCAAGTTGCGCCCAGACCTTTGAAGACGTACCTATTGGAGGGTTCAACGAGAGATTCGTAAAGTCCGAATAAATATCCCCCCAATCGGTCATCTTCGATATCAAAAGAACCGATTAGAACACGATATCCAATGAGGCGCTAGTTTTACGGTGCACGTAAATGTGCGGAGTAAACTCATACAATACAAACGTAATTCAAACCCTCAATTTCACCAACTCAACATGTGATAGCCGTAAGGTTCGGTCGAATTATCTGGTCAATTTTAGTTGGTGATAAATACAATCTTGGAAAGATTAACGAGCTATTAGGTGCCCGTATTTTCCTACAGATTGGTCCGGTTCTTACGACTAGTTGGACCTACTTTCAGCTAGTATGGGAGTAAGTACGGACTGCATAAATATGGCTACCCATTCCTTGAGGACTAATGCACCCTCTAAACCTCCCACTCTACTAAGGAAGTCTGGACCATATAAATACGGCTACCCGTATTTCTCACTGAAAAGTAGCTAATCGCCTAAAAATAAAGAACCAATAGTATGTAAGAAATCATGGCTTGGCTCTATCCCAGAGTCGTCTCTCTCTCACTTGCAAGTAAATCAAACAATGAGGGCTTTATGCACCTACAAACAAGGTTATTTTTATTCCAATTATTTTTAATCGACCTGCTCAATTCAGTCCTAATTTTAGAGTTAGGTTATCACTTGAAAATTAATCTGAACACAAAAGCACGTCTACCGTTCAATCCCAATTTTCTTTTTGACCTTATGTTATAAAACAAGAGGGAAATCAGAAATCAGAGTGCAAACGAAAAACTATGATGCATGCTCAGAAGAAGGTATACTTACAATGAATCCCAACACTCTCCATGCGCTATGCAAAACTGAATTTATAAATTTTACACTAAATGCATGCAGATCGAGACAACCACACCTAAACAATATACTATTAGCGGGGAAGAATTAAATTGATTTGAGCTAAGTAGTACGTGTCTATGTGCGTCTCATTATGAATCTTATAAGATAAGTGAATCTTCTAAGATATGTGTGGTCTAAATTATGATGGGCACAAACAAATTTGATTCTATACTATCGTGTGCCTAATCCTTAAATTCGCCACTCAAGATGAGCCCCACCTTCACTGGAGAGTGAAACAAGTCTCGACACATCACAAAGTAAAGTCCAAGTCTCTTTAGATTCGCGAGATCTCAAATAAGAGCCGCTATAAAGAAGCAAATTACTTAAATTATTGCAACACAATAATTACAAAAATTCTCTCAAAAATAAATTAATTCTCCTTGATCTTCAGCAGTCGGCGCACGTCACATCCGTTGACCTCCGACGCACTCCACGTCCACCTGGCCCTCGCAAGGAGAATAAGATTTATATTAGAGAGATAAAAACAAAATATATACAAAAATATGAAGAGAAATAATTCAGAGGAAAATGGATTAATTACAAGTGGCTCGGGGTTCAGACTAACCGAGTATATGAAAAATCTAAATCTAACTTTTAAATTAATCCCTAACCGTTTGCCTCCCCAGCAACGACGCCATCTGGCAAGTCGCTGAGCACGATATGTAATTTGCATTTTTTGTAGTACGTGTACTTAGCGAATCAGTCAGAACCGAGAGAAGGATCTCCCTGAAGAGTGTCTCGGCTTTAATTTATATCCTGGGTATGTCCGGGGCCGAACACATGGAGGCAAAGGAACAACTTTAGGTTAATTCGAAAATTAAGATTTAGATTTCCCATGCGGATTTTTTTAATTTTTTATGCAAATAAATGCTAATATGCACAATGCAAGTGAACTAAGACACTAAGAAATCACACAACTTAGCCAATTAATTTCAATAGAAAATAGGTCCAATTTAGCCAAATTGTATTTTTTCTAGCATCCTATTCTAGTGAAGAACACAAAACATATTTTTTTGGAATTTTAAGAATTAAAATACAATAATGAAAAGTTCACACTTTTATGGGTTTTTATGCAATTTTCACACATATATAATGCAAAAATCATGAAAAACTCACTGGAATGAAAACATTATCCAAGGATACTACAGTAATATTTTTGGAATTTTTTGACTAAATATGATTTTTTATGTATTTTTTAATGGAAATAGAGTGACAATGAGTAATTAATTTCTAATAAACCCATATTATCAAATTAATCAGAGTGCAAATTATCTCAAATAGGTATTTTCATATGCAATCTAGGAGATTTGAAATTTTGCAAAAGTGATGGACATGGATTTAATTAAAAATCAAATATCCAAATCATTCTACAATTTATTTCAAGCATAGGACAACTCTATTTTGGATGAAATTTGGATAGTAATTCAACCACATTTCAAGGCATCTTGTCTAATTTTTCAAGAATTATTAGAGCGACCTAAGTTAGATATAAATTTAAGAGTCCAGATTGGGTAAAATATGAACTTTTCCGCTTAAACAAATTTAATTAATTATCTAGAGCTCACAAAAATACAAATAAATAATTAGAAAGTAGACAATTAGTTGCTCAACACAATGACATCTTTCATTGAATAAAATGATGAAAAATAGAGGTCCAAATTAACACATGAACACAGGGTTATCCGTGCAAAATAGAAATTAAAATTAAGCAACACAAACATGACATGGGCCTTTTTGCAATTACAGAAACTATATGAGAAAACTATGCAATTTTTACAATAAAAAAATAAAAAATGAAAAGAACCTTTCTTCTTCCTTTGTTGGAGCACGATGGGGGAGAACCCGGGGATGGCGGCGGTGGCACGCGGAACTGGAGAAGGGCGGTGGGCGGGGAGGAGGTCGCAACTGGAGGTGCGGTCCATGGATGCGGGTTGGCGGGCGGTGTCGCGAGGCTGGAGTCAGTGTGGAGTTGCGACGAACCTACGGAGGTCGGGCTCTGGTGGTAACCGGCGTGGAGGTGGTGGGGAAGAGCCGGCGGCTGGCGGAGCTCCGCGGCCGGCGATGCGCAGTGGGGCCAGTGGCTGGAGATGTCATGGAAGAAAGAGGAGGGGGCGGCGGCGGAACCGTCGCTGCTCCCTCAGTTTCCTTTTTTATTTTTTTTAATTTTTTTGAATGATTTTTATTGATTTGATGTAAAAAACCTTTTTTATTTACTTTTTTGTTTTTTAAAAAAGGGAATAAAGCAAAGTGAAAATATGGGTATATGGTGATGGTGGTGTATGATAAAGATATAAATAAATGAATGTGTTTGGGTGGATGTGATGCGATAAGAACAAATGCAACGATAAAATAAAAATGAAAATATAAGACGAATTACCTAAAACAAGACCGATCGCCTATGGGGTGTGCTCACGAGAAGCACGATCCTCGCTCGAATCGCTGGCGAGCGATGAGCTCGAGCAGCGCGCAGATGCAGTTGCGATGTTGGCGAAAAAGCCAATGGATCTTATCGGAGAGAGGGCTGTCGTCGCTCGATCGCGGTTGCGCCGTTGTCACCGATTCAACTCTGGAAACTTGGCTCTCCTCACATAAAGATGGATCAAGTGCAAAATGAGGAGGATGAGATGCATATAAAGAGAAAACATGAGAGGTTATTAAAGTGGTGGAGTTGAATGGGAGGTTGTATTATTAATGGAGTTGAATGAGAAGTTATTAAAAAATGGTGGAGTTGAATGGAAGTTAGTGGTAGAAGAGAAGTTATTGTAGAGAATAAGAAATAAATAAATAATAAATAAATAAAGCAGGCTACTAAAATACAATAAAAATAAAGAGAAGAAAAAGAGTGAAGAATTTACAGAAGAAGGCAAACAACATATACATTTTTGTTTTCTTTTCTAATATATATTTTTTGTCTTTTAAATAAGAGACATTTACAATAGAAAAGATACAATAAAATACTAAAATCAAAATACAACACAACTATGATTTTTTATTTTTTAGTAATTTAAGAAAGATAAAATAAAAAATGAAGAAAGAATGAATATATACATAATATACAATGTACATCTAGGTCCCAAAACCCAACTTTTGCAAATGAGCTCGATTTTAATGAAACCACTTCCGTTGGATAGATAATTTTCTAACTTGAACTTTAAAAGTGAGTTTGATGAATTTGGAGTTCATACTGAGCATGAATTTTGTCGGAAAGTTAGACTTTATGGTTTTTTTCTTTTTGGGATCTAGGAGCATTTATTTGAGGTGAAAATTGTTTTATATTTTTGTATTTTTATATACATTTTTATGAATAAGTTAAAGAAAGAATTAGCCAAAAAGGAGTTGAAATGAAATTAGTAAAATACATGAAGTTTTGGGCTATTTACAGGTGAAAAACTCCTTTAATTTTGCGCTTTTTTATTGTTAATTTATTTTGTACAATCTAATATACAATAGTTAGTATGTTTTATTTACAAGAGTCATTTTATTAATTTATTGATTTGATGTACATCTATTTGGGACTTTACTTAGGGATTTTGCTAAGACCAAGATATTGAAATGATGAATCGTGGATTCATCATATGGTATAATATCAAAATACGTATTATTCAAATATTAATAATTAGAAAAATACCTCATGATCATTTCAAGCAATATCCTTTCCTTACCCGCTGTCATGGCTAGCATGCGCAAGATGTGAGACAGATTGCTCATGGAGCAACCTGCTACCCTAACGATCTCGGACTAGACACCATATCCGCCTCAAGTCAGGATAATATGATTTGATCATATTTTATTTGAGATGATATTCTATCTTTCAACTGAAGTTATACCATATAATATTTATCAAAACAATTTTGATCAATATTATAAGGAGATTTTCTAAAAAAATCCCCAATCCTATTCAAGTATCAATGTTTGTTGGAAAGTTCGTTATAACCAAATCAATCAAGATCAATATCTTATCATGTTGGTTATGGTCATTCAAAATAAATCTTCATTATTAAATATTTCACAAATATTTAACAACTAATTATTTCTAGAGAAACCATTAATTTCCATGAATTAATTGAATGGAAATCACAACATTCATGTTTGAATTTGATTTGCAATAGAATTCAAGTGATAAGATACACATTTCTAGGCATTTTAAAATCGTGGTTATCCCTTGATTATGTGTTAAAAATACCATTCCATAAAAGTGGATACATGTCCACTAAAATGATCATAACTTGAGCAAACATATTCCAAATCACGCAAACTCAAGTCCTACGATTTTCTAATAGGACAAGAAACAAAATCCAACTAACGAACTCACGTTTTAAGCACTGAAGAGGGGTAAAAAAATCGCACAAAACATGGTCGTGTGAACAAAATGCGGTGAAAATTCGCACAACAAAAAATACCCATGCCATCTTAGGTTTATGGATCATATCCGAAACCCCCAACCTGGCTCTGATACCACTTGAAGGTTATGAAGAAAATCTTAAGCACATCATAGAAGCAAAAAAATCACATCATATGCAATCGAGAGTAATTAGTTACTAGTTTCTCGAGGCATTAGAACTTAAAAAATTTTAAACTGGTGAAACCACATGACCCAAAAATGCTTTTAGATCATTTAATCTAAATGACAAACAAATATTAGGTTTACCTCTTAAAGAATGGTTGCGATTGAGTCTCCAAAGTAAGAGACCTCCTGTCTCAAGTCCAATCCAACGGAGGAGACGCTTGCAAGCGCAGTGATGAAATGTGAGCTCCTCGCAATCCATGTTAATGATCCAAGCGACGAATCTCCTAATCTTGTCTCACGAGATCTGATGTCTTCTTCATGAGCGAGGCGCACCAAAGGAGACGGAGATCTATCAGCAGTTGAAGTGGCAACACGAGAACATAGCGATGAGGACGACAGCTCTCTCTAGGGCACCAAGGTGGACGACCACAATGAGAGAGAGAGAGAATAAATGTGTAGAGAGAGAGAGAGAATAAATGTGTAGAGAGGCAGAGAGAATTGTATCTCATATTGTGTGTCAAATAAACGTCTAGGGTTACCCTTCTATTTATATTATTTTGGATGTCCATGGATCATAATCCATGTGCACACAAATCCAATGGTTGAGATTTATTTATGCTTTCAATCAATGGCCATGATCTTGTTGTGTTTTAATTACCAACCACAAATAATTAATTTAAAAGAAATTAAATATATTGAATTATATTCAATAATTAAAATCAATTAAACCAGCTCATATGGAATATTATGGAAATGAGTGTAGCCTCTTTCCATACATAGAGTGGATGTCCACCATTGAGATATTTTCTTGGTGACCTTCCACACCATGTATGGTATGGTGGCTATCTCCTTCCAATTTGGTGAGATCTCATATCTCACAAAATATTCCACATGTGCAACAACTATTATTGCAAAATTATTCACCAAAATAATTCCAAATTATTTTGTGATAATTTCAGTCATGCCATGGATAAATTGTGAAGATATCCACACATCCAAAATAAAATATAAATTGCATTTACAATTAGTTGTTCAATGTAAATCCAATTCGTATCAACTATTAATTCGTAAATACATATTACAATTATCTCTCTTTAACATATTATAAATCACATTTATAATATAATGAATAATATGGATATCGCTATCTACATTATTCACATTTTAGATAATTAAATCACATCTAACCATCTTGAATGTCCATTCTTATGAGACCAAATAATATGAATCAAATTCACACTATTCATAATAATTAAATCACATTTAATTATCCATTTTACTCGATGCTCAGATACAATATCAACAATAGAATTATTCTTTAACTCTTTCAAGAATAACACCCTTTCTCTAAGGATACTTGGAGATATGGACAATGCGATTGTACGTTTAGCGTATATTGACTTGGATATTGAGATCATATCTCAAATCCAAATCTCGAGGACCTCTCATAGATGTTTGATTAAATCAAAGGCTTAAATTTAATCTTCTCATTGCATCTGAATCGCGTTTAGATCACTGTCCAACATTTGGACCAAGTTAGATTACTTCTCTATTGTGAGGAGTCACTAAAATCTAGACCTATTTAGTCAATCCCTTGGAATGGAAGTGTCATGGTTATACAATCATTTATTGATCACATCACCCTCAGGTATTCCTAATACATGTACATCTTGCATACTGGAAGGCCTAAAATAAACTCGAAGTTTTAGATCTTATTTAGACTGTCTCCTTGAGGGTTTTATCATTAGATTTCTCATTTGATCATTAGGTGTTGGTATCGATCATATACTTTCCAGAAGCATATATCATACCCATGTATTGATTATATACTTTCCAAAATCATATATCAACCTATAAATTCATTCAAGCTTTCAAAGTGAGACGACCATGCACAGAATTTGATTCCCAATATATCATGAGTGATCTCATTCCTTTCGGTTCAGTAATGAACATGTATGATTCCTTTGAGAGATTGTATTACTCATATGCCCTCGTATGCACACCAGCATGTCAGTGTATAAACCTTAATTAGGCCATCGACTTATCGATCTGCCAAATGTACATACTTAGACATATGTAACACATCTGTCTTAGGTCGGAGAATGCGTGCCTATATAGTGATAGCATACGACATAGGTCTTGGTTATCTTGATCTCGCTAAGTCAACTCTTTTACCTAACTTATCTAACACCTCCAAATCTCTATTCCTATACAGAAGACATGCATCAAGAGGTCAGTTAGATATTGGCCTATGAGAGAAATTATTTCCATCTCCTACTTAGTCTGGAGATCGTATCATAATAATCATTTGACGGTGCTTAACGAGTCCTCAATCTAACTCTTTAGATATTTATCCAAGCACCAGCATTTATGATTCAACATTTGAATCAACATCTATATGATCATCAAGATGGCCATGGTATGTAACCCTAATTATATTAAAGGACCTATTATGCAAATTAGTTATTCTTCATTTCAGATTAGGGAATGATATTTGCAATAATATTTATTGCATAATGGCTCGTCATGGGCTCTCATTTCCAACAACTACCTCATACTTAATCATCAATATAAATATTATGAACTTTAACAAACTAATAAGGAGATAGAGATCTTACTTACCACGTAGGGGTCCTAGACTAACTTCGAGGGATCTAGATGTCCTTGAAGGTTCTTTTCGTGACATTCAACTCACCAATGAATCTTGGCTCTTCTCTCTAGGTATATAGTTTTTCAGGTATTCATGAGAGCTTTAGGGTTCTAAAGAGAGATGTTATATCCAAAACCTATATGCAAACCCATAAATTCACCAACTGAACATTTGTGATGATGTGCGAGAGTTCGATCGCTTATATTTTGAGTTTTAAGGATTATTTTTAAACAAAATTTTCAACTATAGCACCTAGCTAGCCTATAGTGATTGGTGGTCGAGATATACTTGGAGAGAACCAGAGATTCCTCACTTGAGGTAACACTAAGTCAATCGTCCTATATGATTTTCCACACAAAAATAACTTGTAATACCAAAGTTGTTGCCTGACAGAATCAAGTGTGCATGAGATGATGGCCTTTGCTGAAGTCCTGATGAGACGGTACCATTCCACCCATGTTTTCGAGTAGTAAACACCAAAGGGGGCACAATCACTATTAAGGTAGCCTCATCAATATTTAGAAAAATCCAACAACACTTGTGGGGAGTCCCTACTCTGTGCTAGTGCCGATAGATAGCTCTCTGATCGACACCCTTAATTAAGGTTTCTTACAACCTAATATCCCAAGCAAATACCCAGGGATTTGGGCTCTAATCCTTATGTGAAGCGTGCATCGCTCAATCTAGAAGGCACCTGCATCCAATGATGGACATTAATATCCCAAAATAAAGGTTGTTTTTATTCCATTTAATTCATTCAGCCTTGTCAGCATCCCAATTTTAGATTAGATTATCACTTTGGGTCTTAGTAAGTACAATAATATCGTCTACCGATAAGTCTCAATTCCTTTTATCTTAAGTGAAAAAACAGAGGGAGGAATCGAGAAAAACTAATGAACGATAAAAAAATATGATGTATTCCCAGGCACAAAACTTGTAGTGCTTCCCATCCCTCTTCACGTAGGATGCATAATAGAATTGAAATTATTCTAAATGAATGCAGCCGATAAAAATACTCCTAAGATGAAAGTTCTATTAACGATGAATGATTGATTTATGCTTTATCTAAATTGAACAATCTACAATGCGTATGTTTAAGTAATACACGCTATAAAATTATACCAAGCACAAACAAATAAATGTTACCCTACTGCGAGTGCAGGTCCTAATTCCACGATACAACACACTTGGCCCCTTGACCACAAAGCATGGGTCAAAACAGGCCCAAGTGTCCCCACAAAAATCAGTCCAGTTTAATTACAAGAAATAAAGGTTCAAAGAGACCCTTTGAAAATGCAGAAAAAATAGACCTAATCTAACTCTCTCTCTCTCTCTCACAAAGACTAAAAAAATCATAAATCCTCTTTGCAGATCCTTGATCTTTACCAAGGTGCTCCGAGCTATCTGCAAAGAGAGAAGATGTGGTTAATATTTGAGAAGAGAGAAATGCAATGAATAAAATAATTTGTAATGCAAAATAAAATAAAATTGAAAGAAAATAGACATGGAAATTACAATTACAGTAATTAATTAAAAAATTAGTTTGAAACCCTAAAAATATATCGTTACCTAGTAACAGTGCCATCTGATGAAATGAAATCCTATCTCTTTAAGAATAAATAATTATAGTATAATATATGGAAAATAGTTTGTCAAAAACCACAAATTAAATATTATGGAATATTTTAACTTGGTATGTGTACTAAGGTTGAACTCATGGAACAAGGTAATTTTTAGTTGCATGGTTTTAAATTAGTCTAAATATTAATCAATTTTAATAATAATATCTATGTTAGAAAACAAAGCAAAAATACATGGTCAAATAATCAAATGAAATAACAAATAAAGAAGTAGAGAGTGAGAGAGATTGATCTGTGAATGTAATAGAATTATTTTTGAATGATATCCTAAAAACTATTCCTCAAAATTATTCATAGATCTCTAAAAAAGTATCCAAGACACATTTATCAATGAAAAGCTACATTGCATGCTACAAATATTGAAAGATTAAATCATAAACCAAGTTGAGATTAAAAATCGAAATGCACTTCTCAGATGATTCATCCCCTAAAATCAAGAGAGAAATAAATTTTCAGAGCTCCTCGAATTAGTCCCTGCACAAAGATGTATTTCCTCAAGATATGAGCATATAAATATGTCAAAATATACCCTGCATAGATTCGATTAATATCCAAGTAAAACTTTAATTTCAAATAAGCTCTGATCAAGTCACAAATCATACAATGAGAAAGAAGTTGACACGGTCTTCAAAATGACATAAGATACGCAAATTTTGGATTAAAAATAGAAAGAGTTATGCAATAAATAATTTCCAGGGATTAAAATATAGGAAAAATAGAGTTTCCTATTCAAATTAGTCCTCAAGAGAGACTTATCTACAATTTATAGAATCTAGGTGCCTCTGTAATTTATCCCATGTAGGGGTCATTTTGTAATATTGAGAAGTGAAGGGGCTTTTGTGTAAAAGAATCAGGCCACACGTGAAATGAACGGTCTATCTATAAATCCATGAAGAGGCGAGTATGTTTGTGTAAATTTCCCTCTATCACGTCAGAGGCACGTGGGACGCTGAGGCTCTGGTGGAGGCTCGCCCAAGCCTACACGTGGCGTGTACCTGTGCTCTGGGTCCACTCGAGGCTGGGAGGCTCAGGTGGTTTCAATCGGACGGTTGTAGAGTCTCTGGAGCTTAATCGGATGGCTCGAGGAACACCTAGATAGGAGCTGTAGGATCAACGAGATCCGACGACACCTATAGTGTGAGGGTGGTTCTCCTGTATCCGTAGAGCTGATGGAGAAGAGAGAAGCGTGAGAGGCAAGGCTTTGTCTCCAGTCATCGGTGAAGGTTGGAGTGGAGCTGAGGCCCCTTAGTCGACACACGATCAAAGAATCTTGAGGGATTGCGCAATATCGATCCCTAGATGGTGGAGCTAGATCTCCTCCACCTACAAGAGTGAGGGTGCCAGATATGGGCTCCCAAGGTGTCAGCTCGAACCTACAAGCGTTAGCAAACAAAAGAAAAGGCACACAGAGCCCCTAAGGCAGGTGAAGGAACAAAGCTCGAAGAAGGAGATGGAAGATCTGAAGGAAGAAAAGAAGCAATGGGGGAAATATAATGAGAGGGATTGGTTTAGTGGTAATCAGATTTCACGGAATGGAATTGAAGAAGTATGTGGGAAATCAAGTGTCTAAATTTAATATGAAGATGAAAAAAGAAGAAGGATTCAAAAGGGTATACTTAGGCTTCGTTTGGTTGCAAGGTTGGGTTGGGGTACACTGGTGTACTCCTCCTTCCAACCCTCCCAACCTTCCTCACAATTTACTATTCACAGGGATATCCCAACCTAACCCAATCCAGCAACCAAACGAAGCCTTAGAGTTGTTAGAGGTGGACCTGTATGGTTGGAGTGAATGGCAGAGAGTGATCATGAAGAGGTTGGGGAGTCTCTTAGAGGATCTGAGGCCCCCGATCTTTACTCAAGTGCTCCTACGGAAGGCACGAGCTATGCAATAGCTGATGAAGTTGCTACAACGAGGAGCTTGGAGCTCCTTGGATCATGCCAACCAATCCTCGTCGTCGCTCACCGGGCTCCTAGGAGTTGCCAGCACCATCGGACCGAGAGCTAGAGTATGAGCATGAAATGGAGGATGCTTATCAATGGAGGCGAAGTGTGGAGATTTATAGAGGTGAGGGATGCAATGACTAAGGGGAATGATGATCAATGACGTTTTAATGTAGGAAGTAAAGGAGTTTTATGCAGGGAATAATGGAAGGAATTAAGATCTTGTTGAGGATGGTTTCAAGATGGTGATGGGTAATGGTCAAGGTGCGGCTAGGGTTAAGGTTCGCTCTTAGATGGTTTGACGATGTGAAGGAGACACATAGGAGGTTCAATGGACGATGATCATATCTTGGTGCAAGAGAGGAGATTTGATGAGCGACAAGTGTTTGCAGATGGGAGAAGAGCTGGAGGTAGACGAAGGTGAATAGTTGTCATTGGACCAAGGTTGATCCAACCATGAGGGATGGGCAGCAGAAGGTACATGCCTCACATGTGAAGCATTCACGTGAAGTTCACACGAGGAGGCTTGGCTTGAGCAGGATGATCGTAGGTCATGGGATCGCATCTGATCCAACATCCAGGAAAGGAAGTCTTGTCGATATTAATATCATTTCGATCCGTCCAGATATATCACCGTATATCGACGATATCAGTGGAAATGTCGAAAATGGCTCAAAAAGCTAATTTTTTGCCATTTTTCAAAAATTAAGATCATCCAAGATATTAAAAAAAATAAATAACCTACAAATACACACTTATATCACACATATCAGTCATTTATAGACCATATATCACACACATCAGTATCGTACATATCAGTCATATCAAACATATCAATGTTAATGTTGATTCTTGACTTATAAATATTGGAAATGGATTTCATTCAAGTCCTTTTAAATTGAAATACTACAAATATACAATTAGATAACACATACAGATTATTTATGAGGACTATGATCCTTATATTGCACATATCAGTCATATCGAACATATCGTTGATATTATTAGTTGTTGACCTACTATATATATATATATATATTAAAAATGGAGTTCATCCAAGTTCTTTGTTCATCCCACCTGGACCTATCCACATCCTTCTCCTTTTTCCCCTCCATGGTGGTCTTCACCAACTCCCTCACGTCTCTTAGACAACGAGTGCACTTGGCAACATTTTTATTGTTGCCAACAAGATGGTGCTTCAGTCTCGTAATGCCCCCTCCTCCCAACCTCTTCCCACAGAAGTTGCACTATGGTTTTTCTTTGTTGCCATCTGGAGTGGTGGTATACCTCCAACCAATGTCTCCACTATCCAAGTCCAACTATCCACGAGAACTATCAGAGTCTAAACCGGTGTGTGCCATGATGTTGATTTGTTGTATATAGATGAAATCTGAAAAAAAACACAATAAACATTCATGAGACATATAAGGAAAACAATCAATTAATGTCTAAAAAGTTTTAGCTTTAATTCTCGAATTTAATTAATTACACATCTTTTGGTAACAAAAATCACCATGAAATCATGTTTCCTATGTTTAAAACACGAGTCCAACTTTATTCATCCATAAACTAACTTAATAACCTTAAAAAAATCAAAAGCCCCAATTACTTCACCAAAAAATCTCATTAAATTATAGTTCTATTTTTAGATTTTTGGATTTAATTAATTACACATCTTTTGGTAACAGAAATTACCATGAAATCATGTTTCCTATGTCTCAAATATGAGATCCAACTTCATTTATCCACAACCTAACTTAATAACTCAACAACAATCAAAAGCCCCAAATTACTTCACCAAAAAATCTCATTAAATTATAGATCTATTTTTAAAATTTTGGATTGAATTAATTACGCATCTTTTGTTAACAACAATCACCATGAAATCATATTTCCTATGTTTCAAACATGAGATCCAACTTCATTCATCCATAACCTAACTTAATAACTCAGCAAAAATCAAAATCCCCAAATTAATTCAATAAAAATCTCATTAAATTGAAGATCTAGTTTTTAATTTTCGAATTTAATTAATTAAACATCTTTTGTTAACAACAATCACCTTGACATCATGTTTCCTATATCTCAAACATGAGATCCAACATCATTCATTCATAATCTAACTTAATAACTCAACAAAAAATAAAAGCTCCAATTACATCGCCAAAAATCATAGTGATTTATTCAAAAGTTTGGAAAAAGAAGGTCATACCTCAAATAGCCATCATGAAAAAATCCCTAACTAATTTTGTAATTTTATACATCAAATAAGCGTAGATCTAACCTCAAAATGCAATGGAAGAAGGGACTCCCAAGCTCCAGCAGGTTGCACGGTCAATATGGTCGAAATGAAGGTGAAATAGAACCTTATACGAGAAATGGGGTCGATATCTTGGATTTTAAGCAAGAAATATTCTCTATGTCAGCGATATATTGCCGACAACCAATTTATCAGCGACACCCGATAAAAGGATATACATTGGGGTATCGATATGCATGGGCTGTCAAATCCGATATATCGGCAATATATCACCAATACAACCTTCCATGCAGATAGGAATGAGGGGCATTAGTGGACAAAAGCCAATACCTGGTCAATGGGCAGAGTTGACTAGGCTCGAGGTGGCACAATGACTAATAGGTTTGACCAGTGATTAAAAATAGATAAAATAAAATAAGAAATAAAAGGAAGTGTTAAATCAAAAAGTGGTCAACAAAAATGCTGTTGATCTCAATGAGATCTACAACTTTCATGAAGGATTAAAAAGTAACAGAATACAGAAGTCATTCGTTTAAAATACTAATTTTCTATAGGTATTAATTTCCAATTAACCCATATACTATTATATTTTGTGATTTTTTATTCTTATTTAGACATCAATAGTGTATTATTATATATACAATATATACATAATTAAACTATTTTTATGAATTTGTACATGTTAATAAAAAGTGAAATAAGATCAATATAGATAAATTATATACAAAATATACATGTTCAATTTCTTTTGCTTTCTCTTATTTTTGTTATTTTTATGGATTTTATTTCTTAATATAAAGTTAGTTAATCAGTTAAATAATATAATAGAAGAAGAATTAAGTTAAAATACCTAATATTTTTACATAAAGTAATAAGTTCAATTTAGGCAAAATGGGGTTATTTATTTATAGAATTTAGTCGTATTTTCTTGCACTGTTAATCAATGTTAATTAGTCAGTTTTAGGGGACTTACTTGGTGATTTGTTGAGGGAATTTTTTAAATATTTCCATATAGAGTATATGAATCATGGATTCATCACCTGCCACCCCTCCTCTCTAGTCGTCCCCATCCCTCCCATTGCCCAAGAGTCGCCCCTTCTCCTCGTACTCCTCATCCTCCTCCAAAGTCATTGCCTTCACTTGCAAGTCCTCCGGGTGACTTGTGGTCGCTATCATCCTCGTCCGTGAAATCTCGCATCCACTTCCCACGCCGCATTTGTTATATACATTCTAACTCTTTCATAATTGCAACTTTAATTAATGCATGTATGTGTATGTAGATCCACATTTGTTCTTTTTAAATTTGCATGTTCAATGTAATATATTAATGACTCTAAGATAGAATGTATTCATAAATTGATAAATCTTGTATGTTTGTTGTGGATATCATAAGTGATATTCTTTAATGTGTATAATATTGTGTAAAACACTGTGATTCATCCACTATGTACAATTGTGGAATACTGGTTTAATTAAGATATACACGAGGATTCCTTAATTAAAGTGACGCATCTATTGTATCAAATCTTGGGATGTTGATTTAAGATAAACATGAGGATTCAACTAGTATTTCATCTATTGTGTAAAATCGTGGGCTTGCTGGGTTAGGATATAAATGATAATTCATCTAGAGTAAATAATATAGTGATTCAACTAGGACAATCCTCATCATCTATGTATGTGTATCTCTGGATGTCTATGCTTGTGTATGTAGATCTGAATTTGTTTGTTTTTTTATGTGTATGTGACCATATGTTACCATATGCACCACATTAATAAAGAATTCATGATATCAAGCTATCACATATATGTAATTAATACGGCAATAGGCATGTGCCACATTAATTTATAGTTAGTTAGATATGAAAGTTAAGAAACTAATTATACTTAAAATCACACAAATCATGGGTACATAAGCCTCAATAAGAGTAGAACCATTCTTGAAAAGGTAGAATCATTTGTGTTAGTGTGCTAGGCAGATCATGTCTTCTACATCAAGGATGATGCAAATGTGGGAGTGGATAATCCCAATAAAGGTCACTCCTTGAGGATATCATGAACCGGTAGAAAGATATTGGGATAATGGAGTTTATGCTTATCAAGAACATGTAGCTGAAAATATGGTAATTAACACTGCTTCATTATGTTGTTATAGAAATATCTTGTTCAATGTTCACATTTGTATTTGCTTATAAACATATTTTTAGTATTCACATTTTCATTTTGTTATTATATAAATATGTTGATGTCTGAAAGTATCTTATTTAATGTACTAAATGTATCTAGTTTGTACACAATTTTCCCCATGGAATGATGAGGATAACGATGACCTCAAGGCTCCTAGAGGGGAAATGATGACACACTTAGGTATTTCAGTCTTGAGGTGGAGGAGGCTCGCTTAGACGGAGCCGAGGACATACCCTAAACTCCTGCAAATATCAGAGCCACTGCTTCAGGTATAAAGTTGAGATGTCATTATTCCAACACCTGAATTGAATGTAAATCGTGATGATTAACAAGTACCCGGCGTAAAGAAACCTGTGGGAAAAACAATACTATTAGTTCCATCTCTGATCGATGGTCTCGAAAATTTGTCATAGCGTATACTATGATCAGTGATTAACCTCAGAGCCTATCCAGGAATATCAAACTTCTTTGGCGCAACGAACTCTAGCTTCACACATTGCAGGGGAATAGAGTCCTAGTGTAGAGCAGCACCATCTCTCAATCTGTCTTCTAAGGCTAGTCGAAAACGGTTGAAGAATCTGAAACAAACCAACCAATATTGAGGGGGTAGAAAGTCACTATATAAACAAAGAAAGGACAAATAGCAACCTCTTTGAGAGTTCAACCACCCACACCATGATTCTATGCTTTCTGACTCCCTAAATATCTAGTCCCTTTCCATGGCCCTTGGACTCCGGACTCTTCGTGAAACCTCCCTTTCTCTCCGAGAGAGAGTCCGTTCATCGCATAATTAATATGTTAATAGATAGCAATAATTGAGTTCGAATCTTAACTTTTTTCTTTGCTGAACCATTTGAAAAATATTTCATATTATTATATTAAATAAAAAGACTCGATAAGATATAATATTTTTTTGGGATTTTTTAATGGTAATTACTCGTAAAGGGGTTGGGAGTTGCTTCGGATAGGGGGTTGAAGGGGAGATTGACTTGAGAATATAATAGACGGGGAATTGAGCATCCATTAAGTAGTTTAAGTTTTTATCTACTACTCAGTTCTCTTTGAGTACAAATAAAAGCAGAGTGTGCACTCACTCATTGTTCTTTCTTGTCCTTACCGTGGGCCTTTGACCCAACAAATATAGAAGATCATGTAGGATAAGAAGTCTTTTTGAGGGTATGAGGTATGAAATTTTCAAGTACGATTCTAAGGAAAGGTCTGACCTATAGGTTGTAACACCCTAACCCCAAACATAGTGCCACATCTAAAACTCAGGAATGTGGGTCTGGTTTATAAGTGATGGGGATTACTATTTGACAACTCGGGCTTAAGCATTTTGGGTGGTTGCCAACGTGTCCAATTGGACCCGAACCCAACAAGTTGTCAGGGCCAGTTTTCCTCGATAACGAACCGGGGACCTAAAATCGGGACATTACAAATCCAAATGAACTCAAGAAAATAAGTAGTCCCTCCTAAGGAGTCTTTGAAAAAGAAATGGGGAAACAGTTAGATCCTGAGATAAAGAAAGGAGCATGGACGAATTTGGGAACAAAATTACCAGCCTCAACAAAATGAAGTAATTGGGCGGTCCTATTATCAAAATCTGTTAAATGCATCCAACTGAGCAAGTTGAGGCCATGTGAGAGACTTAGGGTGGAAGGTACTAGAGCGGGTTAGGCTCCGGGAGAGAATGAAGGGCCCTTCTCTAGTCGACTTGGGATGACAATGAGGATTAATGTCGTCATTCGTACGAGGGACTTCAGAATGGTCGCGTCTCCCTTGAAGGAGGCGATCATAGCTGGTATGAAGGTATGTCAAAAAAATACTTAAATTACCCAATTCAAATTGTTGACTTATTTTACCTACATGGACTATTTTTGAACTAGGGTGAGGATCCTGAGATCGAGGAAGGGATCTTGCACAGTGCCATGAAAATGCATCGAGATATCCGTGTGAGAGGGAAGATGGTTAGTACTTGTATCATAGAGCTCAAGTCTATTTGGAGTTTTTGGAATGTCATTCTTGCTTATAGATCTCCATCAATTATAACATTTTGACAGCTTCTCGACTATAGAGGAAACGAGGTTGAATCCACCCTCTGACTGACATCCTACAACATGGGAGGATGCCATCTCTTATTGGGGATGCAAAGAATTTCATATAACTACTACTATTCAATGTGATTAAGAGGTAACTTAAGTGTGATTAGGAGACAACTTATATAGATTACTTTTTTATTTCTTATTGGCATAGTACATCTGAGAAGAATAAGACCAATTGGAAAAAGGCTCCTGGTCCTACCCATACTTGGGGAAGGACAAGTATAAGATCAGATGAAACATAGACATGTAAGATTGATCGTCTTGTTCTAATTTCACATGTAACCAATGCAATATTAGTGATTCATCTACTCTTGTAGGCTATGAAAGGAGATGAATTGAGCAGAGCTCGTCTGTTTGAGATGACATGGATGCTGAGAGATAAAGACAACAATATTGTGTTTTTATTCACGAGAGTTATGCTTACTAACAACATTTTGACAAGTAGTTGAAGTTGGAAAGAAAGTCCGATGCTTACTAGCAGATAATGTTGGAGAGTATAAATCTATAGAATTCTCCATTTCTCTCATAGAAGTTGGAATTCATAGATCATTAATAATCTCAAAGTACATCGCAATTAAATGGAGTTATAGAAAGAAAGAATCAACATCTGATGGAGATATATTGAGGTTTGCTACATGAAAAAGATGCACCATCTAGATTTTTGAGCAGGAGGCATGAAGATAATAGCGGACGTAATCAATTGCTTACCTCGACCGAAGTTAAGCATCATGTCTCCTTTCCATAAACTATGGGAGATAAAACCAACTTTAAGTCATTTTCGAGTATTTGAATTAGTTTGCCATGATTTCATACGTGACCACTTTTGTCGCAAGTTTGATAAGAAGGCAATCTTATGCTTCTTTTTCAAATACGATAATAAGAGAAAATGTTGAAGTTGTTGTGATCAAACCAGTGATAGATACTATGCATAAAGGAATATCAATTTTGTTGAATCATCATCGTGGTAATCACCTCAAGAGGTCATATGAATAGATGAAACAATTTTGGAAGATCACCAAGATGAAAAACAGGAGTCTGATAGGCTCCTCCTAAGCCTACAACAGTCTCAACGTAAAAGATGTGCCTAATCTATAGACAAGATAGTTATTCCTTAGAAAAATGGAGTTTATCAGGAAATTCAAGAGGAATCTCGACCAAGTCGGCATGACATTGAAGATAATTCAACCACATCGCTTTGAAGATCTACCAAATTACACAATCCTAATTCCAAATATGTCCATGTTGAAATTGTTGAAGATGAAGGGTTTCATGAACCTGCTATATATGAACAAGAATGGAAGAAGAAATTCAGATGGAGTCGATTCTTGACTTAGCATCAAAATAGTTGGTATTGAGGGGGCGTATTGAAATAAAAAAGGCACCACCAACTTCTCCATTTTCTAGAAATTTATTGAGTAAGTGGTACTCTAACCTTCTAGAGATCTGTTGAGAAAATAAGATACCTGTTCTCTAGAGATTTCTTAAAAGAATTAAAAAGTGCAACTCCAATATTATAGAGAATTCCATACTCTTCAAGTTCATTGGAACACAAGTATATATAAAGATTGTGATCCATTTTGTGGAGGCAAGAAAGTAAAAAGAAAGGAATGCAAGTGAACAAGTAGTGAGCAAGAAATGAGTTTGAGTGATTTGTTGGCATGCCAAGTGAGTGCAAGTGCTTGATACATAGTTTGAGTGGATTAGTATAGGAGTGGGGTGATTGCATGAGTGGTTGGGTGTCGGAGGAAGGGGGTGTAGGTGTGCATGTTTTTGTGTATGCGTGATCATAATCAGTTACCATACATGACTTACATATCACATCAAGTCAACTTTTTAACTTAAATTAATTCGATAATCTTGCATCCCCATTCCTATGCAAGTGACATGCATGGTCTACAAAGTCAACGAAGAAATTACCATCTTTTCGTATACCGAGGTCATATATTTGATAACATTTATAGATGTTCCATCAGCTTTAGCATATGATATCTAGTGTAGCCAACACATGTAATCGTGAAAGTAGATAGGGAATCCATTAATCATGCAACATAAATACAATTTATTCTAAATAATGAAATATACGATAATCTAGTAGAAAGATGGCTCGTGGGGATATTATACGTCTAACAAAAGAGACTGAAAAAATAACAATTAAACCCTTATAGTCTGGTAGAGGGATAAGGGATAAATGAGTTCTATTCTTCATTTCTGTTTCTTTGGAGAGGTGAGATTATGTGGGATAAGGGGCAATATTTGCTATATTTCATTTGGTTGTATAAGGGATAATGGAAAGAAGTTAATTTTGTTAGATATTAGTTACAAGGGATAAAAATATATTTGTATAGTTGTAAGGGAGAACTTTGGCCGGAGAAATGGGTTATGGAGGGATAAAGGAACCGAATCTCATCCCTCGTATTGGCTTATATGACAAACTTCTTCCAAAGGGTAAGCAATGATTGCTTAGAAGTTAGAAGTGATTTGGATTAAGGACATGTCTGAAAAGGCTCAGAACACGCAGTTTTGTTAAGAGATCGACTGACTAATTGGTAACCTTCAATTTTCTAATCTTTTTGGGATTAACTGCATAATTTTACATTGGCTACCTTCACTGTACCAAATGGAACAGAAAATGCATGAACCCTATCCCGTATAAACAGGTTCGTTAGTTAAAATCTTATTGCATAAGGCTGCTTATAATATACTACTGACATACTGCTATTAGTCAATGCAAAGGCAAACAAAGGAAAAGATTTACAAGCCCTCATTGTTATCTAATATCTGACATCACAGCCAATCATGACATGATCTCAAGTGCCTCTCTGGTTTGCCCGAGGACATTGTAAACGGTCGCTGCAATATGCTGTGGTGTTAATCCAGCTTCAGCCATCTGATCGGCTGGTGCCCCATGATCGATATACCTGTCAGGAAGAACGAGCGGTCTCCACTGCAACATGTATAATAATAACATGAGCAGAGCTCTAAAATGAAAACCCCGAATAACCGTCGAAAGGAAATGGAATTTACCTTCAGCTTGCCATCTAAAAGGCCATCAAGAGACATGAACTGAGCAACATGGGAACCGAATCCACCGATTGATCCTTCTTCTACCGTGATAAGGACCTCGTGTGATTTAGCAAGACTGCGAATGAGGCTTCTATCAAGCGGCTTGCAGAAGCGACCATCTGCCACGGTTACCTTTAATCCTCTCAGCTCCAGTAAAGAAGCCGCAGATAGGCAGCTCTGAACTGCAGTGCCATATCCCAAAAGGGCCACTCTTTCTCCCTCGATTAAAATCCTCCCTCTTCCCACCTATATAAGACACGTTTGTTGTTATGTATGCTGGCTTTCCTGTGATCCCAAGAACAAGTCAAGGTTGCCTCAACAACTTTGGAAAATTTACCTCCAGGGGAATGCCCTTATTTCCAGTAGGAAGCTCAAAACCGAAACCATTTCCCCTTGGAAATCGGAAACAAGAAGGGCGGTCATCGATGGCAGCCGCAGTTGCAACCATATGGAAGAGTTCAGCTTCATCAGAGGGGGCCATCACCACCATGTTAGGCAGGCATGCCATGAAAGCAACATCGAATGAACCTGAATGTGTGGGCCCATCAGCTCCAACAAGCCCTGCTCGATCCATCGCGAATCTCACAGGCAATTTTTGAAGGTCAACATCATGGACAACCTACAATAAAAGCAAGATGCTTGTCAATAATCAGCACGAGTCCCTTTTTTTAACAAAATGATAACGGGTAGATAATATACTATTCTCAAAAATCAAAACTAAATAAATTTCACAAGAAATTATCCATATTATGCAGTTCAAATAAATTTAAATAAAAACAAACTACAACACTTGACGCACACCACAAACTCCACCTATCAACCCATTAGCTCCAACATTTTACCTCCTTTAAGCACATAAACAAAGTACAAAAAGGTCGAATCAGTGGCATCATCTCTGTAATAAGCAAACACTGGGGGTGCTGCCATTGTGCATGCTCTCTCCCATTGAAAAATTGCACTTTTTCAGCTTAGAAAATAGTGTATAGCTCCCTCGTTCATAAAAACCTCTTGTTGCTCAGCATCGAGCATAGGAGTAATGAACCTGATAAACTTTTAGATGAATGTTACAGCCTGCTTCTTGTCAAAAGCAAGTTGCTCCCGAAGGGGAAGCATGTCCACTATGTCATCAACCATAACAGCCCGATCATTAACATCTTTGTCTTCCCATGCACCTTCAACAGGAGTGACCCGAATGTTAACATCTATGGCACCTTCACTTTCCCTCAACTTACCATAGCATCCAGTTCTCTAATTCATTTTAGGGAAAACAGGAAAAAAAGAAGTCTGTCCGCTATGAGGAGATCCTGGTTACCGACATCTTTGCTGAGATCTTGAAACCTTAGAAAGGAAGAGAAGGGGAAGTGATGGGAAGATAAGTGTGGTCGTGAGGTCTTGGCATGAGGATTGACGAGTCTATACTAGCAAGGATATCTCATCTCTTTAAAGTTATCTTGTCCCTTTATAGATCTGTAAGCAATTTTTCTCATATGCTTCTCTGAATGTATGAGAGACTATTGAATAAATAAAAATATCCCATCATTTCTCTCAACCAACAAATTTTCAAGTGAGAAAATGAAGCTAAAAATGACTAGATGAGCTTAGGAAGTAATGCTCGCCTGATCGTAACCCCTTTGCAGGAATGATGAATATATAGCACAGAAAGGCTTGAGCCCTTCACATGCAAGTCCAGCAGCAAAGGTGACAGCATGCTGCTCTGCGATCCCAACATCAAAGCACCTATTTGGGAAGCGACGGAGAAAGTAGTTGAGGCCCGTTCCACCTCCCATAGCTGCATGAATTGCCACGATATCTTTATCGGCCTCAGCTTCGGCTATCAGAGCATCGGCAAAGTAATTGGTGAAGGATTGAGTTTTGGAGCTGGACTTAAACTGCTTCCCGGTGGCTGGATCAAACTTAGTAACACCTAGACATGTAGGAAATGGTCAGTATTCTAAAAGCAGAAAATTTTTGAAATGCCAATAGAAAGTACGGATGAAGATCACGATGTTAGAAAATATGGATGGTGATCATGATGTGTAGTGCCTCACCATGGTACTTGTCTGCTGCTTTTTCTGCATATGGGTACCCACGCCCCTTCTCGGTCACCACATGAATGAGTACAGGACCAGTTGTTTTCGTGCTTCTCACTTCGTTTAGAATCGTCACTAGATCATCAATGTTGTGTCCATCAACTGGACCAATGTAATAGAGGCCAAGCTCTTCAAACAATGTTGAGCGGGATCCACTGATCATTCCACGGGCATATTCATCTACCTTTGCAGCTATTTCGTGCATAGATCCACCAATTTGTTTTGTAACACCCTGCCAATTACAAGATACATACAAAATTTTTGAATCAGGAAACAAATAGAACTGAAATGAGCTATCTTTGACATAACTTACTTCTTAGGATTAACAATGTAAAAAGAATCTGATTTAACTTATCAATAACTATTTACCTTCCCTCTTTTCTTGGAAATAATGAATCGATCGAGCTCTTATAGTCTATGCATATAATGAATAATGGTGGCATCATAGTATTTTTTACCTTGGCAACTTCCCTCAGCTCTCTCAGAGGTCTGCTAGACTGTAATCTACTGAGAGCACTGCTCAATGCTCCCACTGGTGGTATAGGACCATCGAGTGATGCGGTAGGCAAGGATACTTGCTTGTTGTCATTTAATATGACAATCATATCCGAATCAAGATAACCAGCATTATTCATTGCTTCATAAGCCTGTCCAGCAGTCATGGCACCATCGCCTATAACGGCGATAACATTGTTCTTTCTTCCCTTCAAATCTCTCCCAACAGCCATTCCTGCACATTCAGAGTAATGCCCAATTTAGAATGGCGCAACTTCAATTCCAAATCATCTTTGGAGTATCATTTTTCACTAAGACCCCCATCTTGATGGACGTTAGTGGAAAATGCCAATGGTGATATACAAATATTCCAAAGTATTTTCAAAATCTGAACATCAGCAATTATATTTGTAGATTTATAAAATGCATACAATATTCTTTCAAAAGGATAAATGTATACTAGTACCAATATTAGGGATATACATAAGTATACATATGTGAAAGACGATAGATATTTTGGATATCAAGCACAAAGAGAAATCGATCACATGCACAAGCAAAGAGACTTACTAGGTACATCCCAAAATGAACTACATCCTTCAACGACGATGGATTGTTCTTCATTATATGTATTTGCTTAGAGGTATTATATGTATAGATATGAACAAGGAGGAGTATCAATTGGCGAATCAATACCCTTGCGCTAGGTTTAAGGAATTTATGTATTGAAAACCCTTATTAAATGGTACCAAGTACATAATCTTTTAAAATCAAAATCGAAATATGAGTTTATATCGTGCACACACTAATACAGTTAAATGGATCCAACAACATAATCTCTCAAAATCAAATTAGAAATTTGATCAAACACATATGATAAATATTTATATATTTCCTCTTACTTACATCTAAAGATAAGTTATGGTTAGATGCAATCCATGTCCATAAGCATAAGCAGTAGGATGCAGAATATGCAAGGGAATTTAGCCCTACCTAAGGCAGCTGAGATACTTGTTGAACTATGACCAGTTCCGAAGCAATCATAGTCACTCTCGGAACGCTTTGTGAACCCAGATAGCCCATTTGTCTGCCTCAGTGTTGGCATCTTGTCCCTTCTCCCAGTTAGTATCTTGTGTGGGTATGACTGGTAAAGAAAGCCATATTTAAGCATTCAGCAAAATTTTAATGCAATATGATGGCATGAACTTAGCTATCATGCTGCGAATTCTATGGCATGAACTTCCACAAGAAAAGCATATTATTTGAAAAACTGGAGCATGTTGTGGGTGAAGAGTAGAAGATCAAAGGTACCTGGTGGCCAACATCCCACAGTATTTTATCCTGTGGGGCATTGAAGACATAATGGAGAGCCACTGTGAGCTCAATGACACCGAGGCTGGACCCGAGATGTCCCCCGGTCTTGGACACATTGAAGATAACATCTGAACGAAGCTCATCAGCCAATTGTTTTAATTCCTAGGGCAAAAAATACGCATAAGCAAAGACCCCTAAAAAATCCATCGTTTTAGCTCCCAATTGAAGAACTTGAGAATGAATATGGAGTGCTCAAATTACCTTGACTGAGAGGTTTTTCATGTGAATAGGGTAGTTTATGGTGTCCAACAAAGGTGTTGGGGGTCTCTGGGAGTAGTATTCCGCCCTTTCTGATAGAGATGCACATGTGTACGCCCTCTTCTTGCCCTAGAATCCATGAACCAAACCAGAAAACAGAAAAAATAAATTCATCAGCATCCAATTAGATTGAACCTAGAAACCCTTTTCCTGTATTGCCAAGAAAAAAACTTCATTTACACGGTCAACCCAATAAACGAAAAAGACATCCAAAGATTCAAAAACCAATAAAAATGAACAAAAGATGCAACCTTTAGACCACTTGTCACTGAAGGTGCTTAATTAAACAAAACAGCACAAATGGGTCTCCCTAAAATCACTGAAAGAAACTCAAGAGAGTGTGCCAAAAAAGTAAAATCCAGCACATGTGTACGCCCTCTTCTTGCCCTAGAATCCAAGAACAAAACCAGAAAACAGAAGAAATAAATTCATCACCATCTAATTAGATTTAACCCTGGAATCCTTTTGCCTATATTACCAAGAAAAAAATTATCATACACAGCCTACCCAATAACGAAAGAAAACATCTCAAAATGCAAGAACCAAAAAAAGCAAGCAAAAAGATGCAACCTTTAAACCACTTGTCACTGAAGGAGCTTAATTAAACTAAGCAGCCAAAAAGGGTCACACTCAAATCACTGAAAGAACCTAAAGAGAATGCGCTAAAAAGTCTTAGATCCAGCATGTGAGTGGGTACCAACAAACCTTAAGGAGCTTCTGCTGGCACCTGCTGTGGAGATCCTCAGTGGCTCCCAGCAGCTGAGAGGTGAGAGATGCGCCCCTCTGATCAAGATCCGCACCCCGCCACTGAACAAAGTTGCAAGAGAATGACAAGGTGGAGAGTGCCATGAGATGAGGAGCAACAGCAGCACAAGCACGGGGGAAGAGGAAGAGCAGCAGAGGGATGGGATTTAATGTAGGAGTTGGGGCAATGCCAGGGGTGTGTGGCTGCTATTTGTCGGGCACTCCTCCTCAATGGCTTTTGCCTTGGGGATCCTCTCTCTCTCTCTCTCTCTCTCTCTAAATAAATGTTGTGCTGCCATTCTCTCTCTACATTTCCATCCGCTACCTCCATACCATTCCCTTGGCCAATACCTTTCGGATGGCGTGGCTTTGAGCAGTTTCCATTGGTCCACGTGGATGAAGATATCACTATGGAAGATAATGTGCCTAATATTGATTCTGTTTTTTTCATTGAAGTGGTAAGTTTGCAGTGGGCGCCTCATCGGCGTCTGTTGGGTTTCTTTGGGCCTTTTATTTTGACGGGTGAAGGATAGTTAGGAGTGGGAGAATAAATTATAAATGCCTATCATTAACCCGATAAAAAGGGCCATTAGCGCCTCATTGGTGTTTTGCTTATCTTTCCAACTCCCGTAAAGACAGTGCATGATAATGAGTGCAGAGTCTGCAGACGCATCCGTTTCTAGCAGATGCAGATGTCTGTGTTCGTGTATATTCACTGGTTTTTTATGACTGGTGTCCTTCTTAACTTCTGCAATATCACTTAATGTCCTTTTCTTTTTCAAAACATCAGTCACGTCCCTACCTTCATACAAAATTCACATGTATGCCCTTTCGTTATGGCATTAAATTGAGACAATACGCATATGTATTTTGCCGGTTAAATGTTAATAGGGAGTCGTGCATATATGAATTCCGTACGCGTGAGGGAGATTACACATATATTATGCACGTAGGTAAGCCATACACATGAGAGATATGCGTGATACAAAATGCCATTTGATTGTTGATATTGGTATTCATTTGATTCATTAAACATTTGAAAATCACACATGGGCTTTAGATATACATTTATATCAAATTGGATTTGAATATAGGTCATCAGTTACAGGAGTTGAAAACTTGGTCTTCTTATTCAATGAATGTGATAAGCAGATAATACCTATTTCATCTTAACGTTTTCTTTGAAATAGGTAACTGTTGGCACGTGGAATTAATTGGAAACTATTTTCATTTAATTTTGATAAACACAGAAACCTCACAATACGAAGGGATGAAACTTGACCCATCAACAAAAGTTTTTTTTAATAAATACAATTCAAATAGGTTCCCAGCTAATTATACTTATATGAAGACTGGATTCTTTAATAAAAGTAGCATAACTGCGGGGATGATTGATAATTACTTCTTCTACGATGAGTGGCAATTTACAAATAGTTGCATGGAATGTGTATACCTACAGTGGATAGATTTATTCAATAATCATTTGCGGTATAACCATCTCTTTTCTTCCATCAAAAAGTAAGGCTTTATCCAATTGGCATCGTTAATTGATTCTATATTGCAAAGAATTATAATGTTGTAAAGAGTGATATGATTTCAGTCATGAATTATTTTACGATTAATCAATCATATTTTTTTAATGGATGTCTTTACTTCCGTGCAGTATGAGGACAACTGATCTTATTGACCTATGATATTAAACCAATTTGGCATTGATGTCACTGATTCATAATAGTAAGATACATATTAATAATATGCAGCGGTAAATAAAATAATTAACCAAACAAGTGATAGCAACTAAGCATACATGATGATTAAATTGGGGTATGAATGCCAGTAGACATGACACTATATTTATTTTACAACAATAACGTCTATAGGAGAGGTTTACCGTAGTATATTCGTGATATTACCGGTTCCCAATAGAGTGGTATCAAAGCTTTTCAATGGTAGATTATAAGTCGGAGTTTGGTTTGAGCCAGATGTTAAGTCTTAATGGGACTAATTATAATTTGGGGAAGAACAAGATAAATGATCTTTTATATGTGAAGACCATGCACCTTCTCGCCTTCACCACGCAAAAGCTCAAAATCAAAATAGATGAGGAATGGGTTCTGAACACGAGAAGGTGATGAATCAATGAATTATCATGTTTCTATACCTTTTATTGAGCAAAAAAATGTGTCATTAGTTGCATTTATCTTAATTTTACACACATTTTTCATTTCATAATTTTCATGTTCATTGCATTGAAATTCATATAAAGTTTGCATGCTAGCTATTGCAAAAGAAATTTAAAAATAATTCCATTCTTATTTTGAACAGGGGCTCCATCTTCTTCAACCTCCAACTGACATCAGCAATCAAAAAAATTTAAAAAATAATGGCATTGCCCTGATGAACTTGGTTTTCCATCGGTCTTGCGTTCCACACAAAGCGGGAGCACTGTCGTTTAGGCGACCGACAAAAGACCTCGATCAATCAACAGATAACCCACAATAAAATATACGTAGTGAATATAAAAAATGTGGAGCTAAAATTTATTATAACTATATATGCAAAGGTGTATAGGTGTAAGCACAAGTAGAGGTCGAACACTGGGAGGCGAATGGTTGTGTGGTGGAAATGAATGCATATTCATTCAATTCTTAGTTCATGTCCAATTCGTTATTGTTTTTGTGGGTTTTTTATTTTATATTTTTTTAATTTATTTTTGTTTTTATAATTTTTATTTTGTTTTTATATTTTATATATTTTTTTATTTTCTTTTTATATTTTTTAATTATATAATATAGGTATATATATAAAGATATATATAAGAGAAGAGAGAGATGTACATATATATATATATAAGTACTCAAAATATATTAGATATAATATTTTTAGGCTTTTTATATTTTTCTAATTTTTTTGTTTTTCTTGGGATTTTTTTAATTTTTATATATTTTTAATTCCAAAAATATCCCTGAAAAGGGATTAATTATATATGCTGAGATTAATCTGGGTTTTAAAAATAATAAATAAATCCCAAAATTACCCAAATTAATCCTAGTACATAAATAATAGTATATAGATAATTATAAAATAGGAAAGCATATTTTTGGTATTTTTCGCGTTCATGATATCTACATTCCACTGTGCCTGAAGAGTTTTTCTTTTTTTTTTTAGGATTTTGGAGCTTCTTGAAATTTTTATATTCCCTTTTTCTATTTTTAGGGTTTTTTCATCTGATGGACCCAATAAATATATAAATATACTATATGAATATTTTTGTAATTTTTCAAAAGAATTTTTTTTGGTATTTTATATTTTATATTTTAAAGAGGGCAAAAATAGCTCCTATTTCAATTTTATAAATGGATAAAATGCTCAAAAATGCCAAATAATTATGTGGCATGAATCAACATGGCTGGAGGCATCTATCCTAATTTCTGTGGATTTTTAGGAGCAAACTAGATATTTTTAATAAATACATAAAAGACATAAAAATAAAACAGCCTGACAGGGGCATTTTTGCAAATAAAATAACATGCAGGGGGCTCTGTGCAAAAATACCAACAGAAATAAACATATATTTAATGATTAAGAATTATTTTACAATTACAAAAAGCCGCCAAGGGTTACATGCAATTTTCGCGCGCCTCACGTGGGACTACATGCGAGGCGCGGAAGGACCAAAATGTAAATACAAGAAATGTGGGGGTCCTTTTGCAAATTTTACAATTATTTTACAACGTAATAATTTATTTACAATATTAAAAATTAAATACAAAAAAGGCGAGGGCTAAATGTGAAAAATACCCCCAAAAGGCGCGTGGACGGACGGTTGGATTTGGCCCACTTGACACGCGTCGCTCCACCCGCGGCCGATACCGGTTCGCTGCTGTATGGCGCGGATTAGATCAGCCGAGCTGATCTGACGGTCGAGGTTCGGCACCATCCAATAACGCTGATCAAAACTGGAAGCTCCCTCTTAATCAGACGGTGATGAAGGCGGGTGGAAGAACGGGGAAGAATGTCGTCGTTGGCGAGCTTCGACCAAGAATACCGAGCGATTTCGACCTCCTCCGTCACCGTCGAATGTGTCTCTGGGTTCCTGGAAGGCTTCCGCGTCGGCTGATGGCTTTCTTGAAGCACCTGGAGCTCCGTTGAGCTCAGGCGAGGTCGAAGACGATGATGAGCCTCAGGTGCTTGTTCTTCGTGATGAATCGAGCCTGGGCAAGTCTACAGGCGCTCCGAACCCTACAAAGGACTGAGCACAAAAAATGGGGGCTCCGGAGGTTGTTTTGGTGGTGGAATGGGCGAAGGTGGCTTCGGGCGAAGATCTCCGGCGATGGGTGGAAGAGGGAGATCGGGTCTCCAGATCTGAGGAAGATCTGGGTAAGTGAGGGTGCCTGGGATGAAGAGAAGGTGATAGGGGACGAAATGGTGGCGTAGTGGTGGTCGGAACAGGTCGGGGTCACCGTGAAATGCTCGCCGGAGCAAAGCTCCGGCGAACTACGAATCACCCAAACTACGCTACACACCTAACTTATTCGCTATACTAATAACATAAATGAAATTACAAGAATAAAAGCTACCTAAAATCATTAAAAGGCGCAGCTCATACCTGGTTAGACGCCAGGGAGCAGAGGCCTCGCCGGAGCGGCGGCCGTGGGCGCAACCTCCCCCTCCTCCAACAGATTCAAAGCGCCGGAGACGTCCTCCTGTCACGAGGATCACCTCTAGGACCAAATTCGAGGAAAGGATTTGGAGAAAAGCTGACCAAAATTGAGGAAGAGGCGGAGGTTCTTTATTTATGAACGACGGGGGCACCCTTATTGACTGGGACATATCAAAAAATCAGGGCTATGTACAACGTTTCTAAGGTGTGCGCGTGTATGTACATCGATCAGGGAGCAAGTCGTCTGAAGGCGGGGATGGCAGAAGATGGACGAGACGAGCGGGAACATTACAAAAAAAGGCGGGATTGGCGTGCACATAAAAGCTCGTTATGTGCACGCCTAATGCCCGCCATGTGCACACCCGAGAGGTGAGCGAGCACATGTGCTCGTTCAGGGCGTGCTCGCTTATATGAGAGTCGCTCTGGCTGGTGGGCGAGCACATTGGGACGCTACGTGCTCGCCCTCTCTCTGGCGGGCACATATGTGCCCGCCGATGTGATCGCCTCCACTAAAGATTGCGATCACCGACGGAGCACCTGGCGAGCATATGTGCTCTCCCAAACTAATTTCCAGGAAAAAAATATACAGGTTCGACAGGGTTTTGACGCCCCGTCGAACCTGTATAGCCTGCCAATAAACCACTGCAGGTACTTATAAGAGCTCCCTAAGCGTATATATATTATAGCAGTTCGTTGACTAAGATAACTCGCACTAACAATAGAAAGTCACGTAATATACATGAATTCAGAAATAAACAATCAAATTTAACATCTAAATATTACAAACAAGTCAAAGCCAACAAAGTTCATATAAATTAAAAGATGTGCTAAAAGTTTAACAAAAATACAGGTCCAAACCAACAAAAATTTATTTCTTCTTTGATCTAAAAAATTTAGACATTAAACCCTGCTTTGATTTCTTTTTTTCCTTCTCCTTTTCTTTGAACCTCGCATACATGCGTGCCTCTTCTTCAGGGTCATTCTCCTCCTCCTCTTCATCATCAGATTCAATCTCTTCAGGTTGAGATGCACGCCCTTGCGACCTATATTATATATGGAAGATATATATCTATTACATGTATTTTGTAGATATAGAAATTTAAAATTATTACTCATTTTATAAGAAGAATACTTACATGTACGCCGTGAACTCCTCTCGGAGCTTCGTCACCTGCTCCACCATCATCGCCATCTGCGACTCCATTGGAACTGATGATTGGGATGGATGTGGTTGCGTGTACGACGGCTGAGAGTATGCAGAATAGGAGTGACGATGTTCCTCCACATAATATGGAGGAAGACCACCAAGCGTCTGCTTCTTGTTCGCCACAACGTCCCTCTCCTCCAACACCTTATAAGATTTTCATTATTTAATATAAAATTATATATTAGAAATGAGTATAGTAAGATAATATTTATCTATATATACCTGCTTCCAGATCGTTTTATTAAATGGTGGTTGCTCTCCAGTTGGATCGACACCCCATTTTTCTGCAGATAGTGCCAGATAACGATCCTGAAATACGAAGTTTAATATATATATATAAATGAGTTAGAATATATCATTTAATTACAAATAAATTGATAGACTTACCAACAATTGTCCTGCTTCAGGAGTGGACCATTGCAACTCTCCTTCTCTCCCACTCATGTGGGACCTCGACCACCACTCCTGAAAAGAGGGTTCCCTTTCCAACCTAGCTGCCTGAATTTTTTTTTAAGATGTAATAACAACATTGCATTATATTAAAGTAGATCTTCAAAAATTAATTTTAAATCGTAATACCATCTCCGCTCTAATCGGATTGTGGCTTTTAGAGCCACTTGTCGACTTAATCCTTTGTTTCCGGCGGTTTGTCCTTCCCGCCGTAGATCTTCTTCCAAACTCATCATCCGCAACGAATGCATCACAGAAATCCGCCCATATGGAAGGATTATGTTATGATTATTGATTATTTTAAAAAGTTTATTATAAATTATTTGACAAGTATAATACCTATCCTCCGTACACCATGTTGGCGGGAACCTCTCCATCACCTCAAAATTCATCTCCTCGCATCCCGTCTTCGCATGCGAGTCTCTCCTTGCCTTGAAAAATGTATCGCTCATTCTCTTTTCTGCCAGAGGAATGAAGGCTCTACGATAAGCCTCCTTCCCCAGACCAGAGCCAAGGCGAAACCTACTCTGAAAATTACAACAAATTATAAGATACAAAAAACTTGACCAAAAAAATCTGTATCACTTCTTAGAAATATTTCTTACCAGAAACATGTCAAACAGTCTCTCCTGTTCTGCAGCAGGGATGCGACACCATCTAAATTGCATGGAAGTCAAGTGTGTCTTTATTATGTTGGTTATCTCCTTTGCCACCCTGTTGCTATTCACAAAATCCCTGCATTTGCTAGAAAATTTAATTTTGATATAATTTATAAAAATTTGAAAAATATTTAAAGATAAAATCTATAAAAATTTTACCTCCCATCAGCCGTAACCTCCAACAAAGGGTGGGACGCCGACGTCTGTCCAACTGCAGTAGGTAAAGGCACGGATGTGCTCGGACGTCCAGAAGAAGGAGAGTCAGAACCCATCGATGTTTGTGCTGGTATGGGGACCTAGACTGGGAATCCTGTAGGGGCTGCTGAGGTAGATGGCTCTCCATAGCCTCCTACGTAAAAGGGTGGCGGAGGATAACCAAGAGACTCGTAGTAGGCTATCACCCGGCGGACCTCGTCGGACTGTGAATCAAGAACAACATCCGGGGTGGGCTGCCTACTGGACGAAGCTGTGTCTGAGGAAGATGGACGATTGGATCTATGTGATCCATGTGCCCCGCCACGTCCAAAACATTCCATGACTGTAATAATGATGTATTACATATTTATTACTTAAGATTTCTGTTAATTCGATTATAATTGTGTAATAAAACTTACAACTAATCTTCATCACTTATTTCGATGGGATTAAAGGATACTTCTTTATTTTCTGAGTTTTCTGAGTAATCATTTCTGGAGTTAGTATCATCTTGTAAGTCAACACAAAAAACATTCATTATCAGCCAATCGAATCGATTCGATAATTGGGACTTCTTCTATTAATTCTATTCTTTCATTTGTCGGTGTGAATGCTTCATCTATGTCATCTTCCTGATTAGTGTAATCATTAGAGATATAACCTCGAGAATTTATCTTCACAACAGTTACTGTTTCAATGCTCTTTCTCTTCTTTGATATTTGTGGGAGATAACATACTTGATCTGCTTGAGATGCTAAGATGAATGGTTCAAATCTATGTATAAATTTTCTTTGCACCACGTCGACAATGTTATTTCTTTTATCGAGTACTACACCTCCATTGGGTTCATACCAATCACATAAGAAAAGAACTACTCTATTCAAGCCTGGTGCGTAAGCAAATTGTATAAATTCCATCTGAATCCACAATACGGGAACCTTGTGCGTAAGCAAATTGTATAAATTTCTGGACACCTCTTTGAAAGGCATCTGCTATACGTCCATCTACTACACGGTTGTACATCCACTCTCTATTTGTCATATTGATGAACCTGAATTAAATAATTTATAATGTCAAATCTAGGAAATTGAGGATATCTAAACGTATCACATTATTGAGATAAAAGATGAGAAGAGAAGTGTATTAATTATGTTATCACTTTTGCCCGTCAATAAGGATTCAAATTTACTAAAAGATTATCGTTGTTACAAGCATCTTTATTTCTAACGAAAATTCGGCAGCATAACCCTGCACCTCTCCCATATACCTTATAAATCAATCGCAATTAATTATCAAAATAATCATATTAGTGATTATTTCAATAATAACTATGATTGATTTGGTATACCGAAGAGGAAGGGGTTATGAACTTAATTTCCGTAAGAAATAAAGATCTTGTGACACCGATCACCTTTTAGTAAATTTGAATCCTTACGGACCCCCTTAGTTCGGGAACTCCGAACTAAGGAAAGCTAATATAAATGTAATACTTTAAGATCACTTTACGTCATACATTTGTACGTACTACAAATGAGACTATAAAATAATCTTAAAATATTTATTCATTTATATTAGCCGGGCAATTACGTAAATTTGGCTGGTTAACGATGGAGATAGGGATAAGTGTGATCCTAATTTAGTGCCTAATACAGTGCTTGGGTCACTAAAAGTTGAGGGGCACATGCAAATTAAAATTCAAACATGCAAACATCAAAATCCACGACCATTGGTCTGAGATAAACATCCCAAAGTAAGTCCAATAGTGCTGTGAAAAAATACAAAAAATATAACACAGTTAGAGGTGATCAAATCCTCCAATGTATTGCACACGCCTCCCGTTGTGCAGGACCACACACCACCCGGTGTGGAAGGACGCACTATGTGTGAAGGATTTTGTGCTATTTTATATTGTAATTAGTGGTTAACGTTTTTGCCTTATAATCAATTAGCCTAACTATAAGTTAATGTGATATAACCGGTCACATTAACTAGAATTTAATGTGATAACTAATTATCACAAAATAAACATTGGTGTATATCATATCTCATATGAACATGATATGAAATATTCGAACTATTATAATGATGTTCATCATATCTAATATCTACACTATTGAAGTTGGCTAAGTAATGTTATTCACAAGTTTCCTAACTAATCTTTTTAAGAAAATTAACAATACTAATTAGTGTAGATGTTGTAATGGATATTTTATCGTGTTTAATTTACAAAAGCCAAACACAATATTGGTTCAGGCATTTTATCGAACACCTACAGGGCATAATATTACACATGTTTTTGAGACAACCACAATCAAAATTACAACACTATAGTGATGCACAATTATCCTAAACATGTAAAAAATATTTAAACTATCAAAATAATACAACAAATATGTAATGGAATCTTAAAAAAAGAGAAAGGAGGAAGGATTATACTGAATGGTAGATATCAATCTACTCAAAAGATGAAAACGGAGGGCGCCGGAGTCGGGGCGGACGAGTACGGGGTCGCCGGAGGAAGAAATTTGGGGAAGGATTACGGTAGAATGAGGAAGAAAGGAACCGCGAGGTTCTGTTTACGGGCATGGACGAGCACACTTAAGTGCTCGCCCGTCCGTCGCCGGGCGCTCGCCCAAAATTTACCCAGCGTGAAAGTTATCCGCGCAAAGAAATTCAAGTGGGCGAGCACATTATAGGCGAGCACATGTGCTCGCCCACATTTGAAATCGCGCCGCTTCACATAATTCAAGCCGGCGACCCCAATGGGCGAGCACATGTGCTCTTCGTGTGCTCGCCTATGGAGGAGCGTGCACATGTGCTCGCCTAGTGCACGACATGCTGTGCACGCCTATCCCGCCTTTTTTGTAGTGGAATAAAGGAAGAAGACGGGCCAAAATGATAGGCCACGTCTAACAGCCGCCTGGGGAAGCAGTTGACCAGGCGGTCAACGCGCGGAGGGACCCTATTGGACCACGTCAGCGCGAAATTGACTAATTATTTAAACCTAATAAGTGATTTTATTAAATTTTGTTTATAAAATAAAAAAGGTTTATTAATTAATGTAGTATTTATTTATGATTTTTATTTAATTTTTTAATGTATTTTATTATGAATTTATTTTAATGATGTATCTATAAGTGTATTTACATGTATTTTGTATAATTTATTTTTATTTTGTATAATTTATTTTATTATTTTATTTTCTTATTTTATAAATTTATAACTTATTTTTGTGAGTATAAATATATTTTTATTTAATTTTTATGAGTTTATTTGCATATTTAAATAAATAGGTATATATACTATGTAGGTATACTTATAGGTATTTTACTTATATTTTATATACATTCTATTTACTTAATGAATTTTATGGGGTTTTATTTTGGATTTACATTTTTAATAGAGTGTAAATAATATTTACAATATTATAAAAAATACGAAAGAATTAAATAATGTATTTCCCTTTATTTATATATACATATATAACATAGGTATTTCGCCTATGTCTTCCATAGACTTATTTTATTTTACAAGTTCTTTTTTTTGTTTTAATCTGATTTCAATATGCATTATGGGTATTATTTACAAAAGTATAAAAATTATAAATTTATAGAAATAATGAATAATGAATATAATGAATATTTTAATCGGGTAGACTGTATAATGAAGGCCAAAAACCTGACTTTCACAGATAAACTCCTAAAATTATGAAACCAATTTTATTAAATAGTTCTTAAAAAGCTGTATAAATATACAATTAAAGGTGATTTTGGTTGGTTTTAAGTTTTTATTTGCAAGATATGGGTCTGTGAAGTTGAGATTCTGGTTTTTTATTCTATGTATAAAATATACTTTGTATTCTTTTTGCACAGACTTAATTTTGTATTTTTATTCACATTAGTGTACAACATTTCTTTATTTGGTGAATAAATAATTAAATACAAAATAGGTGTAAAAAATGCTTAAATGGATGAATAAATAAATGAGGTATTCATTGTATTATTGGCCCTTATCTCCCCCTACTTTATTCCTTGTCGATCAATTCCATTCTGGACTTGGTCTCGGGGTTAGGATCATAAAATATTTGCAATATTTTATTCCTTTTTCTTTTCTTCTCCTTATTCTATAATTTTAGCATTAAAAACCTTATTTTATGTACACTTAATACAATAAATAATCAATGCTATTATAGATAAATTGATGCTATTTACATGCATTTGCTGGGGTTTTTAAGGCCAAAATGATAGAATAAAGGTGATGAAATGGAGATTCATCACCCACACTACTAAAAAAGACGCGATTGGCGTGCACATGTTGGCTCGTAATATGCACGCCCTTATACCGGGCGAGCACATGTGCTCGCTCCATGGGTGTTAGCTGATACGAGAGTCGTCAGAGCAGGTGGACGAGCACTTGCAGACGCTATGTGCTCGCCCGCCTGTAGGCAGCACAATTGTGGTCACCGACATGGTCGCCCACAAGTAATATGGCGATCAAATTCAGAGCTCCTACGAGCACATGTGCTCGTCAATAGTAAAATGTTGAAAAAATTATACAGGTTCGACGGTGTTTAGATGTCCCGTTGAACCTGTGCAGTCTGCCAAGAAACCACTGTAGGTGCTTAATATAGTCGAGAAGAGTATCTTTAATATGCCTGTTCATCAACTAAATTAACTAACTTTAACATGTTGAACTCACACAATATATATGAACTTACAAACTAAACATTCATATCTAAGAGCTAAATACTACAAATATATGTTCGAAAGAATCCACAATTACAAGTACAACTAATTATATTATCAAAGTTCATACAAATTGAAAGACTTGCTAAAAATTCTACAACGGAACAAGACAAAAACTATTAATCACTTCTTCTTTGATCTAAAATTTTTTGAAATTAAACTCTGCTTTGCTTTCTTCTTCTCCTTCTCCTTCTTTTTGAACCTAGCATGCATGCATACCTCTTCTTTTGGGCCATTCTCCTCCTCCTCTTCGTTATTCGATTCAATCTCCTCAAATTGAGATATACGCCCTTATGACCTATATTATGGAAGATATATACATATGATTTGCATTTGAAGATATAGAAATATGAAATTATTACTCATTTTAAGTAGAATACTTACATGTACGCCGTGAAATCTTCTCGGAGCTTCGTCACCTGCTACACCATTATTGTCATATGCGACTCCATTTGCAATGATCATTGCGACAACCGTGGTTGTGTATACGACGGCTGGGTGTACGTAAAATACGAATGATGTTGTTCCTCCACATAGTATGGAGGAAGATCACCAAGCGTCTGTTTCCTATTCGCCACAACGTCCCTCTCCTCCAACACCTTATAAAATTTTGATTGTTTAATATACATTTATATATAAAAAATGAATATAGTAAATTAATATTTATCTATACCTACTTCCAAATTGCTTTATCAAATGGCGGTTGCTCTCCATTTGGATCACCACTCCATTTTTCTGCAGATAGTGCCAAATAATGATCCTGAAATACAAGTTCAAAAAGAGAAGAATACATTATAATATATCTTCCAATTGCAAATAAACTAAAAGACTAACCAACAATTCTCCTGCTTTAAGAGTGGACCATTGAGACTCTCTCTCTTTCCCACTCATGTGAGACCTAGACCACCATTCGTGAAATTAGGGTTCTCTTTCCAACCTAGTTGCCTGAAAATTAATAACACAATGGTACTATATTAACTTAGATTTGAAAAACTAAATTTCAAATTAAAGTACCAGCTCTGTTCTAATCTGATTGTGGCTTTTAGATCCACTTGTTGATTTAATCATTTATTTTTGGCGGTTTGTCCTTCTCGCCGTTAATCTTCTTCCAAACCCAGCATCTGCAACGAATGTATTATAAAAACCCACCCATCTGCAAAGAATATATTATGAATATTAATTATTTTACACATTACATCATAAATTATTGAAGTAATACAATACCTATCCTCCGTTCACCATGTTGTCTGGAACCTCTTCATCTCCTCAAAATTCATATACTTGCATCATGTCTTCGCATGCGAGATCGCTTATTCTCTTCTCCATCAAACGAATAAAGGCTCGACGATAATCCTCCTTCCCTAGATCTGGAACTAGGTGATACCTACTCTGAAAATTACTACAAAATATCAGAAGAAAATATGACAAAAAAATTTCTATGTCATTTCTAAAAATTACTCTTATAAAAAACATCTCAAACAATCTCTCCTATTCGGTAGTACGGATGCAACACCATCGAAATTGCATGCTAGTTAAGTGTGTCTTGATTATGTTGGTTATTTCCTTTTACACCCTGTGTCTATTAAAAAAATCCATGCATATTTTTGTAAAATTTATAAATAATATACAATATATTTGTTTCGTAAAGTTAAAATGATAAAATTTATTAAAATCGTACTTCTCATTCGTCGTAACCTCTAACAAAGGGTAGGATGCCGAAGTCTGTCCATCTCCAGTAGGTAAAGGCACAGAGATACTCGGACGTCTAGAAGAAGGAGAATCAGAACCCATCATGGTCCATCAGGTATCGAGTCCGGGATCGGGTATGCAGCAGGAACGACTGAGGTAGATGTCTCTCCATAGGCTCCTCTATAAAATGGTGGAGGAGGATAACCAAGGGACTTATAGTAGGCTATGATCCGTCGAACATCGTTAAACTGTGAATCTAAAACAACATCTAGGGTTGGCTGCCTACTGGAAGAAGTTGTGTCTGAGGAGGATGGACGATTGGATCGATGAGATCCATGAGACCCGCCACGTCCAAAACCTACCATGACCGTAATGATGATGTAATAGTTAATTACAAAGTTATTAATGAACACTTTTACTAATTTGATTATAATAATTTAATAAAACTTACAGTTAATCTTCATCATGTATTTCTGTTGGATTAAAGCATATTTCTTTGATTTCTGAGTTTTCTGAATCATCCGTTGTCGAGTCTGAATCATCTTGTAGGTCAACACATAACACCTCATTATCAGCCAATCGAATCGTTTCGATGATTGAGACTTCTTCTATTACATTTATTCACTCATGAGTCGGTGTGAATGCTTCATCTATATCGTCTTCATGATGAGTGTATTCATTAGGAATATAGCCTCGAGAATTTATCTTCAGGACACTTAAAGTTTCAGCGCTCTTTCTCTTCTTTGACACTTGTGAGAGATAACAAACTTAGTCCGCTTGAGAATTTAAAACGAATGGTTCAAATATGCGTATAAAATTTCTTGGTATCACATCGACAATGTTATTTCTCTTATCGAGTACTACACTTCCATTGGGTTCGTATCAATCACAAAGAAAGAGAACTACTTTATTAAAGCCTAGAATACTATATTCTACTTCTAGTATATCCTTTAATACTCTGTAATAATTCATATGATCTTCCTCATAACAAGATCCACGAATCATTACTCCATGATTCTAAGTTGTTAAAATATTTATCCAAATTGAAGGTATGAAAACGATAACCATTACTACAACAACAGTTGTAAGATCGGACCTTATAAACCGGACATTCTCCAAAATATTTTAAAATATGTGTATGATAATCAAATCCAATTGTTTTGTCCGATTTTTAAACCAAGCTGAAAATTGATTCCTATAGATGCTCAGAACTTCACTATCTGAATACATAGGATTTTTTTCGACAATTTTCTTTCTAAATTCTCTAAAATATATAAAAGAAACGTTGGTATTGCGTGGAAGGGAATATACATATATACATAAAGAAATACAGATACATGCTAAACATATGGTGTTATTTCCTCGCAATTGTCTAATACATATAATTCTGCAGCATTTTTCTCTATTTCCATAAGAAACATTCTGTTGCCTTTCCTATGAGCTGAGTGGATTGACGAAAGACACTGATATAATGTTCTTCCTTCGAGTAAATTATCTCATTCCTCCTAAATCTATTGTGTATTGTCTCCACATCTTCCGGAAGATACCTAACGCAGAATGTTGCGACTTCCTTATAAATATACTGCAAACTTATTGATCCTTCAACTTTACTTTTATTTTAAACTTTCCTTTCGAAAAAAAACATTAGCCTATTAAAATATGTAAACATTTTGTTCATATATTAAAGAATAAAAAAATTAATATTTAAAAATATCTTTCAAACGGATACATCCAACGATATTTTACGGACCCTCCAACTTTTTACTTCGTATGGAATATGAATCATCAGATGCTCCATTAAATCAAAAAATGATGGTAGAAATATCTTTTACAAATTTTCACATAATCACATGAATATTTTTCTCAAGATATTCCATCTCCATCCGGTGTACGCGTGAGGAGCAGAGAATCTGAAAAAATCTGCTGACATCTGATAGAACATCGACAATATTTTTTGGTAACAATCTTCGGAACACTAACAATAGCAATCTTTCCATGAAAACATGACAGTCATGACTTTTCATTTTTTTTAAATAAGAACTTTTTTAAATCGACCAAATTCGAAAAATTTGATGCATATCCGTTTGGAAACTTCAATTTACTTGTCCATTCGCACACAAGCTTCACTTGATTTTTGTCTAATATATACTTCACTTTAGGAAGTTCAACCCTTCTATTATCATGTTCCTTTATATGCAACTCTGTCTGACTTCATATGATTTGTAAATCACGACAAGACTTTACTGTATCTTTTGAGTGACCAGTTACATTCATAACAATATAGAATATGTTATCGAAGACATTTTTCTCTATATGGATAATATCTAAGTTATTTCGTATCAATAACTTACTCAATATCGTAATTCTCAAAATATACTATTCTTAATCCAATTATGACTGTCACGAAAATCAGGAAGATATTTTATTTTATCTCCATCTGTAAAGCTGATTTCTCGAATTCTTCCAGACTTGATAATATCGTATCACCGGTCTTAAATGACGGTGGATCTGTAAGATCAATTGTATTCTTTTTAAATATATACTTTTGCCTGCGATATGGATGATTGTTTGAAAGAAAACATTCGTGACAATAAAAAAAACATGGTTTCTGACCATGTTGAAGCTGAAATGATTTAGTACCTTCCGTACAATATGAACAACTTTTACGTCCATGCGTACTCCATTCAAATAACATTCCATATGTCGGGAAGTTATTTACCATCCAAAGTAGAGCTACTTTCATGTTATATGTTTGACTTTTATTTGCATCATATGTATCTACTCCATCGACCCATAACATTTTCAATTCATCTATGAGAGGACGTAAATACATGTCGTATAGGTCCTGACACCAACAACGATAGAAATATAAACTATCTCTTATTAAATAGCCATGAGGGTAGATTGTATGGTGTTGTCATTACTGGGTAGCAAGAGTAATCTTTACTTCTTATATGAGGATTAAAATCATCTGTACATAAATTTATAACACAATTCCTCTTTTCCTCAGAAAACGTAGGAAAGTTGACATCAATACTTTCCAACAATAAGACTCGGATGGATGCTCTATGTACTCATCGACTTTATGTTACACATGCCATGTCATATGTTTCGTCGTTTCTTTGCAATAATATAATCGTTTCAATCTCGAGGTCAATAGGAAATAATGTAAAATCTTTCTTGAGATTTTTGACCCACTCTTACTTGTTTCCTGGTATCTTGTCTCATTACATCCAGGACACCGTATCAAATGCTGATGTTCACCGTAAAATAAACTATGGTGATTTATACAAGAGTCTATTTTACCTTCCGCTAAACCCATCTTCAGCATAATCTTTTTGGTTTTCTAATAATTATGAGGTAATTCTGCATCTTCTGGTAATATTTTCTGGATAATTGTAAGCATTGCATCAAAATTATGATCAACCATATTAACTCCATCTTCATCAATAGAAGATCCGAAATCGTAGAGAGTTTTGAATATGTCTTGCAACCCAATCACAATGTCTCTTCTGCTTTTTTCAACAACTCGTAGAAGTCTGCAGACTCTCCATATGATTCCTCATCATCTAGACAAGTAGTGTTAAAATCATGACCCGCAACGTCCATAACCATATCTACAAATGGATTAATATTGTTCGTTTCTTTTGACTCATTCATCTTATCCTCGTAATCCTCACCATGCCTCCATCAAATATGATATCCTTCCATGAAACCCATTTTATAAAGATGTAACTGAGTTTCATCCTTAGATGTCTTCCTCATTAAATGACATTTTTGACATGAACACAAGATAGTTCCATCTGAATCCACAACACGAGAACCTTGTGCGTAAACAAATTCTATAAATTCCTGAACACCTCTTTTAAAGGTATTTGTAATGCGTCCATCTACTACACGCTTATACATCCACTCTCTCTTAGTCATATTGATCACTCTGAATGAAACAATTCATATTGTCAAATGAGATGGGAAGATTAAACTTTGAGTTAGTCTAAGAGAACATATGAGGAAAACCTAAACCTAACCCATTGTTGACCTAAATCTATTATACTTACTCTAAACGATGAGAAGAGAAGTGCCTTAATTATGTCATCACTTGAGCCCGTCCGTAATAATTCAAACTTACTAAAAGATGCTCGTTGTCACATGCTTGCTTATTTTTGAGGAAAATTCGACAGCATAACCCGGCACCTCTCATGTATACCTAAAAAATCAATAGCAATAAACTTTCAAAATAATCATATTAGTGATTATTTCGATAATAAACTATGACTAATTTGGTATACCGAAGAGGAAGGGGTTATAGAATCGAATTTCCAGCAGAAACAAACAACTTGTGACAACGATCACCTTTTAGTAAGTTTGAATCCTTACGGACCCCTAAGTCCGGGATCTCCTAACTAAGAAGAGCTAACATAAATGTAGTACTTTAATATCATTTTACGTCATACATTTGTACGTGCTATAAATGAGACTATAAAATTATCTTAAAATATTTATTCATTTATGTTAGCCGGGCATTTACATAAATTTGATTGGTTAATAATTAGGATATGGATAAGTGTGATCCCAAATTAGTGCCTAATAAAGTGTTTAAATGGACATTATTGGAAGTGTACGTGTAAAAAAAGAATTCTCCACCTGCAACATCAAAATCTGTGACCATTGGACTGGGATAAGCCATCCCAAAGTGAGTCCAATAGTACTGTGCAAAAAATAAAAAATATAACACAATTGGAGGTGATCAAATCCTCCAATGTATTGCACATGCCTCCCGGTATATAGGGCCACACACAACCCGGTGTGGAGGGACGCATTGTGTGTGAATGATTTTGTGTGATTTAATAATAATTAGTAGTTAGTGTTTTAGCCTTATCATCAACCTAACTATAAGTTAATATGATATACTTGTACACATTAACTAGAATTTAATGTGATAATAAATTATCACATAAGAAATGTTGGCGTTTATCATATCTCATATCCACACTATATGAAATAGTCTAACTCATATGAACACTCTATGAAGAGGTTGTTTGTAGGTATGGAAATAATTATACCTAATGTTATTCACAAGTTACACCTAATGTTAATTATTTAAGCACAATTATACAATATCATGGCATGATATTCCTATTTCGTAATTTTAGTCATTGTAAAAAATCAACAAGGTATACTAACAAGTATAAATATTATAAGGACTTCCTACCCTTCATATACAACCAAGTTTAGACCTACTATTGGTTGTGTCATTTCATCGAACACCTACCACACATAAAATTTTACATATAAATGAGGCAACCACAATCAAGTATAACAAGAATATATTAAACAAGTATTATCTTAAACATAGAAAACACTTTAAAATATAAGAATGTATACAAAACAACAAACAATAAAATAAAAAATTAAAAATCTAAAACTATCGAAACAAGAGTAATATGCAATGAGATGTTAAAAAAATGAGATAAAAGATGAAGTAATATAGTGAAGAGTAGATGTCTAGCTACTTGAAACATGCAAAGGAAGGTCACCAATAGCGGAGAGGGTCGTTTAGGGATCACCAGAGGAGATGTTTTGGGGGAAAAATACGAGTTAGAATGAGGAAGAAGAGGCAGACCGATGTTATGCGCTCACATTATCTGTGCATAAAAATTCAAGTGGGTGAGCACGTACGAGTGAGCACACGTGTAATACAAGTGCTCACCCATATTGGCATACGCGCGCCACCCGGCCACACTTCGGGATTCAAACTAGCGAGCAACATGGGTGACCACATGTGGTCCTCCTTTTCTCGGTAAGAGTCGGGCGAGCACATCTGCTCGCCCAGGGCACGCAAAGACGTGCACGCCAAACGCATCTTTTTTGTAGTGTCAGTGCCACTTCTCCTACTCTTTCGCATCAACAGTAGCACCTCTGCTTCCCTCATCAGCCAAATGTCATTGCCCCTTCCACTTTCCTCTCCGCCCCTTGGCCTCCTCCCTCGTCTCATCTATAAAGAGGGTCGGCCCCATCAAGAAACCCATTACGGGGGTCCATCGACCACCACCATAATGCACCTCTGCTGCATATCTCCATCCTCCGTATGCATCCCCCATGCCACCACACAGCTCCAACTTTGCCTCTCGTCGCTCCTCCTTCTCGCTATTGCTGCCCATCGCCATCAACGAAGAAGAAGGGGTCCAGGTACCCCTTCATATTTATGTTTTCTTTTAATTTTAAATATTGTACCTTTTTGTAAATTAGAAACCTTTCATTTTATATTATGTAAATTCTCCGAATTCAATTTTTTATCTATATTTTTTATTCACATTTCTCTTAATTACATCAATCCCCCGGGGACCTTTTTGCTATTTCTTAAGGTTTATTTATTTTCATGCAATAACCCATTTAGCAATTTTTTATTAGTAAATTTCAGTTCTATCCGTATATTTTTCTTTAATTCCAATAAAGTCCTTCACTTTCTGTTATTTGCATTCAATCCCCTAAGTTTCTTAAAAATTTACACGTATACCACTGACAATTTCAAAAATCATCAAAAGAGCAGAAACATCTGAAAAATTCTAAGAAAATTCATGTGTGATACTTATGATGTTTAGAACTTAGTGATAAGGTCTCAAAATATTTTAAGGTCTTAGGTGTACAAGTAAAAATATGATTCATTTTTATTCAATAAAGTCAAAAATACTTTTGTAAATAGAATAAAAAAATGTAGAAATGTTTGTATCCCTGTGGATCGATCCTCTACTTTCCCTATGCATATTTTAATATTAATTGTCTTGTATTCTAATATAAATTATTTGAATATCTCGATTTTCATGTGTGCACAACGACAACACAAAAATCATTTATTAACACACTGAAAATCACATTTTTAGTAGGTTTGTGGTTTCATAAAATAGTTTGTTGATGAGAATGTCTACAACCACATACGAGATGAAAATCATGCTAGGAGCCTTTAGTTGAAGTTGGAAAATCTTTATGCATCCAAGAGGAGAAGTATCAAATTATTTCTTCTCAAGAGATTGGTGCTCAAAGGATGGCATATCTATGTTAGATTTTCTGAATGATTTCCAAGGTGTTACAAGTCAGTTGACAAGCGTGGCATCAAATATGAAGCTCGAGTGTTGGGACTATATTTGCTTGATACTCTACCAGATTCTTGGGAGACTTTCAAAGTCTTACTTACTAAATCAACAGTTAACAGGATTATTTCTTTGGAGGTTGTCAAGTATGGCACTCTCAATGAGGAGATGCGAAGAAAAATCCAAGGAAGCTCTTCATATTTAGAGGTTATTGTCATATAGAATGGGGGGTGCATGATAAAAAAATGATAAGGGCAGATATAACAACAAGAGCAAGTCCAAGTCCAGATATCAGAACATGGAGTGCCATTATCGCAAGATGAAAGTACACATCAAGATGTATTGCTTCCAATTCAAGAGAGATAACATGAATGGGAGCAATAAGAAAGAAAAGAAGACTGCCAACGTTGTTGCGACTGTACGTCATGAGCTCTTCATTGTTTGTGATGAGGAGATACTTTCATGAATCCGTGATTCATCACTCTAATTAGCAGAAATTAGAGATTCATTCTTAGTAATTAGATGCATTCACTTGTTTATAACTCACAATTACCATGCACGAACTTGTAATAATTTGCATAAATTAGCATTCTATACTATATTCATATTCACTTGTATATATTCACCTAACTTAACCCATTTTCAATTACTCACAATAACTCTAATCGACACTACTCACTTTTGAATTAATGTATACTCAATTATTTATAAATCAAGATAAAGCTCAAAAGAACTGAAGGTCATTTGTGAAACTTGGGTTTTGGGACCAGATTGCATATTGTACATAATCATTGATTTTTAACTTGTTATTTCATCTACATATTTAACTCTTTTTTATTTATATCTTTTCATTTCATTATTTCATATCATGATTTAACTAATTACATAAAATTTAAAAAAAATCACAAAATAAATAAAAAAGACGAATTGTGACTTGAGCACACTAATTAATTCACATATATGTCTCATTCATTCCGATCTTTTCTTAACTCGTAAAAATCCAAAAAAGTATCATTTGTGTCCATTGCATCATCATACATCATGTTTGATTCTTGTATGCATTTATTGTTTATAAAAAGGCATAAAAATACAAAACTAAAAAATTGGTATTTTATATACATAAAATATCAGAAAAAATCATAACTTGCGCAATTGATTTCACTCGTGTGTGGCTCCTTTATGAACATTGCAAGTTTCATTTGGGGTATTTTTACATTTGGGATCGCTTTCTTTTTTATTTATTTATCTTTTTTTCCTTGCAAAGTCAACCATCTTGGTTGAAGTCTTGCACACGTGGCCTTCCCTCACTGGTCCACCTCAACTCTAAAAATGCCCCAACCCAAAGAACAACCCCTTCCTTCTGCCTCCCCCATGCCCGAGCACTGTCGAAGCTCACTGGAGTGCATCGGATCGGCGATTTGAAGACGTTACCACGTAGAGAAGGTCGATGTCACCCCCGTGTGCAGGTTCACGTCTCCAATGGAGCATCGAACGCGTTGTTTCTCCACGGACGGAGAAATTGAGTTGGCGAGATTTTTGAGGTACGATGTTCCCTTTCCTCTTGGTGCCGGATCCACACGTTTTTATCGAAATTGAATGCTAAAACACCATAGAGATGGTTAGAATACTCATATGTTCAGATGCTCGTGTTTTCTTGGGGGTTATCTCTTTGAGATATGACTAAACTGCATGTTCCTCCACTGATTTGCTAGTGTGGGGTTGTTTTAATCATGAAATAATGGATGGATTCAGATAGTTAGGTTAGGTGCTTGTTTTTATTTCACTACAATTCGAATTTAAAGTAGTTTTTCCCTTCCTAGACTGTTGTTTTGCACCTTTTCCTATGAGATAGTGGTAGGCTTATTTCATTTTTAGCATTCATGAAGTTCTGGCATGGAACTTTGGTTACTGCTGATTGACTCTAATCTGTCTAAAGCTTAGCATTGCCCTCACCTGGAAATCCCACCTCAAGGAATCCCCCTCTACTGTTCTACCTCCTATCACCATTGCTAATATGATTCGTTCAGAAAGAAAAAGAAAAACAAGCAAATCTTTTCCCCTATTAAGTAGATTGCTTCCATATAAATTGTCTTGAGCCATTCACAAAATTACCCACAAACAAATAGGAAACATGGATTTGTGAAGTGAAACAATGTTACTGATGCTGGAGAAACATGCACGAATTGTTTTCAGTTTAGCAATATAATTTCTGGATGATTGCTGCACTTCAATGGTCATCCTTTGGCTTTTAAAATGCAATGGTTCACGAATAAGGTGTCAGATCTAGGTAGGATGTCACTCTGAAGGAAACAAAAGAGTGCAAATAATTTAGAATACTGGTGTGATATATCTTGCAGATAGACATCAGGTCAGATCTCCCTGGTGGTAATGATCAAGTTGGCAGGTCCATTTGTGAAATAAACCTCATATTGTAAATATTTTGTGTTTCTTCTGAAATCACTTCCTACTAGTTTCAATCCTCCACTTTCACTGGAATTTAGTACTTCTCGTATTTTTAGTGTATGTTTGCACATCAGAAATATTTAGGAATTGCCAAGTTGCACATGTGGAGAACTGAAATGAAAGCCATTCATCCTAAAAAATAAGTCACATGAGAGTTTGACTGCATTTTGGTATTAAATAGATATTTGAGGCTTTCTTGCTGTCATTCTCATATGAATGAGGTTCTTTATTCTCGCAGCTTTAGATGACCAAATAACCATATAATAGGAAGGCATCATGCCACGACAATTGATAATGTATCTCTGAACTATCCAGGAACCTCCTTTTATGTGATTTGAAGGCTCGTAACTAGGGTAATCCAGGGAACATCGTATCCAGTTTAAATTGGATGGATATATAAGATCTGTCAATGAGGAACACATGGCTATTATAAATATTACACCACCAGGCCATGTTCTATTCTAATTAACATATATAAATACGACACCACTCGGCCATGTTCTATTCTAATTAAGATATGTATGTATGTATGTATGTATGTATGATGTATGTATGCATGTATGGATATATAAGATCTGTCAATGAGGAACACATGGCTATTATAAATATTACACCACCAGGCCATGTTCTATTCTAATTAAGATATATAAATACGACACCACTCGGCCATGTTCTATTCTAATTAAGATATGTATGTATGTATGTATGTATGTATGTATGTATGTATGATGTATGTATGCATGTATGTGCGCTAATTCAAACATGAGATGTTGACATGGAATTAGGAAAAGTGGCATGTGGGTAGTGGAGTAGTTATTGCCAAGGGAGGGGCATGCATCCTTGGGGTCCCGGGTAGAAGGCTAGATGGCCGGATCCCAACTGCTACTATGTAGCTACGATGGTTGGAGGATATGTTGCTTAGCACATTGGGGTGCAAATCTGAAGATGTTTGGCCTCAGTACTTGAGTGCCTTTATCCTAGTGCTTCGAGAGTGTGCCGAGTAATCATGGTTAGCGGTCTAGTGTTTCATTTGTTCACTTTGAGTTAATACTCATCTACTGGTTGGTTAGCCCACATTGGTTGGTATTCTGTGTGGGAGCACTAAGAGGAGAGTTATGACAAATGTTATAAATGAAGTTGGAAATGAGATACAAGTCTCCTATGTATAAGGAGGATTGTATTAGTCATGGCGATTTGGACTAAGGTAAGAATGATCTTGGTAATCTATGCCCTGATTTATTTTTACGTGCCATGGACTTTTACACGTGGGTAGTGAACTTGGACGGTTCACGATAATTCCCGGGTTGAAATTTGAATTGGGAATCAGAACTATTGTTTGTTAAGTAAAACTAGTGGATGTATTGGGAACTTAGCTAGGATTTACCCCAGTGCATGCCTATGGAGGCAAAGACATTCCTTTTGCCTTAGAGTCATAGCGTGAGATATCACCCTAATCAAAACCACATACTATCTACGAAGCTTGGATGGCCCATATCAAATAATAATGATCAGAATTTATATCTCTGTGAGGATGGTTTACTCATTGTTTTTTTTGCACACTTTTAATTATATCTTGCTTGTTGTAAATTTTATATTGTATTGGGCAAGTTTATTCTTAACGTACCAATATGTTGGATCCACATGATCTCAGAAGCAACTGCAACAGTGAGCAATCATCAGTTGCTTGGAGGTTTCTTTTTGTGTAGCTACACTATTTTCGTTTATGGTATAGTTACTTATATCTAGTTTTTCCTGCTTTTCTTTACTTATAGTTTTGAGAGACATGTCATTTACAATATATGTACAAATACTTTTTTTAGAGCGTACATGTAACATTTTGTGGACATGGGTTGTAATTAGAGAATCATGGATACATTTATGAATAGAAAGAAATTTTCAAAAATTCCAATCTTTGTGCTATTTTTCTCCTACTTATACTATATTCTGTGTTTCGAATGTGGAAATGTATACGGGTGGACGGTTTGAAAAGTACCCAAATCCTAGAGGGAATGTCGTCACATTATTCTTATCTCATATTCTCCAGCAGATCACCAAACTCCTCATCGATCAACCCCGCAACTTTCGACCCTCTACCAAACCCATTTCCTACATGAACCTCTCATTGCCTCCTATATAAGCACAACCATCTTCTCCGATCAAGATTTTATCGATTTTCTTCAGATCCAGAATATGTGAGAGAGAGAGAGAGAGCTGACCATCTTGTTGTTGGTGACAACATCAATAGGAGATCTTCAGTAAAGGCCTCTCAATGGAGAGATCCACATGATCATTCTTTATTATTGTGCTCGACCAGTCGAGACACAACCAAGCTCCTCCTTTATTGTCACGGAGTTGAGAGTAACACCGAAGTAGAGTCCAGACCTCCTCCACTATCAAGAGATATCCAGGTAATCTCCTTTACATCTTGGTCCTTCACTTTTTCCATCATTTTCTCCACATTCTATGCTGCTCTTTCCACCGATCCATCCCCTTCCATCATCTTCGAATCTAACCTTCGACCATAGATCCACCTTCACTTTCTCCTCCCTCCCCGTTTCCCTTTCTATCTTCCATACCCCTCCATCTCTGTCCTTGCAAAGATCGATGTCGCCTATCTCCTTTCTCTTGCATGACAATAAGAGCATCTCCACCCACCATCCGCCTCTTGCTTCTAAACACTGATGAACCTCATATTCATCAATATTATCTTGATTATTTAACCATCTATATTAATCTATTCAATAAATTAAACAACTAACTAAATATAAGAGCATCACATACCTTGTGGATAACGAAGGTTAATTATTGTATATAAATAAAGTCTTTAATTATTATATATATATGTGTGTGTGTGTGTGTGTGTGTTTATTGTTTTTTCAATTTTTTGTGTTTTCTTTATATTTAAAATTTCATAAACTTAATATAATATTATAAATAAAATATAACATACTAATTCATATTTAAAAACAAAAAAATATTTAAAATTAAATATCTTATGTTCATAAAAAACTTAAAAAATATTACTATATATGTGATGTATTTTGGTTTTGGATTTTCCATGAAAGTTATAGATCTTAAAAGATACACACTTTCATGTAGAATATTTTTTAGCACCATTTATTATTTTATTTTGATTTTTATTATTTTTTATTTTTTCTCTTGGACTACATGGTTGCTTCTAAGCGTACCTCATGGCCTGCTTCTTTACTCATCCCACTTCCATTCTTGGGCATTTGATATCTTGATCAGATGACCCATAGCCCATCATACCCAACTTGACTGCTTGATCAAATGTTCAAGCAACTCCACGTTATCCCTACACACCCTAATCAGGGTTGTTGGATCTCAAGATCCAACAATGCCTGCATATGGTCAATCTCTAGTAATTCTCATCCCAAGAGATGCAACTCTTCACCCTTGATACTTCCATCAATTTCCCTCTTCGATCCACATGTGCTCGCTACATGATTTCGGTACGATTCTGCAACCCTTACATTCCTCTTCCATGCCAATCACCAAGACTTGATCGTTTATGTCAACACACCAACTTCCACGTGGTTGAAACCACCTCCTCTAACCACCTGTAGTTTGAACAAAACCATCGAGGAGGGCCCCATTTTGTCCGAACCTTTTCCGTCTTCCCGTGATATATACATATATAGATAGAGAGAGATATAGATAGATAGATAGATATAGTGAAGATGGAGGTCATAACTCTGGTGAGATCCATAGAATCGACCATGTCACATTCCTCTAATCAATACTGCTCGAGCTTTTCACCTTAGCCATTTGCATCACACAACGATTAGGAGTCTTTAAAGCTCCATCCCATGCCCCCAACTTCTCTTTCCAACCTTCTCTAATCACCAGGTGAATACCCCTGTTAACTCCTTTGTGTTTTCTTTGATTTAATCACGTACACTCACACCTTCACACTCAATTGATCGGTCCATCACCTTCACTGATCATCACTGATCCACATTCACACCTTCGATTCACCCTTTTCCATCTCCTGAAGCCTTTCTATCCTGATATTTTCTTTCTCCTACAAGTAAGAAGAACCCATCTAGGGTCCCGCCTTCTCTGCCTTCTATAGCCCTTCCAGTCCCTCCATTCCACTCCAAACTACTCCATTCCACTTCGGTTATGTTCTAACACTTGCAGGGACTCAACGTTCTTAATGGTCAAAAGTTGCGAAGCTTCTCCAATTATCTACTCCGCTTGTGATGAGGAGGAGTTGTTCCACTAAGCCAGCCACTGCAAGCCCTTCTCCAACCCTCCTCCACATTTGTCAGCAAGATACAAAGGTGCTCAGGCCTTCAACAGCCTTGGAAGAGAATGGAGGAGCAATCGACACACCATCGGAGCTCTGCCCGAGCACCTCGTTCTACAGAGGAGGAGATCCTGTATCGAGCTACATGTGTCATTAGATTAAACCATCGTGGTTTGATCATACAACCCAGATCATCCACCAAGCCAAACTCCACGCCTCCAACATTAGAGTTTCCATGCATGGAGCAAAGTGCCTGTAACAATCCATGTGGCCCGAGCCTCCACTCTACCCGTCTAACTATCCTTATATGAAGACTTGATTCGTTACTAACTGTAGCATAACTACGAGGATGATTGGTAATTACTTCTTCTAGGATGATTGACAACTTACAAATAGTTGCATGGAATGTGTATGCCTATAGTAGATATATTTAGTCAATAATCATTTGCGGTATAACCATCTCTTTTGTTTCATAAAAATGTAAGGCTTTATCCAATTCTCATTTCATTGTCCAATCGACATCGTTAATTGATTATATATTACAAATAATTAACATATGATATTAAACCAATTTGACGTCGATGTCACTGATTCATAGTAGTAAAATACATGTTAATTGTTAACCATATGCATTGATAAATAAAATAGTTAACCAAACAAGTGATAGTAACAAAGCATACATGGTGATTAAAGTTGGGGGTACGGATGCAGTAGACATGGCACTATATTTATTTACAACGGTAACGTTTATAGGAGAGGTTGAGTCATTGGGAATAGTAAATTTTATCGTGCATGATTATTAAGGGGTTATTTCTTTTATGCAGTATTCTGACTGTAATATTATTGTCGGGCTATGCATCCTCACATAAATTCTAGCCTATTGTGGCATTCATGCAAAAACGCCTAAAAGGGTATGGTTGTATTTTACCCAGTTTTTTGTTGTATTTTATCCAATTTTTATTTGCAGCTGTTCGGTTTGGGGAAGAAATTAGGTCCGCAGCATACCTTGTTTCTTTCCCTCCCTTTGCTTTCGATCAGGCCGCCATTTTTGCAACATCGTCTTTGATGATATTTCTCTATCTTCTCTCTCTTTATTTGTGTTGGTGCGGTTCTTTTTTGATACATCATTGGGAGAAGGATTTGGCTTTGTATAGTCTTTTTGGAGAACTATTTTATCACCATCTTGTGGGGAAGTTTGATCGGGTCGAGTTATTCCCGTGGATTTCCCCCCTCTCATTTTAGGGCTTTACACGTTAAAATCCCTCGTGCACTTGTGGTTGATTTTGTCCTTGTGATTGTTTGCTTCTTATATGGATCGCTCGTGATTCTAGTTTCCGTTTGATTTGATTTTGTTAATACGTCAAGTTGCTCGATTTGATATGATTATGCAATATTCGTGGGATTACATGTTCCCAATACAGTGGCATCAGAGCTTGTTCAATGATAGATTACAAGTCAGAGTTTGGTTCAAGTTGGATGTTTAGTCTTAACAGGACTAAATACAATTTGTGGAAGAAAAAGATGAATGATCTTTTATATGTGAACGACATGTACCTTTTGGTGTTCACCACACAAAAGCTCAAAACCAAAACAGATGAGGAATGCGAATTCGAACACGAGCAGGTTTGTGGTCTCATTAAACATTTTTGTTGATGAGAATGTTTACAACCACATCAAAGATGAAAGCTATGCTAGAAGCCTATGGTTGAAGTTGGAATATCTTTATGCATCTAATATAAGAAGTAACAAATTGTTTATTCTCAAGAGATCGATGAATATGATGTTCTTGCTTGCTACTCTACCAGATTCTTGAGAGGCTTTCAAAATCTAACTTTCAAAATTTACAATTAACGAGGTTGTTTCTTTGGAGGTTGTCAAGTCTAGCATTCTTAACGAGGAGTTGCGAAGAAAAATCCAAAGAAGCTCTTCACATTTGGAGGTTCTTGTCACAGAGAACAAGGGGAGGAGCATGATCAAGAATGATAAGGACATAGATAACACGAGAGAAAGTCCATGTCCATGTATCAGAAGATGGAGTGCCACTATAGCAGGAAGAAAAGGAACATGGAGATGCATTGCTTCCAATTCAAGAGATATAACAAGAATGGAAGGGATAAGTAAGAAAAGAAGAATGACAATATTGCTACGACTACAAATCATGAGCTCTTCATTGTTTGTGATGATGTATGGTTTGATGAATCTTTGATTTATCACACTAATTAGCTGAAAATAGAGCTTCGTTCCGAGTAATTAGATGCATCTACGTATTTATAACTCATAATTAGCATTCGTGCATTTGTAAATAATTTGCATAAATTATCATTCCATACTGCATTCATATCTACTTGTAAACACCTAACTTCACCCATTTTTAATTAATTCATATCAACTCCAATTGAAACTTCTCACTTTTGAATTAAATGTACACTCAGTTATCTACAAATCAAGATAAAACTCAAAAGAATCATATTTCATTTGTGGAATTTAGGTTCTGGGACGAAATTGCATATTGTACATAACCATTGATTTTTAGCTTGTTATTTGTTGTACATATATAACTCTTTTTTATTTATATATTTTTCATTTCATTATTTAATATCATGATTTAATTAATTATATAAAAATAAAAATCCAAAAAATCAGAAAAATAAAGAAAAAGATGAATTTTTACTTGAGTACGCTGACTAATTCATCTATATATGATGAATATCTGATTTATCACTTTAAAAATTGAAGATAGAGCTTTGATCTTAGGAAATCAAGATCAAACTCAAAAGATATGCCCTCCCTCTATGTGTAGCCCTTGACTACGAGCTGTGCCTTGAAAGTCTCTACTTTCCCATCATGTCCCATTTTCTCTCTTGAAGATCCATTTACACCCAAGGGGTTTAACCCCTTTAGGTGGATCCTCTAGGGTCCATACACCATTCTTATGTATGGAGTCAATCTCTGACTTCATTGCTAGCATCCATCTATCCATGTCATGATCTGCGAGTGCTTCATCAAATGAAGAAGGATCATTGTTAGTTTCACCTGACACATGGAATCCATACCTTTCAGGTGGTGCAACCACCCTAGAACTCCTTTGAAGAGATATGGGTGTTTCATCTTTATTTATCTCTTCAGTTTCTGGTTCAGGAAGCTCAGAATCCTCAGGGGATTCAATGAGTTCCTCTACTTCATTTCTGTGTTGACCTTTAAGGAAATCATCCTCCAGAAGTTTCACATCTCTAGAGACAAAAACCTTTTAGGTCTCAGGGTCATAAAATTGATATCCAATACCATCTTTAACATACCAAATGAAGTAGCACTCACGAGAGCGAGATTCTAGCTTACTTGCGTCCACATTCTTCGTATGGACCAAGCAACCCCAAACCCTCAAGTGATTAACACTAGGTTTGTTTCCATACTAGAGCTTGTGAGTAGTCTTGGGTACAGATTTGCTAGGAATCTTATTTAGGATATATATTGCAGTCTCTACTGCATGTCCCCAGAAACTAAGAGGTAAATGTGCTTTGCTCATCATTGAACAGACCATGTCCATGATGGTCTTGTTGCGTCTTTCAACAACACCATTAAGTTGGGGGGTTCCAGGAGGAGTGAGATTGGAGACAATTCCATTCTCTTTAAGGTATTTCTTGAATCATCTGAGAGGTACTCGTCACTTCGGCCAGATCGAATCCGTTTAATCTTCCTATCGGTTTGGTTATAAACCAAAGACTTAAACTCTTTGAACTTTTCAAAGATTTCAGATTTATGAAGCAGTAAGAAGATAAACCCGTATCACGAATGGTCATCAATACACGTCAAATAATATCGATATCCATTTCGAGTCGCGGTACTGAAGGGACCACATACATCGGTATGTATTAGGTCAAGAATACCTTCGCATCTTTTAACCTTGTTATAGAAAGGCATCTTAGTCATTTTACCTCGAATACAATGCTCACATGTAGGTAAAGATTGAACCTGTAGAAAATCCAAAGGTCCATCATTTATCAATCTATTGATCCTATCAACAGATAAATGATCAAGCCTTTGATGCCAAATCATATTCGAATGATTTCCATTCTACCTGGATCTTTTAGGGTTTTTATTATTATTAGTGGTAGTAACATTCATGACATGTTCATTAATACACAACTCATAGAGTCCACTAGATGTCAAAACACCATCCATAATAAATTTATCATATTGATTAATAACTAACTTATTACAGAAAAGGAAGGAATATCCATTTCTAACAAGTTTAGATACAAATATTAAGTTCCTTCTGACTTCAGGTACATAAAGACATTCTTTAAGTACTAAGACTCTACCACTAGATAATGATAGTCGGCAGATCCCGACGACGACTGCTGCAATACTTGCATCAGATCCCATCTGGATGACTATCTCCCCTTGCTCTAGATTCCTAGTTTCCTGAAATAGATGCAACCAATTGCATACATGAACAGAAGCACCAGAATCAACAACCCAACTTCCTTATCGTCCAATGAGAAAACTAGTTTCAATGATGAAAGTAGATTTCATACCTGCAGGAGCTTTACCTTTGTTGACCAACTTCAGGTATTTTGGGCAATTACGCTGCTAGTGCCTCGACTTTTTGCATTGGTGACAAACGTCGGTTTTCTTCGACACTATCAATGTGGATGCATTGGAAGATGAGCCAACTCCTTGACTCTTTTCCTTTCTCTTCTGGGATGGGCCCTTCCGAGAACCTTGCTTCCGACCGTGCTTTCCTTTCACTTATGCAACCATTGCACTAGTAGAGGGGCCGTCCTTCCTCATTACGTCTTCTGCATACTTTAATGCAGCTAACAACCCAACGTTAATAAAATCACCTTTGCTCATGTGATATTACACAACAAAGTTGTTGAAAGACTTAGGGAGCGATAACAGAATGAAATCAACCTGCATGTCAGAATCCATGAAGGCTCCTAGGATTTCCAATTCAGAGAGGTACCCAAACACTTTGAGTACGTGTTCTCTGACAGAGGTCCCTTCCTGCATCTTGCAGCAAATAAGCTCTTTCATCACATTATAATGTTGTGTGCAGTTTATGTCACTGAACATCTCTTTCAGATTCAGCATGATTTCTTGGCAATGGTTCATTTCCATATGCTGCTTCTAAAGCACACTGGATAATGAGCCAAGAATGTAACATCTTGCCAAGTTATGATCTTCATCATATTTTTCATTAAAAGATTTATCTTCCAGAGTCCTTGGGTCTGCAATCTTTTCCTTGGATAGCACATACGAGATGCGCTCTGCAGAAAGGACAAGATCCAAATTTCGGATCTGTTGACGAGATTTTTCGCGGTTTAAGAAGGTGATTTTATCGAGTCGTTGTGTCACCACGAATAATCAAATCAATCAAATAAAGTTACAACTACGAGCACAATGGAGACATACAAAATGCACATGGCAAGTAGAGGTTTGAATCCACAGGGACTTAGCAAATTTGCATAATTTCTCTTTGATTTTTTAAGAACAATTCGACTCTTACGGTGATTCAAAGGAGCTACTATTTATATGTCAAGTCAAATGATATCAAAATGATATGAAGCACTTATAAAGTATTCTAAATTTGATTACTATTTTTAGAAATTTTCTGATTTCGACATGGCAATCTCAATGCTCAAAAGAAGTTTCTAGAGGCATAAATGAAAATGACTTAGAAACTAGGGGTCGATTTGTAAAAGAATTAAAATGATATTTCATCAACTAATGAAGAATGCTAATGGACAGAGATAGGATTTCAACAAATCAATGAAGAAATGTGATTAATGGCAAATGAGATTCAAAACTTCACATTCAGATTCAAAATTAGAGTACTGCAAATATAACCTTAAAGATTGAAGACAGAATCAAACTTAAAGCAGAAAGTAAAAAGAAAGGAGAGTGAGATTCTCTTCTCCGTAAGCTTAGGGCTCCAGAAATGGAGCAGCGGCAGCGAACGGCTAGAGATATTGGTCCACTAGAGGACAGCAGTGGTGCGGTTGGGATGCGTTATGCGTAGGTGAAAGGTGAATGGCACATGAGCGGCGACAATGCCTTGGACAGGAGCCCGTGCGGGCGGCACTGTGGGAGGAGTAGGTTGCACGGGCAGCGCTTGCTGCTGGAGGAGATGGCACGGACAGCGGCAGTGCGACTGGAAAGGAGGTCCGCACGTGCGGAACCGGCAAGAGGATGCGTCTACGACGACGGCACAGCTGGAGTTCCCGTGAGCAGGAGGCTCACATACAGGGGCGCAGCTGGAAAGGGTTGTGCGTGGGCGAAGGATGTTGGGTTCTCCTCCTTGACACCGTCCCCGCTTCTTGCTGTGTTGTTCTACTTTTGTAGAGGAAGGAGGCGTGCTGTCGGGGAGGAGACGAGGGGACGCCTCGGATGTTGGCCGGTGCACAGAGGTGGCGTGGTGAGGAGGAATGGAGATCTGCGTGACCTGCGAGGCGTCGTCAACTGGCATTGCGTATGGAGGGAAGAAGTGCAGGTGGTGCGTTGTCCCGAGATGGAGTAGCAGAAGCACTGGCCGGTTATGTCCTCCCCACATGGAAGGCACGTGAGATCAATTACACGCAAAGGACCTGCAATACAGATGTTGTCAAAAAATATCTGAGTTCATTTAACTTGGTCGTTCCATGCACATGAGCCACGAGAATTAGAATGGGGTCCACATGATTTTAAATGGAGTGGAAATATGCATGGCAATGAAATGGCCTTGGACATATTTTGTGCACGTGACTTAAGATGATATAATGAGGGACAAGCACGTACAAATCCATGGCCCAATTTGCAAATGGTAAAAGATTGAATACTTAACTTTACATAAAAGTCGTGATATGTATTATAAGTTCTGTAGCTTAATTGTGTGTATAAGTACATATATCATACTTGAGATTACTACTCATTTGTATACTTAGCAAATGCACATCATGTTTCTTGAATCTCAATGATTATACATAGTACTCTATTCCAAAGTATGGACTAAAATGGGTTGTTATATGAATGCTATTTAATTTAACCTGTGTGAGGTTGTTGCATAATATTAACCCTTTTTTTCAAGTAATATATTAGAGTTTAATTGTCTTTCTAATATTGTAAAAGACATGATAATTTATTATTCATAACTTGTGATCCATGCAATAGGTATGGGATGGATGCCATGTATTTTATGTGCAGATGCTAGTGAAATGTATGCAGAAATGACATGTTTTTTGTGTATTTCAAACAAAGTTAATGCGATGAATATATGATTCATCACACCCCCATACTTAAATGTTGCTAGTCTCGAGCAAGAATAAAAAATAATAATGAAGGAAGAGGAGAATATTCGAGATGAACTGGGTGAGGGTTTGCAACAGACATAACCACAAAGACTCGAGTTTTCAGATCCTAATCACACAAATACATAAAACTTTAGTAGAGTCGACCCATGGATTAATGATTTGTTTGAATTGTCGACTTGACTTGAGTTTTGTAGTTTCAACAGCCACTCAGTTCCAACAAAATCGCGTGGTTTCAAAAAGTCGATCAAGTCAGCTCATCCCCAATCAACAAGTATTCTCTTTGACTTTTAGTGGATATAAACGGTGTTCGTGATGTTTTAGCTTTCATGAGTCAAGAGAACGAGCTAACAATACAATCTATCAAGGTACCGAATGATTCCCTACACATATAGCCTCAGTCCTCACCTGAATTCAGGCATATTCTCTTTTCACCCAAATATGTCAGCATAAACAGTAGGTCATAATTCTTGGAGAATGGGACTTAACTTTCGGGGTTTTCCGTAGACCGCTTTGGTCCGTTGCTCTCATTCTTTTCTTTTTGCAGAGCATAACCCTGGGCCTCTTTGGGCCTCTTTTAAAAATTTAGGTAGCATCATTGGGCTGCTACCACGGCTTTTTGGTGGAGAAGGGTTATTCGGTGGTCTTCTTTCATTGCTTTTGCTTCGCACATCTTTGCATGATTGGTGGTTTTTGGCATTTGTATTGTGATATTCCTTTTGTGGTGTTTTTGTTTTGGGTTTGGCATCAAAAGATAGTATCGGCTTAATATTGACTTTGGAGGCACGATACTGGCTTATTTGCTGACATACTTAGACTAGAGAGATCATGTTGCCCCTGAGTCAAGTTCCTTCACTAACTATAGATAAGGTTCAGGCATTGGCACAACCAAGAGGACAACTCCTCACCTCAACTAGATTGTAATTATATCTCGTAAAATAAACTCAATCAAGCTAAGTGCAATGTGCAGTCGCTTAATATCCACTGAAGAGTTTAAGAGTGCTACTAGTTGTTCAGGTGATCTAGTTAGATACAGAAGTTCATTCACCAGTAGAGTTAGTGGAACTGAGAGAATAAAGTCCATATGGACCTGAAGAAAGCTTAAAAACTCATGCCTAGTGAAATTCTGATAAAGTTAAGTGGTTTAGGGTCAACTCAACCTCAGTCTATGATTTATGCAGTGAAAATCTGATTTCTCAAAATAGGATAAAACTAGGAAGGATGTATTTTTGGTGGTTTTCTTGCTTTTTGAAAAAAAAATTATATTTTTTAGGGGAAATTTTTGCAAAAAAATTGAAGTTTTTTTTGAAAAGTATGCAATTTTGAAAATCTATGCAGACACCCCCCATACTTAACAGAAACCATGTCCTCATGGTGAAGACAATGTGCAATAGAAGGATCATAAGGGGTGTGAAATGTATTTTTGTTTTTGTGTGTGTGGGTTTTTTTTGGAATGTAATGCAGAGGGGTACCCCCATACTTATCTAATGCAATGCAGTGAAAATAAACATGCGAGCAGTAAAAAGATACCTGTGAGGGGAGGCTCACGAGAGTGCATGATTTAACGCCTCAGCTAGGCGATGTGGTGGTTCATTTTTCCTGCAGAAGGTATGTTGTGCAAACCGGCATAGGACCAGATGGTTCAACAACAGGTTTTAGTCTTTGACCATTGACTCTGAAAGTGGCTTAGTGTTTGGGTTAGAAATTTCTATCGAGCCATTATCGAATACTTGAGTTATAATGTATGGTCCTTTCCATTTCGATCTCAGTTTTCCTGGAAATAACTTCAGTTTTGCATCAAATAGCCACACTTTTTGATTTTCCTTGAATGTTTTCCTTGAAATGTTGGCATCGTGCCACAACTTGATTTTCTCTTTGTATAGCAGGTTGTTATCATAGGCTTGTGATCTCAATTCTTCAAGTTCAGATAAGTCCAATAGTCGTCTCTTCCCAGCCTCATCATAATCCAGATGGCATTTCTTGATTGCCCAGAGTGATTTGTGGTGGACCTCTACAGGTAGGTGACACGGCTTTCCATAGACTAACCGAAATGGGCTCATACCTAAGGGTGTGCGGAAAGCGGTGCGGTAGGCCCAGAGAGCAGAAGGTAAGTGTTGGGACCAGTCTTTACGATCAGAGCGAACAATTTTCTGGAGGATGGTCTTGATTTCTCGGTTTGACAGCTCGGCCATTCCATTAGTTTGTGGGTGATAGGCAGTTGAGAAACGGTGTTCGACTCCATTTTTCTTGAGTAAATTCTTAACTGAAGCATTCAGAAAGTGGGTACCTCCATCACTAATGATCACTTTTGGCAATCCAAATCGAGAGAATAGGCCGTTCAAGAACTTGACAACGGTTGTGCTATCAGCAGTACGAGTGGGAATGGCTTCAACCCAACGGGACACATAGTCAACAGCGAGTAAGATGTGTTGATAGCCTTGTGAGGTGGTGAAAGGTCCCATGAAGTCGATTCCCCAAGTATCAAAGATCTCAACTATATGTACGGGTTGGAGGGGCATCATGTTGCGGCGGGTCATTGTTCCATTAGTCTGACAGGCAGGGCAAGATTGAGCAAAATGATGGGCATCTTTAAAGAGTGTGGGCCAGTAGAAACCGCATTGTAAGACTTTAGCGGCGGTGCGCTTCCCTGAGTGGTGTCCTCCGCACCCAGAAGTGTGGCAGTGAGTTAGGACATCATTGACTTCAGATTCAGGGATGCATCGTCTCCATATCAAATCAGTGCCTTCTTTGAAGAGTAGAGGATCATCCCAGTGGTAGTATCGAGCTTGGGCTTTGGATTTATCCTTTTTATGTCTTGGCCAATCGTCAGGTAACTTGAAAGTAACGAGGTAATTGACTATGTCAGCATACCAAGGAAGTTGAGAGATAATCATTATATTTTCATCTGGAAAAGTGTCAGAGATGGGGAGCATATTATCGATCGAGCCATCGGATGGAAGAGGTGAATGGAGTCTTGATAAGTGATCGGCGACAACGTTCTTTACTCCGGCTTTATCTCGAATTTCCAAGTCAAATTCTTGAAGCAATAGAATCCACCTAATGAGTCTAGGCTTGGCATCTTTCTTTGTGAAGAGGTACTTTAGAGCAGAGTGGTCTGTGTAAATTATGATATGAGATCCCAAGATATAAGATCGGAATTTTTCTAGTGAGAACACCACAGCTAGCAACTCTTTCTCAGTTACAGTGTAATTCTTTTGTGCATCATCAAGTGTCTTGCTAGCATAGTGGATGGCATATGGTCTACCATCCTTCCTTTGTCCCAAGACCGCCCCAACAGCATAATCAGAAGCATCACATATTATTTCAAATTCAATGGTCCAATCGGGGGGTTGTAATATTGGTGCTTCAGTGATGATTTTTCTCAGAAAAATAAAGGAGTCGAAGGCTTCCTTGGTGAATGTAAAGTCTTGATCCTTCTCAAGAAGTTTGGTAAGCGGTCGTGCATGCTTTGAGAAATCCTTAATAAAGCGTCGATAGAATCCAACATGACCTAGAAAGGATCGAACACCTTTTATATTGACAGGTGGACTCAAGTGGGTGATGGTCTCAATTTTGGAGGGATCTACCTCCATTCCTTTCTTCGATACGATATGTCCCAATACAATTCCTTGCTTCACCATGAAATGTGATTTCTCCCAAGATAAGATTAAATTGACCTCAATGCATTTTTGTAAGACTTTGTCCAAAAAGTCCAAGTGTCTCCTCAAAAGAGTCCCCGAAAATTGAAAAATCGTCCATAAATACCTCCATAAAATCACCGACCATGTCAGCAAAGATACCCATCATACATCTTTGGAAAGTAGCGGGGGCATTGCATAATCCGAAAGGCATGCGTCGAAACACATAAGTTCCAAAAGGACAAGTGAATGTGGTCTTGTCCTGATCTTCTGGTGCTATGGCAACTTGATTGTAGCCAGAATATCCATCCAAAAAACAAAAGAATTCTTTTTCGGCTAGTTTCTCAATGATTTGGTCAATGAATGGTAGTGGAAAGTGGTCTTTTCGTGTAGCTTTATTCAATTTTCTATAATCAACACAGACTCTCCAAGATGTTGTCGTTCGAGTAGGGATGTCCTCTCCTTTTTCATTTTTCACAACTGTTAATCCAGCTTTCTTGGGTACAACCTGGAGAGGACTAATCCAAGGATTATCGGCTATCGGATAAATGATGCCGGCACTCGACCACTTGTATATTTCATTCTTCACAACCTCTCGTAGATTAGGATTCAACCGTCTTTGCATTTCTCGAGAGGGTTTACTGTCATTTTCCAAGTATATGTGGTGTGTGCAAAATGTCGGGCTTATTCCTTTCAAATCAGTTATTTTCCATCCAATAGCCTGAGAATTCCTTTTCAACACCTTCATGAGTTGACTTTCCTGAGTGCTATCTAAGTTGGCATTAATGATGACCGGTAGAGTGTGTGCATCATCAAGGAAAGCATATTTCAAGTCTTGTGGTAAGGGTTTCATTTCAACAAGGGCGGTTGGCGGGGTCATAGTGGTGGTATTCATTGGTGTATCTATCAATGCAGTAGTGTGAGAATGTGGTTGGTTAGGATGAGACCAAAGTGATTCTTTAGATGAGCATATGGACTCGAATGGTGGTTCCATCATTGGCATGACTAGGGATGACGTTAGTGTGAGTTCAGTATCCAGTGTATCCCAAATTTCATCTAATTCAAAGATTTCTTTGCTAGAGAGCGGGCATGGCGGTTCTTCAAGTAAAGAGTTCAAATTATATGTGGCAATCTGATGCGACATATCTTTATAGGTAGAACGGGAGGTATTCAGACTAACCTCCAAAGGATCTTTGGTAAGGTGGACAAGGGCAAAATCATTTTGTATGTCAAGCATAGCACAATTTTCTATCCAACCACAATCTTCAGTCTCAGAGTCAATAGAAGTGGAGATGATAAGATCCACAGGAATGATCTTACCGTTAACTTTAAACTCCACTCTCCCATCCTCATAATCAAAATGTGCCTTGGCAGTGGCCAAGAATGGTCGTCCAAGTATGATGGGAGTTTCACTTAGTGTATTTGCTTGGTCCATATCCATAACAACAAAATTTACTGGGAATTGGTGTCCCTGAACCGTGACTATTACATCCTCAAGTACTCCCTTTGGTCTTTTTACAGAACGATCAGCCATCTGTAAAATCATTGAGACAGGTTTTATTTTTCCCAAGTCAAACTGCTCCAAAATAGCAGTAGGGAGGAGGTTAATCGAGGCACCATTATCCAACAATGTACGTTCGAATGTCAGCTTCCCGATAGTGCACTTCACCAACGGTGCACCTGGATCTTTTTTCTTTGTAGGTAGGAAGTGTGAAATGACATTTGATGTTGCTTGAGGCAGAACATGTTTTTTAATGTCCTCATGATTCTTTTTATTCTTTCCCTTTGATTTCCTCTTCGATGTGCATTTCTCTTTTAAAAAGCGAGAGAAAGCTGGAACTTGTTCAAGGGCTTTCAGAAGTGGGATCTCAATGACAATGTCAGAGAAGAGTTTCTCTAACTCAGGATCGAGTGTGGGTGATTTAGTATTTTTCCTGCGAAAAGCTTCAGGAAAGGGGATAGCTATGGGAGAGGGAGGCGACGACATGGTGGTCTCAGCATGTCCTTCTTCATTCTCAATTTCCTCTTTTTCCTCAATTTGAGCCTCAACAGTTGTGTTAGTTTGTGGAATGATATAGGCAGATGTAGTTTTCCCATTTCGGAGAGTTACAGCATTAGCAGACTGATTGGGTTGATTTGGTGTTTTGAAAGTCACTTGATTTTTAGGTTGATGCAGGTTGGATCCTTGGGTGGATGTAGAGAAACCTTGAGGATGAGTTCCTTGGATAAAATTATTGGTCTTATGAGTTGGGGCAGAAAATCCTTGATTTTGAGCTTGGAATCCAGGGGGTGACGTGAAAGATTTGGCTGGTGGTGGGGTGTGGAATGATCCGGATGAGCTAGCTCTATTGGTATTAGGATTGGGCAGGGGTTGAGGTGACAATGTTGGAATATAAGATCGTATCTCAGCAAATTGTCGAGCATTCTCAGCGTTGGCCTGTTGTTGTGCTTGGTTGGCCTGTTGTTGTGCTGCCGCAAGTTGTTGTATAGCTTGAGTCAATGCATCAAAGTTTACAGCTGTGGGAGGTTGAGTCATTGAAAGTCCTGTTGGTTGTTGGGGTTGCGAGTGATTTTGAAAATGATATTTGTTGTGTGAGGTCCCTCCAACTTGCCCATTCCAACCTAAATTGGATTGCTCTCTCCATCCAGGATTTTGGGTGTTTGAAAATGAGCCTCCTTGGTTTCGTTGTACCCAATTTATAGTCTCGGGAGTCAATTCTTGATCATGAGAAAATGGTAAATGGCCAAAGTCCTGAACATTAGGGTCAGACGCAACCCCACAAATGTTGTTTGGGACTTTATTCAGAGCCAGGTTACCTATGGCTTGGGTCATGAGATCCATCTGTTTTGAAAGAACTTCCCATTTGTCATGACTTTGTTTGGATGAGTTGCTGGTGGAGTTCTCGTGATCGACTATATTGACAGGTCTTATGTGCCCACTATATTGCTCGATGGATGAGCTATTCACCGAATTATCAGCCATGTTTTCAAATAAGGTCCATACGAAATGTTCGTCGCGGCTAATATAATTCCCATCACATGAGCCGTCAATAACTCTCTTGAATGATGTGTCTATGCCCTCATAGAATATCTGAACCAATTTCCATTTGGGGATTGCATGATGAGGGCATTTCCTTTGTAATTCCTTGAAACGCTCCCAAGCTTCATGAATGGGTTCTTTGTTCTTCTGAGTGAATGACGATATGGCTTGTCTCAAGGCATTTGTCTTTCCTATTGGGAAGTATTTCTTGATGAATGCTTCTCTTAAGGCGTCCCAGGATGTGAGTGGGGTTCCATAATTTCGGAGCCATTGGAGTGCCCGTTCCTTAAGAGAATGAGTGAAGGCTTTCATATAAATATATTCCTTTTCTACTCCAGGGATGCTCATTGTGTCACATGCAGATCGAAAGTCTTGTATGTGCAAGAACGGGTCTTCACTCTCATTTCCATAATACTTTGGTATCAAGGAGAGAGATGCTGGCTTTATTTCAAAGTCTCCCACCTCAGGTGGAATCTGGACCCAATGGATTAAGTCTTCTGCCGCCGGGTTATAATGTGTACTAATGGGTGGTGGTCGGATGAGAGGTGCTATGGTGTGGCGGATTGTGGCATTTTCTTCTCTCAGCAGTTGCAGTTGATGCAGGATGAGATCCATAGGATTTGGTCTTTCTTCTCCCATGTCTTCAATGTCAGGTGAATTCTCAGTTGAAGGAGATGAGTTGGTTTTTCTTCTGTAAAGTGGGTCGTACTCTAATGGTTGTTGCAGTGGATTTCTCAGAGATCTACGACCTAGCATACACAGCACAATACACAAGACAATTTGTTGATTCACCAACTTACACAAAAATTACCGCGGAAGCGATTATCTTTTCGATTTAATTTAGTGATTCAACAAAAAGTTTTCATACAAGTTAGAGTCCTTAAGGATGAGGTGGGTGTGGAAGATTGTGAGAAATCGATGTCCTAATCCGGCTGGGGGATCCAGGGTTGGTACTCAGATTGTTAGATCTGCTTTTCCCACAAGAACCTGTGCCCAACGCGTCGAGGAGTTACGATTTCTCTCTACAATCCCACGTAGCATCAGGGATTTTTGTCACTATCCAAGGGTTCTATGTGCTCGTGATTTTTGTGTCATACAAGTGCATCAAATCAAGCAATCAGAATTTTCCCGCTTTCTGCTCGGGCCACTGCGGTGGTCTTTCAAGCTTATCTTTTTAGCATGATAAAGCACGTTTTGGTGATCTTTTTAGGTGAGCAGAGGGAGAAAACCACAGAGATGATGCAAAGAAGAACTTTTTTTTAATCTTTTTCGGTTTAATTTGATGCGCAAACAAATGCAAGAGAAATAAAAACCTAATATGCCTAATAATAAGAGAAGCTCACAATGCCTGCACTTCTGGCGCTAAATCCGTAATGTTTTGTCCTATTGATGGCGAGCTTTTCCGAGAAGGAGGGAGGAGAAAATATTACAGATTTTCTACTTAGCACAAATTACAAATTTGCTTAAAAAATGAAATGCATGATAGAAAAATATTTTTTTTGAAGCCTAAGTACCTGCAAAACAAAGTAATGCACGGATTAGATAATTGAAGATGAGTAGAAATGAAGGAGAAAAAAAATTGCAAATGTTGCCTAGTCCCCGGCAACGGCGCCAAAATGTTGACGAGATTTTTCGCGGTTTAAGAAGGTGATTTTATCGAGTCGTTGTGTCACCACGAATAATCAAATCAATCAAATAAAGTTACAACTACGAGCACAATGGAGACATACAAAATGCACATGGCAAGTAGAGGTTCGAATCCACAGGAACTTAGCAAATTTGCATAATTTCTCTTTGATTTTTTAAGAACAATTCGACTCTTACGGTGATTCAAAGGAGCTACTATTTATATGTCAAGTCAAATGATATCAAAATGATATGAAGCACTTATAAAGTATTCTAAATTTGATTACTATTTTTAGAAATTTTCTGATTTCGACATGGCAATCTCAATGCTCAAAAGAAGTTTCTAGAGGCATAAATGAAAATGACTTAGAAACTAGGGGTCGATTTGTAAAAGAATTAAAATGATATTTCATCAACTAATGAAGAATGTTAATGGATAGAGATAGGATTTCAACAAATCAATGAAGAAATGTGATTAATGGCAAATGAGATTCAAAACTTCACATTCAGATTCAAAATTAGAGTACTGCAAATATAACCTTAAAGATTGAAGACAGAATCAAACTTAAAGCAGAAAGTAAAAAGAAAGGAGAGTGAGATTCTCTTCTCCGTAAGCTTAGGGCTCCAGAAATGGAGCAGCGGCAGCGAACGGCTAGAGATATTGGTCCACTGGAGGACAGCAGTGGTGCGGTTGGGATGCGTTATGCGTAGTTGAAAGGTGAATGGCACATGAGCGGCGACAATGCCTTGGACAGGAGCCCGTGCGGGCGGCACTGTGGGAGGAGTAGGTTGCACGGGCAGCGCTTGCTGCTGGAGGAGATGGCACGGACAGCGGCAGTGCGACTGGAAAGGAGGTCCGCACGTGCGGAACCGGCAAGAGGATGCGTCTACGACGACGGCACAGCTGGAGTTCCCGTGAGCAGGAGGCTCACATACAGGGGCGCAGCTGGAAAGGGTTGTGCATGGGCGAAGGATGTTGGGTTCTCCTCCTTGACACCGTCCCCGCTTCTTGCTGTGTTGTTCTACTTTTGTAGAGGAAGGAGGCGTGCTGTCGGGGAGGAGACGAGGGGACGCCTCGGATGTTGGCCGGTGCACAGAGGTGGCGTGGTGAGGAGGAATGGAGATCTGCGTGACCTGTGAGGCGTCGTCAACTGGCATTGCGTATGGAGGGAAGAAGTGCAGGTGGTGCGTTGTCCCGAGATGGAGTAGCAGAAGCACTGGCCGGTTATGTCCTCCCCCACATGGAAGGCACGTGAGATCAATTAGACGCAAAAGACCTGCAATACAGATGTTGTCAAAAAATATCTGAGTTCATTTAACTTGGTCGTTCCATGCACATGAGCCACGAGAATTAGAATGGGGTCCACATGATTTTAAATGGAGTGGAAATATGCATGGCAATGAAATGGCCTTGGACATATTTTGTGCACGTGACTTAAGATGATATAATGAGGGACAAGCACGTACAAATCCATGGCCCAATTTGCAAATGGTAAAAGATTGAATACTTAACTTTACATAAAAGTCGTGATATGTATTATAAGTTCTGTAGCTTAATTGTGTGTATAAGTACATATATCATACTTGAGATTACTACTCATTTGTATACTTAGCAAATGCACATCATGTTTCTTGAATCTCAATGATTATACATAGTACTCTATTCCAAAGTATGGACTAAAATGGGTTGTTATATGAATGCTATTTAATTTAACCGGTGTGAGGTTGTTGCATGATATTAACCCTTTTTTTCAAGTAATATATTAGAGTTTAATTGTCTTTCTAATATTGTAAAATACATGATAATTTATTATTCATAACTTGTGATCCATGCAATAGGTATGGGATGGATGCCATGTATTTTATGTGCAGATGCTAGTGAAATGTATGCAGAAATGACATGTTTTTGTGTATTTCAAACAAAGTTAATGCGATGAATATATGATTCATCAGGATCCAATCTGAATAATTCGGTCCGGTCAACTGATTGACCTCCAGGAGTCTGCTCAAAAGGTTTATGGACTTGCATTTCTCAATTCGGTCTTTAACACCCGGGCCCACCACCCCTAAGGTGATGTTGACCCGTTGTTAATTGGGACAACCGTCAACAGGCTTAAAACTCGCTATACGCAATCCAATATCGCCCCAATAATATGAGGATCCGATATTGGGGTCACTATGTATATGATCTTACTTGTTCGAGAAGCAATGAACCCGATCCAAATAAATCGTATACAGGAGCTATCACTTCGGACAGATGTCTCCTACATACAATATCTGGTGACGGAATCCTTTGCCTTGAAGAGAGACCATGGATGTCACTTTTGTGATCCTCCACCTCATATTCAAATTATAATTAATTAATTATCATGAATCATATTCACATAATTAACTCTTCCAAGGGAAATACACATCTATTCATAATAGAGTGTTTCAATTGGATATAATCAATTTAATCATATTAAATTAATTATCTATCCAATTTTTAATCAACAAACTTGATTAATTATTGAATGGAAGGTATAATCTCAAAGTACGTATTATTCAAATTTTAATAATTAGAAAAATACAACTTGATTTCTTCAGCATTATCGAGTCCATACCCGTTGTCATGGCCAATACCGATGGGAGTGGGACAGACTGCACACGGTGCAACCTGTTACCCCAATGCTCCCCGACTAGACACCATATCCACCTCAGGAAAGGATAATGCCAAATAGATCATTGTGTACTTTGAGATACTCATCGATTTTACAACCGAAATTATATCATATAGTAATAATCAAAACCATTTTGATTGTAAGAAAATTTGCTAAACAAATTCCCAATCCTATTCAAGCAAGTTTGTTTGTTGAACGTGTAACCAATTGTGATCTAGATTTCATCTAATCAAATTATTGGTTCAGATCATATCAATTAAGGAAATAATTATCATTAAATATTTCTCAAAATATTTTCCATAATTAATTCAGAAAATTAACAATTAATTTCACTAATTGTCAATCACATGGTTCTTGATTAGGAATGTAATTTCAGCAGTGACCCCTATCTACTAAAATTAACATATCTCAATCAAATTATATCCAAATTACGCAAAACCCATTTCCAAAGATTACTAATTTGATTTACAACAGAACCTAAGTGATTTACATGTATTTCAAGGTGTCTCAAAACAGTAATTAACTTATTAATTATGTTAAGATTCGTTGTCTCCGAAACTGTGGATACATGTTCATTCAAATGATCATATCTCGAGCATACGGAATCCAAATTACGTAAACTCAGATCCTACGATTTCCTTATTTAATGAGAACAGAGTCCAAGTGAATATTTTGTTTAAACATTTTAAACAGTACCGAATTTGCTTACTAAACAGAGATGCAAAAAATGAGATGTAAAAAAAAATCGCAACCCTAACAAACCCAAGTAGTCCTAGGTTTACGGAACGTATCCAAAACCTTACGACCTAATGCTATGATACAACTTGAAGGATACGAAAGAATCCTCTAGTGCATCACGGAAGCGTGTGCATCGTATCGTATACGATGAAGAATGACTAGTCGAACTAGTTGTTCTATGCAGCGGAATTTAAAAAATTTCATGTGATGAAACCACATGATCCAAGAACGATTCTCGGATCGTTTCATATAAATCACATCAATTATGTAGAAATACCTCTTGAGGCGTGGTTGATCGAGTCTCTATGAGAAGAGACCTCCTGTCTCAAGTCCGATCTTCGGAGAAGACGCTTGCGAGCGTGGGGATGAACCGCGTGATCCTCGCAATCCAAGATGTTGAATCCAAGTGTGGAACTCTTGATCTCGTCTCACGAGATCAAACGCCTTCTTCGTGAGCGAAGCACACTAAAGAAGTTGGAGAAACGAGAGTCGTCGAGGTGGCGTCACAACAGCGAGTCGACGAAGAAGATGTCTTCTTCTTCTCTTAGGGTGGATGACCACCAATATGAGAGAGGAAGAGAGAACGTGTGAAATGAGAGAAGAGAGAGCTTATGATGTTTGTTCTTGTTGTTGTTGTAATACTAGAGAGCATGATATGCTCTCTTTATAAAGGGTTTGGGAGTCCATAGATCTCAATCCATGGGACATACAAAATCAATGGATGAGATTGATTTGTGTTTCTTTCAATGGTCAAGATTGTGGTTGGTAAAAACACAATAACTAATTTAATTTAGAATAATTATATTTGATAAATCAAATATTATTCAATCCTAAATTAAATCACTAAAATTGGAAATAATGGAGATGAGAATCTCCACATTCCATAAGGAGCCATGGACGGCTACCAATTCTATGTTGGAATGGCTAGTCATCCACACTCTTAATTAGAATGTTAGATTTTCCAATGAAATCCAAGATTTCATTATTACTCATATCTCCAGTTACAACGACAATTGTTGTAAAAATATTCTACAAAAATAATTTACAATTATTTTGAGAATATTGCAATCTTGCCATTGGAAGTTTGTGAATCAAATCCACAACCCAAAACAAAAAGTAATTTATATTTTCAAATAATTACACAATGTGAATCCAATTCACACCAATAATTAATCAATAAATATAAATCATAATAATCTCTCTTTGATACATTATAAATCATATTTATAACATATTATGAATAATTGGATATTGCTATCACATTATTCCTATCCATAATAATTAAATCACGTTTAATTATATTGGATCATCATTTACATACATCCATTAATGTGAATCAAATTCACATTATTTAAGATAATTAAATCACATTTAATTATCTATTTTTCAATGCTTAGATATAATTTAACTATGGAATTATTCTTGAACCCTTTCAAGAATAATGCGCTTTCTCCACAGATACTTGGAGATAAGGACATGGCGATTGTATTGTTCCATGTATAGTGACTTGGATGTTGAGATCTCATCTCAAATCCAGATCACGGACCTCTCATAGATGGTTGATTAAATCAAGACTGCAAATCCAATCTTCTCATTGAATCTGAATCTCATTCAGATCAATGTCCAACATTTTGACTAAGATCATATTACTTCTCTACTGAGAGGAGTCACTAAAATCCAAACCTATTTCATCACTCCATCGAAATAGAGGCGTCATGGTTATACAATCATTTATGATCAAAACACCCTCAGGTATTCCTAACACATGTACATCCTACATACTAGAAGACATATGATCAACCTGAAGATATAAATCAATTTTACACTGTCATCTTCAGGATTTGATCACCAAGTTTCTCAATCTTGGTCATTGGGAATCGGTATCGATCATATGCTTTCCCAAAGAATATATCATACCTTTAAATTATTTTCATGCTTCCAAAGCATGGCAACCATGCATGGAATTTGATCGGTCCCAATACCTCATGAGTGAGCTCATATCTTCCGGTTCACAAGTGAACCTGTATGATCCCTTTGAGAGTTCGTATTACGCACATGCCCTTATATGCATACCAGCTCGCCGGTGTATATACCTTGGTTAGGTCATCATCCTATTGGTTTGTCAAATGTACACACTCAGACATATAGTAACACATATGTCTCTGGTCAGAGGATGTGTGCCTATATTGTGACAGTATTCAATATAGGACTTAGGTTAGCTCGATCTCGTTAAGTCAACCCTTTGACCTAACTAATCTGACATCTTCGAATCACCATTCCCTTGCAGAGGACCTGCATCAAGAGGTCGGTCAGATATCAGCCTTAATGAGAAAGGATTACCATCTCCTACTCTGGCTGGAGATCATCACTTAATAATCATTTGACGGTGCTTGATGAGTCCTCTATCTAACTCCTTAGATATTCATCCAAGCACCAGCCTCTATGATTCAATTAATGAATCAACAACTGTATGATCATTAAGATAGCCATGGTACATAACCCTAATTGTACAGAGGGACCTTATAGTGCATTCATTCATTTAATCTTAGAAAGGGAGTGAAACAATCAATAACTTTTATTGATAAATCATATATATTACAACAACAATTATTGTAAGAATGGTTTGCCTCAGGCTCACATGGCTAACACTCCCCAGAATGATAGGAGAGTCTCTCAAATGATTAGGGATTTCCATGTCAAGGGCAATAAATTCCACCTTGTATTATTGTCCCTCAGTAAAAATAATAACATTCTTCAATTCACACTTAGCCCTCTTTGTAGACTTGTATGAAAATTGGAGTACTGCTCAACTATGTAGTGGTCCCAACTCCAATTTCTTGTATAAGGCTAAAGGTTGATCGAAGAACCATTATCAAGGATAGTATGTGCAAATGCAATGTCATCTATATGACTCAGTACATTATGCGCACCCATATATCTCTTCTTACTTAGAAACTGTCGATTATTAAGGCAATACATTATGGCTACTGATAAGATGTGTGTCTTTACATAGTTATCGGGATTCTTCATGCCAACCCTAGCAGGTGTGCATCTCACTTAAGGTACTTTTGAAAATCAAGATTACTAGCCACAACTGATCAAATGGCAAGATATTCTCTTTACAAAGCCGTGTCAATTTAGGATCATATTTCTTAATCTTCTTAATGGTACACTTTTCTATTGTTAAAAGCACGAGGGAAAGTGATTCAAACGATAGAAGAAGAAGATGAAGAATCAGAGTCATAAACAGAAACATGTTTCTTTTCATTCAAAGAACCTTTATTCTTCGTGGATGAATCTTTTAAATGCAACTTGGAATCATACAATTATCTACAATAGGTTGGAGAATATCTACTACTGGTATATTCTTCTAAACAGAAGGTGTAAGGTCCTCCATAGATTCTAAATCAACATCTTCATCCAATTGTGCTCTTCTCATCCTCTCTCTACCCTAAGACGTTCTCCTCATTTCTTGCTGAAGGGGCTATAACATATCAATTGTGTATTGTGTCGATATTCCATCTCTTATAAAGTCTCTTCAAGTAGAGCCTCAAAGATGTCATTCTCCATGTCCCTCGCTCGGTCAGGTATGACCACAATCCTTCTGCTCTCGAGTACCATATGATTAACATTATCAAACAGAGGCATCTCATGATCAGAGTTAAGTGAATCGTAGTAGTATACCTGACCATACTGCTGATGTGTTTTGTCTAGGCTATTGGGGTTAGCCTAAACCTATGCGAGAATGGAGGTAGAGGGTGAAGACCACTCGACCTGACAACAAGATACTGATTGATGTCAACCTACATATCAAGTATATCGTTCCTATAGGAACAAAGCTCCTCGAGAATCTGTTGACTAAAATCTGTGGGACCTGAAGAAGAAGTCTCTTGCTGTGAAGAAGAAGGGAATCGTGAAGACTGACCCTGATGGCCATGATATTGTTGTTGTGGGTATGACTAAGAATACGTATCATGCTAGCCTGACTGGTATGGTTACTGATGCCCATACTATGGCATATGCTGCTGGGAGTGATAGGATCCATGGATCAACTATGAAGGAACGAGTGCAGGGTGAAGCCGGTGTTGTGGAAAGTTGTGGTATGCTGATAAGACTGACGGTCCTCCATTCCTACTTGTTTACTAGCAGGATCCTATGTGTACCATACACCATTTACCTCCCAAACTGAGGAGGTTCCTCCGAGACTGTCACTGTTGATGGTTGATGCATGTAAGGTTGGACGAAGGAATGGTCCTCTACCAATGGATATGGTGTTCCTCACATCGGCTGCTCCTAGACATGATGTACTCGATAAACAAGAGAAATAAATATCTTCATCTTAGATACCCTCTCACCTAAATCCTCCTTCTACGTCGGCAACTTAGACAAAGTGACTAGACCATAATGGTATTCTCCATATCATGATATGGACACTTCTGTAGGAGGTCCTTCAATCTCTCCCATGTATCACAAAATAGCTAATTTGATAACTGAGAGAAACTCGTGATGCATGTCCTCATATAATTAGTTCTACTCAAAGGGTAGGACTTCTTTAAAAACCATTCCTTAAAATGGGTATAGGTAGTTACAACTACCCCCAGGATTTTCACCCGATAATAAGCCTTATCTCTCAAGGCAAAATGTAGTCCACTCTGAGTCTTATATAGTCATGGCTATCCACAGGATGCCTAAGGTTATCACAAACTAGTTCAAAGTCTCTAAGGAATGCATAACGTTCTTCAAGGGCATTCCCGATGTACTATGGCAATAATGTCTAAAAATGCATCTTTAGCTCATATTCAATATCGGGCTGAACTGAACTAAACCAAATTTGAAATATATATGACTAGGGTTGTAAGTCCCATCCATCGGCACATCTTTACGCACATTAATTTGACCAATCTGAGATCCAAAGAGTTCATTATGTTGCTCATATGCAACCAACCTTGCTTGTATAAAATGAAGTGGCTCCTCACGTTCCTCCTCATCATTCTCTTTCTTTGGAGGCATCTTGGCTGAATATTTTGTGGTTCCTTCATCGGAAAATGGATTTAGATTATACTATGAGATTGAAATAAAATCGAACTCACCGAGATGAAGGTCTTCCTCAGTGAGAAGGGAAGAGACAAAGGGGTTAGTCGATGCGTGACCATCCCCTAAGCGAGTGAATATGAACTAAAGAGAGTCATGAGTCCATGGAGGTTTAAGAAGTGAGGTTTCATGGACATCAGAGATATAATATCTGGGGAGTTCAACGAGAGGTTATTGAAGTCTGAACAAATTTCCACCCAACTATTCATCTTTGATCTCAAAAAAATCGTACGAGTACGTTGAAACAAGATATGTTAATACTACGACACACTTGAATGTGCAGAATTAACTCATACAAATCAAACACAAAATAAATCATTTAAGTCCAACAACTTCACATGAAGACCATAAGAGTTCAACTAAATTATCTAGTCTAATTATAGTTGGTGGTAGAATAATATTATGAGATCATTACACACATGGAGTCACCTTATGCCCAATGGTGCTCCTGATAGCTCCAAGCAATCTTCCCAGACCATCATGTTCAATATCACACCTTTAATAAGGCTATGAAGATTAACACAACCAAAATGTATTTATAAGGTCTAAGGTAAGCCCTTGCATGCCCCAAATCTGTGAGAGTCATAAATGGAGACTTAGGGGACAAGTCCATAGATTTGGTCTCTACTCTTAGTGGCTTCATCCCCACCCACTCTGTATGGGGGTAAGTAACTGTGTGTAATGTGGGATTTATAAATCCGTAGTACAAGTATTCATTTTATCCAAGTTATTAATGTCAACTTGCATAATTCACTCCCAATTTTAGAGTTGGTTATCACTAATGTTCATGTGACCCCATCAAATTAATCGCCTAGCGAGCAATCTTGATTTCTTTTATCCTTAAGTGATAAACTCAAGATTAAGAGTCGAGAAAACTGAATGCAAAGTGATAAATCAATGATGCATGCATTAGTTTAAGAATACTTACAATAATTCCCAACTAAATTTATTAAGATCTAATCTATATGACGAACGTCAAAAGCCCACACCTATGACATAATTTCTATTAGCAGGGAAGAATTTGATTTCATTTTGCGTAAGTTAAATGTAGTTATGTGTGTCTAATAATGAATCTTAAGGTGAGTGAAGCTCAAAATGTGTTATTGTAACCTAAATTACGATAAGCACTCTCATAATGGCCTAGATATAAAATTTTAATCGTGTTCCTGATCCTATACAAAATACCCTCGAGAGGATGAAACATGCCTCGACACACCACAATATTAAAGTTAGAGTGTCTCTGTATACAAATGTGATCTCTCAATCAAGAGTCACTTTAAATAAGCAATTGATTTACAATTTAGTTGTAATAATAATAATTAATTACAAATTAGGTCAACAACTAAAATTAGCTAAATTATCTCCTTAATGAGCTAGCTGGGTGTGGCGCTCCTTGCTCCTCGCCTTCGCGTAACCTCGATCTCCTTAACTTCACAAGCCTTCCACAATACAAATATGATTATAATTCTTAAGGAGATATTAAGCTAATTAAGTGATATCATTATAGATAAAAACAAAATAATTGCAACAAAGTCAACAACATAAGTCAACACAAAAAAATATTGACCTAAAATCACCAAAAACCACTCAATTATATAATAAGCCTAATTAAATAAATCTAATGTAGTTGTGTACCTGGCAATGAAACCATCTGAAGAACCACTAATTGGTAAAGTTATGAATAACTCATTCTAATGTGAATGATTAACAAATCAGAACCTTAATAATTAAAACTATGTGAAGAGATCGAGGTTAAATAACCCAGATAAATCCAGAGTCAAACACAAGGACACAATTAATTATTCCATTTAATTTTAGCCTAAATACCTAGGTTAAGTGAAATAAAATGATATCCAGGTCAAGTATGCTAAACACTAATATGGATGAATGATTTTGATGATTTTATATGTAAGTCAATTTAATATATGATGCTATAGAATGAAATGCACTACAATACAAACAAATGCACAAATAATGCTTATGAAAGTAATTGTTATCTTAGCTGAATAAGTCCCCTAATTGCTAAATTTCAAATCCAAATTAGGATTTTCTTAGGTTGATAAGGATTGAATTGAGTGCATAATAAAATCAATTCTGAGATCCTACAATCCAATCATTAGAATTAATCATAAATATTTCCATGAAGCAAATACATTAAAATCATCAAATCAGGAAGTGATGTGAGAAGATTTAATTTACTTAAGGCACTTAATTGATTTTAAAAGCAAATCAAGAACTTAAGGTATATTATTAGACATATAATAAGCAATGGTTGTCTTTTATTATAAATTAATGATCTATACATCAAATCAGAACATAAAATGCATCATAATAAAGAGAGTTTTATCTACTTTACACCAATTTCATTAAATTTGAATATATCAAACTCTAGATATGAAGGTTTAAATCCTGAGGCGTAATCATAAAGGAAATATAAATAACAAAGATCATCAATAAAAGATCTAGTAGGGATTGCAATGCAAATAAAATAAACCGTTGGGCTTTATCTCATAAAATATCCCCATGTAGGGGTATAGGTGTAAATAGAAGTATCTTACAGGGTACATATGCAAAATTACCCAAGTGTTGCACCTTCGAGTCACTTGGCATGATTTGGAGCCTCATAATTGGTTCAGGATCACCCAAGGCTATGACTTGAAGCAGTGTCTGGTGCGTGATCACGATTGTGTGATCAGAAGATCCAACAACAATTGTTATCTGGGTGTATCTCCTCCTCCATAGTGCGCGGTGGCTTCGAGGTGGTACACCAACGAGCCCCATGCTCCTCCTCCATTGGCTTTCTTCTCAATTGAGGGTCGAGGAAGATGCATGATGATGTGACGAAGATGGTGGAGAGTAGGAGAGAGAGTCTAGATCTCTCTTAGATGGTCAAACAATGTAGGTTCATCGGAGGAAAAAAGCTTGAACGGAGCCCCGATTAAATTCCAACCATTGAAGACCTACAAATGTTAGCCCATAGACAAAGCAAAATAAGGGAACTTAGGGAGCGAGATGAGCAGAATGGGGGGCTCCAAAGGTGTTCAGAAGCATAGCTCTAGGTGGGTTCTTCTCCTTTGCGAAGAGAAGAAAAGATCGAGGTAGAGATGATCATGGAGAAGAGAAGGATGATGTTGAATGGTCCGACAAACATCAATGTGTGCTAGTGAAGGTGATTGCGTGTTCAGATGGATGCAAGGATGTGTGTGTGCTTTGCAATAAATCGAAGAAGACGAATGACAATGATTAGGAAAGTTCACTTGAAAGTGTAAAGAAGATAATCAAAAGCAGAGTGGAGCTTGGGGTAGATCTCTTACGTGCTCCTGATCTTCGCTTGATGTGTACGATGACTTTGCAAAGCTCTAGCAACACTATTATGATGGCTGCGACATAGTCGAAGTTCGTGATCTTTCCAGAGTTGGACCCTCCTTAATCACTCTTACTCACTCCCTCACACTATCACTGTAGTGGGTGTTAGGCTCGAAGGAAACTCACACAATAGTGGATCAATGGGGTAGTTGGTTGGATTGATGGTTTTATGTGCCAGAGGAGGTGGTTGAGGAAGGGGTTTCACCACTCGCGGTTGAAACACATGAGAGGGACGTTGACGATAAAGGTAAGGGCGGAGGTTAGGGATGTTAAGGCTTCACAATGGTACTGGAATCGAGGGAGAAGGGCAGGTTAGCCGGCTAGAAGAAAATGAGAATGCACACCGGTGAAGAGTTGCGCTCCTTAGGGGCGTTGCAACTGTAAGAGGACGATGAACCCATGTTGTTGGATCTTGAGTTCCAACAACCCAATTTTGGGTGTGCAGGAGTGAATAGGGAGTGTCTGATTTGATTAGACACTCCTGATGAGAGCGTGAGTGAGATGATCAAGGTTATCTGATCAAATGATCAGATGGACCAAAAAAAGAGGCATGTCTTATAAAGAGCTAAGCATACAGACAAAGGCGATTGGGCCATGTGGCCCAATCAAAAAATAGAAATAAATAAATCAGTATTAAATCAAAAAGAAATAACAAATGAAGTCAAATTAAAAATGTTCAACATTAAAGTTGTTCATCTTGCAAGATCTACAACCTTCTGTAGAACTCAAAGTCAAATATCTCATATTTAAATAGTTATTATTTTTGTAAGTATTTTTACGGTATTTAAAATATTTTTTATTTCTCTTGTTATTAAAATTTGTCTTTTTAATATAATGAATAACATATGATGAATTATATATAATATCATGTTAATTGTTAATGGATTTTAATAGGGAAAATACATAAAATAATGGGAACCATAATATAAATAGTATGCATTTATTTAAGAACAATAACTAACCCTAATTATTTACAAGGTGTTGAATGTTAAGTATAATTAATTAACCATAAAATGAATTAATAAGTTTAAGATAGAGGGATAAATAGTAGAAATAAAGACGATGAATATGGAATTCACCGGCCTCCAATGAGGAGGGGTCAACCTGAGGATCATGTTGTCACAACACCTTCCTTGACCCTCTACCATCTTCGCCATCCTCTCATCTATCTTCTCAGATCTTTGCTGATTTTGGAGGAGCACGGAGGAGGATTAGGACTCTCGTTGGAGTCCCGCCTTCGAGCCACCTCATGCGGAGGAGAGCGGAGGAACAGTCAGCCTCTACGACATACATTTACCATCAATCACATTGATCTAATTAACAAAAGTGACTTCAAGCCACTTAGTTGATCTGCAATGTCTCGGTGGGTCCAAATTGGAGACGAAGTAGCCGCATCGCTCCACGTGGCTTGAAGTTGAGCCATGTATTGAGCCGCCCTCCGAGCCAAGTGATGAATACCCATTCATTCACCTTTATTCCTTTATTTTATCTTTAGATCCCTAGATAAATGCATGTAAATGCATCTAACTTGCACAAATTAACAAACTAACTATTGGTTATAAAGTGTATATAAATATATTTATTTAAGCACAAAATAAATGAATAAAGAAAACACAACAAAACAAAAGAAGTATTGTAAATAGAGACTGACTCTAAACCTTGAGACTAAGTCAATATTCACTTAATTGACAAGGAATAAAGTAGGGGTAGATAAGGGCAAATAAATACAAACAAAATAACACAGACACCTAGAAACCTTAGGTAACCAATACACTACATGTATAGCTGAAATTTACACTAATTTATACACACCCTTACCCATCTCAAATACAGATATTTTCAACACAAAACATATGCATAAAAATAAATAGAAAAATACAAAATTTGTATATAAAAATAATGTACAGTGTGACTGTGACATACATATAAAAAAATCGTAAACAAAACTTCATAGATCCATATCTTCTCCATATGAAATCAAAATTGATCAAATTAACATTTATTGTATTCTAAATTAAATTATTTATCTAAAGAAGATGTTTCATTAAAATTGGATTAAGATACAAAGTTGGATTTTTGGGTCCCATTATACTATATACCTATATAATTTTAGCCATTTAATCCGTTATGCATATTTTCACCATTTTTATATTTTTAAATACTTGTAAATATTATTTGGAACATATTAAAAATGTAAACATAAAATAAAATCATTAAAAATTCATTAAATTAATAGTGTAATAACTGTATAGGTATATTATACCTATATTATACATAATCTTATTTATTTAAAATTACCTAAATAAAATCATGAAAAAAACAAAAAATATGTAAATACATATTTAAACATATTATAAATATATAAATTTTTTATATATAATTATAAAGTTTAAAACACAATAAAAATCAAAGATAGAATATATATATGTATTTATACATATAACTATACTTATAAAAATCAGCATATAATAAATAAGTCGATTAAAATAAAAAAACCTAAAAATAATTCATAAAATAAGAATCAACTTTCTTGTTTTACGTTCTATTCAATAAAAGCATTCTATATTTTATATTTTTATTTTTGGCTTGTCTTGTAGCGTCTGATGTGGCCTAATCATGAGGCATTGTTGCTTGAACTAGGTCAACTCCCTACTCCCCCTCTTGGACTGATCCGTTCTATGTTTGTTTCTCTTTTTGACAAATTTTGGGTCTTGATTCAGGCCAGATATCTTCTCGGATCCTTCATGAGATTTCTTTGCAGATGTATTAGCCTTCGCATGAATCAAAGAGTGATGCAAGTCAACCTTTGATTTGTGTGAAAAACCTAATCGAAGACCATGTCTTGAGTAATTTGTATATATTCTTTCCCTCTACCATTTTTGAGTTTTTAATCTATTTCTATCATTCGTAACCCCTACCTTCTCTCTCTGGAGTAAAACCCTAGTGACAGGAGGACTTTCTACTTTGATTCAAGTCATGGAGAAGGTGGAGGAAGCATGATTCAACCTTCACCGGTGTTTCTACAACAGTTCTCTACTCTCAGCTGCATCAGACATGTGGACATTTTTATTTTGTGTTCTTTTAATTCCTAGGTATAATAATAGTATAACCTTGATTTAGATGTTGTTTGATTTCATCTTTTATAACCTAAAATAAAAAAATCATAGTTTGGCGGAGCTCTAGGCTTTGGCTTCTGTTCCACCCATTTCCGATCGTTGATCGACCCCTTGACCACACTCACATCTTCACCTCATTGCCTTCTATCATCTCGATCATTCATCCACCCTAGATCTTAGTCAGATATGGGATACATATCTCCTTCCTCTGCTAGTCGCCAAAGATCACCGCCCGCTCCATTTCAGCCACATTATCATCCACCTTGGGTTAAGGGACTTCACCCTTGACTCTTAAGCTTGTGGTGCAGGAAACGACTACATCTGAGGGTCAAATCGACATGAGTAAGCAACTCTGAGCGTCCGAGTTCCTCCGACCCTCCAAGCCTCCTCCGATGAGGTATGGACTTTCTTGAGTTGTCTCTCAATGATAGAATCACTCATGGAAGGCGAAGTACATCTCAACAGCTTGGGAGATCAGTTGGATCAAGCAAGAGGCTCCATCGAAGTTCATTCCCCAGCTATTCTTCACCTATTCGTCCAGATCATTCGAGGACTGTTGGATTAAGGCTTGAGCTTTAAGTGTACTGCAACCATCAAATCTGATGAGGAAGGACCATTAGATCAAGAACTGAGATCTAATCTCAGACGCTCCTCAGCAAACCGTCATTCGTTGTTACCAGTGTGTCAGATGTTTAAGTGGATCGATCTAGGCTGTCCGCCATCGCGCATGTTGGGGTGTTTTGTACACTTTCCCCTCTGCCTTTTTGTATTTAATATTTAGTCTATAAACTTTCACTGGTAGTTATAAAATTTCTGTAATATTTACAATAAGAACCTCAAACTTGTTTGTCTTTGCAATTTAGTCCACATCTTCTCGCGTGCCTGTTCTTGTAAGTAGGAGGGTTTTTTGAGTGGACCCCCTTTGAGTTTGGTGTTATTATTTGTTCTTGAAATTTGTAATATTAGTGGAAATACATTTGGTAAATTTGCATGCTTGATCATATTATTTGATTTATTTGTATTTATACCCCTACCATGCGTATTTAAGTATTTAATTTTGAAAATATTTCATGTAGGCCCTTATATTTCTTTAAAGTGTTATTAGATGCTCTGAACTTTCTTAGATATCGCAACTAGGTCCCTGTACCGTAGATTTAATTTTGCATTTGTATTTCATTTATTAAAATTATCATTTTAGATCAAAATATTAGGGCAAAATTATATTAAGTGCCTGGAAGCATATTATATCACATATATATTTCTTTAGGAAATTTTTTATTAATTTTTTTCCTATATATAAAAAATAAAAACATTACATTTTCTCATTTTTAGAATTTTAAAATCCTTAAAAACTTTAAAGTATTTTGAAAAATCCAAAAAATATTTTGGTATATCTTAACTCCTATTCAAATATTTTTGCAAATATTATTGACCTAAAAATTGAAAAACACTGAAAACCTTATAAAAATTATATACAAAAAGAAAAATCACAAAAAATATGTTTTAAGTTTTTGATATTTTTGTATTATCTAATATCTTGGAAAAATGAAATTGGGCACTATTTGATTTGATATATATATATATATTGATTAAGCCCATTTTAAGTTTCTTGATATAATATTTAAAATCACCAAAACTAAAGAATAATGTATAAAACGCAAAAAGATTTTATTTCTGAATTTTTGAGCTTATTTGTTATAATTAAAAATCCAAAAACATCTCCTTTTATTTCTTTTCTAGATAGTATACATATATCCATATTATGTTTTATTTTATTTTTAAAATTAAAATAAAATTTTTGAAAAATTAAAAATAAAAATTATATATAAATTTAAAACTCATAAAAACACAAAATAAACTAAGTTGTATATTCATTTTTATTGTTCTATCTTGTATGCTCCTTTGTGGTTCGAACCCTACTACTTATCAATAGGGTATAATAAATTTTATCTCACCTACTTAGCTTGCTTAGTTATTGTTAATTTGATTTCACTTGGAATAGGTTCTTACTGAGATGCGAGAGCGGGTGATACATCAACTGTCGGATTTGATCTATCGGACACCATAGACCCTCCATGACCGTGCCTTAGTACCCGTTCCCAATGCTCTTTCACCTAGCTGCATCATGCACCTTACATGATTCATGGGGATATTTCCATCATAGCCCCACAGAGTCTTCTTAGTTCTATTCATATCCTCACACGCCCGAAGATTTGTAGATAAGCCCTTACGACTCATTGTATTTATACTTTAGTTTACGTTTTTATTATGAAAAACCCGTGGATTACTCCTTTAATAACTTGAATATCATTAATCCAAATTTAGTAAAGTTTGTCTTATTTGAAAGCTATAATTTTGTCTTCAATATGGCATGATTATTAATTCAAATGTGATACGTAATTTTTTAAATTAATAATAAGAGAAGTTCTTATGAGATGATTATTTATCTGATGTGATATGTGGTTTTTTAAATTAATAATCAGAGAAATTCACTAAATGTTTCATCTTGATTTAATTACCATTATTTCACCTTAACATCATTTTATGCATTTATGGGCCCCTAATTTGTTTATTAAATTTATAAATTAATTAGGTGATTGATGAATAGTTCAATTTCATTAATATCCTGATTTAGGTTCCATACGAAATATGTGTATTAATTCATTAAGTTAAAAATGGAGCAAACATTGATCAATTCAGGACTAATTTAGATAGTGATTAAAGTATTAGTTCAAAGTATTAATTCATGACTCTTTCATGTAATTGTGGTTGTGTGTAATTATGTCATTTGCATTGTCATTTATTTTTGTAGCATCTTAACTTGACTTGAATATAAAAGACCAAAAATGATATACATGCATCTTTATTGTCCACATTAACCTAGATCACAATAGAATACTTAACTTAAAGTATTTGAACCATAGTTAAAGAACCCAATTACTCTGTGTCCTTGTGTTGGACCTTGTACTGACCTAGGTAAAATTTTACACCTTGCTCTCTTTGTTAAGATTGTTTTTAGAGAGGTTTTGGTTGAATCGTTGATCATTCGATAATATAATTTGACATAATTAAAATAGTGATTTGGCGTTTCATCAAGCACCAAACTGAGCAAGAAGGCTTGAGTCCGATCTTTTATTTGCAGGTACCCAACAAGCCCTCATCTCTAGTGACCTTCAACGTACACCTTCACCGACCATGTGTCGATCGGAAAAGGAAGAGGAGCTATATCATTCATAAGGAAGAGGAATAGAAGCCATCAAATAACAGTTACCATCTGATCTTCATCCAAGAGTGTCTAGAGCGCCCAAGTTATACCCCTTAGATTGAGCCTCGAATATGTTATCCGAACTATATACTTGTGCCTTTGCCACAATCGTCAGATCAGGAGGGGAGTAGACACCGCCTCCTGGGTGTCTGCAGCAACATGATGTAGACAAACGGAGCCTTGCAACCCAATCCACCTCCTCTTCAACCCAAGAGAGGTGGCACGTGAGCCATCCTCACATGTTTTGGAGAATTAGTAGAGGAGCCCTCTGACATTGCATAGACTATCCATGTTAATTTGATCAAATTAATGGTCAAATTAAAATTTATGTTTGTTGCAGTCGGATAATCAAGTCTATGTCAAAAATACCGCTTTTAATTATTGGTTAGTTAATTACGAGCGAAAGAATTATTTTACTTGGGCAAGCCCAAGGTCGAACTCAGGGAGGCAGCTGTCTCCTTAGGTTAACTTCTGGTTAATTCCGAGGTCTGATTTTCAGAAGAATATTTTTTGTCTTTTTAGGAATTTTTGTACAATAAATGAAAATACAAATGCAACTTCAGGCCAATTTTAAGGTTAAATCAGAAATATGATCAAGCGAAGTCCAAAAATTATGAAACTTGGCCAGAGTATGAAATGCAATGAAATTAAGCTATACTATTTTTTTTGGAAATTTCTGACACTATGAATTTGTTATAAATAAAATATGAATGCAATGTGATTTTTACAAAATTATTTTTAATAAATACCAAAACACATTATTTCCAGGTATAAAAATTATCCTAGGTAGATATAAGTGCGATGAATCCAGGAAAATTAATTATAAACCTAAAATTCTATGTGATTCAGACATATTAAAAATCAATTAGCTAATTAATTTATTGAAGCCTCGTGATGCGTGCAAATGCAATGATTTTGGGCACAATGTAAGATAAATTATCTTAAGTCTAATGTGATTTTATGGTGATTTTTGGAGTAACAAGGAATTTAATATGAATTAAAAGGCATACAGTGTGCAAAATATGGAAAATTTCACCAATTTAATGATATTAAATTCCAAAGTGTCACAAAAATAAAGCACGTGTCACATAAGATAAAGGACAAGTTGGGCTACATCATGCAATTTTTAGAATTCGAAAACAATGCCAAATGTACACCTAAATATACGTGCAAAGGCAGGGAAAAATTGCAAATATAGGAAATAAAGTTACTGAAATAAAACGTGCTGACAGGGACTTAAATGCAATTACCTATAATGCGGGGGAGGTGGATGCAATTTTTCCACAAAGTCACGCACGCCTCGCGTGACACGCCTGATAGGGACCAAAATGCAATTTCGAAAACCTTCAGGGGCCTCTGAGCAAATTACCTAGCCCTCACGTGGTGAGCACGTGCGGGACCAGGCTCGGACGTCATTCGAGGCTCGGGCGGAGGCTCGGGAAGCATTGGAGTTGTCAGATCCATAGGATCTAACGGTGCTGATGACGTCGTCATGGTTGACTACTGGCCGTTGGATCAAGATAGATCCAATAGAGACTGGAGCTCGGGGCAGCAGCTACGTGTCGCAACAAGGGTCGCTCGATCTGAAAGATCTAACGGCCACAGGATTGAGGTGACGTGGCGTGGCGAGGGCCATTGGATCACGGCGATCCAACGGCAGCTGTATGTCTTCTTCTCCGGTCCGCCGCCTCCTGTGGCAGACTTGGCGGGGCTCCGACGTTGAGCTCCTTGCTCCGTCTCCTCTCCCCGTGCTCGTTGTAGCTCGTCGGCAGCTCCTGAAGTGCTCGGATCGATCGTGGGAGTGTAAGGGGTCCGCCAGAGGTCCTGGATGAGGCTGGAGAGGTCTGCACGCCGGTGGTGAAGAAGCTCGAGCTAAGCTCAGGTGAAGTTCTGGCCAATGAGGCTTGGGGTACCTGCAGGGTTAGCTGGGTCCAAAGAATGGAGCCAGTGCTGGTGGAAATGTGTGCGAGTGTGGCGAGGCCTGAGGTGTGTCGTGGTGATGGCCGGAGTGGTGTTCCTCCGCCATGAAGGTGGAGCTTTGGTCGGAGGAGGTGGAGTGCGTCGTCGGGGCGAATGAGATAGCGCGTGAAGATTAGAGCTTCAAGACGAAGCTCGGTGGATGATCACGCGAGAGCGGAATTAATCGGAGGAAGCGGAGAAATTAAGATAAAAACAAAGGGAGAGAGGAAGAAGATCGGAGGAAGAATGGAGGTGTCTACCTGGGGCTTGGAAGCTCAGATGATGCTCCCGGTCATCGCTCGAGGGATGGTAGAGGGCCCGGGCTCAAGCAGCTCGTCGGGGGAGCTGCAACACGACACGACTATGCCGTGGAACTCGCTGGAGGTGAAGGCCTGTCTTCGCTCGCTTTTACTCTCAATTGCTGTCACCAATGGGTAGCTCTGAGCTCTAGGACACCTCTTGCAATGGCAGATATGATCGAAGGTGGCCAGAGGTAGGTTATTTATAGGAAGAGAATGGAGGTTTAGGCAATGGAGGCATGGGGTTCTGATGAATCTCGAATTCATCATGCTAAAAGCAACATATTAAAACCCCTGCTTAAGCAAACCAATAAAAATACCCTTCAATTCTTTATTCTTATACTATATTATATTATACATAATTTACCCATAATTTATTGTATTTAATATCCTTTATTTTTTGTAATTATTTTATCCTCAAAACCCCTAAAAATTAGATAGAATAATTGTCTATAAATCACTGACCCTTAAAAAGATAAAAAAATACAAAAACATCTCAAAACCACAAAACGGTATTTTTATCCCCTTAAAAATACCCCTAAAAATATGTTTTGTACAAATGACCTCTTTTGGCTTTTTGACCAACATGAAAGTTGTAGATCTCGTCGAGACAAGCAACTTTCATGTTTTCACTTTTTCCTAATTCGGCCTCTAACTATTTCTTTTATATTTTTCTTTGTAAATTTCTCTGAATTTTCTCATTGGGCCATGTGGCGCTCTCTGGAGCCGCCACATGGCCTGCCTCTCTTCCCGCCACCCGGCATCTCCCTCGGCCATTGGATCCCCTATATCCCACCTTCATCTAAACCGTCCCCCACGCCCCACTTTCCAGCTGTCAGATGCATCTCCAGATCTAATCACGATCGCCCAACATCGCCTTAATCTCAGCCCTCTGATCCTAGTTCCATCCAACGCTCCTCAGCCCTCCACGTCACCCCTCCATCTCAGCCCTCCAATCCCAGCCCTATCCTACGGCCTCCTACGCACCACGTCGCATCCTAATCTTTGGTCGTTCGATCTGACCCATCTTCCGATCACAACCACTCCTTCGCGCCTCAACTCCAGCCGACCGATCAGATCTTATGATCTGATCGCTACCGTTCCCCCGCACTCCCATCCTAGTCGTCGGATCAAAAGATCCAACAGCTAGGAGCTCGTCTCCTACCTCCGTAACCCCCTCTCCCAGCCGTTTTCACCTCGCACGCACACCTCCCCCTTCCATTTTTAGTTGCCACCTCCGGTCGCCTTTCCACACCAAAACGCCTCTCCCGCATAGCCCTAAGATCTGCCTTCCTCGCGCCACCTTCACTATACCTCGCCTTCACTCCTAGACATCATGACACTCATTCAGGAACACCTCACCACAGCCATAACCGTCGTCTTCCGCCCCCTATAAATCCCTACCCTTCGCCCACTGTCATCGCCGTCCACCATTTTGGGCCCTAGCCCAGTCTCCCCCGCCTCTCCGGTGACAACAGAGAGGGCGGGGCCTCGAGGCGAAGAAGGCTATGTTCCTGTGTTGACCCTCGGCTCATCCACCGAGTAGCGGCACCTCCGGTGACCGCCGAGCCCCCTGGAGTGATCGACCAGGTTGAGTGAAGACCCCGAGCTCCTCGGAGCTCAGCCCAGATCACCATCTCCGCCCCATTTTCTTCCTTGCTCCGACCAGGTACTTCATCCTACGTTCCATTATTTTTCTCCTAATTATCCTGACGCTTACATCACCCATCATCGTCCACCGATCATCCTATGATCTCCGCCACACCACCATCATACTTGCCAGCCCTCCGTTCATCCTTCCCCGTTCTCCACGACCCCCTCCACTCCGACCCATTTCTTCCCCTGCTCCACCGGAGAAGAACTCAAGGCCTCCACTTCCCGTCGCCCCCGTGGCCTCCGACCATTCCATTCACTCGCACTTCACGCACACACGAGCCTCAGCTATACTAATTCTGCAGGAACTTCAATGGACAAACTCCGCGCATCGTCTCCGATCTCGAGATTTCACTCCGTTGAGTAAGCTCTGTCTCGCCACTCCGGACTTCGAAGGAGCTCCGCCTTGCCCACACGAGCCTCGCCAGGGAACTAGCCAACCTCCTTGACCATCAGACATTCCCTCGGAGCTCGGCGGAGCTTTACAAGGCACGCCGGAGCCCTGCCTTCTCCAGCTGCCTGCGGTGGGAGACGACGTACAGGTGCCGTCCGATCCATGGATCGGACGGCTGTGCTGACGACACGTAGACGCCTCGAGCCTCGTCCCCGACCTACAGGCTCGGGTCATCCGAGCCTAGAGCCAAACCTTCAGAAGAGTCCACGTGGCCCGAGCCACAGGTGCTGACCCGAGCCTAGCCCCTCACGTGTAGCGCACGTGAGGTGCTGGGTAAATTTCAGAAAAGACCCAGGAGTTTTATAGAATTGCATTTTGGTCCCCAGGCACGTGCCTCACGTGCGCGCCTGGGTATTTTACATGGATGCCCTCGAAAGTTTTCAAAATTACAAAAAGGCCCCTACGCGTAAATGGACAAATTGTAAATGGGCCCAAGCGGTTTTCATTAATTGCATTTAGGTCCTTCCAGGGACCTAAATGCAATATTTATCCTTTTTTATTGTATTTTTATTACAATTATGCCCTTGCACTGTTTTTAGCTTAACTTTAGCATCGTAGGTCCAAATTGCATGATTTTAGTGTCGTTTTGATCCTTGTTTTGTCCTCTACATTTTAGCAAATTTTTTATGTGGTAATTGAGACCATGTGCTACTCATGCTTGCTCTGATTGGTTGATTGTTTTAAATGATGGATTCAATCGACTCTGATTTCAATTTTGTTGCTCGCATTTTTAGGGTATAATTGTAGGCTTTTACCTATGTATACATATTCTTGCATATTCATTCATGCATTACTTTATAATTGCATAAAAACCGATAAAAAATTGCATGCATCATGGAATAACTTTGTAAATAGCATAATTTGCATGAGGACCTGAAATTAGAATTAAATCACATTGAGCTTCATGAATTGAAATTCAATACACACATTAGGCAACTGCATCCCTGTGTTCGACCTTGGTACACTTGTCAAGTTAAAATATTCCATGACATTCAAAGACCGTGGTTTTTGCTGAACCGAATTCGTCTCCTGTACTATGACTTATTTTCCACTATTAAAGAGGGGAATATGGTGATCATCAGGTTTGTGGGGTTTGAGGAGCGAAGAGGAAGGGGGTCAAGGTGGTTGTGGGCTCTAGCGAGGAAGAGGGATGTCGGGGCTACGTCGTGGGGTGCTCCATGGGCGGAGATGGTGGCTGATTGAGTGACAAAAATGGAAAGGGGGAGGATGGAGCGTGAGGTGGGCAACGTGCACGAGGAAGGTGGCTGGAAGAAGACGACGTCGTCATGGCCGTTGGATTGAGCGATCCAATGGTAGGAGATGGGCGCGGGGGAACGGGTAGGATTAGATCGTGCAGGTCAGATCGAAGCACGATGGTCAAGACACATGGCGGACAGAGTTCATGGCGGAGATGTACTTCCTGGATAAGATCTGGAGTGATGATCCAAGGGTAGGAATTTAGGCGGGATTGAGCGGCTGAAATGGAGGCTTCTGGAGAAGATCAGAGGGTTCGCAAGCCAGCACGTGGCTGGTGGAGGGTGAGGCGCTAACGGATGGAGGAGATGCAATCTGGAGAAGACCAGAGGGTGGGCATCAACTGCTCATTTGGATGGCTCCGATCTGAAGAAAAGAGACGGGATCGGACGACGGAGAAAAGGGGTGCGTGGCGCGATGTGAGCGGGCTACGTGGAGCAACCAGAGGGCGCCACGTGGCCTGATATGAATAGCCGAGAAAAGATGTGAAATAAGAGAGAGAAGATGGCCGAATTTGGAAAAACTCAAAATATGAAAGTTGTAGATCTCGATGAGATCTACAAGTTTCATGTTGACCAAAAATGGAGATGAGTCAATTAAGATACAAAAATACAAGGGTACAAATGTACATACATATAATATACAATGGGGCCCAAAACCCAAGTTTTGCATACGAGCTCCGAATTAAATGAAAGTAGTCTCATTTTGAAGGTCTCTGAATATGTATTAGTCTAAAAGTGAGTAGACCTAGATCAGAGGTTGTATGAGATAGGTCTGTACATTCTAAGGTCTAAGGTCTCTAACTGGGTTTGGGGTTTTAAGGGGTATTTTTACAAGTTAGGAATTTTTGACATTTTCCTTATATTATTAGTTAGTAGTATACACAATGTAGAGTCAGTTTTATTGACTTTGGAGTGAGTACAAAATATAGATAAATAGATGAATAATTAAAAGTGAAATGGGCTTCTTACTTTTTACAAATATGAATGCTATAATGCAAATATTATGCATGCATGCATGAATGCTAATTATGCAAGATAAGAAGAAATATGCAGCTAATTATTCAGGAACAAGACTCTATTTTCAACTTTAAGAGTGATGAATTACAGATTCATCAACCCCCTATATTTAAACCTTGCTCTTCCCCGAGCAACTAAAATAAAATGCAAGAGTGAAATGAAATTGGGTTCCATACCAAGGTCACGAACAAAAGTTGAAAATGGAGCTTGACTCGACCTTTGGATTAATTGTGTGGCGGAAACTTATCGGGATCTGAACTTAAGACCTAACAAACTTCAAGTTCCACAAGTCTTCTATTCAAGACTCCTCGATAGTCAGGTCAGAACAAACCCTCAAACGTAAATTTCTGATGACTATGATTCTTACTTGTACCTTGTAAGTGTAATATAGCTCCCCTCATCAGAAATGGCTAAGAACTAGCCTCCTCTAACAAGGTAACTCTAATTACCCAGTCTAGTAACTCTTTCCTCGAGGAGTGGGGTATTCCCTTCTAAGTTCATGTGCGACCAGCTCAAGAGGAAGGGGTAGAGAAAAGAATGGATGGTAGCCAATGTAGCTACCTATCCGGGGATGCCTGACCAGTGTAGCCAAGTCATCCATATGCAGACTTCTTGCTAATATACATACTTTGATAGGTATTTTATTTTCTATCTAGCATGTCTATTTTTGTGGAGTTCTTGCGTTTTTTTGAATAATATAAAAGGTGCAGCATGTACATAAGGAGTTTTTCCTTTCGAGCCAGTAGACTATCCCTATTTTGAAGCATTATTGCAATCCACAACATCCCATCCTCAGACGTCAACACTACCAAACTAGGTTGAGATGCACAACCCTCCCTAGAGGAGGACAGATGTTTCCCCCGTGTGCTACTCCAAGCTAAAGGATTATATTTCCTCACCACCTCATCAATGAAGAGCTACATGCATGGTGCTTGTCCAAGTTAGGTCACTGTCTATAAGAATCATGTGTATGCACGAGATATTCTACTTAGACTAATCAAGATGACATGTGAACATAGACTTGCGGACTCAAAGAATTAAGTCACTTGACCTGAGAAATCATAACTCCAGTTCCTATAAGGTTCCTCTGAAATTAGGTGGATTAAGGTCAAATCAAGTCCTTCCTCAACGTCTACGCGTAACTTGGTTCAGAACCCACTAGATTATCACCTTGCAAGATATGCAGATGAGATGTGGATGACATGCTATGTAGATGAAATGCAAGACTCTTTTTCTTTCTTTCTTTCCAGATGCAGAGATGATGTACAAGAGTAAATAAGAAGCATTTGATTTTGAGAAATTATATATATATATATATTTACAAATTTGGTATACCTCCTATGTACAAGTGTTATACAAGTTTACATGTATTTTAAAAAAAAAATTTCTCCATTTTTATCCATCCCGTAATTATTGTATAATATATGCAAAAATACTTGAAAGTACGAGCTATAGGTAAAGTATATATGTAATATATACACGTCCCCCTATACTTAGCGTGTGCTATGTCCTCAGAGCATGAAAAGTGAGGGAGAAGATAAAGCTCGTGCTAAGCGTTGGAGATCCTAAAGAGTAAAAATGTATAGAAGTCGTCCTACCCCCCTATACTTAGGCTCTGGCAGCCTAGTGTAGCAGGAGATCAAAAACTGGGCGGACGAGGTCAAGAGGTGAAGTGGATGAATATATGTACAAGATGGCATCGGTTCCCCTCTATACTTAGGCTCAGGTTAGCCTAAGTATAGGACTGGAGTCGTATGAGGACCGATGTGATTTGGAAGACATACAGGGAATGAATCTAGATAATACCCGCCCCCCTATACTTAGGATCAAGTCATCCTAAGTATAGTTGTAGATGGACATACATGAAGCTGGGGCGAGTGATTAGAGTTGCGAGAGGGGGAAGAATGTACATGAATGGTGGGTATATAAAAGGATCGTGGTCTGAATCTTTCTAGATGCTGCTGATGGCGAGTTTACTGCTGCAAGGTTTCATGCGCGACTCTATGTGTATCTACTGAATCAGTCTCGCGCATGAATACAATCTCCTCGACACGGACTAACTGTTTGTTGGGTTCGACGATGTGCTTCAACAGTTGTCCATTGACTAAGAAAATCTGTGTGTCATCTGTGAGATCTGAGATCTCAACACATCCACTATCATGCACAGCACGAACAATGAATGGGCCCGTTCACTTGGATTTCAGCTTGCCCTGGAAGACCTTCAGCCATGCATTGAACAACCTTACCTTCTGTCCAGGAACAAAGATCTTTCGTCTGATATATCTATCATGCCAATGCTTTACTTTGTCCTCGTACACTAAACTGTTATTGTATTCTCGGTTTCTAACTTCCACAAGCTCATTTAGATCCATTTCTCTCTGTGTCTACACTAGATGTGTGTTCCAATTGACCTTCTTGATTGCCCATTCTGATTTGAGCACTAACTCCGCAGGCAAATGTCATGGCTTCCCAAATACCATCCGGAATGGGGAGGTTCCTAACGGTATCTTGTAAACTATCCGATAAGCCCATAGGACTTGATCCAAGATCTGAGACCAGTCCTTCCCGTCTAGGCATACAAGCTTCTGCAATATGTTTTTTACCTCCCTATTCGACACCTCAGCCATACCATTGGTTTGTGAGTGGTAAGGACTAGCGACACGGTGTTCAATGCCATAGTCCTTTCAGATCTTCTTCAAATCTCTGTTCACAAAGTGGCTACCCCCATCTGATATCAACACCTTGGGAATTCTGAACCTAGAGATGATGCGATCTCTAATGAATTTACAGACAGTTTTACTGTATGCAGCTTGGGTTGGGATAGCCTCCACCCACCTTGACAAATAATCTACTGTAAGAAGGATGTATTTGAATCCGTGGCTAACGGGGAATGGACCCATGAAGTCGATGCCCCAGGTGTTAAAGACATCACATATGATGACAGGTTGCATCAGCATCTCATCCTTGGAACCGATGGTTCCTCCCATGTGCTGACATACTAGACACAACTTCGCAAAGTGATTGCATCGCGAAATAGAGTCAGTCAGTATAAGCCACACTGAAGTACCTTCCATGCGGTCCTCTTCCCATAGTGATGTGCTCCTGCCTCTAGACTTTGGCATAAAGAAAGGACACTCTACTATTCGTCCTGAGGAATACACCGTCTCCAGACACAATCCGATCCTTTGAAGAAAAGGATCGGATCCTCCCAATGGTAATGTCTCGAATCCGACTTCAGTCAGTCTATGTGGCTCTTGGGCCAATTTTCGAGAACTTTCTTGGAGACAAGATAGTTCACGATATTGGCAAACCATGTGAGTGAGTCCACAACAAAAATCGACTCGTCAGGGAAGGAGTCTCGAATCGGCGTATCATCAGAAGCATTAAGATCCTCGAGACGGGAGAGGAGATCAGCTACTACGTTCTTCTTTCCAGGTTTATCATGAATGTCCAATTCGAACTCCTAGATAAGCATAATCCACCTAAGAAGATGTGCCTTCGTATCCTTCTTTTCCATTAAATACCATAGCGATGTATGATCTGTGAACACAACTACCTTGGATCCGATTAAATGAGATCTGAAATTTATCCAAGGCGAACACTACCGCAAGCATCTCCTTTTCTGTAACTATATAGTTACGTTGAGAAGTATCAAGCACTTTGCTTGCGTAGTGTATGGCGAACGGGATGCCATTCCTCCTTTGTCCTAATACATCCCTAACAGCAAAATTCGATGCGTCCGTCATGATCTCAAAAGGCAGAGACCAATCTGGGGCTTGTAGGGTTGGGGCGTCTAAGATTATTCCTTGTAGTTTCTTAAAGGCTTCAAGACATTTGTGATCAACAATAAACTCCATGTCCTTTCCTAAAAGCACAGTCAATGGTCGGGCAATCTTAAAGAAATCTTTGATAAATCTTCGATAAAATCCAACATGCCCGAGGAAAGACCGCAACTGTTTTACATTAGTTGGTGGCTGGAGGCGTCTGATAACATCCACCTTGGTATGGTCAACCTCCATTCCTCTCTTGGAGATGGCATGCCCCACCACAATGCCCTCCGTCACCATGAAGTGACTTTTCTCCCAGGAGAGCACCAGATTGACCTCCCAACATCACTTGAGGACTCGATCCAGATTCCTGAGATAGGAATCAAAGGAATCACCGAAGACCGAGAAGTCATCCATGAAGACTTATAGAAATTCACCGACCATTTCGTCAAATACAGCAATCATGCACCTTTGAAAAGAACCAGGAGCATTGCATAACCCAAAGGGCATGCACCTAAAAGCATAGTACCAAAGGGGAATGTAAACGTGGTCTTCTCCTAGTCCTCAAGAGCTATGGCTACTTGATTGTATCCCGAGAACCCATCTAAAAAGCAAAAGAATTCTTTCCCCGCTAATATTTTTAAGATCTGATCAATGAATGGTAGGGGGAAATGATCCTTCTTCGTTGCAGCATTCAAGCATCTGTAATCCACATAGACGTGTCACGACGTGGGTACTCGTGTCACAATCTCCTCTCTGTCTTCATTGGTGGTTGTCTGAATTCCCGACTTTTTCGGGGAAACATGGATTGGAACCACCCATTTGGAGTCGGAGATGGGATAAATAAAACCCATGTTGCACCATTTCTCTATCTCCTTCTTCACTACCTCTAGTAAATTTGGATTCAACTGACGTTGGAATTCACGAGAGGGTTTGGCCTCATTCTCCAAGTAGATATGGTGCGAGCACAGAGCGGGATTTATCCCATGGAGATCGGAGATGCTCCAGCCTATCACCTTGCGGTTTCTCTTCAGGATCTCTAGCAAGCGAGATTCCTGCTCCTCGGTCAATCGTGAGCTGATGATGACCGGATACTTATTCTCTTGTCCCGTAAGGAAGGCATATTTACGTGTTGTGGGTAAAGGTTTGATCTCAGGTAATGTGTGATCATCAAAGAAATCTGGCTCAATTGAATCTGGATCTATGCTGGCAGTGGTTGGATCTGTCCTTGAAATTGTTGCCACCAATTCATTCGGCTCTGGAGTCGGATCGTAAAAGGTCCCCAAGCAATCGGTCAAAGCCACGTCCGACTTTTCATTCTCATCTTCTGTTTGTCCTAAAGAGGGAAGGACTAATAGGCCTAGCTGGGCCTCTAAGTCATCGAAGATGTAGGGGGATGCATATTCTGTGTTGTACTCATTTCTAAGGACCTCACAAACTGATTCATGCACAAGATCTTCTCCCAAGGAGAGGGACTCGTCGCTGCTAGCTGGGTTCTGTCTCCATGGACCAACGGTGTCTACATGAATGCAATATGCTTCGGACGAAGAGTACTCAGTGTTGGATTCTGAATCCGATCTCTGCCATCTGGTCTTCTTCATCTCAAGTTCCTCGTCTCCACCTGGAGTTTGGAACTGGATTTTCCCAATCTTATAATCAAATAAGGCCCCTGCTATTCTGAGGAAGAGACTTCCTAATATAATATGGGAATCTCTCCAATTGCGAGGGATCTCCATATCAAGGATGGTAAAGTCCACCATATACTCCCGACCCTCGACTTTGATGACAACGTTCCTCAATTCTCCTTGAGACCACTTGGTTAATTTATCCACAAACTGCAGTAGGGCTCTAGATTTCCTAAGAGGTCCGAGATTAAGCCGCTCATAGAGAGATGTAGGCATTAAGTTAATTGAGGATTCGTTGTCAAGGAGAGTGCGTGCAAACGTAGTGTCATTGACATGACTCACCACATAATGTGCACCCATGTCTCTTCGTTTCTTCGGAAACGAATTCTTTACTGCGTAAGTAGTGGATACTGACAGAACATGTTTCTCAACACAGCTTTTGGTCTTCCTGCTGATCCTAGTACGTGTGCATCTCACATTAAGGTATTTCTGAAATGCAGGTATCATCTCTACATACTTGTCAAAAGGGATTGTAACCTTAATGTGTTTATTGTAAAACTCCGTCATCTCAGGGTCATCTTTTCGTATTTTTGATGTTCTTCTTTCTACCCTTAAGAGATCGGGGGAAAGGGATTATTGATGCTAACTCAGATTCTGAAACTGAAAGATTTTTATTGATAATATGAACTGAGTTCTGTACATGACTCGGACTCTGAGACTGACTCTGACGAAAAGGAAATTTTTGCTGCAAAACCGGTGATGCGTCTTCCGCGACTGCTGGGACATCCTCCTCAGATGGAGGTGCGGGCTCTTCATCGGTCTCATCAGACTTACTTCTGGTGCGGTTCTCCTGCTTCTTGGAGGACTTAGAAGTCCTCTTCTTCTTTCGGTGATCACGGTCCTTCCACTCCTGAGGGACATATGATTGACATTATCGTACGAAAGGATCTCATGTTCAGATAAAGAATTTTCTGAATAGTATACCTAATCTCGTGGTCAGTTCTGGTCTTGGGTATGAGAGACACAATTTAAATCGATTCTCATATCCAGATAGTCATTTTGGATTTGTTGGACCCTATCAGTCAGGGTCTGGATCGCCAAGGTGAGGGACTCTAAATCACTGGTGGGTTGGGTTTGTTGATGCTTACTCGCGGATGAGTTCCTGTATTGGCCATGCTGGCCATTCCGATACTGTTGATGATGGGACGATGGTGCAGGGTTCTGCTGACCCGAGTGGAAAGTGCGCTGCTGCTGAGGCTGGTACCCTTGTCCTAGTCGGGACTGTACGAAGCGCGATGCTGGGACAGAGCTGGTTTCTTGGTAAGCTAGGGAAGGTCGGTGAGGCTGACAGTTCCCCATCCCCAACTGTCTACCGACGGGGTCATGGTTGTACCACAACCCGTTGATCTCGAACACCTGCGGAGGCTCCTTGTATCCTGTCTCCACTTGTGGGGGTGTGTGTTGCTCCTGCTGAGTATATGTTTGCTCCTCTACCTAGCTACTCTGTGGCCCCGGTGCCTGTTACTGTACATGATGAATTCGGTGTACATGTACAGGTGGTGCAGAAGGGGTAGGTAGTCGTATCTTGGCTACCCTCTCAGTAAGTTCCTCCACTTGTTTCGGCAATCACGAGAGCGACTCAAGGTCAGTAACCCTCTTGTGAATTTCCTCGACCATGGTTAACTTGTCAGCGATCATCCCCATGCTGGGGATGAGGTTCTATGTTAGATCCTTTACAGTCCTTCTAGTTGTCTCGTTAGATAGGATCGAGGGAGACAACTGATAGGCCCTGGTATCCTGTGACCTACATGTTTTTGCCATCTGCTCCAAGATTTTCCATAGAACATTTTCATTTTGTCCAGATAGCTTCCTCCACAGGCAACACTTACTAACCCCTGCATCTTCGGGGTCACGCCACAGAACAAGGTCTTGACTAAGATCGCCTTTGAAATGCCATGGCAAGGACACTTCTGAATGAGGTCATTAAACCTATCCCAGGCTTCATGGAATGGTTCATTGGGTCCTGATGAAAGGGGTTTTTCAGAGGGTCTAGAAATCTCATAAGGCGAGAGATCCAGTCGCTGATTTGACCACTCCAAAATTCCCTAAATCAATTAACAAGTAACCCACAATAAAATATATGCAATGAATATCAAAAACTATGGAGTTAAAATTTATTATAACTCTACATGCAAATGTGTATAGGTGTAAGCACAAGTAGAGGTCGAATACTGGGAGGCGAATGGTTGAGTGTGAAATTGGTTGCGCAGTTATTCAGTTCAATGATTATGTCCAATTCTTTATTGTTTTGTGAGTTTTAATTTTATAAATATTTTATATTTTCTTTTGGTTTTTATAATTTTTATTTTGTTTATATTTTATATATTTTTTATTTTCTTTTTTTATTTTTAATTATATAATATAGATATATATATATATACACATATATATAAAGAGATATATAAGAGAGAAAGGAGGGGTAATATATAAGGATATGTATATTTATATAAATACTCAATACATACTAGATAATATATATATTTCGGTTTTTTTATATTTTATATTTTTTTTGTTATTTTTCTGGAATTTTTCTAATTTTTATGTATTTTTAATTTCAATAATGTCCCTAATATGGGTTTAAAGATATAGGCCGAAAATAATTTGGGTTTTAAAATTATAAAATAAGTCTCAAAATTACCCAAATTGATTTTAATACATAAATAATAATATATAGATAATTATAAAATAAGAAGACATATTTTTGGTATTTTTCTAGGATTTTATATTTTTTAAGATTTTGGAGCTTCTTGAAATTTTTTTTATTTTCTTTTTCTATTTTTAGGGTTTTTCATTTTCTGGACTCAATATATATGTGAATATACCATATATAATTTTTTTTGTAATTTTTCAAAATATTTTTTTATTTTTTTGGTATTTTATAAATTAAACAGAACAAAAATGATTCCTTTTTCATTTTTAATAATTATATTAAATGCCAAAAATGCAAAATGGACATGTGGCGTAAAAGTATGAGGCATGAAACATCTAACCTAATTTTTGTGGATTTTTAGGAGCTAAGTAGCTATTTTCAATAATTACATGAAAGACACAAAAATAAGACAGCCTGACAGGGGTATAAATGCAATAAAAATAAATGACAGGGGGCACAGTGCAAATATACCAACAATAATATACATTTATTTAATGTTTAAAAACTATTTTGCAATATACAAAAATCGTCAGGGTGGACAATTCAAAATGTACGCGCCTCACGTGGGACTGCACATGAGGCACAAAAGGACCATATTGTAATTACAAGAAAGTACAAGGGTCTGTTAGCAAAATTCACAATTTATTTACAACGTTAAAATTTCTTTACAATATTAAAATTTAAATACAAAAAGTGCTTGGGGTTAAGTGCCAAATTTACCCCTTAAGTGGGCACGGACGGATGGCTAGATCGAAGTCACTTGCCACGTGTCGCATCCTCCGCGCCTGATGACGTTTTGCCGATGAGCGGCGGAGATTAGATCAGCCGGACTGATCTGACGGTCGAAGCTTCGCTCCATCGGACGGCTGGATCCAACTGGGTCCTTGTTCTTAATCCGACGGCGGGGAGGATCTTAGGAAGAACAGGAGGAAGGATTGCCTGGGCGAACTTCCTCCAGCGACATCTCCTTCCGCCAAGGTTCTTTGCTGCTCACAAGGGTCCCAAAAGGTAGCAGGAGGGTCCCTGTATCTGCAGGAGGCTTCAGAATGGCCAAAAGGTGACCGGAGCGCCGCCACCAGGTCGATGTCGAGGTGGCGCTCCAGGTACCTCCGACGAGCGTCGAAGACCGCCTCCAGGTGCCTTAATGCACCTTGTACCTGCGTAGTATGAAACAAGGGAAGAGGGCAAAGTGCCTCGTCCCGTTAGAACGGAAAATGGATGGAGGATGGACTCGGGCGAAGATCTCCGGCGATGAGTGAAGGATGGAGATCTGATCTCCGGATCAAAAAGAGGATCTAGGGGAAGCAAAGGTGCCAGGGATGTAGGGAAATGGAGGGGTAGGAAGATGGATGTGAGGGAGAGGTCGGAGCACAGTCGGATCACGGTGAAATGGTTCGCCCGAGCGGAGCTCCGGCGAACTACGAATCAACCATTCTACACTACGTTTAAGGGCTAATGATTAATCTAAAGACGAAAATGAAATACTAAAAATAAAACCTATCTAAAATGAGTAAAAGACACATCTCTTATACCTGGGGGCCTCCAGGGAGCAGGACGGATGCCGGAGCTCCGCCGCGACAAAATTCTTCCCTCCTCCGGCCGATTCACGATGTTGGGTAGCTCCTCCTGTCACAAGGGCTTGTCCAGGAAACGAGTCAAGGCTTTTAAGGGGATTAAAAGTGGCCCAAAAAGGCGAAGGAGGAGGATGGAGCTTATTTATAAACATGCCTGGACGCCCTTATTAACTGGCTAATAACAAAGAATATGGTCTATGTACACGCGCTCTCATGTGTCGTCGTGGATCATCATGGTTCTGGGAGAAAATTTCGTGAAGAGATCGAAAGCGATGGATCACTGCAACGAGCGGGAAAAATGCAAGAATACCGGGGAAAAGACGGTTCTGGCGCGCCAGGTCCCAGAAGGGACAGTTTACCAGGGGTCAACTCGGGCCGCGTCCTTATTGGCCCACCTAGGACGCTACAGGACAAAACAGGGAAAGTTATTCGAAAATAATTTATTTAACATAATAAATGATTTTATTATTTTTTGTTTATAAAATAAAAAATGTTTATTAAATAATGTATTATTTATTTATAATTTTTATTTATTTTTTAGATGTATTTTATTATGAATTTATTTTAATGATGTATTTATAAGTGTATTTATGTGTATTTTTGTATAATTTATTTTTATTTTATATATTTTATTTTATTATTTTATTTTATTATTTTATATAATTATAACTTAATTTTGTGAGTGTAAATATAATTTTCTTCGATTTTTTTGAGTTTATTTACATATTTAAATAACTAAGTATATATAATATGTAGGTATAATTATAGGTATTTTACCTATATTTTATATACATTTTATTTATTTAATGAATTTTAATGGGTTTTATTTTGTATTTGTATTTTTAATAAATTATCGGTAATGTTTACAGGATTGTAAAAATTTGAAAGAATAAAATAATTGAAGAATGTATTCCCCTTTATTTATATACATATAGAACATAGGTATTTCATCTAGGTTTTGGCATAGTTTTATTTTATTTTCCTTTTTATTTTAGGTTTAATTCTAATTTTAATGTACACATAGGTTATAAATATGTTTACAAAATTATAAAAAATATGAATTTGTAAAAATAATAAGTAATGATAAAATTGAATATTTTAATCGGTTTTATGTACAAGAGGGGCCCAAAACCTAACTTTCACATATAAACTCCAAAAATTCTGAAATCAATTTTATTAAATAGTTCTAGGAAAGCTATATACAATTAAAGGAGAGTTTGGTGGATTTGGGTTTTTATCTGCAAGATATGGGTCTGTGAAGTCGAGAACCTGGCTTTTCATTCTGTGTATAAAATGTACACTGTATATTATTTTTACACAAAGTCAATTTTGTATTTTTATTTACAATATTATCTACAACTTTCATGTTCAAAAGATTTTTATTTGATGAATAAATAATTTAAATACAAAATAGGTGTCAAAAATGCATAAATGAATGAACAAATAAATGAGGTATTTATTGTATTATTGGCCCTTATCTCCCCCTACTTTATTCCTTGTCGACCAATTCCATTCTGGACTTGGTCTCGGAGTTAGGGTCATAAAATATTTGCAATATTTTATTCCTTTTTCTTTTCTTCTCTTTATTCTATAATTTTGGCATTAAAAACCTTATTTTATGTACAATAAATACAATAAAAATGAATGCTAATATGTATAAATTGATGTTATTTACATGGATTTGCTTGGGTTTTTAAGGCCAAAATGATAAAATAAAGAATGATGAATCGAGATTCATCATCCTCCTATACTTGCCTTTACTAGTCCCTAGCAAATACTTATGCAATAAGTATAAAAAGAATAAAGAATAAGAAGAAAAGAAAAAGCAAAAATAAAGAATAAATAATAAATTGAATTGATCATGATTATTAAACTCTTCTGTACAAAATCAAAGTTTGGAGCTCAGGTTAGACCTTGGTGAGAAAATGTGTGTGGAACCTAGTCGGGAACCAAATTTAAGACACAACAGTCTTCGAGAGTCACAGAAGTCGATTGAAATTACCTCAATAGCCAGGTCAGAACTAGCCTACTTCATACGGAAACCCTTATGACTATGAAGCTGACTTGTACAGTGTAAGTGATAGTGGATCTCCCCAACTGAAATGACAAAGGAACTGACTTCTCCATAATGACAACCCAATGATTCCCCAATCCAGCCCTCTACTGTCGAGGAGCGGGGCATTCCCTTCTAAGTTCAAGTAGCATCCAACTCAAGAGGAGGAGGAGGAGAAGAGAATGGACGGTAGCCAGTGTAGCTACCTATCCTGGGATGCAAGACCAGTGTAGTCAAGTCATCCAGCTGCAGGCTCACATGGTATAACTTTGATGCTCAAGATTGCTTATTTTCTATACAACATATATACATACTCCGACATGCACTTTATTTTTATTTTCAAGCCTGTCCACTTTTTTTTCAACATACTATTTACAGCAGCATTTGCATAAAGACTTTTTCCTCTTGAGCCAGAAGACTATCCCTCTTTTGAAGCTTTATTGCAACCCACACTCTCCTGTCATTCGACTTCATTGAAACTGGACCAGGTTGGGGTGCACTTCCCTCCCTAGACGAGGATGAATGTTTCCACCTGTGTGCGTCTCAGACTGGCAAATCCAACCCCCTCACCACTTCAACTGAGTTGAGCCAAGTGAAAGGTGCAAGTGTCCAAGTTAGGTCACGACCGACAAGAGTCATACGTGTGTTTCGAAAAGTTCTAGTTAGTCAGTTAAGGTGACTTGAACCCAGCCCTGATTTCTCGAAGAATTAAGTCTGAATAGACCTGAAGTACCTTAAACCTAGTTCCCATAAGGTTCCAGTGCAGTTAGGTGCATTAAGGTCCAACCAAGCTCCAATCTTCGACTTTATTGGACTAGTTCAATCATCAAGCTCAATAAAAGAATATGAATGGTATGCAGATGCTATTTACGAATATGCAAATAATAATGCAATTTTTTTCAAAGAATTTGAAACAGAGAGAAAATTTTTACACAAAGAATTTTCAAATAAAAGAATTTTGGCACTCAAAATATAAAATATATACAGCTATTTACACGGGCATGCCGCTTTATTTACAAGGCTTGAAGAATTTACTAGTTTTAACAAAAGTGGTTTATTGAGGTGTATATACAATTAATAAAGAATTTAATGTATTTATGATTTATTTTTATTCATTTTATTTATTATTATTTTTATGATGCCTTTATTCCTCAAATTTATTCAAAAATCATTTGGAAAACTATAGTACAAGATACTTTTTGCAAATATTTACAAACATTTGAATGTCATTTTGCAAAGATTTTTTCAAATACTATATATACATTTTCACGATATTTTTACAAAATGTTTTCACAATCGTTTGCAAATAGGCTTTCAAATCCTTTATTTGACACAAATAGAAAATATTTTGCAATCAAAATATTTTTACAAAGTTTGGAAATATTTCACAAAAAGTTTTCCAAACAGTTTACACCATTTTTCAAATCATTTTGCAAAAGTATTTTTAACCTGATCTATTAATCAGTATATACAAAAAGAATCTGAGGAATAAGAAGCATTATTAATTAATTTCAAGGAATTATATCTTTTTTTAGCCATTAATAATTATACGGAAGTACGAGTTATGGCTAAAGTATATACAGAGTATATACGACCCCCCTATATTTAGCTTGAGCTATGTCCTCATAGATCGGAAAAGAGAAAGAGAAGACATAACTCGTACTGAGTATAGACAAGTCTAAAGAATATACGAATAAGAGATGAAGGAAATAGAAGTTGACCGGCCCCCTATACTTAGGATCAAGTAATCATAAGTATAGAAGACTGTACACAAAGCAGGGCAGGTCAAGGGTGGGAATAAACATATCAAAGAATTAACAAATCAGAGGTGCACCCCCCTATACTTAGGACAAAGTACGTCCTAAGTATAGAAGACTGTCTACAAAGGGTGACACCTTTTATGTAGATAAAGAAATATGAAAAAGAACAGAAGAGAAGAAGAAAAGAGAGAGATATACAGATAGACGAAAAGATCGTGGAGAATATATGCATCACTCCCCCTATTCTTAGGATGAGATATCCCTAAGTATAAGCAACAACAGGAGTGACGAAACTGAATGACGAAAGAACAACGCGGTGTGTACCCCCCCTATACTTAGGACAAGGTGTTTCCTTAGTGTAGACACAAAGATTTGGCGACAGATCTAGGGCACACATAACATGCGGGAGAAGGAATGAACAAGGCACACATATATACAAGTGGTGAAGAATTGGTGAAGTACAGGACGGTATCTGACAAGTGCATACCGTACTTGCGTCATTGTCTCCCTGTGAGAACAGTGACGCACTCAGGATGTGAAAAGACACCGGATATGCAGTCAGGTGGGTGTCGGCTACCGGGGACAATAGATCATAAGTAAAGTGGGAACCAGTAGCATATAGCAGTCGATTGGCTCACTGGGTCAGCATGAGGTAACAGAGCTGATACTATAAGATCGGGAGGAAGAAGGAACAGTACAGAGTCCTCCAGTCAATCAGAGTCTCTATAAGGTAGGGAAGATAGAGAATAGGAGACATCGTGGCATTCGGTGGTCATGAGGTCGGAAGATCACATGAGACACACCGAATATCGCAAGTCATGGCTCAACCTTGCAAGGGTCGTCAAGGTGAGCAGGCTCAAAGGAGCCGGGGATCATACCCTAATCAGAAGACTTGGTCCAATGATCCGCATATCGGATACACAATCAGAGAGGGGACCAAGTATACGGCTCAGAAGACTTGGCTTCGTGCTCCAACAGACAGGAGACACCAAAAATGAAACCAAGTTCCTAGAAAATGATGTGCCCTCTCGCAGATAACCCTTGGAGAGTGGTACATGCTAATCATCGAATATTCAGAAAATAAGCTCACCCTTGCGAGGGTCGTCAAGGTGAGCAGACGCAAAGGCGTCGGTGATCCATCAGACGGGTCATCAGATACGGTCTCGGTAGGCGACAAATCGTCTACTAGCAGAAGAGATCGACAAACTTAAGAAAGAGTGTGACAACATCCTGCAGACAACCCTCGGGGAACGTGCTGCCAGCTAGGCATGGAAATAGCAGATATCAGGAGCTCAGCCTTGCAAGGACCGTAAAGGTGAGCAGACTCAAAAGTGTCTAATCAGATGGGTCCAATGATCCGCAGATTGGATAGGCAACTCAGGATGGGACCAAAATCATATATATCAAACGGCTCGATTCCGTGCTCTGCAGATCGGAGACACAGTCAGCAGGGGAAACCGAGCGTAAAGAGAGTGTTGCATTCTCCCGTAGATAGTCCTCGGGGAGCTATGCAATCTAGGCAAGGAATAGTCAGAATGTGTCTCTACCTTGCGAGGGTCATCAAGGAGAGAGAAGGGTTCGAAGGAGCCGGGTCCATCAGACGGACCCACATAATGGTCTCAGTAGTCGACAAGTCGGATACCAACAGAAGAGACCAATCAGATCGGAAATATGTCGTAGTCTCCCGCAGATAACCCTCGGGGAGCTAGGAGCTAGTCAAGGAATAATCAGAAAAGAGCTCATCCTTGCAAGGACCGTCAAGTTGAGCGGACTCAAAGGAGTCTGAGCCAGTCAGTCTCATGCCCCATCAGATCGGGCGCATAATCAGAAAGGGAGACCGACGACCCATAACAGACGAATCGGCAACGTGCCCCAACAGATGAAAGCACCAGAAGTGAGTGAAGCCGATCGTAGAGAAAGTGTCACATCCTTCCACAGATAGTCCTCAAGACGTGATGTGAGCTACGCAGTGAATAATCAGAGTACATCTCGTCCTTGCGAGGGTCGTCAAGGAGAGAGAAGGGCTCGAAAGAGCTGGATCCATTAGACGGATCCACAGAAAGTGTGGCCTCGATAGACGGCAGTCCGCCTACCAACAGTAGAGACCAAAAGAGCTATAATGTGTCATATCTTCTCGCAGATAACCCTCGAAGAGATATGAACTAGGCAGTGAATACTTGGAATATCAAGGCTCGTCCTTGCGAGGACTGTCAAGGAGAGCGATCAGACAATTGGCCTCATGTACCGACAAGTCGGGTACACAATCACAGGGGGAGGCCAATCAAGCATATCATCTGACAAAATTGATGAAAGGGATCGACAGTGTATGAAACCGCAGTCCAACCGATTGAGCATATCATCTGACTCGGTTCCGGGTCCCATCAAAATGGCGACCCAAACAGTGTATGAAACCGCAGTCCTAGAAATTGTCGCCTCCTCTCGCAGGCAGTCCTCGGGGAGTAATGCAAGCTAGATCAATGTAGGTCATGGGAATGCTGGCATAAAATCTCAGGTCCTTGAAATAATGTGAATCCATCAATCAACAGGAGGGCATAAGATCATGTGGCGGGACAATAGAACAGAATATCAATCATAATGCAATCCCTCGAAGTCAATCCAATCAGCTGAGATGGCACAACATATCATCAGGACTCCTCTAAGTGCCAGGGTGGATCAAAGAGTCAGGAGATCAAGGATGGGTCACTCACGAAGATGAGAGATCATGTGGGTTCCACACACCTTTGTCTCGAAGTTGAAATCATAATAGTCAATCAATCCTCAAAATGGAGATGGGTAAGAACCTCAAAATGGATAAATCAATGATGGCTCATGAGATCACCATCATATCATCAAAGTACGTCGCATCCTCAATCCAGTGTGCTTGATCCAAATATCCCAATAGATAATCACATCTAATGATTGTGAATCATAAAAAAAAGAAATCCCCAATAAGCTCCTATGCACGCATCAAAGTCAAATCCACCAAGAGTAGTATATTAATCTCAGCATCCTCAACATCATGCCTGACTTACTCCAATAATCAATGTGAGTCAAAATCCTCGATGCAGGCCTCATCAATGTGCACAACATTCCCGAGTAAAGGAAGAGTTGATACGGGGGACACGAGGAAGGTGGATAAGAAGGGTGACACGATGGAGTGGAGAAGCTGAATGAGCTATGTGCCAATATCACGGGTGGCAGAAGAATGATACAGAGGGGACGAGGAGGGCGGGCGAGAAGATGTGGTCATAGACAAATTGGGTGTTCCACACAAGGCAGAAACACCGTCAAAATGGTGGTCCAAAGAGCATGCTCTCCTCGAACCGGTGAAGATGGGAACATAAGAGATGGTACGGTGGTCACTAGGAAGGTGGTGAAGAAGAGGGAAACGAAGGACTTGGCGAAGAAATGATTGAGCTCAAGCGCCAATATCACGACTCGATGTAGATGAGGAGATATATATATATATATATATAAGAGAGGTAGAGAGACTCAAAGATGAAAAATTCATGACTCACACGGACGGGACCGATGACTCTAATAATGAATGAAAACGCAACGGAATCCAAGTCACAATCAATACACAAGGCAAACCCCCAATTCACCTACTCGACACGGAGAAGACCGTCAGATGATGGTCATTTATCTTTTCGGTTTTAGAGTTAGGTGAGAACCACAAAGTTGTACAAACACTTAGGAGGCTTGATGGGATTTGGGCTCTACTCCTTAGCGTGTACGTGAGCACTTAAAACACATACAATGAGGGGGTTGCTCTCCCCATGATAACGAAATCCATTATGTTTTATTTTTAATCAATAGAGTAAACAGTCCCAATTTTATTTAGTTTATCACTTTTTTTGGGTATTTTTAATGCACGTGCCTATCGAGGTTCCAATTTCCATTAAGCATCCTAGGTTGGCAAAAACAGAGGGTGAAGGTCGGAAAAGCCATGCAAGTAGGAAATCGATGATGCATGCTAAGTAAGAAGACTTACAGCGCTTCCCAGCTCTCTCCATGTGGGGTGCATAACAGAATTGAAACCTATGCTAAATGCAAATGCAAGCCGAAGAAATCGCCCTAGGATAGTAACTGCTATTATCGTGAAGCACCACAAGTCGGTCACCGATCCTTAACCTAAGAGTCCGGTCTTGGCTTACTCCTCCTCTTCTCGACACACTCGAGTTCAGGAGTAGCGCTTGATGGGGCTCGCTCACGGCACACGGGTTAAGAGATAAATGAACATACTGTTTAAATTTGACTAGATCCAAAACACACTATAGGTACATGCAAATATATTAGGGTGTTTAGACCTAATCTACTCGATCAAGTAATTCCTAAGGTAGGGCTCATTTACACAAAATAATAAAAATAAAATAAAAACGAAACAACGTCAAAATCGTCGAGGCCCCCAAGGGAACAATCCCTCGGGCAATGGACCTCGGGAAGTCGGAGTGTACCTGTGAGAGTCCTGAATTATTACAAGTTTCTAAGTCTCTCTCTCACATAAATATACATAATAAAATAAATAGAATGCATAAAAATAGAGTCTGTCTTCAAAAATTCTCCTTCGTCTGCCTTTGATGCTCTCTCCTATTGGCTGGTGTAGAAGAGCCAACTCCGCCTCGCCTGGGTGCATTGGTCCTCCTAGGAGGTCCTCCCCCACTTGGCGGTCCCTCGCATTAAAGACAAATAGAGGAGATGGGTCAGAACAGTCAATCAATAGTGTAAATAAATAATCAAATAAATAAATGCTGGACATGAAATACAAAATCCGTTGCCTCCCCGGCAACGGCGCCGTTTGATGAAAGGGGTTTTTCAGAGGGTCTAGAAATCTCACAAGGCGAGAGATCCAGTCGCTGATTTGACCACTCCAAAATTCCCTAAATCAATCAACAAGTAACCAACAATAAAATATATGCAATGGATATCAAAAACTGTGGATTTAAAATTTATTATAACTCTACATGCAAATGTGTATAGGTGTAAGCACAAGTAGAGGTCGAACACTGTGAGGCGAATGGTTGAGTGTGAAATTGGTTGCGCAGTTATTCAATTCAATGATCATGTCCAATTCTTTATTGTTTTTGTGGGTTTTAATTTTATATATATTTTTTATTTTCTTTTGGTTTTTATAATTTTTATTTTGTTTTATATTTTATATATTTTTTTTATTTTCTTTTTATATTTTTAATTATATACTATAGATATATATACATACATATATATATAAAGAGATATATAAGAGAAGAAAGAGGGGTAATATATAAGGACATGTATATTTATATAAATACTCAATATATACTAGATAATATATATATTTTTCGGTTTTTTATATTTTTATATTTTTTGTTATTTTTCTGTAATTTTTCTAATTTTTATTTATTTTTAATTTCAATAATGTCCCCAATATGGGCTTAAAGATATAGGCCAAAAATAATTTGGGTTTTAAAATTATAAAATAAGTCTCAAAATTACCCAAATTAATTTTAATACATAAATAATAATATACAGATAATTATAAAATAAGACATATTTTTGGTATTTTTCTAGGATTTTATATGTTTTTTAAGATTTTGGAGCTTCTTGAATTTTTTTATATTTTCTTTTTCTATTTTTAGGGTTTTTCATTTTCTGGACTCAATATATATATATATATGAATATACCATATATAATTTTTTTGTAATTTTTCAAAATGTTTTTCTATTTTTTTGAATTTTATAAATAAACAATACAAAAATGATTCCTTTTCATTTTTAATAATTAGGTTAAATGCAAAAAATGCAAAATGGACATGTGGCGTGAAAGTATGAGGCATGAAACATCTAACCTAATTTTTTTGGCTTTTTAGGAGCTAAGTAGCTATTTTCAATAATTACATGAAAGACACAAAAATAAGACAACCTAACAGGGGTATAAATACAATAAAAATAAATGACAGGGGGCACAGTGCAAATATACCAACAATAATATACATTTATTTAATGTTCCAGAACTATTTCGCAATATACGAAAATCGCCAGGGTGGACAATGCAAAATGTACGCGCCTCACGTGGGACTGCACGTGAGGCGCGGAAGGACCATATTGTAATTACAAGAAAGTACAGGGGTCTGTTAGCAAAATTCACAATTTATTTACAACGTTAAAATTTATTTCCAATGTTAAAATTTAAATACAAAAAGTGCCTGGGGTTAAGTGTCAAATTGACCCCTTAAGTGGGCGCAGACGGACGGCTAGATGGAAGTTACTTGCCACGTGGCTTATCCTCCGCGCCCGATGACGTTTCTCCGATGAGCGGCGGAGATTAGATCAGCCAAACTGATCTGACAGTCGAAGCTTCGCTCCATCGGACGGCTGGGATTCCCACTGGGTCATTGTTCTTCATCCGACGGCGGGGAGGATCTTAGGAAGAACAGGGAGGAAGGTTCGCCTGGGCGAACTTCCTCCAGCGACATCTCCTTCCCCCGAGGTTCTTTGCTGCTCCCAAGGGTCCCAAAAGGTAGCAGGAGGGTCCCTGTATCTGCAGGAGGCTCCAGAATGGCCAAAAGGTGACCGGAGCGCCGCCACCAGGTCGATGTCGAGGTGGCGCTCTAGGTACCTCCGGCGAGCGTCGAAGACCGCCTCCAGGTGCCTCAATGCACCTTGTACCTGCGTAGGATGAAACAAGGGACGAGGGCAAACCGCCTCGTCCCGTTAGAACGGAAAATGGATGGAGGGTGGACTCGGGCGAAGATCTCCAGCGATGAGTGAAGGATGGAGATCTGATCTCCGGATCCAAAAGAGGATCTGGGGAAAGCGAAGGTGCCTAGGATGTAGGGAAATGGAGGGGTAGAAAGATGGAGGTGAGGGCGAGGTCGGAGCACAGTCGGATCACGATGAAATGGTTCACCGGAGCGGAGCTCCGGCAAACTACGAATCGACCATTCTACACTACGTTTAAGGGCTAATGATTAATCTAAAGATGAAAATGAAATACTAAAACTAAAACCTATCTAAAATGTGTAAAAGATGCAGCTCTTATACCTGGGGGCCTCCAGGGAGCAGGACGGACGCCGGAGCTCCGCCGCGACAAAATTCCTCCCTCCTCCGGCCGATTCACGATGTTGGGAAGCTCCTCCTGTCACAAGGGCCTGTCCAGGAACCGAGTCAAGGTTTTTAGGGGGATTAAAAGTGGCCCAAAAAGGTGAAGAAGGAGGATGGAGCTTATTTATAAACATGCCTGGACGCCCTTATAAACTGGCTAATAACAAATAATATTGTCTATGTACACAAGCTCTCATGTGTCGGCGTGGATCATCATGGTTCTGGGAGAAAATTTCGTGAAGAGATCGAAAGCGATGGATCACGGCAACGAGCGGGAAAAATGCAAGAATACCGAGGAAAAGACGGTTTTGGCACGCCAGGTCCCAGATGGGACAATTGACCAGGGGTCAACTCTGGTCGCGTCCTTATTGGCCCACCTAGGACGCTACAGGACAAAATAGGGAAAGTTATTAGAAAATAATTTATTTAACATAATAAATGATTTTATTTTTTTTGCTTATAAAAAATGTTTATTAAATAATGTATTATTTATTTATGATTTTTATTTATTTTTTAGATGTATTTTATTACGAATTTATTTTAATGATGTATTTATAAGTGTATTTATGTGTATTTTTGTATAATTTATTTTTATTTTGTATAATTTATTTTATTATTTTATTTTATTATTTTATATAATTATATCTTTTTTTTGAGTGTAAATATATTTTTCTTCAATTTTTATGAGTTTATTTACATATTTAAATAAATAAGTATATATAATATGTAGGTATACTTATAGGTATTTTACCTATATTTTATATACATTTTATTTATTTAATGAATTTTAATGAGTTTTATTTTGGATTTGTAATTTTAATAAATTATAGGTAATGTTTACAGGATTGTAAAAATTTGAAAGAATAAAATAATTAAAGAATGTATTCCCCTTTATTTATATACATATAGAACATAGGTATTTCATCTAGGTTTTGGCATAGTTTTATTTTATTTTCCTTTTTATTTTAGGTTTAATTCTAATTTTAATGTACACATAGGTTATAAATAATGTTTACAAAATTATAAAAATATGAATTTGTAAAAATAAGTAATGAATAAGTTGAATATTTTAATCGGTATTATGTACAAGAGGGGCCCAAAACCTAACCTTCACATATGAACTCCAAAATTCTAAAACCAATTTTATTAAATAGTTCTTAGAAAGCTATATACAATTAAAGGTGAATTTGGTGGATTTGGATTTTTATCTGCAAGATATGGGTCTGTGAAGTTGAGAATCTGGCTTTTCATTATGTGTATAAAATGTACATTGTATATTATTTTTACACAAACTCAATTTTGTATTTTTATTTACAATATTATCTACAACTTTCATGTTCAAAAGATTTTTATTTGATGAATAAATAATTTAAATACAAAATAGGTGTCAAAAATGCATAAATGAATGAATAAATAAATGAGGTATTTATTGTATTATTGGCCCTTATCTCCCCCTACTTTATTCCTTGTCGACCAATTTCATTTTGGACTTGGTCTCGGGGTTAGAATCATAAAATATTTGCAATATTTTATTCCTTTTTCTTTTCTTCTCTTTATTCTATAATTTTGGCATTAAAAACCTTATTTTATGTACAATAAATACAATAAACAACGAATGCTAATATGTATAAATTGATGTTATTTACATGCATTTGCTTGGGTTTTTAAGGCCAAAATGATAGAATAAAGAATGATGAATCCCCTGCAACGGTGCCATTTGATGACTGGGATTTTACGAGGGTTTAGAAGTCTCACAAGGTGAGAGATCCAGTCGTTGATTTGACCACTCCAAAATTCCCAAGTCAATCAACAAGTAACCCACAACAAAATATATGCAATGAATATCAAAAACTGTGGAGATAAAATTTATTATAACTCTACATGCAAATTTGTATAGGTGTAATCACAAGTAGCGGTCGAACACTGGGAGGCGAATGGTTGAGTGTGAAATTGGTTGCGCAGTTATTCAATTCAATGATCATGTCCAATTCTTTATTGTTTTTGTGGGTTTCTAATTTTATATATTTTTTTTATTTTCTTTTGGTTTTTATAATTTTTATTTTGTTTTATATTTTATATATTTTTTTATTTTCTTTATATTTTTAATTAAAATATATATATACATATATATAAAGAGATATATAAGAGAAGAAAGAGGGGTAATATATAAAGATATGTATATCTATATAAATACTCAATACATACTAGATAATATATATATATATATATATATATTTCGATTTTTGTATTTTTATATTTTTTGTCATTTTTGTGGAATTTTTCTAATTTTTATGTATTTTTAATTTCAATAATGTCCCTAATATGGGCTTAAAGATATAGGCCGAAAATAATTTGGGTTTTAAAAGTATAAAATAAGTCTCAAAATTACCCAAATTAATTTTAATACATAAATAATAATATATAGATAACTATAAAATAAGAAGACATATTTTTGGTATTTTTCTAGGATTTTATATTTTTTTAAGATTTTGGAGCTTCTTGAAATTTTTTATATTTTCTTTTCTATTTTTAGGGTTTTTCATTTTCTAGACTCAATATAGATATGAATATACCATATATAATTTTTTTGTAATTTTTCAAATGTTTTTCTATTTTTTGGTATTTTATAAATTAAACAGTGCAAAAATGATTCCTTTTTCATTTTTAATAATTAGGTTAAATGCAAAAAATGCAAAAGGGACATGTGGCATGAAAGTATGAGGCATGAAACATCTAACCTAATTTTTATGGTTTTTAGGAGCTAAGTAGCTATTTTCAATAATTACATGAAAGACATAAAAATAATACAGCCTGATAGGGGTATAAATGCAATAAAAATAAATGATAGGGTGCACAGTACAAATATACCAACAATAATATACATTTATTTAATGTTTCAGAACTATTTCGCAATATACAAAAATCGCCACGGTGGACAATGCAAAATGTACGCGCCTCACGTGGGACTGCATGTGAGGCGCAGAAGGACCATATTGTAATTACAAGAAAGTACAGGGGTCTGTTAGCAAAATTCATAATTTATTTAGAACGTTAAAATTTATTTACAATATTAAAATTAAATACAAAAAGTGCCTGGGGTTAAGTGTCAAATTTACCCCTTAAGTGGGCGCAGACGGACGACTAGATCGAAGTCACTTGCCACGTGTCGCATCCTCCGCGCCCAATGACATTTCGCCGATGAGCGGCGGAGATTAGATCAGCCGAACTGATCTGACGGTCGAAGCTTCGCTCCATCGGACGGCTGGGATTCCAACTGGGTCCTTGTTCTTCATTCGACGGCGGGGAGGATCTTAGGAAGAACATGGAGGAAGGTTCGCCTGGGCAAACTTCCTCCGGCGACATCTCCTTCCGCCAAGGTTCTTTGCTGCTCCCAAGGGTCCCAAAAGGTAGCAGGAGGGTCCCTGTATCTGCAGGAGGCTTCAGAATGGCCAAAAGGTGACCGGAGCGTCGCCACAAGGTCGATGTCAAGGTGACGCTCTAGGTACCTCCGGCGAGCGTCGAAGACCGCCTCCAGGTGCCTCAATGCACCTTGTACCTGCGTAGGATGAAACAAGGGACGAGGGCAAACTGCCTCGTCCCGTTAGAACGGAAAATGGATGGAGGGTGTACTTGGGCGAAGATCTCCGGCGATGAGTGAAGGATGGAGATCTGATCTCCGGATCCAAAAGAGGATCTGGGGGAAGCGAAGGTGCCTGGGATGTAGGGAAATGGAGGGGTAGGAAGATGGAGGTGAGGGAGAGGTCGGAGCACAGTCGGATCACGGTGAAATGGTTCACCGAGCGGAGCTCCGGCGAACTACGAATCGACCATTCTACACTACGTTTAAGGGCTAATGATTAATCTAAAGACGAAAATGAAATACTAAAACTAAAACCTATCTAAAATGAGTAAAAGACGCAACTCTTATACCTGGGGGCCTCCAGGGAGCAGGACGAACGCCGGAGCTCTGCCACGACAAAATTCCTCCCTCCTCCGGTCGATTCACGATGCTGGGAAGCTCCTCCTGTCACAAGGGCTTGTCCAGGAACCGAGTCAAGGCTTTTAGGGGGATTAAAAGTGGCACAAAAAGGCGAAGGAGGAGGATGGAGCTTATTTATAAACATGCCTGGACGCCCTTATTAACTGGCTAATAACAAAGAATATGGTCTATGTACACGCGCTCTCATGTGTCAGCATGGATCATCATGGTTCTGGGAGAAAATTTCGTGAAGAGATCGAAAGCGATGGATCACTGCAACGAGTGGGAAAAATGCAAGAATACCGGGGAAAAGACGGTTCTGGTGCGCCTGGTCCCAGATGGGACAGTTGACCAGGGGTCAACTCGGGTCGCGTCCTTATTGGCCCACCTAGGACGCTACAAGACAAAACAGGGAAAGTTATTCGAAAATAATTTATTTAAAATAATAAAAGATTTTATTATTTTTTGCTTATAAAATAAAAAATATTTATTAAATAATGTATTACTTATTTATAATTTTTATTTATTTTTAGATGTATTTTATTATGAATTTATTTTAATGATGTATTTATAAGTGTATTTATGTGTATTTTTATATAATTTATTTTTATTTTATATATTTTATTTTATTATTTTATTTTATTATTTTATATAATTATAACTTATTTTTGTTAGTGCAAATATATTTTTCTTCGATTTTTATGAGTTTATTTACATATTTAAATAAATAAGTATATATAATATGTATGTATAATTATAGGTATTTTACCAATATTTTATATACATTTTATTTATTTAATGAATTTTAATGGGTTTTATTCTGGATTTGTATTTTTAATAAATTATAGTAATGTTTACATGATTGTAAAAATTTGAAAGAATAAAATAATTAAAGAATGTATTCCCATATATATATATATATATATATATAGAACATAAGTATTTCATCTAGGTTTTGGCATAGTTTTATTTTATTTTCCTTTTTATTTTAGGTTTAATTCTAATTTTAATGTACACATAGGTTATAAATAATGTTTACAAAATTATAAAAATATGAATTTGTAAAAATAATAAGTAATGAATAAATTGAATATTTTAATCGGTATTATGTACAAGAGGGGCCCAAACCTAACTTTCACATATAAAATCCAAAAATTCTGAAACCAATTTTATTAAATAGTTCTTGGAAAGCTATATACAATTAAAGGTGAGTTTGGTGGATTTGGAGTTTTTATCTGCAAGATATGGGTCTGTGAAGTTGAGAATCTGGCTTTTCATTCTGTGTATAAAATGTACACTGTATATTATTTTTACACAAACTCAATTTTGTATTTTTATTTACAATATTATCTACAAATTTCATGTTCAAAAGATTATTATTTGATGAATAAATAATTTAAATACAAAATAGGTGTAAAAAATGCATAAATGAATGAATAAATAAATGAGGTATTTATTATATTATTGGCCCTTATCTCCCCCTACTTTATTCCTTGTCGACCAATTCCATTCTGGACTTGGTCTCAGGGTTAGTGTCATAAAATATTTGCAATATTTTATTCCCTTTTCTTTTCTTCTCTTTATTCTATAATTTTGGCATTAAAAATTTTATTTTATGTACAATAAATACAATAAACAATGAATGCTAATATGTATAATTTGATGTTATTTACATGCATTTGCTTGGGTTTTTAAGGCCAAAATGATAGAATAAAGAATGATGAATCGAGATTCATCAGGTCCCTGGGAAAAACTTGCGATCTTCGTTCTCATTTGATTAGTCCTACTGAGTGGGTAGAACTTCTTCAAGAACAAATCCTTGAACTGCATCCAGGTCGTACACCTCACCCTGACTTTTTCAACCAATGAGCAACCTTATCTCCTAAGGCAAACAGGGTGGCCTTCAGCCTAATGTAATCTTGCTCAACCGTAGGGTGACTAAGGTTGTTGCAAACCAGCTCGAAGTCTCTAAGGAAGGCATATGGTTCTTCATTTGCATTTCCATTGAACTTCGGTAGCAGGCTCAAAAAGTGGGGCTTCAGCTCGAACGCTTCAGGGGGGAACCACGGGTGCCAACCATCTATGCATCTCATTTTCTGCTGGGTTATACGCATCTACCATTGATCAGTCAATTCCTCCTGCTGTAATGATCTGTCCCATCCTTGCCGTAAGATCTGCATTCTATTGTTCGACCATGGCGAGGCGAGCAAGGATTTGCTGTATCAGGTCATCTCTTTGTTCTTCTTCATCTGAGGGTCTATTAGGTGGAATGTTGTCCTATATCCCTGGGAATGAAAAATGATCTTGGTTAGAGGACAAATCAAGGAAGGGATTCTTACCGAGGCATTGGTCTTCCTCGGTTAGATCGGAGGAGAGAAAAGGGTTGGTTTGAGAGTAACCACCCTGAGGTTGAGGGATCCAGAACTCAAGAGGGTCATGAGTTCGGGGGGTTGGCACATGTTGCACTTGGTTCGGTGAAGATGAGCTTCGTGGGGGGCTCAAAGAAAGATTGACAAATTGGGAGTAGATGCCCCCCCAGTCAGTCATCTTGGTTGGAGAGAAGAAGATTCAGGAGTTTAAGATAGGATTTTACTCCTATCTGAGACAAGTAAGTGAATCCAAACCCTGGTTTTCACACTCACACGGTCAAGGACTCAAAATCGATTCCGATTAATCATGTTGATTTTAAGAGTGATTTTAAAGCAAATAGCAAAGGTTACGTGGCCTATAGGGAAGTCGGCTCAAAGCCGGATGCGTCTTCCCTGTTTAACCTGTCGCCTAAGATACCTGCTCCCTTCCTTTCTGCGCTCTTATCCCATGTTGATGGGTTCAAAGACCTGCCCCTATCTACCTGCAAGCAGGCGGAGGCTGGCAAGTCTAGAACTTCACCCCGAGGGGTTACTAGCAACTTGTCGCGAAGCACCGCTCGTTCACCCTATCTACCTGCGAACATGCGGAGGTTACTTGATTCTAGTCAGTGAACCTGAGAAAATTCAACTCGTGATATTTGCTAGGATCAGTAGGAACGTTATATGTAAGGTGGGGATTGGGGCTCTGCCTTAACGTGTACACACATACTCAAGTACCCTCACTCAGCCTGAAAACAAGGTCAGGGTTAATCTCCCGCAAGCAAAATTTCTGATTTTATTGATTTTTTGGTTAATTTTGTTTAGCAGTCCCGGTTTTAAGTTAGGTTACCACTGAGTTACTCCAACCACAAAGCACGCCTATCGTCCAGTCCCAATTTCCTTTTTACCTAAGTTTGAAAACTAAGAGAAAGGAGTTGAGGAGAGCCGATGCACGATAAAACAATGATGGTATGCTGAGTTGAGAATACTTACAATGATCCCTTGCTGTTATGCAGGATGCAGTAAAGAATTGAAAACTTTTTACACTATATGTAAATGCAGACGATAAAATCCGCTCCTAGTCATGCAATTCTATTAGCGAGTGAAGCACATGTTAAATTTGACTAGATATGCGGTCTAAATGCATCTTTTATGTGTTATGTGTGGTCCTAAAATATTACGGGCACAAGCAAGTCCTAAAGTTTCTCTAGGAGCCGCCAGTGCAAGCCTAATCTAAAAACGCAATCCACACAACACACAGGGACACATTTCCACTATTTTTACATACACGAGAACCCAATCAGGAACAACTGGAAAGAATGCAAAAATAATGAAAAATGACACAGTTACAAGTCCTCACAATTACTCAAAAATGTTCAAATGCAAGCTCCTCGAAGCGCCTTCGACTACCCGTGTTCCTCGCACAAAAATAAATTGAGGTCAGATAAGGGAAGACACAAAATACTCAAAATAAAGGACATATATTAACAAGAAAAGCAGGGAATCATTCTACCCAGGGATGGAAAATCAAATACTCTAAATTCTCTAGAAATCAACCTAAGCCGTGCCTCCTCGGCAACAACGTCATTTTGATGTTGCTCAGACTACCCTTGTTAATTTTATTAAATTAATGGTCAAATTAAATTTTATGTTCGTTGCAGTCAGATAATCAAGGCTATGTCACAAATACCACTTTTAATTAATGGTTAGTTAATTACGAGCGACAGATTTTTTTACTTGGGCAAGCCCAAGGTCGAACTCAGGGAGGAAGTTGTCTCCTTAGGTCAATTTCCAGTTAATTCCGAGGTCTAATTTTCAGAATAATTATTTTGGTCTTTTTAGGAATTTTTGTCTAACAAATGAAAAGACAAATGCAACTTCAAGCCAATTTTAAGGTTAAATAAAAATATGATCAAACAAAGTCCAAAAATTATGAAACTTGGCCAGAGTATGAAATGCAATGAAATTAATCTATATTAATTTTTTGGAATTTTGTGGTACTTTACGAATTGATATAAATAAAATATGAATGAAATGTGATTTTTACAAAAGTATTTTTAATAAATACCAAAAAACATTATTTCTAGGTATAAAAATTATCTTAGGTAGATATAAGTGTGATGAATCCAGGAAAATTAATGAACCTAAAATTCTATGTGATTTGGACCTATTAAAAATCAATTAATGAAATCACTAATTAATTTATTCAAGCCTCGTGATGCGTGCAAATACAATGATTTTTTTGCACATTGTAAATTAAATTATCCTAAGTCTAATGTGATTTTATGATGGTTTTTGGAGCAACAAGGAATTTAATATGAATTAAAAGGCACACAGAGGGCAAAATATGGACAATTTCACCAATTTAGTAATATTAAATTCCAAAGGTGTCACAAAAATGAAACACATATCACATAAGATAAAGGACAAGTTGGGCTACATCATGCAATTTTTAGAATTGAAAAACAATGCCAAATGGACACCTAAATATGCGTGCAAAGGCAGGGACCAAATTGCAAATATATGAAATAAAGTTACTGAAATAAAATGCGCTGACAGGGACTTAAATGTAATTACATATAATGCGGGGGAGGTGGATGCAATTTTCCCACATAGTCACGCGCGCCTGGTAGGGACCAAAATGCAATTCCAAAACCTTCAGGAGCCTCTGTGCAAATTACACAGCCCTCACGTGGTGAGCACATGCGGGACCAGGCTCGAGCGAAGGCTCGGGAAGCCTTGGAGTCATCAAATTGCAAGGATCTAATGGTGCTGATGACGACGACATGGCAGACTATTAGTCGTTGGATCAAGATAGATCCAACGGGGACTGGAGCTCGGGGCAGTAGCTACGTGGTGCAACAAGGGCCGCTCGATTTGAAAAATCTAACGGCTACAGGCTCGAGGTGACGTGGCGTGGCGAGGGCCGTTGGATCACGGCGATGCAACGATAGTTATATGTCTTCTTCTCCGGTCTGCCACCTCCTGCGGTGGACTTAGGCAGGCTCCGGCGTTGAGCTCCTTGCTCCGCCTCCTCTCCCCGTGCTCGGTGTAGCTCGTCGGCGGCTCCTGAAGTGCTCAGATCGATCGTGGGAGTGTAGGGGGTTCGTCGGAGGTCCTGGATGAGGTTGGAGAGGTCTGCACGCTGGTGGCGAAGAAGCTCGAGCTAAGCTCCGATGAAGTTCTGACCAATGAGGCTTGGGGTATTTGCAGGGTTAGCTGGGGCCAAAGAATGTAGCATGTGCTCGTGGGAATGTGTGCGAGTGCGGCAAGGCCTGATGAGTGTTGTGGTGATGGCTGGAGTGGTGTTCCTCCGCCGTGAAGGCGGAGCTTTGGTCGGAGGAGGTGGAGTGCGTCGTCGGGGCAAATGAGATAGCACGTGAAGATCAGAGCTTCAAGGCGAAGCTCGGTGGATGATCAGGCGAGAGGGATTGATCAGAGGAAGCGGAGAAATTAAGTGAAAAACAAAGGGAAAGAGGAAAAAGATCGGAGGAAGAATGGAGGTGTCTACCTGGGGCTTGGAAGCTCAGATGATGCTCCCGGTCATCGCTCGAGGGACGGTAGAGGGCCTGAGCTCAAGCAGCTCGTCGGGGGAGCTGCAGCACGGCGCAACTATGCTGTGGATCTCGCCGGAGGTGAAGGTCTGTCTTCGCTCGGTTTTACTCTCAATTGCTGTCACCAATGGGTAGCTCTGAGCTCTAGGACACCTCTTGCAATGGCGGATAGGATAGAAGGTGGCCGGAGGTAGGTTATTTATAGGAAGAGGGTGGAGGTTCAGGCGATGGAGGCGTGGGGTTCGTGGGGTTTGAGGAGCGAAGAGGAAGGGGGTCATGGTGGTTGTGGGCTCTGGAGAGGACGAGGGATGTCGGGGCTACATCGTGGGGTGCTCTGTGTGCAGAGATGGTGGCTGACAGAGGGACAAAAATAGAAAGGGGGAGGATGGAGTGTAAGGTGGGAGACGTGTGCGAGGAAGGCGGCTGGAGGAAGATGATGATGTCATGGTTGTTGGATTGCACGATCCAACGGCCAGGAGATGGGCACGGGGGAACGGGTAGGATTAGATCCTGCAGGTCAGATCGAAGTACGCTGGTCAAGACACGTGGCGAACAGAGTGCGTAGTGGATATGGACGTCCTGGATAAGATCTGGAGTGATGATCCAAGGGTCGGAATTTAGGCGGGATTGAGCGGCTGAAATGGAGGCTTCTGCAGAAGATCGAAGGGTTCACAAGCTACCACGTGGGTGGAGGAGGGCAAGGCGCTAACGGATGGAGGAGATGCGAACTGGAGAAGATCGGAGGGTGGGCATCAGCTGCTCATTTGGATGCCTCTGATCTGAAGAAAAGAGACAGGATCGGAAGACACAGAAAAGGGGCGTGTGCGCGATGTGAGTGGGCCGCGTGGCGCAACCAGAGGGCGCCACGTGGCCTGATCTGAATGGCTGAGAAAAAATGTGAAATAAGAGAGATAAGATGGCCGAATTTGGAAAAACTCAAAACATGAAATTTGTAGATCTTGATGAGATCTACAAGTTTCATGTTGACCAAAAAATGGAGATGAGGTCAATTAAGATATAAAAATACAAGGGTAGAAATGTGCATACATATAGTATACAATGGGGCCCAAAACTCAAATTTTGCATACGTGCTCCGAATTAAATGAAAGTAGTTTCATTTTGAAGATATCTGAATATTATTAGTCTAAAAGTGAGTAGACCTAGATCGGAGGTTGTATGAGATAGATATGTACATTCTAAGATCTAAGGTCTCTAATTGGGTTTGCTGTTTTATGGGGTATTTTTACAAGTTAGAAATTTTTGACCTTTTCCTGATATTATTAGTTAGTAGTATATACAATATAGAGTTAGTTTTATTGACTTTCGAGTGAGTACAAAATACAAATAAATATGTGAATAATTACAAGTGAAATGGGCTTCTTATTTTATGCAAATATGAATGCTATAATGCAGATATTATGCATGCATGCATGAATGCTAATTATGCAAGATAAGGGGAAATATGCAACTAATTACTCGGGAACAAGACTCTATTTTCAACTTTAAGAGTGATGAATTACAGATTCATCACCCTCGCACTTCCAAGAAGCACACGTGAGCCCCCCTAACGTATGGTGGCATTTCTACTCTCTTGCCCTTGTTAATTCTAACATTCACACAATTACACCCGCCTATTGGGATATTTACGATAAGACCCTACCGACTTTTAGATATCGAAACCATGCCTACGTGAAGGCCATTTTTAAATAAATTCTATTTATTTTATTTACGGATAAGCCCCTAGATTATTTTGTTGATATCTTGAGAATTTGTGGACCCATTTTTTATTCTTTATGTCATTTTGAAGCTTATTCCATTCTCTATCATATAGAACATTGAATCAATTCATCTTAGATATTTTTAACATTAATTGACTTAAGGGATTATTCGTAATTTCAATCACACTAGTCTTTGATATTTATTTTGATTTCACATTAGATTTATGAAAATTGGGGGGCTTGATTGAGAGTTAATTTGGAAATTAATTCGTAAACTTTATTTGAAATTAATTAATTCATTGGATTTGGGGAATTAAAGTGAAAAGAGATTGATTGACCTACTTGTGTTCTTCCGCTCTCTTTGCATTAATTCAACATTCATCAAAATTCTAGAAAAAGTACATTTATTCATTCTCTCATAATTGCATTACATTTATTTTCTCACATAAAAAATTGTACAAAACCATTCATCTCATACATGATTCAAGCCATTGCATCTTTTATTTATAAATCCAAAAAAGTTTAAAAATTCTAAAAATTCATAAAAATTCATAAAAATTCATCTCTTGAAAACCTAATATTAAGTTGCATGAAAATTGATTCTAGACCTTCATTACCTCCCACGGTTTGACCTTGGAACTTGTCCAAGTAAAATATGTTAGTAATTTGGCTCTCCATGATTTTAAAGATGACACACATACACACAAGATGATATTGTAGTCTCTCGCATATTCTTATATGATTGCAAGGCTGCTAAGGATTTCAGCTGGACCTGACTTCGCAAAGAAGCAAGTTGCAGTTGCATTGTCTTGTTGTTTCTTCGTTCCAAAGATTGTAGTAAGCTTTTCTATATTTAGTTTTGAAGTTGTAATTCCAACAAGATTTAAAACCACAAGTTTCTTCTTCAGGAAAATCATTTTTTAATGAACTGATCGATCATATTCCTTAGACCGATTGATCACTCCTTGTCGATCATATATTTCCACTGATCGATCATGCCTGGTTGATCATATCTATTCAACTTATTGATCGTTATTTGAATTCCGTTAAAACTGTAATCAATTGATCGATCATAGCTATTTAGTTGATTGATCATATCAGGAAATACTCATTTGATTTCATACAATTTTTATTTCAAACAACCACTTTTCTTGAGCTCCTATATAAAGGACCACATACCATTGTTGGAATACGCGCCACTTGAGTATTCACTCCCATTTCACTAGCAAATCTAGAAGCAATTTCTGAGTGATTCTCTTGATATTATCTCTCATGTTCTTTGACTTGTTCAATCTTTTGATAAGAATATTTGTGCTTCTGAAAAAGCTATGAAGCAAGTTTGTTGATTTGGTAGTGCTCGATCCGTTAGCCTTCTCTCAAATTATTCTGCTTTAGTCAGAATACTTCTGGAAACTTCATCTCAACGCGGTGATATTTACTATTGTTTGATATTGCTTATTCGCTTTTGGTATTTGCGATATAATTGCTTGTATTATTCTGGGCAAATTATCTGTGCAATTATACAATTGTTGATTATCTCTAGATATCACATGCTATTGCTTCGAGAATTATCATATGATATATGTTAAGATAAATTTTCTGGATATTATTATTATATCTCTAATTTCTACTTAGCATCTTTCTGTAGGACTGTAGGCATTCGATCCTAAGTGTGTAGAGAAAGTTGTACATGAGACCTCCAATGAAGCAAGAAGAAAATCGAAAGCTCATCTATTCTTCTGCTTATGCAATAGTATTTGATCTGTAGTGTTGATCTTGGTGCTTGATCCAAGATTGTGAAGTGACAACTTTTTAAACAGTTGAGATATAGTGAAGCAGTTGATTAGCTCGACCAATCAGGAAATCCCGAGTCAGGAATGCTCATGTCGTAGTTTTTACTAAGCATGCTTCCACGTGAAAATAATGTGCAAGTGTACTAATTGGTCTACTTGAATATTTTATCTGTACTTGCTTCTTGATTTGTGAAGTTTATTAAAAGCACCTGTACCACTATTCACCTACCTATAGTTGTATTATGATCCATAAACTCACATTTGATATCAAATCTTGGATCAGTATCTCAAAGTAACCACTCGCAGATATATATGGCAACCATAACAAGCAATGACTTTGAAAGCTAATAAACTATCATGCCACCATACTTCAATGGAACCACTTATAACATTGATGTACATATATTCAACTTTTCTTTAAATGGCACTGCATCCATTGTTATCCAAAAAGTATGCTATGTCTCGTGCAATACAATCCTTGTTTCAGTCAATATCCATATCAATGCCCACTTGACCTCACGGATTGGGTACCTCCTCCACACAAAGAACAGGTGGTCGTGCTCGGCTGTGAGCCTCCAACTTGATGACGAAATCACGTGTCCAGCAGTGCACTCTCACCATTTTCTATTTTTTATTTTGACTGCTACAGTACCCGTACGTTTATCTTTGCTGTTCGGATTCTCTGCTGTACAGCATAGAGCTACAATGGGGATCCGCCCTCAAATTGGGGGGCGGGGGGTTTACCGAGACGAGGATGACGTAAAAATATTTTTCAGAATATGTATATATTGGCAAATAATTTACTGTGGTGCGGCATGGACGGACGGGCGGAGGGTCGAAGTTACATATTCTCGTCGCGAGCGTAGATTTTGGATGTCCATATGGCATGGCAAACCATTTGTCGCAAGAGGAAAACGAAGCGACAAATGATTTGTTGATATATACTTATTGTGAGAATTATTTTCAAGTCGTCTCCATTTTGAGGATTTTTTTTACCGAGGAATCCCCATTTTGGGGATTATACCCGCACACGGGTCCGCGGTTGACGTGAGCCTCCCCGCACAGCGCTTTGCTGTTACAGCACCTCTATTGTACAGAAACCCTGCACGATCGTGCGGTTCTTTCTGATGTACAGCATAATGGTGCGTCGACTATTCTAGTGTAGCATTCTAGACATTTGTATATGATATAGTACCCATCCTCTTCCACAGGGCTTCCCACCATCAAATGGGCTTACAAGGTTCGTCGTTAGTGCCAATGGCACTTCCTTCACATCACATCACATGGGAATCACCACAAAGCAAAGCAACGGGAAGGAGCACTTATATGTCATCTCAAACAACTGCAGGATGGAAAATGATCCTGATCGTCCGATCACGATCAGAGAATTCCTGTAGCAAAGCCTGTTGTGGTGTAGACTGCTACATCGAATCTTGGTTGCTTCTTCCATCCATCTTAATGACCCAAAATTTTTGGATTTACTCAAGATAATTAAAGCGTCAACCAGTCAAGCCAAATGACTTGTTGATTTGACGAAGATTGCCAATACAAGATGCATCGGACTGACAATGGGATGTGTCCATGTTTGGTTGGGTAAGAAAGATGCTTGTGTTATGTTTATTCCAACTTGGATCCATTGTTTATGCGGTACTGCTCTGCGATCGGTCATATATAAAAATAAAAGGGTAAAATGAGGCTGATCTTTTGGGATCAAACTTGTTCATCTTATTTTCTCATATTTTGTTATTTTTATTTTTCTGAAAAAAATACTTTTATGAATTTCCATTATTATATCCATGTATTATACCGTTCAAATTTTGTGCGAAACAGACTCCCGACGCCCTCATCTTCAACAATTATATGACTGTTGTGAAATTAATGTCAAGATGGAGACCGTAGGAGTATCTGTTTCACGAAACTTGATTGACATAATATATTGATATAGTGACGAAATTCCACAGATTCATTTTTAATATAAAAGGGAACATGGGACGGGGAAACCAAATTAGCTCCCCCAGAAGCAACACCATTTTTCCCTATATAAAATAAAGAAATAATAATAACGAAAATATGTGGTTTTAGTTAATCATGCGATCTTTCTACTCCTCTAGAGAAGTGGTTTAATAGTTGTGTTTCTTCGTCAACTTTTCTCTTTAAAATTCATAGTTAAAGATACACCAGTTAGGTCACACTATAGTGTGATTCTCTCAAAAAGAAGTAAACATAAAACCAAATCATATTCCCATTCGAAAATAGATGTATCATTCCACAAATTTCGATTAACCAAATTGCCTCTTCTAGTTGGAGTATACAGAATTTGAAAAAAAAATCTCTATTTATTCAGACACTGAAACATGCCAATTCATATCTTCTTGGACCTTATTTTAAAGGCCTGGTAGCTGAGAAATGGGCTTTCAAAAGAACAACAATAGAGGAGTTCAAACTTACCAATTACCGTTTGCTAAAAAATAGATACTTGAGCTAAATGTTTACTATTCTAACTTCTGATGATGGTAGCAATACGTTTCACATATTACTAGAATTGTCAATATTTACTTCGAGTCATTATCGACGGTCAACAACAGCCATAAAAAATATCCTTTTGTTGGTGGTTGCTCGACTAGCTGTCGCAACAAATAGCGTCAATTATTAAAATAACCTGCGTAGTTATTTTGGACGGTTAGTTAACTGCCGAAAATAACAATGCCGATGTTAAAAGACCATTTCGACAATTTGATTGACCTAAACGATTTCATCTAATTTAAAGCTCCGGACATTTCACTACAGGAAAATTTTATATTTTCACCGTCTCATTATCGGCGGTCCATCATAGCCACCGATAAAGAGGTCTTTCTGGGTATTTGGGCATTTGACTGAGTAGTCGCCTCAAACATTGACATGTATTTTGAAATATATGGCAAATGTATAGTTGAAGGTTACAAAACTATCAAAAAAGTGGATGCCGACGTAAAAGCTCTTTCAGTGATCAACGTGATCGTCAGAAATGGTGAACCTAAATTCCAATGCTAACATTTCATATCTTACCCTCCAGTGACCTAACGGATCGCTCCCAATCAAGCTACACCTCCCTCAATCCCCTTCAATGACCTCCTACCCTTCGACCACCTCCTTCCCTCCAATCACAACCTCCCTACCGCCTACTCCTACCACACCTCCGCTGCCCCTGCCCCACGTCCCTCTCCTTATCTTTGTCGTCGCATCCTCCAACCCTCTGCCCCACCTCCCCTTCTTCACCTCTGATGTCTCCTCCCCTCGGTCACAGCTCCTCAAAAGCTCATCCTCCCCTTCACCACACCTCCACCTCCCCTCCCTAACCACCTAGTCCTCCCCTCCACCACCTTTGTTTCGCCCTCCCCAAGTATTCCAAGGATGGCGCCTACTTCAAGGACAATTGTTTCATTCATCTCCTCTTCCCCGAATCCTTCTTAGGAAAGGTATAACTTCGAACAACTATTTTTTAATGTAATTTTTTCTTGTTAAATTGTGTTAGATTGTATATTTATGATACGAATTAACGGTTGATTGTAATTTTGTTAAATACAATGTGACACTAGATCTTCCATTCAATGTAAAATATTTCTAGTTTGTATGATGATAGAATATTGTGCTTTATGGCATTATTTTTTTACTTAATAGAACATAATCCTTCTTTCTTCTAAGGACCCTAGAACTATACAATCTTGGAGACATTTGCTCAGTTGATAGCAATATATCCTTTTCCTTGATTTGTTGCTCAAACACTACAATAGGACATATGTGTATACGCATGCATATGTATGTGTGCATGTATAGCATATGTATGTACATAATCATATACAATTAAAATAAAGTAGATGTTTCTTTTTAGAATATTTACATATGCATATGTATGTTTGGTTGTATTTAAAAAAGAGATGCTTGTATGCATGTCTATGTATATATGTATGTATGTATGTTTATATATGTATGTGTATGTGTATGTTTATGTATGTGTATGTGCATATGTATGATTTTTCGTGTGTATGTTTATCTATGTATCTAGTGTATGTATGTGTATGTATATGAATGCATATGTTTATGTATGTGTATGAACATATATGTATGTAAGTGTATGTTTATGTATATGTATGTACACACACACACAGACACACACACATACACATACATACATACATACATACACACATACATACATACATAACATACATACATACATACATACATACATACATATACATCATACATACATACATACATACATATATATATATAATATATAGGGAGCCCTTCTAATGAGGTGGGTCTTTCCTGAAATTCAGAAAGCCTCTACCAAATTTGTAAATTACGTAACAATATTGTAAATTTGAACTACATATTGTAAAAATAACGATGATAATACAGTTATGTAAAATATATCATTTATACTGTAACAAACATTTAATGTCAAATATATTAATATTTTCATAAATCTTTCATGATATACATATTATGTTAATATTTAGTATTAAATTTATGGAGTTAGAATGTGTAAAATAAATAGAATAAATGCTTAAATTCATGTGGCTTTCCATGCATCCAGGAAAGGTGCACCTCATTGGAAATATTTCCTTATATATATAGTATATATATATGTAAGTGTATGTCTATGTATGTGTTTGTGTATCTATGTATCTAGTGTATGTATGTGTTTCTGTATATTTATGTATATGTATGTGTATCTATGTATCTTAGTGTATGTATATGTTTGTGTGTATCTATGTTATTAATGTATGTTTGTATCTATGTATATCTATGTAAGTAATGTATGTATGTGGATGTATGTTTATGTATGTACATGTATATTTATGAATGTAAGTATAAGTATGTTTATAGATTCTTTTAGCATATGTGCCACATTAAAAGTCAATTTGTGATAATCGGGCTATTACATAAAAATTGCAATTGATGTGATAATATGTGTCACATTAATTTCTAGTTAGATAGTTTAATTTAGCTTAAAATATTAAAAATACATAAAATAACACAAAAAAATCATACACCATATGCCCCTTCTACATCGGATTTGTGTGTGGCCCTGCACAATGGGTAGCGTGTGCAAAACATTAGAAGATTTCATTACTTCCAACTGTGTTATATTTTTTATTTTTTATAGTACTATTGGACTCACTTTCGGATGAGATATCTCAGCCCAATGGTCATGGATTTTAATGTGTGCAGGTGGTGGCTAGGTTTTCTCAAGCAGGTCTAAAATGTATCCTCATAGAGTGCGAAGATAAGTTGTCGCTGAGGTGACCCACAAGAAATCCCCTTGGCCAATCGATAAGTACCCACAATGTTAAAGTAAGCAATGAATAATAAAAAATGTGAGGCAAAATTTATTATACTCTACAAAACAAAAATTTATATAATGTAAACATGTAGAGGTCGAACCATAGAGAGCAAGCTAGATAGCCTATGATTATTGCTAATCAATGTGTATTATGTACATACTTGTCATTAATTCTTTCTATGTGGGTTTTTGAATTTTGAGTTTTGCTATTATTATTATTATTTTTATATTTGTTTTCTAATAATAAAAGTAAATATAAGTAATTTAATAATATAAAGATATATTATATTCATATACATATATATACATATAGGTAGGGGTATACATATAAGGTATATGTCTGTAGATATATTTTTATATATAGATATAGATATATATTTTTTATTTTGTGAATTTTTTTATTTTTTTATTTTTAAAAAAAATAAATATTTATATTTATATAGAATATATCGGTACATAATATAAGTATATAGATAATATATATCCATACAGATAGTATATAATATATATCTATAAATAGTCCAAAAATACAAGGAAAGTATTTTTAGCCTTTTTATATATTTCTCATATTTTTGTGATTTTTGTATAATTTATTCATATTTTTAGGTAACTTTAAAAAACAAAAACATCCCAAAACATGGGCTAAATAAGTAGGCTGAATTGATTTGAAGGAGAAAATTTCAAAAAGTGTCAAGAAATTTTAAATCAATTTCAATATATAAATAATAATATATAGAAAAATTAGGAACAAAATAAATATTTTTGGTTTTTTTGGGGATCTTATCTTTTTTTATTTGATTTTAAAGCTTTTTATTTTTTATAATTTTATCTTTCTATTTTTAGGGATTTTGATCTGGACTTCATATAGATCAAAATATATAACATATATTTTTTTTTGTATTTTTTAAGGTATTTTAATATTTTTTGGCATTTTTATAGCTAATCGATGCATAGTATTTGAATTTAAATGAATAGATAAATGAGTAAAATGCAAAGTAAAAATCGAAGCATGAAAATATCTCATCCTAGGGATTTGCATGCATTTTCCAAAATTTAATGCAAATAACAAGCATTTTTAACAAAAATAACAAGTAAATAGAATTTCATATGTTGGCAGGGACCTATTTACAATTAACACATAGTATTTATGCAATCCAGAACCTTTTACAAAACCCAAGGGCATACATGCAATTTTCCATAAATTCCTTAAATTAAAATGCACTAGATGGGCCTTTATGCAAATATACAGAAGTTACAAGTCTGATGTGCAAATTTTTCACAAAAATATACACTAAATATATGTATTAAAAATAAATATGTAAAATAGGGGGTGCTGCAAAATATTGAACTCATGTGGTGAGTCACGGAGCTGAGCTGGCATGGACATATGGGCAAATACATGGAAGTGCATGGATCTTTATGCAATTTTCACACATTTATTTACGTTCTAGACAAATATTTGATTACTTAAAAGAAATAAAGAAATAGGGGGCTAAGTGCAAATTATCCCTTATTACGCACCATCTGATGGCTGGAGATCTTCACTAAAGCACATAGGATGATTGAGGTGGCACATCGCTTTATATTGATCCAAGGCCTGAGATTAGAACTGGAGAGGCCTCCTGATCTGATGGCATCTGGAGCATCAACAAGAACATAAAGAATAACTGAGTGGTTCAGCTTCGATATTCGATTGCACATGACTCTGAGCACCGATCTTCAATCCAAAAGGCTATGTAGGTTCCTTGGATCCATCCACATCTGAACGGGCCTCCAGAAGATCTAGATCTCATCGGTGGAGACCTGGCGAGAAGTGAGAGCTTCAGGCGACCAGGGATGTACAAAATGCCTCGGATCGAGGCTCCAGTTGGTTCTCTAGGAGGCTGGACCTGCAGGGAAAGATTGAGTGGCTCGAGAGGTTCCTCTTGGCCCAAAAAAGGAGGTCAGAGACATCATGAATGACAAGATGGGTGGAGATCCTACGAGGATGAAGGATAAAACTTCAATCTCCTTGAATCATTGCTCGATTCAAGGGGGGAAATGAGACGAGTCAAGGGAGCAACATTAGGGAAAGAAAATGAGGCGGTCGAGTGAGGTCGTGTCGAGACGAATCACGGTGAAATGGCCATCATCCCTAATTGCTCCGACGATCTTACTAATGGGATTACATCTACTTCTATGATCTAAAGATGGAAATTAAATGCAAAAATGAAAATATGAAAGGAAAATCCACCTAAGGAAATTAAATTGTGCATCTCTGACGTGATGGTGGATTAGGAGCAGGACGATGTCAGAGCGCCACCGTGGACCCTGCTCTCCTCCTCTTGTAGTGCTCTGTCCTTGAGGAAAGCACCTCTGTCATCGATGGACTCTCATGCACACGACTGAATACTCTACAAATCTCGGAAAGGGATCAAACTAAGAAGGTAGGTGGAGAGATTTATTTATATACATGGTGGTTGGCCTTATTGATCAAGCAAATGCGGCTGAATCGAGGAGCTTAAATTTGATCTTTGGCTAGGGCATGATTCAAGGATGTTCAATCTCCATGAATTGTACATCATGCCTACCAGTGCATCATGAGCGACAACAGGAAAAAAAGGTGAAAAGTGGGGCGCTGAACGACTAACGAGTCGAGGAAAGGAGAGGAGGTTGTTAACCTGGATACAACGATTAACGGGCCGTGGTATGTCCACATAAGTCGCTACATGATAAAATAACCCCTAATTCAAAAGATAAATAAATTAAAAATAGTAAATGATTTTATTAATTTTGGTTATAAAATATTTTTTTATTAGTTTATATGGTATTTTAATATGATTTTTATTTATATTTATGAGTTAATTTATTACAAGTTACTTTTTACAAGTGTACTTATAGATATATTGACCTATGTTTTATATATTTTATTTTTATTTTGTATTTTTGATTTTATTATTTTATTTGCATATTTTATATATTTATAACTTATTTTTATATAAACAAGCATATTTTTATTGTATTTTTGATGTATTATATACACTTAAATAAATAGGGGTATAAATTATATAGGTATAAGTATAGTATATTAGTATATGTATTTATATAAGCTTACAAAATTGTAAAAATAACAAAGAATAAATAAAATAAATAATTTATTCAAGTATACTATACAATAAGGGTCCAAAACTTAACTTTTACACCTCAACTCCAAATTTAATGAAACCACATTCACTAAAATAGCTTATTCAAAGTTATATACAATTAGAGAGTGATTTTGAGGCATTTTGAGTTTCTATTGAATAGATATGGTTCTAGGAAGTTTGGGTTTTGGCTTTTTATTCTAAGCATAAATTGTACATTGTGCATTATTTGTGTAAACTCATAATTGTGTTTTTTTATGTATTTTTATCTACAACTTTACTTACAAAGTTTATTGATTTGGTAAATAAATAAATAATAGAAGATAAAATGGGTACCAAAAATGAATTAATGATGAATAAAAGAATGGGATTTTTTATTGTTTGTGTGCCCCTTATCTCCCTCTACTTTATTCCTTGTCGACCACATCAATTATTCACTTGGTCTCGAATTCCAGGGTCATAAAATATCTTTGGGATTTTATTTCCTTTCCTTTTCTTTCTTTATTATTTTATTTTAGCTTTAAATAATATAATTTATACAATAATTTCCTAATAACTAATGAATGCTATTTGTATAAAATAATGATATATACATGTATTTAACTAGAATTTAAAGGTCAAAATGAAAGAATAAAGGTTATGAACCGGGGTTCATCACCCACTCTATACTTGTCTTTTCTAGTTCCTAGGAAGCACATGCAATGAGTGCATAAAATAAAAATACAAAAAGGAAAAATAAATAACTTGGAATAATTGTAGACTTTTAAACTAGTCTTAATAAAGTCAAAGTATTAGAGTTGACAAAAGGCCTTTGTATTAATGGTATGTTCGGAATCACATGAGAGTCAAGAAGTGTGATATAACATCCCTTAGATTCCATACTCCTATCATTCAATCCAATTCACATCCAAGTCAGAACCTTCCTCCCAGTTGCATACGCTTGCTACATTGAAATGATAAAATCATGTCTGTGAATTTGTTTAGCTCTTCCCAGACAAAATCATTGAACCATCAAGGCATATGCTCTTCTGGTAGCTCGTCATCATGGAGACAGAAATTCCCTTCTAAAGTCAGGTGCTCCCGATCTTTACAATCGAATGGGGTAGAAGTTAAAAGAATGGGAATGGGAATGGAATGGTGTAGTCTTCATTCCCTTCTGAAGTCAGTCAGTGTAACTGATTCTTCACTAAGAAGCAGGTTTTTATTAAGCTCAATTTTTGTGGAATTTTGGTATAAGATTTTTTGGATATTTTCTTTACAACTTCTACATTCTTGTTTATGCCCCGATGGATATATCATCTTTTTATTCCACCCATTTTTTGGGTCTTAGAAAAAGTTGCACCGGTAGATTATTACTCTTCTGAGGCATTGTCTCAATCCATCTGTAGTCTTTAAATATCCTTGTTATCAGAAGAAGTGGGTTAGAGTATTTCTGCAATCCCCAAGAATATTTCTTAAGCCACCCTTGACGAAGCGTCCTTGAATCATTTTGACTTAGACTCCAAATTTTTTCAACAGTCCATCTAAGTTAAGCTAAGTGTTAGGTGTGAGGTTTCTAGTCAAGTCACTGTCTCAAGAGTCTTACAGATGATATGAAGGATTCTATTTAAGAACAATGATTTTACTCATGAACACAGTCTTATAGACTCTAAAGAATTAAGTCAAGGTGACCTAAACTATCTCCACTTCCAGTCCTCAATGGTTTCCTCTGAAATTAAGTGTATTAAGGTCTATTCCAACCTCTACTCTTCGGACTTTATTTGGACTTGTTCAATTGTCTATATTATTCTGAAAAATGCGAGTGTTATTTACAATGCAAGAAAATTATTTTTGTGATGCAATTTTCTATTTTTGAATTTTTATGGATATTTTAAAAAGGTTTTAAAAATTTTCATGCAGTTTTTCAAAAAGGATTTTGCAAATGTTTTTGGGATTTTTATTTTTCAATTTTTAGGGATTTTTAAAACAAAAAGATTTTTGGAATAAAAGATAGGTATAAACATTTACACCAGCATCTTATTAATTTACAAAAATTGAAATTCAAAGGATTTACATAAGGATTTTATAGGCATATATATACAATTGGTGAAATTGTTTCTTTATTAAGATGATATATATATATATATTCTTTCAAACTTATTTGAAAATGATTTTTCAAATATTTATAAAAAATTATGGTTCAAAATAATTTTTGGAGATAATTTTTACAAACATTTACAACCATTTGAAAACTATTTTGCAATGATTTATTAAATAGTATATATAGATGTTTCAAATATTTTTGCATCTATTTTTCAAACATTTGCAAATAGATTTTAAAATCACTTTTTTCACACAAAGAAAAGAAATTTTTACGCACCAAACATTTTTACAAAGGTGAAACATTTTACAGAATGCTTTTCAAATAGTTTTCAGAAGATTTTTCAAATAGATTTTCAAACTATTTTCAAACATTTTACAAAACATTTTTACTTGATATATTAATTGGTATATACAGAATAATTTAAAAATAATATATATCTTTTTATTAGTTGATTTAATGAATTGGATATATAGTATTTTAGCCATATTTATTTTGAAAATATGAAAGTACGAGTTATGGCTTAAGTATATACAACGTATATATGACCCCCCTATACTTAGCTTGAGCTATGTATGCATAGGTCGAAGAGAAAAAAAGAAGACATAACTCCTATGGAGTATTCAAAAGCCTATACTACAACGATGAAAGAATCAGAAGAATGAGAAGTCGACCGCCCGCCTATACTTATGATCAAATAATCCTAAGTATAGCAGACTATATCTACATGTATGATCGAGGGTGGGAATGAACAACTCAACGATTCATCCTGTCTCCGTCTATACTTAGGGTTAGATATCCCTAAGTATAGATAGAAATATCAACAAGAGATGAGCCAGGTGCTAAGACAAGGAATGAACATGTGAACTTACTCATCCCCCCATACTTAGGATGAAGCATATCCTAAGTATAGAGGCAATGAATGAGGAAAACAAAGTCGAAAATAGGAAATACAACAGAAAATAAGTAAAGAATAAAATAATAAAACTAAAAGAAGAATTTTTAGGAACATTATATGAATCTTTTGATGCTGCTAAGGTTGTAGATGCTTCTTCATTGCATATCACTTGGAGTAAATCAACAATGACCAAGATAGTGTCATGCTCAAGGTACATCTTTAGTAACTGACCATTGATGATGAACAATTGTGCGTCAGGCGACAAATCTGATATCACAATGCTTCCGTTGTCACACACTTCTTTCACTATGAATGGTCTTGTTTATTTACTCCTTACTTTTCTCAAAGATATATTCAAATTTGTGTCAAATAGCCACACTTTATGTCCAATCTCGAAGGTCTTTTGTCTGATGTGCTGGGTCATGCCCGCAATTAACCTTCTCCTTATACATAAATGTGTTATCCTAATCATAGTGTTTGAATTCCAAGAACTTGCTCAGATCCTCTTTTCTTTTTGACCACCTTTCCGTGAGTCCAAGTTGTAGATATTGATTTCCCATAATGATTTGTAGATCAGTTATACGAGCAGATGGTATGACTTTTCATACACAAGACGGTAGGACGACATACCCGAGGGAGACTTGTAAGCAGTTCTGTATGCCCAAAGGAGGGATTCCAAGAGTTGGGATCATTTCTTTCTTTCCGGCTTCATAGGCTTCTACAGGATCGTCTTAATTTCTCTATTTGATAGTTCTACCATCCATTGGTCTGGGGATGATAAGGAGACGTGACTCTGTGTTCGATGTCATATTCCTTCATTAATTTCTTGACCTCTTTATTAATGAAGTGTCTATCCCCATCTGATATCAAAATCTTTAGAATCCGGTGCCAGATATGATGTTCTCTCTTATAAACTGACAAACTGTACAAATGTCTACGGCTCGGGCGGGGATAGCTTCAACCCAGCGACTCACATAGTCAACACCAAGAAGGATATGCTCATATCCCTGACTGTTGGGAAAGGGTCCCATGAAATTGATGCCCCAATTACATTTGAAATCTAAATGAACTTCAGGGGCATGGAATCTTTAGTTGTAAGGGTGCCTCCGAATATCCGTCAGTTAGTGTAGCACTTGACGTATGTTGTGGCATCCTTAAATAGTGTAGTCCACTAGAGGCTAAACTGTAATACTTTTGTTGTCGTTCTATCTCCAGAGTGGTGTCCACTAGATTCGAGTAAGTGACAATATTCGAGGACACTATGATGCTCCTCCTGAGGGATACACCATCGCCAAATGCAATCTGCTCCTTCCCTGAATAGAAGTGGGTCTTCCCATTGGTAGAAATGGATTTAGGATAAAATTTTGTCCTTCTTGATCTTCATCCAATCTTGTGGGACTATACCAGAGACGAGGCAATTCACAATATTAGCATACCAAATGAGTGAACCCATGACCAGAATCGACTCATCAGAAAGGTGTTTGTGATAGGTGCACTACTCAGTGGAGGCTCTTATTGTTCAATTTTGGAGAGGTGATATGCTACCACATTCTGAACCTCAGGATTGTCTTTCATTTCCAAGTCGAACTCCTGGAGGAGAAGGATCCATCTGATCAATCTAGGATTGGCATTCTTCTTTTGTTGTAAGTACCGAATAACAGGGTGGTTAGTATAGATGGCGACTTTAGATGCAGGCAGATAGGATCTAAACTTCTCAAAGGTGAATACCACAACCAAAAATTCTTTCTTTGTGACAATATAATTCCTCTAAGCTTCATCTAAAGTCTCGCTATCATAGTGAATGGCATGGGGTGCCTTGTCTTTCCTTTGTCCTATAACAGACCCAAATGCAAAGTCTGATGCATCTGTCATGATCTCAAAAGGGAGAGACCAATCAGGTGGTTGTAGGACTAGATGCTTGAGTGATGAGATCCTTCAATTGATTGAATGAAAGGAGAATCTGCTGATCAACATGAAACTCAGTCTCCTTACAAAGTAACTCAGTGAGATCGAGCAATGTTACTAAAGTCTTTGATGAATCTCCTGTAGAAACCCACATGCCTCAGGAATGACCTCACATTTCTGACAGTTTTAGGTGGATCTAGATTGGCAATCACATACACCTTTGTCAGGCTGACTTCCATGCCACATTTGGAAATGACGTGACCTCGCACAATCCATTATATGACCATGAAGTGGCTCTTTTCCCAAGATAACATAAGATTTACTTCATGATATTTCTGAAGTACTCTGTCCAGGTGCTCAAGATAGGCTTCAAAACTATTACCAAATATGAAGAAGTCATTCATGAACACCTCAAGAAAACTCACAACCATCTCGAAAAAAACTACAAGCATGCATCTCTGGAATGTGGCATGTTCATTGCACAAACCAAAGGGCATTCTTCTGAAGGCATAGGTGCCGAATGAGAAAGTGAAGATAGCCTTTTCTTGGTCCTCTAGGACAATTGCCACTTGTATGTACCCGGAGTACTCTTCCAGAAAACATAAGAACTCCTTGCTGACTATTCCCTCCAGAACTTGATCGATGAATGGCAAGGGGAAGTAGTCTTCTTTGTTGCTGCATTGAGGCAGCAATAGTCAACACATACACACAAGGATGTCGGTACTCGAGTAGAAATCTCCTCTCCTTTGTCATTTTTAACCATAATGAGTTCGATGTTCTTATGAACTACATATAGAGGGCTCAACCATTTTGAATCGGATATATGATAGATGAAGCATGTGTAACACCATTTCATTATTTCTTTCATAACTATGTCCCTTAAATTTGGGTTCAGTCTTCTTTGAAACTCTCGGGATAGCTTGGCATCCTCTTCCAAATAGATATGATGTGAACACAGGCATGATTTATTCAGTGAAGGTCTGAAATGTGCCAAGTACCTTGTGATTTTTTACTAGAACCTTGAGATGTCCAGATTCATAATCTGTGGTCAGCTCCTGCTGATGATGATCAGATACATATTCTATGCACCCTCAAGGAAGGCATACTTGAGGCCTGTCGGAAGTGGCTTTAATTATAGTTTTGATCTATCCTGATTCTCAGTTACTTCAGAAACTATGCTAGTAGGTGGATATTTTCCATGACCTTAGAGGTACTGCTCACCTCAGTCGCTGGTTGTTCAACTGACAATGTGGTGAACATATCTGCTTTTGATTCATCATGTTCGGAATGACATGAATCTTCTGAATCAAAGAGATGCATCAACAAATTGGATTATGTCTCCCAAGTGATATCAGAACTAGTGTCGAATGTGCTTTCCTGGTCCTCCTCAGGAGAGAGGATTTCCAGGTTCCATGTGTCATTCAAAGAGATTTATGTATATCTGATTTCTACAATAAAGTTATAGTCTGCTTCAGACAGTGCCTCATAACTTCATCAGATACAACTTTTGTCTCACTGACCATGTATATGGTAACTCTGTTACTATTTGAGCAAAATGTGATCCTTCCAGACCTATAGTCAACAACAACCTCTACAAACTGCAAGAATGGTCGTCCAAGGATAATTGGGTTTTGAAGTAATGGTTTAGGAGAGTCCATATTAAGAACTACACAATCAATAGGAAACTGCATGTCCTATTGATGACTCGGATTTTGAAAGGGTCTAAAATGGTATCCTCACGGAAGCAAAGATATATGCCACTGAGGTGACCATTAACGGAATTCAGGGCCAATCAATAATTAACCCACACAATAGATAAATCATGCAAGTCAAGCAAGTGTGAATCAAAATTGATTATACCCTACTACAGATGTATAGTGACAAATATTAAGGGATCAAACACATGAAACATTAGTGTAGTGCTAATGAGATGAAAAAATCAACACAAGGAATTTGTCTTTTCAAATACCTAACCAATTTATGATTTTTGTGGGTTTTTAATTTTTAAAGTTTTTATGCATTTGAGTTTTATATTTTTTTATTGCAATTATATATATATATATATTTCTTTTTTATATTTTTTATTTTTAATTTCTTTTTCTTTTTAAATAAGTAATATAAGAATGTATAAATAAATAAATATAATGTAAGCAAAAGTAATTATAAATACTACTAAAATAAAAAAATTGTAAAATAAATTGTTTTGTGTTTTAAATATTTTTTTTATAGTTTTTATGGTTTTTAAGATACTTTTTCTAATTTTTTGAATATTTTTAAAGTAAAAAATAACCCAAATCAAGGATTAAATAAATAGGTCGAATTGTTTTAGAATTTAAAAATAGAAAATAAATTCAAAATTTTCCAAAATAAATTTTAAATATGCATATAATAAAAATAAAATTACAGAAAAGAAAATGTTATTTTTTAGAATTTTTAGATTTTATAGAGGATTTTGGATCTTTTTAATTTTTATGACTTTTCTTTTTCTAATTTTTAGTTATTTCTGGTCTGAAGTCAGGGAAAACAATAAGAAACAAAATATATATGGGAAATTTTTTTTTTTTTTTTTGTATTTTTTGGCATTTTATAATTTAATCATGGACTTTTTATGCTCATTTTGATTTTTATAAAACATGAGAAAGTCCTAAATTGAAATCTAAAAATATAGAATCAATATGTTTGTAAGAAGGAGCTTAACCCTATTTTTGTGGATTTTTTGGAGCACAGATACTATTTTTATAAATAGAAATAAAACATAGATATTAATGAACCATCATGGGAATAAATGCAAATAAAAGTAAAGCCAGTGGCTCAGTTGAAAATATCTTGAAGTTTTCAAACTGCAATTCATTTAAAGTACTAAAATTTAATTAGAAAATGCACAAGTGCCTCGATGCAAAATTGGCTCCTTACGTGGGACTAGACCCTTTTGCAAATAAAATAAACGTAGGGTGGCTTCTTGCAAAATACACAAAAGTATTAAACTGAATAAAAAATATTAGATAACTAAATATTAAATCAATAAAAATCGAGGGCCAAGTATGCAATTTACCCCCGAAGCCCCTGATCCGATAGTAGAGGGCACTCCACTCATCCACATGTAGCTCCCATGTTGCACGATGACACTTAGTGGATGGAGGGATAGAATTAGATTCCATGCGAGGACCATGTACTACTAATCTCCTTCATCCGACGGCAGTTGTGCAACCTGGGCAAGGTCCTTGATCATACGACGGAGGAGGCCCTTGGAAGAATAGGGAAGAACACATGCTCGCGCCTCCTTCGATCGTCTAGATCTCGCTCGAGGTGGCGGCCTCTTTTCGGATCCTGATGGCCTCAAGAGCTTCCTGGGGGTCCTTCTGCACTAGTGGGGGACTTCAAAATGACACGATAAGGTCTCATGTCATACAACGACGCACCTCAACTTGGGGGAGGGGGGGGGGGTTCATCCTGGTTCGATGAGCCTTGAAGAGGCCCCCTCTTTGGTTTTTCATGCAGGAGCTTGTTGAGGGGCAAAAGGAAACTCCAGAGAGCATCAGAAGATAGAATGGACGGAGGAGTGAGTCAAGCAATGCCCTCCGATGGACGACGGAGATACGAGGATCATTTTCTCATTATGTGTAAGAAGAGGTGATTAGAGGTGGGCGAAAAAAAATAAAAAAATATCGAAAACAAAGCAGGGGCCGCCATTGTTGGCTACCCCAAGGGGACAACCCCATTAAACTCTATTTTTATATGCATAAATATATATTTTCATTTTTTTTGATATGTTAAGGACACTTTAATAACTATATGTGTATATTACATATATATATAGGTATATGTGTTTCATTTATCTATTTATGTATATTATTTTTTTAGTGTTTATTTATGGTTTTATTCTATTATAGATATGTAAATATATTATAAATAATATTTACAATAAAAAATATAAAATAATAAAAATAATAAAGAATAAATAAAATGAATATTTCATTTAAGTATACTATACAATAGGGCTCCAAAACCTAACTTCCACACCCTAACTCCAAATTAAATGAAGTCACCTTCATTAACTAAACTTACTAAAAGTTATATACAATTAAAGGTGATTTCGATATATTTTAAGTTTTTATTTAGGAGATAAAGGTCTGGGAAGTTTGATTTTTAGCTTTTTATTTAGAGTATTACTTGTATAATGTATATTATTTTTGTGCAAACTCAGTTTTGTATTTTTCTATATATTATCATCGAAAAATTTCATGTAGAAGTTTCTATATTTGAGGTATATAAAATAGAAAATGAAATAGGTTCTAGAAATGCATTATTGATTAATAAAAGAATGGAAGTTTTTGGCATTTATCTCCACCTACTTTGTTCCTTGTCAATCCTGTCATTGGGATGCCTAGGTCTCGAGATTTAGGATCATAAAATACCTTTGGAATTTTATTCTTTTACTTTTCTTTTCTTTATTCTATAATTTTAGCACTAAAAATTGTATTTTATATACAATAAATGGAATAAATGATAAATGTAAATTTGTACAAAATAATTGTATTTACGTGCATTAGCTAGGGTTTTTAAGGCCAAAATGCTATAATAAAGATGATGAAATGGAGATTCATCACCCCCCCTATATTTGCATTTACTAGTCCCTAGGAAAAACTTTTGAAATAAGTGCAGAAAATGAAAATAAAGAAAAGAGAAAGAATGAGCTTGGAATAATTGTCGACTTTTAAACTTGTCTTAACAAAATCAAAGTTTGGAGCTCAAAGAAGGCCTTTGGATTAATGATGTGTTCGGAACCACATGGAAGTTAGGAAGCGTGACACAATAGCCCTTACGTTCCATACTCCTATCATCCGGTCCAAATCACAGCCAGATCAGAACCATCCTCCCAGTCACATACTCTTGCTACCTTGAAGTGATGGAACCATGTGTATGAAATTATTCAGTTCTCCCCATCGAAAATTGACTGATCTGTTGAGATGCCTGCTCTTATGGTAACTCGTCCTCGTAGAGACAAATACTCCCTTCCAAGTCAGGTACTCCCAGTCTTTAGGATCGAATGGGGAAGAAGTTTAATAGAAGGAGAAAATAAGTGAGAATGGACCAGTGTAGTCTTCATTCCCTTGTGAAGTCAATCAGTGTAACCGATTCTTCACCAAGAAGTATGCTTTTCTGAAGCTCAAATTTTATTGGATTTTTTGTTTCGGCTTCCTTATATATTTTCTTTGTCTTTGTATAGCTTCTGCATTCTTGCTTGTACCCTGGTGGATATAGCACTTTTGTTCCACCTAATTTTGGGGTCTTGGAAAAAAGTTGTGCAAGTAGACCATTCGTGTCTCAATCCATCTCCAATCTTTAAATATCATTATAATCAAAAGAAGTGGGTTAGAATACCGCTATTGGCAATCTCCAAGAATGGTTCCTGAGCTACCTTTGACGAAGCGGCCTTGCATCGTCCTGACTTAGACTCCATGATTTTTCAACATTCCATCTGAGTTGATCTAAGTGCTAGGTGCGAGGTTTCCAGTCAAGTCACTATCTCAAGAGTCTTACGGGTGATATGAAGGTTCTTAGCTGAGCACATTGAATTGACTCATTGTACATATTCCTCGAACTTATTACAAAATAATTTTACAAACAATTTTAAAACTATTGTCCTAAATAATGTTTGAAAATAATTTTTACAAACATTTAAAAACATTTGAAAATAGTTTTGCAAAGGTTTTTCAAACAATATATATATATAGTTTTTTCAAAATATTTTTGCAAACATTTTCAAAACCATTTGGAACTAAGTTTTCAAAATATTTTTATTTCACACAAAGAAAAGAAATTTCTACAAAAAAATATTTTTACAAAGGTTGATTAAACATTTTACAAAAGTATTTTTCAAAGAATTTTCAAAAGGATTCCAAAGCGATTTTCAAACCATTTTTTCAAACATTTTGCAGAATATTTTTACTTAACTTATTAATCAGTATACTAAAAAAGTCTTTTGAGGAATAATATATATCTTTTTATTAATTGATTTAATGACTTATACATATATAATACTTTTTACAATATTTATTGAAATTATGAAAGTACGCATCATGGTTGAATTATATACGAAGTATATACGCCCCCTATACCTTTCTTGAGCTATTTCCTCATAGAACATAGGGAAAAAGAGAAGACATAACTCGTACTTAGTATTGAAAAGCTTATACTACAAAGATGAAAGAATGAGCAAATGAGAAGTTGACAGTCCCCCTATACTTAGGATGAAATAATCCTAAGTATAATAGAATGTATGTAAGGCGGGGAGGATCAAGACTGTGGATGTACGAAATCATCGGCTCAATCTGTCCCCCCTATACTTAGGGTAAAATATCCCTTAATATAGATAGAGTATCAAAAGTTGAGTGGACATGTGGGGGATCAGAAAATGAACAACTCGAAGGTATACACCCCTGTTATACTTAGGACAAAGTGCGTCCTAAATATAGCAATGATGAAGGAGGTGGCACCTTTTCGGAAGAAAAATAAAACAAATAATGAAAAGAAGAAAATAAGAAAATAAAAAAAAGATCATTAAACAATAATTTTATCTTCTTTGTCTGAAGCTACGGGAGTGGTTGCTTTCAGCTCTTCTTCATATACAACTTGAATAGAGTCACCGACAAATAGAAATGTATCATGCTCTATGTAAGGCTTCAACAACTGTCCATTGACTATAAAAGTAGCGCGTCAACTGACAATTTAGATATCAACATACTACCATTTTCGCATACATGTTTTAGTATGAACGACTCAATCCATTTATTTTTCAATTTGACTGAAATATCTTTGACTTTGCATCAAACAACCAATCCTTCTGTCCTGGCTCGAAAGTCTTCCTACATATGTGCTTGTCATTCCATTTCTTGATTTTTCATTATACATTTGGTTTTCATATGCACAATCTCTGAATTCTGGCAGTTTGTTCAGATCCACCTTTCTATTTTTCCTAGCTTTCTTGGAGTCCAGATTGTAGATATTAATTACCCATAAGTATTTATAAATAAATTCAACGGGCAAATGGTATGGCTTACCATAAATGAGATGGTGTGGAGACATTCTTAATGGTGACTTTTACATGGTCCTGTAAGCCAAAATAACTGAATAAAGTAGCTGAGACAAGTTCATGCGATTCGGAGGCACAAGCTTCTATACAATTGTCTTTATTTCCATATTGGAGCATTCAACCAAGCCATTACATTGCAGGTCATAGGGTGAAACAATGCGATGTTTAATACAAAATTCTTTAGTTGACTTCTTCACCTCTTCGTTGATAAAGTGGCTACCCCCTTCAGATATGAGAATTTTTGGAATCGTGAATCGTGAAATAATGTGATATGTCAGGAATCGATAAACAGTCCGACTGTAGTTGGTTCGGGCAGGAATAACCTCCATCCAATGACTCACATAGTCGACAACTATCAGAATGTATTCATAATCTTGGTTGTTCAAAAATGGGCCCATGAAGTCGATTCCCCAAGCGTCAAAGACATCTGATATCTGAATGAATTTCGATGGCATCGTCTCTCTCATTCCTATGGTGTTTCCCATCTACTGGCAGCCAATGCAATGCTTGACATATTCTTCTCCATCATTGAATAATGTAGGCCACCAAAGGCCACTTTGAAGAACTTTTGTTATTGTTCGTATTCCTGACTGGTATCCTCTCGACTCTTTATCATGACAATGTTCAAGGACATTCAGAACCTCCTCCTTAGGAATACACCTTCTCTAGATGTAATCTGCCCCCTCAAAGAATAAATATGGATCCTCCCACTGGTGCAAATGAATATCAGACAAAAACTTTTCCACTTTCAGCTTGGGCCAATCTTATGGAATTTTCTTGGACACAAGATAGTTCACAACATCAGCGTACTAGGGAGCGAGGTGACTGAAAAAATTGCCTCATCTGGAAAGATCTCAGTGATAGGCTGCAGGTTTGTCTCAAGAGATTCAGGTACAGGAATTTTGTTGGCAACCATATTCTTGACTCCAGGTTTATCTCGTATTTCTATGTCAACCACCTAGAGGAGAAGGATACACCTGATGAGACATGGTTTGTTGTCCTTCTTCTACTATAAATACCCAAAGCTTGAATTATTTGTATAAATAATGACCTTGGAGCCAAGGAGATGGGATTGGAACTTTTCCAAGGAAAAAACTATTGCTAAAATTTTCTTCTCAGTGAATGTGTAATTTCTTTGAGCTTCATCGAGCGTTTGGCTAGCATAGTGAAAAACAAATAGGACATTATCTTTCCTCTATCCTAGGATAACATCGATGGCATAACCTGACAAATTTGTCATGATTTCTAAGGGTAACATCCAATCGGGCGGCTGCAAGATAGAGGCTTGAGTGATGAGTTCTTTCAGCTGATTGAAGGCAAGGATCAGACAATCATCGACAAGAAAATCATTCTCCTTGGCCAAAAGTTCAGTCAATGGTCGGGCCAACTTGCTGAAATCTTTGATGAACTGTCGGTAAAAACTGACATGACCAAAAAATACCCGGACTTGTTTTGATAATTGTTGATGGCTCTAGTTTAGAAATCACCACCACCTTGGCTGGGTCAACTTCTATGCCACGTTTAGATATAACATAAACCAACACAATTCCTTCAGTCACCATGAATTTTCTCTTCTCCCATGAGAGCACTTGGTTGACTGTGAAACACCTCTATAGAACTCAATCTAAACAATCAAGGCATTGGTAGAAGGAATCCCCATAGATCGAAAATTCATCCATGAAAACCTCTAGAAAATTGACCACCATGTCAATGAACACTGCAAGCATACACCTCTAGAATGTGGCTAGGGCATTGCATAGCTTGAACAACATTCATATGAAAGTGTATGTCTTGAATGGACAGTTGAACATGGTCTTTTCTTGGTACTCAAGAGCTATATCAACTTGATTGTATCCAGAGTACCTATCCAAGAAGAAGAAATAATCTTCGTGGCTAGTCTCTCAAGAATCTGATCAATGAAGGGGAGTGGGAAGTGGTCCTTCTTCGTGGCGAGGTTCCATCTTCTATAGTCAACGCACACTCGCCAAGAAGTTGGTACTCTGGTCGGAATCTCCTCTCCTTTATCATTCCTCATGATGGTGATCCCTAATTTCTTCGGCACTACTTGCAAGGCAATCACCCATTTGTTGTCGGAGATGGGATATATGAATTCTACAATGCACCATTTCTGAATCTCTTTCATGACAACCTCCTGATGGTTTAGATTTAGCCTTCTCTGAAATTCACAGGAGGGTTTGATGTCTTCCTAAAGTAAAATGTGATGCGAGCAAAGGGAGGATTGATCCCATGGAGATCTAATGTTTTCCAACCTATTGCATTGCAATTACATTCAAGAATCTCCATCAGGAAAGATTCTTGGTTTGCAGTCAGGTATGCATTGACAATGACCGGGTACATGTTTGGCTCACCTGTAAGGAAGGCATACTTCATGTCGAAGGGAAATGGTTTCATCTCGGATGGAGTGGGAGCTGCTTCACTAGTGATTTCAAAAATGATTGTAGGTAGTTGTTCTTTCAACTGTTCAATGTCCACCTTTGACTACTCAGTCTCATCTTTCAAAAATGTAGAGAAATTATCAAACAGATCCACATTCTTGCAAAATTCATCAATGGTCTGATCTTTGTCTTGTGAGCTCATTGTCCCACAGAATGATCTTAAAACTCATCAGTCACATAAGCACAATGCTCATCCTCCTCGATAAAGGGGAATTCAATTGCTTGATCCACTCCATCCTCGGGGTAGAGGAAGTCATGGATCTCTATGTTATCTAAGAAAAGATATATATCTTGGAATTCCTTCAAAAAATGGTAATCTTCAGGATGGTTGATTTTGCACACACTCATGGTAGATGCACCCATTGTAGGCTTTGGCTCAGAAATGATATCTATCTTCACTTTGTTACTCTTGGAGATGAAGGTGATCTCTCCAGTGCAGTAATTTACTACTGCTTTAGTTGTTCGGAGGAACGGTCAGCCAACGATGATATGGGTATGAATCAGAGGTGTGGAGACATCTATGTCCAATATAACAAAGTCAACAAGGAACTAGATCCCCTAAACAGTTACGATCACATCCTCCAACATGCCTCTAGGAAGCTTAACTAACGTATACGTGAATCACAGAATCATCTTGGTAGGCTTGAGCAAACCTAACTGGAATTCAGTAAGCATTGAGGCTGGCATCAAATTGACGGAAGATCCATTGTCGAGTAATGTTCTTTCAAATTCTTGGTCGAACATCTAGTCATGAATGAATGACGCTCCCTTGTTCTTCTTTTTATCAAGGAAATTGCTGATCGAATTGATTGTTGATGGTGAGAATGTGCTTTTCATGTTTGCCACCTTGGCTTCTTGGATTGTGGTGGCGTGGTTGATGCATCATTTTGCATGCAACTTTTAATCCTTTCTTCAGAATAAGCATGTATTCAAGAGATTTCATGAGTGGCATATTCAAGATAAATTTCAAATAATTTCCACAATTATGGGATAAGACAAAGCATTTTTAAATTTTTTGTTTTTTTGTTATTTCATTGCTTCAGAAAAAGAAATATTTACTGACACATAAGTTGTATTGTCCAAAATCCTATACATATCATGATGTACAAATATATGGCAAAATTTTAAAGACATGCACAAGTGGTGGACCAAAAAATGTTAGTTCACCTTTCTTGACTGGCCTCGGGTCTACGGTATGTGGGGGATCTTACAAGACTAGTGTTGGGACTTCTGCATCTACAAGTGTATCCAAAGATGGTTGATCTATACAGAGGCTGTTGATGCTTCCTTCTTTTGTATTTTTGAGTTTTCTTCATTTTTTTATATTTGTATTAATTTTTCCGATGCTGCTCCAAAAATGGTATCGGGTCCTAGTGCTGGCTAGGTTGATGACTCCCCATCAGGCACTGGATGCTTTCCCTTCGCAGTGGTTGATGCCTATAGTTCCTATCGCTCATTAGAGTGACAACACTAGATAAAAAATAATTAAGATCACCTAAATTTGGTTGGACACTACCGGCTACATGCTCCTTGCGACAGAAATTGTTCGGGTTAGCCTCTGCCTGAGCTGGAATGACGGTCTTCGTAGCTGTCACGTCATCAATCTTCTAGGTCATCTCAGCCATATTTTTCACTAGCTAAGCTAAACAGTCCATGTTCAGGTTCACCGATGGTGCCTCAGAAGGATCGACCTGATGGGATTGCTGGTTGTGGTACTGAGGCTGCTGGTTGTATACCTGATAAGACTTATGGTGAGGAGGAGGGAATGAAGAGTTTTGGAATTATTGAGGAGGACCAGAGTATTGTACTAGTGAGAGGGCTAGTAGGGCTTTCCACCCTACTGTTGGTGATAGGGCATGTTGCCCATGTTCTGACCTTGGGGTTGTCCCTGAGGATGGGTCAAATGTGCTTCATTATTCGAACCACCATTTATCTCTTGGTCCTGTGGAGGTGGTTGAAAGAAAGAATCATGATAGACTGGTTGCGACTCAGGCTGATAGACAACCATCTATCTCTTAGACTGTGCGGGCTGCTCCAGAGCCTGCATGTAATATACATGCTAGACTGGCTGGGGCGGCAGGAGACTCGGTTGAGTAGATTGTATCAGTGTTGGCTCCTTTGTCCCAACGGATATCTCAGTGGGGGCAGACATAGAGTTGCAAGCATGGGCATTCAATGCTTGAACGAGTTGTCCCAGATGTTGGGAAATCAAGTCGAGATTCTCCAAGACCTGTCTCCTCTTCTCAATGATAGAAAGTTTTTTGAGGTCCTGCGACCTCTTCTTGATGATGTCAACTTTGGATAGGTGGTTCCTAATGATGCTCAGATTGGAGCCCTCATCCATGTCCTCTGCATGAATATCCATGTTGACAAGCTTGTGACTGGTTGGGGGCATATTCATGTAAGCCCGGGACGAGGATTGAGTGGCCTCTCCTTCGGCCATCTCCTCAAAATGTCCCAAACACATCCTCATCCTTCTTGACATACGAGCCTCCACAAGTGAATCGATGATGTTTTTGCTTTCTAGTGTTAACCCATCGGACAAGTGTTAAAAAAGACTAGACTTTGGGATTACATAGTGGGGACACTTCTCTTGCAAATCTTTAAATCTTTCCCACGCTTTATTTATCGTCTCATGGGGTTGCTAGTTGAAGCTGGAGATGTGAGCACACATCTGGTTCAAGCAACCAAGAGGGTAGAATCTGTACGGAAAGGCATATTTTAATGCATCACAGTTCGGCACTACCTTCCCCAGATGATCGTCCTAGTACATGGCATTGTCTTGGAGGCTGAAAGGAAAGGCAATCATCTTGATTACCCCTAGAGGAATATCGGGGTAGTGTGTAGTGGCATAGATGCACCAAAGTGTTATAAGTGGATATATGGTTACTCATATGTATTCCCATGGAAAGTCAGGTGTAAAGACAAGAATTGCAGCTTCGGCTCGAAGTGGGCATGGATGGGTGGAATCTAAATCCACTTGGTGATATGTCCCGCCCCAGGGTTGTATGTTTTCTTCATTGTGGGCATCGAATGCAGTGGTCTTGCCTCTCCCCCTTCATTACAGGGTCCACTTACTGACATGTAGTCCTCTATGTCCTCTTTGTTCGGTCTCCATCCTCTCACTCCTGGCATCTCTCTCAGCGGCCCTCATCCTCAAATCATTTAGCATATCTTGGAAAGTGACCTGAGATAATCCTTGATTAGTCAACTACTACTGGATGGATTGGATTGATGTGAGGATTTGGTTGTTGAATTCATTTTGTGTGATGAACTGCCCATCCCCTAGATTTGCATCTTCGACTGGTTGGGGTTGTGGTCCCTTTCCTATCCTTGTAGGAGCCATCTCTGGTTCTAACTGAAGTTCTGGCACTTGATCGGGTTGATGATCTACATGATGGAACAAGACCTGATCGGTCTCAATCTGAGCAACAAATGATGAGATGAGTATGTCATTAAGGTCAATCCTAGAGGGTTGTGAATGGAGCATAGTATATTGACTGAAATCAATATCCATCCACAATGGGTTAATTGGAGGACAAGAATAATCCTGATTTATTTTAAGAGGAAGTGCTAGCTCGGGTTGTGAGTCCATCCAAACAGTGGATTTATTGGAGAAAGATAAGTATTAAAAGAGGAAAGGATCGGGAAGTCTACGGAGAAATTCACAAGGTCCGAACCAATTTCTTGGACCTCATTATTGGAGATGTCGACGATGCAGAATTGATGTAGGTGTCAATAAAGTCCCGACTAAATCATCTGTGGGTCGACATCTTGAGAGGGTCAAAAGGAGATAGATGATGGATGAAGAGCACAGAGATGAAAAAAAGAAATAAAAGGAATGCAAAATAGTAGAAGGCTCACAACGAGAGGTTCAAAGAGAAAAGAAGAGAAGGAAAGCAAAATGATGCAAGTGCATGATATTATTTATCTTAACACTTACAAAATTAATCAATCAAACCTCAAAACAATGGATTCACCAACTCGAGCCATGAAGCTGTGAAGGTTCGATAATTATCTCCATGAGTTTTATATTGGTTTTTAGGCAATTATCTTTTAACAAGTCCTTAAAGCGCTAATCCTATAGGAGCAAGAGTACTTTCAGAAAAGTATCCCATACTCGTCCTCCTCCTTTGTAACATGTAGTTTGTACTTTAAGTTCCTTGTAGCCCTTCCTAGATCCCTAATCAACCAAAGAAATAGAGGGAGGAAGCCGATAGGTGAAACCATTACTTCGGATCATGCTCATAACAAAATCACCTGTGAGCGTGCAAGGACCTACTCGAATGCGAGACGATGAGACAGACACCCCCGCAAAGGCATGGACTAAGCTCAATATTTAGGACAAGGTTGATATTCTACACAAGGCAATAATATCATCATTGACCAAGCCCTACCTATCCACGTACGATAGAAGCACCATTACTTCGAAAATCCAGGCGATACACAAGGAAACCATAGACTGGGTTTCTGGCTCTAATCCTAATAATAATGCTCTCTCACTTGGGAAGGAGACCTTACAATGCTACTTGAAAACAAATGGAGCTTTGCTCACCCAATGCAATTAGTCCAATTAGTTAATTTTATTTAGGTCAAGTATTTTTAGCATTCCCTTTTTATTTTTTTGTGTTATCACTTGCTTTGAATAAATTCAATATCCTAACATTTTTATATTTTCTTTAAATTCCTATGTGATCCAAAAATAGAGGGAGAGACGTCAAAGCAATGCAATGTGTCACTAAGATGGATCTCACCTTAGTGCCAAAATGATGTATACTCAACTAGAAGACTTACAGTGTTTCCCAACACTCTCCATGCGGGATGCAAAACATGAATTTGTAAACCTATGCTATATGTCGTTATGTGCACGGAAATTATCCTAAGCATGCAATTGCTACGAGTAAAGAACCAAATGTCAAGCACTCAGAATGAGACCTAGAGTCTGGTCTTGGAGCCTCCTTGGTGCCCAACATAGTGGGTACTGCAAACTTTGTATGGAGAGCTCTCATGACATGCGGTTTCAAAACTAAGTGTTCAACAATTAATTAAACTAAGTCCAAATGCGAAGATTATAGGTGCATGCAAGGATAGTTAGGTCTTTGGCCTTAATTTACACGATTCAAGCAAGCATAAAGACTAGGACTCATTCCATCAAACAAAGAAAAATAAGTGAAAATCACAAATCGTGAGATACAAAGAAAATAATGTAATAAAAATCGCAGAAAACATGGTCAACCCCCAAGTGAAAAAACACTTGGAAATTTGGCCCAAGTATCCAAAGTCTAATGTAGATGTATTATTACAAATTAACTAAGTAGAAATAAGAGTTTCTCTCTCTCTCTCTCAAAAGGAAGACAAAATCTATGATAGGCTATTATCTCTCTATCTCTCTCAAGAGCCTCCTGCTCTCTCCTACCGGCTAGGTTAGAATAGCCGGCTCCTCATCCCAAGACTGTGTAGAATCACCTAAGAGATGTCCTTGGTCCATGGTCCCTCGCAAGAAGTCAAAGAGAGAAGATGCCAGATAGTTCAAAATGGATACTCAAATAAAAGGAAATAAGTATAGAAAATAGATAAGAGGTGTAAAAGACAAAAACTGCTCTACAAGTTGATGTTCCCTAGCTACGATGCCATTTGATGACTCGTATTTTGTAAGAGTGTAAAATGATATCCTCACAGGAGCGAATATATATATGTCGTTGAGGCGACCACTAACAGAATCCGGGGCCAACCAATAATTAACCCATATAATAAATAAATCAAGCAAGGTAAGCAATTGTGAATAAAAATTATTATATCCAGTTTAAGATGTTAATGAAAAATATGTAGGGGTCGAACATAAGAAACAAAGGTGTCGAGCCAATGAGATTAAAAAAATCAACAAAAGGAATTTACCTTTTCAAATAGTTAGACAATTTATGATTTTTGTGGGTTTTTTATTTTTATATTTTTTATGGATTTTAGTTTTACATATTTTTTTAATTTTATATATTTTTATTTTTTATATTTTATGATTTTAATTTCTTTTTTGAAATAAGTAAACAAATATATAAAGATATATATACAAGGTAAGGAAAAGTAATTATGAATGCTACTAAAAATAAATAAATAAATTTAAAAATATTTTTTAGTGTTTTAAATATTTTTTTACTATTTTTGTGATTTTTAGATAATTTTGATATTTTTTTATAGATTTTTAAGTAAAACCATCCCAAATCATAGATTAAATAAATAGGATGAATTATTTTTGAATTTAAAAATAGACAATGAAGTCAAATATCTCCAAAACTAATTTTATTTAATAATATATAATAAAAACAAAAATATAGAAATATGTTATTTTTGGATTTTTAAATTTTTAGATTTTTATAAAAATTTTTGAAGCTTTTTAATTTTTGTGAGTTTTCTTTTTCTATTTTTAGTTATTTTTGGTTTGAAGTTGTAAAAAATAAAATAAACAAAATATATTATTTGGGGAATTTTTCAGGATGTTTTTATATTTTTTGGTATTTTATAATTCAAACAAGGCCTTTTTATGGTCTTTAATTTTATAAAATAGGAAAAAGTCCTAAGCTACAAATCTAAAAATATTGAGTGAATATGTGTGCAAGCAGAAACTTAACCCTATTTTTGTGGATTTTTTAGAGCATGGATACTATTTTTAATAAATAGAAATGCTGCAAAAATTAATCAACTAGTAGGGGCATAAGTGCAAATAAAATTAAGATAGGGTCTGAGTTGCAAATATCTCCAAGTTTTAAACTACAATTCAATTATAAAGTACTAAAAATTAATTTCAAAAGGCATGAGGGCCTTGATGCAAAATCACCTCCTCATGTCGGAATGCACATGAGATGATGTGGACTAGACCCTTTGCAAATAAAATAAAGCTAGTGGGCTTCTTGCAAAATACACAAAAGTTTTATACTGCATAAAATATTATCAAGCTAAATAGTAAAGTAACAAAAATCGAGGGCCAAGTATGCAATTTACCCCTGAATTCCGTAATCCAACGGTTGAGGGTGCTCCACTTGTCCACGTGTTGCTCCTAGGCTGTGTAATGACGCTTCGTGGATAAACGGATAGGATTAGATTCCACGCGAGGATCATGCGATGTTGATCTCCTTCATCCGACAACAGATGTGCAACCTGGGCAAGGTCCTTGATCCTACGACGAAGGAGGCCCCTAGAAGAACATGGAAGAACACGAGCTTGGGCCTCCTTCGATCGTCCAGATCTCGAGTTGGCCAACCTCTCTCCAGCTCTTGATGGCTTCTAGAGCTTCACGGGGTCATTCCGCACTGGTAGGGGACTTCAAAATGGCACAAGAAGGTCTGATGTCATCCAACAAAGAGCCCCGACCTGGGGGCTACTTCCTAGTTCTATGAGACTCGAAGAGGCTCCCTCTTTGGTTCTTTCCTACATTATCTTGTTAAGGGGGAAAAGGCGATGCTCTGAAGAGCATTAGAAGGTAGAATGGACGGAGGAGTGCGACAGGTGGAGCCCTCCGGGGGACGACAGAGATAGGAGGATCGATTTCTCATTTTGTGCAAGAATGAGGTGATTGAAGGTGGGCGAAATGATTGAAGGGTGAAAGGGAACGAAGTGGAGGTGCAGTGCGGGGAGTAGCGGTACAATATCATTTGAATCAGGCGGCGGAGCTGGAGCTGTCGTACGCATGAGTTGAAAAATACGCTAAAATGCACGAAGTAAAATGAAACTAAGGTGAAATCTAAACTACTTTTTCCCTAAGGAACAAAAATGAGTAATAAAAAGAGATCTTACTAGCTAAACACGACCTGGAACTAGAGCTAAGCTGAGGTTGGAGGTAGATCTGGATGTCTTAAATTCAACAACCCTTGCTCATACCTGATGAGTGGATCTTGTCAGTGTTGTCAATAGGTCAAGGCTCGACACTCTGATTTACGGTTTGGGGTGGAAGAAGGATCAATTCCAAAAGAGGGCAACCATGGGGTATATGTACATGGCCCTTTTCATTGGGACGAAGCATGCGATTCAGAGGCACATAAACCAAGATTTAATCTCGATATGAAAGAGAATTGATTGAGGTAAAAGTTTATGGAAGAAATCATTCTTAAAGATTGCAATAAATGATGGGAGAAAATGGGTGAAGATAGGTTCTTGCCCCAGCAAAAGTCGGTTTGAACGTGGAATGGGCAGTTGAATTGGGTCAACCAAGGTTGAGCCCTGGTTGGTCCACGTCAACTGCAAGAAGACAAATGAATTTGGTATAAATTCAAAATTAAATAACAAATGAATTTATAAATTTTTGTCTCAAACATAAAAAAATGTTTGTTATTAAATATAGTATTTAATATGGTTTTATTTATTTTTATGAGTATATTTATTGGGACTTTTACTTGACAGACCCTATAAACTTTTCCAATTACGTCCACGGCCGTTGAAACAATGTATTTCCTCCCTCGACCCCATAAACTTGCTCTGTCTTACCCCACATACCATGCCATATATTTTAACTTTACTTGACCCAATTGCTTGGGTTAGCCTTGAGTTAATCTAACCAATGGAAATCCAACAGTGTATACGGTCTTCCCCTTTTTCTCCAAGCACATGACGATAGATGTTAGGGACGAAGTAGGTGGAGCCGCCTAAGGATTTGACAACAACGTGATTGTTGAGGAAGAGGATGTGCAGTGGGGGTGGCGGATGAACAACCTAAAGGAGCAGGTGAGAAAATGACCTGGGAGGAGGATGTGGAGTTGGGGTGGGGTGGGGGGGGCGGGGGGGAGGGGGGGATGAGATTAGGGAGGTCCAGGAGGTCAGGTAGGTGGAGGTCTAGGGGGGCGGGAAAATTGGGCCAACATAAATGATGTGTAATTGTTAGCCTTTCACATTACCGCATATATTTCCTTCAAACCAACATGGCATTAGGAGAGTCTTCCCTACCGAAATTGTCATATGGGGCTTCTCTCCATTACCTACACATCTAGGAAGGAAAATTAGCTTGTTCCAACTTTTCAAGTGATGCTTTTATCACCATCCTGTCTCTGGGCAACTCCTTTGAATAAACCAGAGCTATGTTTAATATTGACAGTATGCATTTGCGTGCTCTATCTGTTAGTTTTCCAACGATCTCTTTAGAAACTAATAGAGGATCTATGATCTCTTAAATATTCGAAGAGCAGCCCTGATGTACACATTTGTGGAGGCTCAAAGTGTCCACAAAATCTTGGTGTGTTGGCCTCTTTCCCATTAATATCTCCAGAAGAATCATGCCAAAGTTGTAGACATCCCACATTGGAGAGACAAGGCTTCCTGTCGAGCACTCTGCATCTTGGTTTCATACAATAACTAATCAATGAATTAACATCATAATGCTTTTGAAGTGATGACAACATTTGAATGTATTGCAAATCCAAAATGTTTGATATTTCTTCCAAAATACAACTTAAACGATTGATATTTTCTCTACTCCTAAAATGCACCTTAAACTATGAGGGAGGTTGGGGTGGGCATAGGTCGGGGAGGGGAGGAGGTTGGCGGTGTGGGGGAGGTCAGGGGTAGCCTAGAGGGGGTGCAGGTCAGAGGCATCCTAGAGGGGGCGCAGGTCGGCGATGCGGGGGATGTCGATGATAGTGTAGGGAAGGGCTGGGAGGATGGGGATGACACAAGGGAGGTCGGGGATGGTACACATGAGGTGATTGGGAAGGGAACATAAGGAGAATGGTTAGGGAAAAAGAGGGATGGGAAGGGGATGTAAAGAGGAGGCTTACAGAAGAAGAGAGATGCCATCTTTTGTAAATTTTCTAAAGAAAGAGGGTAATATGCACCTCTTTTTAACGGAATCCAGCTAAATTTAACGGGAAAATGGATGTGGGTTAACCATAGAGTTTGTGGGGTAAGGGTTAGCAAGTTTACAGGGTTGAGGGAGGAAATACGTTGTCTCAAAGGTCATGGAGGTAATTGGCAAAGTTTATAGGGTCTGCTATGTGAAAATCCCTTATTTATTACAAGTTACTTTTTAGGGTTCCATTTATAGGTATATTCATATATGTTTTGAATATTTTATTTTATTTTGTATTTTGACTTTATTATTTTATTTTAATTTATAAAATTATAACTTATTTTTTATACATAAGTATATTTGTGTTATATTTTTCTGATATATTAAGGACACTTTAATAAATATAGGTGTATATTATATAGGCATAAGCATAGGCATTTCATCTATGTATTTATGTATATTATTTTTTTAGTGTTTTATTTATGGTTTGATTCTATTATAAATATGTACATATATTATAAATAATATTTACAAAATTATAAAAATAAAAAATTACAAAACTAATAAAGAATAAATAAAATGAATATTCGGGTATAATATACAATAAGGATCCAAAACCTAACTTTCACACCCTAACTCCAAATTAAATGAAACCACCATCATTAAATAGTCTATTAAACGTTATATACAATTAAAGATGATTTTGATATGTTTCGAATTTTTACTTAGGAGATATGAGTCTCAGAATTTTGGTTTTTGGCTTTTTGTTTCGAGTATAACTTGTACACTGCATATTATTTTTATGTAAACTCATTTTTTATTTTTCTATATATTATTATCTACAACTTTTACATAAAAATTTTATTTGTTTGAGGTATATAAAATAGAAAATAAAATATGTCTAAAAAATGTATTATTGATGAAGAATAGAATGGAATTTTATGGATGGTTTTGGCCCTTATCTCCTCCTACTTTGTTGCTTATCGTCCCAGTCATCGGGATTCCTAGGGGGTTTAGGGTCATAAAATATGTTTGTCATTTTATTCATTTTATTTTCTTTTCTTTATTTTATAATTTTGGCACTAAAAATTGTATTCTATATATAATAAATATTATAAATGATAAATGTAAATATGTATAAAAAAATGTTATTTACATGCATTAGCTAGGGGGTTTAAGGCCAAAATCATAGAATAGAAATGTTGAAATAGAGATTCGTCACATGCACCTTTATGACAATGTCTTCAAATAGACCTCGGGGTCGATCGATGGATCAATCGACGAATCGAAGAATCATGCTTGTCTACTTGAGGGGACCCAACCTGAATTCTTGTAGAGCTGCTGTCAAGCAATGTTCGCTCGAAGACTTTGTCAAAAATCTCGCATATGATTAAAAGTTCTCCTTTGTCTTGCTTTTTCCGAGGGAGATTATTGATGGTTGCAACTGTAGCCATGGTGAGGCATGCTTCTCAACTTGTTTGTGTTTGTTATTACGGATCGACTGACGATTGTTTGTACATGCTTCCTTTAAGACCTTCTTCATAGTGGGCATGTATTCCATGGATTGCATCAATGGCATTTCAATAGTCAATTTTTTCAGAATATCCACAACACATGGATCATCATTTTTTTTGGATTTTTCTATGGCCTTAAAAAAAGGAATATTTACATAATTCAAATCACAAGCCTTGTTATTATTTACAACAGAATTCTTGTCCACAATATTATGTACATCTGGTCTGCAGAAAGGTGCACATTTTTTGAGATGATGGTGTTTCTGCTAGAGGACATGCAAAAACGGCAACCTTCGCTCCATCGGTTGGCTCTGTTTCTGCTATTGTGGCTTGATTCGCCGTTGATGGAACGACTTCACTTCAGCTGTGATCTTCTTTTTGGTCTAGTATTTTTTTTCTTTTTGTTGACGGCGGTGGTGGTGTCTATTAGCTGGCAAGGCTCATCCTTCTTCTTCCTCACCCAAACCTGGAGTTGTCACGACTAATGCAGAAGATGACGACTCACCTGATGAAGGTTTATTCTTCCCTTTGATTGCGGTAAATAGTGGTAAGGTCTTACTGCTTCTGAGTAACAACATTAGATAAAGAAAAATTACAATCATCTGACTCTACAAGCATAGATGGGACATCACATTCTACATGCTTTTTCCCTTGAAAGTATTGGGATTAGCTTCGACCTGGGCCGAGATTGGAATTTTAGTAGTCATCAGGTTGTCTACTTTTTTTCCATCTCTGATAGGATTTTTATGATTTGGGTCAAGCAATCGAGGTTCGGGTTCACGGGAACTGCCTTGGAAGGTTCAGCTTGTTGACCATGTTGTGACTATCGATGGGGAGGCTGAGGCTGGGACTACTATTAGTGTTGCTGAGGAGGAGGAAGCTGACATTGATGGGAAGGAGGAGGAGGATATTGCTCTTGAGGTGCAGCCACAAACCGGTGGTACTGCTGGTGTAGACGATACTACAACTGCAGCAACTGCTATGACTGTCTCCAATTAACGTGATACCCTGGAGACTGGTGATGCTGATACTGAGGCTGAGGCTGGGAGGATTGTACAAAGCGACCACTTGAGATTGGTGGTAAGGTTGGTTGGTTGCTGACCTTGAGGTTATCCAGCAGGACATGCTAGTAGTGCATCATTACTCCAGGCCCCATTGACTCCTGTATCAGGGTGGTGTTAGGAATGTTGGATCAGGGTGGTGCAAGAGAGTCTACTGTAGGGGTGGGAGTCGTTCGATCTTGATCGAACGGTTCACACAATTTTTCACTTTTTTGGGCCCATAATGTGCAAAATCGTGTAAACCGCTCGATCAAGATTGAGCGGCTCCCACGCTTATAGTGGGGACGACACCACTGCATAGGATCCGTGTCCTGCGAGCCACCCCTCTACGAATCACTGCACATCGCAACCGAGGAGAAAGAACCACCACAAACCCACCCCCTCACATGAGAAGCATGGGGTCGAGGAGAAATTACAGAGGGCCCTCACTACTTCAAATTATTACCAAAATACTCACTAGTGAAGTGCCACATGGAGCCCAATGCAAAATTGCACTCAAACTCCTACAAGAATAGGTAATTAAAGAAGCACTCTCAAGTATTATTTTTTTTTATGTTTTGTGTATCCAAAGCTACTCATGTATTGAAGTATCCGTTTAGACCATCATTCATAATCATTTTTAATGTCTAAACATTTTATATTGTAGCTCAGCCAATTACCTTCGTTGTGGATATTTTATTTTTTTTTCTGATAATTTTTATTTTTCTGATAAAAGATTGATTTATTAAAATTATGTTGTTGTAGTAATCCATATTTTGCATATCTATTATTGAATAACTAGTGCTAAATCAAACGATGGTTCTATTTAATTGAGTTATTTAATATGTCCAAAAAACATCTCATGTGTGTGCACATTTTTCTCTTAAACAAATTATTTGGTTATATTAGTAATTAATTTTTAAGTAATTTAAAATTTAGTATTTTTATGATATTAAATATGTTTTGGATTCCTCTCATTTAGATCTATTTAGAACATTTTTAGTTCATAAAATTTTTAAGTTCTGATGTTTATTAAAGTTAATTAATTCAATATTACTCTGTTTAGCATTTAAATATTCATAGAAAATTCTTTTTATCTTGAAAAAATCTAAGACATTTACATTAACTTCTTTTTTCATAGTTTAGCATTCTGACCAAGTTTCATACAATTTGGAATTGATTTAATTGAAAAATTATAAAAAAAACCCTAAACCTGATCATATATGCATATCATCATTTACTTACGTTTAACTTTTTAAAAATCTTCTTTTAAAATATAAAATTAAATTATTTGAATTTAGTCTCAAAAGTTAATTGATTCCATCTGTTCGACCTTAAGCTTGCCCTAAGTAAAATAAAAATTGACCATCTTCACAGATAATTCATATTAATTTTAAGTGATTTTAACTATCACAAATTTCTTGACTTCAATAACAACATTTCACATTAATTAATTTGGGAATTTTAGAATTTTTCGATGTGTTACAGTGCTTTGGTGTATGAAACATGTGTTCATTAGGCTCCAAAACTGAAAACACATCCTTTTAATCTCTGCATTATGAAATAATTTTATAAAATAATATTTGGTGTATAATGAAGTGTAAAGGTGAGTTTGAGTCATTTGAAGTTATATATATATAAAGTTGTAAACCTAAAAAGTTGAAATTTATTCAATTAAGGTACGGACTTTCTTCTAAATTATCAAGATTATTATTTTGAAAATGTATACATACTTTTATTCATCAAAAGATGGAAAAAGGTGTTATTTCAAAATAATTTGAAATTAAATTTTAATATTAATTTGATGTTTATATACAACATACATATGTTTATTTTGAAATAACTCTATTTATGACATAAATACAATTTACAACTCTATTTATTTCATCTTCCCTCTATTAGTCTATGTGTGTACGTGTATCATGGAAGGAAATTTCGCGATATATCTCACCAATATATCGATATCGAAATGCGACCGATATGGGTACCGATATGGCGATATACCCCAGTTTTCAGGCATTTCCTTCACAAAAGATCGTCGACATGGGCGATATATCACCGATATATCATTGAAATACAATATTGATACGATATCGATGTCGACATGGCTTTCAATGGCGTGTATTATATATATATATATATATATATATATATATGTATGTATGTATGTATGTATGTATGTATGTATGTATATATGTATATATGTATGTATGTATGCTTGCATTACATCCTTCCTTATTTTCTTTTCTTTTCTTTTTTTAGCTTTTCTTCTTCGTATATATATTTTTAGATTAATACGAGCTTCTTACTCATGAGGATATTTGCACAAGAAGTTATTATGTGATATTTACATGCATTCGTTAAGGACTTTAAGTCAAAAATACAAGTATAAAGCAGACAAACTACAAAATCATCAGATTCATCACTCATGTTCCCCCAAGATCTCTCTGTTTCCTACGGATAGCCTTCCCCACAAACGACATCCCGCTCTACAATCTTCTTCCTCCATCCTCCATCACGGTCTTATCTACCATGACCCTCTTCACCTTGAGCCCTCCTCCACTCTGAGCCATCCCCCTCTTTCCTCTTCCACATGTAGAACGTAGAGGTAGACATGCTATTGCAAAAAAGATAGGTATATAAATGCAATAACGAAAACTCGGAAGGATATTTATGTAAAATTCTGACAACGCTTATTTAGAAGAAAAAAGTAGAGAACAACAATGTGAGAGAAAGAGAGATAATATCATACCTTAACTTGCAAGTTACCCTCAGGCCCGGTTAACCAGTTATGCCGGTTCGGTTTGATTGTTCAGATTTTAATTAACCCGCCCGGTTCAACCTATTTTTTTGACACGATTTAACCAGGTTCAACCGAAGTTGAACCGTATTTAATTTTTAAATTATTTAAAATATTGTCAATAGTGAGAGTTGAACCCATGACCTTTGGTTACCTATTTCACACTTCCAACCAACTACACTACCATAACTTTTTGCATTTGTTGGGTTTTAAAAATAATTAAACTATTATCATGTTATAGAGCATCTAGTCCAAATAATATATATATATATATATATATGATATGTATGATATTTGTTGGTGTATAAGAAAAATAGTTTATCTATAGTGTGAAATATATACATTATCTATGTATTTTATGTATATATCTCAAGTATATTAAGTTTATATTATATATATACTATTTCATTTCGGTTTGATTAGCCGGTCCAACCACTTTTTTTTCACTGGTCCGGTTTAATCCGATTTTAAATAATGATGACGTATCCGGTTGAACCGATTTGATTACATGGTTCGACCCGATCCGACCATTTCAACAACCAGTCAACGTGTTCAACGTGTTACCTACGTACATGCCACGCCTGCTGCTCAAACGGTCACCTGCCACTCTTTTAATCCACGCGTACCATTTCCATATTTTGTTTTATTTTAAATGTCAAGATACCCTAATAATCAATGCAGGCTTTATAGGTTCTACTCTGCATATCCTCCGTTCCTTGCCAGAAGTAATAAAAATTTAAAGTATGTAACCTGCCAACATATTTTTACCAGCTTAACTTATTAGCAATCATGTGCATAAGAATTTTATATCATAAAGGTAGATACCAAATTACTCAATTTATGATGCTATGTACAAATCAATGGAGAGAATAGTCCAATTTAACATAGAGAAATTGCAATTGAGTCTGCAAACTCTTGAAGTTTTTATTATAGTTATGGGATTTTTACCCGGCAGACCCTGCAATCTTTTGCAATTACCGCTACGACCTTTGAAACATCGATATTCCTCTCTCGACCCCGTAAACTTGCTAACTCTTACCCTACAAACCCTGTGGTTAATCCCCATCCACTTGTCCGTTAAAACTAACCGGATTCTGTTATATTCGTTTACATTACACCCATTTTGTTTGTAAAATTTACATTCAATGCCATTTTCCCTTGCCCCATCCTACTCCTCCGCTCGATGCCTCGCCTCCTCCGGCTCGAAGCCCCTGCTCCCCCCACCTGCGCCGCCTGAAGCCTGCCCCGCTTGACGCCAACCCCCCGTCTGCCCCGCTCGCTGTAACCCCCCCCCCCCCCCCCGGGTGCTTCCTCCCGCCTCCCGTGCTTTCCTCCCTCCTGCATCGAAGCCCCACTCGGCGCCGCATCTCTCCTGCTCCCCCCCAGGAGCGCCGCCTCCCCTCCGCCGATCCCCGGCGTCGCCTCCCCTGCTTCCCCCCTCCCACCTGACAGTCGAAGCCCCAACCGGGGCCGCCTCCCCCGATGCACGCGGATTCCTAAGAAAGAAATATAACCGCTTGTTCTTCTCTCAGTCTATAACATCCAGGCGCTGAAGTTTGTACTGACAAAGCTCTCGATTTCATGCATTTTAAATGGCTGAATCATCTCTCCAACGATGATTTCAAATAGACATAGTGTTCCATGGCGGTGCTCTATTATGTTTCTCTGATTGGAACGACTTCCCCAACAGAAAATGCATGGATTTGGTCAATCTCCAGATGACTGACTTATTCAATGAAGAACAATTGTTGATGGTGCTGCTCGGATCATTCCTCCTCTTTTGATTTTGATTGCAAGTATTGGACTCCATGAGGCAACATTGTTTCGTTCTTCAGACACGCAGTAGGTTCCGGCTCCAGACAATGAAGTTCCCGACAGATCGCAGCGATGCAACTTCGAAGCGCAGAATGCTACATCGAAATCAAACTCCAGGTGGTAGAATTAGCTCCCTCGTATCCAAAGCAATGTTCGGATTTGATCGAACAGAGACCTGCAAAGGAAAACCTGACTCGAATACTGTGACTTGGACCAATTCACATAGAGATAGGTGAACAAAAGGGGTTCTAGTAATGCGATGGATTGGAACACGAGCTCCAGCCACCATGTGCCCCCCCCCCCCCCCCCCCCCCCCCCCCGCGGATCCCCGACGTCGCCTCCCCTGCTTCCCCCCCCCCCCTCCCACCTGACAGTCGAAGCCCCAATCGGGGCCGCCTCCCCTCCTGCATGCAGATTCGAAGCCTCACCCAGCGTCGTCTCCTGTGCTTTCCCCCATCCCGCGTCAGTTGAAACCCCCCACCACGCGGATCTCTGCCGCTCGATTCGAAGACCCACCCCTCCTGTCCACTCCCCCGATTGAAGGAACCCCTCCCCCCGCTGCTCGATTCGAAGAACTGCCCTTCCGATGGGGTACTTCGTCCAGCAAGAATGAAGAAGAGAGAGAGAGAGGGGAAGAGGAAGGAGGAGGAGAGAAGAAGAAAGGAGGGGAAGTGGATGAAAATCTACCCTTGGATTTGTTAGGGTTAGATTAACTCAACTTAAACCCAAACTAGTTAACTTAAAAAGTCTCAAATTAACAGTAGGGTCTATAAGATAAAACGGAGCAAGTTTACGGGGTCGAGAAAGGAATATCGATGTTTCAAAGGTCGTAGCGGTAATTGCAAAAGATTACAGGGTCTGCCGAGTAAAAATCCCTATAGTTATTTGATTCATGAGTCTCTGAAACTCCATACTCAAAAGGATCTGTTTATTCAAAAGCATCGACTCAACCCAATTTTTTTATGTATTCACAAATGATTAATTGTAATTGTATAAAATTTTGATCAAATCATATTAATTAACCGACCATGTTATGTCGTCGATTGCAATAAATATTATTTTTTGTTTTGGATCGATTAACAAGGGGTGGTGGCGCAGTTGGCTAGCGCGTAGGTCTCATAGCAACTTGATTATATATCAACTTACAGATTGGTTAGGCACTGCATGCAACAAATTCTCGATCGTCGGAGTAGTGGTAACGAACACAATATTTTTACAATTATGAAGTTTGTACAACGATTTAATTGTCGCAAATCAACGTTTTTGTTGTCATGATTATAAAATCTTTATGATATAGATTGTTGCTGCCGTATACTTTTTTTTAATTATTTGTATAATTATATGTTTAAATCTAGTATGACTTTTATTAATAATATTCTCTCAGGTAATGTGTTTGAAGCTAACTCAAGCAATATTCTAACTTAATTATAAAAAGAAAAGCTTTCATTGCTACAATCTTTGTCCAGCTTGGGGCGAAAAAATTCTGTGGTTGAAAGCTAGATATTTCGTAGCTACACATGACGTATTGTGTAATGATCATTCTTACGCAGACCAATTTTTTTCCTATTCTCCCTTGACAAAAAGACTTCCACTTCATGAAAAAATGGCGATAGAACCAATAGAAATTGATTTTCCATTCTAACTCTTGAATAGCTCATTCAAGATTTTTTTATCCAATCTACAGAAATATATAGACAAGATGGATCACATGTGATATGACAGATCATTTGGTATTTGCACGTTACAATGCAAATAAGTGTTTTTATTTATGATAATTCTAGGACAATTAAAAATTGAAAACTAACTTAACAGGACTGTACCAATAATATTTTTTTAATTTCCAATGCCTAGCATGAAATTACAAATCCTATTATGCTTGTTACAAGTAATGTTCTATTAGTTTCATATCAACGAAAACAAATTACAAAAGACAAGTTCTTACTTATTATCATCACAAAACTTCGAGAGTTAAGGAAAAACAAACAAAACCGTTTTTCTTACTTACTATCATCATTAAACAAAATCACAACAGATGATTTATTGGCATTACTGACGTTTCATGGTAGATTTAAATAAACATTAAGGCATATTTATTCATAAAAAAAAGATTGATAAAATATCGGGTATAATCCATACATCAAAATAAACAAATAAACAGGGATACCAAACTATTCTTTTTTATACAATGTGGAAAAGAGCGGATTACACGACCTGTATACTAAAAAACTACACAAAAAATGAACATATATTATATGGGAAAATTACATGTTCAAAAAGAACATAGTTCTTAACATTATCATCGATTTGTAAATCATCTTGCTACCTCCTCGCTTGGAAGCAATGCATCGATCTTTGAATGGAATCTTAGAGACTTTTAAATTTTAGCTTCAACCATTTACACAAAAATCTCATGTAATTTGTTACAAATACATAGTAGTCGATTAGTAGATCGCATATCTAAAGAATGTGGTTGACGTATACAATGTTCTGTTTTTTCAAGTCTTCATCCTTGGATCATAGGAAGTAATTATATATCTATATACCTGAAATGAAAAAGAATACATAAACTTAAAACAAATAATAAACATAAGAAGAAAAAATAGACATGGAGTAGTAAAATGATAAAATTGTGTACATTGTCTATTTCTAGTAGTAAAAATGTCAAAAGATATACATAATAGACTACTAGTAGTGGGTATACCTGCGCATCGCGATGGAATGTGAAATGAGATTACTCCCCATAAATCCATTAAAAAATCGTTCTACACAAATATTAGTTGATATGTCAGCTAGAGGAGAAGAAACTTCCATAGGCATTTCCACAAACACCTTGCATGCATGTTCATGAACCCGATCTTATACTTCTACTAGCGAAATTGATTCGTATTCTAAAATCACACATGTTCATGAATGCACGAAGAGAACCAACAAAAGCAACATGAAACACACATTTCACGTTATCTTGATGGATCTCTATGTTGTACTTATTAGAAAATTCTCCTCATGTATTAGATTTGTTCCGTGGAGAAAAGGTCTCCCTTTTTGGTCTGGATTTTCTAGAAATGGCATAAAACTGCTTTTTTTACTTTGCACCTATTATTTCACCCAGTAATGGAAATTAAAACTTCCCTATTTCCACGTATATAAGCAATTTTTGGGAGAAAAATCCAAAATCATAAATGTAACTGTAGAAAACACTGAAATGTGTACCTGGTGTCCAAAGTAAATTCCAAGGACCATCTTTTCCATGGCAATGAAACTTGAAAGTACTCAGCAGAGGTAGAGTTTGATGATCCAAAGATTATTGACATAAGTATTGTTAGGGTTGCCACTAGTTACAAACCCGTCATACTTATGGAGGTTACTAATGACAGGGAACATCTTGAAAGAAGTATACTTGGAGGTCGATTTGGTGATCTATTCACCGGTGCTAGAGCATAGTCATCGCTTTAAGGAGGCGGCAGGCACACTGAAGCTTGGTTGACACCATATGCGGAAGGACCCATGTGTATCACACCGTAGAGTACTCGTCAAAGATACTACCATCTCTTTCTGTGGAAGTTGAAAGACGAATGTTTGAATTGGAGGTCTAGGGCGAAAGAGATTTGGGAAGGTAGCTAAGACCATCAGATTGAAATAGCTGTCAATGGAAGAGGAAAGGGTTTTGGACCTTGAGAAGGCACGTGGAGGGGTTATCTTAACCATGCTTCACTGAAAAATGGAGGATAGTTGGGGGCAAGGAAGAGAAAAGGGGGCTTCCTCACAGAGAACAGGGAGTTGAGTGCGGAGGTGGGGAAATTTTATTAAATGTAAATAATATTTACAAGAATAATTCTAGTAAATGAGAATCATATTCATATTATTCATCTATATTAATTGTAAATCATACTCACATTAACTCCAACAAATGTGAATCATAGTTGTTAAAAGTTATTTTATATTATAACGTTTTATGTATTTTTCATACGTTCTGTTTCTATTATGTAGTTTGCCCAACAAAGTTTCTTCTTTGTATATAAGAGAATCATAGGACCTCACGTTAATGCATATCATCTTTCTCTTTCCACATGGTGGCAGAGAGACAGTCCTATACCGAAGTTCCGTTACCCTAAGACTCGGCCCCATTGGTCAGCCACACTTATCTCTTTCCTCTGTCATCGTTGACCATCATCCATCACGCACCTACGCCATCATATCGGCCCTGAGAATGGGTCGATGTGCATGATCGACCAAATGGTGGCCGCACACCCTATGATGATGTCGTAGCACCACCTAGCATCAGCCGGTGATGGCCTTAACACTGCTTGGACCCATCGATGGAACCAACCAGACCTTCGTAGGGTTTCAATCACCGTAGAGGGGCCCCTCTAGCAGCCTACACATTACCGTCTTGGAGTTTGTCACAACTAAACCCATATGGGGTTTAGTTGTGTTGGTGCAGGACCTTCTCGTTCACCATAATGGTCTAATTTTGGCTCACGGTGAAATCAAATTGTTAGATTCATCCACGTGCTCTAGAGTGCTTCGTCGATGAAGTAGAAGGTGTACAAGAATGGCAACATGGTTGGTGTCTTTTTGGTAGCCCTTGATCTTGAGTATGGTGTCTTATGATTATAATTATGTATGGATGTTACATTACCTCCATGGAAGAAGCATACCACATACTTGGCAATATCACAATTCCTTCATCAAACATCCATTCACACCTCCTCAGAAATGGTCGCGTCTCATGCTAGGGAAGGATCTTCACAATTCAATGGATGAGGTGCTCGTGGCAGAGGGTCAGTTCATTCATGATGGCCATGCATTATTGTTACTACTCTAGTCACGTCGAGGACACATGCTATTCTCAGCATGGATTTCTAATCTCTTCCTATGTTGCTAAGTAGGTTGAGACTTCTACACCTCTTGTCATCGCTTCTGATGAGAGATTTGATGAGTTTATCTCTCGTCTGAGGGAGATCATGCCTTCCATTTTTGAATCATCTAGTGCCTCATCGATCTCATCTGACTTATTTGCCTCCACATCGGCCAGTACTTTATGTATAGCTTATTCCCTTACTATTTGTCACATGCAAGACCCTCATATAGTGGATTATCGATTCAGGTGATACTGATCACCCATGTGGAGACAAAGCTCGGTTCACTTACAACAAAATTGTTCAGCTTGGAAGAACAATTGTTATTGATGATGGGACACATTCCCCCATTACAAGGATAGGGGGAAGATTATACTGACAAAGTTCACCCAGACCTCTGTAGGGCTTTAGTCACCACAGAGGAACCCCTCTGGCAGCTTGTGCATTTTCATCTTGGAGTTTATCGCAACTGAACTCATATAGGGTTCAGTTGTGTTTGTGTGGGATCTTCTTGTTTACCTTTGTGCATCACAAGGTCCTAAAATGGTCTGATTTTGATCCAATTACAGTGTAATTAGACCATTAATTTAATCAGTGTGCCCTAGCTTCATCGGTTGAGTAGAAGATGTGTGAGAATTCCACCATGGTTGGTGTCTTTTTGGTCTATATTGATCCTGAGTATGATGCAAATAGTTATAGTTACTTGTGTATTCTACCATACCTCGCATGGCAGAAGCATACCCAAAACACAACAAGATCACAATTCCTTCATTAGCATCCTCTAAGACCTCCTCGGTGATGGTCACACCTCATGGTAAATGAGGATCTACACAGTTCAAAGGATGAGGTGCTTGTGGCAGAGGGAGGGTTCATTAATGACAACCATGCACTTACTGTCACTGATTTGGTCACACCAAGGACACATGTTATTCTAAGCATGGATTTCTGGACTCCTCTCATGTTGCTAAGCATGTGTTGGAATAGGCAGATTGAGGATCCTAATGTCTAGTCTTGGAGGTCCTATAGTGTCCTATAAGTCAGATCTGGCAATCGTTGTGTCGGTCGCTCTCGCAATACTCCGATCCCAATCAACCAATTCAGACAAACAATCAACCCACAATCTATGAATAATCAATGAAAATTGTGCAGGTTAAAGATTATTATAACTTGTAAATAAATATTTATAATAAGTGTAGGGGTCGAACCACTGAGAGCTATGGGGATATATATTTATTGTTAATTAATGAAAATTAAATAACAAATATTTTGTACTTTTTGAAGTTTTAATTTTTATATATTTTATGATATTTAATTTTTATGGATTTTTAATTTATATTTGCTATATTTTTATAATTTTATAATTTTTATTTTCTATATTTTTTTTCTGATTTTTAGCTTATTAATATATAATGTATATGTCATAATATGTAATACAAGGACTATATATGAAATAATACAACATCATTTAAGGCACATCCAATATTTTTCCAAAATTTATAGGACACGGGAGATTTTTAATAAAGTAAAAAGATAGAAATTAATCTACAATATTGACATGGTCTTTTTTACAATAAAAATAAAGTTAGAGGGGCTCTATGAAAATTACCCAAAGTTTTAACACTTAATTACAAATTTAAAATACTAAAATGAAATACACAACCTTAGGAAGGGTATTGCTACAAAATTCCCACCTCACGTGTGGATGCACGCGAGGTGAGTCGGCAAGGACTAATATGCAATATCGATGAATGAGTGGGATCTCCATGCAATTATCACACATTTATTTACACAACAAATAAAATTTACATGACTAAATATAAAAGAGAAAAGGCAAAGGGTCTTATGATATTTGCCCTTGAAGCAGCATGCTCCAACGGCCATTGATCCTTCACTTAAGCACATAGTCGAGGATGTGTACCTTTTCGTCGATGATCAAATGATGGGGAATAGATCTGGCACGATGGCTTCATCTGATGATTCTGGGGCCATGAGGAAGAATAGGGAAGAACAAGTTCTTCCCCATCCTTTGATCTCCAAAGCATATGCCTCCGACAGTCTCCTTGGTCTTTGATCAGGTTCAAACCTTCCTAGAAGGCTTCCACAACCATCAGTACCCTCAAAAAGGCCCAGGACCCAGCGATGGGGTCTTGGTGTCTTTCTTAACACAAAGGACATGGATGTCCACTTATTGGATCTAACTACTGACGAATCCGAAAATGCACTTGATAAAAAGATGTTTTTATTTATCATTCGTGCTAAAATGATTTGTCGTTCGTTGTAGGCGGCAATTGGAAATGGTCAAGAAATAACCATAAAAAATATTCGTCATCTTTAATCAATGCGGTTTTATGTTTATTTTACTTGGGCAAGTCCCAAGGTCGAACACAAGGAGGCAAAGGAACAACCTAGAGTTGTGTCTATCAAAATTTGTGCGCTGTTTTTGAGGCAGTTTTTTTTGTAATTTTTAATGCAAGAAAGGATGCCAAATGCAATTTAGGCCTATTTTAGGGACTAAAATGTAAAAGTTGATCAAACGATGTACGAAAAATACGAAACTTGGCCACGATGCAAAATATGATTCAATGAATGCACTGTAATTTTTTGGAATTTTTGGATCCAATATGAATTTTTTTTATGAATTTTAAAATGCAAACAAAATGAATTTCAATATTTAATTATAATAAATATTAAACCTAATTATTTTCAAGGAATAAAATTATCTAAGATCTATCACTAGGTAATGGATCTTAGAAAAATCCTAAACCTCGAGAATGTGAGATCTAATACCTATTAAAAATCAAATACTGAATATGCAAAATGATTTTTACAGAGCAATTTATGCATGCAAATGCAAATCTTTTTGGGCACAATATCAAACAAAATTAACTATACAATATATGATTTTTGGGGAATTTTTAGACTAATGGTTAATCAATTGCAAATTTAAGAGCATAAAATGGGCAAGGTTTGCAATTTTCCACAAGATAATTAATTATTAATTAACCACAAGACTAATGGTTTCACAAAAATGTCTACAATATGTCAACACGTAGAGAATTACATGAAAAACATCATGCTATTTTTTAGATAATAAAATAATGTACTGAAGATGTCTAAAAATGAAGTAGAACACAAGGGTAGAACTGTAATAAATAAAAAATATAAATTGCAAAGGGGGGACTTATATGTAATTACCACTAATTTAGGAGTCTCTTCTGCAAAATGGCCAGAGGGGCACGTGTGTGGCACGTGCCCTCTGGAGGTGGTGTGATCTGCAAATATGGAGCTTGTTGGGGGGTCTTCGCAATTTACCCCGCGGTCACGTGCTTCGTCCCCCCCCCCCCCCCCGTCACGAGTGGTGCACGCGGGGAGGGGCCTCAGGTTGGCCCGGTCCTGATCGGTGGGGAGCGACGAGGGAGGGCCGGATGCGGAGATGGTGGTGGTGGTGTTGGGCTCCGGGGACGCGTGTCTGATGCGGAGGAGGCGGAGCCCAGACCAAGGCTGTGGATGTGCGTCGGAGGAGTGTGGTCGGCAGAGCAGGTAGCCGCTTCTCGAGTGACTGAGATGTCGGAGGCGTGGAGCAGATACAGGTTGTTGAAGCCGATGAAGTGGTTGTTGTCTACGTCGTTGATGGAGGTGAATGCTGGCGTTGAAGGTGATGGGTTGATGAAGACGTAGGCGATGCAGAGGCGGAGGTGGTCTGTCGGAGGCGTAGTCGATTAAGCGGTTGTGCGGTGAGTGTCGTCGATGGAGGTGTTATTGGTAAAGATGAGGCGAAATCGGAGGAGATGAAGAGACTTTGGCATTGTGAAGCTTCACGGGAAGCTTGGAGGGCACGGTGGTCGTGAGGAAATCATGCGGCGGAGGGGATTAATGAACGGAGACGATAGTGGCGGAGCGGAGGAGGTGTAGTGGTATGAAGTAGCGGAGGAGGAGGAGATACCTGGGAGGAGGGCTCAACGACGAGGTCGTCGGAGCAAGGCAGATGCACTGAGGTGCTGAAACGAACCTAAGAGGGTTCGGATCTCGCTGCGGCGGAGGGGGTGCTGATAGATGTTGTCACCACCTGAGAGTTGTTGCCCCTTCATTGTGGGAATCGGTGGATGGTCTTCTCATGAGGACCGACGAGGTTTAAATAGGGCTGAGGGTTGCCGGCAATGGCGAAATCCGAGGGATTCGATGGGAGTTTAGGTGATTGGCGGCGATTGGATTTGATCGGAGGTGCGAAGATGGAAGGGGATATGGGCGAGGTGTGGCGGCGCGAGAGATCTCCGATGGAGATGGCGAGATTTGCGGCGGGTAGTCACGAAATCGGAGGCGGTGGTGGTTCCCAATTGGGAAAGGTGACGGGGAAGAAACACAGGCGTCGTCTGATAGACGAGATCGGACGTTCCCTGTGCTGCCATGTGGCGGAGGGGGTTTAAGTGGCGGGAACGTGCGTGTGGGGGCGTTGAATTAATTTTTTTTTATAAAATGAATGAGAAATAATATAAAAAAATTTGCTGACATGTGGCGGCACCAGGTGCTGCCACGTGTCAACACCAGAAAAATCGAGAAATATATACCTTATAAAATCCAAAATAAATAGCAAATGGCCTCGGATCACAAAAGTTCCTTCACAAAAATTATTCGTCTCGATGAGTTCTACAACTTTTATGAAAACATCAAAACCAAAATCGATCAATTGCAAAAAGTGATATTTTTGGGGTATCCCATGTAAATAGAATACCTTGATTTTTGGATTTTATAATTTTTATGTCATTTTTAAATCCGATAAAAATCCATAAAAATATGGTAAAATCAAAGATAAATACTTACACATTAATATATTTTTTTTGGATTTTTATTAATAGGTTAAATATGTACATAAAATATCAGGTCAAAAACCGCTAAAATACAAAATGTACAAAAGAGGCCCAAAACCCAACTTTCAGATATGAGCTCCGATTCACTTCAAATTGGTCTTGTTTTGAAGGTAGTTGAATGTACATTAGTTCAAAGAGTAGGTTAAAATGGACAATGGATGAGGAAGATATGAGGTTTTAAGTCCGAAAATCCTGAAACTAGGGTTTGGGTTTTAGGTCCACTTATTTTGGTTATTTATTTTTTTGTATTTTTCTTTTATTCTTGTTTGTGATATGTACACAGTGGAAGTGGTTTTGGGTCATTCAGAGTTAGCATGAATGAGTTAAAAATCGGGGAAGTTAGGCTCTTTATAGGTCAATTTTGGCTTGGATTTTTGGCTTCTTATTTTGTCCAGAAATTAGTGCTAAAATGCGATTCTTATGAAAACATGCATGAATGGTAATTATGCAGAATAGATGCAAAAATGTTGTTGATTTTGAGAGATTTGAGCTTAATAAATGAGATTTAGAGTGATGAATCCGAGATTCATCATCCCCCTATACTTAAAGCATGCTCGTCCCTGAGCATCAGAAAGAAATGCCATGAAGTGAAATGAGATTGGGTTCCATACCAAGACCATGAGCTGAAGGTGAAAATGAGACTAGACTCGACCTTTTGATTATTAGCGTGGCGGAACTTCTGTGAGACTTAGAATCTTAAAATAAACAGCCCTCAAGTTCTACAAATCATTGCTACAGTTTCGGCTCAGAAGTCTTCTTAGATCAATCCTCTTCCCAAAGCATACCCTATGAACATTGAACTATCGACCCGTGTGTGTGAAAGGTTTTAGCTCTTCCCACCCAGAATGACGGACTACCGCACAAACCTCCTCTCCAGTAACTCGTCCTCGGGGAGTCAGGCATTTCCTTCTAAGGTCTGTCGCGTTGTGTTCACAATCGAATTGGGGGGGAGTTAGAAGAAGGAGTAAATAACTGGAGGGTAGCCAGTGTAGTCACCTCTCCTTGTGAAGTTGGTCAGTGTAGTCGAGTCTCCACTAAGATCTGCAGGTTTCTTGAAGCTTGGACCTTTTTGGTCAGATTTTATTTGGTAGTTGCTTCTTTGTATTTGGAATTTTTGGTGGTTCTTCTTGGATCTTGTTGTGCCCCTACGGATATAGAATCTTTTATTTCCGTACATTTTTTGGGGTCTTAGAAAAATTGTGCCCAGGGACAAAGCTTTATTTCAACCCGTACTCCAGTCTTTAGATTTCCACGCTACCAGAAAAAAAAAACTCACACAGTCTTCCAACATCCCGTCTGAGTTGAGCTAAGTGCATAGTGCGAGAGTACAAATTAATTCCTTATTCCAGAGTTGTACCCAGAATGAAGAGACCAGGTTAGACACTAAGAGTCAAACGCTGCACATTGTCGTGTGGAACTTAAAGAATTAAGTCAAAGACCTGAAGCTTCTAAAATCCTATTTCTCGGTGAAGTTCCTCTGAAAATTAGGTGTATTAAGGTCAGGTCCAGACCACTCTCGATTTTGGCTCATAACCCGGTTAAGAACCCGATGACTTTTCACATATGCAAATGAATGCGATGCTAGATGAAGTGCAGGTGTGTGGAATGCAGACACATTTTTTCTTTTGATTTTTTTATGCAAGGGATTTTTGTTGTATTTGTTTGTTTTTATGCAAAAATGAATAAGAAGCCTTTTTTTTCAAAAATTTTGGGCACAGTCAGTGTTAGTAGCAAATCTCTTTTTCTTTTCTTTTGTTGTTTTTTTGTTTTTTTTGTTTTTTTTATTAATTACCCACCCCGTAAATACATATAGACTTACGCGAAAGTACGAGGTATGGCTAAAATATAAACATAGTATATATACAGACCCCCCTATACTTAGCGAGTGTTGTGTCCTCAGAGCACAAGAAGCGCAAAGAAGACATAGCTCGGGCTAAGCGTAAGAGGGTAAAATTTTGATATACAATGGTCCGCCACCCTATACTTAGACTGTGAATAGTCTAAGTATAGAAGAAGAGCGTAAAAAGAGGTGGTCAGGATATGTAAATGAGGGGAGTATATACAGGTGGGTGTCGGTTCCCCCATACTTAGGCTCTAGTTAGCCTAAGTATAAGAGAAAGGTGAAAATGGAGCGATCGGGAGAAGGAGTGTTATGCGGAAAAATGGTATATATAGATGGCATCGGTCCCCCCCATACTTAGGCCTTGGCCTAAGTATAGGAAGAAGCTATACAAGGAGACCGATGTGGTCGGGAGGGATGGTGGGGTTGATCTGATAAATCTTCAATGTCCTCGCTCTGCATGAAGTAGATGACCTCAACTTGAACTGTCTGCTCTTTGAGTGATTCTATATATGGTTTCAGCAATTGTCCATTCACTGAGAAAGGTTGTGCATCATCTTTGAGTTCGGCAATATCCACACTTCCATTGGTATGCACATCGATGACAACATAGGGACCCGCCATTTTGATTTCAGTTTCCCATGAAAAATCTTTAACCGAGCATTAAACAACCACACTTTCTGCCCAGGGACAAAGGTTTTATCTCGAATGTGTCTGTCATGCCATCTCTTGACCTTGTCCTTATAGATCACACTATTGTCATATGCTTGGTTTCGGATTTCAATTAGCTCATTCAAATTTAAGTCTCGACATAATTTCCCAAGGTGACAATTCCAATTCAACTTTTTGATCGTCCATTCAGATTTGTGAATCAATTCTGCATGTAGATGGCATGGCTTGCCATAGATCATCATAAAAGGTGAAGTACCAAGTGGAGTCTTATAGGATGTCCTATAGGCCCACAGAACCTGGTTCAACAGTTTCGACCAGTTCTTCCTATCTGGACAAACCAAATTCTGAAGAATACCCTTCACCTCTCTATTAGAAACCTTTGTCATGCCATTAGATTGTGGATGATATGGGTTGGCTATTCTATGCTCGAATTTATACTCTTTAGCCAAAGATCTCATCTCCTTATTCACGAAGTGGCTACCTCCATCAAAAATCAAAACTTTTGGTATTCCAAACCTTGCAATGATATTATCCTTGATAAACTTATAGACGGTTTTGCTATCTGCGGTTCGGGTTGGAATAGCCTCTACCCATCTTGATAAATAATCAACTGCTAACAAGATGTACTAAAATCCATTGCTATTGGGAAAGGGGCCCATAAAATCAATCCCCCATGCATCGAAAACATCACAGAAAACCATTGGTTGCATGAGCATTTCATCTTTATAATCAACAGTCCCTCCCATCCTTTGGCAAATCGGGCAAGACCGTACAAATTCATTAGCATCTCGAAATAAGGCCTGCCAGTAAAATCCACATTGGAGTACCTTGCATGCGGATCTCTTTCCCGAATGGTATCCTCCAGCCTCGAGAGAATGACAATGTGTGAGGACACTCTGGTATTCCTCCTGAGGAATACATCTTCTCCAGATACAATCCGCTCCTTCATAGAAAAGGAAAGGATCGTCCCAATGGTATTTTCTCGAATCCGACTTCAGTCGATCAATCATTCTCTTGGTCCAACCAAAGGGAACCTTCTTGGAGACAATATAGTTCACGATGTTTGAATACCATGGGGTTGAATCAATAATGCAAACATATTCATCTGGAAAAGTCTCCTTAATAGGTCCAGTGTCGGGATAATCGTTTTGCTCAATTCGGGAAAGGTGATCAGCAACAACATTCTTTATTCCAGGCTTATCCTTGATCTCCAAATTAAATTCCTGGATTAACAAGATCCACCTCAAAATCTGTGCCTTGGCATCTTTCTTATCCATGAGGTATCTAATTGCCGTATGATCAGTGAAAATTGTCACCTTGGAGCCCAATATGTATGATCTGAATTTTTCAACGGCCCAAACAACCGCGAGCATTTTCTTTTCAATCACTGTATAATTTCTCTGTGCATGATCTAATACTTTGCTCGTGTAGTGAATCACATAAGGAATTCCATCTCGTCTTGTCCAAGCACAACTCCGACAGCAAAATCTGATGCATTAGTCATGATCTCAATGGGAAGAAACCAGTCAGGAGCTTGTAATATTGGCGATTCACATATTTCCATTTTCAAGAGCTTGAAGGCCTCAAGACACTTGTGATTTACAATAAACTCGGTGTCTTTTTCTAAGAGCTCAGTCAGTGGGCGGGCGATCTTTGAAAAATCATGGATAAACCTTCGATAAAATCCAACATGCCCTAGAAAAGACCTCACTGACTTGGCGTTAGTTGGTGGCTCAAGTTTCTTGATCACATCCACCTTGGCAGGGTCGATCTCCATTCCCTTTTTGGATATGACATGCCCCAACACGATACCCTCAGTCACCATAAAGTGACTCTTTTCTCAGGAGAGTACCAAGTTAACTTCCCTACATCTCTTGAGCACTCGGTCCAAGTGCGCTAAACATGTATCAAATGAATCACCATGGACCAAGAAGTCATCCATGAAGACTTCCGGGAAATCACCCACCATTTCGGCAAATACGACAATCATGCACCATTGAAATGTGCCTGGGGCATTACAAATCCCGAATGGCATGCGCTTAAATGCGTAGGTACTGAAGAGACATGTAAATGTGGTCTTTTCCTGATCCTCGAGAGCGATAACTACTTGATTGTAGCCAGAGTACCCATCAAGAAAACAGAAGAATGCTTTCCCTGCAAGTCTCTCCAAGATTTGATCAATAAATGTCAGTGGAAAGTAATCTTTCTTGGTCGCAGCATTCAAGCGTATGTAGTCGACACAGATGTGCCACGACGTGGGTACTCGGGTCGTGATCTCTACCCCTCCTCGTTGGTGACCATCTGGATTCCCGACTTCTTCGGGACGACATGAAGGGGGGTCACCCACTTGGAGTCAGAGACGGGGTATATAAAACCTGCTTTGCACCATTTCTCTATTTATTTCTTAACTACTTCCTGAATATTGGGGTTTAATCTTCTCTGAAGTTCATGGGAAGGCCTTGCGTTATCCTCAACATAAATTTGATGCGAGCAGAGAGCGGGGTTGATTCCTACGAGATCTGACACGGTCCAACCGATGGCTTTTCGATTTTGCTCAAGGAGTTCTAGTAGTCTAGATTCTTGGTCCATGATTAATGATGAGTTAATGATCACAGGGAATTTATCTTTGGGTCCATTAAGAAATGCGTACTTTAGTGTAGGAGGGAGAGGTTTCAGCTCTGGCAAATCTAGATCATCAATCAAGTCTGGTTGAATATCTTTTAAATCTGGCTCTGTGCTGGTTGGTGGTGAATCATTCTGTAATATGCTAACCACTAATCTTGAAGGAATGTGAGTCGGATCGCAAAAGTAGTACGGTAATTCGGCCAAACCCACGTCGGACTCATCATCGATATTTCTTGATTTTCTCGAAGAAGATGGGAATGACAAATCCGAAAGGATTTCTGTGTCATCAAGGTTATAAGCATCCGGGGGTCTAGATTTGTCTGGCAACAACTCGCATACTGCATGGTGCACTGATTCTTCTTCTGTTGTGGTGTTATCAATCTGAAGGTCTGGTAGTTGGTCCCATGGCCCAGTAGTGCTGATGAGATTACACTCGGATGTTTCGGCATCTTCAGTGGTGAATTCAGGATCTGGTCTTTGCCACTTTGTTTGTTTCATCTCCAGATCCACTACTCCATCTGGAGAGTGGAATTTCATCATTCCGATGCCGCAATCGAATACAGCTTTGGCGGTTCGTAAGAATGGTCTTCCAAGAATGATTTGCGATTCCTTCTAGTGGTTCAGGGTCTCCATATCAAGGGTAGTGAAGTCCACTTTGTATTCTATACCCTCTACAATGATGATAACATTTTTCACTTCTCCCTTAGGTCTTTTAGTGGATTTATCAACAAATTGGAGTAAAGATAACGATTTCTGAAGTGGACCTAACTCCAATCTGTAATATAAGGCTAAGGGAAGAAGACTGATGGAAGAACCATTATCAAGAAGTGTGCATGCGAATGCAATGCCGCCAATGCGACTCTCCACATAATGAGCACCCAGATCCCTTTTCTTTCTTGGTAAATGATGGTTTTTGACACATTTAGTAGTGGCCACTATCAGGATATGAGTCTCCACAAACTGATTTATTTTCTTTGTACGAGTCCTGGTGGGAGTGCATTTCATTTTCAAGTACTTTTGAAATATTGGATTACTGGCCACATACTGATCAAAGGGTACTTTGACTGTGATATTCTGCTGGCATAACTTTTCCATCACTGGGTCATGCTGAATGTTTTTCTTTTGTTTTCCTTTCTTAAGAGCATGGTTGAAAGGAATGGAAGCATTTGAGATAGGAGAAAGAGAGCCAGAATCATAAATAAGAGCATCTTTATTAGATTTGGAGTTCTTATTACAATCATGAGTTTTCTGATAATAATCATGTTGCAAAAATGGTGACAAAGGTATTTTTGCAGCAACTAGAGGTTCAAGGTCCTCTGCAGACTCCATAGATGCTTTTCCCTTATCTAGTGCCGGGATCTTCAGGTGTTCTTCTTCTTCATCCTCAGAAGCATCCTTCGGTTGATCTTCCGAATCTTCATGGTCCAATTCCCTAGCCCGGTCAGGTATGACCACGGTCCTTCCTCTCATGAGTGACATGGCATTGATATTGTCAAATGAAAGGATCTCATGTTCAGATGTGGAAAAATATGAATAGTATACCTGGCCATTGTGTTGAGATGATTGAGATTTGTTCAAGCTATTGGGGTTAGCTTGAACTTGAGCGGGAATGGCTGTGGTTGGGGCTGTCCGTTCATCCTTCCAACGGGATAAATGATTAACATCAACCTGTATATCGTACAACTCATTTCGGAAGCTGTGAATTTCCTCCAGCATTTATCTCTAGATATCTACCGGTTCTTCTGGAGGATTGAATGATTGAGATGCTTTATTTTGAGCTTGATATTGCTGACGATGTTGCTGAGGTAGGTTCTGACGGTTATATGGCTGCTGCGACCTTGAGTGCTGGAATGTTGCATTGTTCTGAGTGTGCTGTGGAGCTGTAGGAAATGCGGCATTATAGAAGGTGGGTGGACGTTGATATTGTTGACGGACCCCCATATTACCCTGTCGGGTATTGTCCTGTGTGTACCAAATACCGTTTATCTCGAATGTCAGAGGCGGGGCTTCTTCGATTGTCTCGGCAGGTGGAGGTGACTGCTGGGAAGGTTGGGTATAGGATTGGTCCTGAGCCCACGGTTGTTGTTGTCCTGATCCTGGCTGCTCCTGGACATGATGAACATGATAGATCGGGGCCGTAGGTGCCGTAGGTATCCCTATCTTGGATACCTTCTCAATTAGCTCCTCCATTTGCTTTGGAAACTGGGAGATCCGATTGTCGATGTCGTTCATCCTTTTATTAATTTGATCCACAATTGTTAATTTATCTGTGATGATGTTCATGTTGGGAATCAAATCCTATGCTATTTCCGTGACACTTTGCTTCCCTCCTTTGGCTTGAAAGTTGTTTAGGGAATTAGTGTAAGCTTTACTGGCGATATGTGAACGGCTTGTCTCCGCCATCTGCTCCAGTATTTTCCAGACGATCTCAGCTCCTCGGGATGTGTAATTGCCTCCACATGCAGTGCTGACTAAATCCTGAGTCTCGTAGTTAAGGACAGAATAGAGTGACTGAACCAAGATGTTATTATCTAGGTCATGACATGGACATTTCTGCAGCAGATCTTTGAATCTATCCCATGCATCACAAAGTGGTTCATTAGGCATATGAGAGAAACTGGTGATGCGAGTCCTCATTTGATTGGTTCGACTCAAACAGTAGAATTTCTTCAAGAATAGGTTTTTGAACCTATCATAAGTGGTCATTGTCACTCCTAAGTTTTTCACCCAGTAATCTGCCTTACCTTTCAAGGCGAAAGGTAATGCAGTGAGCCGAATGTAGTCCTGGCTGACTTGTGGGTGCCTCTGATTAGAACATACTAGCTCCAAATCACGCAAAAAATCATATGGTTCTTCATTTGCATTACCATGAAATTGTGGTAATTGACTCAGGAGGTGTGGCTTCAGTTCATGGTGAACCTCTGGCTGAGGTGGCTGCAAGTAATTTCTAACTCTATATTGCTCATGATTGTATGCAGCTTCCATTGGTGGTTCTCCCTCTGCATTCAACCGTTCTAGTTGTTCCCTCATTTAAATTTGTTGTTGCTCAGATACGTCTAGTCTTGCCAGAACCATTTGCATTTGATCTTCATTGGGTTCATTTTCATGATTGCTCTTCTTTGGAGGCATCTTTTGTGAGTGCTTCTTTTCACCTTCATATTGTGAAAAATCGGTATCAATAGTTTTGAAAGGATCATAAGAGGAGGATTCAAGGGAGAGGTGTCCTTGAGTTCTGAGTAAGAGTGCCTCTGAATCGTTGAGTTTGGAAAGTTTATGGCGGTCAGAAAAGGGTTTGCGGAGTCCGAACAAGAATTACCACAATCTTCCATTCTTGATTGCAAAAGATTAACAAGAGGTGTACGGTTCATGATCTAGGCACAAGTGTGCGGTATTCGATGATCAATTAAGTTCGATGCACAAATCAAACACAATTCAAAATTTTGTTTCACCAACCCACTCAGTGAAGGCCGTAAGAGTTCGGCCAGTTTTCTTGTTGATTTTTAATTGGTGAGAATTCAAATTTTGCAAACCGTTTAACGAGCTGTTGGGTGCCAAAATTTTCTTAAAGACTGTTCCGAGTTCGTACGACTAGTTGCATCTACTTTCAGCCAGTATAGGTGTAAGTACGGACTGTAAAACGGCTACCCGTGTTACTTAAGGACGGAGCCTTACGCAGTGTCCTTTAAACCACCCACTCTGCTAAAGAAGTTCGGACCGTTTACTGGCTACCCGTATTCCTCACTGAGAAGTAGCTAATCGTTTTTAAAATCAGTAGTCTATATGAAGATCTTGGCTTGGCTCTACCCTAGTGCGCGTCTCTCTTCTCGCTGCAAGATAAAGACAAACAATGTCGGGGTTGCTCTTCCATAAGAATTCTTGATTTTATGGGTTCTTAAAATCGGCTATATTTAGCAGTCCCAGTTTTAATTAGGTGATCACTGAAGAAATTAAGTGAGCAGAGATACATGTCTACCGTCCAGTCCCAATTTCCTTTATACTTATGTGACAAAACATGAGGGAGAAATTCGGGAAAAGCCAATGCACGTGAAAACAATGATGTATGCTTAGTTAGAAGACTTACAATGAATCCTCGCAATCTCCATGTGGGATGCTATACAGGAATTGAAAGATTATTCTAAATGAATGCAAGCCGATAAAAGACCGCACCTAAGCAGAAAGTTCTATTAGCGGGGAAGAAATGAGTTAAATTTTGGCTAAATTGAACGATCTATGTGTGTCTCAATTAATAGTGTAGTGTGGTTTAATCCTACGAGTACAATCAAAAATTAAAATGCTCAGAGAGCCGTATGTGCAAGTCTATTTTAATCGCCACTCAAGTCGGGCCCCACCCTCACCGGAGAGTGAAATAAGCCATGACACACCACAAAAAAAGTTAGAGGTCTTGTTACACACGCGAGAGTCCAAACAGACACCGCTATAAATAAGCAATTAATTACATAAATTTAAAAATTGTAGGAATTAAAAACCTAGACTCTACGCTCTCTCACGACTCGACTCGATCTTAAATTAATTGCAGATTTTTAGGAGGTCGGTGATGCTTCGGTTTCTTGAAAGAGAGATCGCAAAATGAGATCGAGGATGTTGAGGCGCGTCATTCGAGGCTTTGCAGCATTCTCTCGCCCTGAGGATCGCTCGGGAATCTCTGACTCCGGATGGGATCCCGCCTCGCTTCCATTGCAGCTCATATAGAACTGCTCGCTCTTTCTCTTTTTTGATAGGCGGCACCCAGGACTTGATGGTGGATCCTGGCTCGCATCGCTTTGGCCTAGCTAGGACTCGAGCATATTCGCAGCTAGATTTGAAGTTTGATATAAATAGTTCTAATTACTGCTCCAAGTATGACGTGTACCTCGCAAAAAAAATAAGAAAGATAATATTAGAGAGTGACTCAAAAATAATAAAATAGACAAGAAAAATAAATGCTGAAAATAAATGCAGGAAAATAAATGGAATTTACAATGAACAATTCGGGGGTCAGACTACCCGAATGCGGAAAACCGAACGAAAATTTTCAAGACAAAATCTAAGCTGTTTGCCTCCCCGGCGATGGCGCCATCTGACGAATCCGAAAATGCACTTGTTAAAAAGATGTTTTTATTTATCGTTCGTGTTAAAATGATTTGTCGTTCGTTGTAGGCGGCAATCGGAAACGGTCAAGAAATAACCACAAAAACTATTCGTCAATTTTTATCAATGTGGTTTTTGTTTATTTTACTTGGGCAAGTCCCAAGGTCGAACACAAGGAGGCAAAGGAACATCCTAGAGTTGTGTCTATCAAAATTCGTGTGCGGTTTTTGAGACGTTTTTTTATAATTTTTAATGCAAGAAAGGATGCCAAATGTAATTTAGGCATATTTTAGGGACTAAAAATGTAAAAGTCGATCAAACGATGTTTGAAATATACGAAACTTGGCAATGATGCAAAATATGATTCAATGAATGCACTATAATGTTTTTGGAAGTTTTGGATGCAATATGAAGTTTTTATGAATTTTAAAATGCAAACAAAATGAATTTCAATATTTAATTAAAATAAATATTAAACCTAATTATTTCGAGGAATAAAATTATCTAAGATATATCACCAGGTAGTGGATCATAGAAAAATTCTAAACCTCGAAAATGTGAGATCTAATACCTATTAAAAATCAAATACTGAAATATGCAAAATGATTTTTACAGAGCAATTTATGCATGCAAGTGCAAATCTTTTTGGTTACAATATCAAGCAAAATTAACTCTACAATATGTGATCTTTGGGGAAATTTTAGAACAATGGTTAATCAATGGCAAATTTAAGAGCACAAAATGGGCAAAGTTTGCAATTTTCCACAAGATAATTAATTATTAATTAACCACTACTCACAAAAATGTCCACAATATGTCAACACGTAGAGAATTAAATGAGAAACATCATGCTATTTTTTTGATAATAAAATAATGTACTGAAGATGTCTAAAAATGAAGTAGAACACAGGGGTAGAACTGCAATAAATAAAAAATAAAAATTGCTAAGGGGGACTTATATGTAATTACCACTAATTTAGGAGTCTCTTCTGCAAAACGGTTAGAGGGGCACGTGCGTGGCACGTGCCCTCTGGAGGTGGTGTTATCTGCAAGTATGGAGCTTGCCGGGGGGTCTTCGCAATTTACCCCGCGATCACATGCAAAGCACGTGACCCGGGGGCTGATGATGGTTGTTGTCGTTCGCCCCGTCACGTGTGGCACACGCGGGGAGGGGCCTCGGGTTGGCCTGATCCTGATCGATGGGGAGCAGCAGGGGAGGGCCAGATGCAGAGATGGCGGCGGTGATGTTGGGCTTCGGGAATGCGTGTCTGATGCGGAGGAGGCGGAGCCCAGACCAAGACTATGGAGGTGCGTCGGAGGAGTGTGGCCGACGGAGCAGGTATCCGCTTCTCGACTGACTGAGATGTCAGAGGCGTGGAGCGGATGCAGGTTGCTGAAGCCGATGAAGTGGTTGTTGTCGACGTCGTTGATGGAGGTGAATGCTGGCGGTGAAGGTGATGGGTTGATGAAGACGTAGGCGAGGCTGAGGCGGAGTTGATCTGTCGGAGGCGTAGTCGATGAAGCGGCTGTGCGGTGAGTGTCGTCGATGGAGGTGTTATTGGTGAAGACGAGGCGAAGTCGGAGGAGATGAAGAGACTTTGGCATTGTGAAGCTTTACGGGAAGCTTGGAGGGCACGGTGGTCGTGGAGGAATCACGCGGCGGAGGGAATTGATGAACGGAGATGATAGTGGCAGAGCAGAGGAGGTGTAGTGGTATGTAGTAGCGGAGGAGGAGGAGATACTTGGGAGGAGGGCTCAACGGCGAGGTCGCCGAAGCAAGGTAGATGCACTTAGGCGTTGCAACGAACCTAAGAGGGTTCGGATCTCGCTGCGGCGTAGGGGGTGCTGATAGATGCGGTCACCACCTGAGAGCTGCTGCCCCTTCGTTGTGGGAATCAGCGGATGGTCTTCTCGTGAGGACCGGCACGATTTAAATAGGGCTGAGGGTTGCCGGCAATGGCGAAATCCGACGGATTCGATGGGAGTTTAGGTGTTTGGCGGCGATTGGATTTGATCGGAGGTGCGAAGATGGAAGGGGATCTGGGCGAGGTGTGGCGGTGCGAGAGATCTCCGGCGGAGATGGCGAGATTTGCAGCGGGCGGTCGTGAAATCAGAGGTAGCGGTGGTTCCCAATTGGGAAAGGTGACGGGGAAGAAACACAGGTACCGTCCGATAGACGAGATCAGACGGTCCCTGTGCTGCCATGTGGCGGAGGGGGTTTAAGTGGCGGGCACGTGCAGAGCACATGCCTAGGAGGCACGTGCGACGCACGTGCGAGGGCGTTGAATTTTTTTTAATAAAACGAATGAGAAATAATACAAAAAATGGCTGACACATGGCAGCACCAGGTACTGCCACGTGTCAGCACCAGAAAAATCGAGAAATAAATACCTTATAAAATCCAAAATAAATAGCAAATGGCCTCGGATCGCAAAAGTTCCTTCACAAAAATTGTTCGTCTCGATGAGTTCTACAACTTTCGTGAAGACATCAAAACCAAAATCGATCAATTGCAAAAAGTGATATTTTAGGGGTATCCCATGTAAATAGAATACCTTGATTTTTGAGTTTTATAATTTTTATGTCATTTTTAAATCCGATAAAAATACAGAAAAAATATGGTAAAATCAAAGATAAATACTTACACATTAATCTATTTTTTTGGATTTTTATTAATAGGTTAAAATATGTACATAAAATATCAGGTCAAAATGCAATTCTTATAAAAACATGCATGAATGCTAATTATTTTGGATTGGATTTTTGGCTTCTTATTTTGTACAGAAATTAGTGCTAAAATGCAATTCTTATAAAAACATGCATGAATGCTAATTATGCAGAATAGATGCAGAAAGGTTGTTGATTTTGAGGGAATAAATGAGATTTAGAGTGATGAATCCGAGATTCATCAACTACCCTCATATGTGGCTTTCTCCTCTCGAAACTTGTCAGGTTAGAAAGGTCAAGCACAAGTAAAGGTGTCGGTCTATTATTTGTGGAGTGGTTGACTTTGAGATCAAATGGTGGTGCTCTAGTATAAGGCGGAGGAGGAACATGGGTGGACTAGATTTGTAACGATCCAGGTAGGTTGATGTTTCAAGGTGATGAAGAAACTAAATAGCAAAGTGCTCAGGTGAAAATAATGGTGGAATGGGGTGGTTTTAACGGTGAACAATGGCTAGAGCCTAATGCTCCGATGAACGCTAACCTATAAATCTACGCTAAATCAATAAGTAAATACATGAAATAAAGGCTGGAATTAAATGCAGGACTAAAAATCTACCTAGAAATGCAGTAAAAATAGATCGTACCTAATGCTAGGGAGCAGAGGCACGACGAAGGCAGAGCTTTGGCCATGGGATCGAACCATCCAAATCACATGTCCATGTCGACAGGGCTGGAGATCGGGTGCGGTCACCTCAAACAAGACCCAGATGGGTCCCCTTTGGGGTTATGCACCTAGAAATGGTGATCACAATAAGAAAGTGAGTTGGCGATGGTGATATATAGAAGTGAGTTTTGGTCAAAAAGGTGGATTGTTTGCATGCAAGGAGGAGGAGGTTGGTGAGAAGTAGGGCATGGGCGGTGGAGAGGGATGATGAAGCTACAAGAGGGTGGCATGCTCAATGAAGATGGAGGCACAAAGGTGGAGTAACAATGAGGAGAAGAGACACCACCTATGAGCTTTGACATGGGTCATAAAGGAAGGAATGACTATTGAATAGGCGGTCAACAATTAGGGCTCCTTGATTGGTCCACGTGACCCAATCATGGAAATTCTTATTTAAAATCATTCATTAAATCAATAAAAAATGATTTTATTATGATTATGTTAAAACATAAAAAAAATCCTTATTTTTTGTAGTATTTGTAGGGTATTTTTATTCAAGATCATTTATTACATGCTATATTTACATGTATATATAGGTATATATACCTATATATGATGCATTTAATTTTTATTTTATATGTTTTATTTTATTAGTTTTTTACATATTTTAGATATTTATAACTTCTTTATATACAAATTTACACATTTTTATTGTATTTTTCTGAATTTGTTTATTTACATAAAATATGTACATATATTATTAAGGTATATCATATGTATGCTTAGCTATATATTAAGTACGTTATTTATTTTAATATATTTTTCATGATATTGTTTTATTAGTATTTTTTATATGTATTTTAAATAATATTTACAAGGGTATAAAACTATAAAATAAATAAAATAATAAAGAATGAATTTTAACTTTTATTTCTATACATGTATATTGCACAATGAGAACCCAAAAGGCAACTTTCACATCTTAACTCCAAAATAAATGAAACCAACTTAATTGAATATATAATTAATTTTATGAAAATTACGATGAGTTTGGGTCTTTTGAATATGTATGGAGAAGTACATGTTTGTAAATTTTTCTTTGCGGCTTTTTATTCTATGTATCCCAGACACATCATGCATTATTTTTCAATGAAATAGTTTTTTTATTTTTTGTATTTTTATGTACAAATTTTAGGTAGATGCTTTATTGATTTGAGGTATAAAAATAATAAATAAAACAAGTCCCAAAATGCAATATATTGGCAAAAAGAATTAGGGATTTTATGTTGTTTTCTGTACAATTGTTATGCCCTATCTACCTACTTTATTCCTTGCTACCCAAGTCATCATGTTGACCGGGTCTCGGGTTCTTGGGTCACTCAGTGTCTTAGATACTTCATTCGTTTTCTTTTCTTTCCTTTGTTCTTTTATTTTGAAATTAAAACAATATTTTGTACAGTAATTATTATCAATTTATTGAGTGTTATTTTGCATAAATTAATTGTATATACACATATTTAGATAGGCATTTAAGGCCAAAATGAAAGAATAAAGGTGATGAAATGGATACTCATCACCCCCCTATACCTACCTTTGCTAGTCCCTAGCAAACACTTATACTAATAAGTGTAGAAGAAGAAAATAAAGAAAAGAAAAAGCAAAGGAAATAAATTAGATTGATTTTAACTTTTAAACTTTTCTTCATAAAATCAAAGTTTAGAGCTTGATCATATCCTAAGATTTTAATAGTTTTGTGGGAACCTTATTGGGAATGAGACTTGGAACTCAACAACCTCTAAGAACCACAAAACTCTACCCATTTCTCCTCAAAAGCCATGTCAGAATAAGTCTAATACACGTTCCCTTATGACTATATGTATATCTTGTACGTTGTAAGTGATATGTAGCTCCTCTCGATTCCAGCGGTAAAGAGATAGTCTTCTGCAACATGGTGACACTAATTCCCCAATCCAGCCACTCTTTCCTCTAGGAGCAGGGTATTCCCTTCTAAGTTCAAGCGCAACCAGCTCAAGAAGAGGATATGGAGAAGAGAATGGATGGTAGCCAATATAGATACCTATCCGGGGATGCTTGACCGGTGTAGCCAAGTCATCCCATTATAGGGTCACATGATCTTGGAATTTGAAGCACGAGCTTGCTTATTGAATCTATACATACTCCAACAGGAATTGATTTCTCTTTGATTTTTGATCGTCTATTCTTTTTGGAGTTTTTTATTTTACATTTTTAAATACTATTTACAACAACATTTACATAAGGATGTTTTCCTCTCGAGTCAGTAGACTATCCCTCTTTTGAAGCATTATTGCAACCCACAACCTCCTGTCCTTAGAACTCGTCGCTATGGATCGAGTTGAGGCACAATGACCATAAATTATTATTTTGTATGTTTTCATTCGCATGCGTCTCATGGTGGAAAATACCACTTCAACTGAGTTGAGCAAAGTGTAAGGTGAATGTGTGCAATTTAGGTCACTATCGATAAGAGTCATGCGTATGTTTTAAAATATTCTACTTAGGCAGTAAAGATGACATCTGAATATAGTCTTGTGGTCTCAGTGAGTGAAGTCTACCACACTTGAAGCGCCCCAATTCCTATTCATATAAGGTTTCTGTGATTAAGTGGATTAAGGTCCAACCAAGCTCCAATTTTCATATATTATTTAGACTAGTTCAATTATAGTTATGAATCCAGAAAATGCAAATGCAATGCTTTGAAAAATTTTTTTTTGTGAAGCCATTTTATGATTTCTGAAATTTTTATGGATTTCTGAAAAAGATTTGCAAATTGTTATGTAATTTTTTTAAATATTTTGCAAATTTTTAAGAGTTTCGAAAATTTTGAAATTTTTAGGGATTTTTTATAAGAGTAGTGCAAGAAGTGTGTACAAATTTTTACACAAGAGTGCTTCTGTATTTACAACACTTAGTTATATGATTTACAATAGGGATTTCTCCAGATTAAGTTAGTTGTTATTTACATTTTTATATGTATATAAGGTTATCCATATATTAATAAAGAACTTATTTGCTATAATTATGTACAAGGATCCCAAAAAAAGTTTGGAAATATTTCAAAAAACATTTTGCAAACTTTGTTTTGTAAATAATTTTTACAGAGAATTTTACAATTGTTTACTAAGTTAAAAATCATTTTGTAAGGACAGATAGTATAGATAGGTTTCTCAAAGTAATTTTTACAACCATTTTTCAAATCATTTACAAACTGAATTTTCAAAAAATAAGATTTAAATAGATGAAAAAGATTTTACAAATAAAAAGTTTTTAAAAATGTTTGAAAATATTTTGTAAAAGTTTTCCAAACGACTTTCAAAAGTTTTTTCAAAACATTTTACAACTATTTTTCAAATCATTGTGAAAAAAACTTTAAAACCAGGTTATTTATCAAGAAATTTTCAAAAATTGCTTATATTTATAGTTTATTCTTTATAGTTAATTAATATCATATTCTTACCCATATAGTATATCAACCATATTATTCAAAAATACGAATGTATGAGGTATGGATAAAGTATATACAACATATCCATGACCCCCCATACTTAGTTTGAGTTATGTCCTCATAGGTCAGAGACAAAAATGAATACATAACTCGTACTAAGTATAGAAAAGTCTATACAACAATGACTAAATTATAAAAGAATGAGAAGTCGATCATCAACCTTTACTTAAGATCAAATAATCCTAAGTTTAGAAGACTATATACAAAGTAGGGAGGGTCAAGGGTGGGAATAGACAAATCAATAGCTCAACATGTCTCCCCCTATACTTAGGATAAAATATCCATAATAATAAATATAATATCAAAAGGTTGAGGAGACGTGCGATGGGAAAAAATAACGATGAAAAATAAAAAAAATACGATGCGAGAATGAATGCATCACTCCTCCTATAATTAGGGAAGATCCCTAAGTGTAGGCAACAACAAGAGCGAATAAACAGCACAGACATGAACAACACGATGGGTACACCCCGTATACTTAGGACAAAGTACGTCTTAAGCATAAACATACAGATATGACAATTGATCTAAGGTGTAGGTCATTAAGTTTAAGAATAGGGATGGAAAGATAAAACATCATGGAAAGATGAAACATAGTATATACACGTAGTAAGGAACAGTGGTGTGCATGACAATATATAATAATAGAATGCCGTACTTTTGTCATCATCTCCCTATGAGAACGACAACGTAGTCAGAATAAATCAACGCATGAATATTCAATCAAGTGGGTGTTTGCTATCGGGAAAAGCAGATCAAAAACTAAGTCAGAGTCTGGTAGTGGGAAATAGAACATCATAAGGGAACAAAACCGATACAGTCTAACATGAAGGAAGAAGGAAGAATATAGAATCCTCCATGCCAATCTTAAAAAGATATGAAAAGTGAAGAACATTAGACTCTCTACGTAGCTTGATATCTGGTGGATATAAGGTTGAAAGATCGAAGATAACACTGAATACCACAAAGAAACGACTCATCCTTGCGATGGTCGTCAAGGGGTGCACATATTAGTTAATGATGTTAGGACAATAAAAAACACTTGGTCTCGTGATCCGCCAGATGGGATATACAACCAGAGATGAGAACGATTACATAGAGCATTATACTCAATTTTGTGCTCCACCAGATCGGATACACAAATAGAAATGAAACTGAGTACCAGGAGATTGTTGTAACCTTTGTAGTTAACCCCCAAAGAGTGATATAAACTAAGCAACAAATAATTAGAACAATGCTCCTCCTTGCAGGGATTGTCAAGGAGAGCAGACTCATAGGAGTCAAATCCACCAGACGAATCAGAAGAAGGGGTCTCGGCAAGTAACAAATCGACCACCCAATAGAGGAGGAGATTGAAAACCAGAAGAATACCACATTCTCCCCCATATAACCCTCAAGGAGTATTACAACCTAAAAGGGGAATAATCATAGGAACATGGCTCATCCTTGTGAGGACCATCAAGGAGAGCAGACTCGAAGGAGTCAAGTTAGTTAGAATAATCAGTCTTGTAATCCGACAGATTGGATATACAATCAGATAGTGAGACCGAATGCTCACATTAGACAACTCAGTGTCGTGCTCCATCAGAACAGAAGCACAAGCATTGTGTGAACCTGAGTGTAAAGAAAATGTTGCATCCTCCCATAGATAGTCCTCGAGGAGTATTCAAACCATGTTAATGAAAATCATGTCAATACTGGCAATTAGTGTCATTTCTTCAAGAAATCGATCAATCATTATAAGCAAAAAGGCAAAAGGTCAACAGAGGGACAGAGATCCTCATGTCAGTCAAAATGCATACCCTCAAACAACCAGATCAGTTGAAATGGCTCAAGATATCAATCGAAAATTCCCTAAATGCCTAATTAGGATATGAAAGTTAAGAGATGGAGGACGAATCGGTCAAAAAGATGAGTGAAACCATGAGGGGTTTGAGAACCATCACTTTGAAGCACGGGGAGAGATTGTACATCAAACGTATGAATCAATACGAGAGGAACCAACAAACGTATCTAATAACCACAATTCTAGACATTAGTCCTTGCATCAAACAATAAGAAATGGATCGCATTATCAGTCTAGTGGGCGAGATCAAAAATCCTCAATAAAGCATCAGATCTATAATCACGCAAAATGAAAATGTTAAATAATATATATGCACATATAAGACCAAAATCCACCAAAGAGGGCACATCATTTCAGCCGCCTCAAATCTGCTCGGCTTACTTAAATAATTAATGCAATTAAAAGCCTCGATGTGGGCCTCATAGTTCAACACAACATTCTTGGGTGAAGAAGAGATGACACGAGAGGGAATGAAGAAGGCGTGTGAGATCAGGCGAAATAAAGACAAAATTGTAGTTTAAAAATAGTCTTCTTGAACCGAACCAGAGATAGGTTGATATGGGTAGGAGGAAATTGATTGTATGCTCCTCAGTCAAGATGAAGATCAGGAAATCTGATATTATGACACAGATGATGATTAACATGAAAATAAAAATGACACAAGAAATGAAAAGAAGAAAATAAAGAAAAGTCTTCAAGACTAATAACTTGAAGGAAATATAAGACAGCAGGGACACATCAAGAGGGACTGCCCGAGCAAAGCCAATACCTCCACAGGTGTATAGCGAGCGGCGAGTACGGGGAGGCATCTTTCTTTTTTCTGGTTCAAGTCGAATTCCAATCTCCGTCTCGCAAGTCTGGGTCGAGGGGTTAGTATACATGTTCTTACCCGACAACTCACATACGTAATTAGAGAGGTTAACCTGATTCTGAGAACTAATAGCTCCTTTCCAAATAGCATTATAGGGGGCTAGTTGAGTCAGAAAGATGAGTATATCTGAGGTATATATCCAGTCTCTCTGAGGAATCATTGTTATTATCAGAGAATACAAAGTCTAAATTGGAAGAATGTACTCAGATTCAAAGTCCACATTCAAACATGAAGAAAACTCCAATTCACCAATTCGACACAATGAAGATAGAAGATAGTGCTCAATTATCTTTTTTATTTTAAAGGTAGGTGATTTTCAATTAGTTATACAAGATCACAGGTGTAGTCTCCTATAGTGACCATGCCCAAGGCAGCATAGCATACCAGCTTGACCATGAAGCTTGACCACAAGACACTTTGTCTAAGGTTGGAGGCAAGTGCTTGCGGAAAGTAACATGGCCCGAGAGCTAACCCAAGCGCTTAGGGAAGAAGTCCAGAGATGGGGGATTTAGTCATTAAAGGTACATCCCTCTCTCGATCAGTATACAACATATGTCCAATATGGGAGTTGCTCTTTCCAGAACAATCAATCATTTATGTTTATTTTCAGAGTCAAGTAGAGTTAGCAGTCTCAATTTTATTTTGATCATATTTTTTGGTATATTTCGATGCAATTTCCTAATTAGTTTTTAATTCCATTAACATCCTAAGTGGTCAAAATCAGAGGGAGAAAATCAGAAAAGCAATGCAAGTTGGGAATCGATGATGCATGCATAGTTATAGGACTTACAATGCTTCTCAACTCTCTCCATGTGGGACTACCTTTATGAAATGCAAGCTGATGAAATCACTCTACGATAAAAAATGTATTATCATTAAGAATTAGATGTTCACTACTCAGATGAGAAACCCTAAAAGTTTGATCTTGGAGGATCATATTGTATGCGACAATAGATCATGCTAACGATGTATAGAGATCTCTCATGGCACTCAATTTCAGATCCAGGCGATGAAAAATTAAATTTAATCCAAGTCCAAACGTATCAAATACTACATGCACATGGATTCATTAGGGGTTTGTACCTAAACTAATCGAGTAAGAAATCCTAAGTCAATGGCTCATTCACACAAAATAAATAAAAACAAAGGTGGAAAACTCAAATCATGAGAAAACAAATAAAAAGAAGTCGAGAAAGATCATCAAAACCTGTGAGGCCCCTAGATGAACAATCACCCGAGCAATGGAGCTCAAAGAGTTCAAATACACTTGAGAGTATGTCCCTATTTATTACAAGAATTATTACAACAATAAAAATGTCTTTCTCTCCAAAAATTCAAATAATCATTATGTTCATCTACTCTCTTTCCTTGTCTTCTTCTTTACTCTCTTCTATTTTCTCAAAGTAGAAAACCAATCTCCCCTTTACTCAGTTGCCTCGACTTCCTAGGAAGTCTTCCTCACGTAGTGGTGCCTTGTAATGAAGTCAACAAAGAAATAGGTCTGACCAAATACATAATTATTTGGAAAAGAAATAAAAAGAAAGTAAATAAGATGTTAATATATACACAAAAATCCTATATGACATTGCTCCCGACAATGACGCCATTTTCTTGGAGTATGCATATCGAGGATCCTAGTGCATGGTCTTGGAGGGCATGCGTTATCCGACAAGTCAAATCTGACAATCGATTTGTTGGCTGCTCTCATAGTACTCAGATCCCAATCAACCCATTCAAAAAAAATCAACCCACAATCTATGAATAATCAATGGACACTGTACGAGGTGAAATTTATTATACCCTACAAGTGAATGTGTATAGCAAGCAAGTGCATGGGTCAAACCACTAAGAGCTACACGGATAAGTATTTATTAATAGCTAATGAAAATTAAAAAATAAACATTTTTGTACTTTTTAGGATTTTCTAATTTTGTGGGTTTTTTATTAAATATAATTTTTTATGGATTTTGAATTTATTTTTTATATTTTTATATTTTTATAATTTATCAATTTAATTTTTTATATTGTTTAATTTTTAGTTTCTTAAGATATAATATATATATCTAATAATATGTATAATATAAGGACTATACATGAATAATGAACATATAAAAATTTATAAATACAATTAAGCACATAACTTATTATTTTTTTGAAAGTTTTAAAATATATTTAGGTTTTTATGACTAATAATAATAATACTATATAAGTAATATTAAGTATATATACTACACATGGTTTTATATTTATAAATATAACTATATATACTCAAAGATTATAAAATAAAATGTTTTTATATTTATCTAACTTTCTCTATATTTTATGAATTTTCTTGTAATTTTTGCTAAATTTTATATATTTTTAGATGATTTAATATAGCAAAATAGTAGATAGAATAATAAGTTGAATGTTTAAGGGTTTCAAAGAATAGGTCAAAATTCTTGAATACTAGTTTCAGTTTATATTATATAACATAAACAAATGTACAATAGAAGATAGTTTTTGGATTTTGTAGAATTTTTGCTAATTTTTACAAGGTTAGGAAGGTTTCAAAATCTAAGGTTTTTATTTTTTATTTTTTTGAGATTTTCGATCTGGAGTTATAAAATATAGTAATAAATATAATCTAATTTTTAGATTTTTTTAAAGTGATTTTATAATTTTTTTATTTCTACAGTTAAATAGGGAATAAATAACTCCTAATTATTTATAGTTAGGAAATACAATAAAATGATAAATAAAAACATGAGTGTGTATCAACATCATTTAAGATACTTCTAACAAAATTTTCCAAAATTTATAGAGCACAACAACTATTTAATAAAAATAAAAAGACACAAATTGATTTGCAATACTAGTAGGTGCATTTTTATAATAAAAAATATAGTTAAAGGGGTTCTGTGCAAGAATAACCAAATTTAATGCTTAATTACAAATTTAAAATACTAAAATGAAATACACAAATCCGAGAGGCGTTTGGCTACAAAATTCATCTCATGTGTGGATTCACGCGAGGTCAGCTGACATGGACAAATATGCAATATCGACGAATGCTTGGGAGATCCATGCAACTATTACACATTAATTTACATGTCAAATAGTATTTATAGGACAAAATATAAAAGAGAAAAGGCAAGAGGACTAGTGATATTTACCTTCGAAATTCCATGTTCCAATGGCTCTTGACCTTCACTTAAGTGCATCTGACGGTCGAGGACACCCACTATTTCATCAATTATCGAATGACGAAGAATAGATCTAGCATGGGGCTTCATTCTATATTCTGGAGCCACGAGGAAGAAAATGCACGAACAAATTCTTCCCCATCCTTCAATCTCCAAAACCACATGCCTCCAATGGTCTTCTCGGCATTCGATCAAGTCCAAGCCTTCCTAAAAGGCTGCCACCGATACCCTCAAAAAAAGGTCTAGGACCTAGTGATGGGATCTTGATGTCTCGTTGAGCACAAAGGTCATGGAGGTCCACTTATTGGACCTAACAGACCTCACATGGAGTTTTCTGCTCTCAAAACCTGCAGGGTTAGAAAGGGCAAGAACATGCGAAGATGTTAGGGCTATCATCGGTGGAGGAGCATTTGATTTGAGGTGAAATGACCATACTTCGGCGTAAGGAAGAGGAGGAGCATAGGTAGATTAGATTTGTAATGATTCAAGTGGGCTGATGGTTCGAGGTGATGAAGAAATAGAAGGGGAGATTACTAAGGTGAACATGATGGTAGAACGAGGTAGTTTTGGTGAACAGTGGTTAGACCCTAATGCTCCAACAAATGCTAATATATGAATATATGTTAAAGTAATAAGTAAATACATGAAGTAAAGGATGGAATTAAATATAGGACTAAAACTCTACCGAGAAATGCAGTAAAAATAGCTTGTAGTGGTTCGCCATGGAGCAAAGGCAAGGCGAAGGAGGAGGCCATGGGATTAAACAATCCAAAGAACTTATCCACGTTGATAGCGTAGGGGAGTTAGCGTTGTCAACACCAAATACCTGGAGGGGTCCCTTCAAGGTTATGCACTTGGAAGTGGTGATCGAAATGAGGAAGGGGTCGACAATGGTGATTTATAGAAGTGAGTTTTGGCCCAAAAAATGGGAAGCTTGCATGTAAGGAGGAGGATGGTGAGAAGTAGGGTATGGGCGGTGGAGAGGGATGATCCAGCTACAAGAGGGTGGCTGATCGATGAAGATGAAATCATAGAGGTGCAGTAACAATGAGGAGAAGATAGGCCACATGTGAGCTCTAACAAGTGTCAGAGAGAAGGGAAGGACTGTTTAGTGAACGGTCAACAATTGTGGCTCCCTGATTGGTCATCCTGGAGCAATCAGGGAAATTCCTATTCAAAATCCTTCATTAAATCAATAACAAATGATATTATTATTTTTAGGTTAAAACAAAAAAAATGTTTCGTATTTTATGTAGTATTTTAAGGTATTTTTATTTATTTTTTCAAGATCATTTATTACATGCTAATATTTACATGTATATATAGGTATATATATACCAGTATATGATGTATTTATTTTTTATTTTGTATGTTATATTTTATTGCGTTATTTACATATTTTAGATATTTATAACTTATTCAAATACATATTTACATATATTTATTGTATTTTTCAGAATTTATTTATTTATATAAATAATTATGTACATAAATAAATTATGTATGTATATTATAGGTATGTTTATCTATATATCAAAAGTACATTATTTATTTTAATGCATATCTCATGGTTTTATTTTATGATTATTTATAAGTTTTTAAATAATATGTACAAGGGTATAAACATAAAAAATAAAATAATAAAGAATGAACTTTCCTTTTTATTTCTATATAGATATATTGCACAATAAGGGCCTAAATGCCAACTTTTGCATCTATCTCCAAATTAAATGAAATCTACTTCCAAATAGATAATTTAATTTTATGAACAATATAGGTGAGTTAGGTGAATTTTGAGTATTTGTGAATCCGCGAGTTATCATCTCAATATATTAATCTTAGAAAATTTCAAGAGTAGAATCTCATATAAATATTCATAAAATTAATAAATTAATAAAATGACTCTTGTAAATAAAATACTCTAATTATTGTATATTATATTGTACAAAATAAATTAATAATAAAAGATGCAAAATAAAGGAGTTTTTCATCTGTAAATAGCCCAAACTTCATGTTTTTTAATAATTTTATTTTAATTCCTTTTTGGTTAATTATTTCCCTGATTTTCGTATAAAAATGTATAGAAAATTACAAAAATATAAAACAAATTTTATCTTACATAAATACTCCAAGATCCCAAAGAGAAAAAGGCGTAAAGTCCAACTTCCCATCCAAATTCTTGCTCTGTATTAATTCCAAATTCACCAAAGTCATTTTTAGAGTTCAATTTAAAAAATTATCTATCTAATGAAAGTGGTTTCATAAAAATCAGAGCTCGTTTGTAAAATATGAGTTTTGAGACCTCGATGTACATTGTATATATTGTACATAGTTTTTATTTTCCAATTTTTATTTTACTTTTCTTAATCACTAAAAATCCAAAAAATCATTTTTTATTATATTTTACTTATAATATTTTATTTTATTATCTTAATTATCTTTTATTAAAAATGTAAAAAAATAAGTTAGAAAAGTAAAAAAAATGTATATTTTGTGGGCTTACTTTTGCAAATTCTCCACTCTTTTTCTTCTTTTTATTTTATATAAAAGTTTAGTAAAAACGAACCTCCCATCTGTAGTAACCTCCAACAAAGGGTAGGACTCCAAAGTCTGCCCACCTCTAGTGGATAAAGGTACGTAGATGCTCGGACGTGCAGATGAAGGTGAACCAGAATCCATCGAGGTTTGTGCTGATACAAGTATCGGCCTTGAAGCAGGAGACTCTATGCAAGATGGCTCTCTATATATGCCTCCATAAAATGGAAGAGGAGGATAACCATGAGACTCATAGTAGGCTATGATCTGTCGAGTCTCATCAAGAAATGACTCTAAAGTAACAGGTGGGGTCAGCTGCCTACTAGAAGAAGGTGAGTCTGATGACGATGGACGAGTGGATCACTGAGATCCATGAGAGTTGCGACGTCCAAAACCTGCCATAAGCGTAATGTTGGTGTAATAGTTAATTACAAAGTTATTAATGAAAATTCCTGGTTTACCTTCTATAACTTATTGAACTTACAGTTAATCTTCGTCATGTGATTCAGAGTAATTAAAGAATATTTCACTGATTTCTGAGTTATCAGAATCATCATTTGTAGAATCTACATCATCTTCTATGTCAACACATAACACCTCATTATCCGTCTATTGAGTTGATTCAATGATTTGGACTTCTACTACATTTATTCTCTCATGAATAGGTGTGAAAGCTTCATATATAACATCTTCTAAATGATTGTATTCATTAGAATTATAACCTCAAGAATTTATCTTCACGACACTGAAAGATTCGACGCTCTTTCTCTCCCTTGACACTTGTGGGAGATAACAAACTTAGTCCACTTGAGAAGCCATAATAAAGGGTTCAAATCTCCATAAAAATTTTCTTGGTATCACATCAACAATGTTATTTCTCTTATCAAACACTACGCCTCCATTGGGGTCATGCTAGTCACACAAAAAGAGAACTTTTATATTATAGCTAGAATATTGTATTCTACTTCCAGTATCTCCTTTAATATTCTACAATAATCCAAAAGAGCTTCTTCGTAGCAAGAACCACGAACCGTTACTCTATAATTCTGAGTTGTTAAATATCCACCAGAATTAGATGTAAGAAACCGATAACCATTACTGTAACATGAGTTGTAAGATCGGACCTTATAAAACCGGACCTTCTCCAAAGTATTTTAATATCCATATTGTTTTGTTTGGTTCTTAAACCCTTTTGAAAATTGATTCCTATATATGCTCACAACTTCATCATCTTAATTTATAAGATTCTTTTTGACAATTTTCCTTCTAAATTCTTTGAAATAAGTTTAAAAACATTAGTGAAGGAAATTTACATATCTTTTGTAAAGTAATACAATGATGTACTGAACAAATGGTGTTATTTCCTCGCAAATGTCTAATACGTATAGCTCTGTAGCATCTTTCTCTTGTTTCAATAATAGACGTTCTGTAAACTTTCCAATGAGTTGAGTGGATTAACGAAGTACATTGATATAGGTTTATCCTCAGAGTAAATTGTCTCATTCCTTCGTAATATGTTGTGGATAGTCTCCGCATCTTCCGAAAGATACCTAGTGCAAAATGTTGCGATTTACTCGTAAATATACTACGAACTAATTGATCCTTCCACTTTAATTTTATTTCGGATCTTTATTTTCAAAAAGAGCATGAACCTACGTAAAACATGTATATATTTTTATCAATATATCAAAAGACTAAAAAAGAAATTAATATTTAGAATTATCTCTCAAATGGATACATCCATCAATATTTTTCGGACCCTCCAACCTTTGCATCGTAAGGAAGATGAATCATTAGATGCTTCATTGAATCAAAAAATGATGGTGGAAATATTTTCTCCAAATTGCACATAATTACATGAATATTTTTTTCAATATATTCCACCTCTATCTGGTGTATGCATGACGAGCATATAATTTGGAAAAATCTGTTGACATCTGATATAACATAGACAATATTTTTTGGTAACAATCCTCCGAACACTAGCGGTAGAAGTCTTTCTATGAAAACATGACAATCATGACTCTTCATTCCCTTAAATGAGAACCTCTTTAAGTCTACCAAATTTGAAAATTTTGATGCATATTTTTTTGGAAACTTCAATTTGCTTGTCCATTCGCAGACAAACTTAACTTGATTTTTGTCTAATGTATACTTTTCTTTAAAAATTTCAACCCTTCCATTATCTTTTTCTTTTATATACAACTCTGGTCGATTGCATATTATTTTTAAATCAGGACGAGACTTTATTGTATCTTTTGTGCGATCAGTTACATTCATAATTTTATAGAAAATGTTATCGAACACAGTTTTCTCTATGTGCATAACATCTAAGTTGTGCCATATCAATAGCTTACTCCAATATGGTAATTCCCAAAATATACTATGCTTAATCCAATTATGACTATCACCAAATCCAGGAAGAGGTTTGTTTTATCTCCGATGTTCAATACTGCATTTTCCAATTCTTCTAAACTTGATGATGTCGTTTTGCCAGTCTTAATTATAGGAGGATCTGTAATATCAATGACATTCTTTTTAAATGCTAACTTCTATCTTTCACAGGGATGATTTTTGGAAAGAAAGCATTTATGACAATAAAAAATATGATTTTTGACCATATTGAAGCTGGAATGATTTTGTACCTTCCATATAATACGGACAACTTTTATGTCCATGCGTACTCCATCCAGATAACATTCCATATACCGGGAAGCCATTTATAGTTCGGAGTAAAGCTATTTTCATATTAAATATTTGACTTTTACTTGCATCATATGTATCTACTTCATGGACTCGTAACATTTTCAACTCATCTATAAGAGGACGTAAATACACGTTGATGTATTTTTCTGAATGTATAGGTCCTGACACCAACAATGATAGGAATATAAATTGTCTCTTATTACATAATCATGGGGAAGATTGTATAGTGTTGTCATTACTAGCCAACAAGAGTAATCTTTACTTCTTCCATGATGATTAAACCCGTCTATACATAAACATATAATGCAATTCCTTTTTTCTTCTGAAAATAAAGGAAATGTTGACATCAATACTTTCCAATAATCAGATTCGGATGGATGCTCCATGTACTCATCAACTATATGTTCTGCATGCCATATTATATTTTTCACTATTTCCTTACAGTAATATAACTATTTTAATCTTGACGTCAACATGAAATAACGTAAAATATTTCTTGAGCTTTTTACGCCATTCTTACTTGATTTCCTAAAATCTTGGCTCATCACATTCCGGACAATGTGTCAAATGTTGATGTATACCGTAGTATAAAATATGATGATTTATACATGAGTCTATTTTAACTTCCGCTAAACCTACTTAGAACTTTTCTTCATTAAACGAAACTTAGTACACGGACACAAGATAGTACCATCTAAATCCATGACACGAGAACCTTGTGCGTTAGCAAATTCCACAAATTCTTGAATACTTCTTTGAAAGGTATCTATAACATGTACATCTACTACACGCTTGTACATCCATTCTCTATTAGCTATCTTTTATCACCTGAATGTAATGGTTCATACTGTCAAATGAGAGGAGTAGATTTAACTTTAGCTTATTCTCATAGAACAAATGAAGAAAACCTAAACTCTAACCCATCGATGGCCTAAATATATCAAGTGTATTATAGAAGATGAGAAGAAAAGTGTGTTAATTATGTTATCACTTGAGCATGTCCATAAGGGATTCAAACTTACTATAAGACGATCGTTGTCACATGCTTGCATATTTCTAAGGAAAATTCAGCAGCATAACTCTGCACCTCCCAAGTATACCTCAAAAACCAATTGTAATCAACTTTTCAAAATAGTCACTGTAGTGACTATTTCGGTAGTAAATTACAATTGGTTTGGTATATCAAAGAGGAAGGGGTTATGTAGCTGAATTTCCATAAAAAAACATGTGACAACGATCTCGTTTTAATAAGTTTAAATCTTTACGGACCCCCTTAGTCTGGGATCTCCGAACTAAGGAAAGCCAACATAAATGTAATATTTTAAGATCACTTTACATCGTCCATTCGTACGTGCTAAAAGTGAGACTATAAAACAATCTCAAAATATTTACTCATTTATGTTAATCAGATATTTACGTATATTTGGTTGTTAACGATAAGGATATGGATAAATGTGATCCTAAATTAGTGACTAATAAAGTATTTTAATGAACATTATTCAAAGTGTACCTGCAAAAAAGGATTTCTCCACCTGCAAATATCAAAATCCACGACCATTAGACCGAGATATCTCATCCCAAAGTGAGCTCAATAGTACTATGAAAAATATAAATAAATATAACACAATTGGAAGAGATGAAATCCTCCAATGTGTTGCACACGCCTCCCGGTGTGCAGGGCCACACACCACCCGGTTTGGAGGGACGCACTGTGTGAATGATTTTGTGCGATTTAATAATAAATTATTGGTGTTTTAGCCTTATTATCAACCTAACTATAAGTTAATGTGATACACTTGACCACATGAACTAGAATTTAATGTGATAATAAATTATCACGGAAGAAATGTTGGTGTTTGTTATATCTCATATCCGCACTCTATGAAATAGTCTATCTCATATTTACACTCTATGAAGAGGATGTTTGTATGCATGAATACATAAATAGACACACAATGAAGAATATTAAAGTAAACTAATCATAATAGGTAATTAAGCACAATTATACCTAATGTTATTCACAAGTTATACCTAATATTGTTTAAGCATAATCATACACTATCATGGCATGATGTTCCTATTTCATAATTTTAGTCATTGTAAATAATCAACAAGGTATACTAACAAGTATAAAAGTGATAGGAGTATTCCTATCATATATATACTACCAAGTTTAATCATATTGTTGGTTGTGGAATTTCATCAAACACCTACCACACATATGAATTTTTATATAAATGAGGCAATCGTCATCAAATATAATAAGAATATATTAAACAAGTCCTATCCTAAACATAGAAAGCATATTCAATCACTCGAATGCATACAAAAAAATTAATATAACTATAAATTGATAAACCGAAAACTATCCAAACAAGAGTGATATGCAATGAGATGTTAAAATATGAGAGAAAGGATGAAGTAATATACTGAAGAGAAGATGCATATGTAGTTGAAATACACAAAGGAAGGTCGACAGTGGCGAGCGGGACCATGTAGGGATCGTCGGAGGGGTTGTTTTGGGGGAGAAATGTGGTAGAATGAGTAAGGAGAAGCAGGGTGATGTTCTGTTTAAGGGCTTGGGCGAGCACACTTATGTGCTAGCAAAAATATTGACACACGCTCGCATGTGCCGTGCATAAAATTTCAAGTGGGCGAGCACAACAGGGCGAGCACATGTGAAATACAAGTGCTCACCCATATTTTCATGCGTACGCCACACGATCGTGCCTCATAATTCAAACATACGAGAAGCATAAACAAGTACATATGGTCCTCCTGTGCACGCCTAGGATCGTAAGAGCACATGTGCTCGCCCAAGGCAAGCAAGGACGTGCATACCAATCGCATCTTTTTTGCAGTGTCTAAAAAACCCGTAAAATGCCCTGGTTAAGATTGTTGAATGGTTGTAGTCAAGAAATTAACAGATAAATCAAAAACCACTAATTAATTAATTTATTGATTAATACGAGCAGTCAATTTGTATTTTTTACTTGGGCAAGTTCAAGATCGAACTTAGGGTGGTCATTATCTCCTTAGGTAAATGTCTATGAGATTTATAAGCTAGGTTTTCAAGGAAGTATTTTTTGGTATTTTTTGCAATTAATAAATGCAATGCAATTTTGGCAAATTCTAGGGTCTAAACTACAAATTTCAAGGGAATAAACTCTAAACCGAATGAAACTTGACTTGAATGTGTATGAATACAAAATTAAGTTACTGTAATTTTTCGATTTTTTGATGCAAAATGCGTTAATTATGAATTAAATATGCATATCAAGTGATTTTTAAAAATTAATTTTTATAAATATCAAACACCAATATTTCAGAGATTAAATTATCCTAGATAGTTATATAGGAGAGATATCCATCACACTTTTTAATTCCTTAAAATACTAAGTGTAAAATTAACTAAAAATCAATTACTCAAATCATCAACTATTTTATTGTGGCCTCAATATGCATGTAAACAAGATGATTTTTAAGCACAATGTAGAACAAAAGTAATTCTTTCTAGTGTGGTCTTTTTGGAAATTTTAGAATAGTAAATAATTTAATAGTAATTTCATAGCATAAAATATGTAAACTATGCAAGTTTTCACCAAATTAATTATAATAAATCAGTCATTGTTCACAAAATTGCAAATAAATACTCATTAGATAAAGAATGAGTTGAACTACGATATGCAATTATCGGAAATAAAAATAGATGCAAAAATGAGACTCAAACAAATATGCAAATAGAGGGTTCTAAATGCAATAATAGAAACTTAAACAAAATAAGAAGTAAATATGCAAATGTACTGATATGCAATTACCCAAAGTAATGAGGAGTTGTACATGAGCTCTAGCTTGCAAGGACCTACGTGTTTTTCTCCAGAAGATCGATGGGCTTTGGTGCAATTGTCCCAGACCTTTGTGCCTCACACATGAGGGGGTTGGGGGAGGTGGTGTCCACTAAAGATTCTTCAATGCCATTGCGAGTGCTCGATGGAAGGCGTCATCGGTGCTATTGCAGCCAAGTTGTCAAGTCTGTGGCCGCCACACGATGATGAAGCACAGACCGAGGGTCGAGGTGTCTCTTGAGTGCAGGATGCGACGTAACTGTGGCCGAGGGTCAATATGAGGAAGGGAGCTCCTAGGGTTCTGCTATTATTGAGTGTTTTAATGAATCGAATGGTGGTAAATCCGATGATCAAGGGAGATGAGGTGCATCCACTGGAGAGGTGCCAAAGCCAAGGAGCGGGCGAGGCGACGTCATGCACGATGATTGGGAGGTGGTGTAGAGCTTAGGTGTGAAGGTTGGTGCTGCTCTGTGCTGGAGCTGAGGGAGAGAAGCGGTTGTAGCTAGTGTGGGTGTTGAAGGAGGAGTGAAGGAGGTGGCACATTCGATGGGTTGTGAGCGTTTGTCGTTGGAGAAGAAGGGTGGAGGCTCTCAGTGAAGGTAATAAGGTCTGCAAGATTGGAGAGGAGGAGCGGGAGCTCCGATCGGTGATGAAGGCGTACAGAATTGCGGGAGGGAAGAAGAAAAGAGGGAGAAGGAAGAAAGAAAAGGAAGAGAGGGAAGAGAGAGTTACATGTTGGTAGTTCGCCCGGGAAGAAAGGGTTGCGGTGGCGCAGTTCTAATCTTCGCTCAAGCCACACGGCGGAGGAGACGAGATTCGTAGCTCAAAGTGCAGTAACTAAAGAGAGGTACTCCTCTTAATCTCGCCTTAGATGCTTCTACTCTGATGTCACCTCAACATGACCCCCTCCTTCTGTCACAAGGATGGAATAGGAGGCTGATGGGTTTTACTTCTCGCAATGGCGGATACTGTGTGATGGGGGTAGTAACCGCCCCTTTATGGGTCGTTGGGGATCAGCGGTTGCAGTCATTGGAGGGGTGTCGTGGGCTACACTATGCGGATGTGCTTTGGGTTAGTGTGAGAGGAATGGGATCGTGGAGAGAAAGGGGTAGGAGTGGTTGTAGACGAGGATCGAGGGATGCGAGGCACATGCGTGGGCGTGCAGTTGCACGCTGCCCCAAGAAGCGAGCGAATGGAATGGGCTGTGCAGGAGGAGGAAGGTGGGGGCACATGGTTCTGCACTACTGCGAGAAGCGAATGGCACAGACAACGTGTGGAACGTAGGGAATGCAATTTTGGTCGAGGAAGTAGAGGGGGAAAGCACTACGTGACATGTGAGGGGGCGGGGGGTGTGGTCACATGGCAGGAAAACAATTAAGTTAAATTAGATTAAAATAAATATTAATAAAAATTAATATAATACATAGCTAAATAATAAAATAAATAATAAAAATAAATAAACAAATAATGAAAATAATAAGAAAATAAACAATATAAATAAATAAAAACAATAAATGAATGGATAAATAAATTAAAATGGGATGGCACGTGGAAGATCCTGGAGCCGCTATGTGTTGCTCCTAAAAAATAAAAAATATATATGTAAAGAAAAATAAAAAGGAAATAACAAAATGGGTCAAATCAAAACATGGTCAACATGAAAGTTGCTCACCTCGACGAGATCTATAACTTTTTTGAAGGATCCAAAACCAAAATAAATCATCTGTATGAAAAGTATTTTTGGATGGTATCCTATAGATATAAAATACCGTATTTTGTATTTTACAGATTTTTTGTAATTTTTTAAATAAGATAAAAATCAAAACAAAATGAAATAAATATTTACAACTCAATCTCATTTTTTGGATTTTTAATAATTAAGAAAATAAAAAGACAAGATAAAATTATATAATATATGTATAATACACAATGAGGGGCCCAAAATCCAAGTTTCACATACGAACTCCGATTCTTTTGAATTTGGTTATGTTTTAAAGGTAATTGAACGTACATTAATTAAAAAAATGAGTAGTCGTCCATAAGAGACTGAATGAGAGAGATATTCATGTTTTAAGTCTTTTAGTCTCAACATAGGTTTTGGGTTTTATTAGTCAATTTTACAAGATAGTATTTTTTGATATTTTAATTATTAATGTTAGTAATATCTACACTATAGAGTTGATTTTATTCAATTCTGATTTAGTTAAAATTAATAAAAATTGGTTAATATGGTGAATATGTAATATTTACAAAGTAATTTGGCTTCTTATTTAATGCAAATATGCATGCTAAAATGTTGATATTAACTCTATATGCATGAATGAGAATAATGCAAAATAAAAGAAGAAATGTAGTTAATTACTCAGGAATGAAGCTCTATTTTCAACTTTTAGAGTGATCATCGTCGTACCCCCAAAAATCAGAACATAAAATCAAAGAAAATTCAAGATGAAATACTTAATGACCTCAAATCAAAAAGTATTCTTCATGAAAGTTGTTCACCACTATGAGGCTACAATTTTATTGAAGGGACCAAAATCAAATGAAAGACCATCTATACAAAGTGAATTTTTGGTGATATTCTATGTACATAAAATATTGTATTTAATGTTTTACTAATTTTATGATTTTAAGTAAGGAGAAAAATAAAGATAAAATATAATAGAATATAATAAGAATATTTACATAATAATCTATTTTTGGCATTACTATATTTGAGAAATTAGAAAAATAAAGGAAATTAGACTTATGTACAGACCAATATACATACTCATAATAATTCATTTTCTTTGATTTTTAATTCATTTTAGATTTGGATTTTTGCACACTTTATTAAAAGATATATCAAAGAAAATAAATTAAGAAGAGTTCATTTTATACATTAAATAATGAGGTCAAGTTAATCAATATACACAATATACAATGTGGACCCAATCCAAGTTTCATATATAAACTCCGATTCTTTTAAATTTGATCTTCTGATTTATAGGTAATTCAATTTGCATTAATTCAAAAGTGAGTAGAAATTCATATGTCAAAACTAGAATTTTTTGTGAGAGATATTTGACTTTACGACTTTTTGTATCAAAACTAGGGTTTGGTTTTATTTGACAAATATATAAGTTAGTATTTTCATTTGTTAATGGTAGTAACATATAAAAAATGGAATTGATTTTATTTTATTTTAACTTAGTATAATATAATAAAAAATAGGAGAAGTTAGGGAATATATGTGTGATTATATACAAGCAACTATTGACTTCGTATTAATGCACATATGATGATAAAATATGGATATTATTTACACATGCATGAATGCTAATAGGTCGTCCCAGCGAGACTCCTCGTTTGATCTTGGGCTATCGGTTCTATAATCTCAATCACATTTCCACTCTTCAATTCTCTAAAAAACTCCTTTCACTCTCCACTTTCTACTTCTATAAAAGTCGTCTTTCACTGGTGGAATCGAAATTGGGAAGAATCAACTTATTCACTAACCTTTCGAATCTTCTCTTCTAAAATGTGCCCCAACCTGTCTAAGAAGGGAAAAATGCACTACTAATTCCTAAATGTAATTAATCACTTAGGAATAGAGCTTTATTTCCATTTTTAAAGTGATGGATCGCATATTCATCAGCCCATCACTCTCCAAAAGCGGAGGCATAAATGTGCCTTGTCTCTCATTGCTCACATTTTCCTGAAGTGTTTATCATAGGGTATTAGGAGGTTTATCATGGGTCCATCAACTGGAAAGATCCCACAAGCGTACCGTAAGAAATTGCACGATAGTTAATAGCATCTAGCTATGGAGGAGGAGATGGCCATACTATAGTCACGTGGCACGTGGAGCTTAGTCACTACCTCTACAAGGACTTATGTACTTGGATGAAAATGGGTGTTTACAGTGAAACACTATGAATGTTGAAGCATTGATTGCTACAAGGCTAGACTTGTGGCTTGTGGGTTCACCCGAACTTATGGGGTGGTTTATTAGGATATATTCTCTCAAGTGGAACACCATTCTACACTTCGGATCCTTCTTTGTGTTGCAGTGGTATGGGACCCGTCCTTGTCCTAGTCTAATGTTAGGAATGCATATCTATATGGTGACTCGCATGAGGAAGTCTACACGCTGCAATCATTAGGTTTTACTCTTGAGGGGGTGTGTCAAATGATATGTAAACTTCATAAGGCTATCTATGGACTTAATCGAAGTCACAGATCATGGTTTTAGAAGCTATTTAACTTGATAGAGTAGCAGGGCTTCACAAGATCAACTGCAGACCATCCACTGTTTGTTGAGAGGACTCAGAAAGGTATTGATGACATATTGGTCTATGTTGATGATATCATAGTTACAAGTGATAATGTGCATGGTATTAGTGCATCCAATGAGTTCCTTGGATAGTTGTTTATTACCAAGGTCATTAACGAGTTACGTTAATTCCCAAGGCTTGAGTTCATCAAGAATCAACAGGGTCTTGTGATGACCTAGGGGAAATATGTTTCTGATCTCCTGTCACATACATGCATGGAAGATTGCAAACTTGCCACTACTCCCATGGACCCTAGCATGAGGGTATTGATGATAATACAGAGGAAAGCGATATAGGGGGCTAGTTGTCAAGCTCCTCTTTGGGATAATCACTAAACTAGACATTTGTTCTTTGTGATCAGAGTTAGCTAGTGATGAATCTCCATTTCATCACCTTTATTATTTCATTTTATCCTTAAATAGCTAGTCAAATACATGTATATATCATTAATTTGTGAAAATAAACACTCACTAACTCATAATTAATAATGTATAAATATTCTATAAAATATTGTATTCGTGCCAAAATAAAAGAATAAAGAAAAGAAAAGAGAATAGAATGAGCTGTCAAAGACATCGAGAGACCCTAGCCCCCGAGACCTAGTCATCATGATGACTTGGTCGATAAGGAATAAAGTATGAGGAGATAGGGCGGTAATTGTACATATAGGGCAACTCAAAACCCCTAAATTCATAGGCCAATAATTACAGTTTGTGACCTATTTTATTTTCTCATTTTTATAACCCAAATCAATAAATTTAAACATCACTGTTATACATAAAAATACAAATAAAAATACAAAATTGATTTCGCTGAAAAAGAATGCATAGTGTTCCCTAGACACAAAATTAAAAGCCACAAAGAAAACGTTGTAGGCATGTATCTTCTCCATACATGCTTAAAAGTGACTAAATTCACCTTTATTGTTCATAAAATTAAATATGCTATTTAAGGAAGTAGTTTCATTCAATTTGGAACTAAGATGCAAAAGTTAAGTTTTGGGCCCTATTGTGCAGAATACATGCATATTATATTCAATATATTTATTCTTTGTATTTTTCACTTCCTTTTATTTTTCTAAAATTGTAGATATTTTTTTAAAATATATGTATATAATTAAAATAAAATAAAATCATGCAAAATAAAATAGATAACATGTCTCAAGACATAGATGAAGTATATTTATTTATACAAATAATATATATGTACATAATTAATTAAATGTACAAATAAACTCAAAAAATGTAATAAAATAACCAAATTTGTAATTAAGTAAATTAAAAATATAAAAATATTTGCATATAGTAATAACATATAAAATACAATTTAAAATCAAATATGTTTTATACACACACACATATATTCCTATATTTGCACATGTAAATAATAACATACAATTACTTAACTTGTAAAAAATAAAAATCAAAATAAAATACTACATTAAATTACCAATATTTTTTATGTTTTCATCAAAAATTAATAAACTCATTTATTAACTTTTATTGAATTTACAATTCTTTTTGCCCATTTTCCTGGTTGGTCCACGTGGACCAACCAGGACTCGTAGTTTGTTGACTGGCAAGTCAATCTTTGCTTCTTGTCAGAGCCTTTGACACCCCACCTTTATTGATTTCTCATGCCTCCACCTCTCTTTCATTCCTCCTGAAACCACCACCACAATGTAGCCCCTTCGACCTTGATCCTTGCCTACCACCAAATCTATACTTACCACCTTCGATCCTCCCACCATCACCTTGCCATTTTGCCACAAACCACATATATAAAGACCCCCCTCCGATCTTCATTTTGTTTTGATCTCTCTTCAGCCATCGTAACCCCCTAAGGAACCTCACGTTGAGCTCCTGGTAATAGTAGGATCAGCTCTAGCCCTTTGTGGGATGGATAAGGTTGTGGAGGGCCAATTCCAGCTCCACTGGCGTTCATCGATGAGCCTTCCATGCTCTGAGATCTAGAGCTCGTTAAGCTACTAGGTTAGTTCCTTTCCATCACTTTTAGTTCTAGCAATCTAGTTTAGGTTTTACTTCTCTCATTTAATCATTCTATTAGCTTGGTTTTGAAAATCAAAATCATCGGAGCCTCTAGCTCTAGAACCAAATTCATCATGCCCTCGCATTGTTCCAATCCCCCTTTACCTTCATTCTTCTCCCTCATTACCTTCTTCCCCAAAGCCCCATGTTTCTACCTCAATTCCTACATGGAATTGAGTTGTTGGAGCTCCCTCCGCTTCCTTCGTTGGAGCTCCCATCATCCCGCTGAAGGATGCGGGAAAAATCCTCAAGCGCATCACGGAAGCGTGATGATCACATCGTTTGCGATCGGGAGCGACTAGTCGCACTAGTTTCTCTATGCAGTGGAAATTAAAAATTTCAAGTGATGTAACTACATGATCCAAGAACACTTCTCGGATCGTTTCGTCTAAACCACAAACAAGTAATAGGATTACCTCTTTAAGTGTGGTTGCGATCAAGTCTCTAAACCAAGAGACCTCCTGTCTCAAGTCCGATCCGACGGAGGAGACGCTTGCGAGCGCGGGGATGGATCGCGTGCTCCTCGCAATCCATGTTGATGATCTAAACAGCAGATCTCTTGATCTCAATACACGAGATCCAATATCTTCTTCACGAGCGAGATGCGTCGAAGGAGATAGAGATCCACGAGTAGATGATCTGGCAACATAATGACGACGATGCGTCGATGACGACTCTCACAAGGGCTCCATGGTGGATGGCCATTATGAGAGAGAGAGAGAGAGGCTTGGCATGTGGAGAAAGAGAGAGATCATTCATTATCTTGTATAGAAGAGCAAGGGGTGCCTTTTCTTATATAGGATTTTGGGAGTCCATTGATCCCAATTTATGGAAAATACACAATCAATGGTTGAGATTGATTTGTGTTTCTTTCAATGGCTATGATCTTGTTGTAAAAACACAACAACAATTAATTTAATTTAATTTAATATATATCTATAAATCAATATATTTAAATTCAAATCAAATCAATTAATTATCCTTGGAGATAATGAGGAGATAAACCATATCCCCTAAAAAGGGGGGATGGCTACCAACATATCATGAGATCTCATTATCTCATGAGATGCCATTATCTCATGATATCTCCAGGATTTACAACAAATTGTTGTAAATTATTTCACAAAAAACAATTCATAATTATCTTGTCAAATATTGCAATCATGCCATTGGAAAAATGTGGCATTCACATCCCAAAACAAAATGTAAAATATTTGTTAATTAATCATCCAATGTGAATCCAATTCACATCAATAATTAATTAACAAATATAAAGCACAATATGCTCTCTCTAATATATTATAAATCATATTTATAATATATATGATTAATATGGATAGTACTATCCACATTATTCATATCCATGATAATTAAATCGTATTTAATCATCTTGGATCTCTATTCTCATCTGCCAAAATAATATGAATCACATTCACATTATTCACATCTTTAATAATTAAATTACATTTAATTATCTTAGATAACTCTTCTTATAATATGAATCAAATTCATATTATCCATGATAATTGAATCACATTTAATTATCAATTTTCTCGATGCTCGGATACATATATCAACAATGAAATTGTCCATGAACTCTTTCAAGGATAATGCACTTTCTCTGCATATACTTGGAGATAAGGATAGGGTGATTGTATTGTTCCACATATAGTGATTTGGATATTGAGATCACATCTCAAATCCAGATCTCGGACCTCCCATAGATGCTTGATTAAATCAAGAACGCAAATCTAATCTTCTCATTGCATCTAAATCACATTCAGATCAATATCCAACATTTGGACCAAGATCAAATTACTTCTCTACTAAGAGGAGTCACTAAAATCCAGACATGTTTCATCACTCCCTAGGAATGGAAGTGTCATGGTTATACAATCGTTTATGATCGCATAACCCTCAGGTATTCCCAACACCTGTACATCTTGCATACTGGAAGACCCAGAATAAACCCGAAGTATTAGATCAACTTTATACTGTCTACTTCAAGGTTTTATCAGTAAGTTTCTCATTTGATCATAGAGAGTTGGTATCGATCATATACTTTCCAAAATCATATATCATACCTAGGTCTTGATCATATACTTTCCAAAAGTATATATCAAACCAACAAATTCAGTCAAGCTTCTAAAGCGAGATGATCGTGCAGGGAATTTGATTCTTCCCAATATCTCAAGAGTGAGATCATGTCTTCCGGTTCAGTAGTAAACATGTATGATCCCTTTGAGAGATCGTATTACTCATATGCCCTTATATGCACACCAGTGCGCCAGTGTATAGACCTTGGTTAGGTCATGATAAATCTCCATTTCATCACCTTTATTCTATCATTTTGGCCCTAAAAACCCCAGCAAATGCATATAAATATCATTAATTTGTACATCATAGCATCAATTATTTATTGTATTTATTTGTATATGAAATAAGGTTTTTAATGCCAAAATTATATAATAAAGAGAAGAAAAGAAAAACGAATAAAATATTATTGAAAATATTTTATGACCCTAACCCCCGAGACCAAGTCCAGAATGGAATTGGTCGACAAGGAATAAAGTAGGGGAGATAAGGGCCAAAAATACAATAAATACTTCTTGAATTTATTTATTGATTATGCATTTTTGACACCTATTTTATTCTTTGTGATCTATTCATCAAATAAAGAAATTTTGTACATAAAAGTTGTAGATAATAATGTAAATAAAATATAAAAGGGATATTTACACCCATAACCCTGAGTAATCTCGTAATTACCCCACGAACCCTGCACAAGAACGAATTACACCCAGAACCCCGAATAATGTTTAACCCTTACATTACATAACCCTGAGTCAACTTCCATCCATTTTACCGTTAACTATTGACGGTATCCGTTATGTATTTTATATTTATACCCTTTAAGTTTCTATTATTTACAAAAAAGTTCATTTATCACCTTCCTCCTCCACCTTATCCTCTTCCTCCTCCAAGCAGCACCCACCTCCTCCTCCAAGCAGCAAGCTCCTCCGACAACCTCCTCCTCTCGCCTTCGACCTCCAAGCAGCACCCACCATCCCAGGTCCTCCCGCCCCCTCGTGCCTCCGCCTGCAGCCCCCCCTCCCCCGTGCGACTCCGCCTGCAGCCCCCCTCCCCCGCACGACTCCGCCTGCAGCCCCCCACCCAGCGCCTCCTCCCCCTGCAGGCCCCCTCCCCCGCGTTCCTCCTTCGCCTGCAACACCCCTCCCCCGCGCGCCTCCTCCGCCTGCAGTCCCCCCTCCCCCGCATGCCTCCTCCCATTGCAGCCCCCCTCCCCTGCGAGCCTCCTCCGCCTGCAGCACCCCTCCCCTGCGCGCCTCCTCCGCCTGCAGCCCCCCTCCCCCGCGCGCCTCCTCCGCCTATAGCCCCCCTACTCCGTGCGCCTCCTCCGATTAGTCCTCGCTACTCCGAGGGATCGCCCCCTTCCCCATGCGGATTCCATCACCGCATCGGCGATCCTTCACGAACCCCTCAGGGCGTCGCACTAAGATCGCCGGATCCGCCAGGCGGCGCGTGCAGTTCGATTTCGCAGGTAAAAATCTCGCTTTTTTGACGAATCCCAGCTCGCGATCAACCGTGATCCGGGTCGTGGCGGAGGAGCTGACAAGGGAGGCGTACTTGCCCCGTGATCTACCGTACACGGTCGGCGGCGGTCTCGCTTCCCCCATGCGGCTCTGGCCGCCTTCCAACAAGGCCGACAACCCCGCGCCGCACAACCCCCTCCCCCGCGCGCCTCCTCCCCCTGCAGGCCCCCCCCCGCGTGCCTCCTCCGCCTGGCAGCACCCTCCCCCGCGCGCCTCCTCCCCCTGCAGCACCCTCCCCCTCGCGCGCTCCCTTCCCCTGCAGCCCCCTCCCCCGTGCACCTCCTCCCCCTGCAGCCCCCCTCCCTCGCGCGCCTCCCCCTGCAGCCCCTCTCCCTCGCGCGACTCCGCCTGCAGCCGCCCCTCCCCCGCTGCTCGGCCTCCTCCGTGAAAGTTCCCATCGTGCTAGATCCAGGATGGAACCCACTTCCTCCTTCCTTTTTTTTCTTTTTTATTAACCTCCACCGTAGGATCATGAATTGGGTTAGATTAACTCAACTATCTGGTTGAGTTAACGAACGAAACTAACGGAAGGTTGTGGGTGTAAAACAGCGTGGTTATTCAGGGTCCTGAGGATAATTAGTGTTTATAGAGGGTTTCTGGGGTAATTACCATATTACTCAGGGTTATGGGTGTAAATATCCCAATATAAAATTGAGTTTGTACAAAATTATTATACAGTGTATACAGAATAAAAAGCCAAAAACCAAACTTCACAGACTCATATCTTTCAAATAAAAACTCAAAACATAGCAAAATCACCTCTAATGTATATAACTTTTCATGAGATATTTAATGGTGGTGTTTTATATTTTTTGGAGATGATGTGCAAAAGATAGGTTTTGGACCCATATTGTACATAATACCGATTAAAATATTCAGTTTATTCATTACTTATTACTTTTACAAATTCAAATTTTTATAATTTTGTAAACATTATCTATAATATATGTGTACATCAAAATCAAAATAAACTAACAAGAAAATGAAAAATAAAATTATATAAAAACATAGATGAAAGACCTATTATGTATATAAAAAAGGAAATAATATTCTTTAATTATTTTATACTTTCATATTTTTAGAATATTGTCAATATCATATATATTCTATTAAAAATACAGATAAAAACAAAAAACTCATAAAATACATTAAAATAAAAAGAAGTATACAAAACATAGGCAAAATACCTATACATATACCTATACAATTCATATACCTATTTAAATGTGCAAATAAACTCACAAAAATCAAATAAAATATATTTATACTTACAAAAATAATTTATAAATATCTAAAATAAGAAAATAAAATAATAAAATAATATATACAAAATAAAAATAGAAATACACAAAACATAGATGAATATGCCTATAAATACACTCATAAAAATTAACTACTAAAAATCAAGCCAAAAAATAATAAAAATTAAAATATTACATAAAATAATAAACATTTTTTATTTTATACTCAAAAAATAATAAAATCATTTACTATTTTAAATTAATTTATTTTCGAATAAAACCTTCTGTTTTGTCCTTTAGCGGCCTACGTAGACCAATCCGTGTGCGGCCTTCGTTGACCTCTGGTCAACTGTCCCATCTGCTGCTCTGAGTCATCAGAACTGTTGAATCCCCGATTTTCTTGCATTTTTCGTGGGCGTCTCGTCCATCAATCGCACTCGCTTCCTCCACAAGAGTTGTCCGCTGTTCATTGTACAATCACTCCCACACCTTAGATCGCTTGTACATACATCAGATCAATCGATAATCACCGGTTAATAAGGGTGCCCACCAATGTTTATAAATAACCCCGCTCCTCCTCCTTCGTAATTTTGGTCAGTTTTCACCCGTCTCCCTTCCTCGTATTCGGTCTAGGTCGAGTCCTTGTGACAGGAGGAGCTCCCTGGTACCTTGAATCGGTCGGAGGAGGTGGGAGCTGCACCCACGGCGGCGCTCCGGCGATCGCCACGCTCCCTGGTCACCCCCAGATATAAGAGCAACGCATTTTACTTTTCTAGGTAGCTTTTACTTCCAGTATTTCATTCCTGCAATTAGTCTAATGTTTCGCATAAATAATTTAGCGTTGTTCAACGATTTCGCAGTTCGCTGGAGCACCGTGTTCCACCCCGTTTTTTTACCACCACTACACCTTCATTTCGTTCCCCATCGCCTTCTCCACCTCCCAGCCACTTCCTATCAACCGGAGCCTCCTTGGTCCCGCGAATCGAGGCTCCTCCACCACCCTTCGCCGGAGCTTCCTCGCCCATCACCATCCCTGTGCTAATAGCTTCAAACCCCTGGTCGACGGAGACGCCCTTGAGTCGTGTGAGCTTCCTGTGTAGGTTAGGTGCCTTGAAGCGCGCCAGGAGACACAATCGAAGCCGGCGGAGGTACCTGGAGCCCCATTTCTTCCCCGAGCTCGTGGCAGCGCTCAAATGTACCGCAGGCTGATCCAAGACCTCCAGAAGTGAGAGGATCCTCCCAAGAAGCTATAGAGACCTTCAGGAGCGGCAAAGACCGGCGGAGACACGAGATATCACCGGAAGAAAGTCGCCCCGATGAGCGTTCTTTCCTGTTCTTCCAGCCATCGTCCCGCTGTTGGATGAAGAAGGAGGCCCAGATTGAAGATTAGTCGTTGGATGGAGTTATCATCGACTGTCAGATCGCGACCCGCGCTCTAATCTCACGCGTCCATTGGCGAAACGTCATCGGCAAACGTAGAGGCGCCATGTGGATAAGTCAAGAACATCAGCCGTCCGATCCAGCGCCTTAAGGGGTAATTTACACCGTTTGCCCCTGGCTTTTGTATTTATCATTTAATCCCATAAATAATGTTTAACGTTTAAAATAAAGTGGATATTTTATAAAATGACCCCTAAGTTTCTTGTATTTACATTGAGGTCTGATCCACGTGAACTCACGTGCGGCCCCACGTGGGTTTGGCAAAATTTCACCGGAACCATGTATGTATTTGTATTTGTAAAAGTCCATTAAATAAATTTATAGTGTTATATTTTCTTGAATTTTGCACGAGGACCCCTGTACTTTCTGAAATGGCATTTTGGTCCATGCGTGTGTGAGCCATGTGTAGTCCCACGTAATAGGGTAAATTACAAGGGCCCCCTGGCAGGTTTTGAAATGTGTATTTGGTCCTGAAACTTCATGTTAACTTTCATAAGTTTTGGTAAATTTGCACAGAACTCCCTGGGCTTAATTTTTAATTGCAAAAATGCCCCTGCCAGGCTGTTTTATTTTTATGCTATTTATCTATTTACTAAAAATAGCTATATAGCACCTAAAAATATAAAAAAAATATGGATAAATGCTTTATGCGGTGTACTTTCACGACCATATTTTTAATATGCATTTTTCGAATTTTATCTAATTTTTAAAATTAAAATGGAGACTAAATAAACCTTGTCTAAATTATAAAATACCAAACAAATATAAAGATGCTTTGAAAAATCGCAAAAAAGTTATATATGCTATATCTTTCTATTTATTGAGTCCCAAAACCAAAAACCCATAAAAAAGTAAAAGAAAATTTAAAAAATATAAAACTCAAAATTCAACAAAAATTCCAAAAATAAGTTTTTCTATTTTATAATTATCTATATATTATTATTTATGTATTAAAATTAGTTTGGGTAATTTTGGGATTTATTTACTAATTTCAAAACTCAAATTAGTTTCAGATATTTAGTTAATCCCATTTCAGGGATATTTTTGACATTAAAAATGCATAAAAATTAGAAAAATTCCAGGAAAATAATAAAAAAATTGAAAAATATAAAAAACCAAAAAATATTATATGTGAAATATTTTGATTATATATATGTATATTCTCTCTCACCTTTACCTTGTACATATATCTCTCTATATATACATATATTCTTTAACTAAAAATATAAAAAGGAAATATAAAAAAATTACAAAATGAAAAATCAAATAAAAATTAAAAAACCAAAAATAAAAATATAAAAATTAAAAACCCACAAAAACAACTACATGGACAAGATAGGAATTGAATAATTTTATGCATTTATTTTACTCCAACCGTTTGCTCCCAGTGTCCACCCTCTACTTGTGCTTACACCTATACACCTTTACATGTAGAGTTATAATAAATTTTAACTCCACATTTTTGAGATTTAATTGTTTTATTCTGATTGTGGGTTAATTGTTGATTGAATTTGGATTTTATCTGAGGTCACCTCAACGACTGTCAATCCGCCTTGTGGAAAGACTCGATCTCGGCGCAATCCCTTTCATCAGGTCATCAACCTATTTGGTATGCCAAATGTACATACTCAGACATAGTAACACATCTGTCTCCGGTTAGAGGATGTGTGCTTATTTCGTGGTAGCATACGACATAGGACTTTGGTTATTTCGATCTCATTAAGTCAACTCTTTGACCTAACTAATCTGACACCTCCGAATCTCTATTCCTATGCAAAGGACCTGCATCAATAGGTCGATTAGATATCAGCTTATGTGAGAAAGGATTGCCATCTCCTACTCAGGCTGGAGATCACATCTTAACAATCGTTTGACGGTGCTTGATGAGTCCTCAATCTAACTTTTTAGATATTCATCCAAGTACCAGCCTCTATGATTCAATAATTGAATCAATAGATGTATGATCATTAAGATAGCCATGGTATATAACCCTAATTGTACTAAGGGACCTATTATGCAAATTAGTTATTCTTCATTTCAGATCAGGGAATGATATTTGCAATAACATTTATTGCATAATGGCTCGCCGTGGGCTCACATGTCCAACACCCGTACACCCTGTGCTTCTACATCTTTAGTAGGGGGTCGAGGATTTAGCCCTCGACCCCCTCTTTTGGCATAGGTCCGCGATCGTAAAGTCACCTAGAGCTCCATTCCAAGCTCTGAATAGGAGCTCTAGGTCAATCGAACTCAGGGGCCTTTCAGTGAGCCCCGGACATCGAAGAGGGTCCTATAGAACATGCAAGAACCCCAGAAAGAAGATGAGCTCTTCAGAGAAGTAGGAGGAGGCCAGAGGCGATCAGAACCGGTGATTCTAGCTCGATGGGAGTGAGTTCTTTTGAGATCGTCCAACCCTTATCTCTACCATTCGATCCGAGGCATGGCCCACATCTAATCTAGGTTGTTGAGATTATTGGAAGCGAAGCCCATACACAGCGGCAAGATCAACCACGTGGATCATCCCTCCGCCCTCTGATAGTGTGCATTTTAAGGGGTAAATTAATAAGTAACTCATAGATTTTCATAAATTAATTTTTTTTGACATGTAAATTTTTACTTACATTTAAGAAGTTGTGTAAAAATAGCATAAGGGACATATACTTGCTGAATATTACATATAGGTCATGTGCCATGTCGACTCACGTGGCACCCCATGTGACTTGCCCATTTCGCATCCAGGCCCTTCAAGTTTGTATAATTAGTATTAGTATTAAAATTTATATTAAACAATCAAAACTTTATGGTATTTTGCATGTAATCTACTGACTTTATATTTTATTGCAAATATATCCCTACTAAGCATATATAATTAATTTTTTTGCATTTTTTTGACTAAATAAATCTATTTTTCTATAATTGTGCAAAAATAGCAGAATGTGCTTTGAATGATGTTTATTCACGATATAGTTTTTATTTGTCATTCCATTGTATTTTTAGTTTATTAAAAATTATTTTGTTGTTATTTATTCATTGTTTAGAGATAAAAATACAAAAATAGAAAAACTCTTTTAAACATTCCAAAAAAAGTTATATATCATATATTAATATATATAATATAGCCATAGACCAAAAATCACAAAAAAAAAGCAAAAAGAAATCATAAAAATTAAAAAACCCTCGCTAATACTAAAAAATTTGAAATATTTTACCTATTAAAATAGTTTTAAAGATCTTTAGACTATTTATATATTTTAAGATCTTAAATATTTAACCTATTTATTAACTCCTTGATTTGGAGTATTTTATATTTTCAAAATCCCTAAAAATTAGTAAAAATTCCTAGAAATTATAAAAAAGAGAAAATATAAAAAAAATATAAAAAGAATTTATGTGTTTATTTTTAATATTATTATTATCTATATTTATAAATAGAAAGCATATATAGCATATATACTTATATATAATTTTATATTTGTATTATTATTATAGATACTTAAAAATACTTTTTAACTCTTTAAAAAATAAAAAGGACTTCCTGATTGTATTTATTGAATTTTTATACATTTCATATAAATATATTATATATCAATTATATTATGGGTGTGGGGATCTTGCACCATGGTGCGGGGAAGATTGCATGCACCAACTTCTACAGCCGTTAGATCTGTACTCATCCAAGGGCTCTGCTCGTATCACTTTCCCAAGAAAAAACCCAATTTCCGAAGCATATTCCCCCCCTCTCTCCCACTCCCTATTGGCCCTAATTCCATCCCTCGTCGGCGCAGACCCGCACCTAATCGCCAATGCTCCGAGCCTTAGCATCCATCCACGATACCTTCATCCCCGGCCTCCCACCTTCGCCCCCCTCTCTCACAGGCGGCCCACCTTCCTCCCTCTCAACCCTTCCGCAGTCATCCCCCTCTCAGCACTGCTCGCCACCGACGGTTAGGCTCCGGCACATGTTGACGTCCTCCTCCCATATGCGACAACACAGTCTCCCCACCTGCGACTCTGTCCACTTCTATTTCGCACCTTCAGATGCAGTTGTTCCTCATGCCATTGCTCATCGTAGTTGAGCTCCTCTGATGATGATGCTTTTTATACATCATCGTGTGCTACTCAATTAACATCGTCCAACTTATAGTAATCGTCATCATCGCTCCTTGCACCATCACTTGTCGTGGTTGCTAAACTTTGACAACCAAAAGGATTCTTTCATCGTACCAGATTCTTTTTTTTATTTTACCAAAAAATGATTGAAAGTGAGAAATGTACCATCAGATATTATGCTTGTGTTTAAATAGAAATTTAATGCAACTTTAACCAAGACAAGGAATCTTGGTCAATTGTAACTATAGAAGCTACATAAACTTTTTTCTTGTGGATTGTTCTTGTTGCAGTTCTAACGATACTAGGGGAATTTCCTCTGTATTTATATCGTACTCTGTTCAAATTGAAGTTTCGATGGTTCATTCACATAGATCTTATTCATTAGTTGTGTGGATTTGTATTTTAAGTATTTGCCACCGGAGGATACAACAACAACCCATGTTTAAAAGATCCGAACAGTTTCGAGATAAATTCATAAATAGTGTTCTTAGAAGAACTTTAAGAATTTGCCACCGGAGGATGCTTAGAAATAATTTCTTATCAAATCCATTTTTCTAATTTTAATTTCCATATGTGTTTACTTGTATATCCCTTAAATGGGCCCTTGTGTACTATTTTCAAAAATAGTATATGAAGGAGTTGCACATACCATGATTCAATTTATGTAAATGGTCTAAATCATTTAGTTCATTAATTCTCAAATCCTCGTCATATGATGTATTTGGCTTAAAAATCATTCATATATGATGTATTGTCACCATTGTAATAGTAGACTATGTTGCTCAAGCATGAAAATTTGCCCATAAAGAACATGACAGAGATAGCACAATTCGATGCACCAATCCCGCCCTTCCCCTTCCTCTCCACCATCTCCCATGCCAAGCATTACCCCTCCCTGAGCCCATCGCCTGTTACTCAAAGCATCCACCTCCCCGTCAGAAGGTCCAGCTGCCACATTAGGGTCAAGCTTCAAATCCTTGCAGTGTTGTTTGGCGTAGTCCCTTGTGTTAGATTTTTAATGGTTATGATTGAATCAAGTTCTTAGTCAAAATGCATAGTTTCAGTTGACAGAATCTATTTTAACTACATGCAATATTGCCATCTAACTTTACCAAAATTCCTCCACTATCTACGTATACAATGATTGATCAATCATGGATCAATATAGACACATTTCCAAGAGCAAACATACAAAGATCGCAGAAAATCCAGCAAAATTGTGAGAGGGGCTCAAAAATCCAGAACAAATCAGGCTTGATATAATACAGAATCACATGGGGAAGAACAATATATATCTCTGTATCAATCAAATTTATATAAGGATAAAAAGTATCCATTGTATAAAGTTTGAACAATAAACTACGACGCCTGTACTCGCAGGGGGATCAAAACCAAACCAATTAGTTATTCATATGGTTCATGCAAACCATAAATATTTCCTACAAGAATTCTGATCAAAACATGTCTCTATTCAATCATATCAAATCACAACGTACAACTTTTTACTTGATGTTGTTAAAGAAGCTAATCCAAATGGATAAGTAGATGGCACTACAAGTGAAACATATTTAGGGAGGGCGATCTTTGGGAGGGCGATGTTAGGGCAAACGCCGAGCGGCGTGCTCCCCTCCTCTACCGCGCCGAGGGCGAGCGCGCGATCGGGCGGAGCGCGCGGAGCGCTCCTTCCTCTATCGCGCAGCGCGGGTTCAGGCGACGCGCTCCCCCACTCGGGCGATGCGCTACTTCCTTCGGGCGACGAGCCACTCCTTTCGCTTCGCGCGGCGACTTCGGCAGACGCACTTCCTCCGCTTCGCGCGAGTTAGGGCATCGCAATGCAGCAGCGACGTGCGGCGCGTTCGAGCGACGGGGCTCCTGTCTCGCTCAGGGGGGCTTGATGATGATCGGGGTCTGTCTCCGGAGGAGGTGGAGGGGAAGCATGGCTAGAGACTGTGCTTCGGGAGGACAGAAAAGAGGAGGTTCATTGGCGGCAGAGGGCCAGGCAGAAGTGGCTAAGGGAGGGGGATGCCAACACGCGGTTCTTCCATTCTGTGGCTTCCGGAGGAGGAGAAGGAGCTTCTTGCATGAGTTGGAGGTAGGGGGCCAAAGAGTTTCCGGCGAAAGGGAAATTGGGATCGCCTTGCGGGGTCATTTTGTGAGTGACTCGAGGAGGGTGCTGGTGGAGGATTGGCTGGGGTTGGTCGGGTCGGGGTGTGAGGTCCTTGAGTGGAGCCCAGGCTGATTTGTTAGTGGCCAAATTCACGGAGGTTGAGGTGCGCAAGGCGGTTTGGGAGCTGAATCCAGACGGGGCTCCGGGTCCGGATGGCTTCTCCGTTTCATTCTACAGGGAGTTCTAGGATTTGCTGAAGGGGGACATCTTGGAGGTTCTCACTGAGTTCAGAGGGGGTAACTTGGGCTTTGAGAAAGTTAACAGGGCTTCGATTTTTTTGCTGCCGAAGAAAGATACCCCAGTGGGGGTGGGGGATTACAGGCCGATATCTATCTCCAATGGCATTTATCTTATTGTAGCCAAGGTGTTGGCAAGCAGACTTAGAGGGGTCCTTTCCTCTATGGTGTTGTCGGTCCAATCCGCCTTCATTCCGGGTCGGTCTATGGCGGATGGAATCGTGACTGCTTCGGAGATTTGCCGTGAGTGGAAGAGGTCTCAAAAAAAGGGGGCAGTTTGGAAGATTAACTACGCCAAGGCTTATGACTCTGTCAGTTGGAGATTCCTTTGGTTAGTTATGCAAAAAGGGGCTTCCCCGGAAGATTGGATTGCTTGGGTTAAGAGATGTGTCACACTAGCTCATGCTCGGTGCCGGTAAATGGGAGGCCTGAGGGTGGATGGTTCCAGCCGCAGAGGCGGGGGTGTCAGGGCCTGCCCCCTTGCTCCCCTGCTTTTGTGTTGGTTGCAGATTGTCTTGCGGTTTTGTTTGAGCGGGCAGTGGAGGAAAACTGGTGCGAGGGCTTCCGAATGGGGGACATCTCTATCCCGGTGTTGCAATATGCAGATGACACGCTGGTATTCCTGGGAGGGACGGAGGAGCAGAACTGCAATGCAGCTGTGCTGGTGGATATTTTTGGGTGCCTATCTGGGTTGCAGATTAACAGGCAGAAGTCAGTCCTTGTTCCTTTGGGTTTGGGTGGCGAGGAGAGCATCAGACTGGCAAAGTGGACAGGATGCCCATTGAGGAGAATGCCGATAACCTATCTGGGTTTGCCTCTGGTTGAGGGCAGGCTGAGGAAGTCCGATTGGGATTGTGTGATGCACAGAATGAAGGAGCGACTGGAAGGTTGGAAGGCGGTCACTCTGTCCAAGGGTGGGAAGCTTACACTGCTGAAGCACGTTCTTTCGGCCATCCCGACCTTTCCTTTCCGACGAGGTTAATGCCTGTTGGTGTTAGGAAGAGGATTGAGACCTTGATGAGATCCTTTTTCTGGTCAGATGGAAGATAGGCAAAGAGGGGGTTGCACCTGGTGGCTTGGAAGGACCTGGATGCTCCTGTGCAGACGGGGCCTTGGCGTTAGAGATGTGGAATCTATGAACAAAGCTCTATTAGCCAAGTGGTGGTGCGCATTTGGGGTTCGTCCGATTCGTCGGTCTTGTGGCTGCTGAGAAAGATTTATGGTGTTACTGGGGAGCTGATGGCAGAAAGGAAGCGGTATGAGTCTTCTCTTTGGAGTGGGATCCGTGCTTCCGATGCTTCAGCCGCTTCTTCGGCCGATTTTGGGGGATGGGTTCCGTTTCCGGTTTTGGTTGGATGGCTGGATGGGGGATGGGGCCCTGGCCTCTCGCTTCCCTCGGTTGATGGCGTTGGCCGTTGATAGGGGAGCGCGGGTGGCGCAGGTCGTCGAAGCTGGGACGTGGGCGCCAAGGTTCCTTGCGGATCTATCGGATCAGAGGTTGGAGGAGTTTTTTGCGGATGTTGTCTGAGATTCCCCCTGTCGGGGAGCTGTCGGGGAACCTGGACCGTTTTGAGTGGGCTGGTGGTGGCTTCTCGGTAAAGGCGGCCTATCGGAAGGTTGCTGCGGCTTTGGTGGAGCGTGATGAAGAGCTGTGTGCGGACGTGAAGATGATCTGGGCAGCTAAGATTCCTACGCGGGTTAAGGTTTTCCTTTGGTGTATGAGGAGAGGTCGTATCTGCGACAAGGTGAGAAGAGGCAGGCTGCTGGGGGGGACGGATTTAAAGTGTGATAGATGTGAGGATGAGTTGGAGGATGTGAACCACATCTTCTTTGGTTGCAGGTCTTCCGCAAAGGTTTGGGAGTCATTGGGACTCACATGGGTCCGGGCCTTTGATGCGGATCAGTTTTGGCGATCGATTCGTCGGGTCGGACATGGGTCTACTGATGATGTCTCCAAGCTTTTTGCCGCATTGTGGGCTATTTTTCTGGGTAGGAATGACACAATCTTCAAGGGGCAGCGGTTTTACTCTGAGAATGTTGTAGCCCACTGTAATGCTTTGTACAATTTCTAGGTATCAAACAGATGTACAATTACTTTATTAATGAATGTTTTGGTGTGGTGACTCCCGCCTCGGGAGGGCTCCTTCGTTCTTTTGCTCAAAAAAAAGTGAAACATATTTACAGCAGTTGAAATAAAAAGCAGACATTTTCTTCGGAAGTTGCTTTTCTGGTCTATCCATCCAACAAAATTATTATCATATAACTACTTTGAATGCATCAACTTTTTTGTCCCTCCAGCTTAACTCTCAATCGCAGTTATATACTGGAGCTAATGTGACAATTCGGCACTTTTGCATTCACAACAACTATTAGCATAAGTTTCTTCGAGCACTTAACTATCATCGGCCACTTGCTTCTTTCACGGGCCTCTTACTTCTCTCCAAACCGTAGGAATCCATGTTTGTGAGTTCACCGAGTTGTGAACATTGCAATGTTGTTCATGGTATAGGAGCTTCTGAGCATCTTGTGCCAGTGGAATATGAAAGGGAGCACTTATAAGATCATGTTCTTATTCACTGGTCCCTGAGATTGCTCCAAGATCAACCCATCAATAACTCTATTAAGACTACGCAGAACGTGTATATATCCCTTTGAAATGTGAGTTTCCTTGTCTGTAAAGTTCAAACATAATAAGTCATTCAAGGGAAGAAATATTAAAATTAAGACAAAGACAAATGATGTGAAATTTAGGAGCTAAGAAACATGGTACAATCAGATTATACCAACGATATTTAAAGCTTCGAGCAGTTGGTGGTCTCAGAGGGAGGTGGTGCGAGTGCGAGGCAAGATGGCGACGATGTGACAGGAGGAAAGCAGTGCGAGCAAGGACAGAAGGGTGACGGGGGGCTCCGAGTACTGACGAGTGAGAGGCACGAGATTGGGGAGATCACACCATGGTGTGAGGTTGTGAGGTGGGGTGGGCACGAGTCGCAGGTGGGGAGAGTTTGTCGTCGCATATGGGAGGAGGACGTCAACATGTGCAGGAGCCTAACCGCCGGTGGCGAGCAGTGCGAGAGGGGGGATGGCTGCAGAAGGGTTGAGAGAAAGAAAGGCCGCCGTGAGAGAGGGGGGGGGGGAAGGTGGGAGGCCGGGGATGAACGTATCGTGGCTGGATGCTAAGGCTCGGAGCATTGGCGATTAGGTGTGGGTCTGCGCCGACGAGGGATGGAATTAGGGCCAATAGGGAGTGGGAGAGAGGGGGGAATATTCTTCGGAAATTGGGTTTTTCTTGGGAAAGTGTCCCCCTTGGATGAGTACAGATCTAATGGCTGTAGAAGTTGGTGCATGCAATCTTCCCTGCACCATGGTGCAAGATCCCCTAGCCTTTATATTATACATATTATTGTACATATACATATATGTATACTACTTAAAATCAGAAAAATATAAAAAAAATAAAAATTATGAAATTAATGACAAAAAATTAAAATCACAAAATTTAAATATATTAAAAAACCTTAAAAATTCAAAAACCAAAAATTAAACAAAAAATAGTTATTATTTCTTCCTTGAATACAATAATTATTTTCCTATCCTCGTAGCTCTTTCTGGTTTGACACCCAGAATACTTGTATGCTATATACTTTTATCCGGGTTATAATAAATTTTGACTCGTTCCATTCCATTATTTTATTATTTTATTGTAGGTTGATTATTGTTTTGATTAACGTTCATGAGCAGTCACCTCAACGATTGTGCATCTCACCTTGTGAGATCACACGGCCACCTCTGAATTATCGGTTGATTAGGTAGTTTATGGATCAATCGAGATAGGCTTATATGGATGCAGTCGCACGATCTTGAGTTATCTGAAGTCCTCCTGGGTACTATATTAACTTTTAGCAAAGGGACATTCCTTGTAATAGTGGCATATGCAGTTGCAGACTATGCAGGATGTCCCAAGGATAGGAGTTTTTTAGTGTTCATAAGGAGCTCTTTGGTGTCATGGAAGAGTAAGAAACTGGTTGTGGTTTCCAGATTTAGTATAGAGTCAGAGTTCAAATCAAGGGCATAGGGGAGTACTGAGATAATGTGGGTTGAATCCGTTATGACTGACCTAGACATTGACATGTCTCTTCCCAAGCATCTGCAATGTAACAACCATGTAGTTTTTTGCATTGCCAACAACCTTGCCTTCCATTAGAGGATCAAGCACATTGAGGCAAATTGTCACCACACACATGACATTATTCAGAAGAGGCTTATATCTACTTCTTACCTTATCTCAAGGGGATAGACAACAAATGTATTCATCAAGATTCTAGCCAGAGGGTATTTCATAGATGTTCTAAGATGATCATGATTTACATTTATGCTTTTGAGGGAGAGAGTTGAGATTTATTCTATATTATCCCAATTTTTATTATTCTTCTTTCTCCTCTTTGTATAAGGAACTATGTGGCCTTTGGTTAATGCAATTCATCTTTCTCTTTCAACAATATTCACTTTAATGTATGTCCACATGTGTGAATCAATTCACACATTAATATCTCAACTTCTTAGATTTCCGACACGCTAATCTAGTTAAGATATTTGTGCTTCAGTCGTAGAAACTTGAAGGTAATAACAAGAAGATTTTATACACCACGTATAGTGGCTTGATATTTATATTACATTTACTTTCAAGATTCGTATCACTACTTTGAGTTATATGATTTAATCAAATATTAAAGCAATTCTTCAATTGACTTATAACATTTTCATATCAATTTCCAACTCTTTGGATTTAAAATTTGGTTCCATGAATCGATATTTAATCCAATTAATTTTCATTTATTTGACCTCTAAGTGGAGCCACTAAAGTCCATCTGGTTTCATCATTCCATCAAAAAGGAAGCATCATGGTATACTACTAATTACAATTACATTGACCTCGAGCATTCACAATACTCATGCATCCTACATACTAGAAGATTTTAAATAATTTGAGGTTCAGTCCCATATTTGGATGTCTCCTTCAAGAGTTTATCAATATATTTTTCAGTTAATGAGAAACAATATTAATCATATTCTTTCTAGAAGCATATGTTAAAATTCTTTATTTCATATACAGTTTCCTAAACATGATGTCCGCTGATGGATTTCGTTCTGACCATAATATCTCAGGACTAAGCTCTTACCTTTCGGTTCAGTTATTGTGAATTTGTATGATTCTTTTTAAAGATCATACATCTCATATTATGTTGTATACCACGAGCTCACTGATATATAAACCTTGTCAGGTCATCAACTCATTGGTCTACCAAATGTCCATATTTATATATGTAGATAGATATGTCTCCATGAAACAATATGTGCCCCATTCTTGACATTATATGATACATGCCTGTATTATCTTAATCATGTCAAGTTAACTTCTTAACTCAACTCGTTTGAATCCTCCGAATCTATATTCCTATGTAGAGATATGCATCATTAGTGTAAATAGAATATCGGTCTTTAGAGAATATTGCCATTTCTTTTTAGTCTGAAGATTCTTTTTAAAGATCACTTTGCAATGCCAGTTATGTCCTGGAGTTAACTATTTAGATCTACATACATGCATCGACATTTACAATCTAACTCTTTGCATAAGCAGTTGTAGGATAAGTGGATGACCATGGTACACATCCATATTTGTATTAAGGGAACTTAACATGCAAACTTAATTATGTTTTACTCCATATAATGGATTGATACAAATCATGATAACTTTTATTGTATAATGACTTGCCATAGGATTACATGTTCTTAGCTAGATCTTCTAAAAGTATGATGAAGTTGAAAGTTGCGAAGACAAAGCTCGTGATAATCAATTAAAGATGATATGAAGACAAGTTCCAAGTGTTGTATAATTTATTGAGAGACTACATTGCAACCTCGTGTATAAAGTGATTCATAAAAGAAATTTTATTTGGTATTAGAATCTGATCAACACCGACATTATAATAAACCTGCAATTAATGGCCTACAACGACGGGTTAAAAATAAAGGAACTTCCAATACCTACCCATCATTCTTTAATGTCACCAACAACTAGCAGAGGAAAATAAAGATGATGATCTTCTTGCAATCATGTGATTTTGACATGTAGTACATGGTGGTGAAGGACATTAAGTTTATTGAGGAAGAAGAAGAAGGATGCATGATGAAAGAAAAGAATAAATTGGTACTAAATTCAAAAGCGATCAATGCCTTATATTGTGTTTTATCAGGTGAGGAATTTGACCATATTTCACATATGAGAATGCCCTATGAGATTTGGATGTCGTTAGAGTTGTATTGTGGAAGCACATGGAAAGAAGAAGCTTATGAAAGATGTTTAAAATCATCAAATGACAGTGAAAGTGGTGATGGAAGTGCATGCCTTGGATTGATAAGCACCATCAAGTCAAGCGACGAGGATGTGGTCAGAGTTATCGACTCGATATATTTATCTTCTCCACTATTTTCTAATGTTTGATGTTCTATAATACCTTATGGAGGGTCAGTTTTGAATAAACCACTTACTGGCGACTGATTTAAGTATAGTGCTTGATTTCAGGTAAGATTACTCATGTTATTTTTTATCCTTGAATCGAAGGTTTTCTACATTCAAAAAATTCTGCATGCATCTGTGGTTCATTCTTCTATGGTGAAGGCTCTCTTTGATTGTGGTTGTACTTAGATTTCACATACCATGCATGATATGTTTATCAACTTTGTAATTTCCGTGATTTGACATATATGAAGAATCTATCCCAGGACTATATCTGTTGCTACTTGCATTGCATGGAGAACCTTGTATTATCGCTTGTTCCAAAAAGGATGTGTTTTGTTGTTTTTTCTACTTTTTAATAAATTAGATGGAACATTTTGATATCGTTTTGCCCACTTTGATCATATACCTACTGCTGCTTCTGTAACTAATATTCCACCTAATTAATCAATTCAATATTGCATTTAGTTGAGGGGCTTTTGAGCAAATGGATGTGGTAAACACATTAAAAGATCAACTAGAAATCCATGTTTTGAAAGTCAGACCAAACCTGCTGACTCAACCTATTATGTTTAACTCGATTTTAATCAGGTTCAATTGAAATTGAATTGCATTTCAATTTTAATTTATTCAAAAATAATGCATGTGATGAGAGTTGAACCCATAACCTTTATCTCTCCTATCTCAAGTAGCCAACTACTCTAACACAACCTTTTAAATATAATAACGCTATTATTATTTTTTATATTATTATTTTTTGAGCAATTAGTCCATATAATTTATATGATATGTATGAAATTTATTGTGCATGAGAAAAATATTTTATTTATGCTGTAAAGTATATACATTGCTTACGCATTTTTATTTCAAATATATTTAACCGTGTATTTTATATATTTTTTATTTCATTTCGGTTTGATGATCCGATTCAATTACTTTTTTTTCCACCGATTCGTCTTACTCTGATTTGAAATAATAAAAATTTGATTCGACTTAATCTGATTTGATTGAATCAAATTGATTGCATATATTTAATCTGGTTTGATTGCATATTTATATGTTATGGTAAGATTTCAATGTTGGATTCGGTTTCAAAAACATTGAAACTGGCGGTCCAAGAAAGATTCTCCCCGAGTAATTCCTCCAAGGACACGTTTTAAGTTTTAACCTGACGTAAAAGTTCGCGATCGGACCGTTAGATCCGGGGCCCGGACAAAAGCTCTCAAGTCCTGGCCTTGGCTTCTACTGTGCTGCTCGTCCACTTCCTCCATAATTTAAACAAACATCGAGGTCTCCACCGTCTGCCCTTTTTTTTAGGAGCACATCAATGCGTTTGTCTCGTTTGTTTATAGCTTGTCCGTTAATTACATGCAATGAATAAGTAATAACTTTCCTAGTGGCCCTCCTCCCAACTTGCCATCTTCTACTACCCCTTAGTATAAGGAGGAATGGAATACGGGGAATAAGTCTCCAATACGCTTCCCGGGAATAAGTCTCCAATACGCTTCCCCGTAGTACGACTATTCCCCATTATTTCATCTTATTTCACTCTTATTCCTATCTTTATCACACCTTACCTATCTTTATTTCACCTTATTCTTCTTATTCTTATCCTCCAACCGAACAGAGAATAGATCCTTATTCCCCTTATTCTCCATCCTTATTCCTGCTTATTCTCCTACCGAACGGGCCCTTACATGATCGCATAGACGACCTTTGCTATTCATGAATCCATCTAATCCAAAATCTCCATAAAAAGAACCCATTGGGAGATCAAATATCACTAAATCCTAACGTCACAAACCAACCATCGGACTAAGGCGGCCGTGAAGGATGACTAGATGGCTTTTGTCACAAGTCCTTGCATTTCATGTATCCAGGGTAAAAGAAAAAAATAGGCCTTTATAAAAATTTCGATGAACAATGTATCTTGTATACAATTCCGTTAAATTTTGACTTTAGCATTGAGTTGCTCCCTTATAATTCGATTCAATAAGGACTCATTTTTTTTGATGAGTTGTTTCATTGAACAATCGATTCCACAAGGGCTCATTTTTCGAAGGGTTGTTTCATCAAAAAATTCGATTCCACAAGGACTCGTTTTTTTGGCGAGTTGTTTTATTAAAAATTTGATTCTACAAGGCCTCATTAGGACATATAGTATTTTTTTTCTAAACTAAAGGCTAGATACATGTAAAAATGGACCTTGAAGTTGATGGGCCCTAGATTATTACACTCGAAAACGGGATTTTTTTTAAATAATTATCAAGAAATTCATAATTAATTAAATAAGCATCAAAGAAAAAAATTAAAAAAATAGGCATCGATCGGCACCTGAGGTGCCGATTTGGGGCGCCCCCTCCAAATCGGCACCTCAGGTGCCGATTTGGGCAGAGGCGCCAAATCGGCACCTCAGGTGCCGATTTGGGATGGGCAATTTACAAATCAAATCCCTTCAACAATGTATTTGAAGTTCAGTACTGCCAGAGATTACAAATTATTATTATCTTCATTAGATATGAATAATTTAAAAATATTTTGAGGAATTATGTAAATAATTTTACAAAATATTATTCTACAATTATATTTATGTTCATTTGAGTAAATTTGAGGAATTACTTAAATAAATTCTAAAAAATAAAATATCAATATTTTCCTTTATCACACTATTTTGGATCTATCAGTAGAGCTTCGTGGTCTCATCTTCTTCCCGATAACGTTATTGTAAAATGTTAAGTATATCTCTATTTTTTTATTATATTGTCCATTATTGATACATACTTAGAATATTTATAATTGACATGTCAACAATATTGTATTAAATATGAAGAAATTGAGAGTGTGAACAACATCATTTATCATTGATATATGTGAACTCAAAAAGGTACAACTTGACATGAATTAATTTTAAAAAATTACAAGTATTTTATTAAATTCATAAGAGAAGAAATATGAGTTTACAAATAATAAGAAAAAAAATTACAATAACTTAAAGTTTCCATATCTTCATAAATCCCTTCAGACCTCCTCCTCCACCTCCTGCACCACCTCCCTTGTCGTTTCCTTTCCCTCCATCTCCTAATTTTTTGTGAGTCTCTTCATGTGTTGTCTTCTTCTTCTTCTGCTTGGACATTTGTTCTGAATGTGTTGGAACGTGCCCTGGAGGATGCGGTCTAGCTGACGACTTCCGTGGCGGTTTGATTGTTTGTGATTCCTGATTCCTTGACGTTCGTACACTTGTTGAATGGCGAGGCGGCTCTGATGGAGGAGGCTCCGTGATCCTTACTCCGGGAGAAGGTATTCGAGGCGGCTCCGGACGTTGTTGTGGTATCGTGGATATACCAAACAACTGTCTATCAAAATCTGTTACCTCCATTTGCCGAACACTATCAAATATCTGCGACTGCAAATCTTCTGAACTGTATTGAGTAGACGGTATGAGCTGAGAGGGTCCAGAGTCAAATTGAGTCGAAGGTCCAACAAGCGATGGTCCTACAAGATTGTGACATTTTCATTGTTATAAGTATCACAAAATTTAAACATAACTTATTGAATTGAGTTTGTATATTGTATAATATATTTATACCTGAACCTCTAAATCCGGCTTCACCAATTTGAGACCCTCTAAATCCATACTCGATATAGCTCATACCTGAAAGATGTTAATTACATTATATGTCAAATAACTTACCTAATAAGTAAGAGGAGAATGCAATGTAATAAATTAAGTACACTATTACCTGTAGATACGAATCCTGGTTGAATTGGTGGAACTTCCTGTCCGATGTATCCCTGACTCGAAGGACCAGCAAATGATGATCCTGCAAATTGAGATTGACTAAAAGCTTCTCCTCCATATCCTACTAAGAGGACAGGATTTCTGCATGTGTGCTTCCCCCTATATCCTGAAACGTACCAATCTCCTCGCGATTTTCTTTCGGATGCATGTAAACGTCACCCACAATCATCATAAATACAAACAACCGTGAAAATGTTCTTGTTTGACGCCTTGGGTTTGTATTGCACATGATTTTCCATACTCCACTTCTGTAAATCGTATTGCAGATCTCTTTTCGACTTATAACTCCTACCTAACCAATAATTTAATCCGGAGTCATCGCTGGATTCTGATTGACTCTCTACAAATACTACATCTTCTGCTTCTGCGATTTCATGATCAAAAACGTTCGACAACTCCTCCATCGGTTCTTCTTCAGCATCATCGTTATTAGCAGAATATGAGTTCCCCCTATCCTCATCACCTAGGGCTAGAACTAACGAACCATAACCAAAATCATGACAGGTATTACCACCAACATTTTCTTCTAATGTTTGAGTATCATTTTCTGGCTCGTCATTTTCAGACTCCTCATTTTCATCTACTGTTTGAGTCTCATTTTCTGACTCATCATTTTCGGACTCCTCATTTTCTTCAGATATTTCTGTCACTAAGTCATCTTCTACATTTACTTGTGATGGCCCTTCGATATCCTCAAACATGGTCTCATTTGTTGGCCTGATTTATTTAAATTTTTGTCAGTTTAAATATAAATGGTGAAAATGTTATATAATTTGAATGTGAATAATTTTACCTCGAAGATGACGGCATATTTTCCATATTAAAGGGAGTAGCTTGTACGAAAAGATGGATAAATCTCACATCGACGATTGAACTCAACATTGCTAATGTTGATTCATCATCGTCAATCGGTACTGCAAAGAAAGTTGATCCCTCATACAACCACTTACAAGTTAATGTAAGTATATACTTGTCGAGGGGGAGATCGGTGACTTCGGAAACTCGAGACAGTAAGCCAATGTAAGTTAATTGGCATGGTAATGTAACCATCCGTTTCTTACCCCCAATATATTCTACGTGGTCATCAGAGACATCAATCGATCCTCCCCAATATATTAATACATGAGCGGTGTTGGGGGCCATCTATACGAATAAAATAATGATTTAATTAGTTTAATTACACAAAATAATTACTTAATAATCGGATGTAACAATTACTTTACGAATAAAATAACATTTCACTCGGCTGTTATCTTTGATAATCAATAATTCAATTGATATACTAATCACTCAGAAATGGAATCCAAAAGTCCGGTCTTGGGGGCTCATCGGTGCTCACCACAGTGAGTCCTGCCAGCGCTGTATAGAGACCCTCTCGGCGCTCGATTCCAAATCTAAATGACAGTAATTTTAACATGAATTTGTGCACTTTTAAATCTAAATAAAAATCTCCTAATAAAATGTCTACTGTCCCCTACTTACTTAATTTCGATTTATATAACTATTACAAAAATTTCTTCATTAAATGTCTAATGTGAGTGACATTAAAAAAATCATATTACATTTATAATTACTATTGTCCAACATCATTAGATTACTTCATAGACAAATGATTTACCATTAAAAATAAACAATAATTATTTTGAAATATGTTTTAACTAATCATGAATTTTGCACAACTAATTACTTGTTAAATTTAATAAAAATTCATGAATAAAATTACCTGGAAGATGCGTGTCTTCTACAAGAAATGTTATCCAAAATATAATAATATAGCGTCCTCACTGATATAGCGTCCTCACTGATAGAACCCTGCAAAAAACGCAGAACAAAATCTACAAAAAAAAATCTTATTCTTACTTGAATAAGATTAATCGATCGAGAGCAGCAATCGCACTTCAGAATACAGAATCAGGGAACCAGAGAGAATGAATGGGGAGATGATGAAGAAGGAAATGAGAGGGGGAAATTGTGAGGAGGATGGAATGAGGGGGGGGCGTTTTATATAGGAAATGGGGAGGAGGGGACCGTTGGCAAATTTCCAACGGCCCTCTCCCAAATCGGCACCTCAGGTGCCGATTTGGGAGATGCCCGTTGGCGCGCCTCCCAAATCGGCACCTGAGGTGCCGATTTGGAGAGGACGCCAACGGCTATCTCCCAAATCGGCACCTGAGGTGCCGATTTGGAGGGGGCGCCCCAAATCGGCACCTCAGGTGCCGATCGATGCCTATTTTTTTAATTTTTTTTCTTTGATGCTTATTTAATTAATTATGAATTTCTTGATAATTATTTAAAAAAAAATCCCCTCGAAAACTATCCTCAGGGACGACCCTGTCACCAGCTACATATAGTTCAAAATTTAGCGACAATTAATTAGAATTTGGAAAATAACAACGGATAAGCGTCGATGTGTACCGTTGCTAATGATATAACAACATATATGATATTCGTCGCTAATTTCGAGTACAAAAAATCATTTTGTAACGAATAATATCGTCGTTATATATTTAACAGCGGCTAATTTAGTGACTGATTTTTAAAAAAGCGTCACTATAGCTCAATTTTGTTGTACACTACCATCGTCGCATGAGAAGCGAAATAAACGTGTTCGCGTTCAAACTTATGTTTTAACCTATTAATACGTTGTTCTTTATATTCAATCACCTAAACAAACTTTTAATAATTAATAATAGTTCCTTGCTAATATATTATAAATGAAGTTCAGATGTGAATAGCTTTTCAAGAAATCGTATGATTTTTCTCGGGGTGTTATGTTTTTTTTAAATATCAACTATTTTTTAGATTTTTAAGTAAAAGAGAAAAGTAATTTAATTATCATGCTAAAAAAGTGTACCCGACAAAAAAAATCACTTAAAAATTCTAATATAGAGAAAGTACACCTAAAAAGTTGAAACATAATATATATCTAATCATTGTGATAATCGTAATTTATATCTAATTATTTTGAAAATCAAATATGTTTAATTTGCAACTATATAAAATAATAAAATACTTAATTTTAATTAGCTAGCCTGACATGATTAAAGATATAGATTTTACATGAATAAAAATTGAATTGACTAATAGGAGCTCAAAAGTAATTAATCAAAACTTCAAACTAAGAAACACTAGAATAAAAATTAATCTAAAGTAGTGGATATGAATGTAAATAAATAACACAATTTAAATCAAACATCAAGAGTAGGAGGGAAAAAAGGAAGAAGTAACGGGTTTTATCTTGGTAGTCAGTGACGGAGAGAGGAGGGGGCAGGTGGAGGCTTAGCCCCCCAACTCCCAACCAAAGTCCATATTTATGTTTAATATATAGTATTATATATAATCTAAATACATTATTTAATAGTTAAAATATACATGTTATGTATAATAGCTCCCATATCTCAAAAAAATCAATATATATATATGATCTAATTACAACAATTAATCGTTAACATTACATGATGTGCATAATAGAATATTGATACATCTGTATATGTCCATCATCATACCCGTTTATAAATTACCATGGATTAATTTTTAATTAGCATATATGGTATAGATAACGATCTTTCTTTTTTTCTTTGCATATACAGATATGTTTTTGGATACCTCTTTCATTTTTTAAGATCTTAAATTGGATATGATTGCATATTTGAACGACCCCGTCTGGATGGAGGCCTTAGGAGTCTCCGTTTCGCACAAAATTTTAATAGCATAATATAGAGATATATTGATGAAAATCCACGGAAGAAGTTTTCAAAAAAAATTATAAAATGAGGGGAAATGGGGTGGGGGGAGCCAAGTTAGCTCCCCCTCAAGAGGGCAGCCCCATTTTACCCTAATACATATGTGGAGACATGCATATTTGTATCCGCATGTTTGCAATCCTATTTTTATCTGCACAGATTTTAAAATAGTATGCAGATACATGGACACATGTCAAAATATGTATAACACATATGATAAGGGATTGGTAGACATATTTATATTTTTTTTTTCAACCATATAAGTAAAAAGTACTGTATAGTGTTACTTGTTTGAACATATTAAATTTAATGACATTACTTAATATCACGTTAATAAATATGTATTTCAGTGATATGAAGAGTTTTGTAGGGATTTTTTTGTCAATACGATGTTCATAGATATTATTTAAGTTCGATTATAAGTTTATATGGATATTTTTTTGTAAAAAATACTTTCTCAATATTAGTTTCAATCAGTTACGAAATTATTGGAAGCTCGCCTTATAGATTGAATTCGTTTCCACACACCCAACCTCATAAATTAAAACTTCCGTCAATGTTCTACACATCCTCCAAATTTCTCTCAAATCCGATGTCATTTCCTATTTTATCTTAGTGGTTAAAAGTTCAATAAATATTTAAGCAACTTAAATCTTATTTAAAAGAGAATCAGACTCTTTACCATTGATATAAAATAGCAAATGATCGTAGATTGAGCGAAAATCGAAGGATATCTATAACATTATTCGAAGATTCTTTCTATAGGTTGGATTTTAAGAAACAAATTTCAACAAAATCGCTTTTGTAACTCACATTACAATAGAGGAGCCCCTCCCGAAATATTAACAACTAAATGACAAGGTAAATTAGATAAATAATCCCCCCACCCCACTATCAAATAATTTAGCCCCCCTAGAAAAATTTTCTGGCTTCGTCCCTGTTGGTAGTTTCATCTTATGGGTAGTTTATCTTTACAACCAAGATTAAAATATGATGATTGATTTTAGCCACTAAATCAAAGAGAAATATGTCTCTCGTGTTTGATGTGTAGGAACGTATGAGGTGTAGAGTTGATTTCAGTCAAGATCAAAGAGTGGAGACTGCCCCACTTAAATGAAATAATCAAGTACTCTTGATTGATAAGGTTGTAAGCTAAAGGATAAGTGACATATGGCAAGCTGTGCAAGCAAAGTATCGAAAAGCATTATGGTATAACTAGAACCATCGATCAAACCTTTGCTTTTAATTATTCAGAGGATGTAGCGAACGAGGATAGGTTGTCTTGCTTCACGAAACCTTTGCTTTTAATTATTCAATGGATTTGGACCAAGAGGAGCTTAAGAGTTTACGACAATGATGGTTTGTTAAACCAGAAACCTTCCATCTTGAAGGAATGTATGATCGGTTTGAGAAAGAAAATATTAGTAATCAATGATTTATGATCTGAGAAGGTTTTTGGAAGTGATTAGGTACCGGTTAAGAGTGATATGTTTAGCAGGAAGTGGGAGATGAGGATATGGCCCGGACCACCCATCTACCTTGGGTACCATTAGTCCACGTGTGTCAAGAGGCAGGGCCTTTTAGGTCAATAAGTTCATTTCATCATTTCATCGACACCAATTGGCAATTTTGCGACAGAAAGTGGATGGAGGATGTTTGGAGGAGGGTTACCTTAGATAATTGATAATGTTAAAGTTGTTTGGTAGGGTTTCTTTGAATAACTTAAGAGTGTTAGGAGTGATGAAGGAGGCGATTTCAGATGAAGATGGCAAAAATATAGACGAGTATGGCGAATCTAAAAATTCACAACAATTTTCTATAGCTGAAGTCGATAAGGATACCTGACGATGGGATGGCAGGGTCGTCTTTTGCAGTGCTCGAGCTGGGATTTGAAGCATCCCGGGGCTTTTCCTGTAGTGCCTTTGGGGGAATGGGAATTAGTGTGGTGGTGGTTGATGGTTCCAAATTAAGGGTTGTATTCATTTTCTCCATAGCTTTCTTTGATGGGAGCCATGCGACTTGATCTTGATCCACAAGATAGTTTTTTCTATCGATTCTCTATTAAGGTTTTTGTTGTAGCACAGTCCTACTTCAGAGGAGAAGCCATGATGAGGGAAAGGGTAGTGTATCCATATGTGCCTTCTCCCAAGCTGAGTTCGGGAAGATTTTGAAGGAGACAGGGGACAAGTCCACAATTGAGGATGAGGAGACATGGTCCCAGTTTCAGGTGAAGGGGGAACTTTGAAATGATCGATGGATATTTTTGGAGATAAGTATGCTAGAGGTGGTGTTTTCTAAAGAAGGGCTAATATAATGGGTGAAGGAGATTTCTCGTGCTGGTGAAGAGGGTGAAACATGGCCTCAAAGACACTGCCAATGGTAATGCACCTGATTCCTTTAGGGATAGCCTGTACTTTTGGGATATCAACGAGAAGTTTCATGATGAAAGCATCATCACAATCTTTAGACGTAAAGGGGCTTTGTACGTGAGGAATTCCCCAAAGTTCTTAAAATGTTATTAAGAACGTAAGGGTAATGATGATGGAGGGAGATAATTGGGATTTTATGTGGGTCATAAGATATCCTCACAAAAAGCAAAGATAACTTGTTACTGAGGCAACCTACAACAAATCCCAAGTCAATCAACAATTAACATGCAAATAAAATATAGCAATGCAAATAAAAATTGTGGAGTTAAATTTTTTTATAACTCTACACATGTGTGTATAAGTGTAAGTATGTATAGAGTATCGAACACAGAGAACAAATAGTAGATTGGGCAAATGAATGCGCAAAATTTGTTCTTTTTCCATCGTATTTTTGTGTGGGTTTTTAATTTTATATTTTTTTATGGTTTTTAGTATTTATATTTTTTAATTTTTTTTAATTTTTTAGTTGTATTTCTTTTATATTTTCTGATTTTCAAGTTCTTTTTATTTAAAATATATAATATAAGAATATATATATAACTATATATACAACATAATGTAATACAATAATAAATACAATCAAATAAAAAAATTTAGAATTAGTTTTTTATGTTTTATATAATTTTCTACTATTTTATGATTTTTTAAATATTTTTGCTAATTTTATATATTTTTAAAGTAAAAATATCACAAACAGGGATTAAAAAATTAACAGAATTGTTTTGGAATTTAAAGAAGTAAATAAAGCCAAAGTTTTCCAAAACTATTTTTAATTAATAATATATAATAAAAAGAAAATTCAAAGATAGAAATGAGTATTTTTGGATTGTCTGGTTATTTTTATATTTTTATAAAATATTTTGGAGCTTTAAAGTTTTAATGATATTATTTTTTTCTATTTTTAAGGATTTTTGGTCTGCATAAACAAATTAATAAAATAAACAAAATAGATGTTTTTTTGGAATTTTTCAAAAAGGTTTTATAACTTTTTTTGGAATTTTCAATTCAAACAAGGACAACATGAGTTATTTTTATTATTAATAAATAGTTAAAGTTCCTAAAATGAAAATCCAAAATATAGCATGAAAGTGCATGCTAGCAAACACTTAGCTCTATTTTTTCATAATTTTTGGAGCATAGATGATAGTTATAAAAATTAAAGAACAAGCACAAACATTATTGGACTATTAGGGGTATATTTGCAATTAAAAATAAAGGTAGGAGATAAAATGCAAATTACCTAAAATAACTAATATTAAATGTTTGAGTATTAAATCGAAATTACAAAACATGTAGGGGGTTAAATGCAAAATCGCCACCTCACGTGGGACATGTGAGGTGATGTGGCATGGATCCAAAAGGCAATATTAAATAAGCACAGGGGTTCCTTGCAAATTTTACAAAAATATTAAAGCATCCAAAATAAAATACATGAATAACGATAAATAAACAAAATACGAGGAAAAAGGTGCAAAATATCCCCACTAAGCATGTGATCGGATGCCAGAAGGTATTTCACTTGTATTCGTAACCGGCGTGGATCGCTTGATACCCCTTCGTAGAGAATGCCTAGGATTAGATCCTTGGAGAGGATAGGACGATCTTGGCTTGCAAAATCGAACGGTGGTTGCTTGACTTGGGACACTACTTCTGATCCAACGGCTGGTGAGGTAGGTGGAAGAACTGTTGAAGATCTCACCTCTAGAGAGCTTCGATATGCTTTTGTGCACTGCTATGGCCACTTGTAAGCCCTTGACGATCTCTAATCACTCCTACAGCTCCGAAGAGTCTCCATGAGCTACAAAATGGTCTAGGGGCCACCGGTATACCCCTGGAGGTCGATGGTACTCCGGTGAAGACCTGAAATGTCTCCTTGACAAAATTGGCCCTCAAACAAGATCCTTCTGCTCATGATACCTATACAAAAAGATTGCTGGGTCAAGGAAAAACTGCCTTGACTCGTTAGCGGGTGGAACGCCGATGAAATGGGGCATAGCGGAGGTGCTCCAACAAGCGGTGGTGGTGGTGGAGCACCCAAATCCTGATCCGGAGTGGATTAGGTGGGTTGGAGGCATGTGGGGGCTTAGAATAGGTAGAAGGGAAGAAAGCAGGGGCATTTGGCAGGTCAGAGCACAATCGAAGGATAGAGTAAAGCTTGCCGAGGAAGAGCTCTAGCGAATTACGTGCGGTGGTTTTTACGCTACAACAATTGATGAAACCTAAAAATAATGAAAAAAAATAAAATCAAAGACGACATGCTATCTAAAAAGCATAGAAAATAGACCTCGAGTGGTGTTGGTCGCGAGATGGGGTACCTCACGCTGGTGAGCGGTGGAGATGGCCGGGAACCACCTCTACTTCACTCCTCCATGCACCAAACACCCCTCGAGGTCCTCGAACACCAATTGGGGGAAGAAATGAGGAAAAGGGGAACCCAAAAAACAATGAAGAAGGTGGCAAGGCTTTTGTACAGGTGACAGATATGAGACAAAGATCGAGGTGGAGCTCTTGATGTAGGAGTCCTTGGACCGAAAAATTGAGCTGGCGTGATAGGGCTTGGATTGAGGAAGAAAAGTGAAGAAGGAATCAACCCAAATCAATGATTGTATCGATGGGAGAAAAAGGGAGAAGTATGGGTCAAACACCAATTTTGACAGTGGGTTAGAGAAGTTGACCCATGTCAACAGGGGGTGTGGCGTGATTGGGCCACATCACCCGTAAAAAAGACAAAATCAAAATTAAATTCAAAGACAAGTGAAAATAAATTAATAAATGATTTATTTGATTTATAGGAAAAATATGAAAAATATTTATTATTTTATGTAGTATTTTACTATGATTTTTATTTATTTTTATAAGTTTATTTATTATAAGTTACTTTTTTACGAATACATTTATATGTATATTGACCTTTGACCTATGTGTTGCACATTTTATTTTTATTTTATATCTTTGATTTTATTATATTATAAAATCAATTTATTTATAACTTATTTATATATACATAAATATATTTTTATTATATTTTTTTGATTTAATATATACACTTAAATAAATATGTATACTTATTATATGTGTATAAGCATTGCATATTCATTTATGTATTTCATGTATTATTTTATTTTATTATTTTCTTTATGATTTTATTACATTCTAAATATGCATATATGCTATAAATAATATTTAAAAAATTATAAAATTATAAAAATATAAAATTATGAAGAATAAATAAAATTAATGTTTTACTCAGGTATATAATACAATAGGGGTTCAAAACCTAATTTTTTTATATTAACTTTAAATTGAATAAAACTACCTTCATTAAATATCTTATTAAAACTTGTATACAATTAAATGTGATTTTCGTGCATTTTGATTCATATGGAGAAGATATGGGTTTGGAAATTTGGATTTTGGCTTTTTATTCTGAGTATAAAATGTATAATGTATATTATTTTTGGATGAATTCAATTTTATATTTTTCTATGCATTTTTGTAAACAACTTTCATGTATAAAGTTTCTTTATTTGAGTTATAAATATTAGAAAATAAAATAGGTCCTAAAAATGAATTATTAAAGGGTGATAATTAGGGCTTTCATTGTGTTTTCGATCATTATCTCCCCCTACTTTATTCCTTGTCTGCCCAGTCATCATGATGCCTAGGTCTCGGGTTTTAGGGTCATAAAATAATTCTGACATTTTATTTCCTTTCCTTTTATTTTCTTTATTCTTTTATTTTGGCTTTAAACAATGTATTTTATACAATATTTATATAAAAATAGTGAATGTTAATCTATGAAAAATAATGATATATACATGTATTTAGCTGGGGGTTAAGGGACAAAATGAAAGAATAAAGGTAATGAAATGGAGATTCATAACTCCATAAACTTGCCTTTGCTAGTCCCTAGCAAACACTTACGCAATAATTGCATAAAATAAAAAGAAAGAAAAGAAAAAGAAAGAACTTGGATTGATTTTAATTCTTAAACTTGTCTTCATAAAATCAAAGTTTGGAGCTTAAGTCAGACCTTTGTATTTTAGGTGCGGTCAGAACCTTATTGGGGAACAGATTTGAAACACAACAGCCTTCGAGAATCACAAGACTCTGCTCAAGTCTCCTCAATAGCCAAGTCATAATAAGTCAACTCATATGCAAACCCTTATGACTATGAATCTATATTGGAAAGTGTGTAATACGTAGCTTTCCTCAACTGAAGCGGTAAAACTCAACCTTCTCCAACATGGTGACCCTAATTCCCTAATCTAGCAACTCTGTCCTCAAGAAGTGAGGTATTCCCTTCTAAGTTCAAGTTCAACCAGCTCAAGAAGACGAGGTAGAGAGAAGAATTGATTGTAGCCATTATAGCTACATATCCTAGGATGCTTGACTAGTGTAGCCAAGTCATCTTGTTGTAGGCTCACATACATATGACTTTGAATCTAAAGCTTACTTATTGACTACACAAATATATACACTCTGGTAGGCATTTTATTTTTTAATCAGGCTTGTCCACTTTGGAGTTTTTATTTTTTTAATACTATATACAACATCATTTACATATGGACTTTTTCCTCTTGAGCCAATAGAATATCCGTCTTTTGAAGCATTATTGCAACCTACAACTTTTGTCTTTAGACCTCTTCTCTATGAGATCGAGTTGGGGTACAATGGTCACAAATGTGTGACTTCTGATATTTCCATTGGCTTGTATCTCATGCCGGCAAATCCAACACTCGACCACTTCAACTGAGGTGAGCTAAGTATAAGATGTAGGTGTGTAAGCTAGGTCATTATCAACAAGAGTCATGCACATGCTCAAAAATCTTCTACTTAGGCAGTCAGACGACATTGAACCAAGTCTTGTGATCTCAAATAATTAAGTCTAGTAGACGTGAAGTACCTCAATTCTAGTTCCTATAAGATTCCTATGACAAAGTAGATTTAAGGTCCAACCAAGCTCCAATCTTCATATTTTACTTAGGCATGTTAAATTATCAAACCCAATCCGAAAAATACAAATTCTATGTACAAATGCAGAAAAACTTTTTGCGATGTAATTTTTTGATTTTGAATTTTTTATGGAATTTTTGAAAAGGTTTTGCAAGTTTTTATGCAATTTTTGAAAAGGTTTTTGCAAATATTTTTGGGATTTTAATTTTGTACAATTTTAGGAGTTTTTAAAACAAAAAGATTTTAGAAAAAGGGAATTAGTGCAGATTTTTACATGAGAGTGCTTCTTATTATTTACAAGAATTTTGGATTTAAATCATTTACAGGTTTTCAATTTATAAGGTTTGTAAAGAATGTACACAATTCTCAAAATAGTTTGAAAAGAATTTGCAAATATTTTGAAAATTTTATTTCCAAACTAAATTTAACAAATAATTTTTACAAATATTTAACAAATTTTGAAAACCATCTTGCAAAGATTTTTCGAATAGTATATATAGTTTTTCAAACTAATTTTGCAATCATTTTCTAAACCATTTGCAAATAAATTTTCAAAACATTTTATTTCAAACAAAGAAAAGAAATATCTATAAAAACATTTTTATAAAGTTTGTAAATATGTAAAAATTACTTTCCAAATAATTTTCAAAAGTATTTTTAACAAGATTTTCAAACTATTTTTCAAACATTTTGCAAAAAAATATTTTCAATCTGATTTCTTAATCAGTAAAAAGAATTTTAATGAATTTTAGAATAGTGTAATTGATTGTATTTTAACCATACTTATGGAAAATACGAAAGTTCGAGTTATGGCTAAAGTATATACGACCCCCTATATTTAGCTTGATCTATGTCTCATAGATCGGAGAGAAAAAGAGAAGATATAACTCGTACTGAGTACAGAAAATCCTATACTACAATGATGGAATAAAGAATAAATGAATAAATGAATGAGAAGTCGATTGTTGATAAACCCAAAAATTGTCATCAGTCGTGCATTCCACACAAGGCGGGAACAAAGTCATCGTGATGACCGATGAAATCCTCGGGTTTGATCAACAGATAACCCACAATATGAACAAAGCAATGAAATATCAAAAATGTGGAGTTAAAATTTATTATAACTCTACAACAACGTGTATAACGTGTAAGCATGTTTAGAGGTCGAACATAGGATGCAAATGGGAGGAGGAGGCACAAATAATGCACAAAACTCTATCTTTTAGCTCTTGTCCAATTTATTATTTTTGTGGCCTTTTGATTTTATTTTTAGTTTTATAACTTTATATTTTCTTTTTATATTTTGATCTTTTTATAATTTATTTTTTATTATTTAAATATAAGATAAATATGTATATGTATATATGTATGTCAATAACTAAAATATAAGATATACATAGGTACTATATGCATATAAATATGTAAAAAGAGATAAAATACAGTAAATATAATTTTTTGTGATTTTTATTTTTTCTAGTTTTTTGTTATTTTTCTGGAATTTTTGCTACTTTTTATGTGTTTTTCAAGTCAAAAATATCTCGAATAAGGTACTAATAAATAATCTAAAATTGATTTGCATTTTAAAAATAATAAATAATTCCCAAAATTACCCAAATTAATTTTAATATATAAACATGTATATAAATAAAATTATAAAATAGAAAAACAAATTTTTGATATTTTTGTTGAATTTTTATATTTTTTGTTGGATTTTGGAGCTTTGTGATTTCAATCATTTCCTTTTTCTATTTTTAGGGGCTTTTATTTTTCGAAATCAATATATGAAAATTTAAATTGTATATAAATTTTTTTGGAATTTTTTAAGATGTTTTTAAATTTTTTTGGTATTTTATATTTTAAACATGTAATATATAGGTTCCTTTTCATTTCTAATAAATAGATTAAAGCAAAAAATGTCAATTAAAAATATGGGCATGAAAGTAGATGACATAAAGCATCTAATGTTGTTTTTGCATATTTTTCGGAGCACATTAGCTATTTTTAATAAATAGGAAAAATGCATAAAAGTACATGTCCTGACAGGGGCCTATTTGCAAATAAAATGAATATCAGGGGGCTCCGTACAAATATGACAACATAAAACAACCTTTATTTAATTTTTATGAACTATGTTACAATTAACAAAAACAGTAAGGGCATCATTACAAATTTTCTATTTTGACACCTCACGTGGGACGGCACATGAGGTGACGTGGATTGGACCCGAATGAAAATACATAAAAGTGTAGGGGTGCCATACAAAAAGTCCAATCTAATTTACACGTGATATTTTATTTACATAATTAATAATTAAATATGAATAAAATGAGGGTATAATGTGAAAGTTACCCCATAAGCTGCCTCATCCAACAGGGGGGTACTAATCACTTGCCACACGTCGGCCACTGGATGACCGATAATGCTTGCGCGTAGACGCCTACTATCAAAAGCTCCAGGGTGATCTAACGGTGTATGCACGCGGAAATCCAATGGTGGAGGGGTGATCTAGTCTTGAGGTATGATCCTATGGCCCTGAACCTCCCTATAAGAACATGGAAGAATAGGGTAGCGACGGAACGTCGATCCACGTGGTTGCACTGCTTCAGTGTCAGGACTCCGCTCCAAGGGTCGCAAAATGCAGCCGACCCATTCCTCTACTCGTAGGTGGCTTCAGAAGATGGCCTGGAGCTCTGGCGATGGCTGTCGAGCTCGTGGAGGGAGAGGAGCTCCAAGTATCACAGTTTCCCATAAAAACGACCCCATAGGGGTCCTTTGGCGCACCAGGACCAGCAAAGAAGACATACACAAGCAAAATAGAGGTCTAGGGGCCTTATTTGGTGGAAATGGGCGAAGGGTGAAGCAGCGGAGGTCAACAGTCGGAGCACGGTAGAATCGTTCGCCGAAGCAGGGCTACGACAAACTACGAATTGGCTATCCTAGGATAATTAACTACTTAGAACCCGAAATTAAAAACATAGAAACGATCCTATAAGGTACAACTACCTAGAATGACTTATTTTATCTTTCATTTTTTTTGGTTTTATTTTAGTTTTAATATGCACACATGTTACTAATAATAATTACCAAAATATAAAAATATGAATTTGTGAAAATAATATAGAATGAATAAATTGAATATTTTAATCGGTATAATGTGCAATGGGGGCCAAAAACCTAACTTTCACACAGTAACTCCAAAAAATATATAAATCACCACCATTAAATAGCTTGCTAAAAGTTATATACAATTATTGATATGTTTTGAGTTTTTATTTGCAATAAATGGGTTTGTGAAGTTGGGATTTTGGCTTTTTGTTTTATGTATAAAATGCACATTATGTATTATTTTTGTACAAACTCTATTTTGTATTTCTATTTATATTATTATCTACAACATTCATGTAAAAATTTCTTTATTTGATGATTAAATAATAAAGAATAAAATAGTTGTCAAAAATGCAAAAATAAAGAATGAATAAATGGCATTTTTATTGTATTTTGGCCATTATCTCCCCCTACTTTATTTCTTGTCGACCAACTCAATTCTTGACTTGGTCTGGGGTTTAGGATCATAAAATATTTTCAATATTTTATTTCTTTTTCTTCTTTTTATTCTATAGTTTGGCATTTAAAACCTTATTTTATATACAAATAATACACTAAATAAAGAATGCTAATATGCACAAATTGATGTTATTTACATGCATTAGCTAGGGTTTTTAAGGCCAAAATGATAGAATAAAGGTGATGAGATGGAGATTCATCAATCGTCCCCTATATACTTAGGATGGAATAATTCCAAGTATAGTAGGTTGTATTCTACATGCAAGGAGAGTCGAGGTTGGGAATGAACATATCACAATTTAGTCTGTCTCCTCCTATACTTAGGGTAAGATATCCACAAGTATAGACAAGAATATCAACATGCGAGGAGACAAAGGAGGGAATAAATAAAAAGAAATTAATAAAAAGAAAATTACATGAGAAGAATGTATGCATCACTCCCACTATACTTAGGGTAAAAGAGCCCTAAGTATAGGCAACAAAAAGAGTGATGACACAAATAAGAATGAACACTCAGCTCACCCGCCCCTCTTACATTTAGGATAAAGTATGTCCTAAGCAAGGCAAACACACAAAATGGGGTGGATGAGCAAAACGAAAAATGGATTGAAATAAAACAAAAGTTGATTTACAGAGATCAAGAAGGTAGAAAGCAGACCTTCTTGCGTGACTACTGAGGAATGGATCTCACAATGTGCATGTCGATATCAGGGTCATCAACAGACACAAACCAATCAGGATCGAACTAATGAAGGCCCTCAGTGGTATTAAAACAAAATGTACGAACTGGTCAGTGGGAGTAGTGTGGTCATGCTCAGTCTGGGAAGTTCTCTGATAGGTCAGAATAGAAAGCCCTGAATTCCTTGATGAAAGAAGTAAGGTCAAATTTGGCATGTGCAGTCTCTACTAAGTCTGCCCTCTGCTCTAAAGAGTTATAGTGCAAATACTATTGATGTCATCAACGCATCACTCCTCTCCGGAAGGGGGAACTCCAAGGTCTATGCTTTCAGTGTCTTCCTCCCTAAAAAAGAATTCTCGGGTCTCAATCTCATCCATCAAAAAGCAAACCTCTCTGATATCACCATCAAGGTCATAGTCCTCGGGGTCGGATAACACAGGTGTGCTCTTGTCAAATGCGGGTCTCTGGTCAATGGTGGGTGTGGTGATCAAAACATCGCTGTTGTCAGTAGAACACAAGTGAATCTCTCCAGATCCATAATCAATAATGACTCTCACAAAGGTTAGAAAGGCTTGTCCCAGGATGATCGGAGGATGCTCCATAGGGGTGGAGGTCTCCATGGGCACTACAACAAAGTCAATAGTAAAATTATGCTTGTATCTGAATGCTAACATTCTCTAAAATGCCCTTCGACCTCTTTATTAATGCACCATCAAGTTGGCAAATCATCCTGGTTTTCTTGAGAGGCCTTAAGTAAAGGGACCATACCAGCGAGAAGGGTATTATATTGATAGAAGCAACACCGTAAAGGAGAGTGTAATCACAAGAGTGATAAAAAATGGTGCATTTAACAAGAGGTGTAAGAATGTTCCCTTTCCTAGAGTATGGACGGTAGGTGATGGCGTAGGCAATGGCCATGGTCAAAATGTGTCGCTCGAATATGCTCCTTCGCTATCTCTTCTTGGGTTTAGAAGTAGATAGTTGGGTCATGTCCTGGTGAAGTGGGCCTCAATAATCTCATGAATAGCTACCGCCACTACAAGTTCAATCGACATTATTTTAAGATTTTGGATCACCTCCATATAAGGGAGGAGATCAGAATCATCATCTACATAAGGATGACTACGAGCAGTCTGTACAATGTCATCCTTGGGGTCAAAGGTGGGAACTGTGGTCAATGTGTGTCCCGCAAACTCTTTTCTATGTTTAGGGTTTTCTCATTTTTTGTATTATGGGTGATTGCAAGCTCTCATGGGCGTCCTCAAATGAATACATATCATCAAACAGTGAAGTGGCATTATGGCTCTTATTTAAATTAGTATGATCATCAATCATATGATTCATGTGCTCTACTAACCAGGATAATGTACTCAAGAGCGTTTTTCATGAGAGGTGACTCCAACAACTTAGTATCAGGTAAGTGAGACGGTGGGAAATGTGAGGGTGATGGTGGTGGCTAAAATTCCGCTGCCTGAACAGTGGATTGGGCGGATATGTACAACAAGAAGAATAAGGAGCAAATTCCTCCTAGAAAAATAGCGCATCTCAAACCTGGTTGGATGCCAGGGAGCTGGACCGCCGGCGATGGTGGTCATGGGTGCAACCTCCTCCTCCTCCTTCCACCCACTCGGACCCTCCAGGGGTTCCCTCCTGTCACAAGGGTTCTCGCTAGACTGAAGGCGTGGGTAGTAGGGATTGGAAAATTGATCATATTTGAGGAGGAAGAAGGAGGTTTTTATTTATACACATGACATGGCACCCTTATTGACTGGGCGAGATCAATGAATCGATGTTATGTACAAGAGTTTCAAGAGAATGACGTGTATGTACAATGGTGGTAGATCATTTCGTATGAAGAAAGCTATGTCGATTGATGGATAGATCATCGTGAAAAATGCATGAAAACGCGGGAATAGATAGGCCGCATCCTATCAGATGGCTGGAGGTCAAGTTGACCAAGGTTAACTCGCGAAGGGACTTGGTTGGTCTAGCTCAGCCCGTTAAGATAAAATAGGCTGATTTATTCAAAAATAAATAATTAAAAATAGCAAATGACTTTATTAATTTTTATGTATAAAATACAATATGTTTATTCTTTTATGTAGTATTTTATTGTGATTTTTATTTATTTTTTGTCTTTATTTATTAGTAGTTAATTTTTAATAGTGTATTTATAGGTATATTCATCTATATTATAAACATTTTTATTTTTATTTTTTATATTTTATTTCATTATTTTATTCTTTTATTTTATATATTTATAACTTATTTTTGTGAGTATAAATATATTTTTATTCTATTTTATGAAGATTTTGTACACTTAAATGAATAAGTTTGTATATTGTGTAGGTACATTTATAGGTATTTTACCTATGTTTTATATACATATTTTTATTTTAATTTATTTTGTTGAGTTTTATTTTTGTTTTGTAATTTTAATAGAATATAGATAATACATATAATATTAAAAATATAAAGAATAAAAGAATGAAGGAATAGAATCCCCTTTTATTTATATACTTGTATACTATAGGTATCTTGTCTATGTATTTCTATATACTTATTTTATTTTTCATTTTTTTGGTTTTATTTTAGTTTTAATATGCACAAATGTTATTAATAATAATTACAAAAATATAAAAATATGAATTTGTGAAAATAATATAGAATGAATAAGTTGGATATTTTAATCGATATAATGTACAATGGGGGGCAAAAAACCTAACTTTCACACAGTAACTCCAAAAAATATATAAACCACCACCATTAAATAGTTTGCTAAAAGTTATATACAATTATTGATATGTTTTGAGTTTTTATTTTAAGATATGGGTTTGTGAAGTTGGGATTTTGGCTTTTTATTTTGTGTATAAAATGCACACTATGTATTATTTTTATATAGACTCTATTTTGTATTTCTATTTATATTATTATCTACAACTTTCATGTAAAAACTTTATTTGATGAATAAATAATAAAGAATAAAATAGGTGTCAAAAATGCAAAAATAAAGAATGAATAAATGGCATTTTTATTGTATTTTAGCCATTATCTCCCCCTACTTTATTCCTTGTCGACCAACTCAATTCTTGACTTGATCTGGGGTTTAGGATCATAAAATATTTTCAATGTTTTATTCTTTTATTCTTTTCTTCTTTTTATTCTATAGTTTTGGCATTTAAAACCTTATTTAATATACAAATAATACACTAAATAAAGAATGCTAATATGCACAAATTGATGTTATTTACATGCATTAGCTAGGGTTTTTAAGGTCAAAATGATAGAATAAAGGTGATGAGATGGAGATTCATCAATCATCCTCTATATACTTAGGATGGAATAATTCCAAGTATAGTAGGTTGTATTCTACATGCAGGGAGAGTCGAGGGTGGGAATGAACATATCACAATTTAGTCTGTCTCCTCCTATACTTAGGGTAAGATATCCCCAAGTATAGACAAGAATATCAACATGAGAGGAGGTATTGGAGGGGATAAATAAAAAGAAATTAATAACAAGAAAAATACGTGAGGAGAATGTATGCATCACTCCCACTATACTTAGGGTAAAAGAGCCCTAAGTATAGGCAACAAAAAGAGTGATGAAACAAACTAAGAATGAACACTCAGCTCACCTGTCCCTCCTACATTTACGATAAAGTATGTCCTAAGCAAGGCAAACACACAAAATGGGGTAGATGAGCAAAACAAAAGATGGATTGAAATAAAACAAAAGTTGATTTACAGAGATCAAGAAGGTAGAAAGCAGACCTTCTTACGCGACTGCTGAGGAATGGATCTCACAATGTGCATGTCGATATCAGGGTCATCAACAGACACAAACCGATCAGGATAGAACTAATGAAGGTCCTCAGGGGTATCAAAACAAAAAGGTACGAACTGGTCAGTAGGAGTAGTGTGGTCTTGCTCGGCCTGGGATGTTCTCTGATAGGTCAGAATAGAAAGTCATGAATTCCTTGATAAAAGAAGTATGGTCAAATTTGGCATCTGCAATCTCTACTAAGTCTACCCTATACTCTAAAGAGTTATAGTGTAAATATTATTGATGTCATCAATGCATCACCCCTCGCCGGAAGGGGGGACTCCAAGGTCTATGCTTTCTGTGTCTTCCTTCCTAAAAAAGAATTCTCGGCTCTCAATCTCATCCATCAAAAAACAAACTTCTCTGATATCTCCATCAAGGTCATAGTCCTCGGGGTCAGATAACACAGGTGTGCTCTTGTCAAATGCGGGTCTCTGGTCAATGGTGGGTGCGGTGATCAAAACATTGCTCTTGTCAGTAGAACACAAGCGAATCTCTCCAGATCCATAATCAATAATGACTCTCACAAAGGTTAGAAAGGCTTGTCCCAGGATGATCGGAGGATGCTCCATAGGGGTGGAGGTCTCCATGGGCACTACAACAAAGTCAATAGTAAAGCTTACGCTTGTATCTGAATGATAACATTCTCTAAAATGCCCTTCGACCTCTTTATTAATGCACCATCAAATTGACAAATCATCATGGTTTTCTTGAGAGGCCTCAATTAAAGAGACCATACCAGCGAGAAGGGTATTATATTAATAGAAGCAACACCGTAAAGGAGAGTGTAATCACAAGAGTGATAAAAGATGGTGCATTTAACAAGAGGTGTAATAATGTTCCCTTTCTTAGAGTATGGATGGTGGGTGATGGCGTGGAAAATGGCATGTGGTCAAAATGTGTCGCTCGAATATGCTCCTTTGCTATCTCTTCTTGGGTTTAGAAGTAGATAGTTGGGTCATGTCCTGGTGAAGTGGGCCTCAATAATCTCATGAATAGCTACGGCAACTACAGGTTCTATCGACATTTTTTTAAGATTTTGGATCTCCTCCATATAAGGGAGGAGATCAGAATCATCATCTACATATGGATGACTACGAGCAGTCTATACAATGTCATCCTTGGGGTCAAAGGTGGGAACTGTGGTGAATGTGTGTCTCCCAAACTCTTTTCTATTTTTAGGGTTTTCTCATTTTTTGTATTATGGGTGATTGCAAGCTCTCATGGGCGTCCTCAAATGAATACATATCATCAAATAGTGAAGTGGCATTATGGCTCTTATTTAAATTAGTATGATCATCAATCATATGATTCGTGTGCTCTACTAATCAGGATAATGTACTCAAGAGCGTTCTTCATGAGAGGTGACTCCAAAAACTTAGTATCAGGTGAGTGAGATGGTGGGAAATGTGAAGGTGATGGTGGTGGCTAAAATTACGTTGCCTGAATAGTGGATTGGGCGGATATGTACAACAAGAAGAATAAGGAGCAAATTCCTCCTAGAAGAATGGAGGTGGACCGGTTCGAGGGTATGAGGGTTCCACAATGTCCGGATAAAAATCACTCTAGTCGGCCATCTTCGAATCAAAAGGAAATGATTGGGAGGACACAAAGGTCAAATCAAGATATATGACAAAAAAGGTGCAAATGCGCAGGGGAGATCAAGTATACACCCAAACAATCACAAACAAATATACACAAAACAAACCCCTCAATTCACTTACTCGACACAATGATGACTATGAAGGTTCGATCTTTTTATCTTTTAAAATTTTAGAGTTAGGTGAATTTCACAAAGTTGTACAAACACGCAGGAAGGCCTGGGATTGGGGCACTAGTCTTTAGTGTGTATAAGGAAAATAAAATGGGAATACAATGAAGGAGTTACTCTTCCCAAGACAAGGATTTTTCTTTTTGTTTTTAGGGTTTAGTAATCTTAGTAGTCCCAATTTTATTGACTATCACTTTTTTTAGATTTTTAATAAAATACACGAACCTAATGAGGGATCACTTCCTTTAGTATCCCAAGTGATAAAATCAGAGGGAGAGAGTCGGAAAATCAATACGAAGCAAATAATGATGAATGGCAAGTAGAAATGCTCACCTTGCCTCCAGCTCTCTTCATGCAAGGATGCTAAGTAAAATTGAAATCTACACTATATGAAATTCAAATATGATGAAATAGCCCTATAATAATAATTGCTATTATCGTGAAGAACAAGAGTCGAATATCTAGAAAAGAAACCAAAGATTTGGTCTTGGAGATTTCTCGGTGCATGCCACAATGGGTCCTGCAAATGTTGTATGAAATCTTTCGCAGCGCGTAGTCTTGAATCTAAATAATCAACTATTTCGATTTGACTAGATCTAAGTGTGGTCTATAGTCACATGCAAGTCAATTAGGGCTTTGGACCTATTCTATCGAGCAAGTAAGCCGACTCCACTTCATGAGGGTGCGTAGGTGCTCCCAAGAGGACCTCCCTCGATCCACGGTCTCCTACAACAAAGTCAAACAAAGAAGATGATTAGACAAGCCTGAAATAATATCAACTAAAAATGATAAAAAAAGGATAAATATATGAGATAAAAGAAATAAAGGACCATAATCTATGTGGTGTTGCTCCCCGTCAACGGCGCCATTTGATAATTGGGATTTTATGCGGGTCAGAAGATATCCTCACATAAAGAGAAGATAAATTATCGTTGAGGCGACCCACAAGAAGTCCCAAGTCAATCAACAATCAACCCACAAATAAAATATGGCAATGCAAATAAAAAATGTGGAGTTAAAATTTATTATAACTCTACAAATGTGTGTATAGGGGTAAGTATGTGTATAGTGTCGAACACAAGGAGCAATGATAGATTGGACAAATGAATGCGCAAAATTTGTTCTTTTTCTCTTGTCTTTTATTTGTCTTTTTGTGGGGGTTTTCAATTATATATTTTTTATAGATTTTAAGTTTTTTTATATTTTTATATTTTTATTTTCTTTTTTATTTTTTGATTTTTTATTTCTGTTCTTAAATATATAATATAGGAATATATATATAACTATATATACGATATAAGGTAATATAATTATAAGATTATAAATACAACTAAACATAAACTAAAATTACAGAATTAAATGTTTTTGTGTTTTATTTAATTTTCTACTATTTTTATGATATTTCTATATATTTTAGCTAATTTTTATGTATTTTTAAGTAAAAAGTCTCAAAACAAGGATTAAATAAATATACCAAATTATTTTGGGATTTAAAATAGTAACTAAAGCCAAAATTTTCAAAAAATTAATTTTAGTTAATAAAATATAATAGAAAGAAAATTCAGAGATAGAAATGAGTATTTTTTATTTTTGGGTGATTTTCTATATTTTCATAAAAAATATTAGAGCATTTTAATTTTTAATGATTTTCTTTTTATATTTTTTAGGGATTTTAATTTATATCTATAAAATAAAAAAATAAAAAAAATATTTTTTGGAATTTTTGAAAGAAGGTTTTATATTTTTTGGAATTTTTATTTCAAATATGGATGAAATATGGTCTTTTTGATTTTCAATAAATAGTTAAAGTGTCTACGACGCAAATCCAAAAATATAACGTGAATGTGTATGCTAGCATGTAATTAACACCTTTTCATAATTTTTGGATCAGCGATGATAATTATAAAAATTAAAGAAGAAGGAAAAAAATGATTGAATTAGTAGGGGTATATTTGCAATTAAAAATAAATGAAGGGATTACAAAGTAAATTACCCAAAAAGTTACAACTAATATTAAATGTTTGAGTACTAAACCAAAATTATAAAACTCACAGGGGGTTAAATGCAAAATCGCCACCTCACGTGGGACGACACGTGTGGTGACGTGACACAGAATCGAAAGTAATATTAAACAAGCACATGGGGTTCCTTACAAATTTTACAAAAATATTAAAGCAACAAAATAAATACAAGACTAAATGATAAATAAATAAAATACAAGGGAAAAGGTGCAAAATACCCCCACTAAGTGAGTGATCGAACGATGGAAGGTGGTTCACTTGGACATGTGACCGACTCACATTGCTTGATACCCTTCTCAACAGATGCCTAGGATTAGACCCTTAGAGAGAATCTGACGATTGTAGCTTGCAAAATCGGACAACGACTTCTCGATCTAGGACGTTGCTCCTGATCCATCGGCTGAGGAGGTAGGCGGAAGAACTGTTGAAGAACTCGCCTCTAACGGGCTTTGATCCGTTGTTGTGCGCTGCTCCTTCCACCTACAAGCCTGCCAACGATCTCTAATCACTACTGCTTCTCCGATGAGTCTCCAAAATCTTCAAAATGGTTTGGAAGCCATTGGTATACCCATGGAGGATGATGGTACTTCGGCAAAGACCTAGAAGCTATCCTTGAAAAAATCGGCCCTCCAATAGGGTCCTTCAGCTCCCGAGACTTGCACAAAAAAATTGCTTGGTTGAGGGCAACTGCCTCGACCCATTAGCAGGTGGAAAATTGTGAAATGGGGCGTAGTGGAGGTAATCCGATGAGTGGTGGTGTTGGAGCACCCAAATCCTGATCTAGAGGAGATCAGGTGGGATGGAGGATCATGGGGTGTAGAAGAAGCAGAAGGGAAGAAAGTGGGGGTGTTTGGGGGGGTCGGAGCACAACCGAAGGGCATTGAAAAGATTACCGGAGTAGATCTCTAATGAACTATGGGCGATGGTTTTTACGCTACAGCAATTGATGAAACCTAAAAATAATGACAACAAATAAAATCTAAGGCTGCATGCTATCTAAAAAAGTGAAAATAGACTTAGAGTGACTTTTGCCACGAGAGGGGGTACCTTGCACTAGCGAACATCGGAGATGATCGGGAACCACCTCTACTTCACTCCTCCATGTGTTAAGAACTTGGGCGAGCGAGCAATCACCTCACTCTAGCCCTTGAGCATCAATTGGGGGGGGGGGGGGGAGAAATGAGGAAACAGGGAGCCCAAAAATCAAATAAGAAGGTGGCAATGCTTCTGCACATGTGACGGACAAGAGACAAAGATCGAGGTGGAGCGCTCGATGCATGGGACCTTAGATCAAAAATCGAGCGGGTGTGATAGGTCTTGGACCGAGAAAGAAAAGTGAAGAAGGGTTCAACCTGAATCAATGATTGTATCAATGAGAGAAAAGGGAGAAGTACGGGTCAGGCATCGGTCCTGATAGGCTTAGAACCAGGTTAAAGAAGTTGACCCAAGTCAACAGGGGGCCATGTCACTCGCAAAAGGACAAAATTGAAATTAAATTCAAAGATAAGTCAAAATAAATTAATAAATTATTTATTTCATTTTTAGTTAAAATATGGAAAATATTTATTATTTTATGCAGTATTTTATTGTGATTTTCATTTATTTTTATAAGTTTATTTATTATAAGTTACTTTTTTACAGGTATAATTATAGGTATATTGATCCATGTATTGCATATTTTATTTTTCATTTGTATTTTTGATTTTATTATTTTAGAAATCAATTTATTTATTTATAACTTATCTAAATACACATAAATGTATTTGATTATTTTCTGATTTAATATGTACACTTAAATAAATATGTATACTTATTATATAGACGTAATATTGTATATTCATCTATGTATTTTGTATATTATTTTATTTTATTATTTTCTTTATGATTTTATTGTATTCCAAGTATGTACATTTACTACAAATAATATTACAAAATTATAAAAATATAAAAATATAAAAATATAAAAATATAAAATTATAAAATTATGAAGAATGAATAAAATGAATATTTTATTCATGTATATAATACAATAGGGGTTCAAAATCTAACTTTTTCATCTTAGCTTCAAATTTGAATGAAACCACCTTCGTTAAATAGTTTATTAAATGTTACATACAATTAAAGGTGATTTTATGCATTTTCAGTTCATATGAAGAACATATGGGTTTGGGAAGTTTGGGTTATGACCTTTTATTATGTGTATAAAATGTGCACTATATTACTTTTAGAAGAATTATTTTTTTGTATTTTTCTATGCATATTTATCTAAAAATTTCATCTGAAAAGTTCTTTTATTTTAGATATAAATAATATAAAATAAAATAGGTCCTGAAAAGAATTATTGAAGGATGAAAATTAGGTGTTTTATTGTGTTTTTAACACTTGTCTCCTCCTACTTCATTCCTTGTCAATCCGATCATCATGATGCTTAGGGTTCATGGTTTAGGGTCATAAAATACCTCTGGCATTATATTTCATTTCATTTTCTTTTCTTTATTCTTTTATTTTTTCTTTAAACAATGTATTTTATATAATATTTATACAATAAATAATGAATGTTAATTTATGTAAAATAATGATATATACATGTATTTAGCTATGGTTTAAAGGCTAAAAATGAAAGAATAAAGGTGATGAAATGGAGATTCATCTAAGGGGTAGACCGGTAATAGTTATCCAGTATGTATTAATCTCTTCAATACGATTCACTCCAACAGATGGAGACCATATGAAGAACTAAATAGTTACTTCATTTAAGGAAGTAGCCGAGGTACCAATCAACGACTTGTACATTTGCTCCGGCACAACTTCAACCATGAGTTGCCTCTGGGAGATATTTTAAAAGAAATGAAAGGCATACTGACCCATCTTGTCAATGAGAGCATTCTTGGTCCAATCTAGGGGGGATTTCCCTAGAGACCTAACAATAACACAACTTAGAAGATGTCTCTTTGTTGTTAAGGATTCCACACAAACTTCGGTGCGCCAAATAGGGGCGATGACAATGTCTACTCTGAAGCTAGGATCTCTCGATAATGTAGAGAGGGACACCACTCAGTAATGAGGGTCCAAATGCCAAAGTTCTTCACGGCATAAACTTGATGACTCATCGTGGGAAATGAACAATGGTTCTGCTTGTGGGTGGAACTAGGTTTTGCTCTAGGTTGGAGGAGGAGTTGGATTTTGGTTTTATATATGAACTAGCGATATGCACTTTGGTGCGGTGAGAGAAGGGATAGTCGGATCAAAGCAAATAGTCATATTAAAGCAATGTCTCTTGATGTAGCCAAGTTGAAGGTGATATAATCATCATAACTTAAGGGGTGTCGGGGGTTGCGAGGCAGGAAATGCACGATAGACGAAATGGTATTTGGTGGGAAATACATCGCATCTCTGGGAGAGATATGGATTGTGCGAAATTGGACATGTCTAGGAGACCGACCCCACCAACTCTGAGACCCTGATGTTGGGCAATGATGCGTGCATGAGATGATTTTTGATGTTAAGCTTGGGCCGCCATGCAAAGGTTCTTTTGGAGGTGGTTTGTGTGAAGGGTTTTGTGTAACCAAAATAGGGGTTGATCTCAACTCAGAATGGGCTAATGGAACCGGAGAAGGGGTCCACTAAGATTGAAATTGGGCAATTATCTAACCCACGAGTTGTTGTTTTCTTGTATTTTTTGTTTGGTAGGCTTTTTCTTTAGTCCACCTACCTTTTTTTGCCCTCATGGGAGATAAGGATGAGTGAACTTTCCGCAAATTCTTTAAAATGAAAAGTTAAAAGAGTTAGCCATTGATCTGAGCAAACCAAAGTGGGCGATGGAATCTCAGATGAAGGAGATATGAAAGAGTTCAAGATGAAGTGATGGTGTCCTTCATTTAAAAGGATACGAACTAAAGTCATTCTATTGTTTAGTTGGGTAAATTGAAAAAAAAACTTCAATTATACCTCGATAATCAATTACAAGCTTCGACAACTTTGTAACGACCACAAATTATGCAAAGTCCAAAAGATGGGATCTAGGGAAAAGGCGGATTTTTTTTCACATTCTTATTTCAGTTGCATCTGAACACATTCAGATCACAGATGTTCTGATATTCTCCTCACCAATTGATTTATATTTGGCTAAGCAGTAGCCTCAGCCTCACACAAACATAATCATATGGGTAAAATAGAACATCATTCACGATGGTGGATGTAATTATAATTTTTACAAGTCCCCTCGTCTAATTTCAAAAGCCTTCTGGGGGCATAGAATCCCCACTTAAACTATTCACCCCACCACAGAAGATAAAAGCCGACCAGAAAACAATTCTCCCTATTCTTCCATTAAATATTGCCGAGAATAGAGGCCGAGAAGTGAGAACACGTCTCTCTAGTATCCTCCCCGTAATTAATCCCAACTCACAGGGCATTTCTACCTCCCGCCGTCCCCACAAGATTTGAATAACGTATCCGTTTGAACTCCAAAAGCCACAGAGCACCAATAAATATATGGGAATCACTTCTCCCGTTCCCCTTCTCTCAGCCTCTGTTTTCTTCCCAACTGGAGAGGAAGGTAGTGAGATCAGGAGGCCGAGAAGCATGGAAGGGGTGCTGATGGCATCCAACAGGAGGGTGAAGAGAGAGGAGGAGGAGCGCCAGCAGCAGCTCTCATTTGCTGCTCTGCTGCTGACAGCCATAAGGAAGTCCATGGTCGGATGCAAGGTCTACAGAAGAGATGAAGTCATATCCGCAATGCAGAGGCAGATGGAGATCGGGTGGCCAACCGATGTCCGGCACATCACGCACGTCACGTTCGACCGCTTCAACGGCTTCCTCGGACTCCCGGTGGAGTTCGAGGTGGAGATCCCCGGGAGGGTCCCCAGTGCAAGGTTTGTGTTCTTGCTCTTGCTCGTACTGGTTTTGGATCTTCAACTCGTTCAGCAAATTGGTTTCTATCTTCGATGTGAAAGATGGGTTCTTTCTGCAAAAGACGCTGTCTTTCTTTCATAATCTCCACCAATTTGATTTCTCTCGTTGATGTGAAAAAATGACATCTCTACTCGAAAGGAGCTGTTTTATCCTCCAAAATTACAAAAAAGGATGTGGAAAATTGAACCTCTCCTATGATGCAGTGCCAGTGTTTTTGGGGTGTCACCGGAATCTATGCAGTGCTGCTATGACTCCAAGGGGAACAGTGTCCCAACAATTCTTCTCCTCATGCAGGAGAGGCTATACTCTCAAGGAGGTTTGAAGGTTGAGAATTTGGCTAAGTTTAATTACTTTTTCTAATTGGGAGGTGGTGCCTTTTATGAATTATATGGACAAATATATGACTGTTTTGCAGGCGGAGGGCATCTTTCGTATAAATCCAGAAAATGGGCAAGAGGAGCTGGTGAGGGACCAGCTGAACGGGGGCAATGTCCCTGACGACATTGACGTGCACTGTTTGGCCGGTCTTATTAAGGTAATTGCCTCGCTAATATATCTGTTCTGATTATGGTCATTGCGTGGATAATGTGTGTGGTTTTGGTTATGGTAATTTCGTGGCTAATCTGCGTGTTCTGATTAACGTAAATGTGTGTTCTTACATGGTACCCATTGAATACCATAATCCACAATTAAGAAAACAGTATAGTTAGTTAATTCAAGATTAAATTCAATACCCAACTTTCCAACCATTTCAAATCGGAGCTTTCAATGGCTTATTTGTATATGCTCAAACTTGTTCCCCTTTTTGTACTGAGTGATTTAGCAAAAAATGCTTTCTTCAGGAATAACGGGCAAGTGCTAGACATCTTCCAACAGTGGTAACTTTGTTTATAAAAATAACATACAGCAGATACCACTAATTCTTATCTTCAAGAATATAGCTATTAGTTCCATTTACCAACCAATGAGTAAATGCAACCACAGCAGTGCACATCTAATAAATCGCATCACATGTTTACTGGAGGGAAGTCATTGCTCGCAGGCTTGGTTCAGAGAGCTACCTGAAGGAGTCCTTGATACTCTCTTGCCTGAGCATGTGCTCAACTGCAACACTGAGGAGGAATGTGTCGAACTCGTGAAGCAATTACCCCCCACTCAATTTGCCCTCCTCGATTGGGCTGTGGAGCTCATGGCTGATGTTGTCGAAGAGGAAGAGATCAATAAGATGAATGCCAGAAATATTGCCATGGTCTTTGCGCCCAACATGACCCAAGTACATTCTCAGCTTCGAACACTAATTCCTAATTCAATAAGGGTGCAAATACTTCCCTGTTCTAATCCTTTGAACCTCCTTTTTTCAGATGTCTGATCCATTGACTGCACTCGTTCATGCTGTTCAAGTAATGAACCTGCTCAAGACATTGATCTTGATATCTTTACGTGAACGTGAAGAGGCTGCGAGCGGAGAAGCTTGGTCTTTCTCATCTTCCCCCCAATCAGAAGAAGAGGCACCATTGGACCATTTAAGTGAGCTACTGGTGGAACATGACTCGGATAGTGATGGCGCGAATGAAGAAGGTGGAGATGAGAAGGTGAGCAACATGTTCAACGATGGTTTCAGTTTAATGACTGAACCAAGGAGTAAGGGATTGGAAACGGAGAAAACTGTATCCGATGAAGGGGAGATTAGTATGATGGTCTTAGAGAATGACTCAAGAAATCAATTCCAGAGATCAATCGAGATTGGAGTTATAAAGTGTCAGTAATGATAGTTATATTAATAAGGTTTGTGTAGAGTGGAGTGGCTTGACTTTGTGGGAACGGCCTTTTATTGAGAGGAGTGGTGCTTGTATCGTTACTAGTTAATGTGAGGATTGTTCAGCTTCATGCTGAATTGTCTACCATGTTTTGTTTCACATTCAGACAGTGAGACTGAATGGATGTTGTTGTATAGGGTGGTTGTGAATGTTGCATTTGTGTCATGTTGTTGAACACACGCATGGATCATATTCCCCAAAGGATTTATACTTGAAACTGGTTTGCAATATCTTTCCAACATTTTTTCTTCAAATTTCATGCTATATTTGCTTTTTAGCTGTTCTTAATCTCACACGAATAAATACATGGATGTCCAATCAGGCTTCAGGTTAAAACTGGATTATATAACTGATGCATAATAAATCCTTCTTCACTATATAACAAAAAAGAAATATGATCCCCATCCCAGACCGAAGCTGAACAATTCTCACATACTATCTGGGCCGAGCGTAATACTAGATGGACATCAGAGCTTCACTCTATAACTTCTGATACGATTAGAAGAATCTCCAGCATCGTGTCGGCTTCATTGTACTGATTTCTGTCAGTTTTTTTGGTAGTTTGTTTTAAATTCTGTCGCTGGTGAAGGATATTGTGAATCCTTAAGCGCATCACGGAAGCGTGTTGATCGCATCGTATACGATCGGAGCAACTAGTCGTACTAGATGCTAGATGCAGCGGAAATTAAAAATTTGACTATAAAGATGAAACCACATGATCACGAGAACACTTCTCGGATCGTTTCATCAAACCACAAAGTACAAGGATTACCTCTTGAAGCGTGGTTGTGATCGCGAGATCCCAAAGTAGAGATCCTCCTGTCTTAAGTCCGACCCACGGAGAATGCGCTTGCGGGCACGATGATGAGTCGCGTCCTTCCCGCAATCCTTGACGAAGATCCAAGCGTCGAAGGCGAAGCAAGATGCTCTCCTCTTCAATATTCAAAGTGGACGGCCACTTGGAAATTAAGAGAGAGACCACACGAGAATTAGAGAGAGAGAGAGAGTAGTAGTCTTTTACAACTCTAGATGATGTACCTTGGAGAGGCTACCCTAGCCCTCCTTTTATACTAGTTTAGGATCCAATGGATCTCAATCCATGGGGCACATGGATCCAAGGGTTATGCTTGGTCCATGATAAATCAATGGCTAGGATTGTTGTTCAATAACAACAATTTAAAATTAATTAATCAAGAGATAACATGATAAATGAAGTGGAGTTAACCACCCTCCTAAAAAGGGGGGGGCGTCACCCATGAACAATTCATGGGTGACGCCACCCATGGAGGTGGTTGCTTTCTCCATTTTATTTATTTTATTATTCCTTAATTAATCACAATAAATATTCACCAAATTAATTCCAAATTAATTTGTGAATATTTCAATCTTGCCATTGAACATTGTGTGAATCATATTCACAACCCAAACTAGTTAGTAAATTGCATTTCCAATTAATTAACAAATGTGAATCCAATTCACATTATTAATTAACAAATGCTATTTACATAAATTCTCTTTCTTATATATGTATATTATAAATAATATTTATAACACACATATATTATGGATAGTGATATCCACATTCTCTTAATCCTTGATAATTAAATCCAATTTAATTATCTTAGATAATCAATATGAATCATATTCATATTAAGCTTGATAATTAAATCACATTTAATCATCAAGTCCTTGCTTGGATATTTCATCAAAAGAATTATTCTTGAATCCTTTCAAGAATAATGTGCTTTCTCCGCAGATACTTGGAGATAAGGACAGGGCGATTGTATTATTCCACGTATAGTGACTTGGATGTTGAGATCTCATCTCAAATCCAGATCTTACGGACCTCTCACAGATGCTTGATTAAATCAAGACCGCAAATCCAATCTTCTCATTGAGTCTGAATCCCATTCAGACCAATGTCCAACACTTGGACTAAGATCGGATTGCTTCTCTACTGAAAGGAGTCACTAAAATCCAGACCTGTTTCATCACTCCCTCGGAATGGAAGCGTCATGGATATACAATCGTTTATGATCACATCACCCTTCAGGTATTCCCAATACCTGTACATCCTGCATACTGGAAGACCCATGATCAACCCGAAGATCAAGATCATTTTATACTGTCTTCTTCAGGGTTCAATCATTAAGTTTCTCAATCTTGGTCATTGGGATTTGGTATCGATCATATGCTTTCCCAAAGCATATATCATACCTTCAAATTCATGTCATGCTTCCAAAGCATGACGACCATGCATGGAATTTGATCGGTCCCAATACCTCATGAGTGAGCTCATGTCTTCCGGTTCACAAGTGAACCTGTATGATCCCTTTGAGAGATCATATTGCTCATATACCCTTATATGCACACCAGCTCGCCGGTGTATAGACCTTGGTTAGGTCATCAACCTATTGGTCTGCCAAATGTACATACTTAGATATATAGCAATATATCTGTCTCCGGTCAGAGGATGCATGCCTATGCTGTGACAGCATTCAACATAGGACTTAGGTTATCTCGATCTCGCTAGGTCAACCCATTGACCTAACTAATCTGACACCTCCGAATCACTATTCCCATGCAGAGGACCTGCATCAAGAGGTCGGTCAGATATCAGCCTATGTGAGAAAGGATTGCCATCTCCTACTCAGGCTGGAGATCTCCACTTGACAATCATTTGACGGTGCTTGATGAGTCCTCTATCTAACGCTTTAGATATTCATCCAAACACCAGCCTCTATGACTCATTTAATGAATCAACAGCTATATGATCATCAAGCTGGCCATGGTACGTAACCCTAATTGTACAGAGGGACCTTATAGTGCATTCATTCATATAATTTCAGAAAGGGAGTGAAACATCAATAACTTTTATTGATAAACTTAAATATTACAATAACATTTATTGTAAGAATGGTTCGCCCAGGGCTCACAAGTCTAACAGCTGGGTCAGTGAAGCCAAGTTTGTTGCATTGCAACCTTCATTCTGCTGTTAACTTTAGCTTGTGCTTCTGCAAGCACTGTTGTAACTACTGGTTTTGATTTCAATGTACTAATTCATACCAAGCAAAAAAAAGATGATTGATTACATGGGAATTATGATGGAACCACTAGCCCCAGGGTTAATTGAGCTCACATAACTGCTCTCTTGAAATTGAATGTGGTCAGGTAACTCAAAGTAAATCTACAAGGAATATACATGGATCTCTGATCAATTTTTGGGAGCTATGCTCTTGAACCCATGTGAAAATCTAATTCTAATTAGCATAGTATATTATAAATAAAAAACAAACGAAAATCTAATACAATAGTTGAGGTCAAATGTCTGAGATGCATCGTCAGGGGACTGGAAACCGAAACATTGGGCACTATATAAAAGATCTTTTAAAATCACATATTCCTCCGGAGGGATTAAGATATGGACATCAAGGTCTTTGTGATACTTCAATTCATTTGAAATTACTACTTCCCCCTAAACTCCCACATAGAGCTATATGTTCTAGCAGCATTATCCATGTTTTAGGGGTTTCACAAACAACCTGGTACAAATTCTAAACATGAATATAATGGACACATGTTTATATGAACAGTATATTAAGTGCGCATGCCACTTCCATACGATCAATTTTACCAAAAACCAAAATAAAGTGGAGTCATACCTTTATCCATTGCCTCTAGGTCACTTAATCTTTGATTAACACATAAGAACATCTTCTACAGATTGATAGCCTTCTATTACCCTTTTTGCCTCTTAACCCTTGCTATGTAGTTTGCAAAGTAAGGTGCTAAGAAAGTTTGCAAAGAAAACAATTGAGTAAACCATCCTCACAAAGAAGACACACTCATACCATTATCAATTCCATTATCCTTAATTATCCACGCTTTGTGAATAGTCTGTGGTTGGTCCACTCGGGAGCTCACATTATGACTCTAATGCGCTAAGAAAACCTTAGGATTTGGTTATTTCCATAGGCACGTGGGGTACAATGCATTCTAACTAAGTTCCCAACATATCCACTAGCTTCACATCTAATGTGCAACTCCATGATAAACCTCAAGTATTCCACTTGATTCATCACATCCCAATTTACCTAACCAAATCCCAACTCGAGAATCATCATGAACCACCAAGTTCTCTACCCATGAGTAAGATTCTACAATAGCGTAGGTGATGAATCTCCATTTCACGACCTTTATTCTTTCATTTTGACCTCAAATCCCTAGCTTAATGCATGGATACAACATTAATTTGTATAAAATAACACTTATAATTGATTGATTAATACTGTACAGATATAGGTATTTAATTCCAAAATAAAGAATATGGTTTTTTACACTCATAACCCTGAGTAGTTTCATAATTACATTCACAACCCCACATAATTGTGAATTACACAAGAAATCCCGAGTAATGCTTAACCTTTACATGACATAACCCTGTGTCAAGTTCAATTTCAAATCTCCGTTAACTTAGATGAAAACAATTAAATGTGGATAAATTTTCCCTTCAAAACATTTTATATTTATAAAATTGATGTTTCCTCCTACTCCCCTTCCTCCAGGCAGCACCCTACCCCCCGCCCCGTCGTTGACGTCGAGCTCCTCTCCTCCCCTTCCACTCCCACCTTTTTTCTTCATTTCGACTGGGGGTGAAGACTCGAGACTCCCCAATCCACGTTCTTCTCCTCCTGCTAGTCCTTGCCTTCCTGGTCGCCCTACAATGCTTCCCATGATGTGCCATCACCCGCCTCTGCTGCTCCTCTTGTGACTCCTCCATCGCCTGCCATCACTTCCTCTAGGGCACCCGACTCCTCGCCTGCACCCGCACCTCCCCCTTCCCCTACTTCCTCCTCCCTCGCCTACCTCAAGGCTGACCACATCATCTCCCTCGATCCCCACGATGTTGCCCCTTGCATCCTTCGAGCCCTCACCCTCGACCTCCAGGGCAATCGCGCATCCACCTTACGCTCCCTTGATACATCCCTTTCCCCACTTGTCGCGAGGTTGTTGGCCCCGCAGGAGTGTGGGGACACACAACACAAGCACATGGAGCTCTTCCTCTTCCTCCAGCACCCCTCCCCTCCCGCATGCGGAGCTCCTTCCCTTCCCCTTCCTCAAGCCCCCTACCACCTCCCCTTCCTCCAAGACACCCCTTCCTCCAGCCCCTCACGCACGCGGAGCTCCTCCCCATCCCCTTCCTCCAGCCCCCCACCCCACCACCTCCCCTTCCTCCAAGCTACCCCCATCCTCCAGCCCCTCCCGCACGTGAGCTCCTCCCCTTCCCCTTCCTCCAGCCCCCTACTGCCTACCCTTCTTCCAAGCCACCCTTCCTCTAGGCTTAGCAGTATGGTACACAATCCTCTACCAGCAAGCCCCCTTCCCCACCGATCTACAATAAAGGTCCCTCCATGCAAGCCTGCTAGTGCCTTGTAAGAAAAATACTTCCTTTTTCTTTTTTTATTTTGGCTAATCCTAGTCTTTAGGTGTAGATTGGTTAGATTAAACTCACTTTAATGGTTTGAGTTAATGTATTAAACAAACGGAGGTTATGGGCATGAGATTGAGTAACTATCTAGGGTTTCTCATGTAATTTGCGATTATTGTGGGGTTATGAATGTAATTACGAAATTACCCAGGGTTATGGCTGTAAAAATACCAAAAGATTAAAGGAAAGAAAAGAAAAAGAAATCAAGGGTCAAAGACACTAGATGACCCTAGATTCCGAGACCAAGGAAATATTGACTCAATCGCCAAGAATAAAGTAGGGAGAGATAGGACTTAGTAATTATACAGAGAATACACCAAAAAACCCTAATTCTATTTACTAATAAATGGATGTTTGGGCCCTATTTTTTCTCTTTATACACCTCAAATAATAAAACCCTCAACATGAAACTTCTACATTAAAATACAAAGATAAATACAAAATTAATTTTACAGAAAAATAATACACAGTGCACCCAAGATACACAGAACAAAAGCCATAAATAAAACTTTCAGACATGTATCTCCATACAGAATCAAAATTGATTAAACTCATTTTTATTTTTCATAAATAAATAATCTATTTAATGAATATGATTTCATTTAAAATGGAGCTCATATGTATGAAGTTGATTTTGAGTCCCTATTGTATTGTATACATGCATGTAATATTCAATATATTTATCTTTTATATTCTTACCTTTCTTAAAACTTTATATGCATTTAAATATTATTTGAAGTAAATAAAAAACATATGTACAAAATAAAATAATTAAAAATTTATTAAAATAAATAAAGTATTATAAAGTATAGGTTAACTATACATATGTAATACATATACGTATTTATCTAGGCAAATAAATAAAATTAGAAAAAAATACAATAAAATATGTAAATGTGTAATTAAATAATTTATAAATATATAATTATGTACATATAATAATAAAATAGAAAATATGAAGTACAAAATAAAATACTTTAAATATAGGTAAATACACATACACACACATATGCATGCAAATATGAGCACCTAGTAAATTATTTTTGTAAAAATAAATAAAAATATCCATAAAATACTACATAAAATATGAACATTTTTATGTTTTGACTAAAAATTAATAAATTCATTATATTTTTTTATCAGTTTTACAAGGAATTTTCCATTGGAATTATCTGGTTGGTCCACATGGACCAACCAGATACGTTTGTTGACCTAGTGGGTCAACTGTACGCCTCTCGTCGCCCCCTTGTTAGAGGTCACGAAACCTATGACTTTGCCATTGTCTCCACACCATCTCCATCCTCCTTCCTTCTCGAGACACCTACCTTCAAGCAACCCTCATCTCCCTAACCCACATACTACTCATACCTTCAACCTACCAGCTCTCATCCTCACGCTACTTCACCTTTTTACGAAACCCTGTCCTATAAATAAAATCTCATTTGCCCCCTTGATTTTGATCCCACTTACTCCTCGTAACCCCAATAGGACTCTTCTATGTTGATCTCTAGTGACAGGAGAAGCTTCGCGGACCATTGTCGACGATGATAAGAGGCGAGGTGGAGATCCACGTGTTGTTAGAGTTCCTTCGATATATCTCCTTCTACTCCTTGTTCCAAGTAGGTTCAAGCTGATCTTTTATGTTTTTCTTATCGTATTTATTCCAGTATTATTGTTTGATGTTAGTTTAGTTAATCAAGAAATTATGATAGTTTAATTTTAGGTTTTGTGTTTTGTTAGAGCCTTACGCTCCATCTCAAAATCATTGTTATCCACTTCTCTTCGACCCACAATTTCACTTCAGTTTGGTTCCTTAGTTGCTTCTCCAATAAAATCCCCACCTCTCACCCTCGATTTTGCACGAATCAAGGATGATCAGGTTTTCCTCTTCCTCCTTCATCGGCAAAGCTCCCCCTATCATCTTCATTTGTAGTGTTAGACTTGCGAGCCCATGATGAGCTATTATGCAATAAATGTACAATTATTATTCCCTAATCTGAAATAAAGACTTACTAATTTGCATAATAGGCCCCTAAGTACAATTAGGTTTTGTACCATGGCCATCTTAATTATCATACACCTATTGATTCAATTGTTGAATCATAGAGACTGATGCTTGGATGAATATCTAAAGAGTTAGGTCGATCACTCATTAAGCACCATCAAATGATTATTAAGAGATGATCTCCAATCTGAGTAGGAGATGGCACACCTTTCTCTAATGGGGTGATCTCTAACCGACCTCTTGACATAAGTCCTCTACATAAGAATATAGATTCGGAGGTGTTAGACAAATTAGATCAAAGAGTTGACTTAGCGAGATTGAGATAACCAAGTTCTATGTTGTATGCTGTCACGACATTGACACACATCCTTTGATCGGAGATAGATGTATTACTATATGTATGAGTGTGTACATTTGGCAGATCGATAGTTTGATGGCCTAATCGAGGTCTATACACCGACGTGTTGGTGTGCATACAAGGGTATATGGGTAATACGATCTCTCAAAGGGATCATACATGTCCATTTACTGAATCGGAAGACATGAATCACTCATAAGATATTGTGAATCAAATTCTGTGCATGGTCGTCTCGCTTAGGAAGCTTAACTGAATTTTAGGTTTGATATAAACTTTTAGAAAGTGTATGATCAATACCTGTGTATGATATATGCTTTTGGAAAGTATATGATCGATACGACCTCCCAATGATCAAATGAGAAACTTAATGATAAAATTCTGAAGGAGACAATCTAAATATATATAAACCTCAGGTTTATTCTAGGTCTTCCAGTATGCAGGACGTACATGTATTAGGAATACAAGAGGGTGATGCGATCATAAACGATTGTATAACCATGACGCTTGCATTTCGAGGAAGTGAGGAAATAGGTTTGGATTTTTATTGACTCCTTTCAATGGAGAAGTAATCTAATCTTGGTACAAATGTTAGACAATGATCTAAATGTGATTCAGATGCAATGAGAAGATTAAATTTACAGCTTTGATTTAATAAAACATCTATGGGAGGTCACCGAGATCTGGATTTAAGACGTGATCTCAATTTCCAAGCCACTAAATGTGGAACATACAATTTCCGTATCCTTATCTCCAAGTATCATTGGAGAGAAAGCGCATTGTTCTTGAAAGAGTTCAAGGATAAGTTCATTATTGATAATGTGTCCGAGCATTGAGGAAAAATGATAGTTGAATGTGATTTAATTATAATGGATAATATGACTTTGATTCATATTATTAGGCCATATAGGAGAGTTGTCTAAGATAATTAAATGTAATTTCATTATCAAAGATATGGATAATGTGAACGCGATTCATATTATTTTGGCACATGAGAAGAGTTATCTTGGATAATTAAATGTGATTCAATTATCAAAGATATGATTACTGTGGATATCACTATCCATAATAATCATGGGCATTATACCTATGATTTATAATATGTTGGAGATATTTAATTGTAACTAGAATGACAAATTAAATGTTATTGTGAATTGATTCAAATTAGACAATTAATTGTAAATTCAATTTACATACTATGTTGGATGTATGAATATGATTCATATTAGTCAATAGCATGATTGAATTTTTCACAAGATTATTTTTGAAAATTATTTTGTGAATTTGTTGATATAATAACTTTTGTTGCATATTACTTTATATATATATAGATAAAGGAAGACTTAATCCCTTTATGGTGGTCGTCCACCTTGACTTGTTCAAGATGGGGGACGACAACCTTATTTATAGTAAAGGGACTTGATCTTTACATTATATATGCATATTGATTAATTTTAAAATGATTTATCTATTATCTTTAAAGCATATAGTTAATTATTTTAAAATAATTGCTGTTGCATTTTTGGAGCAAGATATCATGGCCATTGATTAATAAACTTTTAATGTACACCGTAGATTAAGAGAGCACATAAATTGAGATCCATGTGCATCCAACTAGTGTAAAAGGAAGGGTAGCCCTTACCCTTTAGACTACACACATAATTCCAAGAGGAATTAAACTCTCTCCATCTCTCTCTCTATATATATACATGCTAAGTCTCTCTCTCTCTCCTCCTTAAAGTGGTCGTCCACCATAAACCCTAGAGAGTGTTGTCGTCGTCACCATGCCGTTGTGTTGCGGCTTCGACTGCTCGCAGATCTTTGTCTCCTTCGGTGCACATCGCTTGTGAAGAAGTTGTCGGATCTCGTGAGATGATTTCATGAGATTCGCCACTTGGATCACCAACATGGATTGCGAGGAGCACACATTTCATCAACATGCTCGCAAGTGTCTCATTCGTTTGACCGTATTTGAGACATGATGTCTCTTCATTTAGAGACTCGATCACAACCACACTTCAAAAGGTAAACTTAATACTTGTATGTGGTTTAGACGAAATGATCTGAGAAGTGTTCTTGGATCATGTGGTTTCATTGTTTAAATTTTTTATATTTCGCTGCGTCGAGCAACTAATACGTCTAGTCGCTCCCGATCGCATACGATGCAATCTCCATGCTTTCGTGATGTACTTAAGGATTTTTTATCATATCCTTCAATTTGTATCAGAGCCAGTTCGGTGGTTTTGGATATGATCCATAAACCTAAGATGAAACGAGCATTTTTAAGCTGTGTGAAGTTTCATCGCATTTTAATTCATGAAACCCTATTTAATGCTTTTTATTCACACTATTTAAGCCTTAAAAAGTAAGTATATTTCCCATTAAATAAGAAAACTGTGGGACTTGAGTTTGTGTGATTTGGAATCCGTTTGCTCAAGTTATGATCATTTTAGTGAACATGTAGCCGTTGTTTTGGGATGTCAAATCTTGACGTATTTAAAGAGTCAATTACGATTTTAAAAAGCTACAAATACGTATTTATCACTTAGATTCTGTTATGAATCAAATTGAGAAATCAAAAAAACTTAATTTGCATGATTTGGATTTTATTTGATCGAGTTATGATAATTTTATTAGGTATGTGTCACTGTTAGAAATTACATACTTTATCATGAACCTTGTGATTGCCATTCAATTAATTCATGAAAATTAATGGTTAATCTCTTATAATAATTAGTTGTTAAATATTTATGAAATATTTAATAATGATAATTTTTTTGAATGACCATAACCAACTTGATAGGATAATGTATCTTGATCGAATTGGTTACAATGAACCTTCCAACAAAAATTGATGCCTGAATAGGATTGGGGATTTGTTTAGCAAATCTCCTTATAATATTAATCAAAATAGTTTTTATAATAATTATATGATTTAACTTTGGTTGAAAAATCAATTATCATCTCAAATACAAAATGATCAAATCACATTATCCTAACCTGAGAAGGATATGATGTCTAGTCGGGAATCATTGGAGTAGCAGGTTGCTCCGTGAGCGATCTATCCCACTCCCATCGGTACTATCCATAATAGTGGTTAAGGAAAAGATAATGCTTGAAGCGATCATGATGTATCTTTCTAATTATTAAAATTCGAATAATATGTATTTTGAGATTATACCATCCCTCAAGTAATAATCAAAATTGTTTGTTGGTTGATAAATTGGATTGATAATTATTTTAATATGACTGAATTAATTATATCCAATTTAAATAATCTATTATGAATAGAGTAGTACTTCCATTGGAAGAATCAATCATGTGAATATGATTCATAATGATTAACTAAAATTTGAACATGATATGTAAGATCACACAAGTGACATATCTGGTCTTCCGTCAAGGTGAAGGGTTCCATCGCTAGGGATTATATGTAGGAGATGCCTGTCCGAAGTGACAGCTCCTGCACAGAAGCGCATCTGGATCAGTCTCTTTTCTTCTTGAAAGAGTAAGGACGTATGCGTAGTGACCCCAACATCGGTTCCTTATATTATTACGACGATATTAGATTGCGCAGAGCGAGTTCTATTCCTGTTGACGGTTGGTTCAATTAACAATGAGTCAACATCACCTTAGGGATGATGGTCTCAGGTGTTAAAGACCAAATTAGGAAATGCAAGTTGGACTTGTAAGGCGGAATGAGTTCCTACTTCTTTTTATCCGAGTTATAGTTTCTCATATTATTGGGATGTAACAAAGATAAGAAAGGAGATCCCAGATCTTGGCTGGTATATAATGGCAAGTATATCTCTTACATTAAAAGTGATTAAGGGAATGAACTTTCACTGTTGACAATCCAAAAAAACTTCGATAGAAAAATTCCTAAATCAAATTAATATATATATATATATGCAAATATCTTATTTCAGATAATCCTCATTAAACCCACTCAATACTGTACTCAAAATAACCAGTAAATTCTCATGAATTTGATTATGATCAATATAGTTTAAGAACCCTAAAATACCCTCGTTAATCTTGCGAAATTAACGTTTATATTGATTGTTGCAGTCAATAAAATTAGGATTGATCAAAAACCATAATTTTAATTATTAGTCCAATAAAGCGAGCGGTCAACTTTTTTTACTTAGGAAGTCCAAGGTCAAACTCAAGGAGGCAACTGTCTCCTTAGATTTATTTATAGTGAATCTAGAGATTAGGTTTTCAAAGGGGCATTATTTTAGTATTTTTAAATGCGATAAACAAGCTAAATGCAATTTTGCCAGGTCGCTCAACTATTGAAGCCATCCATTTGCTGAGGAGAACAATGGAGATTTATAGAGCTAAAAGGAAGAATCTCCATATGATCTTTATTGATTTGGAGAAGGCTTATGATTCCGTCCCATGAGAGATACTGTGGAGAGTTTTGGAGAAGAGACAAGTACCTGTCCTATACATTAATCTCATAAAGGATATGTATGATAGGGCTTTATCTTGTGTAAGGACTCCGACGGGGAAGACCAACTATTTTGAAATCAACATTGGTTTACATCAAGGCTCAGCTTTGAGTCCATTTCTTTTTACTTTGATTATGGACGAGTTGACAAGTCACATTCAGGATGAGTTACCTTGGTGTATGTTATTTGCTGATGATATTGTGTTGATTGACGAGACTAGAGATGGAGTAAGTGAGAAGCTTGAGGTTTGGAGACATGAATTGGAGACTAAAGGTTTTCGTATAAGTAGGGCTAAGACGGAATATATGGAATGTACCTTTGATGGAAGCAATGGTGAAGGAATCGAGGTGAAGATTGGTGACGATAACATTCAGAAGAGAGATTCTTTTAGATATCTGGGATCTATTTTGCAACATGATGGGGAAATTGATGGAGATGTTACTAATAGAATAAATGCAGGCTGGCTAAAGTGGAGAGGAGCCTCCGCTGTTCTCTGTGATAAGAAAATTCCTTTAAAAATTAAAGGAAAGTTTTACAAAGCAGCCGTGAGACCTGCTATGCTTTATGGTTCTGAATGTTGGCCTGTGAACCATAGACATGTGCAGAGAATGGCTGTAGCAGAAATGAAAATGCTAAGATGGATGTGTGGACATACACGTAAAGATCGGATTCGGAATGATGCAATCAGAAAGAAAGTTGGTGTAGCTCCGATCGAGGATAAGATGCGAGAAAACCGCTTAAGATGGTTTGGTCATTTGCAAAGAAGGTCAACTGATGCACCGGTTAGGAGATGCGAGTGGTGGGATGTTGAGCCGGCTAAGAGAGGACGAGGACGGCCCAAGAAGTGTTGGAAAGAGACTATACGAAGGGATCTTAGTTTTTTGGATATAAGTCTGAGATTGACCCAAGATAGATCTGAATGGAGGCAAAGAATCCATGTAGCCGACCCTACTTAATTGTGGGAAAAGGCTTTGTTGTTGTTGTTGTTGTAGTTAGTGACTATTGAAAATTTCATTCAACAATGTCCAAAAATTATGAAACTTTGTCAGAATGTGAAATATGACGGAATTAGGTTACTGTAAATTTTTTGGAATTTTTTTATGTAAGACGAATTAATTATGAATTGATGAATGTAGACAATGATATTTTCAATAATTAATTATAATAATTATTAAATCTACTTGTTTTATAGAACTAAAATTATCCAAGATATATCACTAGGTAATATATCTCAGAAAAATCCTAAATCCTAAAAATGTTGAAATTAATTTCTATTAAAAATTAATTGGTGAAATGCACAAAATAGTTTTTATAGAGCAAAATCTGCATGCAATTCTTTTTAGCACGTTGTAATTAACAATTAATCCAATGATCTATTAATTTTCAGTAATTTTTGGCATAATGGTTAATTTTATATGAATTTAGAAGCATAAAGTGGGTAAAATATGCAAGATTCCACAACGATAAATATTATTAGCCATCAATGATAAAAAAATATAATGAGCATGCAACAATATAGAGAATTAATTGCATAACAAAATACTATTTTTGAATAATTAAATGATGCAGAAATAATTTCAAATAATAGAATAAAGACACGCGTATATTTGCAATATTAACAATAATTAAATAAAATAGAAAAAAAATAGAGAGAGGACTTAAGAGGAAGTACCAATCCTGGGGGGGTCTGTAAAATTTTCAGAGGGGCACGTGCGTCGCACGTGTCCTTTGGACGACAAGGGCCTCTGTGTGAATAAGGTATCTCTAGGGGGCTTCTTTGCAATATATCCCTCACGCGCACGTGTAGATAACGTAGGGTTAATCTGTGTAAATATGGCAGAGCTGGAGGGTGTCCTCTATAAAAGACTCCTCCCGCACATGTGTGGGTCACGTGCTGGGAGAAAGTGGGGCAGAGCGGTGGCGAGGGAGCATCGACGAGAGATGAAGGGTGACCTAGAGAAGCGTTGCTTGGGTCTTGAGCTTCTGGAGATGATGATGAGGACCGGCCAGAGGAAGCGATGTCGATGGAGATTCAAGGAAGATGGAGTGAAACATTTAAGACGAAGGAGTGGGGTGGTAGATAGGAGCTCTTGCAGGCAGGGTAGAGAAGTGACGAGTCAATGGAAAGGCAGACCATGGTGATGGCCGACATACGACCGGCGATCATTGGGGCAGAAGCGATGGCCATGGTGATGATGCTGGAGTCGATGTACACGAAATGGCTTCACGGTTGGAGGAGGGTAGAAATGGCTCTTCCGAGCCTTTGGCAAGGATGGGTGCTAAGCTCAAAGTTGTAGTCTCTAATAGAGGTGGAGGCAAGGAAGAATCAGTGGTGACGTTTGACGAATGAAGATGGTTGTATGGGGGAAGGATGGCAATGTAGCGGGTGGAGGACTCAAACCTCGAAGAGAATGTGAGAGATGAAGTGATTAGAGATGGAGGGGGTCCCTGGAGAGGTAGAGAAAGGTGCTGGCTAGAAATAGGTATTGAAGGTAACAGTGGAGTGATGCACTGGGTGTTGCCGCAGCGGAGTGAGGCCGAGGAGGGGTGTAGCAATGTAGGTTATAGCATGAAATAGGGGAATTGTGCAAGAACATGGGAAGAAGAAAAAGGGGGAAGAAGAAAAGGAAAAATAGGAAACGAATGAAGTGAGTTTACCTAAAGATTCACCTGAATGTGGAGAAGTCTTACTCCGTCATTGCCTCTAGGAGCCTTGGCGTTGTCTTCGAAGCTCGGCAAGGCTCGGTTGAGCTTTGTAGCAGAGCTCGAAGAAGAGCTCTAGATTACGCATGTACTGAAGGACAAACCGCTGTCATCACTTTAAGAAGACTTGGGTCCATTATCACTGGATGTTCAAGATGGAAGTTGGTAGTGATCTCTCCCTCTCCCTTTATTAGTGGATACCCTTGCATGTGGAAGGGGATGGGTATTTATAGGATAGGGGCAACTAGCGGTTGCAGGCTGACTGGGATATGTGGTTGGTGATGGAGAGGATAGCGGGGTGGTGGTGGTGATGGGGGGGGGAAGGGTTGTGGGGAGGAGGATAAGGGATAGGGTTGCTGGCCGTTGGAGGAGGCACGAGAGAAGGCGGAGGTTGCAACGCAGGAGGTTGCGCATGGGTTGACTTGGAGGAAGGAGAGGGCGACACATATGGGGGAGTCACATGCATAACATGTTCAAGGATTTTATTATTATATTTTTTTGAAAATAAAGGAAATATAAAAGTCTCAAAATGAGTGACACGTGACAGCTCCAGGAGCGGCCACATGTCAACTTCAGAAAAATCGAGAAATAAATTTTAAAGATAAATATGGAATAAATAGAAAATAACCTCGGATCAAATTTTTTTATGAAAGTTGCTCGTCTCGATGAGATCTACAACTTTTATGAAGGGACAAAGAGCAAAAGATGTCATCTGTGCAAAATGTTATTTTTAGGGTACTTTATGTACATAGAATATCTTGATTTTTAGGTTTTGTAATTTTTTATGTTTTTTAATAATAGAAAATTTTATAAAAATATTATAAAATCAAATAAATATTTACACATTAATATCATTTTTTTGGGATTTTCAATAAATAAGAAAATAGGATAATAAAATAAAGTGGAAGTCGGGAGATATTTATACAGATTCACAAGGGACACTTAGACTTGATCAGTTTCTTTGATTTCAGTCTATTTTGAATTTGGATTTTTGTGAATTTTAATAAAACTTTAATCAAATAATATAGATAAAAAAGAAATAAAAGATAAAGGGTTAATTATGTACATTAAATAATAGGTCAAAATCGGGTAAAATACATATGCACAAAGGAGGCCCAAAACCCAACTTTCACATATAAGGTTCGATTTTTATGAAATTAGTTTTGTTTTGAAGTTCTTAGAATGTATATTATTTTAAAATGAGTAGACCTAAATCAAACATTGTATGAGGAAGATGTGTGATTTTTAGTCTATCTATTATGAAATTGGAGTTTTGTCTCATGAGCCAATTATTTGAGTTAGTATTTTTTTGTATTTTTGCGTTGATATTGTTAGTAATATGTACACAATTAAGGTGGTTTGATCTCAATTGGAGTTAGCATGAATTATTTAAAAATGCATGAAGTTAGGTGAAAATGTGAAGATGATTATGAGTGCAATTATGAGTGCTAAAATGCAGATATTAATTCTAATTGCGTGAATGGTAAAACTACAGAATAAATGATGAAATGAAGCTAATTACTCAGGAACAAATTTCTAGTTTCATCTTTTAGTGTGATTAATCACGGATTCATCAATAGTGTATTTGCATTTGGACACATAATGTATGTGGTTGCAATGTGAAAGTTTCCTCATATCAATGAAGAATATAATTAAATAGACAATAGGACAACCTAGGATTTGTGTGTCTCTATAGTCTTGATTTCTCATCGAGTGTGCTTTGGAAGTATCTTGTCGATGATGATCGTAATTGATAAATAATCATTATAAAATCTAAGAAGATGTTTTGGCAAACATATGTGCTCTCGACATTTAATTATGAATGACATGGTTCACTGCATTATGCAGAATGTGGCTCGATAAGAGATGGTGTACTCAAAATATTTGAGTACCTACCTGAACCAAAGTCTTTTAGAGTTTAGATGGATGTAAATATGATGAGTTCACCATTATACTGTCTGTACTCAAGTCATTCATGAAGCTTCATAATATTCATATTGTATGAATTGAATGAAGCATGCATAAATGTTGAAATACTATTATATGAAAATCCTTTGAATTCAATATAAGAGATCCTTTGCCTTCAGCAATTGTTGTTATATATGGAGGGAGCGTAGTGGAAGTATGTGTCGGACCCAAGTTACTAGGAAAGTCAAAGAGTTGACTCTACTTCTATGGTTTCCATACATATGACATCAAAAGTGTTGGGTGAATGCCAATACTGCAATAAGCTGGTGTACTGACAGTATGACTATCTAGACTATCTAAGACCCTAGAGAAGAATCCGAATAGTGCATCACAATATTAAACATCTACATATAATCATTGAAATTGACTTGCTTATCGGATAATATCAAAGAGTAAAATTTCATTTCATTCTTCTAATAACGCTTGCAATTGGTTGCATATGTTTTAGAAGATTGAAAATTTTGATCTTAAGGTTTAATAGTCATCAACATGGATATTGATGCAATTGTTGCAATAATATCTATTGGATAGATGGACTTCATATTTTCAGTGGGAGAGGCCTTTAGTCTTAGAGAATGTCTCTTTGACCTAGATATTAGAATACACTCATTGTTTATTTCTAAATGTTGGAAATAAATAAGGATTCTGAAATAGACCTATCATAGCGAGTTATGATGGATATATTTCAGATAGTAATATAACATCTAGAGGACTCTACTACATGAGAATATTAATGAATGGTTCATTAACATTTCTAGATAGTGAGAAATTAAACCTTAAAAGATCAATAGAACGATGAATTTCATTTGACGATGACCTAGCATCAAGACATGGAAATATGTTTGTTGATATGATCAATGGGCCGGTAAAATATTATAATTTAGATTGTCTAAATGTCAAAACTTACATACTTATGAATATTGTATTCAAAGTAAAATGTCCAGTACACCCTTCTCTGGGAATGGTGTAAGATGTCAAGGTATTCAAGATCTCATACATATTGATGTATGTGGATCATCTGTATCATAATAAACATTGATGATTAATGATATCATTCTATGATTATTTATGATATGAAATTTCTTCCCTTCACCTTAGAAACCTTTGAAATGTTCGAAGATTTCACATTTTTTGGTTTACAACTAAAGTCTGAAGGAAGATAAAATAAATTTGATCTAATATAGGTAGCAACTACATATTAGATTAATTTATGGAATACCTTATGGAAATAGGATATCATTCCTATCTCACTCCTCCTAATACACCTAAACTCAATAGAGTTGTAGGGAGATATAATTGGATAATGTGTGATATTATTTGATCAGTGATAAATATTAGCATAATTCCCTCTTAGTTTCCAAGATGTATATGTAGTAGAGACTTACACACATACACACACACACACATAAATACATATACATATATATATATATATATATTCTTAATAAGGTTCCATGCAAGTAAGCTGGAATATAGCACCAGAGATTGCTACTTCATTATGAATATAAAGGATGGTATTGGATACCTACTTTATCACCATGAGATTCTTAAAAAGATTTCATTTCTAAGGATATGATTCTTAGAGGATAACTTTCTTGAGAATCAAGATGAAAATGAAGTGAAGGAACTCATTTGATCATGAGAAGATAATGAGGCTTTTGAAATCGTGAACTAAAAGGATAATTAAAGATGAAGCAGTCACACCTCTTCAAATGAGTTTGAAAATGGATTCCATGTGTTAGTTAAGTCTGACAATGATCTGACTTCATGTGATGAAGCTTCTAAGGCTCATGACATGGAAAGATGGAAGTTAGAATCAAAGTCTAAAGTGGACTTCATATACAAGTGTTGCATATGGACCCTCGAAGATCCACCTATAAGGGTAAGACCCATTAGGTGTAAATGGATCTTTAAGAGAAAGAGGAACCTGATGAGAAGGTAGGAACCTTCAAAGAACGACTCGTATTCTCAAGATAGACACAGAAAGAAGACATCACATACGACGAGACTTGATTTCTAGTGACCATGCTTAAATTTATCGGATTATTGCTAACTATAGCTATACAACTTGACTATGAAATTTTCAAGTTGGAAGTCAAGATTGCATTCCTCTAGGAAATCCTCATCGAGGATATTCATATGAAGTAGCCCCATGGCTTCATAGATGAGGAATGCAAGGTGTGTAATTTTAAGAAACTCCATCTATTGACTCAAATAAGCTTCTTGTAGTTGTAACATTAGATTTAATGAAATTATAAATGTTATGATTTCAGATACAATCTTGATGAATCGTGTGAAGCTTAGTGGGAGTGCCATTGTGTTCATCTTGCTAAATATAGATGATATCCTAGTCATTTGGAATGATAGGATGACAATAAGTATTTTATAATCTGGCTATTCCATACCTTAAGATACTATCTCAAGGATACCTCTTAGATCTTGGTTCTAAAGATGTTCAAAAGCAAAGAGAAGAGGGTATTGGAACCATCACATTAGTGATACATCTTGGACATATTCCATTTTTGGCAAAATTCCAAGGAAGGCTTCTTTCCCTTAAGATATGATACTGACCTATCTAAAGGTATAACACCTCAAGAGTTGAGGATGTGAATACCAAAGCTACATGCTGTAGTGCATAAGCTTTGGGGAGCTTAGAGTATGCTAGATGTGTATAAAAGCTAGATGTATGCCATGCAGTGGGAGTAGTAAAATGTTACTAATTTTACTATGGAGATAAAACACTTAACTCCAGTTCAGTCTTATCTTCAAGAACATAAGACTTTATAGATAGTGATCTAAAGGATCTTAACTACAAATACCTTAGGAGATAGAGATTTATAGGAATAAGGGTATTCTGATAAGGATAATTGAAATTACATAATGGTTATAATGATTATTGAGTTGTAGTGTCAAATACACTAAACTGCTTTAACAAGTTTGAGTATTGGTTGCATAAGATGCAACATATCTATTGGATGCAAGCACTGCTACTAGGATATATGCAAGCACCGTAAAAGGACTTGACATAGCCTCTCGGGATCAGAGTGTCTGATTAGCTTACCTAGCTATATTATATAGCTTATGATTGTCACATGAGTGTGGGTTTAAAGATTATCCCATTAATGGCTCTTTGGGCCAGTGGGAGATTGTTGGACATTTGATCCCACGACGAGCCATTATGCAATAAATGTTATTGCAATTATTATTCCCTAATCTGAAATGAAGAATGACTAATTTGCATAATAGGTCCCTTAGTACAATTAGGCTTATGTACCATGACCCTCTTAATGATCATACAAATTTTGATTCATTTGTCGAATCATAGAGGCTAGTTCTTGGATGGATATCTAAAGAGTTATATTGAGGACTCATTAAGCACCGTCAAATAATTATTAAGAGATGATCTCCCGCCTGAGTAGGAGATGGCAATCCTTTCTCTAATGGGCTAATATCTAACTAACATCTTGATGCATGTCCTCTACATAGAAATAGAGATTCAGAGGTGTTAGATGAGTTAGGTCAAAAAGTTGACTTGGCGAGATTGAGATAACCAAGTCCTATGCCATATGCTATCATGATATATGCATACATCCTCTGACCGGAGACAAATGTATTATTATATGTTTGAGTGTGTACATTTGGCAGACAGATAGGTTGATGGCCTAATAAAGGTCTATACACCAGTGCACTGGAGTGCATACAAGGGCATATGATCTCTCAAAGGGATCATACAACTCCATTTATTGAACTGGAAGACATGAGCTCACTCATGAGATATTGGGAATCAAATTCCATGCACAGTCATCTTCTTTGGAAGCTTGACTGGATTTGTAGGTTTGATATATGCTTTTAGAAAGTATATTATCAATACCTGGGTATGATATATGATTTTGGAAAATATATGATCGATACTAACTCCCAATGATCAAATGAGAAACTTAATAATAAAACCCTAAAGGAGACAATCTAAATAGATCTAAAACTTCGGGTTTATTCTAGGTCTTCCAGTATGCATGATGTACATGTATTAGGAATACTTAAGGATGTTGTGATCATCAACGACTGTATAACCATGACTCTTCCATTCCGAGGGATTTTGAAATAAGTATCAATTTTAGTTAATCCTCTCAATAGTGAAGCTATCTAATCTTGGTCCAAATGTTCAACAGTGATCTGAATATGATTCAGATGCAACGAGATGATTAAATTTATAGGTTTAATTTAATCAAACATATATGGAAGGTCCTTGAGATCTGGATTTGAGATGTGATCTCAATATCCGAGTCACTATACGTAGAACATACAACTGCCCGATCATTATCTCCAAGTATCAACGAAGAAAGCACACTGTTTTTGAAAGAGTTAAAGGATAATTTCATTGTTGATATTGTGTCTGTGAATTAAGGAAAATTGATAATTAAATGTGATTTAATTATCATGGATAATACAAATTTAATTCATATTATTTGGCCATATAAGGAGAGTTGTCTAAAATAATTAAATGTGATTTCATTATCAAAGATATGGATCATGTGAATGTGATTCATATTATTTGGACACATGAGAAGAGTTATCTTGGATAATTAAATGTGATTCAATTATCAAAGATATGATTAATGTGGATATCACTATCCGTACGATTCATGGATATTATAAATATGATTTATAACATGTTAGAGATATTTAATTGTAAATAGAATGACAATTTAAATGTTATTATGAATTGGATTCACATTAGACAATTAATTGTAAATTCAATTTACATATTATGTTGGATGTATGAATATGATTCATATTAGTCAATGGCATGAATGAATTTTTCACAAGATTATTTTGGAAATTATTTTTTGAATTTTTTGATGCAATATTTGTTGTTGCATATATATATAGATAAATGAAGACTTAATCCCTTTATGGTGGTCGTCCACCTTGACTTGTTCAATAATGAGGACAACCATCCAGTTTATAGTAAAGGGACTTGGTCTTCACAATATATGTGTATAATGATTAATTTTAAAATGAGTTATCTATTATCTTGAAAAGAATATTGTTAATTTATTTAAACTAATTGTTGTTGCATTTTTGGAGCAAAATATCGTGGCCATTGATTAGTAAACTTTTAATCTACACCGTAGATTAAGAGAGCACAAGGATTGAGATCCATGTGTATCCAACTAGTAGAAAAGGAAGGGTAGCCCTTGCCTTTTAAACTACTCACCTAATTCAAAGAGGAATTAAAATCTCTCTGTCTGTCTCTCTATCCTCCTTAGAGTGGTCATCCACCCTAAACCCTAGAGAGGGTCATCATCGTCGCCACACCGTTTTCCCGTCGCTTCGACTTCTTGTGGATATCCATCTCCTTCGGTGCACATCGCTTGTGAAGAATACATTAGCTCTCATGAGACGATATCAGGAGATTCACCGCGTGGATCATCAACATGGATTACGAGGAGCACGCATTTTAGCAACACACTCGCGAGCATCTCCTCCATTGAATCAGACTTGACATAGGAGGTCTCTTTATTTAGAGACTCGATCGCAACCACGCTTGAAGAGGTAAACTTAATACTTGTTTGTGGTTTAGGTGAAACGATTCGAGAAGTGTTCTTGGATCATGTAGTTTCATTGTTTAAAATTTTTTAAATTTCGCTGCCCCGAGAAACTAGTATGACCAGTCGTGATGTGATTAAGGATTTTTTCCATATCCTTCCATCAACAACTTCAATAGCGGGTTGAGGAGATAGCCCTCGGTCCCCTTGGTGTTTTGGTGCAGGAGGTAAGGCTCGAGGATGCTTCAGAAGCTGAAATCAGAGGAGGAAAACCTCCTTCAGGTTGTGAGCTCGAAAGAACCTCTAGGTCCCCATCGATGGGACCTAGACACTCTTAAAGTACTCCATCACATGCGGTGTGACCCTAGGAATGAATTGAGCTACTCAACAATGATAAAGAAGACTGGAGCGAGGAGAAATATCGATCGAAGCTCATTAATAACCTGTTCTTAGGGTGTTCTTCGTAACACCCCAAGAACCATCCAATCAAGATCTGTGGCCTTGATCTAATGTAGGTCGTCCACTCAAGAGGTGGACCATCGTGCCTCCCCATCACTCAATCAACCACGTGGAAGTAGAAATGCCCACCTATCACGCCTCTTTTAGGTAAATATTTAAGTGGCCCCTACCTCTTTTGTATTTTTTATTCAGTCCTATAAATATTGAAGAACATTAAATATTTGTGTAATAGTTACTTAGGACCTCGCGTACTCATGTCTATTTGCGAAAGGTCCGTATCACATGTTGCGCAACATGAGGCACTGTGTTATTTCCACTGCAACCCTCATGATTTTTCTTATGTATGTTTAGTCTATAAATGTGTAAATATATTGCAAAGTTCTGGGTATTTTCTATATCGACCCTCATATTTATTTTTAATTGCAAATATACCCCTATTAGACTGTGTATTTTATTTTATGTCTTTCTATTTTTGTTAAATAGTTTATGCACTTGTTATTTAATGGAAAAATTATGGTAGGTTCTTGATCTAATGTTTATTCACACCCATATTTTTACTTAAGAGTTTATCACATTTTCTTATTTATCAAAAATCATTTAGGAGCTATTTATTCTCTATTTATATATTAAATTCCAAATTTTATAAAACCACTTTTAAAAATTGTAAAAAATATTATATCTATATTACTATATAATCTAAGTCTAGACCAAAAATCAGCAAAATTTAAAAAGGAAACACTAAAAATCACAAAATCCTAAAAAGACCATAGAACTTGGTTAAAATTCCTAAAAAATCCAAAAAAAATGTTTTCTATTTCTTATTTTTCTTTATATTATCTAGTATATATTAACAATACTTTTGGAATTTTTAGACATATTATCTATTTTTAAAGCCCAAACAAATTTGACCTATTTATTAAACTTACTATTTTGACATATTTATTAAATAAAAAATGGCTAATGTTTAGCAAAAAATATATAAAAAATCAAAAAATAGACAAAAATTTAAAAATATAAAACATTATATTTTATGCATTTTAATTATATTTACATATATTTACAATTATAGAACCCTATATATACTATATATATCTTATATTTGCTACATATTACTTATTATTATTACCTATTTATACCTATTATATATCTAAAACCTTAAAAAAATAAAAAGGATCGTTCTATATATTTATATATTAATTATATGGGGCTGTGGAGTATGCACCCAGGTGCATGTAATTTTACATGCACTGAGGTCTATATCTTCCACGATCTTTTAGTTTTTTCTGGAAAATATCACCATGTATATTCATCCCTATATCCCTCCTATATGCCATTCGATTTTCATCAGAATCATCGACTCGTATGCCTTCCATCTAGAACATGTAATTTTAACAGTCTTAGAATTGTTGTAATCGACCTATTCTAGATGGAGGGCATATGAGTCTCTGTTTCTATCGAAATCCGAATGACATATATGAGAGATATCAGGATGAATGTACATGGTGATATTTTTCAAAAAAGTAAAAAACGTGGAAGATATAGGCCCCGGTGCATGTAAAAGTACACGCACCTGGATGCGTGCTCCCAAACCCCTAATTATATATCATATATATTATTTGTAATATCGATTATTATTACTACCATATACATATATAATACCTTAAAAACAACAAGAAATCAAAATTTTTTCAGAACCTAAAAATAAAAAAATTGAATATTTAAAAACATAAAATAAAATAATTACAAATTAAAAAAATATATAATTAAAAATCCAAAAAATTAAAAACAACAAAAGTATGAAAAAATAGTATTATTTTTTATTTATTAATAATAATTATACCTATCCATGTTTGCACTCAGTGGTTTGACCCCAACTACTTTGTCACTATACACATTTGTAAGGTATAATAAATTTCACCTCACATTTACTTATTGTTTTATCATATACTATGGGTTGATTATTGATGATTTGATTGATTAGGATCAGAGTATACAACGATTGTCGAATCTGAACTATCAGACACCGCATGCCCTCCAAGACCTGGCGCTAGGAATTCCCGATCAATCTCTTCTATCAGTTGGGCATGATCTAGGTCATTTATCACTAAGATCATCCATGCAATAGTCAGAATCCTCACGACTATAATCAATTCCTTCTTACGCATCGGTGACTTAATTCATTTACCAACTTCAATAATCATCGGAAACTCTCTTTTAGTGCTCTTACCTGAAATACAAATTAATGTAGCCTATACGAACAATTACACGAGTGTTAACCCTAAGTAAACAAGTAAAACAAAGAACTCCAACCACGATTACTTGGCCTGCACTTGAAGCACTAGGCTAAATGCATGCCAGTATTGAGGTTGGACACCGCACAATGACTCCTTAGTGTGCCAATCAATATGTCCCTCAACCAACGCAACTGTTGAGTTTGTGGAATCTAAGTTTCTACCTAGGGCTCTAAATGTGCATGCCCCTCCCTTGGCGACATTTACTCCATCACCTATATGTCACTTACGATAGTTCACCATGGTATGGACAAGAACACAATGAAAAAAACATCCGTTGAACACAAGATGTAAATATATAGATATGGATAATTCTCCCATGATCATTCAGTTTGATGCTCAAGATGCTCTAATCTCACCGAGGCTCACCGCATCAATTTCAGTCTAATTTACTCACAATGGACCCATATCCATTACTTATTAACTCATTTCAGGTCTCCTATATATTTAATAAATACCATAATGTCCTAGATGATTCCACATATTTTTAGGTTAGTCTACGTCAAATTTTATGTCCATTTAGGTCCATAGTCCCAGAATGATCCATCAACAAAACATGCATGATTGATTATTATGGTCTGGCTTGATCAAGTGTGATCGATCAACCATGTGGCATGATTGGTCATGTGACTAGGCAATAGCCATATTCGTCTCCGATGACGTCCACAAAGTTGCTCTGATTGTTCCTATTGTTCCCCACATAATTATATTTTCCATGCACCCAATACATCAACAAGAAAATCATGAAAGTTTGATACGACATGAGATGGGGTTTGATAGAAAACTCGTCAAAATGTGGTTATGATATTGTATATGGGTTCCATACACTATCCACAACTTATGGTATGAAACATGCACATATTTGACATCAAATGGAGGAGAAAACTATACCTATGAGAATGTACTCCCACACACTTTATTCATCCAGAATGAAAGTTCCACAACCTTCTGTGGAACATTAAAGGGCCCACGATGATCCTTGCTTCATACTTTTCGAAACGACATGCTCGAACCTCCAATCGATGGTCGGAATTTGCTCTAGCGATGGAGCTGCGATGAGAGGGTAGTGGTGGTGTGGGTCAAGTGGGCTGACTGATGAATCTGGGATTTATCACTCTAAAAGAGATTAATGAAGCTCAATTCCCTAAAATTCATTGGCATTTAATGATTTAAATTAAATTATTAACATTCATGCATGTAAATAAGAATTGCATTTATCATACATAATTGCATAACATAAGAGCTAAAAATCCCAACCCAATTAACCTGTAAAATAAGCTAACTTCCCCAAATTTTAATGCTAACTCCAAATCACTTGAAACCACTTTCATTGTGTACGTATCACTAATAAGAATACAAAAAAACCCAATAACATAAATAAATGGCTCACAAAGACAAACCCTAATTTTAGAACAATAAAAAAACACTTATATCTTCCTCATACAGTGTCTGAATTGATCCTACGCACTTTTGAACTAATATACATTCAACTACCTTGAAAACAAGACCAAGTTCAAGTGATTCAGAGCTCATATGCGAAAGTTGGGTTTTGAGCCTCTTTTGTACATTGTGTATTTTATCGGATTTTGACCTATTATTTGATGTACATAATTAAATCTTTTTAAATTTTATTTTTTATTTATTTTATTTGACAAAAGTTTAATTAAAATGCTAGAAATCAAAATCTACAATAAGACTAAAATCAAAGAAACTAAGTGTAAATCTCACTAATAGTCAGTATAATAAGTCATATGTATTTATTTTCTTATTTATTAAAAATAAAAAATAGATTAATGTGTAAATATTTATCTTTTATTTTATCAGATGTTCTAATTTGTATATCATTTAAAAATAACAAAAAATTACAAAACTCTAAAAATCCGATATTCTGTGTAAATAGAGTACCACCGAAAATATCACTTTGCGCAATGACCTATTTTGGTTTTAGTTTCTGCATGAAAGTTGTAGATCTCATTGAGACGAGCAACCTTCATGAAGAAAAGTTTTCGATATGAGGTTGTTTGTTGTTTCTTTTCTTTTTATCTATGAATTTTATTTTTTTTTTGAATTTTCGGGTAGTGAGACATGACGATTCCTGGAACCTGCCTCCTTTCATCCATTTTTGGGCTTTCTAAGTTTTTATGTTCTCATTAAAAAATAATAAATTAATTAAAATTATAAATTTAAAATTAAATTTAATGGAATGCCACCTGTCAACATCTAGGCCATTCGATCTCGACCGATAGGATGGCCACTACGCCTCCTCTTCCTCCCGCAGATCTGGCAGCCACCAAACCCAATCCCCATATCCCCCAATCACCTCTCTAGATCTCGCTCGACAACCGCCTTTCCTAATCCTACACCGATCTCCTTCAACATCACTGCTGCCCCCGAATCTCCCAATCGATGATCGTCGTTGTTTCGTCCCTCTTTCCTAATTGACCGTGTCTCCCTCTAATTCCCGATAACCCTTCCTAATTTTCTCCCTCATAGTAGCCGTATCTGATCCTCTATGCGAATCAAATCCCCATCCCTCATCCTCCATCAGAGCATAAATCATGGATCCCTTTCTCGATCTTCTCCTGTGCACCACCGCCTTCTCGCCCCTACTTAGCCCTCATCGCCACCCATCTCTGATCTCATCTGTCGATCCACAGCTGACCAGAGGCTCGATGGTGACAACGTCACTTCTGTAAGTCAGCGAGTCAAGACCTCCCATCTTGCCCTGTCGTAGTGAGCCGCAACCCCAGCACTACTGCTTCGCTCAAGCTTCGTCCGTGGAGCTCTTCCCTTCCAAGCAAACTCATCAACTCGTACTCCACCATTATTCTTCCTCCATCGCTTGTTCTTTGTCTCCTATGTCACTCTTCTTATGCTATGTCTCCCTCATCATCTCTTCTGCATGCTCCGACCTCATCCTCCGCACATCTCTATGCCTCCTCTCCGATCTTTCTGCTTGCCTCTCCAACCATCGGAGCTCTCTCCCTCCTCTGTTAGGAAGCTTCTCCAGGAATTCCAGTCGAGCCTCACCATTGACTTCAACCCTCTCCACCCCAACTGGTGGCCCACGTCATCCCCATAGCCCACATACGACGTGTTTCCACCAGCTTCGCTCATGTACGGTGGGGCATCCACAACTTTGCCTCTTTTTTTCTCCCTCCTATAGTGGTGCGACCTGTATAGGAGACTCATCGGAGATCTTCCTTGCCGCCTTCGACCTCCATCTACCCTGACGACCGTCGATCGTGTATCAGCCATCATTACCCTCCACCTTCGCATACTCCCCGACTTTATCAATAACCGAACCCCTCTAGGCCACCGCTCATAGATCCCTTCCTCTGGACACACCATATGAAGCCTCCTTCCCTCACATGCCAGGTTAGGGGTATGCATGGTCCTACCACTCTTGAGAGTATTCTAGTGAACACCATGTTGTGTCTCATGATCTAATTCTAAGAAATCTAAATAGTATACATGATCCTTCTGATGATTATGTCCTTGGTTTAGGTTGTTGGGTTAACCTGAATATGTGTTGGGATGGAGGTCCTAGGGGTGGTGAACTCATCACTCCAACGTAAAAGATGATTGATGTCAGCTCTATGATCATGTTGATCATTGTGGATAAGGTTGAGCCCATCAAGGATCCTCTAAAGGTTAGAGGTACCTAAGGATGAGGCTCTGTGGTCCTGCCTCTAAGAAGGATGCTGATGACTTTGATGCGGTCTATTAGGTCTCTGATGGACTTGCTGACGATACTGGCTCTACTGGGGGGTTTGTTGATACTGAAGGGGGCCTAATAGCCCAACTGTTGCTACTGGGGTATGGGAATTGGCAGTACTAGGTATGAGGGGGGTACTGTGGGCACTGTTGTTGCTGTCGTTGGGTGGTATTGGAATCATCAGAATACCAAATCCCATTCAGTGCCCACACCTTTGGAGTTTCCTCGATCATTATCTCGATGGTCGGCTCCATGAACTGTCTCTCGTGAACCGCAGAATGACCTTAAGTCCATATGTTGTGAGGACCTTGGATGGGTTGCTCCTGAATGTGGTGCACTTGGTAGATGTGAGACGGGGGTGCAGACGAGGTAGGTATCTCAATCTTAGATGCCATATCATCTAATTATGTCATATGATGTGGAAGCTTGGGATGGTTCTACCATTTGGCGATCTTGTGCATCTCTCTCACCTTCTTCTCGATCCGGTCTACCTTGGTTAATTTTTTCTAATAATCCCCATGTTTGAGAGTAGGTCAGTTGCCAGATCGGCGATATCTATTCTCTCCACCTCCTAATGTACGCGAGAGGGAGGTGGCTTGTCATAAGCCATGCTAGATGATCCAGTGTGGCTGGTCTCTTCCATCTGCTCTAAAACCATCCAAATCATGTAGGCTCCTCTGTTCATATATATGCCTCCACAAATAGCATTCATCAATCCTTGAACCTTAGGAGTTAGACCACTATACAAGTTCTAGAGCACGATCGATCGGTCGATATCGTGACCTGGGCACTTCTAAATCAGGTCCTTGAATCTCTCACATGCCTCGTGGAAAGGCTGATGTGAAATCTGTGTGAAACGAGATATTAGGGACCTCATCTGATTAGTCCTACTCAACTAGTAGAACTTCTTGAATCTCTCACATGCCTCGTGGAAAGGTTGATGTGAAATCTGTGTGAAACGCGATATTAGGGACCTCATCTGACCTGGGCACTTCTAAATCAGGTCCTTGAATCTCTCACATGCCTCGTGGAAAGGCTGATGTGAAATCTGTGTGAAACGCGATATTAGGGACCTCATCTGATTAGTCCTACTCAACTAGTAGAACTTCTTGAGGAACAAGTCCTTCAATGCAGCCCACATGGTGACCCTCCCCAAATTCTTTAGCCAATAGGTGACTTTGTCTGTTATATCAAAGGGGAAGGCTCTAAGACGCATATAATCCTAGGATACCAACTCGTCCTATATATCGTCACATACCATTTCAAACTCCTACAAGAACATGTATGGTTCCTCTATTGCATTGCCATAAATTTTGGCAGGAGTGTCAAAAAGTGATGCTTTAATTCTCTAGCATTTGGTGGTACAACCAGTCTAAGCCAATTCTCATTCTTTGCAACATTGAGATTGTAGACATATCTCATAGATCCCCCTTATACCTCAACTAACCAAGCTCATGTCTAAGTAATTCACCTCTCTATTCAGCTTGTGCAAGTCTAGATAGGATGTCCTTCAATGGGTCATTATCTCCCTCATTATATAGGTTATTCTTGGGAGGCATCTTGTTATCTTGGTTCTCTTCACCTTCATAATACAAAAGATTTGAATTAATAGAGTTGGTAGAAGGCAATCTAGAAGCATCGAGGTGAGAGTATTCCTCGATGGAATGCGATAAGAGAGGGTTGATCTGGGTCTGACCACCATCGAGAATGAAGAGTGACTTATTACCGTAGTCTCATGGGAAGAGTCTCCATAAAACTGAGGGTGTTCAGAGAAAGAGTGTCCATGAACCCGTTAGGATGTTCGATTTGGAGTGGTTAATGAGAGGCTCGTGAATTCTATGTAAAAATCACCCCAATCCGCCATTCTCTATGTCAAGAGGTTCGACTCAAAATAAGGACTGATAGGAAAGGTGATAAGAGAATGGATTTTGAATGCACACCCTAAATACAAACACAAAGCAAAACCCAGATTCACCAACTAAACATTGCGAAGGCCGCAAAAGTCCAACCAATTATCTTTTCAATTTTATTATTAATGATCAAACGAGGGTATTTTGTGTTCAAATCGACGAAACACGCCAACTTGAAGCAATACTACTTCTTCCAAGGGTCGGAGGAATTGCAGCAATAACATGACTAAAGAGTCAATCCAAGTGATTAGGGAACAAGTCCAAGGATTTGGGCTCTAATCCTTAGCGTTTACATCCTCACCCACTCTTGCCTGAAGGTATGTACATGTGTCCAATAATGGGGTTGTTCTCCTAAAAAATTCTGTTTTAATGAAATTTTTATTCAAATTATATTAGTAATCCTGATTTTAAGTTTGATTTTCACTGAATTTAATCCACCACACAAGGAATGCCTAACGAACTATCTTGATTTCCTTTAATCCTAAGTTGTAAAAAACAAAGGGAAGTCAATAAAAGCCTATGCAACGATAGAATCAATGATGGAAGCCCATTTCAGAAGACTAATAGTGATCCTCATACTCTACATGCGAGATGCAAATACATAATTTGAAAAACATTTACACTAAATGAAATGCATGCGATGAAATCGCACCCAATAGAAAGTTCTATTAGAGATGAAGAATTAATTTTAGTTTGGACTAAGTAAAATGATTTAAGATGCGTATTATTAAATGTGAATGTGTTGTCCTAGATTTTACGAGCACAATAGATAAAACCTATAAAAATCTCTCAGACTCGTGTGTGCAGGTCTAACCTACGAGCCCCGCCCTCATCGGAGAGTGAAATAGGTCTTGACAAACCACAAGAATAATATCCAAGTGTCCTTGTATACATGTGAGATCCCAAACGGAATCTGTCGGAAATATGCAACTACCTAATTATTACATATATTACAAAAATGAAATAAACGCATAAAATAAAATCCTAGATTCTATATTCTCTCACATCTCGACTTGATCTTAATTTTCATGCATCCTTCAGTTGGCTTATTTCTCAGAAAAGTCAGCCTCCAATATGTTTGAGATTCTCAACCACCTAAGCGGTGGCTCCATCGATCGGGTCCCTCACACAAAAACATAAGATGGTGGTCAGAGAGATACACAAAATAAAATAAAAATAAAAGATATAAAATCAAAAATGGAAAAAAATAAACAGAGTAAAAATTACAAGGAAACCCTGGGGTCAGACTATCATGAATCTTGTATTTATCATGATAAAATCCACATATTAAACTCATTGTATTATCTCATATATATATTGTGTATAATTAACATTATATTAATTGTATTTAATTACTAAATTTTCGTCGTTGATTTTGCTATCTTATTAAAAACCCATAAAAACTAGATTAATTAGTTGCCTATAAGTGTTTTGTCCTTTAAAAGAAATAAAAATACAAAAAATCTCAAAGACCAGAAACAGTGTTTTTATCCCATTAGAAATACCCCCAAAATACACTTTTGTACAAATGATCTCTTTTTACTTTTTGGCCAACAAGAAACTTGTAGATCTCATTGAGAACTACTACTTTTATGTTTTGACTTTTTTCTAATTTTACCTCTAACTATTTGTTTTTTTAATTTTCCTTATTTTTGTATTTATTGATTTTTCTGGAGTAGCCATGTGGCGCTCTCTGGAGCTGCCATGTAGTTGCTCCCTCCTTTCGCCACCTGACCCCTCTTCTAGTCGTTGGATCCCCCTGTCCTGCCTTCATTTGTATCATTCATCACTCATTCCATCTCCATCATCTGATCATGCCCGCTAATATGATCCCAAACACCCACTCCTGCACTCCCCTCCATCGTTGGATCGCCCCCTAACCTATGGCTCTCAGACCTCCACGTTGCCCCATTTTTCTGCACCCTTGGGTCACGCCTCACCTCCATCACGACTGATCGCTCCCGCTTCACTGTCAACCATTAGATCTTATCTCATATCAGATCCCAGCCACTCCCTTGTACTCAAATCTTAGTCGCTCGATCTCCTTCACATTATACATGCACCTTCGCTCCACATCATCCGCTCACCCCCTCTATAGAATGAGACTCCAAATCCCATCTGAATCGCCCGCTTCCGCCTCTCCCCTCTGTAAAGCCTTGAACCTATAATCTCTCGGATCCTATATCGTAAGATCCGGCTCGTCAAAAGGAAACCAACGAAATTTGTTTTGTGTAAATCAAACTTCATTTGGAATTGTTATGATTTTCGGAAGAAAGAGAATTAAAGAGGTTTAAGACTTCATTAACCCATAATGACTGTCATTAAGACTAATTAAACATGGTTAAAGAAACTAATGATGGATTGTGGATCATTAATGACCATTAGCAAATACTAATCAATGGTTTGCAAAAGTTAAGCATAAGCCGCAAGGTTAAATCGTGATTAGTAAAAGTTAATCGCGATTAGCACTAACTAAATGTCATTAGCGAATGTAGAAACTTATGGAATGTTCTAACTTATGCCCTAAGTTTGGAATAAGTTTCGGCCAAAACCATGGGCCAAAGCCATGGGCTACTAACTGCGGTTAAGGGCTAAATCATGGTTTACTAACTATGGTTAGCGGTTTTCTGGAGCCTATAAATACCCCCACCCATTCATTCTCTATGATTCCCACTACCACCACCACTCCAAGGGCTAGGGTTGAGAGGTCACGAGGAAGAGTGGGAGGCGGGGAAAGAGCACTAGCGAAGCACTATCGGCAGAATGATGAGGACAAAGGTACGATCCTCTTCTAGTAGGCTTCGTTCGATTCATGTTCTTTTTCCAATTTGGTTTTCGATTCATCTTCTTTAAGATTCATTTTCTGTTGTGGTTCGAGGAGAAATTTGTGTAATATCCCACTTAGGTGCGGACGGTTATGCACGTCAGTGAATACTATGATTCATCACACCTTCACTCACCTAAGATGTGTGGTGTTTACCGATTTTCCATTTCTTATGATTCTATTCTTTATTTTCTGCTTTTATAGTTATTTTGATGGAGAAATCTGTGTAAAACCCTACTTAGGTGAGGGCGGATATGCACTCAGTGAACCCTGTGATTCGTCACACATTCACTCACCTAAGATGAGTGGTGTCTAATGATTCTTCGTCTCTTGTTGTTTGAGTATATTCTTTCAGTTTCGTTATTGTTTTCCTCTCGATGATTTTATAGAGGAAAGTCTTTCTGTTTTTCTTTTAAATATGTTCCGATATAAGGGGAAACTCTGCCGAAATTTTTCTAGAAATACGTCCCAGAATAAGGGGAAATTCTGCCAAATTTTTTTCTAAAAATATATCCCAGAATAAGGGGAAACTCTGCCGAAATCTTCCTAGAAATATCACCGTATATAAGGGGAAGTTCTGCCAAAATTTTAAGAGCAAATATGTTCTTCGCGTTCTTCGTGTTCTTCATGTATTCTTCACGTTCTTCGTTCGTTCTTCACGTTCTTGCCATGTTTTTAGTGTTTTTGATACGAATATGAAATTCGATCATTTTAGGAGTTGTAAATCATCCTTTTCCGAAAACGAATCACGATAAAGCACTGCATATGCGAGAGAGAGCTTCATTAGGTAACGAAATCCTTCCTTTTGTTGTTGGGTTTTCATATGAGATCGTTGAGATTTTTGACTTTATGTTATTCATTATAAAGAACCCTAATTTGGTTATTTTTGGGAAAGTATGAAAAGTTGCTTTGTGATTTCAACTAAAATTAGGTCTAAGCATCGAATGGATGTAGTGGCTCGGAAAGTTAGGATTTGGAAGTTAAAATGAGCATAAATGTGACTTTGTAAATATATAAATTAATTTATGTGTAAGTTTATACTCAGTATTATGTTTATTCAAATATAAAGCTTAACAGAGGAATTACCTCATGGGAATTGATGTGTTTTGAGTTGGATCCTGAAAAAGGATTGTGTCTTATGTTAAGAATGACTGGGAGTAGAACTACAGGTCGGGCATGCAACCTGTAGGTTTGTCGGAAGGAACTCGTATTGGTTTTGCCCTACATAGGTGGTACATGGTTGCCCTGTTATGACAAGTGCGCACGAAATGAGTGATTTGCAACGCGTGATACTGGGAGCTAATATATTCGGGTTGAACGACAGAAGATGTGGTTGTGCCATGTGGAGGCACGTGTGGTTCAATAGCGAATAGGTCACGATAACATGTTTTTAAAGCCGGTAGGTTATGCGATTAACGGTTAGCATGAGGCTTTAAGAAACCGGGTCCTCGAGGACGGTATGCTCCTTTTTTTCGAGGCTGAGGGTTTGAGACCGTGATTAACAAAAGAAAAGGATAATTGTCAGGGTAGTATTGGAGGATTGGTTGATGCAATGTGTGGCAGCATAAACTAACTAGATCAACGCAATCTCCAATCACGGAGTATCCACAGCTTCGAAGTCCAAGAATTGTGGGGTTCCACTGGACTAATCCCTGATGTGGAATAGAAGGAATAGACTTAAACTAATGATAATAAATGTAATTTTTTATGCTAACAACTTTTTAAAAAATTAACAGTTGTTTACTTTTCTCTTCTTCGTTACTTAGCAATTGCTAATTGTTATCCTATCATTTATGGAAAATCAAACAGGTGTCGGTGAGCCATCGCAAGGACTTTAATAATTTAGACAGTTAACATAGTCATCCAACCGGCCATAGGAGCTTTTCTGTGTAAGGTAATTAGTAATATTTTGTGTGTTTTCCTTTCAAGCTGATGTATATTTAAATGGTTATAGTGGGACAATGTATCATTTGAACTTTATTTTGTGTATGGAAAAGTGTTAAAATACTTTCTTCTGAGTATCTTAATTTGTAGTTTGTTTCTGAATGTTAGTTGTGATTGCTGAATAAATTATTGCTGAGTAACTGGATCCGGAAATGGGAGGATCCGATGGCCCAGAAGCGAGGTCATGACAGTTTGTTATCAGAGCCCTGTTACTCCAGTAATTTACTCAGTAATTGATGACTATGAGCAATACTCTGAAACTAAGGTGGTATTAAAATCCTTTGATATTAATAAGTGATTGCAGTACTATTTACAAATTATTGTACCTTTTGTATATCATGCTAAGACATATTAGACCTAATCTTTGGCCTTAACTCATCCCAGGATCATGACAGACCGAGATGTCTCTAGGAAATTAGCGGCTATGATGATAATACTGCAAGAAATGGGGCAAAAGCAGCAAACATTAGAAGAGAGGCCCAATGCGCATGCTGAGAGACCTGACGCATCTTGACCTGTGGATGCTAGGATTGAAGGTTCTATCCATCTTTCTGAGGAAGAATCTAGTTACCATCCTTCAGCCGAGTCTACTCCTACCCCAGCTGAAGGAGCAATGGAGAAGGCCCTTCTTAGACACCAAACATTATCAGACAATTACCGAAAGGGAAAGATTCCTCGATTAAAGGCATAGAGACACTTGTTGAGGCAGAACTATGGCTTGATGATGTCAGATGGATGTTGAGAATAACACACGTACCAGTAGACACGTGGATGCACTTCGCTGATTACTCCCTAGCAGACTATTCAAAACAATGGTGGAGAGCCATTTCTAAGAATTTAGTAGATCATGTTTCATGGGATGTTTTTTGAAGAAAGGTCCTGATCTCACTTCTGTCCCTCGCATTGGGAAGAATTGAAGAGGAGGGAGTTGGCCTTTTTAACCCAATGATCCAAGAATGTACGAGATTATCATATTCACTTTACAGAGCTGCTACGTAATCCCCAACTCTAGAAGTTTCACCACAAGAGTGTCTTACCAAATTTGTTAGCGGTCTTCAGAGAGATTTGAGAGAGAAGCTTGCAGGTTTTAGAGCCACCACTGTAGATGAAACCATGGAGATCACCTCTCGTATTGAGATGAAGAGGGATGAAAACCGCCAAAGAAGAAGCTTTCACTTTACTGATGGACCATCCAAATGTAAGGTGAATTATATGAAGTGGCAATCGTTATCATCCAGTTGCGTCTAATATAAGATCTCCACAGACTTTGGGCCATGAATTATCTGGAAGAAGGGGTTTCTTTATACCTCCACTATATCCTCACGACTCAACAACAGGAGCTAGTAGCTCTGTGGATAGGTCTTCAGCTCAAACAAGAGCACATGTGTGTTATTACTGTCATTAGGAAGGCCACATCAAGAAAGATTGTGTGAAGTTGAGAGGTTCAGGGTTTAAATCAACCCCAATTAACAGTATAACATCCATCTCGAACAATGGAGCAACATGTGGAGGAAGACAGGGCATAGGTTATGGCTCACAAGGAGCGTCTCCTACACAACAACCACTACAAAGTGTTGCAGGTTCTAGCTTGCCTATTCCTAGTGGTCAGCTCAATGCAATTACTGAAGAATAAGGCTACAATTCTGGCATGGTCGTATGAGGTACCATTACAGTTCATGGCTTTTTAGTACATGCCTTATTTGATTCTGGTGCTTCACATTCATTTATTGCTCTATGGTTAGTACCCTCTTTGGGTAAGATACTAGTAGAAGTACAATAGTCCTATCTGATCAAGGGACCAAGAGGACAAGTATTTATAATCCAAAAAATCATGGATAATTATACAGTACCAACAGCGAGACATCAGTTTCATGTTTCACTACTACTAATAGAAATGGAGGACTTTGATCGTATCCTAAGGATGGACTGGTTAGAAAGACATCATGCATGTCTTGATTGTTTTCAAAAGACAGTAACGTTTCACCTTGCTAAATCGATAGAGTTCTAGTTCACTGGAAAGACATCCAATGATAATGTCGAATATATCTCTACTTTGAAGGCACAACAGTTGTTAGAGCAAGGGTACCAAGATTATTTAGCCTATGTAACCACTACATCAGGGTCACACAGAATGATGGAAGATGTACCTATAGTGTGCGAGTTTCCTGATGTATTTCTAAAGGAACTACCTGGATTACCACCTGAGCAAGAGATTGAATTTGAAGTCTCTCTCATACATGATACTCAGCCTATCTCTATCCCTCCATATAGGATGGCACCAGCCGAGTTACGAGAGTTAAAGGTACAGTTGCAAGAACTGTTTGATAAAGGATTCATTCGTCCTAGTACTTCACCATGGGCTGCACATGTCTTATTTATCAGGAAAAAGGATGGGTCGATACAGTTGTGCATTGACTATAGATAGTCAAACAAAAAAATAGTAAAGAATAAGTATTCTCTACCAAGAATAGATGACCTCTTTGATCAATTACATGGTTCAACTATGTATTCCAAGATTGACTTAATATTTAGATACCATCAGTTGAAAATAAAAGATGTGTACATCCCCAAGATAGCCTTTCGAACTAGATATGGACATTATGAATTCTTAGTTATGCCTTTTTGGACTAACAAATGTCCCAACAACCTTCATGGATCTCATGAATAGAGTATTCAAGGAGTTCTTAGATCACTTTGTAGTAGTCTTTATTGATGATGTGCTTATTTACTCCAAAGATAAGTATCTGCATGAATACCATCTCAGGCGGGCACTTGAAACACTAAGAAAGAACAAATTGTATGCTAAATATATCAAATGTGCCTTTGGCTATATGAAGTATCTTTTTGAGGCCATGTTGTTTCTGGGGAAGGTATATCAGTTGATCCTACAAAGGTCAGTGCAGGAGAAACTAATTTCCAAACACTAAAAGAATGCCTAACATCTGCACCCATCCTTACTCTACCCTCCGGGAGTGAAGGGTTTACAGTGTACACTGACACATCTAAAGAAGGACTTGGGGTAGTTCTTATGCAACATGGTAAGATAGTTGTGTATGCATCACGACAGATCAGGACACATGAGAAGAACTACCCAACTCATCACATTGAATTAGTTGTCGTAGTTTTCTCTTTAAAGATATGGAGACACTACCTTTATGGTATTACTTTTGAAATATTTACCGATCATAAAAGCTTGAAATATCTATTTGATCAGAAGGAACTCAATATTAGACAGAGACGATGGCTAGAGTTGTTAAAAGACTATGATTGCACTATCTACTACCACCCTGGTAAGGGGAACATCGTAGCAGATGCCCTTAGCAGAAGAACTTATTCATCTGAGTTGGTGAGTGCTATCCACTTCTGGGGTTTACGATCAACGTTAAGTGAATGGAAACCATTTGATAGTAGTGCCGATACTATAACTATTCCTCACCAATACAAACCAGAGATTTGGTATAGAATAAAGAAAGGACAGGAGAATGATCCGGTTCTTGACTTGAGACAACAACTCAAGAAGAATGAGATAGAGGGATTCCATATACAAGATGGGTTACTATATAACCATCACAGAGCTTGTGTACCAGACACACCGAACTGAGGAAGTACATCTTATGTGAATCGCATTGTTCTAGACTATCAATTCATCTAGGAATTACTAAGATGTATAAGGATCTTTATTCATATTTTTGGTGGCCGGGAATGAAGAAAGATGTTGCTGAGTTTGTGAATTCATGTTTCACTTGCCAACAGGTAAAGGCTTCCCACCAAAAGCCGCTAGGATTGTTACAATCCCTCCCCATACCTGAGTGTAAATGGGAAAGCATTTCCATGGACTTCGTTACTGGCTTACCTCAAATGACCGGTGGTAAAGATAGTATCTGGGTTATAATAGATCGTCTGACCAAGGTAGTACACTTTATTCCAATAAGTTTATCTTTCACTCCAAATCAACTTACTGAGTTATATATTACACATGTGATCCACCTCCACGGTATCCCAAAGGAAGTAGTTTCCGATCGAGATTCACAATTTACCTCACACTATTGGGAGAACATGAAAGCCTTAGGAACACAACTATGCTTGAGAACAACATATCATCCACAAATAGATGTTCAATCACAACGATACTATTCAAACTTTAGAGGATATGTTACGAGCATGTGCCGTAGAATGGAAAGGATCATGGTTGAAACATTTGCCTCTTGTAGAATTCACCTACAACAATAGTTACCATGCAAGTATTGGTATGGAACAATTTGAATCACTATGTGGACGTAGGTTTACTACTCATCTATGTTGGCAAGAGGTCAGGATAAGAACCTTTACAATTCAGATAGACTCCAAGAGACACGGAAAGCTGTAGAGCTTGCTCGAAAAAGACTATTGATTGCTCAAAGTCGCCACAAAAGCTATAGTGATGCCAAGCGAAAAGATCTTGAGTTTGAAGTAGGCGACTTTGTATTCCTCAAAGTATTGCCTATGAAGGGAGTTCAGAGGTTTGACTTGCGTGGAAAGTTGGCACCCAGGTTCATGGGTCCCTTTGAGATCATTCAATGGATTGGAAAAGTCACCTATAGACTTGCACTTCCTCCATATCTTTTGGCAATACATGATGCTTTTCATGTATCAAATCTGAGAAAGTATATCGAGGATCCAAAGCATAAGATAACTTATGATGATTTACATGTTAAACCAAACTTGACATACTAAGAAATACCTGTACAAATACTAGATAGCCATATCAAGAAGTTGAGGAATAAAGAGGTGCCTCTAGTTAAAGTATTGTGGCGCAACCAAGAGTTTGAAGAAGCTACATGAGAACCTGAGGTAGAAGTGAGAGAAAAATACCCGTACTTGTTTGAATGATAACACTATATTCTGTGTATATCTTTATTGTAAATGAAATGAAGTTCATTTTCTTTAAGGTTGTTATGGTTTCAATCCTCTTTAGGGTTGTTATGCCTGCTTTTCTAGTCTCGAGGATGAGACTTCCTTTAAGATTGTTATAATTATAAAGCCTCGAACTTAGCATCTCTCGGATCATATATAGTAAGATACGTCTCATCAAGAGGAAACCAACGAAATTTATTGTGTAAATCGGACTTCTTTGGAATTGTTATGATTTTCGGAAGAAAGAGAAGTAAAGAGGTTTAAGACATCATTAACCCGTAATGACTGTCATTAAGACTAATTAAATACGATTAAAGAAACTAATAATGGATTGGGGATCATTATTGACCACTAGCAAATACTAATCAATGGTTAGCAAAAGTTAAGCGTAAGCCGCGAAAGTTAAATCATGATTAGTAAAAGTTAATCACGATTAGCGCTAGTTAAACATCATTAGCGAATATAGAAACTTCTAGAATGTTCTAAGTTAAGTCCTAAGTTTGGGATAAGTTTTGGCCAAAACCATGAGCCTCTAACTGTGGTTAAGGGGTAAACTATGGTAAACTAACCATGGTTAGTAGTTTTCTAGAGCCTATAAATACCCCATCCATTCATTCTCTATGATTTCCACTACCACCACCACCCCAAGGACTAGGGTTGAGAGTTCGGGAGGAGTGGGAGGTGGGGAAAGCATGCTAGCAAAGCGCTGTCGGGAGAACGAAGAGGAGAAAGGTACGATCCTCTTCTAGTAGGCTTCGTTCGATTCATGTTCTTTTTCCAGTTTGGTTTTCGATTCATCTTCTTTCCGATTTGTTTTCTGTTGTGGTTCAAGGACAAATCTGTGTAATATCCTACTTAGGTGTGGGCGGCTATGCACACTAGTGAACTCTGTGATTCGTCACACCATCACTGACCTAAGACGTGTGGTGTCTAGCGATTCTCCATTTCTTATGATTCTATTCTTTATTTTCTGCTTTTATAGTTATTTTGATGGAAAAATTTGTGTAATACCCTACTTAGGTGCGGATGGTTATGCATGACAGTGAACCCTATGATTCGTCACACATTCACTCACTTAAGACGCGTGGTGTCTACTGATTCTTCATCTCTTGTTGTTTGAGTATATTCTTTCAGTTTCGTTATTGTTTTCCTCTCGATGATTTTATAGAGGAAACTCTTTCCATTTTTCTTTTAGAATATGTCCCGATATAAGGGGAAACTCTGTCGAAATTTTTCTAGAAATATGTCCCAGAATAAGGGGAAACTCTACTAAATTTTTTCTAGAAATATGTCCCAGAATAAGGGGAAACTCTACCTAAATCTTCCTAGAAATATAACTGTATATAAGGGGAAGTTCTGTTGAAATTTTAAGAGAAAATATGTTCTTCGTGTTCTTCGCGTTCTTGGCATGTTTTTAGTGTTTTTGATACGAACATGAAATTTGATCATTTTAAGAGCTGTAAATCATCCTTTTCCTAAAAAAATCTCGATAAAGCACTGCAAATAAAATCCTTCTTTTTGTTGTTGGGTTTTCATATGAGATCGTTGAGATTCTTGACTTTATGTTATTCGTTACGAAGAACCCTAATTTGGATATTTTTGAGAAAGTATGAAAAGTTGCTTTGTGATTTCAACTAAAATAAGGTCTAAGCATCGAATGGATGAAGTGGCTCGGAAAGTTAGGGTTTGGAAGTTAAAATGAGCATAAATTTGAGTTTATAAATATATAAATTAATTTATATGTAAGTTTGTACTGAGTATTATGTTTATGCAAATATAAAGATTAAAGGAGGAATTATCTCATGGGAATTGATGTGTTTTGAGTTGGATCCTGACAAAGGATTGTGTCTTACGTTAAGAATGATTGGGAGTAAAACTATAGGTCGGGTATGCAACCTATAGATTTGTCGGAAGGAACCCGTATTGGTTTTGCCTCTTACCTAGGTGGTATATGATTGCCCTGTTATGATAAGTGTGCACGAAATGAATGATTTGCAACGTGTGGTACTAGGAGCCAATATATTTGGGTTGAACGACGGAAGATGTGGTCGTGCCATGTGGAGGCACGAGTGGTTCAATAGCGACTGAGTCATGATAACATGTATTTAAAGCCGTTAAGTTATGTGATGAACGGTTAGCCTGTGGTTTTAAGCATTTGGATCCTCGAGGACTGTGTGCTTCGTTGTTTTTCCAGGATGAGGGTTTGATACCCTGATTGATAAAAGAAACGGATAATTGTCAGGGTAGTATTGGAGGATTGGTTGAGGCAACATCCGACAGCATAAGCTCACCAGATCAACGCAATATCCAATCCCGGAGTATCCACAACTTCGGAGTTCAAGAATGGTGGGGTCCCCCTGGACTAATCCTTGATGTGGAATAAAAGGAATATGACTTAAACTAATGAGAATAAATGTAATTTTTGTGCTAACAACTTTTTGAAAAATTACACAATTGTTTACTTTTCTCTTCTTCATTACTTAGTACTTGTTAATTGTTAATCCTATGATTTATGGAAAACCCAACAAGTATCGGTGAGCCATCGTAAGGACTTTAATAATCCATCCAGTTAACATAGTCTTCAAACCAGCCACAATAGCTTTTCTCTGTAAGTTAGTTAGTAATCCTTTGTGTATTTTCCTTTTAAGCTGATGTATATGTAAATGGTTATAGTGGGACAGTGTATCATGTGAACTTTATTTAATTAATGGAAAAGTGTTAAAATACTCTCTTCTGAGTATTTTTATTTGCAGTTTGTTCCTGAATGTTAGTAGTGATTGCTGAATAAATTATTGCTTAGTAACCACATCCGGAGAAGGGAGGATCCAACATCCCGGAATCGGGGTCGTGACACCCTTATGCTCGATCTGATATGGTGGATCATATCCAAGCCCTCCACTCATGCCTCCACTTGAACAATTGGATCACACAATCCAACGACCCAAGTCACGTCACCTACCTCCAATTACCCCTTGCCCCGTCCATTATGCCATCGCGTTCACCCCTCCCCGTTCCAATTATAGCCCCTGCTCCGACCGCCTACGCAAAGCCTAACAACCACCCCTTGTAATTGTTTCTTTCGCCATCCTCGTGTGTCACCCATCACTGCACCTCCATTACTCCCTACCGTCAAACCTTTGTTAGAACCCCCCTACCACCACATAATTGATCACCACGTCCTTTTATAAAACCCCTCGCTCTGCCACCATTCACCCCATCCACCATTCCTTGGATTTAGACTATCCATCCTCCGCCTCCCTGTGACAGACGATGGCGGGTGGATTGGCGACAATGGTCATTCAACCCGATGTTGACCCATAGTCAACTTGACCATGACTGCAGCCGCCTCTGGGCACCACCAAGCTCCATGCTCAGGTCGAGCATGATGAGTAACGACCTGTAGCTTCCTCCGAAGCTCAGCCCAAGACATGTCCTCCATCAATCTACCATTCTGATGAGGTACTCTGCTACCTCACATATCCTTCGTTTTCTCCCATTTAATTCATCACCTACACCCATCCTTGTCGTCACCTGACCATCCAACCAGCTCCACCGTACCACTAGCACCTTCGCGCCGCCCTCCACTCACCTCCTTCCTCTTTCAGATCCCCTCGTCATGTCACTTCATCCTCTCCGCCATCAAGGTGGGAGATCCATTGTGCTTCCACCTTCTCCGCCAAATTTAGGCCCTCCCTTGACCCTCCAGCTTGCACAATTGCTTCATCTATGCATCCCCTAACACTTCCAGGTCTCATCTTGTAAATGGCTGGACTCCATCATTCATCAACGATCTCCAGCCTCGTCTCCAATGATGCTCCACTGGCAGCCCCCTACAACTATCCTAGAGGCTTCTCTAACCTCTGCCCTCCCTCGCCAAGTCATCACTAAGGTTCACGAACCCTCGACGAACTTGGGGGAGCTTGGTGGAGCTCTGGCAAGCTCGTCGGAGTCTCATTTATGCCGCCTCTTCCCCGACGGAGGAGAAGCACATGCACTATTGGATGGTGCCCCACGGCGGCCATCCAAAAACCCAGGTCACGCCATGTCGCCATCTCTGAAGCTGCAGGCTCATAGCCCAAGCCGCCTCTTCACAAAGCGTCAGGTTATGCCACGTCATATCTCGAAGCTAGGACGTCTCCCGAACATCGCCCCACATGCGTTTCACGGCGGGGAAGATGTTATTTGCATGGATACCCCCGACCTTATACAAAAATGCAAATAAGCCCCAGGTGCGTTCCTCACATGCACACCTGGGGTAAATTACTTTAAGGCCCTGCTAGTTTGTGAGAATTACATATATGCCCCTATGCTTATGGAAAAATTTCACAAGGATCCCTCCAGTTTTGTTTGTTACAAATAGGCCACAATACTTATCTTTTTTTACTCGTATTTTTATACATTTATGACACTGCATTGTTTCTTTCATAACTTGAGCATCTTAGATCGAAATTGCATGATTTCAGTGTCTTTTTGTTGCAAATTTATATCACTATTCAATGGCATGTTTAAATTAATGATTTGACACTAATTTAAATATAGTGAATTTTTAATGTTATTTAGTGTCCTTTGCTCTATAAGTCTCTACCATTAATATAAGCTTACTCATAATTTTTATGCTCCATTTGACTTTGAATCTGAATCATATTCTGCGCTCCTACTTTCTCTTGGTTGTATTTGTAATTCATCGTTTGCATGTTTGTCCTTTGCATTCATTCATACATTATGTTCATTTGTCATCTTAAAATTGCATTAAAAACTCCAAATAACATTACATGCATCATTGTGTTTGCATTATGTGTGCCTTTTCTGCATATCCATGAAGACCTAAAAGTTGAAAAAAAATCACACATTAAATAGAAAATTTTGATAAATATATTAAAGAGGATCGTTTCCATGTGTTCGTCCTTAATAGAATTGCCAAGTAAAATAATGTCCACATATACGAAGGTGTGGTTTCTTTTGATGATCGAATCTGCCTCATGTACTATGACAATTCCATAACTATTAAAGAGGCAGATTTCACGTTCATCAAATGGTGTTGTTACCGGGGACACAGCTCACCTTTTTTTTTATTTGTCAAAATTTAAAATAGTCTTTTTGTGAATATTTTCAAAATTTGTGGGTCTACTCATCATGTTATTTTTGCATAATTTTTGTTGATTTTTGTTTGTGATATTTTTCTGACATTTTTTTGTGGAAGGGCCCATGAAGATCGAGGACGCTTGATCTACATGGAGGCGTGGAGTTGGGAGCTAGTCAACTCTTCATGCATTTTCTTATTGTAAAAAATATTGTATCATGTGCATTTCTAGTGACCCTCATTCGAAGGCTCGTGTATGTAAAAAAAGAAAGGAAAAAATATAGATCACTTAGTGATATACCCCCCCTTTTACGCACATACACGCACTCACCCCCCACCTTCTCTGTATATTTCACACAATCACCCCTCCCCCCTGCCCACACACATCCACTTCCCCCCACCCTTCTCTATACAAATACACAATGTATACCCACTCTCTGTGCACCATCTGTATAATTCAAACCCTAACACTAACAGATTCAGACCCCCCCCCCCAGCTCAAAATTCTGCACCCTCTACATATGTTATATTCAGCCTAAGTATAGGGGGGATCTGACTCATTCATCCATCCCTTCGTCTGTCTTCTTATATTTAGGTCATTTTTGACCTAAGTATAGGGGGACCCTCCTCCTCAGGGGTATACCATATATTACTGTATATATACTTTAAACGTAGCTCATATTTTAAAATTTTTGAAAATCTTTTTGAGCTTGGTTTTACTTGACCTATGAATTGAGTTTTGTAAAAAAGGTCTTGTAAAAATGTTTTTAAAATTGATGGATTAACTTTTTGGAAATAAATTAACCTTTTCAAAAACCTCATAAAATTTTGAAAAATTAAAAGATTTCTTCTATAGAGGCTTTGACTACTAAGCTTAAAATTGAGTAGCTACTCTTCAGTGAGGGAATTTTGGTCTCCCTTCGCAGAGTGGGTGGTTTAGAGGACACTGTATATGGCTCCATCCTTAAGTAACACGGGTCTGTCTAACGGTCCATACTTACACCCATATTGGCTGGAAGTAGATGAAACTATTCATACAAGCATGGGCCAGTCATTATCTCTCAAAAGGAATAAAAAAATCCATATGAAAAAACTAAAATTCATAAAATTTGCAAAAATAAGAAAATTCACTAGCTAAGGAGTTGGTGTATTCCTGACACATTCACATTCACTCAAGGCTTGAGGATTTTGAGGACACTTGATTTCTATGATCTTGAGAATCTGAGTTAGCCAGCCTTAGTCATTCGGGTTTTAAACCTAAAAATTCACACTTCCCTAGTTTAAAAGATTTGAGCGCTATATTGCACTCTTCATCTCTACCTTCTAAAGAATACGATTAGCACACCACATTCACAACTGTATTATTGATGAGATGAGTTGAGTTATCACCTAAGGAACTAAGACTGGTGATTTGAGTCTAGACCCGATCTAATGATGCTCAAGGATGGGATAAAATTAATGAAGGCTTCAAGAAACCTGAGTGTAAGCAAAACCCCAGCCAATATATGAACAAGTTCATATGCTTTCGTTTGATAAATACCTATGTGCTAGGGTGTGGTGAAACTTAATTAAATTACTGATCCGAGTGCGCTCACTTTTGGTAAAAGTAATGGAGCTACCCAAGAGGAAAAGAAAAGTAAAGAAATACATTCAAAGAAAAGCTCTATCCTTCAAAGTCAAATTCAAAAGAGCTCCCACCAATGGCGAGCGCTCCCAACCATTTTCAAAGTGTCCACTTGGACCAAATGCTTTTAGGACCAAGGAGTCAGGATAGCACCATAAAGGTCTCTACATCGTATAGTGATACAAGTCTGGGTCTAGAAGGTATCTTAGTTACTCAAAAGAGACACACCCCTATGTACCCCCATAAAAACAAGTGCAGACGACTCCGAATTCTCTTGATGGATACATTGATCAACAAACTAAAAATATACATGTGTTGAGTAATAAGGCACTCGATAGGCCTCTTGTTCCAATGTGAGGGAGAGAAAAATAGACACAGTCCTATTCCCTCCACCATCTGGTCGTCCATATACACTTTCAAGTAAGACAAACTAATGAGATGATTGACTAAAGTAAAAATAGACTTATTCCCTAGTTTTGAGGATTAGGTCTAGAGGAGAGTCTCCAGGACTGAAACTTTGGGTGATGTCTCAACTCGGCTCTCATGAATGCAGCACACTAATTTTCATATCCGTATATTATATGTACAAATAGAGAGTGATAATTAGAGAAGTTAGATTCCTTCTGACTAGAGCATGGTTGAGACAAGAATTTTAGGATCACTTAAATTAAAGGTCTTCTAAGAATTATGCCTTGAAATTTTCACATGGACTATCAGGAATTAATCCAACACCTTCATTCTTTAGATGCTCGAGGATGAGCATAGTTTAAGTATAAGGGTATGATGAATCTCGTATTCATCACGTTAAAATACAAAAATTAAACTCCTTGCTTAAATAATTCAATAAAAAACACTGATAATTCCTTATTATTATCTTGTATTATATTGTATATATATTGTGTACAATTAACACCATATTAATTGTATTTAATTACTAACTTTTCCTCCTTGATTTTCTATCTTATTAAAAACCTATACAAATTAGATTAATTAATTTTATATAAGTGTTTTGTCCTTTAAAAGAAATAAAAATACAAAAAAAATCTCAAAGACCAAAAACGATGTTTTGATCCCATCAAAAATACCCCTAAAATACACTTTTGTACAAATGACCTCTTTTGACTTTTTGGCCAACACAAAACTTGTAGATCCCATCGAGATTTACAACTTTCATGTTTTGACTTTTTTCCTAATTTTACCTCTAACTATTCCTTTTTTATTTTTCCTTATTTTTGTATTTATTATTTTTCTGGAGTAGCCATATGGTGCTCTCTTGAGTTGCCACGCGACCACTCCCTCCTTTCACCACCCCATCCCTCTCCTGGCCGCTGGATCCCCCTAGCCCGCCTTCATCTCCATCGCTCATCACTTATTCCATTTCCATCATCTGATCAGGCCCGTTGATTTGACCCTAACCACCCACTCCCGCTCTCCCCTCAACCATTGAATCAACCCCCTAACCTACTGCCCTCAGAACTCCATGTTGCCCCATTTTTTGCACCCTTGGATCACGCCCCACCTCCATCACAACCGACAGATCCCGCTTCACTGTCAACCATCAGATCTGATCTCAGATCAGATCCTAGTCGCTCCCTCACGCTCAAACCTCAGTCGTATGATCTCCTTCACAATCTACGACCACCTTCGCTCCACGTCATCCGCTCACCCCCTATCGTAGGATGAGACATTGAGACTTGAAATTCCATCGAAACTGCCCGCTTCTGCCTCCCCACTCACTGCTCAATTTGATCTAATGGATTAGATCCAAGCTCTCCACTCGTGCCTCTATATGGACCATTGGATCACACGATTCAATGACCCAAGTCACATCACCTACCTCTAGTAACCCCCTACCTCATCCGTTACACCCTCATGTTCGCCTCACCCCCTTCCAATTATAGCCCCCCAGGTCCGATTGCCTCCACAAGGCCTAACAGCCGCCCCTTATAGTTTTTTCTTCCACCATCCTCGCACGCCACCCATCACTGCACCTCCATTACTCCCCCGCCATCAACCTCCACTAGAACACCCCCCACCACCACCATGTAACTGACCACCACTACCTCCTATAAAACCCCTCACTCTGCCACCATTCACCCCTATCCACCATTCCTAGGGTTCATCCTAGCCATCCTCCACCTCCATATGATAGGCGGAGGCAGGTGGATTGGCGACATTGGCCATTCACCCTGGTGTTGACCCATGGTCAACTTGACCATGACTGCGGCCGCCTCCGGGCATCGCCGAGCTCCATGCTCAGGCCAAGCACGATGAGCATATCGTTTGTTTTCTCCCATTTAATCCATCATCTGCACCCATCCTCGTTGTCACTTGACCATACACCCATCTCTGTCGTACCACCAGCACCATCGCACCACCCTCTGCTCACCTCCTTCCTCCTTCAAATCCTCTCACCATGTCATTTCATCCTCTGCATCGTCAAGGCAGAGGACCCATTGCACTTCCACCTTATCCGTCATGTTTAGGTCCTATGTTCACCCTCCAGCTCGCCCAATTGCTTCAGCTATGTATCTCCTAACACTTGCAGGTTTCATCTTGTCAATGGCCGGAATGCATCATTCATTGTCGATCTCCAGCCTCGTCTCCATCGATGCTCCGCTAGTAGCCCCCTACAGCTATCCTGGAGGCTTCTCCGACCTCCGCCCACCCTCACCAGGTCGTCACCAAGGACCGCGGTCCTTTGACGATCACGGGGTAGCCCAACAGAGTTCTGGCAAGCTCGGCAGAGTCTCATTTACGCCAACTCTCCCACGACGGAGGAGAAGCACACATGCCGATGGATGGTGCCCCACGGCAGCAATCCAACATCCCAGGTCACACCATGTCACCAACTTCGAAGTTGCAGGCTCGGAGCCCAAGCTGCCTCCTCAAAAAGCGCCAGGTCATGCCATGTCATATCTCAAAACTAGGATGCCTCCCGAACCTCGCCTCGTGTACGTTTCATGTGCGGGGAAGGGGTAATTTGCATGGATACCCTCAACCTAATACAGAAATGGAAATAAGCCCCCAAGCATGTGCCTCACGTGCATGTCTAGGGTAAATTACATTAAGGCCCCTGTCATTTTGCAAGAAATATATATATGCCCCCGTACCTATGGAAAAATTTCACAAGGGGCCAATCGGGTTTTGTTTATTGCAAATAGGCCGTTCCAAGGACCTATTTGCAATAGTTATCTTTATTTTTCCTTGGATTTTTATTACATTTATGACCATGCATTGTTTCTTTCATAACTTGAGCATCTTAGATCCAAATTGCATGATTTCAGTGTCATTTTGTTGCAAATTTAATGCTCTATACAATGACATTTAAATTGATGATACTAATTCCATATAGTGATTTTTTATATTATTTAGTGTCCTTTTCTCTATAAGTCTTTGCCATTAATAGAAGCTGACTCATAATATAATTTTTATGCTCCATTTGACTTTGAATCTGAAGCATATTATGTGCTCATACTTTCTCTAGGGTGTATTTGTATTTTATCATTTGCATGTCTGTCCTTTGCATTCATTCATACATTATGTTCATGCATCATCTTAAAATTGCATTAAAGAATCCAAATAAAATTACCTGCATCATTGTGCTTGCATTTTGTGTGCCTTTTATCCTGCATCTCCATGAGGACCTAAAAGTTGAAACAATAATCAACCATTAAATAGATAAATTTGATAAATATATTAAAGAGTATCATGTCATGTGTTCCATCTTGGTATACTTAGCAAGTAAAATAATGTCTACATATTCAAAGGTGTGGTCTTTTTCTATTACTGAAATCTATCTCATGTAGTACGATAATTCCATAACTATTAAAGAGGCGAATTTCACAATCATTCGACTACCATGGGGTGGAAAACCAAATGTCTAATTTTTTTAATAATCAATCTAAGTTGTGCCTCCTCGAGAACAATTCCATTTAAAAAAACATAAATTATCCCCATGTTAATTTTGTTGAATATTGTAGTATTCAGACAATCTAGACTAATCAAGAACCAGTAAAAATTATTATCTAATTAAAGTGATCGATCAATTAATATTTTACTTAGGCAAGCCCATGGTTGAACTCAGGGAGGCAGCTATTTTCTTATATTGATAATGGTCGATATAGAACTTAGTTTATCAGATATGCATTTTTTTGTATTTTTTTAATGCAATTAATATAAAAGTGCAATTTTATTTAGTTTAGTGGATAAAGTGTAAATTTCGATCAAATGATATCCAAAATACTAAAACTTGGCCAGAATGTGAACTATGATGAAATTAATGCTCTATAATTTTTTTTTGAATTTTCAGATAAAGAAAAAATTAATTATGAATTAAATATGCATGTAAGGTAAGAATTAACTACGAATTAAATATTCAAGCAAGGTGATTTTTCGTAAATTAAATTTACTAAATAGAAAAGCTTATCATTTTATCCTAGATGTATCTAATGAGGATATATCTAGAAAAAAATTCTAAGCCCTAAAAGTGTTGATTTCGTAGTGTATTAAAATCAATTACTCAAATCACCATTTTATTTATTGTGTCCTTTATATGTGTGCAACAAAATGATTTTAGATATAATATAAAATATACTTAAATCTACCTAATGTGAATTTTTTAGAATTGTTGAAGAAAAATCAATTTAATAGCAATTTCAGATTATACAGTTGGTAAATTATATAATTTTATACTAAAATAATTATATTAATTTAATCACATTTTACAAAAATTCAATCCAATATCCACATTATAAAGAATAAGTCATTCTACAATGCACTATTTTTCGAATTGAAAATTGAAAATGTGCAAAAAGAAGGTTGGGATTAATGCCCAAAGACGTGGGCCTAAATGCAAGATAGAATAAAATAATGGAATAAAAATTGAAGTAGAGGACTGAACTGAAATTACCAAAACCCTGCGGGGTTATTATGCAAATTTCACACACGTAGCACATGCGTTTACTCAGAGGGGCCGCTTGTAACTACTGAATCTTCTAGGGGGTGTGGTGCAAATGTTTCATTTGAGCATCCGCACCTCACGTGTTGATGGCAAGCGGGGTTGCTTTGGGAAATTACGGAGCAAGAGGTGGTTGCCGCTGCAAAGGTCGGTAGAGAGGAAGGCTATTCGGGGGGGGGGGGGGGGCTCGCATAGAGGGGGCTGCCACGTGGTGCTGACGGAGGCGTGGCGGTGGAGATGCGAATGTGGCTCGTTGCTCCTGGATGAAGGCGTGGTCCGCAAAGAAGCTGTGGGTGGTAATTTTTAGCCACAAGGAGCTATAGTCGTACACTACAAAAAAATACGCGATTGACGTGTACATGTTGGCTCGTAAAGTGCACACCAAATGCACGCTATGTGCATGCCCTTATACTGGGCGAGCACATGTACTCACTCCATACGTGTTCGCTGATACAAGAGTCGCCAGGGCAAGTGGGCGAGCACTTGCGGACGCTATGTGCTCACCCGCCTGTAGGTGTGTACAGTTATGGTCCCTGACATCATCGCCCGCAAGTAATATGACAATTAAATCTAGAACTCGTGGCGAGCACATGTGCTCGCCAATAATGAAGTTCTGAAAAAATATACAGGTTCGGCGGGGTTTAGATGCCTCGTCGAACCTATATAGCCAGCCAAGAAACCACTGTAGGTTCTTAATAGAGTCGAGAAGAGTATCTTTAATATGTCATTCACAAACTAAATTAACTAACTTTAATATGTCGAACTTACACAATATATATGAACTTACAAACTAAACATTCAAATTTAAGAGCTAAATACTACAAATATATGTTCGAAAGAATCCACAATTACAAGTACAAGTAATTATACTATCAAAGTTCATACAAATTGAAAGACTTGCTAAAAATTCTATAATGGAACAAGACAAAAACCATCAATAACTTCTTCTTTGATCTAAACATTTTTGAAATTAAACCTTGCTTTACTTACTTTTTCGCCTTCTCCTTCTTTATGAACCTAGCATACATACGTGCCTCTTCTTCTGGGTCATTCTCCTCTTCCCATTCGTCATCCGATTCAATCCCCTCAGATTGAGATGCACGCCCTTGTGACATGTATTATGGAAGATATATACATGTGATATGCATTTGAAGATATAGAAATATGAAATTGTTACTCATTCTAAGTAGAATACTTACATGTACGTCGTGAAATCTTCTTAGAGCTTCGTCACCTGCTCCACCATCATCGCCATCTGCGAATCCATTTGCAATGATGTTTGCGATGACTGTGGTTGTGTATACGATGGTTGGGTGTACGTAGAATACTAATGATGATGTCCTTGCACATAGTATGGAGGAAGATCACCAAGCATCTGCTTCATGTTCACCACAACGTCCCTCTCATCCAACACCTTATAAAATTTTGATTGTTTAATATGCATTTATATATAAAAAATGAATATAGTAAATTAATATTTATCTATACCTGCTTCCAAATTATTTTATCAAATGGTGGTTGCTCCCCAGTTGGATCACCACCCCATTTTTCCGCAGATAGTGCCATATAACGATCTTGAAATACAAATTGAAAAAAGGAAGAATAAATTATAATATATCTTTCAGTTACAAATAAATTAAAAGACTAACCAACAATTCTCCTACTTCAGGAGTGGATCATTGAGACTCTCCCTCTTTCCCACTCATGTGAGACCTAGACCACCACTCCTGAAATGAGGGTTCTCTTTCCAACCTAGTTGCCTGAAAATTAAATTTAAAAATTAATAACAAAATAGTACTATATTAAGTTAGATTTGAAAAACTAAATTTTAAATTAAATTACCAGCTCCTCTATAATATGATTGTAGCTTTTAGATCAACTTGTTGATTTAATCCTTGTTTTTAGTAGTTTATCCTTCCCGTCGTTGATCTCCTTCCAAACTCTGCATCCGCAACGAATGCATCAAAAAAACCCACCCATCTGTAAGGAATATATTATGAGTATTAATTATTTTACAAATTACATAATAATTTATTGAAGTAATATAATACTTATCCTCCGTACACCATACTGGCAGGAACCTCTTCATCTCTTCAAAATTCATCTCCTCGCATCCCGTCTTTACATGCAACTCTCTCCGTGCCTTGAAAAATGTATCTCTCATTCTCTTCTCCACCAAACAAATAAAGGCTCAACGATAAGACTCCTTCCCCAGATCCGGAACTAGGCGACACCTACTCTGAAAATTACTGCAAAATATTAGAAGAAAACGTGACAAAAAATTTCTACGTCATTTCTAAAAAATTATTCTTACCAGAAACATCTCAAGCAATCTCTCATGTTCGGTAGTAGAGATGCGACATCATCGAAATTGCATGCTAGTCAAGTGTGTCTCCGCATCTTCCGGAAGATACCTGGTGCAGATTTTTGCGACTTCCTCATAAATATACTGTGAACTTATTGATCCTTCAACTTTACTTTTATTTCAGACCTTTCTTTTGAGAAATACATGAACCTATGTAAAACATGTAAACATTTTATTCATATACTAAAGAATAAAAAAGAATTTAATATTTATAAATCAAATGGATACGTCAAACGATATTTTACGGACCCTCTAACTTTTGCTTCGTATGGAATATGAATCATCAGATGCTCCATTGAATCAAAAAATGACGGTGGAAATATCTTTTCCAAATTACACATAATCACAGGAATATTTTTCTCAAGATATTCCATCTCCATCCGTTGTACGTGTGACGAGCAGAGAACCTAAAAAAATTTGGTGACATCTGATAGAACATCGATAATATTTTTTGGTAACAATCATTTGAATACTAATGGTAGCAATCTTTCCATGAAAACATGACAGTTATGACTTTTCATTCCCTTAAATGAGAACCTCTTTAAATCGACCAAATTCAAAAAATTTGATGCATATCCGTCTGGAAACTTCAATTTACTTGTCCATTCGCAGACAAGCTTCACTTCAATGTAACCATGGGGGTAGATGTATTTTCCTAGATGTGTAGGTCCTGGCCATCAACAACGATAGAAATATAAACTATATCTTATTACATAATCATGGGGTAGATTGTATGGTGTTGTCATTACTGCCCAACAAGAGTAATCTTCACTTCTTCCATGAGGATTAAACCCGTCTGCACATAAATCTATAACACAATTCTTCTTTTCTTTAGAAAATGTAGGAAAAGTTGACATCAATACTTTCCAACAATTAAACTCGAATGGATGCTCCATGTACTCATCGACTTAATATTCCGTGTGCCATGTCATATGCTTCGTCGTTTCTTTGCAATGATATAACCGTTTCAATCTCGGCATCAACGAGAAATAATGTAAAATCTTTCTTGAGATTTTTGACTCACTCTTACTTGCTTCCTAGTATCTTGGCTCGTAACATTCAGGACACCTATCTAATGCTGATGTTCACCATAATATAAAATATGGTGATTTATACAAGAGTCTAATTTAACTTCCTGTAAACCCATCTTCCGCATCATCTTTTTAGTTTTATAATAATTATCAAGTAATTCTGCATCTTCTGATAACATTTCCTTGACAATTTTAAGCGTTGCATCAAAATTACAATAAATCATATTATACTCCATCTTCATCGATATAAGATCCGAAACTATAGAGAGTTTTGAATGTCTTGCAATCCAACCACAATGGCTCTTCTGCTTTTTTCAACATCTCATAGAAGTTTGCAGACTCTCCATATGGTTCCTCATCATCTAGACAAGCAGTGTTAAAATCAGGACTTGTAACGTCCATAACCATATCTACAAATGGATTAATATTGTCTGCTTCTTTTGACTCATTCATCTTATCCTCGTAGTCCTCACCATGACTCCACCAAATCTGATATCCTTCCATGAAATCCATTTTATAAAGATGTAACTGACTTTCATTCCTAGATCTCTTCATCATTAGATGACATTTTTGACATGGATACAAGATAGTTCCATCTGAATCCACAACACAAGAACTTTGTGTGTAAGCAAATTCTATAAATTTCAGAACACCTCTTTGAAAGGTATCTGCAACATGTCCATCTACTACATGCTTGTACATTCACTCTCTATTAGTCTTATTGATCAACCTGAATGAAACCATTCGTATTGTCAAATGAGATGGGAAAATTAAACTTTGAGTTAATCTAGGAGAGCATATGAAGAAAACATAAATATAACCCATTGTTGACCTAAACCTATTATACTTACTCTAAAAGATGAGAAGAGAAGTGTATTAATTATACTATCACTTGAGCCCGTCCATAAGGATTCAAACTTACTAAAAGATGCTTATTGTCCTATGCTTGCTTATTTCTGAGGAAAATTCGGCAGCATCCTGCACCTCTCCCGTATACCTCAAAAATCAATCGCAATCAACTTTCAAAATAATCATATTAGTGATTATTTCGATAGTAAATTATGATTAATTTGGTATACCGAAGAGGAAGGGGTTATGGAACCGAATTTCCATCAGAAACAAACAACTTGTGACAATGATCACCTTTTAGTAAGTTTGAATTCTTACGGACCCCCTTAGTCCGGGATCTCCGAACTAAGGAAAGCTAACATAAATGTAATGCTTTAAGATCACTTTACGTCATACATTTGTACGTTCTACAAATGAGATTATAAAATAATCTTAAAATATTTATTCATTTATGTTAATCGGGCATTTACATAAATTTAGTTCGTTAACGATGGGGATATGGATAAGTGTGATGCTAAATTAGTGCCTAATAAAGTGTTTAAATGAATATTATTGGAAGTGTAGTTGCAAAAAAAGATTTCTCCACCTGCAAACATCAAAATCCACGACCAATGGACTTGGATAAGCCATCCCAAAGTGAGTCCAATAGTACTGTGCAAAAAATAAAAAAATATAACACATTTGGAGTTGATCAAATCCTCGAATGTGTTGCACATGCCTCCCGGTATGCAGGGCCACACACGACCCGATGTGGAGGGACGCACTGTGTGTGAATGATTTTGTGCGATTTAATATTAATTGGTGGTTGTTGTTTTAGTCTTATCATCAACCAAACTATAAGTTAATGTGATATACTTGGTCACATTAACTAGAATTTAATGTGATAATAAATTATCACTTAAGAAATGTTGGTGTTTATCACATCTCATATCCACACTATATGAAATAGTCTAACTCATATGAACACTCTATGAAGAGGATGTTTGTAGGCATGGAGATAATTATACCTAATGTTATTCACAAGTTATACCTAATGTTAATTATTTAAGCACAATTATACAACATCATGACATGATATTCCTATTTCGTAATTTTAGTCATTGTAAAAAATCAAAAAGGTATACTAACAATTATAAATGTTATAAGGGACTTCCTATCCTTCATATACTACAAAGTTTAGACCTACTATTGGTTGTGTCATTTCATCGAACACATAGCACGCATAAAATTTTACATATAACTGAGGCAACCACAATAAAGTATAACAAGGATATATTAAACAAGTCTTATCCTAAACATAGAAAACACATTCAAATACAAGAATGTATATAAAATAACAAATAATAAAACAAAAAACTGAAAATATAAAACTATCCAAACAAGAGTAATATGCAATGAGATGTTAAAAAATGAGATAAAGGATGAAGTAATATACTGAAGGGTAGATGTCTATCTACTTGAAACACATAAAGGAAGGTCACCGATGGCGGAGAGGATCATCCAGGGATCGCTGGAGGGGATGTTTTGGGGGAAAATGTGAGTTAGAATGAGGAAGAAGAGGCAGACCGACGTTCTGTTTAAGGGTTTGGGTGAGCACACTTATGTGCTCGCCAAGCCGCCCTCTAGTTCTCGCACATATATTTGCACGCGATTGCATTATCCTCGCATAAAAATTCAAGTGGGAGAACACGTATGGGTGAGCACATGTGCTATAGAAGTGCTTGCCCATATTGGCATACGTGTGCCACCCGACCACTCCTCAAGATTCAAACTAACGAGCCGTATGGGCGACCACATGTGGTCCTCCTGTGCTCGGTAAGAGGTGGGTGAGCACATGTGCTCGCCTAGGGCACGTAAAGACGTGCACAACAAACACGTATTTTTTTGTAGTGGTAGAGGCCCACGCAAAGAGCCCGATTAGTGATTTATTTGGTAGAAGAGAACTGACCGCAGTCGACACATGATGCAGGGGTTCGATGGCTGGACGGTGGCCTACAGTGGGAGGAAGGAGTCTTTGTGTATCATGGGTTACTGTGTTGGAGAGCTCTATAGCTGGAGATGACACCAATGGAGACCTGTAAATGTGAAGCTTCAGCTTGATATTTCTAATCTCGACCGAAGGGATAATCATTGGGTGAAGTCTTGGCTCAAGTGATAAGTATTAGAAATGTGGATGGCTGGAACTCCTCGAATGGTGGAGGAAGAGGAGCAAGGCCTCAGCTCCGACGAGGTGAGTATGGAAGATATGCATAGGAAAGAAGCCTAAGCAAATGAGATGAAGAATGTGGGGTGATTTTGTCAATGATTTTCAGTTTGAATTTGGGGTTTTGATTTTAGATGGGTTCTGAGAATGAACAGAAACAGCAGTGACGAGAAGCAAGGAATCAAGGGAATATATGGTTACCTGGAAGGGGATGGAGGGGTTCCTCGTATTAGAAGCTTGAGATTGAGCTTCCGTCATCACTCGAGTCACCGACGCTGCGGAGAGCTTGGTTACGATGGTTGTGCAGTAGCTACAAGGGTAGTATCCCTTGGATCACATCACATGGGAGGTGCTCGTCGTCGCTTCGATAAAGGAGGGATTGTTGTCATTGGAGCTACCCTGGAGTTGGAGCTCTTATTCTCACTTTGGCGGATGATCGTGGATGAGGAACGGTGACATGGATTTATGGGCGATTGGGAGTTGCGAGGAAGACAGGATCATGGAGAGAGGAGGAAGAAAGTAGCGGTTGCGCAAGCAAAGGAGGTCGAGTCAACCGCATGGGAGAAGAGAGGAGTGGCATAAGGCGGGCATGTGGTTGTCGTAGATCATGGGCGGAAGATGCGTGTTGGGAGATAGAAGGGGAGGCGGAGCCATGTGGCATGTGGAGGGGCGGCCACGTGGTAGTAAAATTAAAATTAATATAAAAAAATCAATAATAAAAATAATAAATACTTAAATTAAAATAAAATAGAAATACATAATTAATTAAATTATAGATAATAAATAATAATATAAATAATAAAATAAATAATAAATAAAATAATAAAGAATAAAATAAATAAAATCAAATAAAAAAATAAAACATAAATGGGGATGACACATTGCGGCTCCAGAAGCTACCACGTGTCGATCTCAAAAAATCGAAAAACTAAATATAAAGAAAAATAAAAAAGAAATAACAAAAGAGATCAAATTAAAAAATGGTCAATACAAAAGTTGCTCATCTCGATGAGATCTACAACTTTTGTGAAGGATCCAAAACTAAAAGAAGTCATCTGTATAAAAAGTAATGTTGGTGGTATCCTATAGTACCATATTCTTGTGTTTTGCAATTGTTTTGACATTTTTTTACCTAAGATAAATTTCAAAATAAAATCAGATAAAATATACAATTAGTATTTATAATTTATTTATTTATTTTAGATTTTTAATAATTAATAAAAAAGATAAAATAAATAAAATAATGGGGACATATGCACAATACACAATGAGTGGCCATTACCCAAGTTTCGCATATGAACTCTAATTCTTTTGAATTTGATCTTTTTTGAAGGTATCTAAATGTGCATTAATTCAAAAGTAAGTAGGGGTTCATAGGAGACTGTATGAGAGATATATTCATGTTTAAAGGTTTTTAGTCTCAAACTAGGGTGGGATTTATTGGTCAATTTTACAAGTTTATTTTTTTATATTTTATTTATTAGTTTTAGTAATATTTATACTATAGAGTTGATTTTATTCAATTTTGTGTCAGTGAAAAATAGATAAAAATAGGGAAAATATGGTATTATACAAGCAATATTTACAAGGCAATTTGGCTTCTTATTTAATGTAAAAATGCATGCTAAAATGCAGATATTATCTCTAAGTGCATAAATGGTAAAAATGTAGAATAAATGATGAAATGTAGCTAATTATTTGGGAACGAAGATCTATTTTCATCTTTTAGAGTGATGAATCACATATTCATAATAGTGTAAAATACCCCCATGTGCACGGGAGGACGGTGATGATAGCTTCACTTATCCATGTGTCACGTCCACAACAATCGATGATGCTTCGACTATGGGTCACTGAGATTAGATCTCAATGACCAGATCTATGGTCGAGGGTGTGTTCATCCAACAATCAGGATCAAAACTAGGGCAGGTGATGAATCTGCGATTCGTCATCTTTATTAATTTATTTTAGCTTAAAATCCCTTACAAAACACCTGCATATTATACTAACTCCATATTCTTACTAACTTGCATTTGTGTGTAAATATTGTACACTTCTTACTAATTTTAACCTAAAATTAAATAAAGAAAGAAAGAAAGGAATAATAAATAAAAGAAAATAAAATAAAAATAGAAAGACTGTATACAGGATGACCCGAACCCCGAGAGAAGGTCAAGACTTAACCTGATCGATCAGGAATAAAGTAGGGGGAGATTAGGTCCTTAAGCAGAAAATAAAAAAAATGTGTCTGTGTTGTTGTAAATATTTCTCACTTATTTTGTGTATATATGTATAAAAATAACACTAATTTATTTGTGCATTAATTGACCTCAAATCGAATAACTTTCAAAACCAAAGTTGTAAATAAAAATGTGTCCTAATTAATAAAAAGGATTGCACAATTAAATCATGTACAGAATAAAAGTAGCCACACTTGAAAAAAGCCACTAAGCACTAATTGAAAGGTCAATCACGGCTCGATATGAACTCAAATTGAACCAATATCACTTCCATTGGATTCTAAATTAAATTATCTTCAAAATGGTTGTAATTTCATAATTTTTGGAGTTACAGTTGAAAAGTCAGTTTTCTGGGGTGGTTTGTGCAATTTTCCCATGTATTTTATGCATGCATTGTATTTGTATATATTTCAAAATATTTTTACTAATTATTTAAAATAAAAATAAAAATTAAAAAAATTAAATTAAAAAAATTAAAACAAAAAAAGCTAATTTCCTCACTTACCCTTGCATATAATGTCATATATGTATATAGTATATGTATATAGTTGCTATTTTTAATTAACCATCATAAAAAAAATAAAAAAAACATTTTTTAATTCAAATAAATAAAGTGACGAAAATTAAAAAAATAGATAATTTTATAAATAATTTTATCTCTTTTACTTTATCTCATGTCATCTCTTCCACCAAAAAATTCAAAAATTCATTTCAATTGTCATCTCTTATCTCTTTATCCAAAAAAATTCAAAAATCAAATTTCATTCCATCTTTTCTATTTATATGGTTCCATCTCCTCCATTCCAACTTGATCAATCTTTAGAGAGAGGAGCCCGATCTCCGAGAGTCTTCTTGTCGAGAAAAGTTGACTAGTCTCCAAGCCGCCCGATGACAGCGAGTCGGCCTTGTCGAGGCGATCACGGTTCATTTTCCGCTCCTAAGGTGAGATCCACATTTTTCTTCGTACTTTTATCTTAGTTTAATCGTAGTTTAGTTCATCGCATTTTTTTATCGTCATTTTTATTTCTCTAGAGCTTAAAAAAATTCATCACGACTTTGATCCACTCCGACTTGATTTTTCATTTCATCTTCTTGATCTCTTCGTCTTCAAATTCTACCGTCCATGATCTCTCAACTCCGGCCATGTATGGTGGCCGGAGATCGGATTTGAATCCCCCATCTCCATCGAATCTCCGTTCATTTTCCAATTTGTAAATAAATGAAAAAAAAATATAAAAAAACCATTTGTTTCTTTGTCTCTAACATTTGTTTTGCAGGAACATTAAAAAGAAAAGAACAAAAAAATCTTGTTTTATTTATTATTTTGGATTTACAATAAATAAATAAAGTTTTTTATTACCGATTACATTGCAAAAAAATACAAAGAGAAAATTAAAAAAACAAAAACAAATTCTCTCCACAGCAGGAGGCAGGGCCACCAACCCCCGCCGCCGGCATCCCGCCATCGCCCACAACCGCGTAGTCCAGTCCCCCGCTGCAGCCTTCTGGCCACGTCTCCGCCAGCCGCCGCCGTCTACCGTTCTAGCACATCACCTCGCCGCCGACCTCACGCAGCGGCCCCGCGTCCACCGCCGATTCGCCAACGCCGGCCGCACTTCCCTCCTCTGCCCGAAGTCAACCGCCGCCCAGGCGTTCTCCCCATAAGCTGCTCTGAAGCCCGCGCGAGCAGCCCATCCACCGCGCGAGCCTGCGTCCTCCTCCATCGCGCGCCACCGTCACCGCCAATAGCCGCAACCGCCTCCGTCGCCTGAAGCCGCCCTGCCGTCGTGCTCGCACTTCAGCCGCCCCACGCGGTGGCCCAGCCCACGAACTCCCCCCCCCCTTCGTCCTCGAAGACCGCACGACCTGTGCCCTCCAAGCCAATCGCCCCATGCGTGAAGAAAGACGGGTGGGCGGCGGCCCCTTGTTGTTGCCCCCTTTTGCAAGAACGAAGAAGAGGAAGCTCTAGGGTTTGTATTCAATAAAGGGGAAATTACAGTTCAGCTCCTGGAGATCAATTTAATTTGAAAACATTACATCAAAGCTCCTGGAGATCAATTTAATTTGAAAGCCTTTGAGAGTCTTCAAAAATTGTGCCAAAGGATCACCGAATCATCTTATCACGTGCGATGCACGCACATTATTTGGTAAATTACAGTTCTGCATTTTCTTTACTTCTTATTATGTTTTGATGCTTAAACATTGAATATTCACGTTTTAGTCCCTGTACTGCAGAACTTGAACTTGCTTGATCTTTGAGATTAAATAAATGTTATTTGTGATCTAAATTTTTTGCAAAAATTATGCTATGCTCATGATGTGATTATCTTCTTAGTATAAAATTTTCATTGCATTTTCCTTCATTTATTATTTTTAAAAAATAAAAAACATGTCATTTTTCCCTGTTTGAAATTCCAAAATTCATAAAATTCAAATATTGTTCTAAAAATTCCAAAAAAACTGAAGTGGTTGTATTCCATTGTCTTTTAATTTTTGACCAATTTTCATGCATTAACTATTTATAAAAACCCAAAAAAATGAAAAATATCAAAAATCTTCTAAAAATCATAAAAAATTCTACAAAAATCCAAAAATTTTGATTCCAGTTCCTATTTGTAGATAATTACTTCTAGTTTGTCTGGGCATATCCAATCTTTCTTTGCTCATTAGTTCTCAGTTCTTCAGTGCCAAGCTGTTCACAAGGGCCAACTTGATCCTCTTCCCTAGGGATCCCAGATGTGGGAACCCTAGGAGAGCCGCCTAAAAATAATTGTCAGGAGTTTTAGACACTTAAAATATTTTTAAGTTGCAAATTACTCCAGGCTGTGTGCATTTTCGTATTTTCTCCCTGTTTAATTTCTAGAAAAATATAAAAACATCTGAAAATTCCACAAAAATTCTCAAAAATATTGTTAAACTTTTAAAACCCAAAAATATTTTTTCTAGATTTTTCTGAGCATTCTTGATAAATTGAAAAATTAAAAAAAAAAGTTCGTGTGCGTATTTTTAATCTTGTGAATATTGCTTCCTGTTATTTTTGAAAATTTTTAAAAAAATAAAAGATAAAAAAATCACAAAAAACAAGGATAGTTGTCCTTTGAGATTTCTGTTTTCTTTTAATTAGTTTCTGATTAATTGATTAACCCTCGGGAATTGTAGCCTCCCTGAGTTCGACCATGTTCGCTATACAGGTTAATAAATAGCAAAAAGAAAAAAAAATATTTTTTTGTTGTCACGGGATTTTGGGGATAAAAACAACAACTTCTTTATCATAAATTTTCCGTCCCTCGAATTTCGTACCCAACAAAATGGCGCCGTTGCCGGGGAGGCACGGCGAGGGTAGTTAGGTTTCTCTTTTGACCTGCTATTCTTGGTTGTATAATTCTTGCCATTCACTTCATTGTTTATATCCACTGTATTCATTTTCTCATATTTGATAATTGTGTTTCTTACACATTCTCTTTTCTTTTTCTTGCGAGGGCCCGCGGAGCGAATAAGGCGATCCTAAGAGAGCCGAAGCACCCAAGCGATGTAGAGGCAGCTTGATTCTTCACCAAGCTGCAGGATAGCGTGAGAAGACAAGAAGAAGAAGTGAAGGAGACTAAAAAAGAGAGAGAAAAAGAAAAAAAAGAGAGAGAGAGATTTTTTTCCTAGCATTAGAACTCTTGTAAACGGACATTCATTTGTTGTGGGGTCTGTTTCGCCAAGTGTCGGTGCACTTGGGGGACCTCACCGGTTTTGTTTTCATCGCCTTTATTTTTCTTTGTTTTCTACGGATTTCGAGAGCCACCTATTGATTGCTTTAATTAATATACATGAGCCAGGTAATTAATTAGGTTCAAACACCCTAAACAAGAATTTTTGTGCCTATAAAGTAGATCGTAATTTGGACTTAGTCAAATTAACTTGTTCTTTCCCGTTAATAGAAGTTATCATCTAGGACGATTCACTTGCATCATATAGGCTATTTTACTTTTCTGTATTTAAATTCTGCACGGATCACTTGCATGTAGAGTGTTGGCGACAAGGTACACATCTCTAACCCCTGCATGCATCATCGTTTTCAATCGCGCATTGGCATTTCTGATCTCCTTCCTTGTTTTCACTCACATAAGTTAAAAAGGAAATTGGACACTCGGTAGGCGATTCTTTGAAAATATTTTTAACCAAGTGATAACTGTTAAAATTGGGACTATTAAAGAAAACTCGACCCTAAAAAATACAAGAAAAATTATTGTTTTGGGGAGAGTAACCTCCTCATTGTATCCGTTTTAACTTGCTCGCGTACACACTAAGGTTAGTGCCCAAATCCCATAATTCAACATAAGTGTTTGTACAACTTTGTGATTATCACCTAACTCTAAAACAGACAAGATTAAGAGACCGAACCTTCACGGTCTTCACTTTACGTTGAGTTGGTGAATTGAGGGTTTGTATTGTGTTTAATTGCTTGTGTGCATACTAGATCCTTATGTGCATTTGTGCCTTTTTCTCCATATTGACTTGACCCTCATGCTGTCTCATCTTTGTTCCGAAGATGGCCGACTGGAGTTATTTTATCCTGATCTTCACAGATACCTCGTACTCTTCAGACGATCCACCTTCCCTTTTCCAGGAGGATCTTCCTCCTGATGTTCGTGCATATCTGCCTAACCCATTATTTCAGGAGTCGGAGGACTTTGATTCTCACCCACCCTCATTCAACCCACCCGATCCTGAGATTTTGGAGTCACCTTTCATGATTTCCATTTAAGACATTGAACCAAATGATGGAGCATATGAATTCAAGGATTTCCAATATATTTACTATAAATAAGAGCCAGAACATTGCTCCACTATTTGAGGATATTTATTCATATGAGGATAATCATGAGAGCTTGAAATCACCCAAAATTCAAAAAAAATGAAAAAAAAATCGAAAATCCAAAAAGAATTCAGGAGACACATTGTTGATTCATTTTGTGAGGAGAGGACCCAAATGCCCGATCATTTACCCACACAGCCATGTCCCAACTTTGACCCCGAGGATGCCATTGTACAGACTGCTCTTGGCAATCCTCATGTATATGCTGCTTCCGACCTCCTCTGTTGTATGGATGAGCTCCAAAAATTCAAAAAAAATGTTGACTAAACCCGAAGTGGTGGACACCCTTCATGAGATCATTAAAGCCCCAATTCAACAGGCCATGACAGATTTATTTACTCCTCAACACAAGAAAAGAAAGCGAAGGAGAAGATCTGAGCATCACATCCTGACCATGGCCACTGCCTACGCCATCTCTCACCGTCCATATTTTAAGAAAGGGAAAATGACCACACCTATTGTGAGTTGCTCCATATTTGACTATTCTTGTGATAACACTCTCCTTGATGGCGGTTCGTCAATTAATGTAATACCCTTCTCTATGGTATAGTCTCTTCATCTTGGGCCTCTCAAGAAAATCAGGATGATAGTTCAATTTGTTGATGGATCTATAAAGAGGCCGAAGGGTATTCTAGAAAATGTTGTCATTCTCGTTCAGGGCATGAATTTTACTTCAGATTTTGTTGCACTGTCCATGGAGACCTCCATCCCTGTGGAGCACCCTCCAATCATCCTGGGATGGCCTTTCCTTGCCTCTACGGGAGACGTTATTGATTAAAGTTCAGGAGAGATTCGCTTCCGTTCTGATGTAGGGAGCGATGTGTTAATCACTACACCCACTACCGTCCAGAGACCCGCATTCCTTGAGAGCCCACCCGTGTTAGCCAACCCCAAGGACTTTGACCACGATGATACTACCAGAGATTTTTGTTGTATGATGGATGATACCGAGACCCGAGAATTCCTCTTCAAAGAGGAGGGCTCGGAAAGCATAGACCTTGAAGTTCTCACTTCTGGTACGTGGCGATGTATTGATGACATCCGCGGAATTTACACGATAGACACCCTAGAGCGGAAGGCAGACTCTGAGACTAGACAGGACAGACATGATTCGACTACTTTCACTGATGAGTCTATTCCTATTCACCTTGATTCAGATGATACCGATCAAGTCAAATTTGATTTGATTGCTTTTATAAAGGAATTTGGGCCTTTTGATAAAGATGATGATCCGGTCAAAGGCTCGCTAGGCTGAAATTGATCCTACTTTTTCTGATAATGATTTCGAGCCATTTTACTTTGATGTTTGCGAGACTTCCCAGGCAGGACATGACTACACTACTTTCAATAACCGATTTAGGCCTGCACAATCTAAAACCACTGATGATACATTTTTGGTCGATCCTACTTAGTTCATATCTGATGATAACCCCAATATCTACCTATGCCTTGTCAAATCCATATCTCAACGGTCCCGCAAGATGATTCGCTTTCGACCTTCTTAACCTTTTGTACATTCACTCCTCTTGTATAGCCTTTCGTTTCACTCTTTCTTCTCTTGTTTTATCATTCACCCTTTTCCGTGTGTGTGTGTGTGTATATATGCTATACTTAGGATGTGCTTTATCCTAAGTATGGGGGGGTTGAAGGATTTGTGTTGTTCATATTCGTCCTTTTTATCACCCTTGTTGTTGTTTCCTATACTTAGGTATACTTTACCCTAAGTATGGGGGGTGATGTTGTTCATATCGTGTCTTTGTGAGTCTGTATATTCTCGTCATCGGTTTTCCCCTTTGTACATTCTACTATACTTAGGATTACTTGATCATAAGTATGGGGGGATCACCAACTTATCTTCTTTTTATCTTTTCTTTGAGTCGTTGTAGCATATGAGTCTTTTCACCTTTCTATACTTAGCACGAGTTATGTTTTCCTTTGTCGCTCTCTGGTCACTTTGAGGACATAGTTCGAGCTAAGTATAGGGGGTGTCATATATATTGTATATATACTTTAGACATAACTCGTACTTTTAAATACGTTTATTTAGGGGGTTATGTGTATAATTTTGTAAAATCCATGTGTGTAAAAAAACAAAAAAACAAAAAAACTAAAAAAACTAAAAAAATTAAAAAACAAAAACACACCTAAAAAACAAAAAAAACAACAACAAAAAAACAAACAAAAACAAACAAAAAAATCTCTTGTATATACTTGTATATATTTTACTAACCCTTTTTCCTTAAAAAAACTACAAAACCAAAAGTTTATAAAAATTTGCAAAAAAAACTTTCTTTCACATCTGCATTTTTCGGCCAAAAATCCATAAAAAATTCAAAATTAGAAAATTGCTTTAAAAAATGTTCTTTTCACATGTGCATCATTCCTCTTCTAAAAAAACTCTCTGCATTGTTCATATGTTGCATTTGCATGTGCATTTTTTAGGATAGTATTGATATTTAAACTATGTTTGGAATAAAATTGAAGAATGGAGCTTAGTTGGACCTTAATCCACCTAATTCTCAGAGGAACTTCATCGAGAAATAGGATTTTAGAAGCTTTAGGTCTTTGACTTAATTCTTTGAGTTCCATGTGACAATGTGCAGCGTTTGACTCTTAGTGTCTAACCTGATCTCTTCATTCTGGATACAACTCTGGAGTAGGGAATTAATTTGTACTCCCGCACTATGCACTTAGCTCAACTCAGACGGGATGTTGGAAGACTGTGTGAGTTTCTTTTCTGGTAGCGTGGAAATTTAAAGATCAGAGTACAGATTGAAATAAAGCTTCGGAAAAGGGATGGACAGGTAGGCACAATTTTTTCTAAGACCCCAAAACACGTACGGAAAAAAAGATTCTATATCCGTAGGGGCACAACAAGATCCAAGCAGAACCACCAAAATCCAAAGAAGCCACTACCAAATAAATATCTGACCAAAAAGGTCCAAGCTTCAAGAAAACCTGCAGATCTTGGTGGAGACTCGACTACACTGGCCAGCTTCACAAGGAGAGGTGAATACACTGGCCACCCTCCAGTTCTTTTCTCCTTCTTTTAACTTCTCCCCCATTTCGATTGTGAACACAACACAATAGACCTTAGAAGGAAATACCTGACTCCCCGAGGACGAGTTACTGGAGAGGAGATTTGCATTGTAGTTTGGCATTCTGGATGGGAAGAGTTAAAACCTTTCACACACATGAGTCGATTGTTCAATGTTCATAGAGTATACTTTAGGAAGAGGATTGATCTAAGATGACTTCTGAGCCGAAACTGTGATAATGATGTATAGAACTTGAAGGCTGTCGCTGTTAAAATTCTAAGTCTCACAGAAGTTCCGACACACTAATAATCCAAAGGTCCGACAGAGCTCCAAACTATAATTTTATGAAGATATGTTTAATACTCAATATTGTCCTACTTTCTTTATTTTCCCTTTCTTTTTTTTCTTCTTCACTTATTCTTTCAAATAAAGTGTTTGCTAAGGGACTAGCTAAGGTAAAGCAAGGGGGATGATGAACCTGCGATTCGTCATCTTTATTCATTTATTTTAGCTTAAAATCCCTTACAAAACACCTGCATATAACACTAACTCCATATTCTTACTAACTTGCATTTGTATGTAAATATTGTACACTTCTTACTAATTTTAACCTAAAATAAATAAATAAAGAAAGAAAGGGAAATAAAAGAAAAGAAAATAAAAAAAGGAAGACTGTATACAGGCTGACCCGAACCTCGAGAGAAGGTCAAGACTTGACCTGATCGACCATGAATAAAGTAGGGGGAGATAGGGTCCTTAAGCCGAAAATAAAAAAATGTGTCTGTGTTGTTGTAAATATTTCTCACTTATTTTGTGTATATCTGTAACACTAATTTATTTGTGCATTAATTGACTTCAAATCGAATGACTTTCAAAACCAAAGTTGTAAATAAAAATTTGTCCTAATTAATAAAAAGGATTGCACAATTAAATCATGTAAAGAATAAAAGTAGCCATACATGAAAAAAGCCACTAAGCACTAATTGAAAGATCAATTCCGGCTCCATATGAACTCAAATTGAACCAATATCACTTCCATTGGATTCTAAATTAAATTATCTTTAAAATGGTTGTAATTTCATAATATTTGGAGTTACGGTTCAAAACCCAGTTTTATGGGGTGGTTTGTGCAATTTTCCCATGTATTTTGTACATATTGTATTTGTATATATTTGTAAATATTTTTACTAATTATTTAAAATAAAAATAAAAATTAAAAAAATTAAAACAAAAAAGCTAATTTCCTCATTTACCCTTGTATAGTGTCATATATGTATATAGTATATGTATATAGTTGCTATTTTTAATTAACCATCATAAAAAAATAAAAAAAATAACATTTTTTAATTCAAATAAATAAAGTGACGAAAATTCAAAAAAAATAATTTTGTAAATAATTTTATCTTTTTTACTTTATCTCATGTCATCTCTTCCACCAAAAAATTCAAAAATTCATTTCAATTGTTATCTCTTATCTCTTTATCCAAAAAAATTCAAAAATCAAATTTCATTCCAACGTTTCTATTTATATGGCTCCTTCTCCTTCATTCCAACTTGATCAATCTTTAGAGAGAGGAGCCTGATCTCCGAGAGTCTTCTTGTTGAGAAATGTTGCCTAGTCTCCAAGCCGTCCGGTGACAGCGAGTCAGCCTTGTCGAGACGATCACGGTTCATTTTCCGCTCCTAAGGTGAGATCCATATTTTCTTTATACTTTTATCTTAGTTTAATCGTAGTTTAGATCATCGTATTTTTTTATTGTCACTTTTATTTCTCTAGATCTTAAAAAAATTCATCACGACTTTGATCCGCTCCAATTCGATTTTTCATTTCATCTTCTCGATCTCTCCGCCTTCAAATTCTAGTGTCCACGATCTCTCAACTCCGACCGCGTACGGTGGCCGGAGATCGGATTCGAATCCCTCATCTCTGTCGAATCTCCGTTCATTTTCTGATTTGCAAATAAATGAAAAAAATATAAAAAAAACTATTTATTTCTTTGCCTCTAACATTTGTTTTGCAGGACATTAAAAAGAAAACAACAAAAAAATTCATTTGTTGTTTCATTTATTATTTCGGATTTACAATAAATAAATAAAAAAGGTTTTTTTATTACTGATTACATTGCTAAAAAAACAAAGAGAAAATTTTAAAAACAAAAAAAATCTCTCCACAGCAGGCAGCAGGGCCCGCCATCGGCATCCCGCCATCGCCCACAACCGTGCAGTCCAGTCCCCCGCTCCAGCCCTCTGGCCGCGCATGCGCGCCGCCCTCCATCGACAGCCGCCGCCATCCGCCATTCTAGCACACCACCTCGCTGTCGACCTCACGCGCGCTGCCCCGCGTCCACCGCCGATTCGCCAACGCCGGCCGCACTTCCCTCCTCCGCCCGAAGTCAACCGCCGCCCAGGCGTTTTCCCCCGAAGCTGCTCTGAAGCCCGCGCGAGCAGCCCATCCACCGCGCGAGCCCGCATCCTCCTCCGTCGCGCGGCACTGTCGCCGCCAATAGCCGCAACTGCCTCCGTCGCCCGAAGCTGCCCTGCCGCCGTGCCCACACTTCAGCCGCCCCATGCGGCGGCCTAGCCCGCGAATCGTCCCCCCCCCCCCCCCCCCTCGTCCTCGAAGACCGCGCGACCTGCGCCCACCAGGTCAACCGCCCCGCGCGTGAAGAAAGACGGGTGGGCGGCGGCCCCTTGTTGTTGCCCCCTTTTACAAGAACAAAGAAGAGGAAGCTCGAGGGTTTGGATTCAATAAAAAAGGGGGAAATTACATTTCAGCTCCTGGAGATCAATGTAATTTGAAAACATTACATCAAAGCCTTTGAGAGTCTTCAAAAATTGTGCCAAAGGATCACTGAATCATCTTATCACGTCCGATGCACGCGCATTATTAGGTAAATTACAGTTCTGTATTTTATTTACGTCTTATTATGTTTTGATGCATAAACATTGAATATTCACGTTTTAGTCCATGTACTGCAGAACTTGAACTTGCTTGATCTTTGAGATTAAATAAATGTTATTTGTGATCTAAAATTTTTGCAAAAATTATGATATGCTCCTGATGTGATTATCTTCTTAAAATAAAATTTTCATTGCATTTTGCCTTCATTTATTATTTTTAAAAATAAAAAACATGTCATTTTTCCCTGTTTGAAATTCCAAAATTCATAAAATTCAAATATTGTTCCAAAAATTCCAAAAAATTAGAGTAGTTGTATTTCATTGTCTTTTAATTTCTGACAATTTTCACGTATTAACTATTTATAAAACCCAAAAAAATTGAAAAATATCAAAAATCTTCTAAAAATCATAAAAATTTCTACAAAAATCCAAAAATTTTGATTTCATTTCCTGTTTGTAGATAATTGCTTCTAGTTTGTCTTAAAAATAATTGTCAGGAGTTTTAGACATTAAAATATTTTTAAGTTGCAAATTACTCCATGTTGTGCACATTTTCATATTTTCTCACTTTTTGATTTTTAGAAAAATACAAAAACATCTGAAAATTCCATACAAATTCTCAAAAACATTTCAAAACTTTTAAAACCCAAAAATATTTTTCTGGATTTTTCTGAGCATTCTTGACAAATTGAAAAATTACAAAAAGAGTTGGTGTGCATATTTTTGATATTGTGAATATTGCTTCCTATTATTTTTGAAAATTTAAAGAAATAAAAGATAAAAAGAGTCACAAAAATCAAGGATAGTTATCCTTTGAGATTTTTGTTTTCTTTTAATTAGTTTCTGATTAATTGAATAACCCTCGGGAATTGTAGCCTCCCTGAGTTCGACCATGTCCGCTATACAGGTTAATAAGTAGCAAAAAGAAAAAAAATATTTTTTTGTTGTCACGGGATTTTGGGGATAAAAACAACAACGACTTATTTATCATAAATTTTTCGTCCCTCGAATTTCGTACCCAACAGCAGGGGAGGAATCCGACGGCAACTGCTCTTCCAGAAAAAACATGGAAGAATAGCTCGAGGTACGAACTTGGATCTTTATTTCCCCCCCTCCTTCGAGCATCTCCAAGATGCTCAAGTCATTCATCTCGCTAGTCCGCATCTGTTGGAAGCTTCAAAAGGCTCCGAGGACCACTGGAGGAGTCCCACGAGGTCAGAGGAGCTCAGTGTGTCTGAAAGCCTAGTCTGACTTCAAAATCGTCTCCAACAGGGATTTAAGCTCATGGTACTTGCACAAGAAGAATGCAGGTCAATGGAAAACTGCCTCGACCCATTATTGGGTGCAATGATGTTGAAGCAGGGCAGCGAGGTCCGATGGAGGTGGCAGAGGGGAACCTCGAAATCTTGACCGAAGACCTACCAGTAGGAATGAAGTAGCTGGGGCCATAGAGAAATGGAAGGGAAACAAGATGGGGGTGAAATGGGTGGCTAAAAATTGTCGAAGTACGGTGGAAACAATGGTCGAAAATTACTATGAATCCTAAAATCTAAGCTACCATGATGAATTGCGAAAAAATGGGAATTAAATCTAAGGCTACCAGCTACCTAATCCTGCACTTACACAATAACTCGACCAGCCGAAGCGGGAGCCAGGTGGACCACTGGACTGCACTGATGATGGGATCGACACTCCAAGCAAGTCTTTCTCGCTGCAAATGACAATCACACGCTCTTGTCATCGGATGTAGGCCTTAGGTCCGATCTGAGGAGCTGGGAACTACTATAAAGGGATCTAGAATAGAAGGGAAGTCTGATGAGAGTATATTCACAGGATCAGGTTTGACTGAGGCGACGACTCAATCTAATTATCCTCAGATCGATGTAAAGCTCAGGTGTGAAAGATCAATGATCGAAGAAGAGAATCGATGAAGGAATCATGCTAAAACAATGAAAGAATCAATGGGATTAAATTGAGGATGTTAAGGAAATACGTCTGTCAGACGCAAACCTATGAGGGCAAGGGGTTAACTGAGGTCAACTCTGACTAGGTCCTTATTGGTCCACGAATAGAACAAAACAAAATAGAAAATTAAACCTTTATTAATCTGATTTAAAATAGAAACTAATTTTATTAATTTTTAGTCAAAACATGAAAAATATTTCTTATTTTTTTAGTATTTTTTATCGTGATTTTGATTTATTTTTACAAGTTAATTTATTAGGAGTTACTTTTTACAAGTAAAAATATAGATATATTTACGTATATTGTATGTTTTAATTTTACTTATGTATTTTATTATTTTATATACATAATTTGTATATATAACTTATTTAAATACACGTACATGTATGTGTATATATATATATATATATATTATATTTTTATGAAATCACTTGTACACATAAATAAATATGTGTAGTTATTATATAGGTATAATACAAGTATATCCATCTATGCACTTTAATATACTTATTTATTTTAATTATGTACATGTGTTATAAATATTATTTACAAAATTATAAAATATAAAAAAGTGAAAATATAAAGAATAAATAAATTGATTATTTTATACATGTATATTGCTAAAAAAGGGGCTCGAAACCTAACTTCTGCATCTTAACTCCAAATTGAATGAAACCATCTTCATTAAATAGATAATTTAATTTTATAAAAAAAATAAAATTAGTTTGGTGAATTCTAAGTTCATATGAATAAGATATAGTTTGGGAAGTTTTGATTTGGCTATTTATTATGAGTGTCTAGGGCATAATATGCATTGCTTTTAGATGAAATAAATTTTGTATTTTCTATGTATTTTTACTACAAGTTTCATGTGCAAAATTTATTTATTTGATGTGTAAATAATAAAAAATAAATTATATCCCAAAATGAATTATTGAGGAATAAAAATTAGGGTTTTATTGAGAATTTTGGCCCTTGCCTTCCCCTACTTTATTCCTTGTCAACCGAGTCATCATGTTGCCTAGGTCTCGAGGTTCATGGTCATTCAATACCTATGGTATTTTTCTTTTTCTTTTCTTTTCTTTATCCTTTTATTTTAGCATTTAATACAATATTTTATAAAAATATTTACAACATAAATAATGAATGTTATTTTATACAAAATAATGCATTTAACTAGGGATTAAAATCCAAAATGAAAGAATAAAGGTAATGAAATGTAATTTCATCAGGAGCAGTGGTAGGGGAAAGGAGAGGAGGAAGAGGCCACTGAGGTCAGATCAAGGGGTGGAGGCGGTTGGGGGGAAGCAAGGGGAGGGGAGGAGTTGGTGAAGGGGGTGAGGCAGAGGAAAGGGGAGGAGGAGGAGGCCATTGGGGGCGGAGGAAGGGGAGGTAATGAGCTGGTGGAGGGGACAAAGGTGGAGGAAAGAGGATGAGGAGGACCCAGTTGGGGAAGAGCAAGGGTAGGGAGGAGGTGGTGGAGGGGGCAGAGGCGGAGGAAAGGAGAGGAGGAGGAGGCTACGCAGGGGAATACTGGGAGGTCGAGGGTGGTGCGGGGGAGGTCAGCGATGACGTAGGGGAGGGCTGCGCCATCAAGGGCAGTGCGAGCGAGTTCAGCGGCAGTGTTGGGGAGGGTTGCGATGTTGAGGACAGCACGGGGGAGGTCAGGGATGGTGCGAGGGAGGTGGAGAGGAAGGGAATGTAATGAGGATGGTTAGGAAAGAAGAGGGATGACGTCTTTTGTAAATATGCTAAATAAAGAGGGTAATATGGACCTCTTTTTAATGGAATCTAGTTAAATTTAATGAGAAAATATATGGGTGTTAACCACATGCCCTTTGGGTAAGGGTTAGTAAGATATGAGGTCGAGGGAGGAATATCGATATTTCAAAGATTGAGAAGAGAATTTACTAAGTTTATAGGGTTTCTTTGGGTAAAAATCCCAAAGAAAAATTGTAGAGTTACCTCATCACATAATCCCATAAGTTCGAGAAGTGTGTCCTCCTCATCCGACTTATTGAAATTACTTTCAGTTGAGTATGAGGATTATTAAGTGGTTTGCATGGCCATTCTTGTTGGAAATTTTTGTGATGCTTGATGATTCTTTTTTATTCTCATTTTCTCCTTCCTTTTCTTATAGTATTCATGCTACTTCCCATGAACTTTTTTTAAGATTATTTCTTTGAAAGTGAGTTTTTTCTTGCAATTTTAGTAGATGACTTAACTTTCCTTTCTCTTTGAGTCTCTTTGATTTTTCATTAATTTCTTGAACTTACTTGAAATACATGCAATATCTTCCTTATCTGAGTCTTCTTCTAACGTGGTTGTCCTAACCTGTAGTATTAAACTTTTGCTTTTCTTCTTGATTTCACTTCCTTCTTCCTTTTCTTCTCATTTTTCGACTTCACATGCTAGGAGATGACATACCAAATCATCCATAGAGAGTTTCTTTAATAATTAAGTTTTTTTATTACATACAATTGCAATGGTTCTCTATTCTGAAGTTAGCAATCTTAGAAACTTTTTTACATGTGTGAGTTTGTGAACTTCTACATCAATATTTTTAAGTTTGTTTGTGATACATGTAATTTTTTTATACATATCTTCGATGGATTCTCCTTCCATTATGAATAACTCATATTTTTGTCATAGGAGGCTCATGCAACTTTCTTTAACCTTTTTTAGGCCTTCATATGTCACACTTAGTTATTCAAGATTTCATATGTCATCTTGCATGCTGACATTGTTGAATTCCTCTTTGATAATAGCATGGAAGAACACCTTTAGTTGAAAAATATTTTCATCTTCTCTAGGTTAGTTGGAATTTCTTCTGCATCTTTCTTGATCATGTATGTGTACTTTGATTCGATCACATCCCAAACTTCGTAGTCCACTACTCAAAGATTGCATTCTAAAAACTGTAGTGGTTCCATCAAGAGAAGAAGATCTAACCATAAATTGACCTTCAAACTATGTTATTCATGATGACCATTTGTCTAGATTCTAATTACATAGTGTGAATGAATGGAGCTCCGATGCAAGCATGGGGATCTGTAAGATTAAGATAATAATGTGTGTGTTTGGGGTGTATGGAGTAGAAGATATCATAAACACTTGCGAGATAAAACAATATCTCAAATAACAAGCATATATAATAAAATAAACAAGATAAGTTACTACTTCCATGGAGATATTATGTGGAAACTTAATTGGGTGAAAACCATTATCTAAGTCATTAACTAATTGTTGATCAACCTTGTTGATCACTAACCAATATATCGTGTTATTTACCATGGATAACTCAACCATTTCATAGATGCTTTGGATTACACATCAAATACTCATACAACGTTGTATTACACACCAAATTTTGTATAGAAGTACTCTACGTCAGATCGCACATCAAAGACATCAACTTCAGATCACACATTAATATTCTTGGAAACTTGGATCAAACACTAAGTAATATGTACAAGTTCGATCAAATACCAAGTTGCCTACAAAAGGTGTTATGTAAGAAAATACATAATATCTTTTGAATAAGCCACTGTTCAATTATCGAACTCGGTGTTTTTATTCAGTGAATTATTCACAAGTCAAACTGTGGTCGTCGCAACCTAAAATAGTGCCAAACAAAAAAATTATTTAAGTCTCAAGCAAAAATCAATAAAGAAAATGTAGTAAAAGATTTTTCTATTTAATTTACATGTAAAGCTAACAAGATCGAACTCAGGGGGGCTACAAAAATCCTAAGGGATATTCTATGCAACAAAAAAATCACTAAAATAATGAGGGAATTTCCATGCACACGATGCTTTTTTTGTGTGTTTATGCATTTGTAATCTTTTATGGAATTTTGATTTTATATTTTTTACTTGAATTTCTAATTTTAAAATTTTTATATTTTTAATTTTGTAAAAGATATTTTTCTTTTTATTTTAAAAGCAATGACATAATGAAAGAAAAATCAAGACACAAATACTCAACCTCTTTTTTGTATGTTTCAAATATATTAAAATCATTAGAAAATTAAAATAAAATTGTTTTGGGGTTTTTCATAAATTGTTAGCATTTTTGTAATTTTTCCAAAATTTTCCACAATTTTTAAAGCATTTAAATAAATCATAAATAGGAAATTAAATAAACACAAAATATAATGAATATTTTTAGAATAAAATAACAAATAATGTCAAAATGGGTTAAATATATACAGAATGAAAGATATTTTTATATTTTCCGAAAAGCCATTTTATGATTTTTTTTGGATTTTTAAATGACTTTTTTATCACTTACTTATGTTTTTAAGTGTTTTGTGATTTTTATTAAGAATTAAAATGCCAAAATTGTATAGAAGTTAAAATAAATCAAAATAAGCAGACATGATTTTTTGGAATTTTTATGTAATTTTTATATTTTTATTAATTTTTGGATGCAAACAGGGAATTTTTATGTTGTTTTTTGAATTTGTAAAAATAATAAAAATAATAAAAATGTGAACTGTAAAATATGGATGGGATATGGGTGTAGCAGGTACCTAGAGAAATTTTTGTGGAAGTTTTGAACAAGTTTTGATCTTTTTTATTTGATTTTTAATAAGCAAGAAAAATGTAGATGAATAGGGACCTAAACATAATTATTTAAAGTTGGCAGTCTGAATAATAACGCATAAAAAATAGCAGGGTAGAATGTGCAAAAATCCTAAAGAATGCATGCCAAGGCACGTGCGCCCTGCTGGAAAGGACCTTTATGTAAATAAACTAAATCCAAGGGCCAATAAGTAATAGAGAAATTCATATCTTGTATTGCAATTTACTCAGAAAATCACATGCCACGTACGAGCTCAATTCAAGCAGGACTAATATGCAAAAATAATAAATGACGTGGAATAAAGTGTAAATGTACAAATAAATACAAGACGACATGTGTCCTCACATGGTCTTATTTGAAAATAAAATAAAGACATGGGTAAAGGCACAAATATACCATTAAGTGCATGGCACCTTGGACGGCTCAGATGCTCTACAACTCTGATCGGGCAGCAGGAGATCAATCTTGTATGAAGGGCGTCGATCAGATCTGGAGCTTCGATCTCGTGGCTGAGGATTGGGGCTTTTTGGAAGGCTGAGATCTAAACTGGGCCCCTTGTTCTTGATTGAAGGGATGCGAGATGGTCTGTACGAACTGGTGAGCGCATGAGCTTTGTCGAGCTTGATCTAGCTGGATCTTGCTCATCTTAGCTCTGCTCCGTGTCAAATCATGCTCAAATAAAAGCTTCTTGGCTTCCATGTCTGGTGTCACCTTAGATCATCATGATATCACCAGATCATAGATCTGGGAGGTAATCAACTTGGTTGCTCCAAGAACCTACTCCATATTTGATTTATGTTATTTCCTCTTTCCATGAAGCTCCTTCGACCTACAAATTATAACCTATGCTCGGAGGAATCCTTCAACCAAAAAGTTAGGTCATAAGCATAGAAGATGGTGGATGGATGAGGGTCTCCAGCAAAGATGGTCGGAGGGGAGAACAAACTTCAGATCTGTGACAATCCGAAGGTGAATATATGGTGCAAGGGATGAAGAAACATGAGGTGGATATGTTGGTCAAGTCGAGGGATGATTTGGATGATTGGAGCTCCTCCGATAGACAGGTTGATGATGAAGACCCGATCTAGTGATTTGGATGAAATCAAAGTGAAAAATAAAGAAAAAATCAAAGACAAATGACTTAGGTTACCAACAAAGAAGTAGGAAGGGGTGGAATCGCCTCAATCTGCAGCTGGTGGCAGAGAGGCGGAGACACGACGGAAGGCTCCGATAACGTAGTTGGGTCATGTTCTACAGATGCTTCACGCACACCCCTGATCATGGGGAACGGTAGATGCCACCTACGACACTCTCCAGAACTCAATCTCGGGGAGGAAGACAACCAATGGACGGATCAACCGCTCGTCGGAGGTGGAGGGGTGATATTTATCAGGTGAAGTCTGCATAGGATTGAATTAAAATTACATGCAAATCAATATGAGGATGGATGAATGGTTAGGCTGGTGAGCGATGGTATTAATGAGAAACAATAATGGAGAAGGGAGCGGGGGCAGTTAGTGAGTAGCACACGAGAGAAAAATGGGCGAAGTAACGATAGAAGCGAGATCAATGGGCAGGTGGAAAAGACTGGGGAGTTGACCCAGGTCAACATACCCAGGTTTGGCCAATCATAGCCACGTGGAATACAACCAAAATAGGGAAAATGACAAAATTCCAAGAAAAATGTTAAAATAATTGAATCAAAAACTGAAAAATGAATTTATTTAATTACATAATGTAGATAAAAAAATTTAAGAATAAATTAAATTAAAATTTAGTGATTTTTAATTAGTTAAATAATGTATATACAATGTTGAAAATAAAACAAGGTGTTATTTATAGATATGTATACGTATATATATATATATGAGGTTCAGATTTTTAATTAATTATTTATACAAATATATACATAATGTAATATTTTATTTATTTACAATAATTTACAAGGATTTTAAAGATATTTTTATTTGTTTTTTAAGAGTTAATTTATTAGGTTGATTAAATAGGTTTAGGTATAGTATATACATGGTGATACATATACAATTTGTACATGATTTTATTTTTATTGGTTTTTGATTTTGTGATTTTTATTTGTATTTTATATGAGTTAAATACAATATTTACAATTTAGTTAAAAATAAAATATCTAAAAATATATGTGCAAGAAAATAAATAATTAAATAATATACATATACATAAGTATAATGTACAATAATACACCAATTCGCCACATTCCACACCTGAATTTAATGAAATCACATCCATTTTAAAGATAATTTAGTTTGGAGTATAATAAAGTGAGTTTGATGAAATTGAATCTTGGTGGAGCAGATATTGATCTTGGATATTTGTACTTCATGTCTATTACAGAGTGATGTTATTTACACAATATATACAGATTTTAATTGCAATTATTTTTATAATTTAAAAAATAATTTTATGCACAATTTTCAAGAAGTAATATTTTTTTACAAAGAATTTGGTAATGAATAAGATAATGAAAGAATATGTAATATAGACAATATTGTACAGGTTATGAATATATACATGTGATGAGTTAATTTTATGGATTTTATGGTAATTAGGCCTTACCCCCCTACTTTCTTCGTTGTTTATCAGGTCAAGTCTTGACCTTCTCTCGAGATCTGATTTAGCTTGTATCTATTGCATATATGCAGTTTCTTATTTTCTTTATTTTATTTTATTTTATTTATTTATTTATCTTAGGTTAAAATAATGATAATTATACAATATTTATACAATAATTAGAGTTAGTAAAAATTGAAATTAGTGATATTTACAAGTGTTTTTAAGGGATTTTAAGCTAAAATAAATGAATGAAGATTATGAAATGCAAATTCATCATCCCCCTATGCTTTACCTTTGCTAGTCCCTTTGCAAATACTTATTTGAAAGAAAAAGTGAATAAAAGAAAATAATAAAGGAAAAATAAAGAACTTAGAATAATATTGAGTTTTAAACTTATCTCATAAATTTATAGTATGGAGCTCCGTCAGTCCTTTGGATTATTAGTTTGGCAAAACCTTATTGGCAAATGGATTTAAAACCTAACAACCCTCAAAATCCACAAGACTCCTATTCAAGTCACCTCAACAGTCAGGTCAAAACAAGTCTACGTACACAAATTCTTATGACTATGAATCTTTACTTGTACGGTATAAGTAAAATATTGCTCCTCACCTCAAAAGTGGAAAATAAATAGCCTCCCTTAATAAGGTAACTCTAGTCCTTTGGTCTAGCAACTCTTTCCTCAGGGAGCGGGGATATTTCCTTTTAAGTTCAAGTGCAACCATCTCAAGAAGAGGAGATGGAGAAAAGAATGGACAGTAGCAGTGTAGCTACCTATTCTTGGACGCATGACCAGTGTAACCAAGTCATCCAGCTGCAAGCTCACAAAAATTTGACTTTTAAGCTCATCCTTGCTTATTGACTATACACTCTGACATGCATTTATTTTCAATCAGGCTTGTCCACTTTTTTGGAGTTTTTGATTTTGCATTTTTTAACACATACAAAGGTACAACATGTACATAAGGAGTTTTTCTTCTTGAGCCAGTAGATTATCCCTTTTTCGAAGCATTATTACAACCCCACAACATAATGTCATTAGACCTCAATGCTACTAGACCAAGTTGAGATGCACTACCCTCCCTAAAGGAAGAAAGATGTTCCCACTAGTTGTTACACACTCATGTGCTAAGCCAAGCCAAAAGATTATGCCCCGTCACCACCTCATCCATGAATAGCTATGTATAGAGTGCTTGTCCAAGTTAAGTCACTGTATAGAAGAATCATATGTGTGTTGTCAAATATTCTACTTAGACTAATAAAGATTACATGTGGACATAATCTTGTGGACTCAAAGAATTAAGTCGTTAGGACTTAAAAAGTGTCAACTCCAATTCTTATTAGGTTCCTGATGACTAATGTTTAGCAAGGGTCATATACAATCAATGTGTTGACCGCTTAATAAACCTCGATCAATCAACAATTAACCCACAATATGAATAAAGCAATTAATATAAAAAATGTGGAGTTAAAATTTATTATAACTCTACAACAAAATGTGTATGGATGTAAGCATGTGTAGAGGTCGAACTCAGGGATCAAACGGTAGGAGGCAAAAATAATGCTAAAAAATTTTTCGTTTATCTCTTTCCCATTTTTATTGTTTTTAGTGGGTTTTCATTTTATTTTTTAAATTTTACTTTTCTTTTATTTTTTTATTAGATTTTCATTTTTTTATTTTTATATTTTCTATTTCTTTTAAATATATAATATAACATATATAAGGCTATATATAATAGAAAGTATACTTATAACATTAATAAATGAAGATAAAATAAATAAAATAAATTGTTTCTGGATTTTTCATTTTTTTCTAATGTTTTTTTTAATTTTTCTGAAATTTTGCTAATATTTTTGTATTTTTTAAGTCAAAAATATTCCAAATAAGGGACTAGATAAATAGGACAAAATTAAATTGGAGTTTAAAAATAAAAATACATCCCAAATCTATCTAAATCAATTTGAATATATAGATATTTATATAAAGAAAATTACAAAATAGAAAAACATATTTTTGGATTTTTAAATGCTTTTATTAGATTTTTATGAAAGATATTGGGGTTTTCCAGTTTTTAAGCTCTTTTTCCCATTTTTAGTGATTTTTGATCTGTAATTAAAATATAATAAAATAGACTATATATATTGGGAATGTTTAGACATGTTTTTATATTTTTTGATATTTTATACTGTAGATAGGACAAAAATAGGCTCCTTTTTATTTTAAATAAATGGATTGATCACACAAAAATGCAAATAAAATATAGGCATGGAAGCTCATAGCAGAAGCATCTAATCCTAATTTTTTGAATTTTTAAGAGCATAATAGGTATTTTTAATAATAGGTAAAAACAAAAATATATGTCCTTGCAGGGGTAAAAGTTCAAATAAAATAATCAATAGGGGCATAGGAGCAATTCCGCCAGAAATATATAGCGTTTATTTAAAATTTATAAACTATTTTGCAATATGCAAAAATACTAGGGCTTTACATGCAATTGTTCCCTGTCACGTGGGGACTACACGTGATTGAGCGGAGAAGGACCCATATGTAATAAAAGATAAATAAGGGGCTTGGTTACAAAATTCCCAATTTATTTTACACAACATTTTATTTACAAGATTAAATATAAAATATGCAAAAAAGCGTGGTGAAAGTTGCAATTTACTCCATATAATGTGCGAGTGGACGGTTGAATTGTGTCCACTTATATGTGTGACGACACCTCATCGCACGATGACGCTTCGTGGATGCATGACAGATATTAGATCTCTTGAGAGCGATCGACGACTGAAACGTTGCATGATCCAACGACTTTTGGATGATCTGGCACGGTGGGAATATCTGACGATGTGGAGAGGCTCTGGAAGAACGGGTCCAGAACTTGCCGTGGGCGAGTTTCGATCCATCCTCCTTCACTCCTCCGATCGTCTGGAATGCTCACGTCAAGGGAAAAATGGAGCAGGAGCTCCTCTGCACCAGATGTGACCTTCAGGAGGTACGCCAGAGCTTGGCTGCGGAGGATCGAGCTCGGGGAAGCACAAGAGCTCCAGGTACCTCCAATCTCTAAAAATCGACCCAAGGTGGGTCCTTTGGTCCTTCAGACCTCCAAGAAAGACTTGCAAGCACAAAGAAAAGATCATGGGGCCTTATTGGTGAGGGGAGATGGCGGATTAGGCGTGGCAGAGGTGCCTCCGGCGAAGCGGTAGAGGGGAAGCACCGATTTCCTACTCTAGGGAGAACTAGGTTGACTGGAATGTGGGTTTGCATAGTAGAAGCGAGGGGAAGAAAGGTAAGGATGGTGGGATGGTCGAAACACAATGTAGGACGGCAGAAAATGGTCGGAGATTGAGAGCTCCGACGAGGGTAACGAAACCTATTCTAACTAATCAACTCACTAAAATACGAAATAAAAAAGCACGAAAAAACCTAAGACTAATTCTAACCTAAAGAAACCAAACCAGTGCAGCTCTTACCTGGATTTGGACAGGGATCAGAGGTGGCCGACGACGACCGCCTGGATTTTGGCCAAGGATACACCATCTGTCACATGGAGACCTGCTTGGTCGAAGGAAGGAGCTATAAGACTCGGGAGGATGATCAAAATTGCGAGGAAGAAGGAGGTCCATTATTTATAGACAAGAGACAACACCCTTATTGACTAATGAATCAGCAAGCATATGAGATATGTGCAATGGATCGAAGGCCAGGGTGTGGATTTATGATTATCAATGATCATTTTTGATGAAGGAAGTGAAGTCGATGGATGGATAGGTCGAGCAGGAAAAATGGTGAAAAAGAGAGGAGATGACGGGTCACGTAAAATCAGAACTCTAGTGGGGGAGTTGACTCGGAGTCAATGAACGGAGGGACCTGATTGATCCAGATAGACCTGCTACAAGACAAAATAGCAGGCTTATTTTAAAATAATTAATAAAAAATAGTATTTGATTTTATTAATATTTTATTATAAAATAAAATTGATTTTTATTTTATTTAGTATTTTATTATGATTTTTATTTATTTTTTGATGTTATTTATTAGCAGTTAATTTTTCAGGGTATAATTATAGGTATATTTACCTATATTTTGACTATTTTTATTTTGTATATTTTATTTTATTTTTTTATTTTTTTATTTTATATGTTTATATATTATTTTTATGTACATAAATATATTTTTGTTTTATTTTTATGATCTTGTTTGTAAACTTAAATAAATAGAAATCTAAATTATATAGGTATACTTGTAGGTATTTTATCCATGATTTATATACATTATCTTATTTTAATGTATTTTATTGGGATTATTTTATTTTTATATTTTTAACAGAATATAAATGATATTTACATTAGTATAAATATATAAGAGGAAAAATAATGAAAGAATGATTTTCATTTTTATTTATATACATGTATCACATAGGTATTTTTTCCTATGTTTTTACATAGACTTATTTTATTCTATATTTTCTTTTGGTTTTATTTGTGTTTTAATATGTACATAAGTTATAAATAATATTTACAAAATTATAAAAATATAGAATTGTAGAAATAATGAAGGATGAATAAATTACATATTTTATTCAGGTACATTATACAATGAGGGTCCCAAAACCTAGCTTTCACATCTTAACTCAAAAAATATGAAACCACCTTCATTAAATAGCTTATAAAAAGTTATATACAATTAGAGGTGATTTTGATATATTTCTAGTTTTTATTTGGGAGATATGGTTATGTGAAGTTGGGATTTTGGCTTTTTATTTTGTGTATAAAATGTGTACTGTGTATTATTTTTGTACAAACTCAATTTTGGACATTTTATTTACATTATTATCTACAACTTTCTTGTTCAAATTTCTTTATTTGATGTATAAATAATAAAGAATAAAATGAATGTTAAAATAAATAAATGATGAATAAAAGAATTGGGTTTTATTGTAATTTTGGCCCTTATCTCCCCCTACTTTTTTTCTTGTCAACCATTTCAATTCTTGACTTGGTCTCGAGGTTTGGGGTATGAAATATCTTCTATATTTTATTCTTTTTCTTTTATTCTCTTTGTTCTGTTATTTTGGCATTAAAAACCATATTATTTACACAATAAATGTAATAAATGATGAAAGTTATTTTGTACAAATTAATGTTATTTATATGCACTAACTAGGATTTTAAGGCCAAAATGATAGAATAAAGTTGATGAAATAGAGATTCATCACCCCCCCATACTTTCCTTTGCTAGTCCCTAGCAAACAATTATGCAATAAGTATAAAAAGAATAAAAAAGGAAAGAAAAAGAAGTTTAGAGCTCAGGTTTGACCTTGATGTGAAAATGTGTGTGGAACCTGGTTGGGAACCAAATTTAAAACACAACAGCCTTCGAGAGTTATAGAACTCGGTTCAAACAACCTCAATAGCTAGCTCAGAATGATCCTACATCATATGCAAACCCTTATGACTATGAAGCTGACTTGTACAGTGTAAGTGATGGTGGCTCTCCCCAACTGAAATGACAAAAGAACTAACTTCTTAAGAATGACAACCCAATGATTCCCCAATTCAGCATTTTTTCCTCGAGGAGCAGGGTATTCCCTTCTAAGTTCAAGTGGCATCCGACTCAAGAGAAGGGGTGGAGAGAAGAATGGATGGTAGACAGTGTAGCTACCTATCCGGGGATGCATGACCAGTGTAGTCAAGTCATCCAGTTGTAGGCTCACATGGTATAACTTTGATGCTCAAGCTTGCTTATTTACTATACAATATATATACTTCGGTGGACATTTTATTTTCAACTAGGCCTATCCACTTTTTTGGAGTTTTTTTTCTTTTTTTCTTGTTTTGAAATACTATTTACAACAACATTTACATAAGGAATTTTCCTCTTGACCCAGAAGACTATCCCTCTTTTGAAGCATTATTTCAACCCACACTCTCCTGTCATTATACTTCATGATAACTGGACCAAGTTGGGTGCACTTTCCTCCCTAGACAAGGATGAATGTTTTCACTCGTGTGCGTCTCAAATCGGAAAATCCAATCCCCTCACCACTCCAACTGAGTTGAGCCAAGTGAACGGTGCAAAAGTCCAAGTTAGGTCACAGTGCATCTTGAAAAGTTCTAGTTAGTCAGTTGAGGTGACTTGAACCTAGCCCTGAGTCTCAAAGAATTAAGTCCTAATTGATGTAAAGTACCTTAAACCTAGTTCCCGTAAGGTTCCAGTGCAGTTACGTGCAGTAAGGTCCAACCAAGCTCCAATCTTTGACTTTATTTGGACTAGTTCAGTCATCAATCTCAATTCTAAAAAATGTGAATGCTATGCAAATGCTATGTACAATGATGTAAAGAATGATGCAATTTTTTAAGAAGAATTTGAAAAATAAAAAGAATTTTTGCACAGAAAAGAAATATAAAATATGTACAACTATTTACACGGTCGTGCTTCTTTTTATTTACTTACAAGGATTAAGAATTTAAATAATTTATAGGTTTTAAAGAAAACTGTTGTTTTATTTTTATAGGTATATATATAAAATTGGTAAAAAAAATTTATGTATATGTGTGTGTGTTTGTATATATACATTTATGCATGTATTACTCAAATTAATTTGAAAACAATTTTTGAAAACTATAGTACAATATAATTTTTGCAAATATTGACAAACATTTGAAAACTATTTTGCAAAGATTTTTCAAACAGTATACATATGTTTTTCACAATATTTTTATAACCGTTTTCAAAACCATTTGCAATTAGGTTTTAAAATCCTTTTATTTTGCACAAAAAAAGAATTTTTTACAAATCAAAACATTTTTACAAAGGTTGAAAACATTTTACAAAAAGTTTTCCAAACGGGTCACACCATTTTTTAAATCATTTTGCAAAAATATTTTTAACATGATATATTAATCAGTATATACAAAAAGTATTTGAGTAATAAAAAGTATTATTAATTGGTTTTTAATGAATTATATATGTATGTATAGCATTTTTAGCCATATTTATTATTAATTATACACAAGTATTAGTTATGGCTAAAGTATATACAGAGTATATACGACCCCCTATACTTAGCATGAGCTATGTCCTCATAGATCGAAAAGAAAAAAGAGAGAAGACATCACTCGTACTGAGTATAGAAATACCTATACTAGAACGAATAAAGAATGAAGAGATAGATGAATAAAAGGTTGACCATCCCTCCATACATATGATCAAATAGTCCTAAGTATAGCAGATTGTACACAAGGCAAGGAGGGTCGAGGGTGGGAATAAACATATCAGAGCTTGGGTTGTCTCCCCCTATGCTTAGGGTAAGATATCCCTAAGTATAGTAGAATAAATCAATAAGAGATGAGACAATGGAGGGGATTAAAGAATGATTGAATATGGGGTGCACCCCCTATACTTAAGACAAAGTATGACCTAAGTACAAAAAACTAACAACAAGGAGCTAAACCTTTTTTATAGAAAAAGAAAATTGAAAAGGAAAAGAAGAAAAGAAGAAAAACATATGAAGATAGATGAAAAGATCGCAAAGAATGTACACATCACTCCCCCTATACTTAGGGTAAGAGATCCTTAAGTATAAGCAACGACAGGAATGATGAAACATAACAGAGAAAGAACAACACATGGTGTACCCCCCTATACGTAGGACAAGGTACGTCTTGAGTATAGACACACAGATATGGTGACAGATCTGGGGTCCACATGACATACGGGAGAAAGTCTGAATGTAAGACAAAATACATATATACAACAAGTTGTTGCATCCTCCCCAGATAATTCTCGGGGAGTAATACAAGCTAAGCAAAGAGTAATCAGAATAGATCTTGTCCTTGAGAGGGTCGTCAAGGAGAGAAGACTCAAATGAGTTAGGCAGATCGGTCTTGGTAGATGTAGATCAGTTACTAGTAGAAGAGACCGAAGGATCTAGAAAAGTGTCACAGTCTCTCGCGGATAACCCTCGGAGAGCACTATGAACTAAGCTTGGAATAATCAGCAGAAGAAGAACTCATACTTGTGAGGATCGTCAAGGAGAGAAGACGCAAAGGAGTCCGTGAAATTATCCTCGTGCACCGACAAAAAGGGCACACAATTAGAATGGGAGGCTAAACCATACATCTAACGACTCAGTTTCACGCTCCAACAAGATGGACACACAAGCCTGGAGTGAAACTGATCGTAAGGAAATTGTTGCATTCTCCCACAGATAGTTCTCATGGAGCGATGCAAACTAGGTCAATCAAGTCAGGGAATTGCTCTCAACAAATCTCATGTCCTCAAAGTAATTAATCAATCCTTAGTCAGAGGTCATAAGATCATGGAGGGACATCATATCCTTAGAGCAATAAAAAAGCAATCCCTCAAAACAGTCAGATCAGCTAAAATGGCTCAAGATGTCAAGAGAAGTCCTCTAAGTGCTAAGTGGATGAAAGAGTCAGGAGATCGAGTAGGGATTAGTCAGGGAGATGAGTGAGATCATATGGGTTCTTTGGCACCGTCACTCTGAAGTACATAAGGAGATGGTCAATCAAACCTCTGAATCAAGATGGAAGGAACCGCAAAATAAAACGTCTAATCATAGCTCATGAAATCATCATGGAATCATCAAGATATATTACAACCTCAATCCGGTGTACGTGATCAAAAATCCTAAATAAGAATCACACCAGGTAATCGTGTAATTTATCATAGTCCTCGATAATATCTATGCGCACATCGGAAGTCAAGTCCACCAAAAGTAGCAACCCAGTCTTAGCATCATCAAAACGAGCCTGGCTTACTTAAATAATCAATGTAAGTCCTAAACCTCGATGCAGGATATACCTACAAGCACAGAAATCCTGAGTGGAAGAAATTATGATACAGAGGGAACGAGGAGGGTGGGAGAGATGAATGTGGACATAGGAAAAAGTATGGATCAAGGAGATGGTCTCCTTAACCTGGACTAGATATGGGTGATATTGGAAAAGAGAATAGTCGCAAAATCTGGCTAAATGGTGAAGAGCAAGACCCAATATCAGGACTCGAATGCAAATGAGGAAAATATATAAGCAAAAGGGAGGGGGACTCAATGATGAACATGATGACTCACACTGATGGAACTGCAAACTCATGGAGAGATGAAAATGCAGATGGACTCAAAGCAATCAATGTACAAAATAGACCCCCAATTCACCTACTCAACATAGTGAAGACCGAGATCTGGTCTTTTATCTTTTCGTTTTTAGAGTTAGCCGATTTTAAATAAATTGTACATACCAAAGATAAGCTTGAGATGTGGGTACTAATCCTTAGCGTGTACGTATGAATAAGATGCACAAACAATGATGGGGTTGCTATCCCCAGAGCAATGAATCCATTACATTTTATTTTAAAGTCCAATATAGTTAGAAGTTCTAATTTTATTCAAATTATCATGTTTTTTTTGTTTATTTTTCAATGCATGTGCCTAACAATGTTTTTAATTTTGTTTAGCATCTTTAGTGAGCAAAATCAGAGGGAGAAGGTCGGAAAAGACGTGCAAGTTAGAAATCAATGATGCATGAAAAGTTAGAAGACTTACAGTGCTTCCCAAATCTCTCCATGTGGGATGTATAACAGAATTGAAAACCTATGCTATGTGCAAATGCAATCTAATGAAATCGCCCTAGGATAGTAACTGCTATTATCGTAAGTACAATATGCTAACTATTTGGAGACAAGCCTTAGAGTCTGATCTTGGAGACCTCTCAGTGCTCGCCACAACAGAACCTGTTAGCGTTATATGATGTCTCTCACGACACATGGGTTCGAATCTAATCAATTAACATTTATTATTTGACTAAGTCAAGAAGCGAATATATAGGTACATGCAAATATATTAGGGCCTTGGACCTTAATCTATCGTACAAGCAAGTTCCAAGCTAGGACTCATTCACATAAAATAAATAAAACAAAAATTGAAAAAAAATAAAAATAAAGCGATAAAAACATGAAAAAGCCAACGAGGCTCCCAAGGAAACAATCCCTCGGGCAATGGACCTCGTGAAGTCACTGAGTCTGGAGAGTCTGAATTATTACAATCAAATGACACACACTCTCTTTCATGAATTTACATAATAATAAATAAATAAATAAATAATATATTGTTGTCTCAAAAATTCATCCGTCTGCCATTGATGATCTCTCCTACCGGCTAGGTCTGAAGACCGGCTCCGCCTTGCTTGGGTGCACCGATCCTCCTAGGAGGTCCTCCCTCATGTAGTGGTCCCTCACAACAAAATCAAACAAAGAAGAGGTCAAAACCGTCACAAATAATTATCAAAATAGTTACAAAAATAAATAATTGCAAAGATAAATAATTGTCTGAATAAGAGAGAATAGACTAAATAAAATAATCTCCAACTATGTTGTGTTGCTCCTCGGCATTGGTGTCATTTGATCACTGAGGTTTAACAAGGGCATACGGTTCCACAGGTGAAGTCGTAGTCGATGTGTTGACCGCTTAATAAACCTCGATCAATCAACAATTAAGCCATAATATGAATAAAAGCAATTAATATAAATGGAGTTAAAAATTATTATAACTCTATAAACAAATGTATATAGATGTAAGAATGTGTAGAGGTCAAACTCAGGGAGCAAACGGTAGGAGGCAAAAATAATGCTAAAATTTTGTCTTTTATCTCTTGCCCATTTTTATTATTTTAATGGGTTTTTAATTTTATTTTTTTCTTATTTTTATTTCGGTTTTATTTTGTTGTATTTGATTTTTAATTTTTTGTTTTTATATTTTCTTATTCTTTTAAATATATAATATAACTTATATAAGGCTATATATAATATAGAAAACTATACTTATAAACACTAGTAAATATAGATAAAATACATAAAATACATTGTTTTGGGGTTTTTCATATTTTTCTAATGTTTTCATAATTTTTCTGGAATTTTGCTAATTTTTATGTATTTTTAAAGTAAAAAATATCCCAAATAAGGGAATAGATAAATAGTGCAAAATTGATTTGGATTTTAAAAATAGTAAATACATCTTAAAAAATCCGAATCAATTTTAACATATAAATATTTATATAAAGAAATTTATAAAATAGAAAAAGATATTTTTGGATTTTAAAATGTTTTTTTAGATTTTATGAGGTTTTTAAATTTTTTAAGCCTTTTTTTACATTTTTAGTGATTTTTGATTTGTAATTACAATATAGTAAAATAAACTAATATATTTTTAAAAACAATTTTAGACACGTTTTTATATTTTTTTTGGTATTTTATACTGTGGAAAGGATAAAAGTAGGATCCTTTTCATTTGTAATAAATAGATTGATTGCACAAACACGTAAATTAAAACATGAACAAGAAAGTTCAAAGCATGAAGCATCTAATCCTATTTTTTCAGATTTTTAGGAGAACAATAATTATTTTTATTAAATTGATAAAAAGCACAAAAATATATATCCCTGTAGGGGCAAAAGTGTAAATAAAATAATCATCAAGGGTACAAGTACACTTTCACCAGAAATATACAACATTTATTTAAAATTTATAAACTATAAAAAATACCTAGACTTTACTTGCAATTTTTCCCAATCACGTGGGAACCACACATTATTGAGATGGTAAGGACCTGCATGTAATTAAAGACAAATACAGGTGCCTGGTTACAAAATTCCCAATTTATTTTACACGACATTTTATTTACAAGGCTAAATATAAAATATATATAAAAGCACGGTGAAAGTTTGCAATTTACCCCACATAAGGCGTGGGTGGATTGTTGAATTGTGGTGGCACCTCATCGCACGATGACGCTTCGCGGATGAATGACGGAGATTAGATCGCTCGATAGAGATCGACGGCTAAAACACGACATGATCCAACGGCTTCTGGAAGATCGGGCATGGTGGGAAGATCCAACGGCGTGGAGAGTCTCTAGAAGAACAGGTCAAGAACTCGTAGTGGGCGAGTTTCGATCTATCCTCCTTCACTCCTCCATTCATCTGGAACACTCGCGTTAAGGGCAAAATGGAGCAGGAGCTCCTCCACAGTAGATGCGACCTTCAAGAGGTACGCTAGATCTCGGTTGAGGAGGATAGAGCTCGGGGAAGCACAAGAGCTCCAGGTACCTCCAATCTCTGAAAATCGATCCAACGCAGGTCCTTTAGATCTCCCATAGATGTTTGATTAAATGAAAATCATAAATCAATCTTTTCATTGCATCTGAATTACATTTAGATCATTGTCCAACATTTGGACCAAGATCAGATTACTTCTTTATTGAGAGAAGTCACTAAAATCTAGACCCGTTTCATCAATCACTAGGAATGGAAGCGTCATGGTTATACAATTATTTATGATCACATCACCTTCAGGTGTTCCTAATACATGTACATCCCACATAGTGGAAATCCTAGAACAAACCCAAGGTTTTAGATCTATTTAGACTATCTTCTTCATGATTTTATCATTAAGTTTCTCATTTGATTATTGGGAGTTGGTATCGATCATGTACTTCCAAAATCATATACCATACCTGTGTGTTCATCATATACTTTCCAAAAGCATATATCAAACATATGAATTCAGTCAAGCTTCCAAAGCGAGACTATCGTGTACGGAATTTGACCCCAATATCTCATGAGGATGCGTGCCTATATCATGACAACATACGACATAGATTATTCGTTATCTCAATCTCGTTAATTTAACTCTTTGAGTTAAATTATCTAACACCTTTGAATCTCTATTCCTATGCAAAGGACTTGCATCAAGAGGTCGGTTAGATATCAACCTATGATAAAAAATATTCCCACCTCCTACTCAGGTTGGAGATCATCTCTTAATAATCATTTGATGGTGCTTGATGAGTCCTCAATCTAACTCTTTAGATATCCATCTAAGCACCAACCTCTATGATTCAGCAATTGAATCAACAATTGTATGATCATTAAGATGGCCATGATACATGACCTTAATTGTACTAAGAGGCCTATTATGCAAATTAATTATTCTTCATTTTAGATCAGGAAATGATAATTGCAATAACATTTATTGCATAATGGCTCGTCATGGGCTCGCATGTCTAACAATCTCCCACTAGCTCAAAGAGCCATTAATGAGCTAATCTTAAACCCACACTCATGTGACAATCATAGGCTATTTCGAAAAATAGCTAGGTATCTCGAGAGATTACGTCAAGTCCTTTTACGACATTTGCATATCTCCTAGTAATAGTGCTTGCATCTAATGCGAGTTTTGCATCTTATGCAACCAATACTCAATTTTAGGTAGTTATAGTGTCTTTGACACTACAACTCACTGATTGTTATAACCAGTATGTAATTTCTATTATTCTTATCAGAATCCCCAAGAGATCTCTATCTCCTAAGACTAAGACCCAATCATATATCTTATAAGGCATCTATAGTTAAGACCTTTTATATCACTATCTAAAAAGTCTTAAGTTCTTGATGATAAGACTTTGATATCACTATCTGAAAGATCTTTTCATCTTAAGGTGTTTTTATTACTACAATTAAGTGTTTTAACTCCATAGTAGGATTTGCAATAATTTACAATTCCCACTGTATGGCAGACATTTGTCATTTGTACACATCTAGCAAACACCATGCTTCTAGAAACCAATGCATAAGAGCAAGCAGTTTAAGCATCATCAACACTTGATATGCTACCCTATAAGACTGTTCAGTACCGAATATTAAGGGAAGGAAGCCTTCCTTAGTGTATTCCAAGAATGGAACATGTCCAAGGTGTACTACTAATGTGACAGTTCCAATACTCTCTTCTCCTTGCTTCTGAACAACTTTAGAACTAAGATCTAAGAGTTATCCTTGAGATCTCATCTTGAGGTATAGAACAACCATATCATTCCAAATGATTAGGATATCATCTACATTTAGCATGATGAACACATTGGTACTCCCACTAAACTTCACACGGTTCATCAAGATTCTATCTGAAATCATAACCTTTATAATTTCATCAAATCTCATGTTCCAACTACAAGAAGCTTATTTGAGTCCATAGATGGAGTTTCTTAGCTTGTACACCTTGCTTTCCTCAATCATGAAGCCCTGAAGTTACATCATGTGAATATCCTCAGAGAGGTATTCATAGATAAATGCAATATTGACGTCCATCTTGAAGATGTCAAAGTCAAGTTGTGTAGCTATAGTTAGCAATATTCTGATGGATTTAAGCGTGTTCACTAGAGAGCAAGTCTCATCCCAAGCGATGTCCTCTCTTCGGTGTGTATTTTGTGGATACGAGTCGTGCTTTGAAGGTCTGTACCTTCTCATCGGGTTCCCTCTTTCTCTTGAATTTCCATTTATACCTAACATATCTTACCCTTATAGGTGGATCCTGAAGGTTCCATATACAACACTTGTATATGAAGTCTACTTTAGACTTTATTACTATCATCCATTTCTCCATGTCATGATTGTTGGAAACTTCATCATATAAAGTAATTATCAGATTTACCTGACACATGGAATCCATCCTCAATCTCATTTGAAGAGGTATGAGTGTTTTATCTTTAATTTTCCTTTTAGTTTCCGATTTCAATAGCCCCATCATCTTCTCAAGTCTAAATTAGTTCATTCACTTCATTTTCATTTTAATTCTCATGAAAGTCATCCTCTAAGAATCACATCCTTAAAGATGAGATCTTTTAAGAATCTCAAGGTTATAAAATAGGTGTCCAAAACCATCCTTTATATTCCTAATGAAGTAACACTCTATGGGGCAGATTTCATCTTACTTGCATTCATGACAAAGTTATGAACCAAGCAATCCTAAATCCTCAAGTGTTCAACATTAGGCTAGGTTACAAACAATAACTTATGAGAATGCTCGGGTTTAGATATGCATGGAATCTTTTCAAGGATATATATATTGTAGTCTCTACTAAAATATACACTTGGAAACTAAAAGGTAAATATGCTAAGATTCATAAATGATCAAATCATGCCACGCATGATCCAATTGTATCTCCCTACATCTCTATTGCGTTAAGGTGTATTAGGAGGAGTGAGATAGGATTGATATTCCTTTCTCCATATGGTATTCCTTGAATTCATGTAGGTACATGCTACCTAGGTTAGATCAAATTCATTCATCTTCATTCAAACTTTGATTATAAACCAAAATTGTGAAATATTTGAACATTTCAAATATTTATAAGGCGAAGGGAAGAAGTCTCATTTCACAAATAATCATTAATAGATATCACATATCAACAATATTTATTATGATATAGATGATCAACAAACATCAATATGTATGAGATCTTGAATACCTTGACATCTAACACCATTCCTAGAGAAGAGTGTATTGGACATTTTACTTTGAATACAATATTCACAAGTATGTAAGATTTGAAATTTCAAACATTCTAAAGTTTCATCTCTTACTAGTATATTGATCTCATCAACATATATATATGTCCAAGACTTGATGTCAGATCATTGTCAAATGATCTTCATCTTCCTATTAATATTTTAAGGTTTAATTTTCAATATTTAGAAATATTAATGAACTATTAATTAATATTCTAATTTAGTATAGTCCACTAGATGTTTAGATTACTATCTGAAATATATCCATCATAACTCTTTATGATAGGTCTATTCCTGAATTCTGTTCATTTCCAACATTTAGAAATAAACAATGAGTGTATTCTAATATCTAGGTCATAGAGACAATCTCTATGACTAAGAACTCTTCCACTGAAAATACGAAGTCTATCTATCCGATAGAGATTGTTGCAATAATTGCATCAATATCCATGTGGATGACTATTAAACCTTATGATCAAATTTTATAATCATATAAAATATATACAACCGATTGCAAGTGTTATTAGAAGAATGAGATACAATTTTAGACTTTGATCTTATCCAAATAATTTAGTCAATTTCAATGATGATATCTAGATATAGATTATTCCGATGCATTATCCAGGTCCTTCTCTAAGGGCCTGTTTGGTTGCCAGGGTACCCCGGGGTACCCTGGCATACCCCTGGCTCCAACCCTACATTCCTGGATTGAGATTACTTGTATTTGCCATACAATTTCTTTGGTATAATGGTTTTTAACCTTGTTCAAATACAATTATTAACATAAAAAATATATTAATATCATTAAAAAAGTTAATATAACACATAATCAATGTCACATCACATCACATCACAATTATCATTTCAACCATCCCAACCCACTAAACAGCTACTATTCACAGGAGGATACCCCAACCCAACCCATCCCAGTCTAACCCAGTAACCAAACAAGCCCTAAGGATCTAAGATAGTATAGATAATCATATTATCAGTACATCAGCTTATTGCAGTATTGGCATTCATCAAACTCTTTGAATGTCATATGCATGTGTCACAGAAGTATAGTCAACTCCTTGACTTCCCTTCTAACTTGGGTTCGACCTGTGCTTCCACTGCACTCCCTTTATCTATAAACAACAATTCCTTGAGATGAAGGATCTCTTATGTTGAATTCAAAGGATTTTCAATATAAGAGTATTTCAACATTTATACATGCTTCATTCAATTCATACAATATGAATATTATGAAGCTTCATGAATGACTTGAGTCTAAATAATAAACTCTAAAAGACTTTGGTTCAGGTAGTTACTCATACATTTTTTGAGTACACCATCTCTTACCGAGTCACCATTCTGCATAATGCAATGAACCATGTCATTGATGATTAAATGTAGAGAGCACATATGCATTCCAAAACATATTATCAGATTTTATAAGGATTATTTGACAATTACGATCATCATTGACATGATACTTCTAAAGGACACTCGATGAGTGATCAAGAATATAGGGACATACAAACCCTAGGTTGTTGTCCTACTTTCTATTTAATAGTCATTCCTCATTATTATGAGGAAACTTTCACATTACAACCACATACATTATGTGTCCAATTACATGTACAATATCTTGATTATGAGTCCAATTCATGATATTTTACTGGTTATCATTGAGTATAGTTAGGAAATTTGTATATCAAAGTTGTCTTGCCTTGTTAATATTGAAAGTTAATTCCCTTATTCACTTTCAATATAAGAGATATATTTACCATTAGTCTCAAACAAGATCTAGGATCTCCTTTCTTATCTTTGTTACATCCCAATAATATGAGAAACTGTAACTCGGATAAATAGGAGTGGAAACTCATTCTGCCTTACAAGTCCAACTTGCATTTCCCAATTCGATCTTTAATACCCGGACCCACCACCCCTAAGGAGATGTTGACCCATTGTTAATTGAACCAACCATCAACAGGAATAACACACACTATATGCAATCCAATATCGCCCCAGTAATATAAGAAACCGATATTGGGGTCACTATGCATATGTCCTTACTCTTTCAAGAAGCAGAGTCTGATCCAGATGCGCTTGTATGTCGGAGATGTTACTTCGGGCATGCGTCTCCTACATACAATCCCTGATGACAGAACCCTTTACCTTGATAGGAGACATGGATGTCACTTATGTGATTCTCCGTATCATGTTCAAATTGTAATTAATCATTATGAATCATATTCATTATGATTAATTCTTCCAAGAGAAATATAACTCTATTCATAATAGAGTGCTTTAATTTTAATTGGATTCCAATTAATGTAATCATATTAATTTAATGATCAAATTAATATCCAACAAACATTCTTTATTGTTACTTGAAATATGGTATTATCTCAAATACGTATTATTAAAATTTTAATAATTAGAAAAATACATCATGATCGCTTCAAACATTATTCTTTCCTTACCTTTTGTCATGGCCAATATCGATGGGAGTGGGACAGATGCTCACGGAGCAACCCATTACCCCCAATGTTTACCTGACTATACACCATATCTGCATCAGGTCAGGATAATACGATTGGATAATTTTGTATTTGAGATGGTAATCAGACTTTTAACCGAAGTTATACCATATAATATTTATTAAAACTATTTCAACTAATATTATAAGGAAATTTACTAAACAAATTCCCAATCATATGCAAGCAACTTTGTTTGTTGGAAAGTTCTTTATAACCAAATCGATCATGATCATTATCTTATCATATTGGTTATTGCAATACCATTTAAGGAAATAATCATCACAAATATTGCAGAAATTTTCATCAATAATTATTTCAGGAAATTAACCATTAATTTCATTAATTGATTAAATGAGAATCACATTGTTCTTGATTAGGAAATAAATTTTCAGCAATGACCTTCACTTACTAAAATTAACATATATCAATCAATTTAAATCCAAATCAAGAAAAATAAGTTTTCGAAGTTTGCTAATTTGATTTGTAATAGAACCAAAGTGAATTCACATATTTCTAAGCATTTTAAAATCGTAATTAACTCTTTGGTTACGTCAAGATTCAGCATCCCTGAAACAGTAGATTCATGTTCACTAAAATGATTATAACTTGAGTAATCGGATTCCAAATCATGCAAACTCAAGTCCCACAATTTCTTTATTTAATGGATAACATTATTTAAGTGATAGTTTATGTTTAAACACTTTTAAATAGGGCAAATAAATCACACAAAATAGGGTTTCATGAAAAAAATGTGATGAAAACTCGCACAACCAAAAATGCCAAAGTCATATCTGGTTTAAGGATCATAAACTAAACCTCTAATCTGGTTCTGATACCACTTGAAGGATATGATAAGATCCTTAAGCCCATCACGGAAGTGTGAGGATTGCATCACATGCGATCAGGAGCGATTAGTCAAACTAGTTGCTCAGGGAAACGGTTGTTAAAATTTTTAAATGATGAAACTACCTGATCCTAGAACGCTTCTTGGATCATTTCATCTAAACCACAAACAAGTATTAGGTTTATCTCTTGATGTGTGGTTGTGATCGAGTCTTTAAAGGAAGAAACCTCCCATCTCACTTCCGATCCGACGAAGGAGACACTTACGAGCGCATTGATGTAACGTGTGCTCCTCGCAATCCATGTTGATGATCCAAGCGAATAATCTTCTGATCTCATCATAGGAGATCCGACGTCTTCTTTATGGGTGAGGTGCATTGAAGGAGATGAAGATCCACGAGTAGTTGAAGCGGTAGCACAATGGCATCGCGACGATGACGTTCTTCTCTAAGTCAACATATGAATGACCATATGTTCAGAGAGGAGAGAGAAGACATGTAGAGAATGTGAGAGGAATAGAGCATATGTTTTTGTTATTCTTATTTGAAGAGAAAGGGATGCCTTTTCTTATATAGTATTTTGAGAATCCATGGATCTCAATCAATGGACAACACAAAATCAATGGATGACATTGATTTGTGTTTCTTTCAATGGCTATGATCTTGTTGTAAAAATAGAACAACTATTAATTAAATTAAATTAAATATATATTGAAAATTAATATAAATTAATTTAAATTAAATCAATTATCCTTAGAGATAATCATCCAACCACAATAAGGGGGGACGACCACCCACTTCAATTAGGAGTTGGTGGCCGTCTGCCGCCTTTGTTGGTGGATAGTAATCACCTTCCAATGAGTTACATTATCTCATTCCAACATTATCTTACAATAATAGTTCACATTTATCTTGTAACAACCAAAAGAAAATGTAAATTATATTTTCAATTAATTATCTAATGTGAATCCAATTCACATTAATAATTAATCAACAAATATAAATTACAATAGGCTCTCTCTAATATATTATAATCACATTTATAATATAAATATGATTAATATGGATAGTGCTATCCACATTATTCATATATATGATAATTAGATCACATTCAATCATCTTGGATCTCCATTCTCTTGTGCCCAAATAATATGAATCACATTCACATTATTCACGTCTTTGATAATTAAATCACATTTACTTATCTTATATAACTCTCCTTATAATATAAATCTAATCCATATTGTTCGTAATAGTTAAATCTCATTTAATTATCTATTTCTCAATGCTCGGATACATATAGCAATAGTGAAATTATCCTTGAACTCTTTTAAGGATAATGCGCTTTCTCCATGGATACTTGTAGATAAGGACATCATGATAATTTGTTCCACATATAATGACTTAGATACTGAGATCATATCTCAAATCCAGATCTTGCACCTCCCATAGATGTTTGATTAAATCAAAATCGTAAATATAACCTTTTCATTGCATCCGAATTACATTCATATCACTATCCAACATTTGGACCAAGATCAGATTACTTATATATTGAGAGGAGTCACTAAAATCTAGACTCATTTCATCACTCGCTAGGAATTGAAGCGTCATGGTTATACAATCTTTTATGATCACATCATCTTTAGGTATTCGTAATACATGTACATTCTATATATTGGAAAACCTAGAACAAACTCGAAGTTTTAGATCAATTTAGACCGTCTTCTTCAGTGTTTTATCATCAAGTTTCTCATTTGATTATTGGGATTTGTTATTGATCATATACTTTCCAAAAGCATATATCATACATATGAGTTGATCATATATTTTCCAAAGGCATATATCAAACCTACAAATTCAGTTACTATTCCAAAGCAAGACGACCGTGTACTGAATTTGATCCCAATATCTCTTGAGTGAGCTCATGTCTTTTGTTTCAGTAAATGAACCTATATGATCTATTTGAGAGATTGTATTACTCATATGCCCTTGCATGCACACCAACACACTGGTGTATAGACATTGATTAGGCCATCAACCTATCGGTCTGCCAAATGTACATACTCATACATATAGTAACACATTTATCTACGGTCAGAGGATGTGTACCTATATCGTGACAACATATGACATAGGTCTTTAGTTATCTCAATCTCGTTAAGTCAACTCTTTGACCTAACTTATCTAATACCTCTGAATATCTATTCCTATGTATAGGACATGCATCAAGAGGTTTGTTAGATATCAACCTATGAGAGAAAGGATTGCCATCTCCTACTCATGCTGGAGATCATTACTTAATAATCATTTGATGGTGCTTTATGAGTCCTCGATCTAAATTTTTAGATATTCATCTAAGTACTAGCCTCGTGGGCTTGCATGTCCAATTTGTTCCCAAGAGACTACGCCAAGTCATTTTACGACACTTGCATATCTCCTAGTAACATTGCTAGCATCCAATGCGAATGTTGCTTCCTATGCAACCAATACTCAGTTTTAGTGTAGTTATAGTGTCTTTGACACTACAACTCACTAATTGTTATAACCGCTGTGTAATTTCTATTATCCTTATCAGATTGCCCTGAATATCTCTATCTCCTCATACTAAGACCCAATCTTGTGTCTTATAAGGCATCCACAGTTAAGACCTTTTAGATCACTATCTATAAAGTCTTAAGTTCTTGATGATAAAACTTTGAGATCACTATCTCAAAGATATTTTGATCTCTGAAGGTGTTTCTATTACTGCAATTAACTGTTTTAACTCCATAGTAGGATTTGCAATAATTTACAACTCTCAGTGTATTGCAGACATTTGTCATTTGTACACACGTAGGAAATACCAGGCTTCTAGAAACTGATGCACAAGGGCAAGCAATTTCGACATCATCAATACTTGATATGCTACCCTATCAGATTGGTCAGTATCGAATCTTAAGGGAAGAAAACATTCATTGGGGTATTCCAAGAATGGACATGTCCAAGGTGTACTACTAATGTGATGGTTCCAATACCCTCTTCTCCTTTATTCTCAACAACTTCATAACTAATATCTAAGAGGTATCATTGAGATCTCATCTCAAGGTATGGAACAACCATATTATAAAACACTTATTATTATCCTTATATCATTCCAAATGATTAGGATATTCTCTACATTCATCATGATGAACACATTAGTACTCCCACTAAACTTCGCATGGTTGACCAAGATTCTACCTGAAATCATAAACTTTATAATTTCATCAAATCTGATGTTCCAACTACAAGAAGCTTATTTGAATCCATAAATGGAGTTCCTTAGTCTTGCACACCTTGCTTTCCTCAACCATAAAGCCATGCAGTTACTTCATTTGAATATCCTCTGAGAGGTATTCTTAGAGAAATGCAATATTGACTTTCATCTTGAAGATGTCAAAGTCAAGTTGTGTAGCTATAATTAGCAATATTCTAATGGGTTTAAGCATAATCACTAGAGAGCAAGTCTCATCTCAAGCGATGTCTTCTCTTTGCTGTGTATCTTGTGGATACGAACCGTGCTTTGAAGGTCTGTACCTTCTCAACATGTCCCCTCTTTCTCTTGAAGATCCATTTACACCTAACATGTCTTACCCTTAAAGGTGGATCCTCGAGGGTCCATATACAACACATGTACACGAACTCTACTTTAGACTTTATTGTTGACATCCATATCTCCATGTCATGATCCTTGGATGCTTCATCATATGAAGTCATATCATTATCACATTTATCTGAAACATTCAATCCATCCTTAAACTCATTTGAAGAGGTTTGAGTGTTTTATCTTTAATTGTCTTTTTAGTTTCCGATTTCTAGAGCTTCATCATATTCTCACGACCAAATGAGTTCCTTCACTTAATTTTAATCTTGATTCTCAAGGAAGTCATCACCTAAAAATCACACCCTTATAGAGAGATATTTTAAGAATCTCAAGATCAGAAAGTAGGTATCCAATACCATCCTTTATATTCATAATGATGTAGCACACTCTGGTTCTAGATTCCAGCTTACTTGCATTCATGACAAAGTTACTAACCAAGCAACCCTAAATCCTCAAGTGTCCAACACTAGGCTAGGTTCCAAACCGTAGCTTATGAGGATGTTCGGGTTTAGATATGCATGCAATCTTATTAAGGATATATATTATTGTCTCTACTGCAATATACACCTGAAAACTAAGAGGTAAATATGCTAAGATTCATCATTGATTAAATCATGTCACACATGATCCAATTGTATCCCTACAACTCTATTGAGTTAAGGTGTATTGGGAGGAGTGATATAGGAATGATATTCCTTTTTCCATAAAGTATTTATTGAATTCATCTAATAGTCACACGATACCTAGGTTAGACCAAATTCATTTCCTTTGGACTTTGGTCTAAACCAAAATTGTGAAAACTTTGAACATTTCTAAGGTTTCTAAGGTGAAGGGAAGAAATATCATATCACAAATAATCATCAGTAGTTATCACATATCATTAATGTCTATTATGATATAGATGGTCTACATACATCAATATCTATGGGATCTTGAATACCTTGGCATCTAACACCGTTCCCAAAGAAGAGTGTATTGGACATTTTACTTTGAATACAATATTCACAAGTATTTAAGATTTGAAATTTTAAGCATTCTAAAGTTATATATCTTACTAGTCTATTGATCTCGTCAACATATATATGTCCAAGGCTTGATACCATATCATTCTCAAATGATCTTCATCCTCCTATTGATATTTTAAGATTTAATTTTCAGTATTTAGAAATATTAATGAAATATTCATTAATATTTTAATTTAGTATAGTACACTAGATGCTAGATTATTATCTGAAATATATCCATCATAACTCTTTGATTTATTCCAGAATTCATGTTCATTTCAATTATATAGAAATAAACAATGATTGTATTCTAATATCTGGTCATAGAGACATTCTCTAAGACTAAGGGTTCTCCCACTGAAAATACGAAGTCTATCTATCCAATAGAGATCATTGCAACAATTGCATCAATATCCAGGTGGACGACTATTAACCCTTATGATCAAATTTTCTAACCATCTAAAACATATGCAAGTGATTGCATGTGTTATTAAAAGAATGAGATACAATTTTAGACTTTGATCTTAACCAATAAGCAAGTCAATTTCAATGATGATATGTAGATATAGATTATTCTGATGCACTATCCGGGTCCTTCTCTAAGGATCTAAGATAGCCTACATAGTCACCCTATCAGTACATCAGCTTATTGCAATATTTGTATTCATCCAACTCTTTGAATGTTATATGTATGTAAGTCACAGAAATGTAGTCAACTCTTTGACTTTCCTTCTAATTTGGGTCCGATCCATGCTTCCAGTGCGCTCCCTTCATCTATAAACAACCATTTCTTAAGACAAAGGATCTCTTATGTTGAATTCAAAGGATCTCAATATAAATGTATTTCAATATGTATACATGCTTCATTCAATTCATACAACATGAATATTATGAAGCTTCATGAATGACTTGAGTTTGGACAATAAACACTAAAAGACTTTGGTTCAGGTAGGTACTCATACATTTTGAGTACATTCTCTTATCGAGCCATCATTCTGCATAATGCAGTGAATCATGTCATTCATGATTAAATGTTGAGAACACATATGTATGCCAAAACATCTTCTTAGATTTTATACGGATTATTTGACAATTACGATTATCATCGACATGATACTTCCAAAGCACACTTGATGAGTGATCAAGTATATAGAGACATGCAAACTCTAGGTTTTTATCCTATTATCTATTTAATAATTATTCTTCATTATTATGACAAAACTTGCACATTACAACCACATACATTATGTGTCCAATTGCAAATACAATATCTTGATCATGAATCTAATTCATGATATTTTATTGGTTATCATTGAGTATAGTATTGAGTAGGTTTAATGAGGATTATCTGAAATAAGAAATTTGCATAAATATATTTTTTACTTTGATTTAAGATTTTTTTATATCGAAGTTGTCTTGCCTTGACAATACTGGAAGTTCATTCCCTTATTCACTTTCAATGTAAGAGATACCATTATATCTCAAACAAGATCCAAGGTCTCCTTTTTTATCTTTGTTACATCCCAATAATATGAGAAACTGTAGCTCGGATAAAAAGAAACGGGAACTCATTCCACCTTGCAAGTCCAACTTGCATTTTCCAATTTGATCTTTAACACATGGGACCACCACCCCTAAGGAATTGTTGACCCATTGTTAATTGGTAGCACTCACTATGCGCAATCCAATTTTGCCCCAATAGTACGAGGAACTGATATTGGGGTCACTACGCATATGTCCTTACTCTTTTGAGAAGCAAAAAGCTCGATCCAGATGTGCATGTATGCTAGAACTGTCACTTCAAACAAGCGTCTCCTACGTACAATCCCTGGTGATGGAACTCTTCGCCTTAACAGGAGACCATGAATGTCACTTATGTGATCCTCCCTATCATGTTCAAATTATAATTAATCATTATGAATCATATTCATTACAATTAATTCTTCGAAGGAGAATATAATATTATTCATAACAGAGTGTTTTAATTTTAATTGGATTTCAATTAATCTAATCATATTAAATTAATGATCCAATTAATATCCAAAAATATTCTTTATTGTTACTTGAAATATCATATTATCTAAAATATGTATTATGCAAATTTTAATAACTAGAAAAATATATCATGATTGCTTCAAGCATTATCCTTTCCTTACCCGTTGTCATGGCTAGTACTGACGGGAGTGGGACAGATTGCTTATGGAGCAACATGCTACCTCAACACTCCTCGACTAGACATCATATCGACCTTTAGTCAGTATAATACGATTTTATCATTTTGTATTTGAGATGATAATGGGTCTTTCAACTGAAGTTATAACATATAATATTTATCAAAATTATTTTGATTATTATTATTATAAAGAGATTTGCTAAGATTTGTTGAGGCCATGCTGTAGGGTAATTTGTTGACCCCATATTTTTAGTTTGTGAATAGGGAGTATTATATTAGAGGGTGGGGTTTTGTGTTTGCATCTACATCTTTGCAACCATATGGGATGCATGAGTTTGCATACGAGAAGGAATAAGGAATCCATGTTTGGTCTTTGAGTATTCCGAAACAAAATTTGATTATATTGTCATTAGGTTTTATATGGCATCCGAGGTCAAATCATAAGTCGCGTGCATATGGACACATCCAGGGATTGTTGAGATAAAAAATAAAAACAACCTTGACCTTGTCAATAAAATTTCATCATGAAATAAACCTACTATTTAATGTACCAAGCCTTTTAGTTTTCAATAATGTATGCCAACTAAAATATATCATGAAAAAATCACTTCAAAAACAGAATAACATGGGAGCACAACAATGAACTTAAAAAACTGCTACCCTGGGAACCTAACCTCCATATCTATGATTGCTTATATATCATTGAACCACATGAATTTATAGCTCCTCAATGAGTGCTGCCTTGCGTCAACCTTTTTATTATTTTCAAAAGATAAATAGTTGGGAAAATGTATTACATCAATGATAATAATGTTGATAACTTAGTAATTGTACTATTTCCTGTGAACTTCCCATGCGTTATGGGGGGTATATATAAGAAATGTATGATGTTGAACTATTAATGAATCTCCATTTCATCACCTTTATACTTTCATTTTGACCATAAATACCTAAGTAAATGCATATATTAACATTAGTTTGTATAAAAACATTCATTATTTGACACGTAAATATTGCATAAATACATGTTTTTAATTCCAAAATAAAAGAATAAAGGGAAGAAAAGAAAATAAAAAGAAAAGGAAAAAATGAAGTACCAAAGACACTGAATGACCCTAGACCCAAAGACCATGTCAATATTGAGTTGGTCGACAAGGAATAAAGTAGGGGGAGAGAAGGAAAATAAATTGTACAGAAAATATACAAAAACCCTAATTTTATTCATCAATAAATAACCATTTGTACCCTATTTTATTTTTCATTTTATGTATCTCAAATAATAAAACCCTCAACATAAAACTTATACATAAAAATATATAGAAAAATACAAAATTAATTGCATAGAAAAATAATGCACAGTGTGACGAGGACACCCAGATGAAAAGGCCACAAATAAAACTTCACGAACCAATAAATCCTCTGTACAATCTCAAAATTTATCAAAATCACCTTTATTATTTACAAAATTTAATTGACTATTTATGAAAGTGATTTCATTAATAATGGAGTTAAGATGCGAAAGCTGGCTTTTGGGCCCCTATGTACTGCGAACAAGCATATTTTATTCTATTTATTCATTCTTGATATTTTTAGCTTCCTTATATTTTTTAATACTTACAAATATTAATTTAAACATATTAAAAACATAAACCTAGAAGAAAACCATTAAAAATAAATTAAAACAAGTGTATTATTAAAATGTGTAGGTATATTATACCTATAATATATATCCCTATTTATTTAAGTATATAGATAAAATTAATAAAATAAAATAAAATAATGTAAATATGTATTTAAATATACTGTAAATATATAAAATTTGTAAATATATAAAATTTGTAAATATAAGAATAAAATGTTAAATAAAAAAAATAAAATACCCAAAATACATGTATTTATACCTATGTATATATTAACACCTAATATAATATATTAACCCCTAATATTAACATGTAAATATTAACAACTAATAAATAGTATTATAAAATAAATGAAAAATAATCCTAAGAGTTAGATAAAATATGAACACCTTTCATGTTTTTACTTTTAATTAATACATCCATTTATTAATTTTAATTGTTTTTATGAGGGATTTAATCCATGATATTTTCTGATTGGTCCACGTGGACGAATCATGGCACACACTTTGTTGGCCCGGTGGTTAACTGTACAATCCTTGCGCCTAACTTGTCACAGTCTCGTGTCTCCCATATTTTGTCATTTTTCCACACATCACACACTCTCCCATTTGACCATTGACCTTCATGAAACATCTCCATCTAACATACCTCTACCATGCCTAGACATCTTGGTCCCCCTGTAGATACACCCTTTTCATCATAATCTTGTAGGAGCCATGTTGTCGGTCCACAAATAGATTCCAGATATGTCATTAAGTTTTGATCTTCCTCCCTCCACTGTAACCCCAACGAGATTCATTTGACGAGCCTCCTTAGTGATAGCAAGAGAAGCTGAGCCCTACGGCATGGATAAGGCGGAGCTTTAGGTTGATCCAACCATCGCCTGACATAGTCCAGGTGTTTCATATGCTCGTTGGTTTCCCCTAGATTTGAGCTATTTTAATGCTTTTTAGTGTAGTTTTCCACTGCATCAATGAAGATTTCCCTTTTAGTTCATGTGGTTTCTCTCCATTTAACGTACATTTCATTAGTTGCAGTACACTGGAGCTTTGGCTCTCGTCAGTGTTTCTTCTGTGATCGACCCCGGTTCTGACATCGTGCCACCTCCATTACTTTCCCTCTTTAGTTCTAAATCAAATCATCCATAGATCCACTCCTGGTCTCGGACAGATCAGGGAATCCCCGTCTACTACTCCATCGCTCACAAGAGACGACACACCACGCTCATCCTCACTTGAATGATTGAATCCACCCAATAAAGAGCCCAGATTTGTTGCCATGTTTCCCCTCATGGTATCTATGCAAGTTTGAAGGCCAAAGGACCCCTCATGGATCGATTCGTACCCCTGTAGTGGCTCCAAGTGATGTCGTCTCCTCTAGAGGCTCCAAACCCCCATCGATGGGGGTTTGGAATGGTTTCATACTTCCCTCCATTGTGGAAGCCCTCCAGCATCTCATTAATCACCTTAGCATCGACGGAGGCCACGTGGAGGCCGAGATCTGATAGATCTAGGGAAGGAACATGGGGTGTTCTTAGCAGTTCTTGGAATGAAGCAACAACGATCCGATCGGAGCTATGTCCTAGTTCCATCCTCAATCGCCCGATCTTCAGTAGTTGTGACCGTTAGATCTCTCCCGAGGTCTGATCTCGAGCACCCATCACTGAAGTGGTTTTGGCTCTTAGTAGTCGTCGATCGTGTTAAGTTAAGCTTATGGGATCATCAGATGACATGTGCATCTGGGTAAATTATATAGAACACATGTCGCTCTTTTGTATTTACTAGTAAGCCATGTAAATATTAAGTAATGCTTAAAAATTTCCGTAATATTTGCATTAAGACCCCCAATACTTTGCCTATATTACATCTAGGCCCTATGTCAGGTCCCCTTATGTGCCTACACACGTAAGGTGCCTGGTCATTTTGCAAATAATCCCCTCTGATTTCCTTATTTGGTTTTAATATTTAAATTTGCAAATTAAGTGTTATATTTTAGGGAAAATGTTTGCAAGTACCCGTATCTCATTTTATTTGCAATTCTAACCCTACCAAGCTTACATTTTTATTTATTTACTTTTTTTGTTAAATATCTCTCCTGCTTGTTAAATGATAGGAAAAATAAAATAGATGTATGATATATAGTCTATTCAAGCTCACATTTTTATTTATTATTTCATTGTATTTTCCTATTTTCTAAAAATAAAAGGGGGCCTCTCATTCTCTATTTTCATATAAAAATCCCAAAAAATTATAAAACTACCTTTAAAAATTCTTTAAAAATTAGTATATTTATATTATTATATATACTACCTTCAGAACAAAAATCACAAAATATATAAAAAAATTTTAAAAATCAAAAACACTAAAAAGTCATAAAAATCGATTAAAAATCGTAAAAATCTAAAAAATAATTTTATATTCTATATTTTTCTATATTATATACTACATATGAGAAATTAATTTTGAGAAATTTTGATACTTTTATCCATTTTTAAAACCAAAAACTATCCGTCTTATTTATTTTCTCATGGTTTTGTACATTTTATTACTTTAAAATACATAAAAATTAGCAAAATTTATATAAAAATCCCAAAGATAGAGACAAATACTAAAAATATAAAAACATTTTATTTTCTAAATTTTGATATATTTATATATTTATTTATTTAAAATTTAAGATCCTATATATACTATATATACTTTATAATACTTATAATTATTAATTATAAATATATTGATTATATTTTTAAAACTTTCAAAAAAGGGATTGTACCTTATATATTTATTTATTATATACCTCATATATTATGTATATTACCTTTAATATTACTATTATCATAAATACATATAAATTATATCTTAAAAATACAAAAGAAATAAACTTTGTAAAGTTAAAAAAATATAATATAAATAATTTAAAACACATAAAAATATAATTAAAACCCATAAAAATTATGAAAATGTGAAAATATACAAAAAATTATTATTAGTTATTATTAATGAGTAATAATTATACTTATCCCCCGTTTGCTCTCAGTGATTCGACCCCTACACTTGTATGTTATACACGTCTTTTTGTAGGGTATACTAGATTTCACCTGCACACTTAGTTTTCACTTCTTATACCGTAGGTTGATTGTTTGCTTGATCGATTGATTCAGCTTCCGAGAGCTAAGAGCAATGTCGATATAACGATTGCTGGATTCAACTGTTGTACACTGCATGCCCTCCAAGACTGGGCATTAGGAACCTCATCAATATCTCTGAACAACAACCATCCACGATAGTCAATAAGCATGTTAAGTACCATGTTGCACTATCAACTAAGGTACTCCCATCTCTCCCTCCTTGTGGATAGTAATACTCATTCAACCACATTTCGAGTTGAACTTAAGAGTTCGACACAAGAGAAGGAGGTGAATTGTGCAATGTAATAATAATACTATCTAATAAAAAAATATTCACAAACTATATTGATTAAAGTTGAGGGATTCAATCTACAAAATACGGAATGATTTTAACAAGGAAACCTAAACGGGTGAAAACCACAACCCAAAATCCTGCTACAGGATTTTCCTTCGCTCTCTTACCAAAGCTTGCTTCCCTTATCACGCAACGCTTTTAATTGAGGATAGCACAAATTCTTGTAATACATATACCCTTTAAAAATTTCCAAAGAAATATCCTATCTCTCATAGAGAAAGGGTTATGCAAGACAGATGGCTATTAACAATATATTGAATAAAAAATAGAATAGTAATTAAATTGGATTCACAAGATTACAGAACCATCATCACAGAATCTTCTCAATAATGAAGAGAACCTGAATAGCTAGAGAGGTATGGATCACAGAAAAACCCGAGAGCACATAATCACAATAAATGGTTGAATATCAGATACAATAGCACTCATTCTTTTCTTATATGAGTAAAAAATGTTTCTTAGGTTGCATGTCTCAATAAAAATTTCTAAGGAACTATTTATACTATTAGTGGACCCAAGGTAATGTTTATTCAGAAGTAATGAGGATCCTAACGCATGGTCTTGGAAGGCCTACAGTGCCTGACAAGTCAGGTCTGAGAATTGTTGTTTCAGTCGCTCTCATAGTACTCGGATCCCGAACCACTCAAATGCAAGAAAAATCAACCCAAAATTACAATGATTCAATGAAATAACATGGGGAGAAATTTATTATACCTTGCAAATAAATGTGTATAGTGAATAAGTGCATAGGTTGAACCATTGAGAGCAAATATGTGGATATGAGTATTTATTATCTACAAAATAAATAATAAATGTTTTTTTGTGTATTTTCCGCCTTTTTTTAATTTTTGTGGGTTTTATTGATATTTAATTTTTATGGATTTTAATTTTATACTTTTTTATGTATTGATCATTTGCAAAGAAGGTCAACTGATGCTCCGGTTAGGAGATGCGAGTGGTGGGATGTTGAGCCGGCTAAGAGAGGGCGAGGACGGCACAAGAAGTGTTGGAAAGAGACTATACGAAGGGATCTTAGTTTTTTGGATATAAGTCCGAGATTGACCCAAGATAGATCTGAATGGAGGCGAGGAATCCATGTAGTCGAACCTAATTAATTGTGGGAAAAGGCTTTGTTGTTGTTGTTGTACTTTTTTATGTATTGAATTCGATTTTTTATTTTCTTTTTATATTTTTCTGATCTTTAGTTTCTTTTTGTTTTTAATATGTAATAAGTACATTTATATGTGTGTGTTTATATATAATAACATGAGAACTATAAGTAATATATATAATATAATAAACATAGGAAAATCAGGAAAATACAACTAAGTATGGTTCTTTTTTATTTTTAATGTATTAAAAATATTTATAGGCATTTATAATAATAAAAATGTATATAAGGAATAATATCAATATATACAATATCTTGAGTATTTTATTTATAATATAGAATATATACCCAAAATTGTAAAATAAAATGTTTTATCTTTTTATATGTTTCTCTATTTTTGTGATTTTTTAGTAGTTTTTGGTAATTGTTAGATATTTGTAAAGTCGAAAATACTCTAAAATAGGAGTTAATAAATAGGTCAAATTGATTTGATATTTAAAAATAGATAATAAGATAAATTTTCTCAAATCTATTTTTAATATAAAGTATATTATATAAGTAAAAATAATTGAAGAAATCTATTTTTTGGATTATATATAAATTTTCTATTTTTTAGGGTTAGGAGGTTTTTTATTTTTAGGGTTTTTCTTTTATATTTTTGTGATTTTTGTTTTGGATTTCTATTATATAGTAATATATAAGTACATTTTTTTGGAAATTTTAGATAAGTTTTTTTCTATTTTTATATTTTTAAATAGGAATAAATAGCTATGAAATGATATTTAATAAATGGAAAAGGAAAAGTAAAATCTAATAAAAAGCAAGGTGTGAATAAGCCTAATATTCCACATTTATTGTGATTTTCCCATGAATTTACAAGCATGGGAGATCCTTAGTCAAAATAAAACGCACAAAATTAATTACAATGTCTTAACATGGTTATTTTTGCAAAAATCAATAAGGTAGGTGGTCTCCGTGCAAATAACCCATCAGTTTTGAACTTAATTACAAATCTTAAAAACTAAAATGAAATAATAAAACAGATAAGGGTATGCTTGCAAAATGTCCAACTTACGTGGAGGGCCATGGGAGATGAGTTGGTGGAGGGCCATGGGAGATGAGTTGACTTGGACCTAAGTGCACTATACAATAAGATTGGGGGTCCACTTACAAATTTTAGAAAACTATTTAAACTACAAATATGATTTATGGGACTATAAATGAAATAAAAGATGCGAAGGGGTGTCGATGCAATTACCCCCAAAATGTGAGTATGATGGATGACAATGCACACTTCACTTAAGTGATCTAACGATCACAATTTATCGATGATGCTTCACCGGTGGACGCACGAGATTAGATCAATGCCCAGATCTGACAATGGAGGGGGCCTTTGATTTGATGGTTGTCCTGAAAATTGGAGGGGGATGTGGATCTGACGGCCACATCTCTTCCCCAAGAACAGGGAAGGATATCTCTGCAGGTAAGCTTTGATCCACGATTCCTCCATCATCAGAACTCCTTCAAAGCTGCTCTAATGCTCTACTTGTTCCTCCAGACTGACTGTAACTGTTGGTGGCGTTAAAAACTTATAGGACCCAAATGTGGAGCCCTGGTTGGTCGAAGAAGCTCAGGGCTCATGGGAACTTCTTCCAGGTGCAATTAACTAGCATATGGATACTTCAGGACCTGCAAAATATGTGAGAGGCATGGCGAGGCTCAGATATTTGATCTTGTCTATTATTGATGGTGGATTGAGGTGGGAATGGAGGTGGAGCGTAGATGTTCGGCGAGGCGGCAGAGGATACCTCAAATCCAATAATCTAGAGGAGATCAGGGTGGCTCGGGTGGTCGAAAAGATGGAGAAGCATACGAGGAAGCGAATGGGTTGATTAGATGGGTCAGAACAAGCCTATACGCCGGAGAATGACAATCGGAGCTCGAGAGCTCCGGTGAACTAAATCTAATTTCTACACTAAAGCTAATGACTAAAGCATAAACTAAAAGCTAGATATAAATTTTACAACAAAATCTACCAAAAATAAGTGAAAAAAGAAGCAGCTTACACAGGGAGACCAGGGGGTAGGGACCTTGTCGGAGGTAGTTTGCGGTTCGATGAGATGTGGATCGGCCTAAGAACAATTCCTCCTCACTACAAATCGATCGACACCTCCTCCTGTCACAAGATGGTGTGCACTACACTCAATCCGAGGGGCTAAGAGAGGCTCGGGGTAGGTCAAAAGGCAAAAATGAAAGAAGGGGTATTATCGATAAACAATGTGAGGATGCCCAAAAGATTACGGTCTTCACGTGAAACAATGCATGATTGACCAAACAAATGATAGGGCATGATAGACGGATGTATAGACATGATTTTTCAGGAAGGAATCGAAAAATTTTCGACAGTGTGCGAAATGAGAAAAATCAGCAAAGAGGTAAGGTTTAGCTTTGACATGCACAGACATAGGGAGCGAAGATAGTTGACCCATCGGGTCAACAATCCTCACCCTCCCATTGGTCCACATTGGCCACAAAACACCAAAATTTGAAATAAATATCTTATTAAATGATTTTAAAAATAAATAAATTTATTTATTTTTCTCAAAACATGAAAATGTTTATTATTTTTTGTAGTATTTATTATGATTTTTATTTATTTTTACAAGTTAAATTATTAGGAGTTCATTTTTACATGTATAATTATATGTATACTTATGCATATATGATGTATTTTATTTTTATTTTATATTTTATTATTTTATATGCATATTTTATATATTTTTACTTATTTAAATAAATACATATATACATATATATATATTGTGTTTTTCTGAGATCAATAATGTACTTAAAAAAATTAGGTGTATGTATTATATATGTACTTATAAGTATAATTTATCTATATATTTTATTTATTTTAATGTGTTTTTCATGATTTTATTCTAATTTTATTATATAAATTTTTATGGATTTTTTTAAAATAAAAACATTCATAAGATAATTATGTGTAAATATTTACACGGGAGGTGAAGAATTCACACAAGGAATATGTACAAGTGATGTTAGTTATTTTTATAGGTTTTTATAAACAAGGTTTGTAAAGAATCTTTATTTGTTATAGATATATACATGATTCTCAAAATAATTTGAAATTTAACAACAATTTTGAAAACTTTATTTTGAAAATAGTTTTTAAAAACAATTTTTGTGAACATTTACAAAATTTGAAAATCATTTTGCAAAGATTTTTAAACAGTATGTATGGGTTTTTTAAAATATTTTTGCAACCATTTTTCAAACCATTTGCAAGTAGATTTTCAATAAATTTTATTCAAGCAAATAAAAGAAATTTTTACAACAAAATATTTTTACAAAGGTTTGAAAATATTTTACAAAAAGTTTTCCAAACGATTTCAAAAGATTGTTCAAATATTTTCCAACCATTTTTCAAATCATTTTGTAAACATTTTTAATCTGATTTATTAAACATTGTCTAGAAATAATTTTGAAGTATTTGTATACATATTTATACCTATTTATTCTTTACAATTAATCAATCGTATATCCTTGTTCATAAAATATTTTAGCCATTTTTTCAGAAATTGAAAGTACGAGTTATGACTAATGTATATAGAACGTATATACGACCCCCCATACTTATCTTGAGCTACGTCCTTGTAGATTAGAGAAAATAGGAAGACATAACTCGTACTAAGCATAGAAAAGCCTATACTACAACAACTAAATAATTAAAGAATGTGAAGTCAAGCGCCCCTCTATGCTTAGGCTCAATTAATCCTAAGTATAGCAGACTATATCCAACATGTGGGTAGGGTCGAACGTGAGAATAAACCGATCAAGAACTCGATATCTCTCCCCCTAACCTTAGGGTGAGAGATACCTATGTATAGACAAGATTATAGACAAGAAAGGAGATAGGTGAGGGGACCAATAAACTGATAAAAAGAAAATATATGTTGCGAGAATGAACATATCACTCCCCATATACTTAGGGGTAAGATATCCCTAAGTATAGGAAATAATAGGAGTGATGAAACAGAATGAAGAAAGAATACTCGACTCGTCCACCTCGTTTATACTTAGAACAAAGTGCATCCTAAGCAAGGTAAGAACACGAATCGAGGTAGATGATGGAAATAGGAGATGGAAAGAAAGAAAGGAAAGATAATATACAAGGTGATGGCTATACAAGGATCAAGAAGGTAGAAAACATACCTTCTTGTGCGATCGTTGAGGGATGGATCTAACAAGGTGCAAGTCGATATCAGGGTCATTAGGTGACACAACCCGATCAAGATCGACATTGTGAAGATCCTCAACATTCTCAGAATAAAGAGGCATGAATTAGTCAGTAGAAGTAGAATGGTCAGTTCCAACCTGGGAAGTCTCTCCTATATCTACCCTTCGTATCAAGGTGTCTATGGTGTAAATGTTGCAGATCTTATCAAAACTCCACCACTCACATGAAGAGGGAATGCTAAGGTCTATGCTTTCCGAGTCTTCCTCCCTGAAGAAGAATTCTTGGATCTCATTATCATGCATGATAAAGCAAACACCTATAATTTCCTCAGCTAGGTCATAGTCCTCGAGGTCGGCTGACATAGGTATACTCTCATCAGATGCGGGTCTCTGGCTGGCAGTGGGTGCAATGATAGTCTCAATCAAAATGCTCTCATTGTCAACACGAAAGCTTATATCTCCCGATCCATAATCAATAACAACTCTCCTAATGATGAGAAAAGGGTGTCCTCGGATAATTAGAGTGCTCTCCATAGAGGTGGAGGTCTCCATGGGCAATACAACAAAATCCACGATGTAGCTCATGCCCTGGATCTATATGACAATGTTTTCAAGAATACCCTTCAACCTCTTTATTGATCCATTAGAGAATTTACAAATCATCATGGTTTTCTTGAGAGGCCCAAGACTAAGTGTCGACGAGAGAGAAGGGTATTATATTAATCGACGCACCACCATCAAGGAGAGTGTGATCACAATGATAGTCAGAAATGGCACACCTCACAAAGTAGGTACTAGTGTCCCCTTTCCTATAGAGCAAATGATGGGTGATGACGTGGACAGTGGCCATGGTAAGAATTTGTCGCTCGACTCTACATTGTCTCTTTCTCTTTTTCGGTGTGGGTGCATGCAAAAGGTTCATGGCTTTACGAAGTGGGGCATAAATAATATGAAATTAAGAGTTATGGATAAAGTATATACAACGTATATACATCCCCTCTATACTTAGCTTTAGCTATACCCTCATAGATTAGAGAAAAGAGGAAGACATAACTCGTACTAAGTATAGAAAAGTCTATACTACAGTGATTAAATAATAAAGTAACGAGAACTCAACCGTCCCCCTGTACTTAGGATCAATTAATCCTAAGTATAGCAAACTATATACAACATGCAGGGAGGGTCAAACATGGGAATGAACGGATTAACAACTCGGTATGTCTCCCCCTATACTTAAGATAAGAAATCCTTAAGTATAGATAAGAATATCAACAAGAGAGGAGACAGGTGAGGGGACCAATAAATCGATAAAAATAAAAAAATATGCTACAGGAGTGAACGCATTACTACCCCTATACTTAGGGTAAGAGCATAGGCAAGAATAAGAGTGACGAAACAGAACGAAGAAACAACACTCAACTCGTCCACCTGCCCTATACTTAGGACAAAGTGCATTCTAAGCAAGGAAAACAAACGGATTGAGGTAGACGATGGAAACAGGAGATGGGAAGAAAGAAATAAAAGTGAATGTACAAGGTGATGGCTATACGATGATCAAGAAGGTAGAAAGTGTACCTTCTTGTACGACTACTGAGGGATGGATCGAACATGGTGCAAGTTGATATTGGGGTCAGTAACTAACACAACCCGATCAGAACTGACATGGTGAAGATCGTCAACAGTCTTAGAACGAAGATGCACGAACTCATCAGTGGAAGTAGTATGGTCAGGTCCGATCTGGGAAGTCTCTCTTAAATATGTCCTCTGCTACAAGGTATCTATGGCATAAATGCTACGAATCTCATCAAGACACCGCCACTCACATGGAGAGGGAACGCCAAGGTGTATACTTTCTGAATCTTCCTCCATGAAGAGGAATTCTTTGGTCTCAGTATCATCCATGATAGAGTAAACATCCCTAATTTCCTCAGCTAGGTCATAGTCCTCGGGATCGGCTGAGACAAGTACACTTCATTAGATGTGGGTCTTTGGTTGGCAGTGGGTGCAGTGATCATCTCAATCAAAACTCCTCATTGTCAACACAAAAGTGTACCTCTCCATATCCTTAATCAATAACGTCTCTTGCAATGGCGAGAAAAGGCCATCCCTGGATGATTGGAGTACGCTCCACAGAGGTGGAGGTCTCCATGGGAAATACAACAAAATTCACAGTGTAGCTCATGCCCTAGATCTATATGACAACATTTTCAATAATACCCTTCGGCCTCTTTATTAATCCATCAATGAATTGACAAATCATCTTGATTTTCTTAAGAGGCTTGAGACCAAGCGTCTTGACAAGAGAGAAGGGTATTATATTAATCGATGTACTACCATTAAGGAGAGTGTAATAACAACAATGGTCAGAAATGACACATCTCATGAAAGGGGTACTAGTGTCCCCTTTCCTATAGGGAAGATGATGGCAATGGCATGGGCAATGGCTATAGTAAGAATGCGTAGCTTGGCTCTGTGTTGTCTATTTCTCTTTTGGGGTATGGGCGCAGGTAAAATGTTCATGACCTTGTGAAGTGGGGCACCAATAATACCCTGAATACTACCACCATTTCAAGGTTGGTTAACATTTTTTAAATTTTCTATCTCATCCATACTAGGAAGATATCAGAATCATCATCTACACAAGGATGACTAAAATTAGTTTTTCCAATGTCATCCTTGGGGGTGAAAGAGGTGGGAACTATGGTGAATGCATGTGTGGGCAAAGGATGTGGCACGGGTGCCCTCTCCACACAAATTGACCCATCTAGGTGTCTCCCATTATTATATTTTTGTATTTTTATATTTTTCTTGTTTTTTGTATTTTAGACGATTACGAGCTCTCATGGATGTCCTCTTGTGAGTGACATCAAAAGGTGAAGTTGCAGTTGAATCGCAATGTTAGATAGGTCATCAATCCTATGTTGTAATTACTTCATTACCCGAGTCACGTGCTCAAAAATGGTGCTCATGAAAGATGAATCGAACAATTAGGTATAGAGTGAGTGAATGTTGGGCAGTGGGATGGTGGGGGTAGGAAATAATAAAAATCCGATGCCTAAAAAGTGCGGATGTGACAAATATGTATAAAAAGAATAGTTAGGAACAAAATCCTCCTGATAAAATGGAGATGCACCGACTGGAGAAGAAGAAACATGATCCGCAAAGTCTGTCTAAAAATAACTCTAGTTTACCATCTCTGAAATAAAAGACGAGGATTGGGAGATCACGATAATCATGTCAAGATATGCAAGAAAAAAACGCAAATGCGCAGAGAAGATCGAGTATGCAAACAAAACACAAATAAAACGAACAAAAAACCCTCAATTCATCAACTAAACATAGTGAATACTATGAAGGTTCGACCTTTTATATTTTTCATTTTAGAGTTAGGTGAGAATATAGCTATTTACATACACACCAGTTCAGTCACCTAGAGTGGTTGTGTTCTAGTCGGCATATCACACCTTCTAGAACATCGGGACCACTTCGTCTATACTCGGAGGCAGGTGATTTCCGCAATAACATGGCCCAAGAGCCGACCCAAGCATTTAAGGCACAAGTCCAGGGATGGGGGTTCTAGTCCTTTGGTATGCATGCCTCACTCAATCTGGATTATACCTATGTCCAATGAGGGGGTTACTCTCCATAAAGCAATGAATTTGTCCTTTACATTTTATTTTTGGGTCTAGTAGAATTAACAATCCCTATTTTATTGATTACCATTTTATGTATTTTTTAGAAAAGAGACGTCTAACGAATTTTCCTATTCCTTTTATTGCCTAGGTGAGAGAAAATAAGGGGAAGGAGCTCAGAAAAACTAATGCACATAAAATAATGAATGCAGATGTTAGAGAAGAGGATGCATACCTGACTCCAATAATCTACATGCAATATGATCCTCACATAAAATAAAATCTATTTTAAACGTATGCAATCGAGAACTGTCCTAGCAAGAACTTATACTCGGGAAACACAAGTTTATTATTTGACTAAGTCCAACGATCTATACGCATAAAATTTTATTAATTGATTGGACTTAGGTCTACCTGGCTCAACCAAATAAAATCCTAAAATCTAGGGGCCCCAAGAACACAAAATAAAATAAAATAAAGCGAAAAACTCAAAACTCAAGAAATAATATAAAAAGGCAAGAAAACCAAGAAAAAGCTGATGACACACCTAAGTGAACAATCATTCAAGCAGTGGACGTCGAAGAAGTTCTAATGTCCTAAGAGTCTTAGTTATTACAATATTCTACAAATATGTCTCTCTCTCTTCAAAAAATGGAAATAAAAATAAAAAGACAAATAATTGCTCAGTCGTTCTTCTTCTTCTCCTCGGTCCCATCTCCTGCTCTCTCCTATCGACCTGCAAAGAAAGAACCGTTCTCTATTGTACTTGGCTGCCTAGCCTCCTAGAAGACCGTCCTCATGTATCGGGCCCCCATAGAAAACTCAACAAAGATATATGATTATAACAGATAAACAATTCTTTGAAAAGAAATAAACAAAAGATAAGGAATAAAACAATTATATGAACAAGTATCTTATCTGACAAACTCTCAAGTAACGACACCATTTGTTTAATCGATTGAAGTGAGGATCCTAATGCTTGATCTTGGAGAGCCTACAATGGCCGACAAGTTGGATCCGTTAATCACTATGTCGACCGTTCTCGCAATACTTGGATCACATATCACTTAAATGCAACAATAATCAACCCACAATTATAATCATTCAATTAAATAGTGTGGGGCGAAATTTATTATACACTACAAATAAATGTATATAATGAATAAGTGCATGGGGTTGAACCATTGAGAGCAAATACGTAGGTAGGAGTATTTATTGTCTACAAAATAAACAACAAATATTTTTGTGTATTTTTCTACATTTTTAAATTTTGTGGATTTTAATAATATTTATTTTGTATGGTTTTTCTATCTTATACTTTCTATGTTTTTAATTTAATATTTATATTTTTTTGATTTTTAGTTTCTTCATGTTTTTAATATGTAATAAGTATATATAAGTCTACATATAATAATATGTATAATATAAGTAATATATAATATACAATAATGATAGGAGAATCAGGAAAATACAATTAAGATAGTCCTTTCTTTTTTTAAATGTATTAAAAATATTTATAGGTATTTATAATAATATTCAATATGTATATAAGGAATAATATGAATATATACACTATATAGATTATTCTCTTTATAAATAAAGATATATATGGAAAAAATGGGGCTGCCCCTTGCGGGCAGCCAACATGGCTGCCCTACCCCCATTTTTTCCACAAATTTTTTTATTTTTTTGGGAAAATTTCATCATGTATATTCATCCCTATATCCCTCTTACATGCCATTTGAATTTCGTCAGAAACAGAGATTCCTACGGCCTTCATCGAGATAGTATCGATTTAAAAAATCATGTTACCGTTAAAAAATGACAGTCTGGATGGAGGCCATAGGGGTCTCTGTTTCTGATTCGAATGCCATATAGGAGGGATATAGGGATGAATATACATGGCAATATTTTTTGAAAAAAAATAAAAAAATGCTGAATACGGTGTGGGGGCAGCCCTTGGGGCAGCCCCATTGAACTATATATATATACACACACACACAAAGATTGCAAAATAAAATATTTTTATGTTTTTTAAATGGTTCTCTATTTTTATGTTTTTTTGGTAATTTATGCTAATTTTTAGATATTTTTAAGGTCTAAAATACTCCAAAACAGGGAGTTAATAAATAGGATGAATTGTTTTGAGGTTTAAAAATAAATAATAAGCACAAAACCTCCCAAAATTACTTTTAATATATAGTATATAATATAGGTAAAAATAGACAAAAGAGGTTTTATATAATTTTTCCAATTTTTTAGGGTTAGGATTTTTTATTTTTAGGATTTTCTATTTTTTAAGATTTTTCGTTTGGAGTTATATTACATAGTAATATCTAGCCTATAATATTTTTGGAATTTTAAATAAGTTTTTATTTTGTGTTTTTATATTTAAACATGGAATAAATAGATATAAAATGATTTTAATAAATAGAAAAGAACAAGCACATGCTAAATAAAAAGCAAGACATGAATAAGCATAATATGCCTCATTTACTCTAATTTTTCCATGAATTTACAAGCACATGAGCTATTTAATGAAAAATAAAATACACAAAATTAATTAAAATGTGCTATCAAGGGGTCTTCATACAAACAACCCACAAGTTTTGAACTTGGTTACAAAACTAAAACAGAATAATAAAACCCGTAAGGGTACACTTGAAAATGTCCAACTCACATGGAGGACCACATGAGATGAGATGTCTTGGAGCTAACTACAATATATAATAAGATCATGTGTCCACTTGCAAAATTTGCAAAACTATTTAAACTACAAATATTATATACAAGACACCAAAATTAAATAGAAGATGCGGAGGTGTGTCGATGCAAGTACCCCAAAAACATGTGTGTGATGGACTACGATGTGTGTTAGCAATGTGAGCCTAAGGCAAACCATTCCTACAATAAATTATTGTAGTCTTTGATATATCAATACAAGTATTGGTTTATTTTCACTCCCTATATGAGATTAAATGAATGAATGCAATATAGTGTCCCTTAGTACAAATAGGGTTATGTACCATGGTCATCTTGATGATCATACAACTGGTGATTCAATTGTTGAATCATAGAGGCTGATGCATGGATGAATATCTAAAGAGTTAGATTAAGGAGTCATTAAACACCGTCAACTGATTATTAAGAGATGATCTTCAGCCTAAGTAGGAGATGGCAATCCTTTCTCTTTTGGTTGATATCTGACCGACCTCTTGATACAAGTCCTTTGCATATGAATAGAGATTCGAAGGCATCAGATAAGTTAGGTTAAAGAGTTGACTTAGCAAGATCGAGATAACCAAGTCCTATGTCATATACTGTCATGATATAGGCATGCATCCTCTAACCAGAGACAATTGTATTGCTATATTTCTAAATATGTATATTTAGCGGACCGACAGGTTGATGGCCTAATCATGGTCTATACACTAATGAGACGGTATGCATACAAGGGCATATGATAATATGATCTCTTAAAGGATCATACATGTTGACTTATGAACCGGAAGACATGAGCTCACTCATGAGGTATTGGGACGGATCAAATTCAATGCATTGTCATCTTGCTTTCGAAGCACGACAAGAATATATAGGTATGATAAGAAAGCATATGATCGATACCAATTCCCAATGACCAAATGATAAACTTAATGATAAAATCCTAAAGATGACAGTGTAAATTTATCTATATATTCTGATTTATCTAGGCTTTCTTGTATGCATGATGTACATGTATTAGGAATACCTCAGGGTAATGTGATTATTAACAATTGTATAACCATGATGCTTCTATTCTGAGGGAGTGATAAAACATGTCTAGAATTTAATGATTCCTCTTATTAGAGAAATGATCTGATCTTAGTCCAAATATTGGACATTAATCTGAACGAGATTCAGACTAATGAGAGGATTAAATCTACGACCTCGATTTAATCAAGAATCTATGAGAGGTCCCCTAGATATTGATTTGAGATGTGATCTTAATTTCCAAGTCACTATACGTGGAACATACAATAGCCATGTCCTTATCTCCAAGTATCCGCAGAGAAAGCACATTATTCTTAAAAGAGTTCAAGAATAATTCTATTTTTCAATTATGTATCTAAGTATTGAGATATTGATAATTAAATGTGATTTAATTATCAAGAATAATGTGAATATGATTCACATTGTTTAAATATGTGAGAATGATGATCCCAGATAATTAAATAATATTATCAACGATATGAATAATATGTATAGTGGTATCAATATTATTTACGTATATGTTATAAATGTGATTTATAATATACTAGAGAGATCTTATTGTAAATCGTATCCACAAATTAATTGTTGACGTGAATTAGACTCACATTGGAAATTAATTGGAAATACAATTTACATTTTATTTTGGATTGTGAATATGATTCACAATTATATAATGACGTGATTGCAGTATTCAAAAAATTAATTTATATAATTTTTATGAATTAATGTATAACAAAAAGTTGTAAATATATATATATATGAAGGATTATGTGAGATTTTATACCTCACAAAATTAGAAGGCCAACACCTTCCTTTTATTGATGGTGGACAACCACACTTTGACTCATTCTCAAGGGTGGTTGTCCCCCCTATTTTAGAAAAGTGGGTGGCCTCCTTCCTAATCCCTCTAATTAATTGTTGTTGTATTTTTACAATAAAATCATGGCTATTAAATAGAAAAAGAAATCAATTTCAGCTAGTGATTTTGTATTTCACATGGATTGTAATCCATAGAGTTCTAAAACACTATAAAAGAAGAGGCAACCCTATATCTTCTTTTTACACTCAACAATTGAATAACCTCTCTTTCTCTCGCATTCTCATACTACATGCCCCATCTCTCTCTCTTAGTGGTTGTTCACTTTGTTCCCGAGAGAGAATCGTTGTTGTCGCCACGTCGTCGTGCCACTGCTTCGACTGCTCATGGATCTCTGTCTCCTTCGATGTTCCTTGCTCGTGAAGCAGACATCAGATCTCGTGTGATGAGATCAGGAGATTCGCTGCTTGGATCATCAATTCGGACTGTGATTACATGTCTCATCAACACGCTCGATAGCGTGTCCTCCGTCGCATCAGACTTGGGACTTGTGATCTCTTGCTTTAGAGACTTGATTGCAACTACACTTCAAGAGGTAATCCTACATCTTACTTGTGATTCGATGAAACGATCTGAGAAGTGTTCTTGGATCATGTGGTTTCATCTTCTAAACTTTTTTAAATTCCATTGCACCGAACGACTAGTGCAACTAGCTACTCCGATCGCATATGAAGTGATCTTCACGCTTCTTTAATGCTTTTAATGATCTTTCCATATTCTTCAAGTTGTATTAGAGCCTTGGTCGAGGCCTTTCATATGATCCAAAATCCTAGGTGATCGAGGTTCAAGATTCATAAGCACATAAATCATTATTTTTGCATGGGATGCAAGATTCGAATCGATTTTTTTCTTAATTAAAAAAAATACTATTTATGCACTATTTGGACGTATTTTTTGGTTAATAAAATTTATTTACAATGTCTGAATATGTCCCAAAAACAATAACCTTTAATTGGTACTAAAAGTGTATGAAAATGATTCGAAGAGTTCCCACTATGAAAGATATTTTGTATGAAATCACGAATCTGTAAGAAAATTATTTTTAATTATTTTTTTCCATATTGAAATATGAAATAAACACTAGCATTAAGTATAGAATCAAACCATAAAATCACTCGAATTTATTTCACACGATTCCGACTCCGTTTTCCGTAGGTGTTCCAGTTTTAGTGGAGTTAGATCCTTAAACCTCTTCACTTAATGTGTTTATAATTCAATGGAAATCATGTAGTAATGGATTTACCTTGATTAAATGTGATGCCTAATAGTTATGAAAAAAATTGATTAATCATCATAGGCCCTTGAATGAATGTTTCATGAAAATCTTAGTTTATACTACAATAATTGTATAACAATCACTACATGCAAAATACTGTTACTTGAATATGATTGTGAATTTTTTTAGCAAATCTCCTTATAATATTAATCAAAATTATTTTGATAAATATTATATAATATAACTTTGGTTGAAAGATCAATTATCATCTCAAATATAAAATGATCATATCATATTATTCTGACTTGAGGTGAATATGGTGTCTAGTCAGGGATCATTAGGGTAGCAAATTGCTCCGTGAGCGATCTGTCCCACATCATGTGCATACCGTCCATGACAACAGGTAAGGAAAGTATAATGCTTGAAGAGGTAATGACGTATTTTTCTAATCATTAAGCGATGCTCGTCCTCGAGCACCAAAGAATGAATAAGTTGGATTAACCCCTTGTGCATGTGAATACAGGATCGAATCAGATCAAGTTGACTCGACTTTAGAGATCCAAAATTCGAGAGTTCAACCCAGCCTTAATCAAGAGGCATCCAATTCCTCTACTTCTCCAGACTCTCTCTGATGTACATATAATCTAAAGGATATGACATTTTAGTGTTGACTACGATTCTGAGAGTAGAGTCAAATCCTCACCCAAAGTCCTGGTCCGAGAAAATCTACTAAGGACCCAATCCTCAACACTAGGGAATAAATCCAATCTTTCATTCAGTCTACCGTCTCTTTAGTTGTCAGACTTAGAAAATGTAGATGGCAGGCCAGTAATGGAGGGTATGGGATTGTGTCATTTCTTCTCTCCCTCTCATTAGAACGAGGATTCTCTCTAGTGCCTTTTACACAACACATTTTTTTGGTGTTGATCAGTGCGTCCGTCAAGAGAAGTTGGAGCCGTCTGCACTTGTTTTCCTGGGAGTACACCGGGGTGTGCCTTTTTCGAGTACCTATCGTACCTTCGACACCCAAACTTGTAGCATTTACGATGCAGAGCCCTTTTTTGGTGCAAACCCGACTCCTGGTCCTAATAGCGGTGGTCCAAGTGGACACTTTGAAAAGTTTGGGAGCGCTCGCCTTTGGTGGAAGCTCTTTGATATTTGACTTTGTGGAATGAGAGCTTTTCTTTGAAATTTCATTGACTTGTATATTTTTTGTCTAGCTCCACTGCTTTTACCAAGAGTTGGTGCACACTGATCAACATTTTTTTATATTTCACACCCAGGCACTTAGGTCAATATCAAGAGATTAGTATAAGAACCAAGTTCTTATACTGGCTAAATTGCTGACACTCAGGTTTCCTGAAGCCTTCAAAGATTTTATCCCATCCTCGAGCATCATTAGATCAAATCCAAACTCGAATCCCTCATCCCAATTCCTCGGGTGAAAAGCCAACTCATCTCAATCAAAAACCGCAGTCGTGCATGTGATGTGCTGATCATATTCTTTTTGTCTGACATTAAGCATGGAATATAGCATGCAAATCTAGAGACCTAGGGGAATCTGGATGATTAAGTCTGTGACCCTGATGACTAAGGCTGGTTAACCTAAAAATCTCAAAGACCTCATAAACCAAGCTTCCTTGAACATTTCAGATCCTGGGTGAAAGTGTAAGTGTAGAGGTTTAATCCAACTCCTTCATTCAAAAACCTTTTTTTGATTTTTTTCTCATTTTTATGGGTTTTAATTTAGAGTTAGAACACATGTTAGACTCAACTTTCCTTGATAACAGACTTTCAAAACCATGTCACACAAATAAAAGATTTTCAAAACATTTTTCAAAAAGATTTTTCAAAACAAGAAAAACTCATTTTTCGAATCATTTTCGAAAATATTTTTATCAAAATAGTGTAACATAGTATAGAAAAGCCGTGAAATCATTTGAGTTCTCTTAGTCCAAAGAATTTTACTTTAGCCAAAAAGTTTTAAATTTTTCAAATTTTTCAGATTATAGCTAAAGTAAGTAAATTGTATATCGGGTATACCCCCCTATCCTTAAACTTTGCTATGTCCTCATAGCACTAGATGATACGAGTCCATAGGTCCATTTAAGTACAGAGAAATATACGGGAGCTAAGAGGGGCTCCCCCTATACTTAGGTTATAAATAATCTAAGTACAAAGGCAAGGAAGGATGAGTAGCGAAATCACAGGGACTCGGGTCCCCCCCTATACTTAGGATGAGATGAGCCTAAGTATAAAGATGGAATTTGATGATGGGAGGGACCCAAGGTGAACGAAGAAGAGGAATGGATTTACAAGTGAGCGGTTTGAATCTGCGGAGATGAATGGAGTGATTAAGGTTTGGGGGTGTGTATCGAAGCAAGCATGGCTCAAGCAAGCAAGCAAGACCCTCAGGTTCACCAACACACACATGAAACCAACCGAGGTTGGTTTATTATCTTGTCGGTTTTATTGGTGATAAAACATTAAACTTTTATGTGAAGTGAAATTCATTGCGTAAGCGAGGGTATTTCTCTCCCAAAACCGTAGTTTTACTCCATTTTAGGTTGACTTGCAATTAACAGTCCCAATTTTATTTTAGGTTATCACTGAATTATGGTTAGCCCAAAAATCAAGAAATCATCGTCTACCGCTCATTCCCTTTTTCCATTAATCTAGGTGATCAAGCTAGGAGAAAGAAAGCCGAGACAAACATGTATTCGATAAAAACCGCGATCTAAGCTAAGCGATAAAACATACAGTGATTTGACGATAAACCTGTGAAAAACTTGGGCCGTTTTGAAAACCGAAATCAATATGTATGCAAGTCGATAAAAGCCGCACCTACTCATGCATCTATTAGCGGGAATGATATCCATTAAATTTGGCTAAGTGAGGCGAGATTATGTGCGTCTATATTTAAGGTGTGTCCTACCTACGAGCAAGCACGTAAAAGAAGAAGAATGAAAACTGCTCAAAGAGCCACGTGCCTGGTCCTAGGTCGACACTCAAGTGGGGACGATCCCCACACAACCACAATCGTTCGATTACATTCGCGAGTCTTCAATCGAAGACCGCTGTAAAAGACGAGTTTATTACAAGACATGCAAAAATAAAATGTAGGACATTTTTTTCTTTTCTTCCCTATTTTCTCCATGTAGGTTTCTGCGGCTCCTCGCAGCGGGAGGCACCAGCTCCTCGCCTCCTTGAGTGATCAAGGGCCCTGCCACAAAAAAACGAAGATTAGATATCAAAATAAGAAAGAAAATTTTTGGATGCAAAATGGATGAACAAATTGACCTATAAATGAAACAAGAAATTAAATAAACCAAAATCCAAAAATACAAGAAATGAGTCGTGTCCCCGGCAACGGTGCCATTTGACGAGTCGTAAAATCGGCCCTTTAAGAAAGTGTTTTCAGCACTTGATAATGTCATCGCAGCCGGGCCGAGATGGACTCGTCAAAGACCATCTCATTTAGATATGCATATATCAAAATGAGATGGTCGTATATATTTTTTTTACTTGGCAAGAAACCAAGGTCGAACTCAGGGACACGAGCCTTTCTCAAGTTATTCAGACTTTTATCTATCTAATTAAGTGTGAAGTTAAAGTATATAGGTCAAATTATGCGAGAAGATACAACAATGTGTCAAAATGGAACATGCATTTTTTTGTATATTTTGAACTATGCAGATATATGCAAGGAAATGCAAAGCAAATAATATGCCTGAAATGATCATTACTTAAGCCATAAATTATACGAGTTGAACAGAATCAGTTAATGAAGCAATTTTCATTTATATAGCAATTAGGCATGAGCTACATGGGAAGCCAAGCATCTAGACAATAAAATAATGCATTAAAGCTCCTAGTGTCAAATCTCAAATTTAAGCATGCCATAATAAAGATGACGAAAAGAGCTTCAAAATGAAACTGAAATCACCTCAATCGGACATACGAGGCTTAAGATATACAATAAAGAAGATAGGGGCAAAACTGAAAGAAAACATGAAATAAAATTGCAAACTGGACCCTGGGAGGGACTAAAATGTAATAAAAATAAGGAGAGGGTCCTTCCCTGTAAATTAACCTTACGCTCAGGGGTATTTTTGTAAATACTAAAACCCACGAGGGTCAAAGTGCAAAATTCCCACTGGGCGCATGCGCTGCACGTGATCTGGACCCGTTTGCTATTTGGAGAAGTCGGCGGGGCTTCTGCGTAAATTACCCAGATGGCACGTGCTATGCACGCGCCATCCAGGCTCGGAGTGTGGCTTGGGTTCGGTAGAGGCTCGTTGCTGCTTCGGGCTGGCTCGGCGTACACGAGCCTCCAGGCTTGGTGGCAATGAGGTTCGGAGTGGTCTCGGGGACTGCCACGTGGTGTCAGGACCTGGATGTAATATGCGGAAGGTGCGAGGGCGCCGATGCAAAAAGCCCACACCCACGTGCGTGAAGCACGTGAGCTCAGGCTCGGATGGGGGTGAGGTTCGGCGCTGCTTCGGGTGGCCGTAGCAGGTGGCTCTGGCCACGTAGTGGCTCGAGGTTGACTCAGGCGAGGCTCGGTCCCACCGAGCCTCCGTGCTCCGGGACGGGCGACGTGGCTCCTCTAGGGCCGTTGGATCTCTGCCGTGGGGCGAGAACCAACGGTAGTTGCTTCTCCTTCCACCTCGATGGCTGGCGGCGCGATTGGAGCTCCAGCGAAAGGCCTGGAGATCCACCGCGCCTCTCTGTGCTCGATGCAGCTCGGGGAAGGGAACTGAAGGTTTGGTGATGAAGATCAGAGCTTGAGGAAGGCGAGAGGGTGCGTGAAGTCCGCTGTCGACGCCTGCTTGCCGGAGGCAGAGCTCTAGAACAAAGCTTCGCCCGCGGTCCGGCCAATGGGGATTTAGACCTGCAAGAGGAGTTAAATGGAAATCGGGGTGTGCGTGCGTGATGAGGTGAGCGGAGGGCTTAGAGGCGGAGAAGCGGAGCCCGTAGTGTGTCATCCTCCGCCTCCGGCGGAGGAAGATGCTGGGATGAAGGGGGTTGTGACAGAGGAAGGGGGTGATCGGAGTGGCTGTCGAAGGTGAAGGATGCACGGTGGATCTAAAGAGGTGATCGGTGGAGGGCGAGGAAGGGCAGCGAGGCCTAATTAATTAAGGAAAATTAAGACAAAATGCAGAGGAAGAGGAAGAAGGCTTACCGGAGGTTGGGCGGAGCGGGAGCCTGGGCTGGGCATCGGAGAAGATGCCCTGGTCGTCGCACGTCGAGGTCGGCAAGTCCTCGGAGCTCAAGCGGGGCTTTGAGCCACCGCAACGCCGCCATGGAGGTCGGCGGGTCTCACCAGAAGCGCTGGTCGTCGTCGCTCGATCCAACCACCTCCCCCTGTCACCGGGAGGTGGCGGAGGGCTGGGCCAAGCCCCATGGAAAAGTGGACCCCGGTGAAGTGGGGCGGAGACGTGGTATTTAAAGGTGGTGATAGCGGAGCTGGAGAATGGAGGTCATGGGTTTTGAGGGAAGTGTGGAGCAACTGGAGGAGGGTTGTGGATGGAGGACGTGCACGCGAGGATCGTGGGAGGATGGGTTCGGCCGTGGGGTGGTTAGAGCATGGCGAGGATAACCATGGCTATGGCTAAAATTAGAGGGGTGGAAGAGGTTTGCGAGGCGCAGAGCTCGGGTGAAGGATGCGGGAGGAGGAAGACGAAGCCTTGGCCGTTGGATCTTGCGATCCAACGGCTGAGAGAAGGGCGCTAAGATGCGGTGTGGATTTAGTCTGAGGCGAAGTGATCGAAGGGCTAAGGCGCTGCCACGTGTCGTGGTCTGGCTGCAGCGCTGGCGGACGGTAGTGATGTGAAGACGGTGCTGATCGAAGGGCTGAGAGTTGAATACGGAACTGGTGGCTCAGATGGAGAGATCGCGGGCGTGATCGAAGGGCTCGCAGCGCGACATGTGGCGCGATATGGTTGAGGCGTGAATGGAGGGTGATGATGAGAGGCGGGAGATGATCGGACGGCAAGGAAAAGAAGCGGGTCGTGGAGAGCATTTGGCCGTTGGATTAAGAAGGTGATCCGACGGCTGGGAGAGAAGGCGGAAGCGACAAGAGAGGCGGGCCACGTGGCTCACCCCGATTGGGCCACGTGACCCAATCAGATTATTCAGAGGGTAAAATTGAAATATGAAGGTCAAGATGGCCGAATTTGAGAAAACTCAAAACATAAAGGTTGTAGATCTCGATGCAATCTACAAGTTTCATGTTGACCAAAACTGGAGATGAGATCAAATGAAGGCTCAAAATATTTTTAAGGGTATTTTTAAGGCTAAAAATACCACGGCTTTTAGTTTTGCCATTTTTTTGTGGTTTTTAATTTATCTGAGACTCTGTTAATTACGGGACATTACCAGGGGTTTATTGACAAAACTTTAAGCAAGGGGGTTAATTATGGAAAATAAAGATGATGAAATTGGGTTTCATCATACGTCTTTTGAGATTATACCATCCTTTCAAGTAACAATCAAGATTGCTTGTTGGTTGATTAAATTTGATTGATAATTGATGTAATATGATTAAATGAATTATATCCAATTAAAAATACTACATTATGGATATAGAATATTTCCTTTGGAAGAAATGATTATGTGAATATGATTCATAATAATTAATTAAAATTTGAACATGATATGGAGGATTACATTAGTGACATCCATGGTCTCCCGTCAAGGCGAAGGGTTTGTCTCCATGGATTGTATGTAGGAGACTCATGTCCAAAGTGACAGCTCCTGCATACAAGTGCACATGGATCGGGCTTTTTTCTTCTCAAAAGAGTAAGGTTGTATATGTAGTGATCCCATTATCAAGTCCTCATATTATTGAGACGATATTGTATTGCGTATAGCAAGTTCTAATCATGTTGACGGTTTATTCACTTAACGACGGGTCAACATCGCCTTAAGGGTGGTAGGCATGGGTGTAAAGACCGAATTGGGAAATGCAAGTTGGACTTATTAGGTGAAATGTGTTCCTGCTTCTTTTTTATTCGAACCACAAGTTCTCATATTATTGGGATATAACAAAGGTAGAAGAGGAGATCTCAGCAAGAGATATAGTGGTAAGTGTGTGTGTGTGTGTGTGTGTGTGTGTGTGTGTGTATATATATATATTTCTCTGAATGTTATTACATGAATGAACTTTCAGAGGTAAAAAGGAAAGACTAATTTGATTAAAAATCCTTAATCAAATAATTTTAATCGATTATATAAAGATTTATATGTTCTAATGTAGTGCATTCTTAATTTTAGAGAATGAAGTCCATGAACCCACTTAGTACGCTTCTGAAGGTTAGCCAATTGACCAGACCAAATTACTCAGATTGGATCCGAAATTTGGATCTTGTCCTTTCTGCTGAACGCATATTCTATGTATTAGACAAGGAGAAGCATGAAAACCCTAAGACACCAGAAGAAATCAAATACAATGAATAATATGATGATCATACATTGGTCAGATGTTATATTCTGGGATCTCTCTCCATTGTGCTTCAGAAGCAACATGTGGAGATGGACAGTTTTAGGATATATTGTTGAATCTCAAGGAGATGTTCGGTGAGTCAACCACACTTAGTGTTATAACATTATGAAAGAGTGTATTCACTACAAAATGCAGGAAGGGACTTCGGTTAGGGAAGACGTACTCAAAACGTTTAGGTACCTCTCGGAACTGGAAACTCTCATGGCTAACATGGATGCAGATATGCAGTCTGACCATTCTGCTATCAGTCCCTAAGTCTTTCAATAACTTTGTGGTGTCATTGCACATGAAGAAGATGAATTGGTCTAATGTTGAGTTATTAGCTTCATTAAAGTCTGCAGAAGACGTAATGAAGAAAGATAATCCCTCTAACAGTGTAATGGTTGTACATATCAACAGGAAGCACAGTCCGAAGAAAGGATCTCAGAAGGGCTCGGCCCAGAAGAGAAAGAACAAGAGTCAAGATGTTGCCTCATCTTCTAATGCTTCCGCTCTTGTGGCATCAAGGAAGACCCATGTGTGTCATCACTGCAAGAAGCCATGGCACTAGAAGTGTAACTGACTAGAGTACCTGAAGTCTGCTGACAAAGATAAAGCCCCAGCATGTATGAATTCTACTTTCATCATTGAAACCAAATTTCTCATAAGATGAGAAGGTAGTTGGGTCATCGATTCTGGTTCTTCTGTTTATGTATGCAATTCATTGCATCTATTTCAGGAAACTAAGAGTCTTGATGAAGGGAAGATATTCATCCAGATGGGATCCGATGGAATTGCTGCAGCAGTCACTGTTGGGACATGCAGACTATTATTATCTATTGGAAGAGTACTAGCACTTAAAGGATGTCTTTATGTTCCAGATGTCATAAGGAACTTAATATTTGTATCTAAATTAGTTAAAAGTGGATATTATTTTCTATTTTGTAATAAACTTGTCATAAATTGTTATGATAAATATATTGCAGATGGTGTTCTGACTTCTGGTGCACTCTATGAATTGTGCATTGATAAAAAATCTCATGAACGTTACTGCCACTAATAAAAACTCTAAAAAATAGAGAGGATGGAAATCATTCAAATATGATTTGTCATCAAAGTCTTGGTCATTTATCTATTGATAGGATCAATAGATTGATAAAGGATGGACCCTTAGATTTTCTACAGGTTCAATCTTTGCCTACATGTGAACATTGTGTTTGAGGTAAAATGACTAGGGTGCCTTTCTATAACGAGGTTACAAGATGTGAAGGTATTCTTGACCTAATGCAGATTGATATATGTGATCCCTTCAGTACCACGACCTGAAATGGATATCGATATTATTTGATATTTATTGATGACCATTCATGATACGAGTTTATCACTCGATTATGTCATAAATCTAAAACCTTTGAAAATTCAAAGACTTCATGATTTTGGTTGAAACCAAACTGATAGGAAGATTAAACGGAATTGATCTGACTGAGGTGACGAGTACCTCTGAGATGAATTCTAGGAATACATCATAGAGAGAATAATTACCTCCAATCTCACTCCTCCTGCAACTCCCAAACTCAATGGTATTGCTAAAAGATGCAACAAGACCATCATGGACATGGTCCATTCAATAATGAGTAAAGCACATTTACCACTTAGATTCTGGACATATGCAGTAGAGACTACAATATATATACTGAACACGATTCCTAGTAAGTATGTACCTAAAACTCCTCATGAGCTTTGGTATGGAACCAAATTCAATGTTAAATAATTGAGGGTTTGGGATTGCTTAGCCCATGGGAAGAACGTGGATGCTAGTAAGTTAGAATCTTACACTCATGAGTGCTAACTCATTGGGTATGTTAATGATGGTATTGGATACTAGCTTTATTACCATGAGGCTCGAAAGGTTCGTCCCTAGAGACGTAAAATTTTTAGAGGATGAATTCCCTATGAGTCAATATAACAATGAAGTAAAGGAACTCATAGTATCCTCTAAGAATGTTGAGTTTCCTAAATCAAAAAGTGAGGAAGTAAATGAAGATGTAACACCTGTACCTTTTCGAAGGAGTTCGAGGGTGGTTGCACCACCTTTAAGGTACAAATTCCATGTGTGATGTGAAATTGCCAATGATCCAGCTTCATTTGATGAAATACTCGTGGATCATGACATGGATAAATGGATGGTAGCATTGAAGTCTGAATAGACTCTATACATAAATATGGTGTATGAACACTAGAGGATCCACCTAGAGGGGTAAAATCTAGTGGGTGTAAACGGATCTTCAAGAGAAAAAGGGGACCTGATGGAAAAGTAGAGACTTTTAAATCACGGCTTGTAGCTAATGGCTACACACAAAGATAAGGCATCGACTATGATGATACATTCTCTCCTGTGGCTATGCTTAAGTCTATCAGGGCACTGCTAGCTATAGCTGGTGCATATCTTGACAATGACATCTAGCAGATGAACATTAAGATGACTTTCCTTAATGGATACCTCGAGGAGGATATCTATATGGAGCAGATCTCGGGCTTCATAACCGGGGAAGGCAAAGTATGCAAGTTTAAGAAATCCATCTATGGGCTCAAACAAGCTTCTCATAACTTGAATAACATATTTGATGAAATCATAAAGAGTTATGATTTTGTGCAAAATCCTAATGAACCGTGTGTGTACAAGAAGCTTAGTGGGAGCACTATTGTGTTCATAGTGCTTTATGTAGATGACATCCTTATCATTGAGAATGATACAGGGATGATGACCAGTGTTAAGATTTGGTTACGACCTTCGAAATGAAAGATCCTGGAAAAGCCTCTTACAACTTGGGTATGAAGCTGTTCAGAAATTGAGAAAAGAGGATCATCATGGGTACATTAATAAGATCTTAGAGCACTTCTATATGGATATCTCCAAGAAAATCTTCCTTCCCATAAGACATGGTATCCACCTTTCTAAAGGGATGGCTCCTCAAAGTGTTGAGGAAAATAAAGTCATGGTTGGATGCCCCTACGCATCAGCTGTGGGAAGCTCAATATACGCCATGATGTGCACAAATCCAGATATCTATTACACAGTGGGAGTGGTAAGCTGTTATCAATCCTGCTATGAAGAACAACACTGGAATGTAACGAAGAACGTCTCAAGTATCTAAGATGGATGCAAGATTACATCTTGGTCTATGGAGATGGAGATTTCCAAGTCTTAGGATATATATAGATTGTGACTTCCAATCTGATATTGATGATAAAAAATTGACGTCAGGGTTAGTGTTCCTGTTGGACTATGGTGTTGTGACCTGGAGAAGAAAGTAGTGGGACACTACGACCAATTCAACAACAAAAGTCATGGTTTTCTCTGACACTCCCATCTCGCTACTCTACGATAATACGGGAGCCATAAATCAAGCAAGAAAACCCAGATGGAATTAAAATAGCAAGTACGTGGAAAGGAAATACTGCATCATTTGGGAGATTCAAAAGCATGCTGACATCGTCATCACCAAGGTGGCCTCTATCAACATCGTTGATGATCCGCTTGACAAACCTTTGACACAAAAGGTTTTCAAACAGCATGAAATGAGTATGGGTTTAATGATTGAACCTTAATAAGAGATGATATCCAACCTGAGAAAGAGATGACAATCCTTTCTCTTTTGGTAGATATATGGCTGTCGTCTTGGTACAGATCCTCTGCATAGGAATATATATTTGGAGGTTTTCGATAAGTTATGTCAAAGAGTTTACTTAGTGAGATCGAGATAACCAAGTCCTATGTCGTATATTGTCATGATATAGGCATTTATCCTTTTACCAGAGACATATATTACTAGATGTTTAAGTATGTATATTTGGCAGACCGATAGGTCAATGGCCTAATCAAGGTTTATACACCGGTGACCTGGTATGTATATAAGGACATATAAGTAATACAATCTCTCAAAAAGATCGTATAGGTTCACTTGGGAATAGGAAGACATTAGCTTACTGATGAGGTATTGGGACCGATCAAATTCTCTGCATGGTCGTCTTGCTTTGGAAGCATGATAAGAATTTGTAGTTATGATATCTACCTTTGGAAATAATATGATCGATACCAACTCCCAATGATCGAATGAGAAACTTAATGATAAAACCCTAAAGATGACAGTGTAAATTGATATATATCTTTGGGTTTATTCTAGGTCCTCCAGCATGTAGGATGTACATGTATTAAGAATACTTTAGGGTGATGCGACCATTGATAATTATATAACCATGACTCTTCCATTATGAGGGAGTAACGAAATAGGTTTGGATTTTAGTGACTCCTCCTATTAGAAAAGTGATATGATCTTAGTCCAAATATTGAACATTGATCTGAATGTATTAAGATGCAACAAGAAGATTAGATCTACAGCCTTGATTTAATCAAGCACCTATGAAAGGTCCCCAAGATATGGAGTTGGGATGTGATCTTAATATCCAAGTCACTATACATGGAACGTGCGATCGCCATGTCCTTATCTCCAACTATCCGTGGAGAAAGCGCATTTTTGTTGAAAGAGTTGAAGAATAAATCCATTCTTAAATTATATATCTAAGCATTGAGATATTAATAACTAAATGTGATTTAATTATCATGAGTAATTTGAATATGATTCAAATTTTTTAAATACATGAGAATGGTGATCCACAATAGTTAAATGTGATTTAATTATCAAAGATATGAATAATATGTATAGTGTTATCCATATTATTTATATATATTATAAATGTGATTTATTATATATTAGAGAGAACTTATTGTTAATCATATGTACAAATTTATTGTTGATGTGAATTGGATTAACATTAGAAATTAATTAGAAATACAATTTACATTTTATTTTTAGTTATGAATATGATTCACAATTATTTAATGGCATGGTTGCAAAATTTTAAAAATTAATTTGAAATTATTTTTGTGAATTAATTTACAACAAAAAGTTGTTTTAAATATATATAAAGGATTATGTGAAATTTTTATATCTCACAAGATTAGAAGGCCAACACCTTCCTTTTATGGATGGTGGATAGCCACCCTTTAACTCATTCTAAAGGGTGGTAGGCCCCTCCCCCCATTTTAGTAAGGTGGGTGACCTCCTTCCTAATCCTTCTATCCTAATTGATTTAGTTCAAATTAATTATGTTGATTAATCTAAATTAATTATTTTATTTTACAAAAAAAATCATGGCCATTGAATAGAAACACAAATCAATCTCAACCATTGATTTTGTATTTCACATAGATTGTAATCCATAGACTTCCAAAATACTATAAAAGAAGAGGCAACCCTAGCTCTCCTTTTTACACACAACAAGTAAATAACCTCTCTCTATCTCCCTTATTCTCATACTACATGTCCCATCTCTCTCTCTCTCTCACTCTTAGTGGATGTCCACTTTGTTCCTTAGAGAGAATCGTCGTCGTCGCCACACCATCGTGTCGTTGCTTGGATCGCTCGTGTATCTCCATATCCTTCAATGCGCCTCGCTCGTAAAGAAGACATCGGATCTCATGTGACGAGATAAGGAGATTCTCTGCTTGGTTCATCATCTCGTATTGTGAGGAGTACGCATCTCATCAATGTGCTCGTATGTGTCTCCTCCGTTGGATCAGACTTGAGATATGAGGCCTCTTGCCTTAGAGACTTGATCGCAGCCACATTTAAAGAGGTAATCCTACATCTTACTTGTAGTTATCTAAAATGATCCAAGAAGTGTTCTTGGATCATGTGGTTTCATCTTTTTTTTAAATTCCACTACATCGAGAATCTAGTGCAACTAGTCGCTTCGATCGCATATGATGTAATCTTCACGCTTTCGTGATGCACTTAGATCTCTCCATATCCTTCAGTGTGCACTTCACTTAAGTGATACAAAGGTCAGGATTTGTTGATGATGCTTTGCCGATGGGCGTATGAGATTAGATCAAGGCCTGGATCTAATGATGGAGGGGGCCTTTGATCCGACGGTTGTCCTCAAAACTGGAGGGGGATATGGATCCGATGATCACTGTTCTTCCCCAAGAACAAGGAAGAATAACTTTGTAGGTGAGCTTAGATCCGTAATTCCTCCCTCATCCAAGCTCCTCTGAAGCTGCTCTGATGCTCTACCGATGCCTCTCGACTGTCTGCATCTACTAGTGGCGTCAAAAGGTTCTAGGACCCATTAGTGGGGTCCTGGTAAGTCAGAGAAGCTTGGGGCTCCTTGGAACTTCATCCAGGTTTGATTGACCCTTACTTGCATCCTTCAGGACCTACAAAAGATGCGAGAAGAATGCCGAGGCTCAGGCGATCAATCTTGGCTATTATTGGTGGTGGATTGAGGTGGGAATGGAGGTGGATCGTAGAGGTTCGACAAGGAAGTGGAGGAGACCTCATATTCACTCATCTAGGAGATCATGGTAGCTCGGGTGGTCGAGAAGATGGAGAAACGTACGGGGAAGCGAATGGGATGATCAGATGGGTCAGAACAGGGTTATATGGTGGAGAACGACAGCTGGAGCTCAAGAGCTCCAGCGAAAAATGTAATTTCTACACGAAAGCTAATGATTAAAGCATAAAGTAAAAGCTAGAAATAAGATCTACAACTAAAATCTACCTAAAACTAGTGAAAGGAGTAGCACACACCCAGAGACCAGGAAGCAGAGCCCTTGCCGGAGGTGGTCCAGTGAGATGTGGATCGGCCCAAGAACAACTCCTCCTCGCTAAGAATCGACTAGCACCTCCTCATGTCACAAAGTGTTGCGCGCTACACTCAATATGAGGATCTAAGAGAGGCTCGAGGGAGATCAAAAGGCAAAAATGGGTGAAGGAGTATTATTTATAAACAATGATGAGGAGGCCCAAAAGATTAGGGTTTTCACGTGAAACAATGCATGATTGACCAAACAAATGATAGGGGATGATAAAGAGATATATAAACATGATTTTTAATGAAGGAATCAAACAATTTTGGGTAGTGTATGAAATGGAAAAACCGGTAAAGAGGCAAGGTTTAGATCTGACAGATGCATAGCTAGGGAGGGAGGATAGTTGATCCCAGGTCAATGATCCTCATGCTCCCATTAGTCCACATTGGCCAAAAACACCAAAACATGGAATAAATACCGTATTAAATGATTTTAAAATTATAAATGATTTTATTATTTATTGTTAAAATATAAAAAAAATGTTTATTATTTTATGTAGTATTTTATTATAATTTTTATTTATTTATACAAGTTAGTTTATCAAGAGTTTAGTTTTACATGTATAATTATAGGTATATTTACCTATATACGATGTATTTTATTTTTTATTTTAGATTTTATTATTTTATATACATATTTTATATATTTCTATTGTATTTTCCAGAGGTCAATTATGTATTTAAATAATTAGATCTGTGTATTATATATGTACTTATAAGTATAATTTATATATGTTTTTTATATCTTTGTTTATTTTAATAATTTTTCATGATTTTATTATGTACATGTATTTTAAATAATATTTACAAATTTATAAAAATATAAGAAATGGAAAAATATAAAGAATGAATATATTGAATATTATATACAAGTATATTGCACAATGATGGCCCGAAAGTCAACTTTTGCATCTTAACTTCAAATTTGATGAAACCATCTTCATTAAATAGATAATTTTATTTTATGAATAATAACTATGAGTTTGATGAATTTTGAGCTTGTAGGGAGAAGATACGGGTATGTATAGTTTTATTTGCGCCTTTTTATTCTGTGTGTCCCTGTCACACTGTGCATTATTTTTTAATAAAATAAGTTTCATATTTTTTGTATTTTTATGTACAAGTTTCACGTTCAAAGTTTGTGATTTGAAGTATAAATAAGAAAGAATAAATGGGTCCCCAAAATGTTATTATTGGATTATAAAAACTAGGGTTTTTGTGTGATTTTTTGTCCCTTATCTACTCCTACTTTATTCCTTATCAATCAATGTAATTCTTGACTTATTCTCAGGGTTTAGGGTCATTCAATATCTATTTCATTTCTTTTTCTTTTCTTTCCTTTATTATTTAATTTTAACATTAAATACATTATTTTATACAGAATAAATGAATCAATAAGTGAGTGTTATTTGGCATAAATTAATGCTACATTACATGCATTTAGCGAAGGATTTAAAGTCAAATAAATGAAAGAATAAAGGTGATGAAGTGAAGATTCATCAGATAACCATTACTAAAAAAGAAATTATAACATTAAAGTATTCAAAAAAATCAAAGTTTATCGATCAAGTTTTCAAATTGATCAATCAGGATAATTGATCGATCAAGTCAACAATATAAATCAATCATTTTTTACCATTAGATGACTGCAGAACCATGATTTAAATATTAATTGCATGGTAAATAGTTGGTTGGTCTAGGGTTGATGAATCTAATCAAAATCAGTAATTGAAGTTTTATTGATCACAAATAGAAGTTCATCAATTATGGATGATTCATCATAGTGTCAAGTTTATCGATTGTATCATCAAATGAGGTCAAAGTTTGATTGTTCAGGGCATAAGCCTCCAAAAAATGATTTGTCAACTTAGACGATTCCGACTATATTTTTCTTGCAAATCAAAAACATATAAAATATTTAATTTATTTTTTAACAGAAATAAAAGTTTTGTAAATCGTCCGCAAAACTTGTAGAAAGTGCCTTTGAGTCTCATTTTATTGTCCTTAACATCCAGAGACATCAAATCTTCTCTACAAATGCATTTGAGCTTTTGTATTCGAGACTTGAGCTTTTTAGCATCTGGTTCTAAGCCTTGAGCTTTTTAGAGCAAGATGATTTAAGTTGTCTTTTGAAATCATACTTTATGCTTTGATCCAAGTTCATAACTTTGTTATAATTTTCATCATTTTTATGTGTGAAAAATTAATTAAATTTCAAAAGAAATATACAATAAAATCATTAGCAAAATCTAAGTCAATAATAGCACTTGGTCAGATCCGCATAATTCTACAAACTATAAACCTCACGGTATAAATGACACATGTATCCATGTTAATTAAGTGTCCAATTCTCCATTACATGCAATCATGCATGTGAATGATCATTTGTACATTGTATCGCAAGTGTCAAGAGTTAACATGTGCACACTTTAATTTAAATACGCAATTTTATTGTTCGAAAAATAAATGATGACTTACCAAATTCAGGTTCTAGAAGCTTTCTTATAGTAAATGGTGTAAATCTCAAATTCTACAATAACTTACTCTAATATATCCAAAAGATGCACAAGATATAACAACAAAAACATACCTCAAATGCAAAGTAGGTAAAAGTACAAGGGTTATGCTTAATCCCCCATTAATATGTCCTAGATATTCATTACACATATACTTATCAACCACACCATTTTCTGTTGCTTCAAGCACCATCGTAGAGATATGCTTACTCAGATGCTTAGTTGCATCTTGCACCATGTCTTCCCTCAATAACAAGAGGAGATTCATAAGTAAAGAGCATATCGAAGAGATCATGGGGTGAGCCTCTAATCAAATTAGTAATAGGGCGACTCTTCTCGAGAAGAAGGAATGATATCACCCTAACCTTCCCTCAATGAAGCTTGCATTCGATGTGGACGAGATTTCCTTGGCTTTCTCAGGGAGATGTTTTTTTATTTGGATGAGTCAATAGCTGCTTCTTCTTGAATATCAGACACATGTGTAAGATTATAGTAACTTTGAGTCTGAGAAGCATGCGAAGGAGAGCAGACGAGGAGTAGAGCGTCAATAGGTGAGAGAGAAAATCTCCTGATGAGGGTGAGTTTTCGTAACAAAGAGGGAAAGAGGGTTGTGTGGAAAATTAGTGAAGATAGTGAATTCTCCTATTCATCATGGAAGACCAGAGGTGGGCTTTCTTCTGAGGGTGTTCAACATGTCTTGTCTAGAGCTCCGAATAAACTTAGATCAGTTCTTTATCCTGATCTTGGAGTTGTCTTGTTTCGTGAAGCTGGCCTTCTAAAGTCATGATGTGCTCTTCTAAGATTCCTACCATTATTTTTATGCATACCATATCCTTACACTTCACCATTCTTGGCATCAACATAGTTGGTTGCCGGTATTTGCAACCATGCGATTAAGACCGTCGATATTAGGGAGGCTCCCTTGTTGCACATTTCACTGGCCATTAATGGAATACATTTACCCTACATGGGCTTAAACATAGGAATGACAAGCATCCGAGCGATAGAGCAAATCCTTTGCTATACAACAGAGTCTATTGTACAAAGTAGAGCCGCTCGATCATGATCGAGTGGTGCATGCACAAAGGGCCACTAAAACTTGGATTTTGTGTGCACCACTCGATTATGATCGAGCGACTCTGCTTGTACAATAGACGCTGTTGTACATCATACTCTGTTGTACAACAGACTATGTTGTACAACAAAGGATCCACTCTATCTGAGCGGTTCCACCATTGAGGCTCAATTGTCATTTTAGCAATATCTGATATCGAGAAGGATAGTGGGTGAAAGATCTCTTCCATATCTTAGTCTGTGCATTTAAGACGCTGTGTTAAGAAACCAATTGAGATTACATTGCCATGTAAAATACGAGATAACAATTATTCTTGTGAAGTGTCGCAAAGTTCTTGTAGTTGTTCATGTATCATGCTTAGTAAATTTCCTGGTATTTGAAGATATGTGGGCTCACGAAGTATCGTGTTCGTGAATCACCTCGCTAAATAAGTACGAAAGTCGATGCGTACGACAACTGAAAGGTCTCAGAGAGAATCTCCTCAAAAGGATTGTACGATAACCCATCTATCTAAGTTAATGAAAACATATAAGATGATTTATAATGGCAATACTCCATCTACTCTCTTCAAACTCTAAGCGGTGGTTCATAAGCACCCTGCAAAAAACGTCATAGATGATTAAATCTAAATAGCTACCTACAACATGGACTATAATAGTTATATTAAGATAGATAATGTAGATACAACGGGCAAGTGAAATCTAACAAACAAAGTTATGCCATGATACCAACTGCTCCTACGTCCAACATCCATGCCATGTGAGCAGATCCTCTCTTATAAAACCCTCCGAGTCGATCAATCAGTTCACACGAAATGGATATTTTTGTGAGTTCTTACTGTGAGAATTCGTATGAATCGCTCGATCAAGGTCGAGCGACTGAAGCTTGATCTTGATTTACAATAGTGCTCTCTCCACGTCATGTTGTATTTACTTGGCAATCACTTAAATGTTTACTACTGGACAAGATTTTTTTTCTTTTGTCAAGATTTTTTTTGCTGAAGATAACAAAACATATAAAACTCCGTTCCACACATCTATACTAAGCAATGAATCGACCATAAATAATAATAATAATAGAACAAGAATAGGACGCAATTTGTTCAGCACACATATAATGTATCGATCTATTAAACATTTACATGACGGTTTGCATGCATACATACAACGTGTTTTCGATGGCCTTATTCGTTGTCCACATATAGATATGACATAATGACTCTCCAGAAGTAGGTTTCGTTGGATGAATTATTCAATGCAGGTTTAAATAATTTAAGGTATGGTGCTTTGAGCCGTACCGCTCGAAAGAAGTTAGAGTCCCCCGAACTCAAATCGAATCTCAAATGCAGGGAGAAGGACCCGATACGGGTAGGCAGCGAGCGAGAGAGTGCGTAGTAAAAACGATGCATTGATTCATATTATAAGCTTAGATGACAAAAGTGGAAATGAAAGGGTGCGAGTTCGAGGCCCAAAGTCGACTACTACTATATATTAGCCTGGTTGGCGGCTCTGGTCGATAGTTTTGTCTAGCTGGGGTGGCGGCAACGTTCTGAGCAGCAAGCTGACCACGGGTTCTTTGTCTAGGTCTTCACAATGCAGGTTTAAATAATTTTACGCACCTTGGTCCCAATGATTCGTGGTAGGAACAATTACGACAGGTGGCCTTGGTGTAAGATTTAGGTTATCGAGGTTATGGAATAAACTAGGGTGCATACCCGCGTTTCGTGGTGGAAAATAAAATGCACTCCGCATATTGTAACAGGTGTGATTATAATGCCTTTAATACATTTATATATTAATCTATAATTATCATAATTTTGACTATAAAAAATACAAACATAACATTTAGAAATGAAATTGAAAGAATATAAATTAAAGTAAATATGAAATATTTATTCTTTTTCAATAACAACTTATATTTCGACCCTTAAAAGTTTGCCATTTAATTATGCAAAACACATCTCAAGTTGCCAATATTTTAAGATTAAAAAATCTTATTCGTTATAGTTAGTTGTGATAAGAGTTGTTATCATTATCGTTAATTTAATATAAGTGTTATTTTAAATGGAATTTAACTTATAAACATAAAATGATGGCTAATTCAACAATAAACAATATAGAACATAGAAGATCATAATGCCACTCATAAAGATAGACAAAATATTAGCAACCAATTATCATACTTAAATCTAATTTGAGTAAAAATGTGATGAAACATATAATTGTCACAATTCATTTGAATAAGAAGAAGTGAAAATTGAATACGTTAGTAAAAATACCTTAATGATACAATAAGTTTTCCGTACGGAGTAGGAGAACTCGACGTTGATTAGTAATAGAAACTAAACAGTTGCATCCGTCGGTTCCAAAGGGTATGATTAATTATCTAAGATGAAAAAAATATGACTTCCAACTCATAGAATTATCCACAACCTCCGTAACAAAATGAATGAATACAGAGTAAAAAACTAAAATACTAATTATGAATGAAAATTTTAAAAAAAATAAATTATCTTATAAAGGTTCTAATTCCACAGTAACTTCTATTTATTTGATAAAAGCTTGCTATTGGTTCATAAAAAGTATCATAAATTGTTACACTATTTTATGGTTTAAAAGATTTATTCATTAAATTTACGTATGATACTATCTATTATCACTACCTTTAATGTACATATATATTATTAAAAATGAAATTGTTATTATTATATACATAAGAAATGGAACTTTTAAATTATATTGGAATTAATCAGATCATTTTGGTTACTCAAAAGATACCCTAAATTGCTCAAATATTTTTAGATTTAAAATGTCACTTATTAAATTTAATTACGATACGATTTATTATCATAGTCTTTAATATATCATAAGTATTATTAACCATGGATTTAGATCATATACATAAGGTGGGCAAGTTTAAATTCAATATTGTATAGCTTAGAATGCACAAAAAATAATTTATATTGTGAAATAGAATATCAAAAATATTCACGGTATTTGTGATTTAATGTGAGTGGAAATGTGATCAATACAATGATTATTATAACTTTTATACCTAATGACAATCAATTTATGAATGTGAAAATGGATAAAATTGATCATAAAGTACAAAGAAATGACATAAATTTTAAAAGTTAGCAAACTATGTTATCATTTTAAAATAATAAGGAAAGTGCTATTGTCAAATACGAATATATAGACTATCATAAATTAATTTCTATATATAAGCAACTATTTAAATATAGACTAACTTCTATACATAAATTGAGAAATCAAAATTAAAATACGTATTACATGCAAAATATTCCTATATTTTTAGGTTTTCGTATGGTTTCTATATCTTCTTATTATTTTATCAAAGTACAATTCATCAATTCATCGAAGATAACATATTTACCTATAATTTATAATGTAAGTATTTTTACATTTAATTTTACTAAATATTCATTTTGTATTTTATACGTAATTTTATTGTATGTGAATTTTTATTTATTTATTTTATCTTGACCAACTCAAAACTCATGGGGGATCTGCATCTTCATATTGTTGACTCTCAATCAACACCTTCTTCCTTTCACATCCTCCCCTTATCTGCGTGCAAACCCAACTCACCACCATGTCCACACCTGACCCAAGTTCGTGCTCGATGCCTACCAACTCTATCTGCATGAACCATTCATTAGCTGTCAATCATCAAACGTTGCCTTTTCTCTCGAACAAATCCGTCCACAATACCCATTCGAACTCCAACAAACATTAGCAAATCGCAAACTTATATTTTATATATAATTTTATATGTATTTGAATTTTTATTTATTTATTTTAGTTTGTCTAACTCAAAACTCATGGGGGATCTGCATCTTCATAGTGTTGACTCTCAATCAACACCTTCTTCCTTTCACATCCTCCCCTTATCTGCATGCAAACCCAACTCACCACCATGTCCACACCTAACCCAAGTTCGTGCTCGATGCCTACCCACTCTATTTGCATGATCCATTCATTAGTTGTCAATCATCAAATGTTGCTTTTCCTCTCGAACAACTCCGTCCTTAATACCCATTCGAACTCCAACAAACATTAGCAAATCGCAAAACCCCACTCTTCCGAATTCTCTGGAATGATACTCAACTTCATTTCCATTCTACATCATCCATAACCACCCCCATTAGCCTTAGACACTATTCATCACCTCACAACTATAAAGCTCTACCGGCCTTCTCCATTCTCGCGAAGCACATATATGTGCATTGTGCTGCAACAACAAACCAACAATGGAAGCACTACAATCAATAATTAAAGGCAAAAAGAGTAAATCCCTATATCCCTTTATTCCATCCATATGATCATGGTCTCCACTACTCAGCATTGTTATCATCACTTCTTAATCATACACCAAAACATAAAGAGAATGATTTTTCAACATGTGCTGAACTATTTATCCACCAACATGCAGAAAAAATAATAATTCACCAGATAATTTTTGATCATCCTCTACAATAGCTCCATATATATAAACATGTGACGAAATCTGCAACAATAAACAAACTTAATTTTTCCCAAAAAAAATAACGAAAGGATTTAATCAAATGACAAATCCAAGAAATCGAACAACATTCAAACCAAAAACGATTTTTCAGAAAATTAAATCACACAACCAAAGGATTTCATTTTTAAAAAACCCAATATGTCACATTTCAAAATCCACAGTAGAAAAAAAACATTACGACGGTCTCCCTATAATAATAAAATTTATTCCAACCATATCATGATCATCCTCTCCACCCATTCTAACTCTTTGTTCGTGCATACCATCACATTCTGTCTAGAAACGTTGAGGGTGCACCTGAGATTAGGTTGGGTACATCCACCTCCTCCTCATCAGAGAGGTGAAAGTTGCCGAAGGCATCCTTGTAGGGGAGGAAGTTGGTCTGCCAGAGGTAGACAATGAAGTAAAGGGAAAGTCAATAAAGAGGATAGAAGGGCCTTGTGATTAACCCATCAAAATTTGTGGTGAATGGTGTGCATCTCAAGGGAGACAACTTGGCAGTACCAAAAAAAGTGGAAGGAGGAGTGGTTCATGTGGTAGTGGAGAAAGGTGACACCTACCTGATAATAAACACAAAGATAAAGACGAAAATCCAAAAAACACGGAGGACATCGATGGAGAAGAGGGGAGTGGGTCGATACTCGGTAGTGGATGACATCTGTCAAAGAGGGAGACAGAGATAGTTCGGGACAGTACCCAAAAAGGGGAGAAAAAAAAAGTAACCTATTCTGTGCACAAAGAAAAGCCCTACCACGTGGCATTAACTAACCGGATGTCAGAAGACGGGATAAAAGGGGAAACTGCGAGAATGGAAGGAGTTAGGGAGTGGTTCGAAGGGGAATGGAGAAGTATGGGAGGGATCCACGTGTCACGTAGTCTGGAAAAATCCTAGCTTTAGTATATGTATAGATATAAAGTATGCATGGGTGAGTGGGTAATTTGCAAAGGTTGTAGAATTGATGGTGTAAAGGCCCCATTTCTAGGGTATTGTTCAATTCTTATCCCTTGAGTCAATATGCATAAGAATCAAGGGACTTTTACTCCACGAACCCTATAAACTTTGTAAATTTCCTTCTCGACCTTTGCAATATCAATATTCCTCTCTCGACTCCGTAATCTTGCTCTGTCTTACCCCACAACACATGTCGTTAATCTGACTCATCTTGAGTCAGCTTACTTGTGTTTAAATCGAGTTAATCAAACCACACCAAAATCAATGGTGGATTCTAGGACGGAGCAAGGGGAGGACCGAGGAAGCAGTTGGGGCGGAGCAAGGTGGGGGGAGGAGCAAGTGGAGGGAGTAGAGGCAAAGAAGCAAAGTGGAGGGAGGAGGCTAATGGTGGCAGGGCAAGGGGAGGAGGCTGCAAGGGTGAAGAAAGGGGAGGGGAGGAGGTCGTTGGGGCAAAGCAAGGGGATGAAGCGGCTGGGGCGGAGCAAGGTGAGCAGAGCAGAAGTAAGAGGGAGCTATTGATATGTTTCTTGCAAGGATCTAGTAGTCTACACAAGGCTAGAACATCATCGCTATGGAGACTGCTCATGAAAGGTGGATCAAAAAACAATAACCCACAATATAGATAAAGCAATGTAAAAAGAAAATGTGGAGTTAAAATTTATTATAACTTGACAAAATATGTTTATATGTGTAAGCATATGTAGAGTGTCTAACACATGGAGCGGAAAGGATAGATTGGGAAATAAATTCCAAAATTGATATTCTTCTTGTCTATTTATTTTATGTGTGTGTAGGTTTCTAATTATTTATTTTTTGAATTTTTAATTTATATATTTTTTATTTTAATTTATTTTTATATTTTCTGATTTTTTTAATATAGGTAATATGCATATTTAAGATATATAAATAATATGTATTATATACTAGATATATAAGATATAATTAAATATATATTTTATAATATGAAAAAAGAAGAAAAATACCCTAAGTACAATCATTGATATTTTTTAAGGATTTTTACAATATACAGGGTATTTTTAATAATGATGATATACATAAATATAACTATATATAATATGTTGGTATATATAGCTATAATTACCAAAATGGTCAAAATATAATTTTTATCTTTTTTATATTTTCCTTTTTTTGATATTGGTCTTGAAATACTTGTTATTTTTGTATTTCTAATTTAATAAGAATGCCAAAACATTGACTTATATTAATAGGCCGAATTGTTTTCAAATTTAAAAATAGACAAAGTTCCCAAAAAAATTCAAACCTATTTGTAATACATAATTGATACAATAAATAGAACTAATAGAAATACATATTTTTGGATATTTATAGAATTTTATAAGGATTTTAAAGATTTTTAATTTCAGTATTTTTCTTTTGTTATTTTTAGTGCTTTTTTTATTTGCATTTATAAAATACAATAATAACATTATCTAATTTTTTGTAATTATTAAATATGATTTTAAATTTTCTTGTACTTTAAAATGCGAATCGAGAATAAGTGCAATGTTTTTGTATTTAAAAATAGGAAAATAGATTTAAATGGTCCAAGAGGAATATATGTGATTTATAACATATTCAGGCACTTAAAATAATTTTCCTACATTTTTTGGATGCAAAATGGTATTTTTAGTAATTAAATTAAAAGAAATAAAAATAGTTTCACTTGTAGCAACTTGAACACAATTTACAGAAAATAAAAATGCAATATAGAACCCCATACACAAATACAAGGGCATTCATGCAAAAACCTAGAATATATTCAATTAAAAATGTTAGCAGGGGTATAAATGTAATTTATAAAAAAATGACAAGTCGTCAAGTAAAATGTCCAAAAGTTTTAACATTGAAATTTAATTTACGTGACTAAAATGAAATACTAGAAACTCAAGGGTCCCCCTGCAAAATGCCCGCTCCCTTACATACGCAGGCATGTAAGATGACATGGCGAGGGATCTAATTGCAAATAATAGAAATCTAGGGTCTTAATGCAAATTTTACAAAAAAAAACTATGTAACTACACATGAAAGTTTTTATACTAAAAATAACATACAAAAAAGACGGGGTGACAGTGTGAATACCCCTAAATTAACCTATGTTAATAATATCGAATTGTTGTAGTATTCGACAATCAAGATTAATAAAAAATCGCTAAAAGTAATTATCCCATAAAATGAACAGACAATATACATTTTACTTGGGCAAGCCCAAGGTTGAACCCAGGGAGGCAGATGTTTCCTTAGGCTGATTAATGGTCGATCTAGAACTTATATTTTTAAAAAGGCTTTTTTTGTAATTTTTATGCAATTAATATGAAAATGTAATTTTGGTCAAGTTTAGGGCTAAACTATAATTTTCGATCAAATTATATCCGAAAAACCTAAAACTGAACCAAAATGTGAATTATGATGATATTAATGCCATGTAATTGTTTCGAAACTTTTTGATGCAGAAAGAATCAATTACGAATTAAATATGCATGCAGGGTGATTTTCGCAAATTAATTTTAATAAATAGAAAATCTAATCATTTTCAGGAATAAAATTATCTTAGATGTATCTAACAAGGATCTATGTAGGAAAAATTCTAAACCCTAAAAAAGTTGAGTTTACAGTTTATTAAAATCAATTACTCAAATCGCCATTTAATTTATTGTGACCTCGATATATATGTAAACATAATGATTTTCGGGCAGTATAAACCATATTTAAGTTTACTTACTATGATTTTTTTAGAATTTTTGGAGCAAAAATCAATTTAATAACAATTTCAGATTATGTAGTGGGCAATTATATAATTTTTCTCTACTAAAATAATTATATTAAATTAGCGCAAAAATTCAATCCAACATCCACATAATAGAGTATAAGTTGTTCTACAATGCACTATTTTTCAAATTGAAAATTGAGGAAAACAGAAGGTTCAGTTTACTGCCCAAAGATATGGTCCTAAATGCAAGAGATAATAAAATAATAAAATAAAAATTGAAGCAGAGGACTGAACTGAAATTACATAAACTAGGCGGCGTTATTACGCAAATTTCACACGCCCGCACTGCGCATGCGTTTACTCGATGAGGCCGTCTGCAATTCTTTAATCGTTTAGCGGTGCAATGCAAATGTTTCAATGGAGCGTGTGCACCTCACGTGTTGATCGCAGGCGGGGTTGCATTGGGAAATTGCGGAGCAAGAGGTTGCCGTCGCTGCAAAGGTCGGCAGAGAGGGCGGCTACTCGCGGGGCCAGAGTGGCTTACACAGAGGGGGATGTTGTGTGGTGCTACGGAGGCGTGGTGGTGGAGATGCGAATGTAGCTTGCTGCTCCTAGACAGAAGGTGAACTCGACAGAGAAGATGCAGGTAGAGGCTTTCAGCCACGAGGAGGAGTAGTTGTAGTCGTAGAGGAGGAGGCCAGTCAGTGATTTGTTCGGTAACAGAGAATCGATCCGGTCGACACACGAGACATGAGTTCGATGGCTAGATGGTAGCCTGCGGCGGGAGGAAGGAGGCTCAGTGCGCCATGGGCTTCTTCGTTGGAGAGCTCTATAGCTGGAGATGACATTACGGGAGACCTGCAAATGTGAAGCTTCGACTTGAGATTTCGGCCGAAAGGGTAATTATCGAGTGAATCTTGGCTCAAGTGATAAGTAATAGGAATATGGGGGGCTGGAGCTCCTCGTATGGTGGAGAAAGAGGAACAAGGCCTCGGTTCCGATGAGGCGAGTATGGAAGATATGTGCATGAAAGAAGCGAAAGAGACAAAGAATGTGGGGGTGATTTTGTCGATGATTTCTAGTTCGAATTTGGGGTTTCAATTTTAGATGGGTTCTGAGAATGAACAGAAATAGCAGTGACGATAAGTAAAGAATTGAGGGAATAGGAGGTTACGTGGAAGGTGATGGAGGGATGCTTGGGATTAGAAGCTCAAGATCGAGTTTCCGTCGTCGCTCGAGTCGTTGGCGCTGCGATGAGCTTGGATGCGGCGGTTGTGCAACAGCTACAAGGGCTGCGTGTCACGACCCCAATTCCAGACCGTCGGATCCTCTCATAACCGAATATGGTTACTTAGTAATAATTTATTTAGTAATCACAACTAACATTCAGAAACAGACTGCAAATAAAGTATATTCAGAAGAAAGTATTTCAACATGTTTCCATTCACAAAATAAAGTCCAGATGATACATTGTCGCACTATAACCATTTACATGTACATCAGCTTGAAAGGAAAATATACAAAAGATTACTAACTACCTTACTAAGTAAAGCTACTGTGGTTGGCTGGATATCTACCAAGATCCTTGCGTTGGCTCACCGATACATGTTGGATTTTCTATAAATCATAGGATAACAATTAGCGAATGCTAAGGAACAAAGAAGAGAAAATCAAACAAATTGTGTGATTTTTCTAAACTTGTTGTCATTAACAGTTACAATCCTTTCATTAATTTAAGTCATATTCCTTTCTATTCCACATCAGGGATTAGTCCAGGAGAACCCCACCATTTTTGAACTCCGAAGCTGTGGACACTTCGGGATTGGAGATTGTGTTGATCTTGGTAAGCTTATGCCGTCGCACATCGCCTCAACCAATCCTCCAATACTACCCTGATAATTTTCTTTTCTTTTATCAAACAGGGTCTCAAACCCTCGGCCTGGAACAACAAATTAGCACATCGTCCTCAAAGACTCGGTTGCTTAAAACCTCAGACTAACATTTAATCATATAAACTAGCGGCTTTAAATACATATTATCGTGACCTAACCGCTACTGAACCACCTGTGCCTCCACATGCCACGATCACATCTTCTGTCGTTCAACCCGAAGATATTGGTTCATGTTACCACGCGTTGCAAATCATTCATTTCGTACGCACTTATCATAATAGGGCAACCGTGTACCACCTAGGTAGGGAAACGTCAATACAGGTTCCTTCCGACAAACCTACAGATTGCATGCCCGACCTGTAGTTCTACTCTCAGTCATCCTTAATGTGACACACGATCTTTTTCAGGATCCAACTCAAACCACATCAATTCCCATGATGTAATTCTTTCATTAAGTCTTCGATTTACATAATCAGCAACACTTAGTATAGACTCACATATATATTATTCATATGCACATATACTCGTATTTATTCCTATTTTAACTCCCAAACCCTAACTTTCAAAGCCACCGCATCAATTTGATGCTTAAATCTTCTTTTAGTGGGAATCACAAAGCAACTATTTAGATTTTTTCAAAAATAGCCAAAATTATGGTTCTTCATAGAAAAGAACATAAAATCAAGAATTTCAATAATCTTGTATGAAAACCCAACAGCAAAAGGAAGGATTTCATTACATAATCGATCTCTCTCTCGCGTATGCACGGATTTATCGTGTTTCATTTTAGAAAGGATGTTTAAGGATCCTAAAAAGATTGAATTTCATTTTCGTATCAAAAATGCTAAGAACGTGTCAAGAATGTGAAGAACGTACGAAGAACACGAATAACGCGAAGAATACGAAGAACACAAAGAACGTCAAGAACATATTTTCTCTTGAAATTTGGCAGAGTTTCTCGTTATATCGGGACATACTTCTTGGAAAATTTAGGCAGAGTTTCCTCTTATATCGGGAGATATTTCAAAATAAAAACGAAAAGAGTTTCCTCTATAAAATCAATCGAGAGGAAAACAACAACGTAAACTGAAAGAATATACTCAAATAACAAGAGATGAAGGATTGGTAGACACCACGCATCTGAGGTAAGTGAATGTGTGACGAATCACAGGGTTCACTGACATGCATAGCCGCCTGCACCTAAGTAGGGTATTACACAGTTTTCTCCATCAAAATAACTATAAAAGCATAACTGAAAGAATAGAAACATAAGCGATGGAGAATCGGTAGACACCACGCGTCTTAGATGAGTCAATGTGTGACGAATCACAGGATTCACTGATGTGCATAGCCGCCCGCACCTAAGTAAGGTGTTACACATATTTCTCCTCGAACCACAATAGAAAACGAATCGGAAAGAAAGATGAATCAAGAATAAAGGTTGGAAGAAAAGAGGATGAATTTAAATCCTAGCTTATAAAACAAACTAAGAGAGGATCATACCTTTCTCCTCCTCGTTCTCTCGACAGTACTTCGCTAGCGCTCCCCCCTCGCCTCCCACTCCTCCTCCCGATCTCTCGACCCTAGCCCTTGGGGTGGTGGTGTTAGTGGAAATCGTAGAGAATGAATGGGTAGGGGGGTCTATTCATAGGCTCCAGAAAACCACTAACCATGGTTAGAAAATCATGGTTTAGACCTTAACCATGGTTTAACGGTCCATGGTTTTGGCCCATGGTTTTAGCCAAAACTTATCCCAAACTTGGGGCTTAAGTTAGAACATTCTAGAGGATTCTAGATTCGCTAATGACGCTTAATTGACATTAATCGTGATTAACTTTCACTAATCACGATTTAGATTTCACGTCTTGCGCTTATCTTTTGCTAACTATTGATTAGTGTTTTCTAATGATCATTAGAGGTTTTCAATCCATCATTAGTTTCTTTAATCATGTTTAATTAGTCTTAATGACAGTCATTATGGGTTAATGACATCTTAGCCCTTCTTACTTCTCTTTCTTCCGAAAATCATAACAAATCGAAACGAAGTCTGATTCACATGAAACAAATTTCTTTGGTTTCCTTTTGACAAGCCGGATCTTATTATATAGGATTCGAGATATGCCAAGTTCAAGACTTTGCACTGTAGCCCTTGGATCATATCGCATGGGAGGTGCTCGTCGTCGCTTTGACAGAGGGGGGGCTTTCTATCATCGACGCTTCCCTAGAGCTGGTGTTCATGTTCTCCCTTTGGATGATGATCGTGGACGAGGGATGGCAACAGGGTTTTATGGGTGGTTGGGTAGTTGCAAGGAAGACATGATCAAGGAGAGAGAGGAGGATGGCAGAGGCAGTTGTGCAAGCGAAGGAGGTCGGGTCAGCCGCATGGGAGAAGCGAGGAGTGGCAGTTGCGCGAGAGAGAGATAATGGAGGGTGTGGGTGGGTGGTTGGAACCATGCAGCGAGGAGTTAGCAGCGCTGCGCAAGGTAGGGTGGGCGGTTGTCGCAGATCGTGGGCGGAAGACATGGGTTGGGAGAGAGAAGAGGAGCAAACACCACGTGTACGTGCAAGGGCAACCACGTGGTTGTAAAATTGAAATTAAAATAAAAAAATTAAAAATCAATAATAAAATAATAGACACTAAAATTAAAATAGGAATAAATAAATAATAATAAATAATATAAATAATAAAATAAATAATAATTAAAATAAAAATTAATAAAATAAATAAGATTAAATAAATAAAATAAAATAAAATAAAAAATAAGAATGGGATGACACATGGTGTCTCCATGAGCTGCCAGGTGTTGTTCCCAAAAAATCGAAAAAATAAATCCTAAGAAAATTAGTAAATAAATAACAAAATAGATCAAATCAAAAGTGATCAACATGAAAGTTGCTTGTATTGACAAGATCTACAATTCTTTTGAAGGATTTAAAACTAAAAGAAGTCATCTATACAAAAACTATTTTTGGTGGTATTCTATAGATATAGAATACCACATTTTTGTGTTTGGAAATTTTTTCGCATTTTTTACATAAGATAAAAATCAAAATAAAATCAGATAAATATATAATTAATATTACAACTTATCTATTTATGGATTTTTAATAATTAATAAAATAAAAAGATAAAATAAATAAAATAAAGGGGACATGTACAATATATAATGAGTGGCCCAAAACCCAAGTTTCACATATGAATTCCGATTCTTTTGAATTTGGTCTTGTTTTGTAGGTATTTGAACGCACATTAATTCAAAAGTGAGTAGGTATCCATAGGAGACTGTATGATATATATATATATATATATATATATATATATTCATGTTTAAAGGTTTTTAGTCTCAAACTAGTGTTTGGGTTTTATTGGTCAATTTTACAGGTTAGTATTTTTTGATATTTTTCATTTATTATTAGTGTTAGTAATATGCACACTATAGAGTTTATTTTATTCGATTTTGAGTTAGTGAAAAATAGATAAAACTAGGGAAAACTATGGTATTATAGATGTGATATTTACAAGGGAATTTGATTTCTTATTTAATGCAAAAATACATGCGACATAATCTCTAATTACATGAATAGTAAAAATGTAGAATAAATGTTGAAATGCAGCTAATTACTCAGGAACGAAGCTCTATTTTCAACTTTTAAAGTGATGAATCACAGATTTAACATCCCCCTATACTTAAACCTTGCTCGTTCCTGAACAACTGAAATACAAAAAGTGAAATAATTTTGGGTTCCATGCCAAGGTCATGAATAAAAGGTGAAAATGGAGCTCGACTCGACCTTTGGATTAATAATGTGGAAGAATCTCATTTGGGAATTAGATTTAAGACCTAATAACCTTTAACTTCCACAAGTCTCTATTGAGGTCGCCTCAGCAGTCAGGTCAGAACAAGTCCTCATACATAAATTCTAATGACTATGTATCTTATTTGTACTGTGTAAGTAAAATGTATCATATATCTCTTCACATCAAAAATGGTAAACAAACAACCTCCTCTAACAAGGTAATGACCGATCCCTTCCTCTCTTCCGTTCTCAATGAGGATGACCTTCACGTCAGTGATCTAGATCTGATCTAACCTCCTCTTACCTGAACATGTATTCTTGTGAAGATGACATAGAATATTCATACACGATGACTCTAAAGAAACACCCTAAAGATGAGGAATGGGATGACCCCTTGAAAGCCATTCTAGCTAGGTTGGCCGCAACAGAAAAGCAGAATGCTCTCTTTAGAGTTCAGATGGGTCAACTTAATGTGGCGATGGGTGCACCAATGGATGCAGCATACAATCCTAGGAAATATCAGAACCTAAGTTGGTTAAGTCCTTCCTAGCCAAAAGTTATATGAGTTTAAGCTGCATTTTCTATCATTATTGTTGACTTCCTAGCCAAAAGTTGTATGGGTCACAATGAACCATACGCATTCCTATGGGACTTTGAGTTAGTCTATGATAACTTTAGGCGTCCTAGGGTTATTCAAGAATATATATAAGGCCTCAAAGCCCTTCCTTTTGCCTTGGAAGATAAGACAGATTACTAACTGAGAACCTTGGGGCAGTTATAACTATCCATATATCATTCAAGGAATTGTTTCTGAAGAAATTCTACCTTTTTAGTCGAACCAATCAGATGCGGACTTGCACCACGAGTTTCTTCCAACAACCAAATGGATAGTTCCGTGATATATGGGAGAGGTTTAAAGATATTGCACAAAAGTATCTTGGTCATGGTATGAAAATACCATATTGGTTTAGTCACTTTAATGGTAACAACCCTTATATGAAAGGTTTAGTGAGCGATGTCTCTAGAGGCATCTACACATCACGAGGAGAGGATACCATCTGGAAGGTATTTGAGCATATGGCTGCGACAAGCCACTCATAGACCGATAACAGATCTTACACATAGTCCCTTGTTTCACTCTTATCCAAAGGATTCAACAATTCTATAGTTGATCTCATTGAGGACTTGATTCCAAGCATGGGAATCATTGTAGATGCGTTGACACTCGTCGAATGGATTGACAAGAGGATGAATGAGTATGATAGTTTGTCTAAGCTCCCTAAGCTGATGGAGGAACTTTATGAGAGGGTATCCAAGATGAAGATACATAACGTGTCTACATCTTCTGTTCATGTCTATTGTGTACATCATGTACATGAGCAGTTGATGTCAAGGCCTCAGAATGGGTAGAGGACCAATCCTTTTCCCAACCTTTCCAGTAGAATCTGTTTGCAGAGAGAATTTTAGAGAAGCCTCCTCAAGTTGAGGTGAATGGTGTGTGTTATGCACACGGCCCTGCTACATATAAGCATGGATGTGGGACTGTCAACAGTACCAATGTCCTCCTACTTTTCACAACACCAACTTCACTTCCACACCTCAGCCTACACATTCGAGCCTTGGAGCCTAGCATTCCCAACCGTAGAGGCAACAATTTGTGTGTCATCATCCATATCAATTGGTCCAACAGGATCCATCCTTTTAGAGTCACCCACAACAAAAGTAGTATCAGGGTCAATAAGGCTAGTTTTCATGACCTTCTACCTTCCAGCATGGACAACCTAGTTAAAACCTAGGCTTGACATTCTTCTTCTTCTTCTTCTTCTTCTTCAAATCCTATAGACATTCAACAACAGATTCTTTAGGAGCTACATTCCTATAGGAACGAGAGTCGAGATATGTGGGTTGATATCAATTGCTTATCCCTATGGTAAGATGATAGATATGCACCTTCTACTTCTATTCCCACCCAGATTCATCCTAACCCTAATAGCATGAAAATGTCATAAGATCATCACTATGATCAGGTATACTAAGATTCACATCAATCTGAGCATGATATCCTTTCTTTTGATAATGTTAACCATATGTCACTTAGGAACGTAAGGACTATGGTCATACTTGATCGGACATGAGATATGGAGGATGCCTCTAAGGTTCTACTTGAGGAGGCCTTATAGGATGGAGAAGACAGGTGTCTTTAACACACAACAATACAACCTTCATCGGTAGAGGCGAATATCACCAGAGGCTAGGTAGAGGATAATGAGCACGTAGACAAAACATGATGGATACGCATATTCGGCGTCTACAGAGGACCTTTCACCATCATTTGATGTGGATATACTAGTAGCATATGTCCCCCAATAGTAGTAGAAAATAGCATTTCTGATCCAAGTTATGTAAGAAAGATTCATGCATTAAGAACTAAGTTTCAAAAAACAAAATGAAGCATGTTTATGTTTATGATTATGATTCTTCATCATCTTCTTCCCAAGCTTCAATCACTTTCCCTTGTTCTCTAATGATAGGAAAGCATGCTATCAAAAAGATTCAGAAAGATGGTGAAGAAATGACATGATTTTTTAGTAAAACCACCATAGTTAAGGTTCCATTTGATAGGTATGTGGTAAATAATCCTTCTTTTCATAAATAATCCTTCTTTTCATAGATACAATCCTAATAGGGTTAGAAGGAACAAATCGAATAACCAAGTGAAGATACACATCTTAGTAGTTGCTACTATGTATTGTATCAAGAACCAACCACTACCGAGAAAGAAGAGAGACTTCAGTGCACATTATGTTGTGAGTCAGACCGATGACATGGCATTTTCATGCACTCTTCCGGAATGGTTCATCTATTAACCTCTTCCCTTTAGCATTGTGTGATAGATTGGACATAAGGCCTCTCAAAAAATCATGGGACTTACTTCAATTCACAGATAAATCCATAAAGGCTAAGGGAGACATTAAGAATGTTGTCATTTCGATTGCCAGGGAAGAGTACATGGTGGACTTCACAGTCCTTGATATGGAAATTCCCAAACATTGGGGAGAGTCCCAGATTATTTTAGGCCATCCTATACTTAGGATCGTAGAAGCTTCATTTGACTTCCAGACTGAGATGATGAAGTTTTGCTCTCTAGATGGAGAAGTCGAGCTTGAGATGCATAGACCTAGATGGTAAATACCCGGTGTTGGACATGCGAGTCCACGGCGAGCCATTATGCAATAAATGTTATTGCAATTCACTCCTTAAAACTGAAATAAAGAGTACACAATTTGCATAATAGGTCCCTTAGTACAATTAGGGTTATGTATCATGGCCATCTTAATGATCATACAGCTGTTGATTCAATTATTGAATCATAGAGGCTGGTGCTTAGATGAATATCTAATGAGTTAGATTGAGGACTCATCGAGCACCGTCAAATGATCGTTAAGATATGCTCTCCAGCCTGAGTAGGAGATGGCAATCCTTATCTTTAAAGGTTGATATCTGACCGACCTCTTGATGCAGGTCCTCTGCATAGGAATAGAGATTAGGAGGTGTCAGATTAGTTAGGTCAAAGAGTTGACTTAACGAGATCGAGATAACCGAAGTCCTATATCATATGCTGTCATGATATAGGCACGCATCCTCTGACCGGAGACAGATGTGTTACTATATGTCTGAGTATGTACATTTGGCAGACCAATAGGTTGATGACCTAATCAAGGTCTATATACCGGCGTGTTGGTGTGCATGTAAGGGTATGTGAGTAATACGATCTCTCAAAGGGAACATACAGGTTCATTCACTGAACCGGAAGACATGAGCTCACTCATGAGATATTGGGAAGAATCAAATTCCGTGCGCACGGTCGTCTCGCTTTGGAAGCTTGATTGAATTTGTAGGTTTGATATATACTTTTGGAAAGTATATGATCAAGACCTAGGTATGATATATGTTTTTGGAAAGTATATGATCGATACCGACTCCCAATGATCGAATGAGAAACTTACTGATAAAACCATGAAGTAGACAGTATAAAGTTGATCCAATACTTCGGGTTTAGTCTGAGTCTTCCAGTATGCAGGATGTACAGGTATTGGGAATACCTGAGGATGATGTGATCATAAACGATTGTATAACCATGACGCTTCCATTCCTAGGGAGTGATGAAACGGGTCTGGATTTTAGTGACTCCTCTCAGTAGAGAAGTGATCTGATCTTGGTCCAAGTGTTGGACATTGATCTGAATGTGATTCAGATACAATGAGAAGATTAGATTTATGGTCTTAATTTAATCAAGCATCTACGGGAGGCCCGCGATCTGGATTTGAGATACGATCTCAATATCCATGTCACTATACGTGGAACAATACAATCGCCCTGTCTTTATCTCCAAGTATCTGCGGAGAAAGCACATTATCCTTGAAGGAGTTCATGGATAATTCTATTGTTGATTTATGTATCCGAGCATTGAGAAAATGGATAATTAAATGCGATTTAATTATCATGATTAATATGAATTTGATTCATATTATAAAGAGAGCTATCTTAGATAATTAAATGTGATTTGATTATCAAAGATGTAAATAATGTGAATATGATTCATATTATTTGAACACAAGAGAATAGAGATCCAAGATGATTAAGTGTGATTTAATTATCATGGATATGAATAATGTGGATAGAAAAATCCATATTAGTCATATATATTATAAATGTGATTTATAATATATAAGAGAGAGATGTTTGTAATTTACATTTATTAATTAAATGTTAATGTGAATTAGATTCACATTGAACATTAAATTGGAAATGTGATTTACACTTTATTTTAAGTTGTGAATGTGATTCACAAATTTTTAATGGCAAGATTGCAATGTATACAAAATAATTGTGAATTATTTTTGTAGAATAATATGCAACAAAAGTTGTTGCATAATCTTGGAGATTACATTAAAGAGATGAGAGCCACCTTCCATGTATATGGAGTGGACGGCCACCACTCTTATTTGGAATGTGTGGTCGTCCCCTCCTTCCAACATGGAAGGAGGCACTCTCTCTCCTATGATCTCCAAGAGATCTTGGTTTAATTTGGTAATTAAATTATGTTGATTTATCAACATATATTTAATCTAAATTAAATTAATTGTTGTTGGTTTTACCAACACAAATCTTGACCATTAAAAGAAACACAATCAATTTGAGCCATTGGATTTGTGTTGTCCCATGGATTGAGATCCATGGATCCCAAAACCCTATAAAAGGAAAGGCACCCCATTGCTCTTCCTTACCACAATGCTTGAGAAGCATATCTCTCTCTCTTTCTCTCCCTGTCATGGCCGTCCACCATGGATGCCCTAGAGAGGTTCTCCATCGCCGCAGTGTCGTCGTTATGCTCCCCGATGGTTTGTTCGTGAAACTCCGTCTACTTCAGCGTGCCTTGCTCGTGAAGAAGACGTCGGATCTCATGTGTCGAGATCAGGAGATCCGCCGCTTGGATCATCAACATGGATAGCGAGAAACACGCGGTTCATCCTCGCGCTCGCAAGCGTCTCCTCTGTCGGATCGGACTTGAGACAGGAGGTCTCTTCGTTTAGAGACTCGATTGCAACCACGCTTCAAGAGGTAAACCTAATACTTGTTTGTGGTTTAGTCGAAACTATCCGAGAAGTGTTCTTGGATCATGTGGTTTCGTCACATGAAATTTTTTTAATTTCCGCTGCATAGAACAACTAGTGCGACTAGTCGTTCTTCATCGTATTCGATACGACGATCACGCTTCCGTGATGCGCTTGAGGATCTAACCATATCCTTCAAGTGGTATCAGAGCCTTAGGTCGGTGGTTTTGGATACGATCCATAAACCGAGGACGACTTGGGTTCATTAGGGTTTGCGAAAGTTTTCTTGCATTTCATTTTCGCATCTCTATTTTGATATTATTTTCGACACTGTTTAAATTATTTAAACACGAAAATAATATTTTAATTTTATTCCCCATTAAATAAAGAAACCGTAGGATCTGAGTTTGCGTGATTTCGATTCCGTTTGCTCTAGATATGCTCATTTTAGTGAACATGTATCCACTATTTCGGGGACTGCGGATCATGACGTAATTAAGATGTTAATTGCGGATTTGAAATGCCTTGAAATGCGTGTAAATCACTTGGGTTCTGTTGTAAATCAAGTTAGCAAACTTTAGAAATTTATTTTGCTTAATTTGGATTTAAATTGATTGAGATATGGTATTTTTAGTAAGTGAGGGTCACTGCTGAAAATACTTTCCTAATCAAGAACATAGTGATTGTCATTTAATTAATTAGTGAAATTAAATTGTTTAATTTTCTGGAATAATTATGCATAAATATTTGTGAAATATTTAATGATAATTATGTCCTTAAATGATTTTGTCCTAACCAACAAATGATTAGATGTGATCTAGATCAAGATTGGTTACATGATCTACATGATCAACATTCCAACAAACATGTTGCTTGAATCGGACTTGGGATTTGTTTAGCAAATCTCATTATAATGTTAATCAAAATTGTTTTGATTATTACTATATGGTATAATTTCGTTTGAAGAACCGATGATCATCTCAAGTACAAAATGATCTATTTTGCATTATCCTTTCCCGAGGTGGATATGGTGTCTAGTCGGAGAGCATTGGGGTTGCGGGTTGCAACGTATGTGGTCCGTCCCACTCTCGTCGGTACTGGCCATGACTGCGGGTAGGGTTAGTGTAATGCTTAAGAAATCATGATGTGTTCTTCATTATTAAAATTCAAAATAATACGTATTTGAGATAATACCATAATTCAAGTAACTATTAAAATGTTTGTTGGATATTAATTGGATCATTAATTTAATATGATTAGATTAAATGGAATCCAATTAAAATTAAAACACTCTATTATGAATAGAGATGTTATTTCCCTTAGAAGAATTAATCATAATGAATATGATTCATAATGATTAATTAGAATTTGAATATGATATGGAGGATCACATAAGTGACATCCATGGTCTCCCGTCAAGGCGAAGGGTTCCGTCGTCAGGGATTGTATATAGGAGACGCCTGTCCGAAGTGACAGCTCCTGTATGCAAGCGCATCTGGATCGGGCTCTTTGCTTCTCGAAAGAGTAAGGCCGTATACGTAGTGACCCCAATATCGGATCCTCATATTATTGGGGCGATATTGGATTGCGTATAGCGAGTACTATTCCTGTTGACGGTTGGTTCAATTAACGACGGGTCAACATCGCCTTAGGGGTGGTGGGCCTGGGTGTTAAAGACCGAATTGGGAATGCAAGTTGGACTTGCAAGGCGGAATGTGCTCCCGCTTCTTTTTTATCCGAGTTGCAGATTCTCATATTATTGGGATGTAACAAAGATAAGGAAGGAGATCCCAGATCTTGTTGAGATATAATGGTAAGTATATCTCTTACATTGAAAGTGATTAAGGGAATGAACTTTCAGTGTTAACAAGACAAGACAACTTTGATATAAAAATCTTAAATCAAAGTAATATATATATATATTTATATATTTATGCAAATTTCTTATTTCAAATAATCCTTCATTAAAACCCACTCAATGATATACTCAATAATAACCAGTAAAATATCATGGATTGGACTCATGATCCAGATATTGTACTTGCAATTGGACACATAATGTATGTGGTTGCAATGTGCAAGTTTCCTCATAATATTGAGGAATGACAATTAAATAGATAATAGGACTACAACCCTAGGGTTTGTATGTCTCTATAGTCTTGATCTCTCATCGGATGTACTTTGGAAGCGACATGTCGATGATGATCGCAATTGTCAAATGATCCTTATAAAATTAATGAAGATATTCTGGCATACATATGTGCTCTTGACATTTAACATGAATGACATGGTTCACTGCATCATGCAGAATGGTGGCTCTATAAGAGATGATGTATTCAAATTGTTTGAGTACCTACCTGAACCTATGTTTTAAGAGTTTAGATGGATGTAGATGATGAGTGTCATCATTCTACTATCTATACTCTGGTCATTCATGAAGCTTCATAATATTCATATTGTATGAATTTAATGAAGCATGTATAAATGTTGAAATGCTCTTACATAAGAGATCCTTAGTCTTAAGCAATGGTTGCTTATAGATAAAGGGAGCGTAGTGGAAGCATGGGTTGGAACCGAGTAAGAAGTATGGTCAAAGAGTTGACTATACATCTATGACTTCCATATGTCATCCGAAGAGTTGGATGAATGCCAATACTGCAATAAGTTGATGTGTTGATAGTATGACTATCAAGTCTATCTAGAATCCTTAGAGGACTCGGATGGAGCATCGGATTAATCTACATAAATCATTGATAAGATAAAGTCAAATAATTGTATCTCAATCTTCTGATGATATTTGCAATAGGTTGCATATGTTTTAGAAGACTGGAAAATTTGATCTTAAAGGTTTATAGTTATCCACATGGATATTGATGCAATTGTTGCAACAATCTCTGTTGGATTGATAGACTTGTTAATTTCAGTGGGAGAGTCCTTAGTCTTAGAGAATGTCTCTATGACCTAGATATAAGAATCCACTCATTGTTTATTTCTAAATGTTGGAAATAAACATGAATTCTGAGGTAGAACTATCATAAAGAGTTATGATGGAGATATTTCAGATAGTAATCTAAAATCTAGTGGGCTCCACTAAATTAGAAAATTGATGAATGGCTCATTAACATTTCTAAATGCTGAAATTAAAACTTAATATCAATATGAGGATAAAGATCATTTGACAATGATCTAACATCAAGCTTTGGACATTTGTTTATTGATTTGATCAATAGACTAGTAAGAGATGAAACTTTAGAATGTCTAAAATTTCAAAACTTACATACTTATGAATATTGTATTCAAAGTAAAATGTCCAATACACCCTTCTTAGAGAAAGGTGTAAGATGCCAAGGTATTCAGGATCTCATGCATATTGATGTATGTAGATCATCTATATCATAGTAAACATTATGGATATTTGATATCTGTTGATGATTATGTATGATATGAGATTTCTTCTCTTCACCTAAGAAACCTTTGAAATGTTCAAAGATTTCATTATTTTTGGTTTAGAACTAAAGTTTGAAGGAAGATAAAATGAATTTGATCTAATCTAGGTAGCAAGTACCTACTAGATAAATTCAAAGAATACCTTATAGAGATATGAATATCACTTCTATCTCAATCCTCCTAACACACCTTAACTCAATAGAGTTATAGGTAGATACAATTGGATCATGTGTGACATGATCTTATCAATGATGAATTTTAGCATAATTATCCCTTAGTTTCCAGGTATATATGTGTAGAAGAGACTACAATATATATGTTTAATATGATTCCATGCATGCAAGCTGGAATCTAGCACATGAGAGTGCTACTTCATTAGAAAAATAAAGGATGGTATTGGATACCTACTTTATGACCTTGAGATTCTTAAAATATCTCATCTTTGAGAATGTGATTCTTAGATGTTGAGACTCTTGAGAATCAAGATAAAAATGAAGTGTAGGAACTCATTTAATCTTGAGAAGATAATGAGGCTCCTGAAATTGGAAACTAAGAGGACAAATAAAAATGAAACACTAATACCTCTTCAAATGAGTTTGAGGATGGATTCCATGTGTCAGAGAAATCTGACAATGATTGAACTTCATGTGATGAAGCTTCTGAAGATCATAGCATGGATAGATGGATGTTAGCAATAAAAGTCTAATGTAGACTTCATATGCAAGTGTTGTATATGGACCCTGGATCCACCTATATGGGTAAAACCTGTAAAGGTGTAAATGGATCTTCAAGAGAAAGGGAACCTGATGAGAAGGTAGAGACCTTCAAAGCACGGTTCGTAGCCATGAGCCACACACCGGAAGAGAAGACATTGCTTGCAATGAGACTTGCTCTTCGGTGACCATGCTTAAAATCATCAGAATATTGCTAACCTTAGCTACACAACTTAACTATTGCATCTTCAAGATGTAAGTCAATATTGCATTCCTCTACGAATACCTCTTTGAGGATATTCACATGAAGTAGCCCCAGGGCTTCATGGTTGAGGAAAGCAAGGTGTGCAAACTAAGGAATCCATCTATGGACTCAAATAAGCTTCTTGAAGTTGGACCATAAGATTTGATGGAATTATAATTGTTATGATTTCAGATAGAATCTTGATGAGCCATGTGAAGCTTAGTGGGAATTCCTTTGTGTTCATCTTGCTGAATGTAGATGATATCCTGATCATTTAAAATGATATAAGGATAATAATAAGTGTTTTATTATCTGGTTGTTCAATAACTTGAGATATGATCTCAAAGATAGCTCTTAGATCTTAGTTCTGAAGATGTTCAGGAGCAAAGAGAAGAGGGTATTGGGATTGTCACATTAATAGTACATCTTGGACATATTTTATTTTATGGAAAATTCCAAGAAAGGCTTCCATCCCTTAAGATATGGTACTGACCTATCTAAAGGGATAGCACCTCAAAGAGTTGAGGAAGTGAATGCTAGAATTACTTGCCCTTGGGCATCAGTTCTGAGAAGCCGGGTGTGTGCTAGATGTGTACAAAAGCCAGATGGCTTCCATGCAGTGGGAATAGTAAACTGTTACTAATCCTACTATGGAAATAAAACACTTGGTTGCAGTAAATGTAAAATCTTCATAGATGACAAGATTTTTGAGATAGTGATCTCGAAGTCTTATCTTCAAAAACTTAAGACTTTATAGATAGTGATCTAAAAGGTCTTAATTGTGGATACCTTAAGAGATAGTGATCTCCAGGAATAAGGGTATTCTGATAATGATTATGGAAATACTGGTTATGATAATTATTAAGCTTTAGTGTCAAAGACATTGTAACTAACTAGATTGAGTATTGGTTGCATAAGATGCAACAATCGCATTAGATGCGAGCACTGTTACTGGGGATATGTAAGTGCCGTAAAAGGACTTGGCATAGTCTCGCGGGAACAGAGTGACTAATCAGTTTACCGAGCTATTTTCTAAATAGCCTATGATTGTCACATGAGTGTGGGTTTAAATGATTAGCCCATCAATGGCTCTTTGGGCTAGTGGGAGATTGTTGGACATGCGAGCCCACGGCGAGCCATTATGCAATAAATGTTATTGCAATTCACTCCTTAAAACTGAAATAAAGAGTACATAATTTGCATAATAGGTCCCTTAGTACAATTAGGGTTATGTACCATGGCCATCTTAATGATCATACAGCTGTTGATTCAATTATTGAATCATAAAGGCTGGTGCTTAGATGAATATCTAATGAGTTAGATTGAGGACTCATCGAGCACCGTCAAATGATCGTTAAGAGATGATCTCCAGCCTAAGTAGGAGAGGGCAATCCTTATCTTTAAAGGTTGATATCTGACCGACCTCTTGATGCAGGTCCTCTGCATAGGAATAGAGATTCGGAGGTGTCAGATTAGTTAGGTCAAAGAGTTGACTTAACGAGATCGAGATAACCGAAGTCCTATATCATATGTTGTCATGATATAGGCACGCATCCTCTGACCGGAGACAGATGTGTTACTATATGTCTGAGTATGTACATTTGGCAGACCAATAGATTGATGACCTAATCAAGGTCTATACACCGGCGCGCTGGTGTGCATGTAAGGGTATGTGAGTAATACGATCTCTCAAAGGGAACATACAGGTTCATTCACTGAACCGGAAGACATGAGCTCACTCATGAGATATTGGGAAGAATCAAATTCCGTGCGCACGGTCGTCTCGCTTTGGAAGCTTGACTGAATTTGTAGGTTTGATATATAATTTTGGAAAGTATATGATCAAGACCTAGGTATGATATATGTTTTTGGAAAGTATATGATCGATACCGACTCCCAATGATCGAATGATAAACTTACTGATAAAACCATGAAGTAGACAGTATAAAGTTGATCCAATAATTCGGATTTAGTCTGAGTCTTCCAGTATGCAGGATGTACAGGTATTGGGAATACCTGAAGGTGATGTGATCATAAACGATTGTATAACCATGACGCTTCCATTCCTAGGGAGTGATGAAACGGATCTGGATTTTAGTGACTCCTCTCAGTAGAGAAGTGATCTGATCTTGGTCCAAGTGTTGGACATTGATCTGAATGTGATTCAGATACAATGAGAAGATTAGATTTACGGTCTTGATTTAATCAAGCATCTATGGGAGGCTCGCGATCTGGATTTGAGATACGATCTCAATATCCATGTCACTATACGTGGAACAATACAATCGCCATGTCTTTATCTCCAAGTATCTGCGGAGAAAGACATTATCCTTGAAGGAGTTCATGGATAATTCTATTGTTGATTTATGTATCCGAGCATTGAGAAAATGGATAATTAAATGTGATTTAATTATAATGATTAATATGAATTTGATTCATATTATAAAGAGAGCTATCTTAGCTAATTAAATGTGATTTGATTATCAAAGATGTAAATAATGTGAATATGATTCATATTATTTGAACACAAGAGAATGGAGATCCAAGATGATTAAGTGTGATTTAGTTATCATGGATATGAATAATGTGGATAGAAATATCCATATTAGTCATATATATTATAAATGTGATTTATAATATATAAGAGAGAGATGTTTGTAATTTACATTTATTAATTAAATGTTAATGTGAATTGGATTCACATTGAACATTAAATTGAAAATGTCATTTACATTTTATTTTAAGTTGTGAATGTGATTCACAAATTTTAATGGCAAGATTGCAATGTCTACAAAATAATTGTGAATTATTTTTGTAGAATAATATGCAACAAAAGTTGTTGCATAATCTTGGAGATTACATTAAAGAGATGAGAGCCACCTTCCATGTATATGGAGTGGACGACCACCACTCTTATTTGGAATGTGTGGTCGTCCCCTCCTTCCAACATGGAAGGAGGCACTCTCTCTCCTATGATCTCCAAGAGATCTTGATTTAATTTGGTAATTAAATTATGTTGATTTATCAACATATATTTAATCTAAATTAAATTAATTGTTGTTGGTTTTACCAACACAAATCTTGACCATTAAAAGAAACACAATCAATGAGAGCCATTGGATTTGTGTTGTCCCATTGATTGAGATCCATGGATCCCAAAACCCTATAAAAGGAGAGGCACCCCATTGCTCTTCCTTACACACGATGCTTGAGAAGCATATCTCTCTCTCTCTCTTTCTCTCTCTCTCTCCCTCTCATGGCCGTCCACCATGGATGCCCTAGAGAGGTTCTCCATCGCCGCAGTGTCGTAGTTATGCTGCCCGATGGTTTGTTCGTGGAACTCCGTCTACTTCAGCGTGCCTTGCTCGTGAAGAAGACGTCGGATCTCGTGTGTCGAGATCAGGAGATCCGCCGCTTGGATCATCAACATGGATAGCGAGAAGCACGCGGTTCATCCCCGCGCTCGCAAGCGTCTCCTCCGTCGGATCGGACTTGAGACAGGAGGTCTCTTCGTTTAGAGACTCGATTGCAACCACGCTTCAAGAGGTAAACCTAATACTTGTTTGTGGTTTAGACGAAACGATCCGAGAAGTGTTCTTGGATCACGTGGTTTCGTCACATGAAAAAAAATTTAATTTCCGTTGCATAGAACAACTAGTGCGACTAGTCGTTCTTCGTCGTATTCGATACGACGATCACGCTTCCGTGATGCGCTTGAGGATCTAACCATATCCTTCAACCGGTTCAAAATCTAACACAGAAAACTTTTCCTCTGAGGCAAAATGCAGAGTGACGGGCACATTCGGGCCATGGAGATAGACCCCAGTAGTTCTTAGTGATACCCTCTCATCTGGAGAGGACAATGTACATGATGCAGTTTTTCAAGTGTTTTTGAGTTTCTTGATTGACCACCCCCTTGCTCTTTCAACGAATTAGAAGTCTCCATAGATTTGTCAAATTCCATCTCTTACGGGATAGCCAAAGGTTGAGTTTGTTGAGTTGGACGCGGCTTTGGATGGATTATTGAGGATGTTTGGCGGTCCAACTCACGACACAACATAGTTTGTGGCAAGCATAACAAAACATGTAGCATGGAACCAGATTCATAAATGGTGAAGCCTGATTTTCTTGATTATACATCCTTGTCAGAGCTGAAGCTATTACTTATTACACTTAATACACCTTTCTTTTAGGACCCTAGAATAGATATCTTGTCATCATTAGTTCTAAGATGACTATAGAATAGAAGTCTAGGTTGCTTAAAGTTTTAGAAAGAACCGTCTATAGGTTGGAGAGTGTCAGAACTCGTTGGGATTAACTCTACTCTATGTTCACACCACATTATATTGAGGAAAATGCTAGACCATTCTATGAGTTTTAGAGGATATTGAAACCAAATCTAAGGGAAGTCATTAAGAAAGGATAGAAAGGTTGTATGGAGCATTATGTGCAATATGTACAATGATGAATATACAAGTGGAGATTATTTTCCTGATTTTTCTGGATGATTGGGCTTATCTCCCCTTATTGTATTCCTTATCGATTGGTCAAGTCTTGACCTACTCTCGGGGTCGGAGCTAGCATGTATTTATTTCATATATATATATAGTATTTTTATTCCTTTATTTTCTTTCATTTCTTTATTTATCATTTTAGGTTAAAAGAGTGATAAATACATATATTGACAAAAGAATAAGGAATTATTAAAAAGAGAGAATTATTGATATTTACAAGTATTTTATAAGGGATTTTAAGTTAAAATAAATGAACAAAGATGATGAATTGGTGATTCATCACCTATAAAGCACCGTTACTCCTTCAACCTAAATCGATCCACCATTTGTGCCTTCCTCTCCTTCTGTGAGCTCAGGAGCGAGAGGGGACGCTAGGTGGCAGCTCTGTTCTCGTTACTCGTCGCAGTGAGGAGAGGAGTGGCTCGGTGTGACCTCGCCAATGTGAGCTCTACTCCGCCTTGCATCAACCTCTGGACTTGCTGAACTATCAAGGAGAGGATCACAGGAGCTCCGTCTTAGTTCCGATACGCAGACATCCACTCCATCCACATTATATTCCAGGTTAGGGTTTCTACCTCTGATCATCTTCCTTCTTTGATTCTCTTTTCAATCCATCTCTTCTCTTCTATATCCGTCTATTCTCTCTATTTTCCTCGATTTTGAACCAAAATCCACTTTTAATCTGACTTCTGATCATCTCATTTCGATTCACTTCTCCACATCTCCTACCGCATCTGATGAACTTAAATTTGAGTAGAATTTGGGATCGTTGATCCTCCTCCGTCACTAGCAGAGGATCCCCATCCCATTTCCATAGAATCTAATCTCAGGAGGGTTAAGCCTCGAATGTCTTCAGCCACCTGCAGGTAGACACGTAGCCACTGCAGATCTGAGCAGCATCGAGGATGATCTAAGATCCTTATTGAGAACCTTCGTATCGGAATTATCTGAGTTCAATTGCATATTGAGAATCAGGGATCAGTCAACACGAAGCACCCGCATCCTAAGAACCACACCTTTCATGTTGATTGTTGGAATTCGTAGATGAAGCATCAGAGACATGATCGAGACTATCATCAACCTCGATCATGAAGATCGAAGTCATACATGCACGATCAACAACAATCACATCACATCAGATGGGCTATCCAAGAAGCTTCCCACTTATTCGAGACCCGTTGCTGGAGATAAATATCCGAGCCTCAACTGGAGGTGAAACAATTGCAGTTACCGAGCACGAGATCAAATCGCTGGAGATTAAATCCACCGCAGCCCAGAATAACACGAAGCATCATTGTAACGTCCCGGGTTTAGGTCCCCGGTCCATTATCGAGAAAAACTAACCCTGACAACTTGTTGGGTATGGGCCCAAGTAGACTCATTGACAACCATCCAAAATGCTTAAGTCCAAATTGACAAGTAGTAATCCCCACCACTTATAAACCACACCCACACTTTGTGAGTTTTCCATTTGATACTATGTTTGGGGTTGGAATGCTACAACCTCCTCCACTTATATCCGCAACGTCCTCGTTGCGATATAACCCATCACTTATTCCCACTGACAGTGAGGCTGCACGCTCCAGGTAGCATTTTCCTCCAACCTCTTTGTAGGGCTGGCTCCACCTCTCGGGTAGCTCTTTCCACTCTTAGAGGGAAATTTGCTCTGATACCATTTGTAACGTCCCAGGCTTAGTTCCCCGGTCCGTTATCGAGGAAAACTGGCCCTAACAACTTGTTGGGTTCGAGCCCAAATGTACCCATTGACAACCACCCAAAATGTTTAAGCTCAAGTTGTCAAGTAGTAATCCCCACTACTTATAAATCACACCCATACTTTGTGAGTTTTCCACGTAGTACTATGTTTGGGTTGGGGTGTTACAACAGTTGTAACACCCCAACCCCAAACATAGTGCCATACCTAAAATTCACGAAGTGTGGGTGTGGTTTATAAGTCATGGGGATTACTATTTGTCAACTTGGGCTTAAGTATTTTGGGTGGTTGATAACGGGTCTATCTGGGTTCATACCCAACAAGTTGTCAGGGCCAGTTTTCCTTGATAATGGACCGAGGGCCTAAGCCCGGGACGTTACAAATGGTATTAGAACCATGTTCCCTCTAATAGTAGAAAGGGCTACCCGAGAGGTGGGGCCGTTCCTAGGGATGGGCATTGGGTTGAGCCAGCCCGGCCCAGCCCGAAGCCCGGCCCAAAAAACCTGGCCCGGCCCAAGCCCGAATGAACATTGGACCGGGCTTGGGCTGAAAATGCAGGCCCAATTTATTTTTGGGCCGGGCCCGGACTTTCCTCGGCCCAGCCCGACCTAGCCCGCAGGCCCGGCCCGAATATAGGCCCGAAGACCCGGCTCGAATCTAGGCCCGAAGGCCCAGCCCGAAACAAGGCCCAGAATTCAGTCCGAGGCAGTAAACAAGAAATCAACATTGAAAGAAAAACCGTGGATAGCATAAAACACTAAGGGCCCGTTCGGTAGGAGAATAAGCAGGAACAAGGATGGGGAATAAGGGGAATAAGGGTCTATTCTCCGTTCGGCTGGAGGATAAGAATATGGAGAATAAGGTGAAATAAAGGTAGGTAAGGTGGGATAAAAATAGGAATAAGAGTGAAATAAGATGAAATAATGAGGAATAGTCGTACCACGGGGAAGCGTGTTGGAGGCTTATTCCCCGTATTCGATTCCTCCTTATACCCCAAACGAACAGGGAACAGTGTTCGCTCGAAACTGACTGTCATGACTACCAAGCTGAAGTTGTTCAAGCTTGTCTCATTAGACTTGAGGATACGAACTCGTGAGACATTGATGAACTAAGTCCGGGCAAAGCTAATAAAGCTCGAGTTTGCATTCTTCCCTAACTGGAAAAAAATTACAGTACGTTCAGGCCTCTAATTTCATATTGGAGATTTAATTACAAGTGCAGGATGCTTCGTTTTCCTATCAATACATTACTCATGGCCTATTGACTCCATTTTCGCTAGTCAGTATATATTGATTAAAAACACCTCGACTTGATTTCTTTTCCTGCAACTGTTGTGTACAGAATCCTTCCACGATCATGTGATAACAATCTAGGCAACTGGACAAGTCTGATTGGTCAATGAGATTTAGAGCCGAGTGCAGTCTGGAGATGGGTCGGCCCGGCCCAAGCCCGGCCTGAAGAAATTGGGTCGGGCCTGGGCTTGGGCCGAAGGACAATAAAAATTGCGGGCCTAAGCCCGGTCCAAGGCCCGAACTATTAAGATGGGCTTGGGCCTGGGCCCTTCAGGGCCCGGCCCAGCCCGGTCCATACCCATCCCTAGCCGTTCCTACAAAGAAGTTGGAGGAACGACTATCCAGAGCGTGCAACCGTCACTATCACTGGGAATAAGTGATGTGATATGTCGCAACGAGGACGCTGCGAATATAAGTGGGGGAGGTTGTAACACCCCAACCCAAACATAATACCACATGGAAAACTCACGAAGTGTGTGTGTGGTTTATAAGTGGTGGGGATTACTACTTGACAACTTGAGCTTAAGCATTTTGGGTGGTTGTCAATGGGTCCATTTGAGCTCGAACCCAACAAATTGTCAGGATCAGTTTTCCTCGATAACGGAGCGACGACCTAATCCCAGAACGTTACAATCATCGTGCGGGATGAAGCAGCTTGAGAACCACCGAGCATCTTCTGAAGAGCACCCGATGAGTCGCAGCACATTAGTGTTTATCTGGAGATCCGAACTCGGGAAGAAGCTTCGCCGGAGATCAGAATTTGATGGAAGCAACAAAGAGAACCTTTGCTAAAATTGGAGAACATCTCCAGAAGCTCCAGATGTCATTCGATTAGGTCAAGAGATTCTCTGACGCTCCAGATCAATCTCACCAGTCACCACCCCCACATAAGTGCCTCACACACGTTACACGTGAGTCCGAAGATATTTTGGGGCTATTTGATTGTTGATTCCCCAAACTATTGTATATCACGTAAAGGTCCAACTTCAGACGATTCACGTATCTGTACGCGTGATACTTGGTGCTTTTCCACGAACGCCCCTGGCTTTCTAATTACAAACAGGTACAAGGGCTGGAACTATCACGTGAATGCACGCGTGACTTACTGGGATATTTGAATGTTAGCCTCCTCGCTCATTCCATTTATTATGCGCACTCCCAAAAATTTAGGGCAATTACATTTACACCCTTACACTGTATATTAAATAAATATGTATTAATTACGTATTAAATCAAATACGTATTATAAAATTTAAACGAAAATACTAAAAAATACCTTATAATATACCTTATTTAGTATAAAAAATATTTGCAAAAATAAAAATATTTAGTATTTTTAATAATTCAAAAACAAACTATAAAAATGCATAAAGTTATAACATACATAAAAATATAAATACAAATGTAAAAATTCCATGAAAATTACAATTAATATATTTTACTATATTCTGAACATTAAACTATAAAGAAATTAAAAACCAAAAACTTAAACCCTTAAAAAGTCAAATATATAATAAAACTTATAAAAATCACAAACAATTCATTAAAAAAATCTAAAAATACATACAGTGCCTTGTTTTAAAAGTATTTTCATATTCTATGCAGTAAAAATAAAATCCAAAACTTTTATCACTATTTAATCTCTGAAATCCAAAATACTTCATAGAATTACATAATAACATTGCTTTCAATTCAAAAATCCACTTTAAAAATCAAATACATTCTAAAAATCATCTAAAAAACCTAAAATAGTAAAAGAAATATAAAAAACGTTAAAAGATAAAGTCACCTATAAAAATATAAAACTAATACATACACTACTTTACATATAGGTATATAAAACAACAAACAACTAAAACAAACTAAAAATCTTGAAACACTTGTAAAAATCATTAAAAATTTATAAAACCTTGCACCTTAGATCACTACTGTATACCCTAGTTTCCACAGTTTGCCTCCTCGACTTCCACACTCCTGTATGTCACGCTATCACAAATGTATGAGTATAAGAAAACATAATCACATCTTTTGTGCAAATCTCATTTGGTCAACACGACGATGTTATCTAACCTTGTAGATGATATAACGATTGATATTTCAATGACGCCACATTTTCTTTCATGTTCTCACATTTCTTACCTTAATTTTCCCATTCTCCTTTTCATTATCTACGAAAGATCTCTCAAATGCAAAGCAAATTGTGGAGCTCTTTCTCCTGGTACATGAAAATGATGGTTTTTCTACTCCGAGTTCCTCCTTAACATTTGTAATAATTTGAGGCTTATCCAGATATCCCTCATTTGCCTTTTTGTTTTTTCGATTTTCCTTTTATAACAATCCATGATAATGATTACCATTGTTAGGATGACATTATCATCACATTAGTGATCTACAACCTCTTCTCACCATAATATAAGTTATTCCTTTCTATATCAAAAATTGTGTATGTTTCATTTTCATTATTTTAGTTTTTCGATATTGAAGAATCTCATGTGATTGTCTTTCTTTAACATGCAAAGGTAATCAAATTGTGTTCAACTTTTTTGTCAATGACATTCTATCTCTTTGATAGACTCATATACTTGTTTTATATTTACATATTTCTTTAATATAGAAAAAAAGTATATTTAGATTGAAAGATATACAACAACTGTAAAAATTAGGAATTTTTATGCAATGTATATCATTGGTTTGATATTTTCGTTGATTATATAGGCTTTTAACTTATCTTAGAAATCTATATCCAAAATTACCATTATATAATAAAATAAATTATAATATTTTTCATATAATATTAATTATATGATCTTTAAAACATCAATTACCATTCTAAATTCAAAATAAAATGAATTGAATTTGAACATTGGAAAGTCAAATGAATTGAATCGAAATTTAATTCAGTCAATTAATTTAAAATTTGAATCGAGTCAGATTCATGACTTTTATAATGAATTGAATAAGATTGGTAGATTTGAAGGTATTCATTTCGATTAGCATCCTACTTTTCATCTAGATCGTTGAAGGAGGATATGTATTAGACATCGGTACTCTGAGTTCTTGGTCTCGCCATCTTTGTCCCAAAAACTTTGACGAATATCGATAGTTGAGAAATGAGCGATTCTACTTGTAACGATCATCTAGTATGGGTTAATATTTAGAAAGGCTATGAGAGAGTACAAAGAACCAAGAAGTATAAAGTATCTAAGAGTTGTATTGAGATGACTTTCCAAGATTGGAATCAATCTTCTTTATGATTGTTATACCTCAAGTCTTGAGATCTTTCTTTTTTAAAATTATTATTCTCCACTTATAGTGACTTGTAACATCTTTGATTTTATTAAACCCAATCACCCAACTAACCAAATCCAGTTAAGACTTCATCAACCTATTCTACTTGCAATGATAAATACCATACATTTTAAAAGTGATTTGGACGTGATCAAACCATATCAGTAGTGTTTAAAACAATATATTCTCAATTAGGTTAAGTTCATTGAAATCCCATATCAATTGTATACTTGAAAGTCCGATTAGAATCCCCATTGACTACTTCAGCTCAATTAACTGAATTGGACCAAGGTAGATTTAATGCACCCAAAGTAGAAACAAAAGAAAGGAGAAGTCGATGATGATGTGAATATTTGGATCGATATCAATAATCATCAGTTTATATCACAAAATATCATTCTCGGAATTAGTCGATTGAACAACAAAGTTTGCGACTAGAATTTCAATTAGCTAGTTGAACAGGAATGAACAGATTGAAATATTCAGTCAACATTGGATATTAAACCGACTAGAATTTCAATTAGCTAGTTGAACAGGAATGAACAGATTGAAACATTCAGTCAACATTGGATATTAAACCGACTAGAATTTCAATTATCTGGTTGAACAGGAATAAACAGATTGAAACATTCAGTCAACATTGGATATTTAACTATCAGTAGTTGATTTAGTCGCTGGGATCGGAATTCAGTTGGCTAAAATGAAGAGGCAGGCGACTAAAAGTGAAACAGAAATTTGCTAGAAAGACAATTTAATCAACTTGAACGATAGTTAAACGACTGAACCAAACATTAGTCGGTCGAATAAAATGAGTCAATTGAATAATTGCTTAAATAGTTGGTAGAGATGAGCATTAGTCGATCTTTATCTGGTATGAGAGACAAAAGACAAATACAACAGACCAACAAACAATATAAAATCAAGACATCTCAATAGATAGTTGAGATGTAAGAAGTAAACCAAAATGTTCTTTCTACATTCTAAGGACCGGGAAAGGAGAAAGAACTGAAGAGATGGAAAAGAGGCTCTGACTGAAGCAAGGCGATGGAACTAGGTTACAAAGCCATTGGTAGGAGTGGCAAACCAAAGAGGCCAACATCCATGTTATATGTTAGGAGTTGGAGAGAGGAGAGAGATCAACCATTACTTACTGATCCTCCCCAGATTTTTCATATGTGACTATTTCAATAATGTGTATAGATACTGATCTGTCTATAGTCTATACCAGATAGCCAAAACTGTTTTCGTTCTTTGCAATTATTTTGCTTATGCACATACATTCCTCTTTTTTGGGTACAGCTCATCGAACCTAACCCATACCGTGACAAAAACCATGTCAGAGACAAGAAAAAGAAAGAACCAGGTTCAATCTCTGTTTAAAGCTATCAACAAAGTTGTCACCATCTATCGCAGAAACTTCATAGTCCAGATAATGGTAAATTGAATAGAACAATCAATTAAAAACTCTTCTGTTGTCTGAGTGAGGTATTGGATTCAATGATACATGGTTTACAGATTCCATTAGCATCATACAATCAACGATGACACCCATCCAGGTCCTGCCCGGTTCCCGCATTGCTGGTCGACTAGCGTCATCCAACTAACCCATTTGCCTAGAGCGTCGCCAGCCCATGTTGCATATTGAAGTGAATGAAATGGACATACTGTTCAAGGTGTTGGATTTGGTTTCAGTAAGGTTTGCTTTGCTTGTTGTCCCTCTTGAGTTGCACCTTCAACTTCTTTCCTCCGAGTTGCCGACCATTCATCATTGCAATGGCTGTTTGTGCTGCCGCAGGTGAGTCGTAGCTGACAAACCCTAGAGTTTCAAGTCAAAAATTGTCAGATATCAACTATAAACCACAAATATTGTTCAGTTGGTTTGACGAGATATTTACAGGCATTAGTTCTGTAAACAGTAGGCCTAGCAAGGCAGTTAAAAAAGGATTCAAAGAGTCAGTTGATGGTTTCCTTGAGAAAGGAACCTTATATCATAATACCATGTTTGTTGCTTCGGACACGCTTTTTTCATTGCATATGAACATGGATTCATTTCCGTCCTAATATCATATTAATGTTATATATACATTTAGCGTCGCAATAATCAAATCTATTTCAAATTATAATGCCTTGATATTCTTTAGCAACCATTATACCTTGGTTTTATCTCATGCTTGCTACCAGAATTTCAGCCTATATTTGAAATCACCCCTCTCATTATTTTATCAGAACTTTGCACTTGCATGTTGAAAATCCTCCATCAGAAGTAGCCCACTTTATGTGCCGCAAAATAAGTAGAATGAACATGATATTGCAATACCCTATGATAATATGAACTCACACCAAAGATAGAAGGTCATGATCATTCTCTCTACCATCAACAGTTGTTCTACTCAGCATGGCCTTAAACATCAATATCGTCATTTCACCAACCCCGAAAAGGGACATATCACCAGAAATAGTGGATTTGTCTATAAGAACGGATTATTTTCACAAAATCGAGGTTTCCAATGTTTTTTAATCAATAGATAATATAGAAATACACTAATATTTGCTAGAATATAGTTCTAAATATAACTTTTATAGCAGTATCAACATCATAATCACCGCACAAGCTGGTATGCAATACCACAAGCTGGTATGCAATACTATGCAAGGCATGCAGTATTATGTAAGGCACACAACTAGGAGTTAAGTCACGAAGAATGCATGGATTGTTAGAGTAACTTTATTATGTAGTTTTTGTTTGTCCTCTTTATGTAAATTACCCATAGAGCTTTTCTCCTATATAAGAGAGCTCTAGGGTTAATGGTAATGCATCTCATTCATTCCCTTCAACATGGTATCAGAGCGACGGTCCTAGGCCGGAGTTCTTGAAACCCTAACCCTACCCTACCCCACCCGCCGGCCTCTCTCTCTTCTTCTCTCTTGATCGGCGCCGTCCCCTACGTCGCCGCACGGGCGGCTGCGCCGCTGCTCGCGCGATCGTGAAGCCATGTGCGCCCGCTCTCGATCGTGAAGTCTTGTGCGCGCGCCTCTCAATCGTGAAGTCCTGTCCTCCATCCCGTGCGCAAGGCGTGCGCAACGCTTCTCCAACGCCGCCACCCTAGGTCGTGCGCCGCCACCCTAGGCTGTCTACGCCCTAGGTCGTGCGCAAGGTCTTCTCCAGCGAGGAGGTTGCTGCGCATATCCCTTGCGCTGCGCGAGGCCTGTTCTGCGCGAGGCGCTGCGTGCTACTGCGTGCACTGCGTGCTACTGCGTTCTGCGCGAGGCCTCCTTCCCCTGCGTGCTACTGCGTTCTGCGTGCACTGCATGCTACTTTGCACAAGCACTCCTGTGCGTCCCTGTGCACCACGCGCGCATCTCTGTGCATTCCTGTGAGCCAAACTAGCATGCCACATCATGATGCTTGCACGCTAGCCGCGAGTTGTGGTCTGAAGGGCGTTGTGGTTTGAGTCTACGGATACGGCGGCCCTCGTCTATGTACACGTAGACATTATCGTCTAGTCGTGTAACCCCAGTCGTTGAATATTGTTGTCATCATGTCTGACAACAAGGTAGATCTTCCGTCTCTGGGTGCCTTCAGAGGTCCCGCACCCGTTGTGAAGATGGACGGTACGAACTATAAACTGTGGGCCATGCAGTTCATGAGTCTTATGTAGTGCAATGGCAAGAAGCATATCCTCACACAAGAGGAACCTGTTGACAAGACTGGGGTTAACGCCGCATGGGAGGCTGACGATGCTTATGCGCGTGTTTGGCTATCCGGTACTGTGTCTATGGAAATAGCCAATGATATTCTGAGCCAACCCACTGCGAAGGCTATGTGGGATATTCTGGCAGCCACATATTCTCCAGCGAAGAACGAGTCCAAGATCTTACAACTACAGCATGACATCTTTACATCGAAGCAAAGCGGGCGTCCTCTTCATACCCTGTACACCTCTCTGAGGGGTATGTTTGAGAAGCTACATGGCTACATTCCATTGACAGCCACACCAGAGCAGCTCAAGGCATACAGGGACTCGGTGATGACTGGAGTGTTTCTAGCAGCCCTTGATCCGGAGTATGATGCCGCCAGAACACAGATTCTTACAGATACCACCATACCACCTATGGAGGAGGCATATCGCAGGTTGAGTAGACTCTCCATATCTCATGGTGGACTTCAGACACCATCAGCCATGGCAACATCTCGTGGCAGAGGAGGCTATTCACATTTTCGAGGTAGAGGTGGTCGTGGCCGAGGAGGAGGAGGTAGCAGACCTCCTAGACAGCCGTGCACCTACTGTCGCAGGACTGGACACACTGAGGAAACATGCTATTCCAAGCATGGGTTTCCTACTACTACGGCACAGATGGCAGAGCAGGCTCAGCAGGAAGGGGGTCCTTCCCTTGCCCCGGATCAGAGGTTTGAGGAGCTTGTGGCGAGACTTAGGGAGATTATGCCTGGCCAGGGACCAGCTAGTACTTCAGGATCCACTGAGATAGCCGGCTCAGCATCTTCTTCAGGTACAACGTATGCACTTACTAATAGTTACAGTGCAGATCTATCAGAATGGATCATGGACTCAGGAGCATCTCACCATTTATGTGATGACAAAAGGCAGTTAGATGATTTTATTGCTACCCAGACAGGACGCTCTGTGGTGATTGCTGATGGGACACACTCTCCCATTATTGGTCAGGAGGAGGTGCAATTGACCCCTGGGATACAGCTTCAGAATGTTCTTTATGCTCCCGCTTTTTCCATGAATCTGCTATCTATTAGTCAAATCACTAAAGATTTACATTGTCGTGCCATATTTGACCCTTCTACTCTTGTGTTTCAGGACATACTAACGGGCAGAGTGATTGGAACTGGCTATGAGCAAGGGGGTCTCTATAAACTGGTGCAGTCCCCTTATGCTGGTGTCTCTTCTATGAAGGCTAGATCTATCTCACCTTACACATGGCATCTCCCATTTGGTCATCTTCCCTTGCAAAAGATGATACATATTCTTCCTCAGATTTCTCCAAGGTCTATTTTTCAGTGTGAGGCTTGCCAACTTGGTAAACATCATCGGTCGTCGTTTCAGAGTCGTATAAGTCCGAGTCGTCATGGTCTGTTTGAGCTGCTACATTTTGATATTTGGGGTCCCAGTCGTGTCCCTGACCTTCAAGGACACAGGTTTTATCTTGTTGCAGTTGACGAATTTTCTAGGTTATCTTGGGTTTTTCTACTTAAAAATAAGTCTGATGCTGCATATGTTATCCAGTCTTTCATTATTGAAATCAAAAATATTTTCTCTACTAGAGTGAAGTTCATACGGTCTGATAATGCTCTTGAATTATGTAGTTCTCATATCTCAAAATTTCTTATGTCTCATGGGATTGTGCATCATACGTCATGTGCTACACCTCCCAACAGAATGGGGTGGCTGAAAGGAAACATCGTCATTTGTTGGACATCACCAGGACCCTATTGATTCAGAGTCGTGCCCCTCACTCCTATTGGGGGGACGCGGTTCTAACTGCGTGTTATCTGGTCAACCGCATGCCTTCGTCAGTGTTAGGAGAGAAGATCCCGTTCTTGATTGCGTTTCCCGAGACGGATCTTTTCTCCCTAACACCACGTGTCTTTGGGTCTGTTGCATTTGTTCATTGCTTCTCTCCTGGTCTTGACAAGCTCTCTCCCAGAGCTGTCAAATGCATTTTTGTGGGGTATTCCAAAACCCAAAAAGGGTATCGGTGTTTTGATCCAGTTAGACGACGATACTATGTTAGTGTTGATGTCACCTTCTTTGAGTCCATTATGTAATTTTCTCCTACAGGTGACAGACTCACTCACTCAGAGGAAGGAGATAATATTTATGTACCTCCTCCTCCATCTGTTCCATGTTCCACTCCACCACCATCGCCACCACAACCTATACCACCACCGCCACCACCACCAGCAACAATTTTTTATCCTCAGGTCTATCAGCGTCGGCCCTCTGCTCACGTGCCTCCTCCATCATCCAGCACGTCCAAGGTATGTACTGAACATTCGAGAACTACTAATGGCACGGGTGATTTGCATGTACAGATGGATGTACAGGTTACAGATGCTTCTACTCCTCCAGTTGATGATCTAGACATTCCTATTGCTCATCGAAGGCAGAAGCGTGCTCGGACTTTGAATCCCAAATATGGGACAGATTTTGCCTCTCAGGCTTCTTTGGAACGTTTATCTCCAGACTTTCGTCACTTTGTTGTAGGGTTATCGGCTGTGGAGATCCCACGGTCATATCAGGAGGACCTACAGAGCGGTCCGTGGCGTTTAGCTATGGAGGAGGAGATGGCGGCATTGCAGTCAAATGGTACGTGGAGTGTGGTGCAACTTCCGCCAGGTGCGTCAGTAGTGGGCAGCAAATGGGTCTTTACAGTTAAACATCGGCCTGATGGTACGGTTGATAGATACAAAGCCAGGTTGGTTGCTCGTGGGTTCACCCAAACATATGGGGTGGACTATCAGGAGACGTTTTCTCCAGTAGCAAGACACTCTACCCTACGGATTCTCATTGCCGTGGCTGTTGTCCGTGACTGGCCTATATTTCAGTTGGATGTCAAGAATGCTTTCTTGTATGGTGACCTGCAGGAAGAAGTGTATATGCAGCAGCCACCAGGGTTTGCTGCTGAGGGGGAGTCAGGTACGGTATGCCATCTTCATAAGGCCATCTATGGCCTTAAGCAGAGTCCACGGGCCTGGTTTCAGAAGCTCTCAGAGTTGATTGAGAAAAGGGGTTTCGTCAGATCTACAGCAGATCATACTCTCTTTGTAAAGAGAGACCAGCGAGGTATTGTGATCATCTTAGTATGTTGATGATATTGTTATTACAGGCAGTAATGAGCAGGGCATTCAAGCAGCCAAGGAGTTTCTTAGTGAGCAGTTCGTTATGAAGGATTTGGGTACACTCCGCTATTTCTTGGGGCTGGAGTTTGCACGAAACAAGCAAGGAATGGTAATGACACAGAGGAAGTATGTTACTGATCTCTTATCTGAGACAGGTATGGCAGGGTGTAGACCACTCTACTCCTATGGATTCTAATGTCAAATTTTATGATGATGACTCTGAGGAGGTAGACAAGAGACGATATAGAGAGCTAGTGGGAAAGCTCTTGTATGTCACTATTACCCGATCGGATATAGCCTTTGCGGTTAATAGGGTAAGTCAATTCATGGAGCAACCCAGGCAGGCTCACATGAATGCTGTTTTTATGATCTTGAGATATCTGGAGTCGTCTCCAGGTACTGGTCTTCTGTATAGAAGAGATACCTCTATATCCATCACAGGTTATGCTGATGCAGACTATGCTGGGTGTCCTAATGATAGAAAGTCAACTTCAGGCTTTATTATATTTGTTGGCACCTCACCAGTAGCTTGGAAAAGTAAGAAGCAAACTGTGGTGGCTCGATCCAGTGCAGAGTCAGAATATAGGGCAATGGCCCAAGGTAGTGCTGAGATGATGTGGGTTAAATCCGTTTTGACTGATTTAACCATTGATGTTCCTCTTCCCATGCATCTGAAATGTGATAATCAAGCAGCCCTGTTCATAGCCAATAATCCAGCCTTCCATGAGAGGACGAAGCATATTGAAGTGGATTGCCATTATACATGGGACTTAATTCAAAAAGGACTTATTTCAACTTCTCATGTATCATCAAGAGAGCAGGTTGCAGACATGTTCACCAAGGCCCTTGCTAGGGGTCCATTTCATCTTTGTTGTTCCAAGCTGAGCATGTTGGATATGCTCCAGCTTGAGGGGGAGTGTTAGAGTAACTTTATTATGTAGTTTTTGTTTGTCCTCTTTATGTAAATTACCCATAGAGCTTTTCTCCTATATAAGAGAGCTATAGGGTTAATGGTAATGCATCTCATTCATTCCCTTCAACATGGATAAGTTGAAGTAACAAATAACATTCATAGTTCATAGCATATACAAATACAATACTTACCACATAAATATGTGTTTGACACTTGTCAAAACCAAGAGTGTCTAACTAGATTCCTCTACCATATTTGTGGAGTCCTTTACATATCCCAAGGCCTTAAATGTTGGATTCGATTTTGTAAAAAGGGATGAACTTGAATAGATTATGAAAGGTCCAAGGGTTCTCTTATATAGGAGAAAAACCCATTGGATAAAATACAAAAGATAAATAAAGAAATACAAAAGATAAGAAAAACACAGAAATTGGAATTATCTAAATATGTAAAATAGGAATTATCTCAACACTCCCCCTCAAGCTGGAGCGTAGATATCAATAAGACTCAGCTTGGAACAACATTTATGATAGGGTCCTCTTGCCAGAGCCTTTGTAAGTATATCTGTCGTTTGGTCTCCAGAGCCGACATGTGTAGTAGTGATAAAGCCCTTTTGTATCATGTCTCGAGTATAGTGGCAATCCACCTCTATGTGTTTCGTCCTTTCATGAAAGGCAGGGTTATTTGCAATGAAGAGAGCAGCTTGATTATCACACTGGAGATGCATGGGAAGAGGTACTTCTATAGTTAGATCAGTAAGAACAGATCTAACCCACATCATTTCTGTACTAGCCTGTGCCATAGCCCTGTATTCTGATTCAGCACTTGACCTAGCAACCACCGCCTGCTTCTTACTTTTCCATGAAACAAGAGAATTTCCTATGAACACGACAAATCCAGATGTAGACTTTCTATCTTTTGGACACCCAGCATAATCTGCATCTGCGCATGCAGATACTGACAGAGATGTGCCTCTGCTGAAAAGAAGTCCAGTACCAGGTGAAGTCTTCAAGTATCTTAGAATCATATGTACTGCATCCATATGTGCCTGTCTGGGCTGCTCCATAAATTGACTCACTTTGCTTACTGCAAATGCTATGTCGGGCCTGGTAATAGTTACATATAATAACTTGCCAACCAGCTCTCTGTATCTTCTCTTGTCGACTTCCTCAGTATCATCATCATACAACTTCATGCTTGGGTCTAGCGGAGTAGTGGCAGGTCTGCAATCTGCCATACCTGTCTCTGAGAGAAGATCTATAACATATTTTCTTTGGGTCATTACAAGACCCCGTTGATTCCTGGCAAACTCTATTCCAAGAAAGTAACGTAAATGTCCAAGGTCCTTGGTCACAAACTGCTGACCTAGGAAGTCCTTGGCATCCTGAATGCCCTGCTCGTCATCCCCTGTAACAATAATGTCATCCACATAAACAAGAATGACTGTAATACCTCTCTGGGTTTTCTGTATAAACAAGGAGTGATCTGCAGTTGATCTCACGAAGCCCCGTTGTTCTATCAAGTCCGAGAGCTTCTGGAACCATGCTCTTGGACTCTGCTTGAGGCCATAGATAGCCTTATGTAGCCTGCACACCTTATGACACTCCCCCTCAGCAGCGAACCCAGGAGGCTGCTGCATGTAGACCTCCTCCTGTAAGTCACCATAGAGGAATGCATTTTTCACATCAAGCTGATGAAGAGACCAATCTCGTATTACGGCAACAGCAAGGAGTATACGTAGAGTAGAATGTCTGGCAACTGGAGAGAAAGTATCTTGATAGTCTACCCCATATGTCTGAGTAAACCCTCGTGCCACAAGTCTCGCCTTGTAGCGATCCACACTGCCATCCGCGCGGTGTTTCACAGTGAATACCCATTTGCATCCTACAACTGACGCATCAACTGGAGCAGGAACAAGACTCCACGTACCATGTGACTGTAGCGCAGCCATCTCTTCCTCCATAGCAATCCTCCAATGACTATCCTTGAGAGCCTCCTGGTATGTCCGTGGTATTTGCACGGTTGACAGTGCTAGCGTAAAACTCCTGAAATCTTCTGACAACCTGTCCAAAGAACTCTGGGCTGCAAGTGGATAAGTAGCACATGTCCTTTTTGGCTTTCGCAGAGCAATTAGTATGTCAAGATCGTCTGCCAAATCATGGGCCTGGGTATCTCCCTCTTGAGAGCGCACATGCTCCTCATGTCTAGAATCCTGGTGTACAGTCAATTCAGTAGTGCCATCAGTAGAAATAATATGCTCATTGCATACCTGAGGCGTGCTGGATGATGGACAAGGCCTGTGAGCAAGACGAACAGAGCGAGATTTGCAAGAAAAAACACGTGGCAAGAACTGAACCAGCGGAGGAGGTGGAGGTGGAGGTGGTGGTGGTGGTGGAGGTGGTGGAAGATGAGGGGTAGGTGAGGAATCAACTGAAGGTGGTGGTGGCATGTATATTTCATCATCAGAGTCAGATGGAATAAGTCTATCACCTGAAGGAGAAAAATACATAACCGATTCAAAGAAAGTAACGTCAGCACTAACAAAATATTTCTGGCTTAGTGGATCAAAGCAGCGATACCCTTTTTGGGTACGAGAGTAACCGACAAACACACATTTGATAGCTCTAGGAGAGAGCTTGTCACGCCCTGGAGAGACATCATGAACAAAGGCAACAGATCCAAACACACGAGGTGTAAGAGAGAAAAGATCCTTCTCGGGAAACGCAATCGAGTAAGGAATCTTTTCTCCTAACACGGATGAGGGCATACGATTAACCAAATAGCAAGCAGTAAGGACAGCATCACCCCAGTAAGCATGAGGAGCGCGGCTCTGTATTAACAATGTTCTGGTTACATCAAGTAGGTGACGATGTTTGCGCTCGGCAACACCGTTTTGCTGGGAAGTATAGATACATGTTGTCTGATGAACAATGCCATGGAATCTAAGAAACTCAGAAAGATACAAGGTGCAAAATTCTAAGGCATTATCAGTACGAAGATACTTGACTTTGGCAGAAAAAATATTCTTTATTTCATGAATAAAATATTTTATAACAGATCCAGCCTCAGATTTAGTTTTTAATAAGAAAACCCAGGAAAGTCTAGAAAAATCGTCTACAACTACGAGATAAAAGCGGTGTCCTTGGAGATCAGGAACACGACTAGGACCCCAAATGTCTAAATGAAGGAGCTCAAATAGCTGAGAACTGCTTCGACTCTGACGAGATGGAAAAGGAGAACGGTGATGCTTCCCAAGTTGGCATGCCTCACACTGAAAGGAGGATCTCGTAGAAATCTGAGGGAGAACAAGGCATAGCTTCTGCAGAGGAAGATGTCCAAACCTAAGGTGCCATAAATAAGGAGAGACAGGTCCTGTAGGTATAATGGAAACACTAGCATGAGGCGGTTGGACCAGTCTATAGAGTCCTCGTTGCTCACGGCCACATCCAATCACCCTGCCCGTAAGTATGTCCTGAAACACAAGGGATGAGGGGTCAAAGATGGCACGACAATGCAGATCTTTAGTGATCTGACTAATAGAAAGTAAATTCATCTGAAAAGCAGGAGCATATAAAACATTCTTCAGGCACATGGAAGGTGTCAGTTGCACCTCTCCCTGTCCTGTAATTGGTAAGTGGTCGCCATTAGCAATGACGACCCATCTGCCAGGTGGTATAGCCCTGTAGGACTTCAACTGTGTTTTGTCTCCACACAAGTGGTGAGAAGCACCCGAGTCCATAATCCATTCTGTCAGGTCTGTATTTGTACTACCAGTAAAAGCATATGTGATACCTGAGGAGCTTGAAGAGGCTCTGGATACTGCAGCGGTGTCTGTGGTGTTGTCAGCACTAGGGGTCATGATCTCGCGAATACGAGAGACAATATCATCCAGTCGAGGATCAGCATGTGGAGATGAGATCTCTGAGGACGTAATCTGCTCTGCTGCTCGACCAGAAATAGGATATCCATGTTTCTGATAGCATGAATCCTCTGCATGTCCAGGCTTGCGGCAGTAGGTGCAGGGACCACGTTGACGTCCCCCTCCTCTTCCTCGAGGTGTGCGTCCTCTGAGCAGGGTCGCACCACCTCGTCCACGAGGAGCGACCATTGCTGAGGAGTGTGAAGGCGTGGGTGTCGAAGGGATGACGAGCCGACTGAGACGGCTATAGGCATCTTCTATAGGGGGAATGGTTGCTCCAGTAAGAAGATGAGTACGTGCAGCATCATATTCTTTGTCAAGTCCAGCCATAAAAACTCCGACCATCGTGGAGTTCCTATATGTCTTCTGTTGCTCAGTAGACGTCGTAATGGGCATGTAGCTATGAAGTTTTTCGAACATACCGCGTAGTGAGGAATAGTAGACATGTAAGGGACGACCATTCTGCTTGGTGTTGTAGATATCAAACTGGAGTTGAAGAATCTTGGCTTCATTCTTTGCCTGAGCATAGGTGGATGCTAAAGTGTCCCACATTGCCTTCGCAGTTGGCTGAGTTAGTATATCATTAGCTATTTCTGTAGAAAGAGTCCCACAAAGCCAAACGCGTGCATATGCGTCATCTTGCTTCCAAGAAGCATTAGCTCCGGTCTTCTCCGTTGGTTCTGGATCTGTCAAGATGTGTTCTTTGTTGTTGCACTGCATGAGGGTGAGAAACTGCATGGACCATAATTCATAGTTGGTCCCATCCATCTTAACAATGGGAGTCGGACCTTTGAAGGCTCCAGAGAAGATGTCACCCTTGTTGTCGGCCATGATGTGGAATAGCCAAACAACGGAGTTCAACCGAAGAGTAGACAGATATAATGAAGTCTACAGAATCATACGAAAGATTGGTTGTATGTGTAACTCATAAAATCATCCTTGTTATTTTCTAGGACCGAAAAAAAAATGAAGCATGCAGAACTGTTAATAGATAATGTGCAGCGCACGATCTGGGCAGGTCGCAGGGGCGGTATTGGGCAATTTTCTTCGATCAAATCCCAATCCAGGGGAAAAATAACAGAACAGAGGTCACCTGGATTCTGGGCGATGCTGCTCGGCCTTGGGCTTGCCGTGGGCGATGCTGGTGCTTGGTCGACAGTCTTTCTGCTAGGCGACCAACAGAGGTGGATTTCTCTTCCTCCAGAGAGGCGTCTTCGTTGCTCTGCAGTCCACGCAGGACTTAAGATGGGTGGGATTCTCTTGCTCTTCCTCGACGTTCAGCGGGGGTTGGCGTTGAGCGGTGATTGCTCCAGGGGATGTCTTCAAAGTTACAGGAGCTTTCTACGAAGTTCCTCCTTCAACATCTCTAAATTTTCTCGCTTCTTTTGAACAACAGGTGTTGTTTTTGGTGTAGTAGTAACTATCAATCCTTTAGGTGGAACAGCAGATAATGGTGTCGTATCACCTGTAGATGCCGTGCTCACTTTTGGAGCCAAAGGAAGTTGTTCTGTTCCTACAGTGATTGGCTTGGAAGCCGAAGAGGTTCTGTACCTCCAGAGGGGGAAAGGCGGTGGAGGCGGTGGATAGATGGCAGCCTGCTCCTGCGGATGAAGATGGAGGCCAACGGCGACGGGCGAGGGCGAGGGTGCGCAGTCGAGGGGCGGTAGATGTGCGGCCAAGCGAGAGGCGCTGAGCGAGAGGCGCCGAGCGCCCAGGCGAGGGGCGCTAGCGCCTGGGTCAGGCGCGACGAGGGCGACGCCCTAGTCACGCGCGAGGTGTCGAGGCACGCGCAAGGAGGCGTAGCGGCACGGGTTAAGTTTAGGGATGGATTAGGGCTCTGATACCATGTAAAAAGGGATGAACTTGAATAGATTATGAAAGGTCCAAGGGTTCTCTTATATAGGAGAAAAACCCATTGGATAAAATACAAAAGATAAATAAAGAAATACAAAAGATAAGAAAAACACAGAAATTGGAATTATCTAAATATGTAAAATAGGAATTATCTCAACAGATTTCATTTTGATAAGCTTGGAAATAGAATCTCGATGGAATTTCGGTGAAATGGCTAGAATTCATTAAATTATTGAAAACTCATTTTAAAAAATCAAATTATAACATTCTTTAATCAATAAATGAGATAGAAATACACAGTTTTTTTGCTAATAATAAGATGCTAACGTTATATGTTCACTTAGTTTCTATCCGATCTCTCCAACAGTCGTAGTGTGCCGCTTAAACCATAACCAGATTTAGAACCGGAAGTAGAAGCCATTAATTCCATTTCGTGAACATGAAGAGAATGGCGAAACCTGCAATAATAATAGAGAAAAAAATATGCCAACAAAGAGGGCTAAGAGGCTAGGACATATTTCCGTGAAACGTGATTAAATTCCTCTTTTTCTGTTGTTTCAGCCAAAATTTGACTGAAATGTACCAAAATTCTCCCGAAATGGACCGAGATGTCGGCGAAGTCTGGGAAAGGAATTGTTATGGGATATCAACTTTGACTACTTGCCGAAGTCGAATTTTGACTGAAATTCAGTGGAATTTCGATGAAATTTAGGGTCACGACATAGGCCCATACAACCATATGTCACCGATAGGCAATGTGGAACTAAATATGAGAATTATATAATTGATCTTGGATAGATACAATTACTTATTTTAATACATTATCTAACACTCCCCTCAAGTTGGAACTGGATAAGTCACAGCTTCTTGCAAAAAACAGCCAACATATCTTCACTCAATTCATTTGTTGAGGAAATAGGAGGAGACCTGCTCAAAGTACTTGTTTGTGCGAATAAGACAACAATCAGAGAACTGTGCTTGGAGTGGATGATCAATAAAGATGGGCAGCTAAACGTAGATGGGTTGGAGTGTTGATCTTCATGGAATAAGTTAATGAGATGCAGAAGCCCATCAAAAGTAGTAGCAAGAGTTGAAGCCTAGCATCGAAAGCAAAGTGGTTCTCCCACATACAAAGATCTAGAAAGTGGGCCTCTCCTATATAAAACTCTTAGAAAGATCCTTCCCTATGCGAAAACCTTCAAAGTTGCTTCTCTCATATGAAAAACCTAAAAGAATGAATTTATCTCACAAAGATATCTCGAGAAGTGCTTTAATAGAAAGCTCAAAGAGGAGATCTCATTCAAGGTGCTAAGAGTAGAGGAGGATGAACATATTAATCTCTGCTGAGTGATCTCAAGCAGAAGATAAACTATTCCCTACTCTTTCACTCTCTCTTTCTCCCATACTTGTCGAAATGTGAGAATTATCGACCATCTAGGACATGTGGAAACTGCACTTCTGTTTTCTTCATTTTATCATCTTTTTCCTTTTTTCATACAATCTTCATGTCTTCCTTTTACTTCATTTTTTTGCCATAACTAGGGCCTCCATTGGGTTGGGACTAACAATTACATCAGAAAAAATTTATAAATAAGCTAATTTCCAAGGACATCTAGCATAAATATGTTTGGGGGAGGGGGCGCTTGCATACACATATACATATGGGATTAAATACAATGGGGCATGGAAACAACCCCTTTCCCTTCTCTATCTTTCCACAATAAAGCTTCAAGTTTTCACGAGGAGCCCATTGATGCCTATGGTCTTCCATCTTACCGTCATGTGAAGACCACATCATCGTTGGTTTTGCTCCACCACCTATGGTAGCTTCTTTCTTGTGTGTTACCTCGAGTACCAGTGATCTCATCATCTCATGCCTTATATGTGCACGTATGCCACCTCTATTACCCCGTAACACTACAACCATTAAGAGCATGACGACAACTTCCTATCTCTGTCAACGAGTGCCACCATGTGTGCCACTCATGGTATCCCACATCCTAGCAATCTCCAGATAATGATCATTGTCGCAATGCTATTCTTCTTCAATTTGCCAATAAGGTTCTAGGGTGTACGATCCATTTTCCTTAACCCTATTGTGCCACATACTACTCTCTCTTCCTCACAAGGCAACCATGTGCGTCATTCTTAGAGTGGCTCTCTAGTGCAATGTGCCTACCATCCATCTACAGATTGCATCGCTTTTCTCAAAATACCTCGGGTATTTGTGCAATGTACCTACCATCCAAAAGACCAGAGTTCAAATCCTAGGGCAGATACTTTTGTGTGTTTCAACCTCTTGTTTTAAAAAAGAACACCTCGAGTACTTTAATCACTACAACACCTTTGTACGGTAGGGTTTGAAGAACCTTGCAATGATGGCAACGAGTGTTTCCATTTCTACTATCTTTGTTGGACATGCGAGCCCACGACGAGCCATTATGTAGTAAATGTTATTGCAAATATCATTCCCTGATCTGAAATGAATAATAACTAATTTGCATAATAGGTCCCTTAGTATAATTAAGGTTACGTACCATGGCCATCTTAATGATCATACAATTGTTGATTTAGAGGCTGGTGTTTGGATGAAAATCTAAAGAGTTAGATGGAGGACTCATCAAGTACCGTCAAATGATTGTTAAGAGATGATCTCCAGCCTGAGTAGGAGATGGCAATCCTTTCTCATTTGGCTGATCTCTAACCGATCTCTTGATGCAGGTCCTCTGCATAAGAATAGAGATTCAGAGATGTTAGATTAGTCAGGTCAAAGAGTTGACTTAACGAGATCGAGATAACCAAAGTCCTATGCCGTATGTTGTCACGATATAGGCGCACATCCTCTGACAAGAGACAAATGTGTTACTATATGTCTGAGTATGTGCATTTGGCAGACCAATAGGATGATGACATAATCAAGGTCTATACACTGGCGCACTAGTGTGCATGCAAGGGCATATGAGTAATACAATCTCTCAAAGGGATCATACAGGTTCATTACTGAACCGGAAGACATGAGCTCGCTCATGAGATATTGGGAAGAATCAAATTCCGTGCAAGGTCGTCTCGCTTTGGAAGCTTTGACTGAATTTGTAGGTTTGATATATACTTTTGGAAAGCATATTATCAAGACCTAGGTATGATATATGCTTTTGGAAAGTATATGATCGATACCGACTCTCAATGATCAAATGAGAAACTTAATGATAAAACCATGAAGTAGATAGTGTAAAATTGAGCTAAATTGGTCTTCCAGTATGCAGGATGTATATGTATTAGGAATACCTGAGGGTGATGTGATCATAAATGATTGTATAACTATGACGCTTCCATTCTTAGGGAGTGATGAAATGTGTCTGGATTTTAGTGACTCATCTCCGTAGAGAAGTGATCTGGTATTGGTCCAAATATTGGACATTGCTCTGAATGTGATTCAGATGCAATGAGAAGATTAGATTTGCGGTCTTGATTTAATCAAGCATCTATGAGAGGTCTGCAAGATCTGGATTTGAGATTTGATCTCAATATCCAAGTCACTATACGTGGAATAATACAATCGCCTTGTCCTTATCTCCAAGTATCCGCAGAGAAAGCGCATTATCCTTGAAAGAGTTCATGATAATTTCATTGTTGATATTATATATCCGAGCATTGAGAAAGTTGATAATTAAAAATGATTTAATTATCATGAATAATATGAATTTGATTCATATTATAAGGAGAGTTATCTTAGATAATTAAATGTGATTTAATTATCAAATATGCGAATAATGTGAATGTGATTCATATTATTTGGGCGCAAGAGAATAGAGATCCAAGATGATTAAATGTGATTTAATCATCATAGATATGAATAATATGGATAGCACTATCCATATAATCATGTGTATTATAAATGTGATTTATAATATATAAGAGAGAGCTATTTGTAATTTACATTCGTTAATTAAATGTTGATGTGAATTGAATTCACATTGGACAATTAATTGAAAATGTAATTCACATTTTATTTTGGGTTGTGAATGTGATACACAATTTTCCAATGGAAAGATTGCAATATTCACAAAATAATTATGAATTATTTATGTAGAATTAATTTACAACAAATGCTGTTGGAAATCTTGGAGATTTCCATGGAATATTATAATCTCATGAGATTACATGAGATTGTCACCAACTCCCATATTATGGAAGGAGGCAATCTTCATCCTATAATCTCCATGTTTGATTGATTTAATTTTAGAATTGATTTATATTGATTTATCAATATATATTTAATCTAATTAAATTAATTGTTGTGTTTCTAAAACAAAATCTTGGCCATTAAAAGAAACACAAATCAATGAAAGCCATTGGTTTTGTTTTGTCCATGGGTTGAGATCCATGGATCTCAGAATATTATAAAAGGATAGGCACCCCCTTTGCTCTCCTTTACACACAACACAAGTTGGAGACAACAACTCTCTCTCTCTCATTCTTTACATGCCCTCTCTTTCTCTCTCTCTCTCTTGTGGCCATCCACCATGGAGGCCTAAAGAGAGTCGCTCTCGCCACAACATCGTCGTTATGCTGCCGAACTGTTTCCTCGTGGATCTTCATCTCCTTCGGTGCGCCTCCTCGTGAAGAAGACATCAGATCTCGTATGACGAGAACAGAAGATTCGTTGCTTGGATCATCAATATGAATTTCGAGAAGCACGCGTTTCATCAACACGCTTGCAAGCGTCTACTCCGTCGGATTGGACTTGAGACAGAGGTCTCTTCATTTCGAGACTCGGTCGCAACCACACTTCAAGAGGTAATCCTAATACTTGTTTGTGGTTTATACGAAATGATTCAATAAGTGTTCTTGGATCATGTGATTTCGTCATATAAAAATTTTAATTTCCAATGCGTCGAGCGACTAGTGCGACTAGTCGCTCCCGATCGCATATGATGTGATCCTTACGCTTCCTTGATGCGCTTAAGGATCTTATCATATCCTTCAATCTCCACACACAAATTTGCATGCTTTGCTAGACCTGCAACGTGGCCACACATTAGTATTATAGCAAAACAGTTGTAGCTGATTGCATGAGATTTCAAGATCTTGAATAACAAGAAATTCAAGTAAAACTATAACAACAACAAAGCCTTTTCTCACATTAAGTAGGGTCGACTACATAGATTTTTTTTCCTCCATTCAAATCTACTTGGGCCAATCTCGAGCTTAGGTCCAAAAAACTAAGATCCCTTCATATAATCTAATTCCAACACTTCTTTGACCTTCCTCGCCCTCTCTTTAGATGTTTTAACATCCCAAAACTCGCATCTCCTAACTTGTGCATCAATTGACCTCCTTTGTACATGGTCAAACCACCTTAAAAGATTTTCTTGCATCTTATCCTCGATCAGAGCTACACCAACTTTCTTTCTAATTGCATCATTCCTAATCTGATCTTTACGTGTGTATGTGTCCACACATCCACCTTAGCATTTTCATTTCTGCTATTGCCATTCTCTGCACATGTCCATGGTTCACAAGCCACATTTAGATCCATAGAGCATAGCAGGTCTCACAGATGCTTTGTAAAACTTTCCTTTGATTTTCAAAGGAATTTTTATCATAGAGAATAGTACAGGCTCCTCTCCACTTTAGTCAACCTATATTCAATGAGTATCATCTTCATCAATTTCTCCATTATATTGCAAAATAGATCCCAAGTGTCTAAAAGAATCCTTCTTATGAATGTTGTCGTCACCAATCTTCACCATGATTCCTTTATCGTTGCTTCCACCTCATCTATAAACAAGGTAAAAATGAATAGACTCAAAGCTAAACAGTGATGCAGAACAATGTTGATGTCAAAATAGTCAGCCTTCCCATACTGGATCCTAGTAAATTCACGTACAACCATACTTAAGATAAATGAAATATGAAAATATACACAACAAAATAAGATGCACAAACATGAACTTACATCATTTTGATGGTCATAGTAATCACCCTACTTCACGAAAGAAGGAACATTACAGGTCAAACCTTCACACAAGACTTCTAAAAGAATATAAGAGGCATGGGGTCTTATATAACTCCACCGACACACACGTGTCACCACCAAGTAATGTAGGAGTGTAATTTAATCATGGAAATCCATTTACCCATATAAATGAATACTCTAACAAACTCACAAGATAATCATTGCCATAAATATAAATAGCTTCGATTCCTATAATCGGATTAGTGAAGATTAAAAGGTCTAAAAGTCTTAGATATTTATATCATTCCTGTTACTAAAATTTCATTTCATATTCATTGTAACACAAATAGGCTCCGCAACAATAATGAAGCAATTGTCTTCTTTTAGGTAGGCGAGATTAAAGATTTTGAAATTGGTTAAATGATTTGGTTGTCATTGAAAATCAGAAAAGGCTCGAGTTTTATGTGAATCGGTTTGTTATTGCTCGAGTTTGATGTGAATCGGTTTGTTATTGCTCGATGACTGGCACTAAACACCACATTTATTTCCTTCACTATATATAGAGTGAAAATATAAATAATCGTTATGTAAACATTTAGGAAGGAACTTATGCTTGTCTAGGATATATTCTTCACATTCAGGATGAAATACCTTGGTGATTATGTTGTTTGCCAATGATATTGATTTGGTTGATGAGACTGGAGATGGAGTAAATGAGAAACTTGAGGTTTGGAGACATGGCTTAGAAACTAAAGGATTTCGTTTAGGTATGGCTAAGACTAAATATTTGGAATATACATTCGATGGAGGCAACCATTGAAGGAATCAAGGTAAAGATTGGAGAAGATAACATTCAGAGGAAAGATTCTTTTAGATACTTGGGATCTATTTTACAAAATGCTGGGGAAGCAGATGGAGATGATACTCGTTGAATAAATGCAGGCTGGCTAAATAGAGAGAAGCATCTGATGTTCTCTGTAATAATACAATTCCTTTGAAAATCAAAGTATTACAAAGTAGTCGTGAGACCTGTTATGCTCTATGGATCTAAATGTTAGCATGTGAATCATAGACATGTAGAGAGAATGACAGTAACAGAAAAGAAAATGCTATAGAGGATGTATGGTCATACACGAAAAGATCGAATTCAGAATGATGTGATCAGAAGAAAAGTTTGTGTAGTTTCGATTGAGGATGAGATGAGAATGAACCACTTATGGTGGTTTGGCCATTTGCAAAGGAAGCTTGCTAATGCACCGGTTAGAAGATGCAAGATTTGGGATGTCGAGCCAGCTAAGAGAGGGCAAGAAAGGCTCAGGAAGCGTTGGAAGGAGACTATCCGAAGGGATCTAAATTACTTAAATCCAAGACCGAGAATGACCGAAAATAAATCTAAACAAAGAGGGAAAATCCATATAGTTGATCCTCGATATTGTTTCGTTCAAGGATTTGTTAAGTGTATGCAAATTTATGATTCTAGATTCCTACACCTTGCATGTAAAAGATCAGTAGCTTTGAGTTGTTTATGCATTTAGTCCATATAACAGTAAGGTTATCGAGTGTTTTAGAAGAAAATAATTCCAGCTTGAGTTGGGATGGGACTTTTACCAAAGCATTTGCTGATTCCTGTTGTTTTATCAATGTAAACTTTAGCACTCAAAACTCTGCCATATTCCTGAAAAGCATTAGAAAGATCCTGATCCGTGAATTCCTGAGGTATGTGATAAATGAACAAGTTTGCTCCTGGAGGGCCTGTTTATAATAAATGAACCCAATATTATTATCCCACGATGGAATAAACCAATGAAGGATAAATGGATGATAAGAACGAACATAAGGAACCTTCTATCTGTCCGCTTGTACTGTTACTACTGCTCAAAGGTGGTGTGATACTGTTATTACCCGTAGCAGGTTGAATGCGACCATGAGAATTATTTAGAGGCCTCTGATTCATTGCGTTACTGGAGAATGCTACGGGGTATTGAAGTCCTGGAAGAGCATGATATGCGGAACCTAAATATCCACCGGATTGCATTGTAGCATAATTCCGAGGTGATATTCCTTGGGGAAGAGAAGGAGCGATTCCTCGTAATGAGTTCCCTTGGTTCACTGTTGGCGATACACTGTGGAATCCAGACTGGTTCTGCACCGTGGACAGGGGATATTGCATAACTCCATAAGTTCCAGCTGCCTATGTACAAAATAGCTGGAAGTCAAGCTAAGACTATCTATGATTCTTTATTACAGTTTAAGAGAGCACGGATTTAAAAATAAAAAATGTACAGTGTAAGAGTGCAGTAGACCTGATAGCTGTAGCCATTATATGGAGGAATATAACCCATGGGCAGGGCCCCGAATAATGAAGGCTGCTGCACTGCCGAATTAGGGCTTGTTGTGGTGGGAACTAAAGATTGTGCTTTCTGAGCCCTTCTGGCCTGCCTCTCCTTCTCTGTGTCAGCCCATTTAACAACTAAAGGAACGGTTGACCCCTAAATTTATAAATGAACCAGTGCAAAAATATCATAAATAATTGGTTATACTCCATAAGCTGGATCCATAAAATTATAAATGAATAGTGATGTTAAATTCTTTGGCTATGGTGTTTTACAAAGACGTGAAAAAAAGAAAGGCTCATAAACACTATAAATATAGCTTTCTTTCAAGCTACATACTAATCTCGTGTTAACAGCCACATAAGAAATTTCCTCCTCTTACATAAGAATGAACTATGTACAAGAAAAACTGTGTGTGTGAGGAGAATTCGTGCAGACAACTTGTTAGATCTAGCTCCTAAATAGATCAAAGGCCATAACCCAAAATGCTCAGTACAAATTTGTGATGTATTATTAATCCTCAATTCTTACATGGCTTGCTCCCATGTCATCATGGTACAATGTGAAACGAAATTTAGGGTGTTAAAAAGCTAACAGTTTACATCAAATCTCAAAAAGATAAGAAACTAAATTTTCTATATGCTCAAATATTAAAAAAAAGAAGAGGAAAATATAATGAACTTATCACATGTCTGTAGAGATGCAAAATATTGCAATAATAGGTCACAACATAGAATATTTTCAAGTTAAAAGATACGAACCTCCATTTTGTGCTTCCCATTCAGGGCTTCCAGAGCTGAAATAGCTTGATCTTTTGTCTCAAACTTTAAAAAGGCACATCCTGCTAAACAATAGCAGGTCACAAACAACTGACGCATAAGTAAATTGTTGAATGTACATCAATAAGCATCTCTATTTTAAAACAGCGATAAGACTCTCATCCAGCTAACAGAAATATTAACTAAAAGTAAGGTGCCACCTTTGCTTGTCTGTTGAGACCCTCTCAAGATTTGCAAATCCTTGATGTTGCCATATTTTGAGAATAATGCATAGAGTTCAGCCTCTGTTACATCTTTGGGAAGCATACCTACGAAAAGCTTGTGCTCTGGTACCAAAAAGCATAACAAAGAAAATGCAAGTGTTTACATATACAAAAACAAGAAAAATTAAAATGGCCCAAAAGGAAACAAACAATCATAGGTATAAAATGGGAAACATTTTTTTTAAAAATGCAACACTCGTCATACCTAGTCTTTCCAACTCTCCATCAGCGTACTTAACTTGCAAAGGACTAGAAGCCTAAAACAAACACGTTTCCCAATTAAAAAGTAACTTCTTCAATAAAGAACAAAGAACAAATTCAGAATAAGAATAAATAATCACCTTTAAAAGCATTATTTGATTAAAAAATATATCAATCTAAGAAAGGATGTACATTTACAATTACAAGAATGATCTAGGACCACATGGTACAAGAGAAATCTCTATACCCCTAATGACTAATTAGAAGAAAAAATGATAGCTAATTATACGGAGCACCAGGAGAAATATCATATTCCATTCAAAAATAAAGAAGATATCTCTCAATGAATAAAAAATTGCTAGCATCCCATACTACGTGATACTATATTACTTAATAATGGCAATCTAGGAGAATCAAGTAGCACGTACTAAAGCTTATAAAAGAAAACATTGCATCAATAAAAGCAATTTCAAACAAGTGGCGAAATGTTTTTACGAGTGATTTGTTGAGGGGAAATAATGACTTGCTTATTCATGAGGTCCTAGGGTTCTCTTATATAGGAGAGTAACCTGACGGGCAAATTACATAAAGAAGAATATAAGAATATATAATAGATAAAAGAACAAAAGATAGCTAATATCGCAACACTCCCTCTCAAGTTGGAGCATAGGTATCTATCATGCTCAGTTTGGAACAACATCTCAGGTAACGCCCTCTGGCTAAAGCCTTGGTAAGTACATACGTTGTTTGATCTCCTAAGCTCATGAGGGGTGGAGATGAAGCCCTTCCGTATCATGTCTCGAGTGTAGTGACAATCTACCTCGATATGCATGGTCCTCTCATGGAAGGCTGGGTTGTTGGCTATGAAGAAAGCAGCATGGTTGTCCAATTGGAGGTGCATGGGAAGAGGCACCTCAACTGTTAGGTCAGTAAGAATAGATAACCAATATCATCTCTGTACTCTCATGACATGGCCCTGTATTTTGATTCTGCACTAGATCTGACAACCATTGTCTGCTTCTTGCTCTTCCATGACACCAAGGAACTCCCTATGAATATTGTAAAGCTAGGAGTAGATTTCTTGTCCTTGGGACACCCCGCATAATCTGCATCTGCACAAGTTGTAACAGTAAGGGATGTATCTCTACTAAATAAAAGACCGATGCCAGGTGATGCCTTCAGATACCTCAGAATCATATGGACTGCATCCATATGTTCCTATCTAGGTTGCTCCATGAACTGACTCACTTTGCTTATTGCAAAGGACATATCTGGCCTAGTGATGGTCACATATAGGAGCTTCCCAATAAGCTCATTGTACCTCTTCTTGTCTAACTCCTCAATGTCATCATCATACAACTTCATGCTCGAGTCCATGGGAATAGTGATTGGTATGCAATCAGCCATGTCTGTCTCAGAGAGAAGATATGTAGCATACTTCTTATGGGTCATCACAAGACCTCGTTGGTTCCTGGCAAACTCCAATCCAAGGAAGTAACGTAGACTGATAAGCTCCTCCGTCGCAAACTGCTGACCTAGAAAATCCTTAACAATCTGGATATCCTTCTCATCATCCCATGTAACAATGATATCATCAATGTAAATAAATATGGTAACTCTACCTCTTTGAGTCCTCTGAATAAAAAGTGAATAATCGACAGTCGATCTCACAAACTCATATTACTCTATCAAGTCCGAGAGCTTCTAGAACCATGTTTTTTGGACTTTGCTTAAGGTCATAGATTGCCTTGGGAAGCCTGCAAACCTTCTAACACTCCCCCTCAAAAGTGAACTCAGATGGTTGCTACATGTAGACCTCCTCATGTAGGTCACCATATAGAAAAGCGTTCTTCACATCTAACTAGCAGAGGGGACAATCGCGTGTCATTGCAAAAGAAAGAAGTATACACATAGTAGAATGCCTAGCCACTAGAGTACTAAAGAGAATGTGTCATGATAGTCCACCCCATATATATGGGAAAACCCACGTGCCACAAGTATCGCCTTATAGCGATCTACATTGCCATATGCTCGGTGCTTCACGTGAACACCAACTTGCATTCAACAACAAAGTGCTCAAGGAGACATGGGTTGCAAGAGGATATGTAGCACAAGTATGTCTCTGCTTTCACATAGTAATAGGCACATCTAGATCATTTGCCACCTCCTAAACATGTAAACTGCCCTCCTGAGAGGGCACATGTTCATCCTATAAAGAATCATGATGCATAGACATTTCAGTAGTGTCATCAATAAAAACAATGTGTTCATCACATACTCAGGATGTGCTAGATGATGGGAAAGGCCCATGAGTACGGGAACATCGTGAGGCCTACGAGTAAACATACGCAGCAAAAACTGAGTCAAGGCATTGGGTGGTGGTTCATGGGCAACCATATGAGCATGTGTAGGCACTAGTGGTGGTGGTGGTGGTGGAGGCACTGGAGGTGGTGCAACAGTAAAAGGAGGAGGCATGTATACCTCCTCACCTGAGTCAGATGGAGTCAACATGTCACCTTTGTAGGAGAGAAATACATAACAGATTCAAAGAAGGTGGCATCAACACTGACAAAGTATTTCTGACGAAGTGGATCAAAACAATAGTACCCATTCTAGGTGTGAGAGTTGCTAGCAAAAATACACTTAACAACTTTAGGGGAGAACTTGTCATGGCCATGCATCATATTATGAACAAAGGCCATAGAGCCAAACATTTGGCATGTAAGGGAGAATAGGCCCTTCTTGGGAAACGTGATCGAGAAAAGAACCTTTTCTCTTAAGACAGAAGAAGGCATACAATTTAGCAAGAAGCAAGCTGTGAGGCTCGCATCACCCCAGTAAGAGTGAGGAGCACGATCTGAATCAAACGGGTTCCGGTCACATCAAGTAAATATCGGTGTTTGCATTTGGGAACTCCGTTCTTCTAAGATGTATTGGCACACGAGGTCTGGTGTACGATGCCAAGAGACTTGAAGAACTTGGATGGTTGTAAAGTGCAAAATTCTAAGGCATGATCAGATCGCAAATACTTGATAGTAGCCGAAAAGATGTTCTTCATTTCATTAATAAAGGTTTTAACGATAGACTCAACCTCAGGCTTATTCTTTAATAAAAAGACCCAAGAAAGTATAGAATAGTCATTTACAGCAACAAGACAAAAACGATGTCTCTTGTGATCGGGAACACGACTCGGATCCCACATATCTAAGTCAATGAGCTCAAATAACTGTGAACTGCTCCAATTCTGATGAGATGGAAAAGACGAGTTGTGATGCTTCCACGCTGGTAAGTTTCACACTAGAAGGAAGATCACGTGGAGATCTGTGGGAGAATATGACAACTTCTACAGAGGAAGGTGGCCAAAATGAAGATGCCACATTTACAGTGAGACCGGTCCAATAGGGATAGTAGAGGCACCAACATGAGGAGGTTGGACCAATCTGTACAGCCCTCACTGCTCACAGCTACATCCAATCACGCTGCCTATAAGTATGTCTTGAAACACAAGAGAATAGGGGTCAAAAATGACACGACAATGCAGATCATTCGTGATCTGACTAATAGAAAGCAAGTTCATATGAAAATCAGGAGCATATAAAACAATCTGCAGGCACATGAATGGCATCAAATGCACCGCCCATTGTCCTGTGATGGGTAAGTAAACCACATTCATAATGACAATCCATCTACCATGGGATATAGACCTGTAAGAACTGAATTAGGCTCTGTCTCCACACGGATGGTATGAAGCACCGAAGTCCATGATCTACTTTGGCATATCTGCTCTGCTACAAATGGTAAAAGCATATGCAATACCTATAGAGCCCGAAGAGGCTCTAGCAGCAGCTGCAACATCTGAGGAACATGTAGTGGTGCATGCGACAAGAGTCGTGATCTCCCGTATACGAGAGACAATGTCATCAAGGTGTGGATCTGTCTGAGGAGCTGAAGTGTCTAGAGGCTCAATCTACGCTACCACTCGAGCAGATGTTGGGTAACCATGCCTCTGATAACATGTGTCCTCATAGTGTCCCGGATGACAACAATAGGTGTAATGACCCCACTGACATCCACCTCCTCTCCCACGAGGACCACACTCTTTGAACTGCGTAGAACCTCCCCTATTACGAGATGCAACCATCATTAAGGAGGTCTGTATGGTGGCAACGAGTGGGATACAAAGCATGCTAAGATGACTGTAAGCCTCCTCTATGGGAGGTATGGTCGCCCCAGTAAGGAGTTGTCCATGTAAGCCTCCTCTTTTAAGCCCTAGCGGAGCCGCCTAGGGCAAAACTCAACGCCACCATACCTTGGTGTGCCATCCAGAGGCCCTTTTCGGTCTGATTTTGACTGAAAAACATGATTTCAAACCTATGAATCACATTTTCCGGCCCTAGCATGACTCAAGGATTGACAAGGATGGTTGTACGAGTAGATATGTACAACCAATCCTCTATATGATCGTGTAGACTCGCTCGGACCGGTTTACTTCCTATGTCGAGTTCCATTTCGACGTTCTATTTTCATCATATCAGAAAACAATGGTGACATCTTCTCTTTGTCCAAAGCCTTCAAGAGCCAAGATCCCATCGTGAAGATGGATGGGACCAACTATGAGTTGTGGTCCACGCAATTTATGACCATTATGCAACGCGATAACAAGGAGTGCATTCTCACATAGCATGAGCCGACGGACAAGACTAAGGCAATGCTTCGTGGAAGCAAGATAACGTATATGTGTGTGTTTAGCTACCTAGGACTCTCGGTATAGAGATTGTCAATGATATTATGAACCAACCCACCGTCAAGACGATGTGGGATATTCTAGCAACCACATATGCCCAAGTAAAGAATGAGGCAAAGATTCTTCATCTCCAGTTAGATATATACACGGTCAAGTAGAATTATTATCCTTTGTGTATCTTTTATTTTTTGATTTGAAGTATGTTTGAGAAGCTTCATGTTTGTTACTACTTCCACAGAGCAATAGATGACATACATGAACTCCACGATGGTTGGAGTTTTCTTGGCAGCCCTAGATCTGAAGTATAAGACTGCACATGCACAACTCCTTATAGGAGCGACCATACCTCCCATTGAAGAGGCCTACAATCGCCTCGGCAAACTTCTTATCCCACCAACTGCCACTACACAGACCTCGCGGTCCCCATGATAAAGGATGCAGACGTCAGCATGGCCCCTGCAGCTATTGTCGCCATCCATGACACTCCAAGGACACATGTTATCGGAAGCATGGATACCATGCATCAGCTCGAGTGGCAGAGCAGATTTAGCCTCCAAGCACTTAGGCTCCTCAGACAGATCCACGCATTGGTGATATTATCTCTCGTATACGGGAGATCATGACTCTTGTTTCCAGCACTTTACAGGCTCCTCAGATGTTGTAGTAGCTACTAGAACAATTTCGAGCTTCTTAGGTATAGCATATGCTTTTACCAATGGTAGGAAGGCAGATATGTGACAAAATGGATAATGGACTCTAGTGCTTCCCATCTGTCTGGAGACAAAGCATAATTCTATTCCTACATATCTAACACCCCCTGATAGATGGGTCATCATTACGAACGTGGTTTACTTGCCCATCACAGGACAAGAGGAGCTGTACCTGGTGCCATCCATGCACCTGCAAAATGTTTTATATGTTCCTGACTTTCAGATGAACTTGCTTTTTATTAGTCAGATCACGAAGGATCTGCATTGTCATGATATTTTTTACCCCTCTTCTCTTGTGTTTCAGGACATACTCACGGGCATGGTGATTGGAAGTGGTCGTAAGCAGCAGGGTCCTACAGACTGGTCCAGCCTCCTCATGTTGGCGCCTCTATTATTCCCAATGGACTAGTCTAATCATAATTATGGCATTTTTGTTTAGGTCACCTTCTTCTGCAGAAGTTGTGGCATATCCTCCCACATATTTCTACACGATCTTCCTTCTAGTGTGAAGCTTGTCAGCTTGGGAAGCATCACCACTCTTCTTTCCCTTGTTGTCAGAGTCGTAGCAGTAGTTAGTTATTTAAGCTTATTCAGGTAGATATTTTGGGTCCCATTCGTGTTCCTGATCTTTAGTGACATCGTTTTTATCTTGTTGCGATAGATGATTATTCTAGATTTTCTTGGGTCTTTCTATTGAAAAACAAGTCTGAAATGGGCTGGTTATTAAATTTTTTATTAATGAAATAAAGAATATTTTCTCTTCTACTGTTAAGTTTATTCGCTCTGACAATGCCTTAGAGTTTTGCAAGTTACAGTTCTGAGTTTCAAGTATCTTGACATTGTACACCAGACCTAATGTGCTTACACCTATTATCAGAATGGTGTTGTCGAACACAAACACTATCATTTACTTGATGTGACCAAGATACCTTTATTTAGAGTCATGCTCCTTCCGGGGTGTTGCGGTTCTCACTACTTGCAACTTGGTAAATCGCATGCCATCTTCTGTCTTAGTAGAGAAGATTCCTTTTTCGATAGTATTTCCCGAGAAGGACTTGTTCTCCTTATACCCCCTGTGTTTGGCTATGTTGCTTTTGTTCATCATATGATGCCTGATCGTGACAAGCTCTCTCCTAGAGCTGTCAAATGTGTTTGTGTAGTTTACGCTCGTACCCAAAAGGGGTATCCCAGTTATAATCCGTTTCGACGGAAGTACTATGTTAGTGTTGATGTCACCTTCTTTGAGTCTATTATGTATTTCTCTCCTACAGGTGACAGGTTGACTCCATCTGACTCTGGAGAGGATGTATATATGCATCCTCCTCCTACAGCTGCACCACCTCGAGTACCTACACCACCTCTACCACCTCCACCATCACCTCTAGTTCCTACACCTGCTCTTATGGTTACCCCTGGACTACAATCCAGTTCATTGGCTCAGTTTTCGCTACGTGTCTTTATTCGCGAGCCTCACACAGTTCTATCTGCTCATGGATCTTCTCCATCATCCAGTACACCCCAAGTATGTAATGAGCACATCGCTTCTACTTATGGCACCGGTGATTTATCCATACAACATTATTCTTTATAGGATGAGCAGGTACCCCAACATGAGGGTAGTTTACAATGTGAGGAGAAGGCAGGTGATCTAGATGTGCCTATTGCTCTACAGAAGCAGAGACGTACTTGTACTACATATCCTCTTGCAACTCATGTTTCCTTGAGCCGATTCTCAGAGGACTTCAGGAAGTTTGTCGTGGGACCGTCAGCGGTGGAGATACCATAAACATATCTAGAGGTGATATAGGACAGTCAGCAGCACCTTGCAAGGCGAGACTTGTGGCTCGTGGGTTCACCCAGACATATGTGGTAGACCATCAGGATACTTTCTCTCCACTAGCTCGGCATTCTACACTATGAATCCTTCTTTCCATTGCAGTGACATAGGACTGGCCCCTATATCAGCTTGATGTGAAGAATGTGTTTCTCTATGGGACCTACAAGAAGAGGTCTACATGCAACAACCACCTGGATTTGTTGCTGGGGGGGGGTTCGGAAGGTCTGCAAACTTCACAAGATAATCCATGGCCTTAAGAAGAGTCCTAGAGCATGGTTCCAAAAGCTCTCGGATCATATAGAGTAGCAGGGGCTCGTGACATCGATAGCAGATCATTCGTTGTTTGTTCAGATGTCTCGGAGAGGTATAGTTGCCATAGTTGTTTATGTTGATGATAATATTGTTACAAGGGATGATGAACAGGACATCCAGGCTGCTAAGGATTTTCTTGGTAAGCAATTTCTAACCAAGGACCTTGGGAGGATACGCTGCTTCCTTGGACTAGAGTTCACCAAGAACCAGTGAGGTTTTGTGATGATCCATAGGAAGTATGTTACAGATCTTCTCTCTAAGACGTGTATAGCAGAGTACAGACCTGTCACTACTCCCATGGACTCGAGCGTGAAGATGTACGATGATGATACTGAGGAGGTAAACAGAGGATGTATAGGGAGAATTGGGAAGCTCATATATGGAAACATCACTAGGACAAATATATCCTTTTCAGTGAGTAGAGTGAGTCGGTTCATGGAGCAACCTAGACAGGTACATATGGATGCAATCCATATGATACTGAGGTATCTAAAGACCTCACCAGACACTGATCTTCCAATTAGCAAAGGCACATCCCTTGCCATTACAGCTTGTGCAGATGCATATTATGCGGGATGCCCTAAAGATAGAGAGTTTACCTCTGACTTTGCAGTGTTCATAGGGCGTTCCTTGATCTCATGGAAGAGAAAAAAGTAGACGGTGGTCGTCAAATCTAGTGCAGAGTCATAGTACAGATCCATGGCATATGTGAGTACAACGATGACGTCGATCAGATACATTATTAGTGACCTAACTGTTGAGGTACCTCTTCCATGAACCTCCAATGCAACAACCAGGCTGCTCTCTTCATTACCAACAATGTATCCATTCATGAGAGGAACAAGCATATTGAGGTATATTGTCACTACACTCGAGATATGATTCTTAAGGATTCCATCTCCAGTACTCATGTCAACTCAGGAGATCAGACAGCAGATGTGTTCACCACGGCCCTAGGTAGAGGGCCATTCCAAAAGATGATGTTCCATGTTAAGCATGATTGATATCTACGCTCCATCTTAAAGGGAAGTATAGAGATATTAGTTATCATTAATTATTTTCTTATATTTTCCTTTCTTTATATCTATCTTATGTAATTTGCTCAACAACTTTCTCTTCTATATAAAAGAACCTTTAAGGCCTCGTGAATATACAATTCATTATTTTCTCCCAACATGCTCCTCGTTATTGCACTGCATGAGGATCAAAATTTGCATGTATCACAACTCATAGTTGGTCTCATCCATCTTCACGATGGGAGTCGGGCCCTTGAAGGCACCAGATGAAGAGAAGACATCACCCTTATTCTCCAATATGATGAATAAAGGTCGAAAATAGAACTCAACTAGGGAAGTAAACTGATTCGAGTGTGTATACACAATCATATAGAGGATTGGTTGTACGTGTAAACTCATACAACCATCATCGTCATTCCTCGATCTGCGCTAGGGCTAAAGAACACGATTTATAGGTCTGAAACCATAACTTCCAATCAAAATCGAACTGTTTCAGACCGCAATTTGTTAACAACGAGGCGGAATGTCCACAGGGGCCGTCGGAGTCACCAGAGGGAACTGGATGGGGCCACAAAGTATCGCAGCAACCACTAGAGCGCGTAAGGGCTTATTGCGGTGTGCAACAACAAGACGGTGATGACAGGTGATGTGCGGTCAGATCAACGATGCAGGAGGTGATGTAGGGGCCGGGTGCTGCGTGTGACGACGTAGCAGCAAGGGATATCGCTCAAGGTGACATCAGGGGCTAGGTTGTTGCGTTTGGTGGCACTGGGGGCTAGGCTGTCGTGCATGATGGCGTTGGGTATGGGCTGCCGCACGTGGTGGCGTACGTGAGGAAAGATGGGGGCGACGAGCGTGGCAGGCGAAAGGGATGAGAAAGGACGATGGGTGGGGGCTAGGGCACGGGTGGGGTACGAGAACTCCAATCTAGGATCGTCACTTTGATACCATGTCGAGGGAAAATGACTTGCTTATTCATGATACCCTATAGTTCTCTTATGTAGGAGAGCAAACTGTTGGGCAAATTACACAATGACGATAAGAAGAATAGATAATACATAAAAGACACAAAATATAACTAATACCTCAATACGGTTCTACTGGTATTTGGGTATATGGATCCGTTTATATCAGGAATCCCTTTGTACGAAAGTAGTATATAAAAATAAAATCCCCCTAGGGTTAGAGTCCTAAGTATCCTCTATATTCTTCTTTCTCCACATAGTGAAAACTGATCACTGCTAACCAAGGACGTAGCGTAGTTAGGGGTGAACCATGTAAATCTTGTGTCTTCGTGCTTGCGTGATTGATTTTTTTGTACATACTTCCGCAATTCGCAGCCATACCTGTGGAGATTCTTTAAGGTATATCCTTAAGGTATATCCCATGTAAAAAATTGTGCCTCAACACTAATGATCAAATCCAATATTAAAGAAAGAATGTGGAATAGTCTGGATAACAAGAATCCTTGTGAAGGATAGGTTTTCTATCTGGCTGCTAGGGAGGATACTGACTCGTAGGAGGAGGTGGCATGTAGATAGAAGTATCAGATTCTGAAGAAGTCAACCTATCACCTGTAGGAGAGAAAAACATCACGGATTCAAAGAATGTGACATCAGCACTGATAAAGTATTTCCTGTGTAATGGATCATAACATCGATATCCCTTCTGAGTCCTAGAGTACCCCACAAACACACATTTGACAGCCCTAGGAGAGAGCTTGTCAAGACCTGGAGTCAATTGCTGGACAAACGCGACAGATTCAAAGACATGAAGAGTAAGAGAGAACAACTCCTTCTCGGAAAATGCTAAAGAGAAAGGAATTTTGTCACCCAAGACAGACGAGGGCATGTGATTTACCAGATAGCATGCCGTAAGAACTGCATCATCTCAAAAACGAATGCGGAGCATGACTCTGAATAAGTAGGGTCCGAGTGATATCAAGTAGATGATGATGTTTCCTCTCTGCAACACCATTCTGTTCTGAAGTGTAGGCACACGATGTTTGATGAATGTTACCGTGGGAAGAAAAGAAAAATGAAAGAGCACGAGTATAAAATTCCAAAGCATTGTCAGTCCTAACCATTTTCACAGAAGAAGAGAAAACATTCTGCACTTCATTGATAAATGTTTGAATCACATCTCCTGCTTCAGATTTATTCTTCAATAGAAACGCCCAAGACAAACGGGAAAAATCATCTACTGCCAAAGACAAATGGGATGCGCGATTGCTGATCATTTCAGAGACAAACTTTCTTCTAAGATCCCGCGGGTTTGGAGATGGTTGGGGCGCAGCTCCAGGCTTGTGGAAACACACTCCTCTGACCTTCTAATCCGTGATGTTTCCCTTGAAGAGATTAAAGATGTTGTTTGGGATCTGAACCTCGACGCCGCCCCTGGCCCTGACGGCTTTCCTATTTCTTTTTATAGGGACTTCTGGGACCTCGTTGGTCCCGAGGTGCTCGAAGTGATGATGGAATTCTGCCGCGGGAATCGGGGTTTTGATCGCATTAACAGGGTGTTGCTTGTGCTCATTCCCAAGCGGACTTCGTCGAGCTCGATTGGGGATTATCGCCCAATTGCTATTTCAAATGCTCTTTATCTTATTATCGCCAAAGTCCTTGCCTCAAGGCTGGTTAGCGTTATTGGTGACTTGGTTTCGCCGGCTCAATCCGCTTTCATCCCGGGTCGTCAGATTTCGGATTGCACAACTCTTACGTCGGAACTCATCGCGGATTGACGCAGGCGGGGAGCGAGTGCCATCTTGTGGAAGGTGGATTTTGCCAAGGCTTTCGATAGCCTTGATTGGATGTTTTTATGGTCGGTTTTGAAGAGATTATGCTTCCCTGATGCTTGGATTTCCTGGATGAGGCGTTGTATTACCACGGCCTCGTTTTCGGTTCAATCAATGGCAGACCCGAGGGGGGTTGGAAAGCTAATGTTCTTTCTAAAGGTGGAAGATTGGTTCTCCTCAAGGCCGTATTGTCGGCCATTCCTGTTTACTTCCTTGCTTCTCGCAAGATTCCGAAGGGGATTCACGCAAGGTTGGAAAAGAAGATGTACGGCTTTCTTTGGGAAAACGGAGCCACTGGTCGGGGAGGAATCCACTTGGTCCGCTGGGAGGATATCCAGCGCTCCAAGGATTGGGGGGGCTGGGTGTTAGATCCTTGGAGGAATTGAACGAGGCAATGTTGCTCAAATGGGCTAGCAGGATTTGGGGCCTGAGTAACGACCTCGTTGTTTTGGCGATCTGCGAGATCTATGGTGTGAAGGGCATGCCTCTTTCGCAGCATATTTGTAGCAAGACTATTACGCCTTTCTGGAGGAGCGTCATGAAAACTTTCTTGAAAAATCTTCTGCTATTCAAGCCAGTGCTGGGGGGTGGAAATGATTTTGCTTTTTGGATAGACGATTGGTCGGGGACAGGCGCTTTATGTTCTCGCTTTCCCCACTTATTTGCATTGGCAAATGACAAGCTTTGCTCGGTGGCGAGCTGCTGGATTGATGGTTCTTGGTGCCCCACCTTCTCCGCCAACTTCTCCGACAGAAGATTCGAGGAGTTTCTGGATCACCTTGAGGCCGTGAGGAATGTGGGTGCTCCCACTGTGGGAAGAGATCATTGGAGCTGGAAAGCTGGGCCTTTTTCGGTAAAGGGGCCTATGGGGCTATCTGCAGACCGCCCCCGGCGAACTCGAAGTCCTTGAACAGGGATTGCGCAACAATTTGGTCGCTTCGCGTTCCGGAACGAGTGGGGATTTTCTTATGGCTTTTTCTACGCAAGCGGCTCTTAACTCACGACCAGTGCGTCAAACTTTTGGGAATAATTGCGGACAAATGTGTGATCTGTGACAATGCGATTGAAACCGTTGTCACCTCTTCTTTACATGTCCTGTGGTTTCTCAGATCTGGCTGAACTCGGAGATTCCTTGGTGCCGCTTCGATGACTTTCAATCATTCTGGAATTCGATCCACCAGAACAAGGAAAGGCCAAGGACGGATCGCCTTCTTCCGATGGCCTATCTTTGGGCAATTTGGCGTGGCAGAAACAACCTCCTTTCTCCGGACAAAGATTTTATGAGGAGAACGTGGCCTTCCTTGCGAAAAGGCTAGTTGAGGACTGGATGTTGTAGCGTTTTTAGGTTGTAAGGGTGGGTTCGTCTGTTTTTGTAAGGGTGGGTTAGTTTGTTCCTTAGTCCTATAACTTCCTTACTTTCCTTTTTGTTAGCAATAAAACTTGGTTGGGGAGGGTACCACTGAGTACTACCCCCTAATTGGAAGACTTTTAAAAAAACAAGATAAAACCTGTATCCCCGGTGATCAGGGACACGACTTGGACCCCAGATATCGATATGAACTAACTCAAAAAGGGAGCTACTGCTCCGACTCTGACTACTAAGAAAAGAGGACCGCTGATTCTTTCCCAACTGACACGCTTCACACTGGAAGGACGATCCCGGAGAAATCTGCGGCAAAATACGACCACGTCTTCTGAAGAGGGAGGTGGCCAAAGCGAAGATGCCAGGTATATGGAGATACAAGTCCAGTGGAATGGAGAGATGCTTCTGCATAGGGAGTACGAACCAGACGATAAAGACCACCTTGCTCACGACCACAGCCAATCACTCTGCCCGTAAGAATGTCCTGAAAAACAAGAGACGATGGGTCAAAAATCGCTCGACAGTTCAAATCCTTTGTAATCTGACTAATGGATAATAAATTCATAGAGAAGTCAGGAGCATATAACACACTCTGCAGTCGCATAGAAGGCGACAAGCTAATTTCCTATTTTTCCTGTGATCGAGGAATGGGTCCCATCGGCTATCACCACAGTCCGCCCTGGAGGAACCTGTCTATATGCAGTAAGCCGGTCTTTGTCTCCACATAGGTGATGTGTCGCTCCTGAGTCCATAATCCATTATGTAATCGTAGACCCATTACAAGAGGTAAGAGCATAAGGACTACCTGAGGTACTGGCTGTAGCGGATGTACTAGCAGAAGCAGAAGCTGCCACATCTGAATGGCCTCCTGGAGCAGTGTCAGGAAGCATGATGTTCCTCAGTCTGGTTACAAAATCATCGAATCTCTGATCCAAGGAAGAGGGCGCAGGAGACTCAACTTGCTCAGCTACCTGTGCCGATGCTGGGAAATCATGCTTAGAATAACACATATTCTCGGAGTGACCAGGTCGGTGAGAATAAGTGCAGGGTTGACGGATCCGACCCCCCCCCCGACCACGGCGTCCATGTCCACGAAAAGTAGATGAACCGCCTCTTCCCCCGAGGCGGCCATTGTCGAGGATGTTTGACTAATAGTAGAGCTCAAGACAGTGATCCGACTAAGTCGTCGGAAAGCTTCCTCCATAGGAGGAATAGTAGCATCTGCGAGGATCTGAGATCGAGCAACATCATACTCTGGATCTAGTGCTGCAAGGAATACACCAACTATTATAGCATTCATGTACGTCTTCTGTTGCTCAAGCGTGGCCGTCAAAGGCATTAAGTTGTAGAGCATCTCGAACATCCCTCGTAGGGATGTATACAGTGAGTGGAGAAGCCGTCCATTCTGCTTGACTGTAAAAATATCATGTTGCAGTTGAAGAATCTTGGTCTCATTTCGTGCCTATGAATATGTCGCCACAAGTATATCCCGCATCGCCTTCGTTGTGGGCTGATGCAGCACGTCATTGGCGATCTCTATCGTCAATGTCCCGGACAACCAAACTTTGGCGTACGCGTCGTCTGCCTCCCATGAGGTATGAATCCCAGTTTTCTCCACCAGCTCTTCATCGATAAGAATATGTTTCTTACCATTAGACTTCATAAGGCTCATGAACTGCATCGCCCAGAGCTCATAGTCTGTCCCGTCCATCTTGACAATTGGTGCCGGACCTCTGAAGGCGCCTGTGGAGGGTACATCGACTTTATTGTCTGACATGATGTCGAATGAAGATCACAGGGTATGTAGACCAATAGAGAGATGTCTACAATGACATGTGGGGATTTGATTGAATATGTAGACTTATGCAATCAAATCCATCAACTTAGGTGCACTAGGAAGAGGAGGTGGCGGATGCGGGGGCCGACGGCATTGGAAAGACCCGCAACTGCGGTGTAGCGGGCTGGAGAGGCGGCGCACCCGGAGAGGTGGCGGCGGTGCCGAGATAAGGGAAGGAGGTGGCTGGCGGCGACGTCGAGAGGGAAGGAGAGGGGGGGAGGGGGAGGGGGCGCTGGCGGGTAGGGATTAGGGTTAGGGTATACGAGCTCCGGTCTAGGACCGCCGCTCTGATACCATTAAAAGAAATGAGTACGTTATTATTTATGAGAACCCTAGGCTCTCTTATATAGAGGACAGACCTATGGGTAAATTACATAAGGTGGAAACAGAGAAATAAAAATAAAGAAAAGATACATATAGAATATAGAAATATGTAAATATCTCTACAGGCTCAGTGATCAAACAGTACTTATATGTTTCGTGCAACTAAGGACAACATAGAAGACATTTTTTCTAATGAACGTTTTCCAAAGGCTTGCAGCAGTATTGGACATTGCCTGAATTTAACTCATCTTGTACTGTACTCTGGCAAAGCTTTAGGCTCTAGATATCAATTCCAAGTGATGTTTCAAAAGAGAAGTAATTTCCTTTAAGCTTTGATTAAATTGAAGGAGAAGTTGTAGAGTTATCAGCAGCAAGGGTCTTTTAAAGCATCTAAACCATGAGACATCAGCGGAAATCTAAAATCTGGAATAAAAACAGAAACAATAACATCATAATATGGATTTACGTGGTCTACGATGGTATAGGACCTCTATACTCCACATTAACAGTGCTTTCTCGTTAAAATTTCTCCCTAAAAATTACACCAAACTCTCACAATTGACGATGGGAATAAACACATGACCCCTGCATTATAGGGTGGATCGTTCCACCAGATACAATTACTCAAAATTAACAAAAACTCAACACTAATGTTTCGACATTCTCCTTCAAGTTGAAGCATGCAGTGCTTAGTTTAGACAAACCCCATCAACTCTAGCCATAATCCTATGGTTGCTAATGACAATGACGACGATAGCTCTCAAATTCGCAATCATGTTGGTGAGTACGAGGACCTAGATGATTGGAATATGGAATCAAGATCCATTGAGAGATGTGGGTAAAAACAAGGCCTTTCGCTTTGTGTCTACATTGATCAGAATCATCAACACTGCAATGTGTTTCTTTTCTAGAGATCCCTGGCTCACACCATATTTTCTCAGCAGAAGAGGACTCCATCTCTCTCAGGGATCGAGGAATTCATACCTATAAAAAGATCTCAAAAACAACCCCTTATGATAGGGACCTCAGCCTCTACTGTACGAAAACTTAAGCCTCTCCCATAAAGGAACCTTGGAAAACGGGTTCTCTTCACTAAAACATCAAAAGGATCATGTACCAGGGACCATGTTCAAAGGAGGAGGGAGCCTAAGCCTCGTCCACACTGATAAACATGAGGATCTTTTTTTTAGTTATAATATCCAACTCAAAATATAACAAATATGAGTATCTCTTGGGCGAACTCAAACATGTTTGAAAGCTCTACTCGAATACTCACCCTTTCTCCTATACTTTCGAAATTCGACCAAGACAAAAGAAATGATAGTGTGCAAACTGTTGGAGTATTCGTTGTATGCGCCATCTATGAGGGAGATGGGTAAATGGATCCTGGAGAGATCCATTTACCCCATCCATATGTTTAGTCCCACATCTACCAGTGGTGGGACGTGGAGGCTCTGTGGAGGCTCTGTGGAGGCTATATAAGGAGCCCCAGACAACCTGTATCCATCGAGAGAAAAGTGCAATAGACACACCAGCCCTCTGAGGCATTCTCCCGTGGTTTCATCCGCTCCTTGGGAGTAGGGTTCCACGTTAAACCTTGTGTTCCAAGCTTATGTTTCTTGATTTATCGATTCCACTTCCGCTTCCTATTTTCTAACATGTTATCAGAGCAGGTTGAGTTCCGAGATTCGATATATTGTTGTTGTTCTTGAAGATCATTATTTTGTTCGAGATTCAATTTCTAGGGTTCATGAAACCCTAGTTATATTCATCCTCCAAGTAGAGCGGATTTGATCTGAAGTTTATTCACTGTTTCTGTTCATGATCTTCGTAATCTATTCCGAGTTCAAACGGAAGATGGCCATTGCAGCAAGCCCTAACATCCTTCCTCCAGGCCCTTCTTTCAGGAGATGCCGCACGCGCGATCTTCTCCAACATCGCGCGCACCACCAGATCACACTTAGGTTCACAGATCACGTTTAAAAAAATATGAGTAAAGAAAAGGAGGCGCGTACAATTAGAAAAGCCGTACGCAACAAATTTGCAAAAAAAAGAGGCGCGTACAAATTAAAAAAAATTGTACGCAATTTTTTTTCAAAAAACAATGTTGCAAGGAAAAGCCATAAAAAAATATGTTGAAACAGCTTTAAAAAAATGATTTGTAAAAGCTGGAAAAAAGAAAAAAAATGACCGGCTTATTGTTTTCATGTTATTTTCCCCATGTTATTGTCTACGCCCAACATGGTCGATGATTGACATTCCGACCAATATGGGAGAAAGGGAGAGTATTATGTAGAGTCACAGGTCTTGTTCTCGATTCAGAGGTCATATTCAGATATTCTCCAGACCAACCGTTTTTCCAGACTCTACAGATATTTTGCCAAGACTTGATGTCAGATCCTGAGTCAGTTTCAAACTCGCACGCGTATGCGGTCTTTTCAGATGTGCAAATGTTTGCCATCTTTTGTAGTGGTCCCCATCTTTCATGTTGTCTCGGCCAGAGTTTTCATGTGAGCTATAGAGACTCTAGAGTAGAGGACCATTCCCTATGCCATATTGGCAGGGGTTTTCATGTGGTATCATAGGTACTCCAGAGTAGTGTATCATTCTCTATGCCAAATGGGAGAGGCCCGATCGACGAGGAGATTTTTCAGACTCCATTCTCCAGTGATCGTGGACTCCAACGAGGATTGCACTTCCACGGCCTTTTCAGTTCAGCCCTTTTCAGAGATGGAGCAGTTATCCACATTATTGTGGCGGGCCAGAGTACTCCGACGAGGAGACTCATTTTCAGTTGTAGTAACTCTGACAGGCGCAGTTCAGAGCACATGCTCTCTGACGAGGAGATTCAACAGACTCACACTTCAGCCCGTTCGTCCTCCACACTTGCACGGCATGAGAAGCAACGTCCTCGACAGCCACAGTTGTGTGTGTTGAGTTGATATTGTCTGTAGTTTCATGTATTGTGAGTTGAGTTTCTTTCTGTTTGTCCAAACTGAGCATTGCATACTCCAGCTTGAGAGAGAGCGTTGGAGTATCCGTTGTATGCGTCATCTATGAGGGAGATGGGTAAATGGATCCTGGAGAGATCCATTTACCCCATCTATATGTTTAGTCCCACATCTACCAATGGTGGGACTTGGAGGCTTTGTGGAGGCTATATAAGGAGCCTCGGACCTCCTGTATCCATTGAAAGAAAAGTGCAATAGACACACCAATCCTCTGAGGCGTTCTCCCGTGGTTTCATCCCGCTCCTTAGGGAGTAGGGTTCCACGTTAAACCTTGTGTTCCAAGTTTGTGTTTCTTAATTTATCGATTCCACTTCCGCTTCCTATTTCTAACACAAATGAAAATGTCTCTCTTTTTGTTTTCCTCTTTTCTTTTTAATCATTTTCCTTTTTTCTCACCGTCTCTTTTTTTCTCTTTCATAATCTTCCTTATTTTCATAGTCCTCTTTTTGGTTCGATCTCCCTCTCTCTTTTTAGCCATTTGTTGCTCTTTTTCTATTATGAAGTCTCTCCTTTTATAATTGCTTTATTTTTGTTGTTTCCTTTTTTATTCTAATTTCTATTATTGTTGTTGTTTTCAATTAAAAGAAGAAATTCATATGAAAGGCACAAAACAAGAGGGGAGGTTAATTGTATGACATGAATCCCCATTAGTAAGAACCCCACACCTCCCAATAACAGGGGATGTCAATCCTAATATTTAGGATTTTAGGGAGAAGGTGTCCCTACCAGGCTACCACCAATGAAGGCTCATGGCTCTCATCATGCTCTCTCCATCAAGCAATGCTTTCTAGCTCCATCCCCATCACCATGACAAGTTCCCCTTCTATCGTCATCATTGCGCAGTGTCAAGCTGTCATGTTGTGCTTCATCCAATGAAGATTGATTGGTGACTTACATGCATCCATCAACCTCGCTGATCCAACTCTAAGCTGAGTTGATTGGAGGTCACATAGGCATATCACCCTCTTATTGGAGGTACGAAGGTTGTGCCCTAGAGGCAAATGTTTACGTACAAAGAGTATTTTGATAATTTCTATATGTTGCCTTGTAATCCTAACCTCATGATATATACAGGCTATTATACAAAGAGAGAGTTAGGAATGAGCAAGTGGAGTAGACACATTGTCAAATCACTATACATATGTTTGTTATGTGAATATGTATATTTCTGTTTTGAGATTGTTGTTCTTATGCATTATTAATCGGATCTATTTTTAATATATCATCGATCGCCTTGTTTCACTCATGGAAGGACATATCGATATCGATATCGATATCGGTACCATGTCGATACCGATATACCGCCGATATATCGCCGATATATCGACGCCATATCGCCGACATCAGACCAAGATTGTGCATTTTTGGTCTGTCGATACCCGATATCGCCCATATCGACGATACATCGGTGACCTGTCGATACCGATATCGCCGATATATCGCGATATGGCCGTCCATGGTTTCACTTTTCCTTTTTGTGTTTCTCATAGCTACAATGATGCCATAGTACTAACCCCTCTAGTTGTTTCCATGTGGACCTTTTTGCCATGTGATTTATGCAGTGCACAACTCTCTTCAGTCGAAGTACAATGTTACTCTATTTATGATAACATCATTGCCTAGATGGTACACCACCATTGCGCAGCCAGTACAACTTTGCATTATCTCCATAGGTACCTTATCACGTACTCTCATCTATTGCAGTCATTGTAGGTGCCACAATTACAACATTGCCTTCATCAAACTTATGAACGGTACTATCGCTCAATCTTTAAGAAGCTTCAATAATTAACATAAAATCGAAATTAAATCCTTTTCAAAAAAATCAAAAATAAAGCAAACCTCAAATGTTGAAATAAACAATCGAATTGATCCAATACAATGTGGGAACCTAAAATCTGAAAAATAAAGCAGAAAAAATAGTAAAAAAATATGGATATATGGTTTGAAACAATTATGTAGGACCACCCTACTCCACAGGACAAGCAGCTCAATAGCTGTATTTACTTGTTGAATCATCTGAAACTTGTAACGCAAGGCCCTAATATATAGACCATACACACGCAAACCTCTCTCACAATAGGTGATGTAAAACTAAACACATATCCCCCACTACAAGTGGCAGATCTTCTTCGCACAGTATTCACTTACCCAATTAACTCAGTAATTCCCTATTATAACGGAATAAAAATGATGGTAATTAATTTTAAACATTAAAACTATCATTTTCAAGTTCAGATTGGAAAATTAATTAAAAAAACTAAAATCAATATGAAATGGAATAACATTTGTGCAATTTACAACCTAGTTCTCATCTCGAGGACCAAGAGAATCCATTGACTCCAGCTTACCTTCAGTTCACTGCAATCTAAATTATGTGAAACCATATTTTTCCTTCCAATAGAAGATTTTCTCACATCAAAACCAACTATAAATGAGAGGCTGACAACACAATTATAGCTGTAAAACTAAAAATTTCCACACAATGACGAGAGCTTGTCTGTTTCTCTGAGCCCCTAACGTTACCACCAAATCAAATCAAAGATTGCAGAATTTAATTTAAAGCTATCAGGGATGTGTGGTTTTGGCATTATGCAAGAGCTCCTGCTGCTAGTCAAAAATAAATGGCATTGAATAGGAGAAGCATATATTAGTTTAGTACACTAACAACGTCAAAATGCCCACTAAGGAACAAAATGGAATAGACCCTTGAATCTTTCCATGTCTGGCCAATAAATTAGAAAAAAAATATGCTGATTCGGAAGGAAGCAATTCTGAGCATCAACATGAATAAAAAAACGATAGTTGAGAAGAGCTGAGCATACTCTTTTCAGCAATTATTACAATGTCGGATCTATGTGAAAGAAACAATAGGCTCAAGCATAAAAATGCAGCTCATAGTCTGCATGCACACAAAACTGTTTTCCAAAGATCAAAAATAATAATATTCTCCCTATACTGAGCATGGTCTGATGGAAAAATCATCTCGTGTCATATCATGTGGATTTTTCTTAGATTTATTCTAAGATACAAAAGAATGCTAAGGCTGGAGACTCAACCAAGGCTTTCTAGTCGAGTTCAGATTTAAACGAAATGGAACAAGATCTAAAAGACAGATACAGCGATTGCAGAGAATACATTATCAAGACACCGAGCACACTGTAAAGAAAATACTGAGTTATAATGCACATACAAGGATAGAAATATTTAAACTTTCAAGCAACGACAACAAAGTCAAAGCTACCCATGAAATCAGCCTGTGAACGCCAACTCAAAATAATCTTAAACTAGAATGCACAATGCAAGGTGGTCCGAAAAACCATCATCATAAATCGATCTAAAAAACGTGGGTTCGCACAAGGAAACACAACGACTGAGCAGCTGGAGACAAATCAACCGCAATTAATACCCTAAAAACAGTCACTTCAGACCAACGCCCGTTGCCACCGTATTGAACAAAAATGCCGCACCGAAATGATGCACCACCCTCCAAAAAGCGCCTCCTTTCCAACTTCCCAGAACGGGAAAGTTCAAACCCCAGAATACCAAAGACAAATCCCAACTAAACCGCCAAGAACAAGACTTTAATGGTTTCCAATTCTAGAAACCCCTCTACCCAATGGCCCAAGAAGTCAACCCCCTTCCCTCCACCTCAGAGATCCAACCACACACTTGAGAAAGAAAGACAGAACCCATAAAAAAACTGTGCAAGAAAGTCACAAAGGTACGGAAGATTACCCCGGGGAGGGTCCTCTTGTTGTGGCAGGCGTTGACCGCCTTGTCGGCCTCCTCGCGGGAGGGGCAGATCAGGAAGCAGCAGCCTGCGGGGGATTTCGATTCGAGGAGTGAGGAAGAGGAGGGGGAGGAGAAAGATGGGCAGAATTGGAAGAATGCAGGTACCTCGGGAGGCCTTGGTGAGCTTATCCTTGATGACGGTGACATCGTCCACGAGGGCGAAGGTCTTGAAGAGGGTGAGGAGGTCCGTCTCCGTCATGTGCTTCGGGACTTGACCCACGAACAGCTTCACGCTCTCGTCTCCCCCACCTGACGATGGAGGCGCCTCGCCGGCGCTCGTTCCTTCTTCCCCCTCCGCCATTGCCGCCGCCAGATCTCTCTCTCTCTCCCCCACTCTCTCTCTCTCTAATTCGTTTTTTTCCTGTAAATTCAGCAATTTCTTCCCCGCTATCTCTCTCTCTCCCCCCTGTCTCTCTTGGGTTTCTTCTCTGTCTTGAAATGTAAATCTGGAGAACGGGTGCTCGTGGTTTATTTCAAATAGGTCTTTAAGTTCTTCTATTCGCGACATGGCTGTCCCTTCTATCTATCCAGCCGCATCGACAGTGGAGCCAGAGGAGATAAACAATTATTATATGTATCAATAAAGCACGTCGCGATAGCCGAGGCGTCGTTGTGTAATTTTCCACTTGATAATTTGGACTCCAGCGGCGGAGGGAGAGGGTGTGAATTCAATTGGAGCGGGGGTGGGGGAATAATAAGACGGAAATGCCCCCACGGGATCCTATGTAGACAGTGGCAGTTGGCGGTGGGGGACGTTGGAGCGCCCTGACATGTGGCGGATTGTGAGCTTCCCACGTGGACCGCATGCGCGCGCTGCCGACGTGGCAGGGCACCACGTTGGGTGAAAGGGCAACTGTCTTAGATGGCGTGCTGTTTTCCCCTTTAAATTTTGAAAGAAAAATAAAAATGATATTATTTGAGGGGTCTCCCCCTCGCACGTATTGCTTCAAAGTATGATGATTTCTTGAGCAAGCGTGGAGTTGCACTAAAAAAATCTCATAAAGAAAGGTTGTTGACTTTTTTGGAAAAGATAGCAATTTTTGTTTGAACAAAGGGAAGTCGTCAAGACAGGTGCGCATGACTGGCAATCTTGAATCCGATTGAAAATCCGCTTATAAGTACGATCACGCTTTTTATAAAATCTTCTGCTATTGCCTCTTCTATTATTTAAAAAATAATAGGATTGATATTAAAAAAGAAAAGGTTAACTGATATTACATAAAGTTAAGGGAACGCAAGTGATAAAAACTCTGAAAAAATAAGATAACTCAACTGCTTCTCCCGGTTGTGTGATTATCATTACTTGTGGTGTTTTTGAGTTAATTGCATGATTTTCAATTCAATTTATTCAATAGGTGTAACCACTAGGTTTTTTTTGGAAATTCTAATGCTTACCTTAATTCTATTATTGTCATAATTTATTAGCAAATTAAATGGATTTTATTGGTTCAATTAAACCCTTAAATGATAGCCATAAAAAGCCATTTCCCTTAAGCTTACATCACACTTTCCCAACATCATTTGTCTTCACAATTTGAGAGAGGATGAGAGAGAGGGAGAGAGATCTTACCGAGCATCCTTCTTCATCGTAAGAGACGACGACGAAGGATCGGAGAAGGAGGGGAACGCGAATCCGTAACTGGAAGGACGTGACGACCACATCAGAGAGAGTTACGCATCAGATTTGAGGTATGTGTCGGCTTTAGGTTATTATGTATGTGCAACGATTCGACTTAAAATGGATATCTAAACGTATGTATTGGCTTAGGATTTTTATGAATAAGATCAAATCCGAAATATAATATATAAATTTATGTGATAATTTTGTAAGATAACATGTACACGCAATGTTTGGTTCAAGATAAGGCATCTAAATCTATGCATAGGATCCGTATGATACCCCATATGAATATTATATTACAACCCCTATGTCGTAGGATTGTATATGAATACTTGTCATACTTGGATTAGGACTTTTAAATGTATGTAACGACACCCTAGAGTTTTCTTATCATACACCACCATACGTGAAGTTATATGTTAATTGTTCTTTGAATCATCCTGGTCAAGAACTCCAAGGTCAATGCCAGGAAAGGAACAAATATGACTATGGTTTTTTACAGCTATAAGAATAACTATATGATATGAGAGGAATGTCGATGTTATTTATGCACTAATTCGAGCACGACTTCATATGTACTAAAAGACAATATGCCCTACAATCATGTAATTACAATTGTATTGTGCTCCTCAATTATTTATGTATTTTTGTCAAGTATATGTCTAGCTGAGTAATAATTTCTTGCAAGTAAAGAAACATTAAAGTATTATTTATGTTACATTCGGATTTGTCATTATAATCTTGCCTAATAACTTAGTAAAATATTTAGTATATCAAAGATGTACTACAAATGTTGTGTGATGTATAGGTGCAATGATAACGCATGGCTTATTATTGCATATGGTTTTATAATTATTTTGTAATATTGTATTATATTGTATGAAACTTTAAAATTATTTTTGTCTTCATGTTCTAAATCATGAATTTATATTTTTCTAATTGGACAAGATTCATCCTTTAATTACATAAGAACGTGCAGCTTAGTTTATGGGATTTTAAATAATTCCCTTCTCAGGAGACGATAAATTTAGTCATGTTTATCATAGTCATAGCATTCTATGTTGTGATGATTTCTTTAAATATATCTTGTGTTGTTGATGTTTTTTGAAATCGTAATTACGCAACTATTGCTTGGTAATAATTTAAACAAAATTGGCAACTAATGTCTGCATAGGATTTTGGAGTCATCATATAGGGGGTTATTATCTAATTCCGAGTATTCAATGTTTGTAATTGTACAATTAAGAGACATCAACCGATTTATATTAATTAGAAATAGATACATGAGTTTAACTATATACTAGGAAACGTGACAATTTCGTGTTCTTAACTAATTGCACATAATTGAATCATGCACATATAATTTACTTGCTTGTCATTTTTATTTAAGGGAAAAGAAGTACTAGGCTAAAGTATGGAAATCCAGTCTGAGATATTTTTTCCTGTATGAATTAGTGACATGTACAAGCTTAAAGTATTAGTCACAAAATTACAAGCTAAAGATATTTAAGGCATAGACTCATAAAGAGTTACATGAATGACCGCAAGGGATCATGTTAGCCCACGGGACAAGGCCGCAAAGGGCATATGGTTGCAAGGAACCATAGAAGCAAAAGCTAAGTCCTCTACATTTGTACCTACACTGTCATGTTATCGCCGCAAGGGTTATATGATTGTAAGGAATCATGGAGGCAAAAGCTAAGTCATCTACAGTTATAGCTACACTGTCATGCCATGCCATGGATCACAAGTGCTAGCGGTTGAAAACATATAACAAGATATGTACATGAAAGTTATGAAATAAATGATTTATAGCGATAACCCACGACAAGTATGAAAAAAAATCGTTTATTAAGATTAATCATTACAAGTGATAAAAATAATCATAAAGGTAAATCATTACATGTTATGTAAGAAGGTGGATTAATTAAAGATAAAATCATACGTGTTAAGAAGGAAAATGATTTAATTAAAGATAAACTATTACATGTTATGCAAGAAAATAGTTTAATTAAAGAAAAATAATTGTATATTATACAAGAGATGGTTTAATAAAGAAAAAACTATTACATGTTGTACAAGAATTGGTTTAAGAAATGTAAACCATCAAAGTCATGGGGGTTAAAATGCAAAGTGAATTATATGGTAAAAGAAACATGTACTTGTTATGAATATTCTGAAATATGTCCCACAAGATGAAAGACTTATATGTTATTTATTCTTGTGCATATTACATAGGTATACTCATTTTTATGAAAGAAGCTAAATTACCTATGTTAGGGAATGAACTAGACATGCATGGGAACAAATAGGCCTGTAATGATGTTTTTCCATGGAAACTCTAGTGCATGAAATATAACGAGTTAAACGACTCTTAGAATTCCCATACACGACCCTGATACATACTGAGTATTAGGCTCATACAAAATTATGTGTATTCATTTCAGGTGAAGAACATGGTTGATTGCATATGCCTGATACATATTCGGATCTTGCTACGGATTCCTCGGGATTCCTGACGTGGTATGATTCTACTCGTGAAGATTAAAGGATATCTATATGCCTACAGATGTTGTTTTAAATTCTTAGACTAGTTTTTGCTAAAATACCCCAGTTGGAGTTGTAATAATGGAACTCTTGGTTGGAATGGACTTTTTATGGACTTGATATTATCTTTGCTCAATGATTACCGTGCATGTTTTTGGTAAGGTTCGCTTGCACGATCTAATATCACATGCTTCTGATGGTCGACATGACACATTCCGTTACAAATGGTATCAGAGCTAGAGTTCCTCTTGGCATATGATATCCACAATAGATAGTGACCTATGACTGAGATGAACATAGTCAAACTCAAGTATTACATATAACTAGTTGATCCTTTGATTTTTTTAGTTAGATGACCCATCATTATATATTTAAGGTGATCAGAGACCGTAAGTCATCATTGAATAATGAGGTTGTTAAGGACTCACACCAATAATTATTATAGTTAATGACAATATGAGTCAACAGTGAAAGTATCATGCAAGAGCTTTAGTGGATATACTGAAGACCTTTATTTCAACAATCTATTCATCTTATAGGGAAAGTATGATATCGAGAAAGTTAAGCATTGGATTTAAGAGATGGAGATGCCTTTTGAAGCTATAAACTATCTTGAGGAAGATAAATAATTTTGAGATATTTTGTCTGAAAGATATAGCTAATGAGTGATAGAGTGAATGAAAGATGATCCACCTTTCTTAGACATATTCAATTAAATAAGGTGACTTTATTGAACTCTCATACCCTTGAGAGTGTTGATGATTATAAGAGATCATGACTCGTAAATATTTGATGTTGTTATAAGATTATTAAAGAATGTGCAAACGAGAAACAAATGAACTATTGGCTAAGTATTGCACAACATATCTAATTGTACTTAGTGTATAATCATCTCGATTACATCATGAAAGTTGGATATTTTTTATTTTAATTGCATGCCTTTCTAGATGGTTGTTTTAGGATGATCTTATAGACAAGCGGACTCTCCATCAATGTCATCCTAAACTAGATTAATTTTGAGAACTCATGATCAAATGACACTTGTCGAAGTTAAAGAGATAGAGAAATAGTTATAGTGACAATAGGATAAGGGAATTTTCTCTGGTGACTAAATGTTCCTTCATAATAAGAACTTTTTTCTTTTTGAAAAAGGAATGTAAATCACATATCTTTCCATTAGGTACTAAGTTGTGGATAAGATAACTTTGAGGGATTAATAATTACCGTTTGGATAGATGATTTATTCATTTTGATTATTGAAACGATATTTTCTAAAATCAATCTACGTATGAGTTACCGATAACATGGAATAAAAGAGGACATTTTGGAAAGGCCATTAAGAGTAAGATTCTACTATTACAAATTTTAGATCTCTCTTTTGTTCTCATAAGGACTTTTGTAGCTTTTGTGGAGTTTATGAATAGGGCATTTTCAGAATACCTTTATGACTTTGTGATCATAATTGTGAATGATAATGCTATATACTCTTGTGATACAGAGAACCACCAAGTACATCTCAATATTGTATTCAAGACCCTCCTCCAACACCAGCTTTATGTAGTGCTCTTTAATTGTACTTTCTTATTGGACAAAATCTTCTTTCTAGTCATAACACATTTATGTATGATATTAAAGTTGACTCATGAGAGGCGTACCGACTAAGGTTAAATATCAAAATAAATCAATGGTCGTTGTAACCCCAATTAGTAGGCAAACTCAATGAGAAGAATAAAACCACTCAGAGAAAATCAAGCAATCAAATATGTAAGTGGTTCACTATTTTTATTTACCCGGTATAGCCACTAGGGTCAAACACAAGAAACACGAGAAAGGTACAAAATAACCAAATTTCCGGAAAACAAAATTTCTTTTAGTGATTTTTAATTTTGCAAAATTTTAGTTTTTGAATAAAGGCAAGAAAGCACACTAGATAAAATGCACACACAACACTCTTTTCATTTTTTAAGATAGCTAACAATACTCAGAAAATTACAAAGAAAATATTTTTGGGTTTTATAGGTTTTCAAATATTTTTGATAAATTTTATAAGTTTTTCTGATGTTTTTGTGATTTTATAAAAATCGAAAAATGCTGAAAGCTCCAAACAGTGTACAGCAAGGACCAAATTGCAACTTAAAAATATTTTAAGTGCTCCAAGGCCCTGGATGACAATTTTAAGATAATAGATATATAGAGCTAAGCACAGAAACTGCAATCACATTCTTTATTTTTCTTTAATTTTTTTTTATGATTTTAATAAGACTTTAGTTGTTTTGTAATGTATATGTTTTTAAAGTGAATTTTCAAACAAAATTAATAGTGGAAGTAACTTTTTTATTTTTCAAAAAAAGAAAATGTAAATAAATCAATCCAATAAAATTATAGTGAAGATTACACACTAAAAAAGAGTGAATAGTAATTTTTCTGTAATTTTTGGAATTAATTTTATTATATAACTCAAGTTCAAAACCAAGCATGTAAATTAAGCACATTTTACAAAAGACCTCCTTGTATATATTTTAAGTCTACAGATCAAATCGATAACACACTTTAAAAGCATGGGCCTTATCTGCAAAAATCCCAATCGAATCACGCACATGCTCAATACTTAACGCATAGGGGTATATATGTAATTTCTGAAAATATAACGCTCATTAACTAACAACACAAGAGTTCATGATAGATCATGTAAATAACCCAAAACTCACATGGGACTACACGTGCTTCAGATTTAGAGGGACTAAATTGCAAATAACATAAGCTACAAGGGCCAAACTATAAAAGTTCTTAACTACACATTTATGGACAGGACTAAATATGAAAGCAAAAACATGCGGGGGACAAAACGGGAAATATATCCTTGCAGGCGCGTGCGGAGCACGTGGGACACGTGGCGTGCGTGGAAGTTGTATCGTCGTACATCTCTGATTGACTCCTGTTGCGGATCTGATGACCGCAGAGGATGTTGCAGATGTGCGGGGCAGATGCATCAGAGGGTCTGATCTAACGGCCTAAAAGCTGAGTGTGTCGGGTGGCTCGTATCATATCTGGCAAAGGCTAGATGATCCCATGGCTAAGGATGGGTCTGCAAAAACACACCGGGTTGAACTTCTATCGAGTAAGGGAGGGGATCCGCACACCCGATGAAGGACCTGAGGGTCATGGCAGACTCGTGGAGGTGAGGCACATCGAACGAAGAGCTCCAATGGAGGTGACAACATGCAGATGAGCGTGGCGGTGGCTGCTCGCCTGGAGCTGCTCCGCCTCAGTAGCTGAGGGTCCAGAATGGTTCTCCTGCACGCAGATGAGCCTGTAGAGGATAGAGGGGACTCATGGCTATGCTATGATCCTGGTTATCATAGCTAAAGATGAAATAAACGATGGGGGATGAGGTTTGGGGTCTCCGACGAATGCGGGGGAAGGAGACCCTTCCTAATATTACTTTGATGGTCAAGCCTTAGGGGGAACAGGTTGCATGAGAAGATGGAGGGCGATCTGAAGAGTCGATCTGAACGGAGGGAAGTGGATGATGGGCTCCGGACCTGGTGTCAGAGCCAGCGAAATGCGGTGGAGCAAAATAGGAATATGCGATCGAACATGGAAAAGCAGAAGGAAGGATAAACACCTGAAGGTAGAGATGTGTTCTTGAGCTTCAGAAAAAGGTAGAAGGATGGGTCTTGGCCTCGATCGAGTTGCGGCAGGTAGGGTTGACTATCGAGCCCAATGAGTTGAGATAGCCCCTGGCTCAGGCTCGGGCTCGAACTCAAGCTCGAACTCGATGAGCTCGAGCCCCTTATCGAGTTGACTAGGGCTCGATAAGGCTCGAGTCGAGCCCCTTAACGAGCCCGAGCTCCTTATCAAGCCTGGTCTGGGCTCGAGCCCAAGTCGAGATCGTTAAGGAAAATGGGTACTTTTTGGTGGAAAAGTGTTTTGTGTAGGTTCGAACTCGAGACCTGCTCTATCTAAGATTGTGTTCCTTATCAATAAGACACTATAGAAGTTGTATACAAAATCCTAATTATAATATATATTGTAACACTATATTTGCTTATAAAAAAGAAAAAAATACTAATTTTCTAATGCATGGGCGGGGGGAAAATATGTGGGCGGGAATGGGATTTGAGAAGTGGGTCATGATTCCTGACTTGTGGAAAGGTCAAAGTTAGTGGAGGGAAAATTACAAAGGTCTACTTTTATTTTTTGTATTATATATATATATATATATTCCTTCTGACTTATCAAGCCGAGCTCGGCTCGGCTCGAGCTCAGCTCGTTAAGCTATCGAGCCCAAAATTCTGGATCGGGCTCAGCTCAATAGCCTAATGAGCTAGGCTCACAAGACCTTATAGAGACGAGCCTGAGCCTGGCTCATAGAGCCATGACTCAATAGCCAGCCCTAGCGGCAGGCTGAGAGGCTTCTCACGGTGGCTCTCCGACGATGCGATGAGCTACGAGCCTCCAGGCATCTCCTGAGGATCCTAAGATTCTCCTTGAGTGGTTGTCACTCCACTGAGGGTGGCTAGGGAAGAATGGGGATGCGAGGGACGAGCTGGAGCGCTATGGAGGCGGAAGAGATGATTATATAGGATGCCCAGGGGTCTGGAAAGATCGAGAAGTGGAGTGCAACCCCAGAAGGATCTCGTATTCTAGGGATTCGCAAGTATCTCAGTTGTACGAGGAATCTCGGGTCCATGTATCGAGGCAAGAGGTGGTCGGAGTCAAGCGAGAAAATTTGGAGAAGAAGCTTCGACAATAGGAAAGGCAACCCGGCCCGACTGGAAGAGACCGTTGACTAAGGTCAATGGTTTGACATGGGCCAATGAGAAAATCAAGATTTACAAAATGAAAGGAAATTCAATGAAAAATAGAAAATGAATTTAAAATAAAAAATATTTGTTATTTTATAAAGTATTTTTCTATAATTTTTAATTGTTTTTATGAAAAATAAATAATGTATATACAATATATAATATTATATACATGTATATTATACTTATATATTATTTACAAGTATTTGTATTTTATTATTTTTACATAAATACCTGTATTTTATATTTTATTTATTTACAACATAATTTTAGGAGTATAAATTATTTTTTATCTAATTTTTATAGATTATTTAAGGGTATAACATAAATAGTGGATTTCATATTTACATATGTATTTTATAGAAAGGTTTGATGATTGTATTTTTATTTTTCTTTTATTTTTCTGATTTTTGTTTTATTTTTATAATATTATTAACACTATATACAAGGGTGTAAAATAATAATATGATTTTGATTTTATCAAAAATAAATAAATAATATGTACAAGTATAGGTGACATATGCAATACCTAGTAGACCATATCTCTCTCTACTTACTTTATTTTGCTATCAGGTCAAGTCTTGACCTTCTCTTGGGGTTTGGCTCACTCTATATTTATTCTTAATACGTCATTCTTTTTCTTTTTCCTTTATTCTTTTATTTTTGTAAAATACGTGCTAATTATGCAACCAAAGTTGATTATTAAACTTATCTTCATTAAATTGGAATATGGAGCTCAGTCAGACCTTTGGATTATTAGTTTGTCGGAACCTTAATGGGAAATAGGTTCAAGACTCAATAGCCTCTGAGTTCCACAATTTTATGGTCAAGACTCCTCAATAAACCATGTCAAAACAAGTCTACATATGCAAACTCTAATGAGTATGTATCTTTCCTTGTACGATGTAAGAGATATGTAGCTCCCCACCTCAAAAATGACTAAGAAATAGCCTCCCTCAACAAGGTAACTCTAATTCCCTAGTCCAGTAGCTCTTTCCTCGAGGAACGAGTTATTCCCTTCTAAGTTCAAGTTCAACCAGCTCAAGTAGAGGAGAAAGAAGAGAACGGACCACGACCAGTGTAGCCACATATCCCTGGGAGCTTAACTAGTGTAGTTAAGTCTCCTGTTGCAAGATTCATGAGATGAAGAAGGTGTAATACATAAGGTTTGCTTTATTGACTATATACACTCCAGCAGGCACTTTATTTTCAATCAGACCTGTCCACCTTTTTGGACTTTTTCTTGATTTTGCACTTTTTTTTGTTGTGCATATGTACAACATATCTACATGGTGCAGAATATACATAAGAAGTTTTTCTTCTTGATCCAGTAGACTAACCCTCTTTTGAAGCATTATTGCAACCCACAACTCATGTCTTTAGACCTCAACACCGTGAGACCAAGTTGAGGTACACATCCCTCCCTAAAGGAAGATGAAAGGTTTCGCCTAGAAAAAATCCTCGTATGCTACCCCAAGCCAAGGGATTCTGTCTCCTCATCACCTCATCCATGTGGAGCTACGTGTAAGGTGTGTGTCCAAGTCAAGCCATTGTCTCTGAGAGTCATGTGTGCATTGTTAAGTGTTCTACTTAGGCTCATCAAGATGTCATGTGAACATAGCCTAGGGGACTCAAAGAATTAATTCATTAATGGACCTGAAAAGTCTTATCCCCAAATCCTATAAGGTTCCTCTGAAGTTATATGGATTAAGGTCTTAACCAAGCTCTATTTTTCAACTTAATTCCAAACTAATTTAAATACCAACTATAATTTAGAAGAATATACAAGCAAATATGTACAAAATTATTTTTTGAAAACTTTTTCAAAATATGCAAATTTTTATGAAAACTTTTTGAATGCAAGGAAGAAGGAAAAGTTTTGCAAGCTATTTACAAACATTTACAAACAAAATTTTGCCAACTTTTATTTTTCAAATATTTTTCAAAAATTTTATACTATTTACATAATTTTGATACAAAAATATTTACAAAAACTTTACAATCAAAACATTCTTACAAATATTTGTACAAAAATAGTTTTTACAAAAGTTTTTTATAAACATCTATGTATAAGAAAGTATTTTTAAATGCAAGAAAATTTTCAAAAAAATTGTGATTTTTCATTTGTGATTTTTAGCCAAATTATTTATTAACACACTCAAACAAAGTACGAGTTATGGCTAAAGTATATATATAATATATACGACCCCCCCTATACTTAGCATGAATGATGTCCTCAGAGTGATCAAAGAGCGATGAAAGAGAGAGACATAACTCGTGATGAGTATTGGGAAGTGAAAAGAATGCTATACTACAAAAATGAATTAAAAGATTGTAATGAAATAGAAATCGATGATCCCCCCTGTACTTAGGATCAAGTAATTCTAAGTATAAAAGTCTGTACACAAGGGAAAAATCGAGGGTTAGGATGTACCGGGTTTATCTCCCATATACTTAAGGTAAAATATCCCTAAGTATAGGAAACAAATAGAGGTAAAAAGAATCAAATAAATACTTACTAGTCTGATTCTCCCCCATACTTAGGTCTCTACAAAGGTAAAAGATCCCAACTCAGGTGTCGTCAAGTGAACATAAAGTTGTGATGGTCTCTCCTCTAGCACCTCAAGACTGGTAGAAGGGTGGTCGTGGGGAACAGGGTGGTAGCAACTCGGGTTCGAAGAGTTGGTATGAGCTCTCCGAAGCCACCCTAGATGATTGAGGAGTGCTTGAAAGCGGTGTTGTCAACGGAAACCTAAAGGACCTCTTTCCCATCATAGTGTTATGTTGATTTATGATGATGAGATCTGGAATGCAAACATGATGAGAAATAAAACCCCAAATTCATCTACTCAACTGATGATCGTGAGAGATCGGTCGTTAATCTTGTCAATTTTATTTAGATGATCAGTCAATCTATTAGAGTGATCAAGCGAGTTGTTGGGAACCCAATTCTCCCAAGAGTCTGACCCAATCTCACGGCTAGTTTTTCAAAGCCAGCATGGATTGCGGACCACTTACTAGCTACCCGACCTATCTACTCTGCTAAGGAAGTCTTGGATCGATTATCGTCTACTCGGTGAAGTCCTCATTAGAGAACAACAACCACAAGACCAGTAGTCTGAAAGGAGTTCAGGTGTGGCTATACCTAGTGTGCGGGTCACTCTCGCATTATAGATAAATCGACCAATGAGGTGGTAACTCTCCCCAAAACAATAATTTTTTTAGGCGAAGTATATTTTAGGGTCCAATTTTCATTAGCAGCCTCAATTTTATCTTGTTTTCATTTTTTATGTATTTTTCTGAATAAAACAATGCCTAACGAATTTTCCAATTCCTTGGTTATTTTGAGTCCAATAAAATAGGGGAAGGAAGTCGGAAATATCAATGCATGATTAAACACAATGATGCATGCAGATATAGAATTGTGTACCTAACTCTACCCCTCTACATGCAGGGTGATCCGCGCATAAATTTAAATATAAGAAATAAACTACCTATATGATGCACGAGGAAATCGGCCTTACGAGCAATTTATATTTATCGTGAAGAATCGTAGCTAGCTAATCAAATAAAGACTGGAGTCCGATCTTGGAAGTCACTCGGTACCCGCCACAAAGGATCCTACTCGCGTTGTGTGTGACTCCTCATGGTGCGTGGTCTAATATCCAATTAAACTAACTTTTTCAGTATTATTTTAGCTAAGTCTAATTACGATCTATAGTTACAGATAAGCAATTGGGTGTGCTGCCTTTACTAATTACGTTACAATCAATAAAAATCCTAAACCTAAGGGCTAAATCCTCGAGAATAAAAGAAAATAAAATGTGATAAAAACAAAACCATGAAAAAATCGCGGTGAGGTCCCTCGAGTGCACCGGCACTCGGCGAAACAGACCACGAAGTGTAAGTGTCCAAGCAAATATCCAAGAGTTCGCAATTATTACAATAATAGAAATTCTGCAAAAATAAACTAATCTATCTAATATAACCACTCTCTCATGCTCCTCCGCTTCCTCATACAGTCTCCTCCAAAAGAAAACCAAAGCATCCTCATGTGGTTCCTCGCACAAAAAGAGAAACATACGAGTGTCAGAGAACGGTTATATCAAATATAGACAAAAAATGAACAAAAAGTGAAAAATGATTACTAAGTCATGCTCCCCGGTAATGACGCCATTCTGGTGAGCGCCCTACCGACTAAGGTTAAGTATCAAAATAAATCAATGGTCATTGCGACCCCAATCAGTAGGAAAACTCAACGAGAAGAATAAAACCACTAAGAGAAAATCAAGCAATCAAATATGTAAGTGGTTCACTATTTTTATTTACCTGGTATAGCCACCAAGGTCGAAAACATGGAGCACGAGAATGGTGCAAAGTAGTCAAATTTCTGAAAATAAAATTTTTTTAGTGATTTTTAGTTTTACAAATTTTTAATTTTTTAATAAAGGTAAGCAAGCACACTAGATAAAATGCACACACAACATTTTTTCATATTTTTCAAAACAGTAAAAATACTCAGAAAATTACAGAGAAAATATTTTTGGATTTTGGTTTTGAAATATTTTTGGTAATTTTATAAAATTTTCTGATGTTTCCTATGATTTTTTAAACATTAAAAAGTGCTCAAAGCTCCAAACAATGTACAACTAGGACCAAATTGCAACTTAAAAATATTTTAAGTGTCCTAAGATCCTGGATGATAATTTTATGATAATATATAAAGATAAGCACAGAAATTGAAATCATATTATTTGTTTTTTTCTTAAATTTTTATGATTTTTAAAAGATTTTGGTTGTTTTATATTTCTTAGTATTTTAAAGTGAATTTTCAAATAAAATTAATACTGGAAGTAAAAACAAGCAAAAAGGCACACATAGGAATTGAATTTTTCAAGTATTTTCGAATTGTTATAGTTTTAAAAAGCAAACATGGATGTTTTTTAAGGGTTTTTTATTTTTGAAAAATAGAAAATGTAAATAAATCAATCCAATAAAATTATAGTAAAGATTACACACTAACAGGAGTCAATGGTAATTTTTGTGTAATTTTTTGAATTAATTAGTAATTATTAAGTTCAAAACAAAGCATGTAAATTAAGCACGGTTTACAGGGATCTCCTCTTAAATATTTTAAGTCTACAGACCAAATCAATAACCCACTTTAAAAGCCTAGGGAATTATCTGCAAAAATCCCAATTGAATCAGGCACATGCTCAATACTAGACGTACATGGGTATATGTGCAATTTCTAAAAAATAACATTCATTAACTAACAACACAAGAGTTCATGACATATCATGAAAATAACCCAAAACTCACGTGGGACTGCATGTACTTCAAATTCAAAGGGGACTAAATAGAAAATAACAAAAATAATGAGGGCCAAGCTGTAATAAAAGTTCTTAACTGCACATTTATTGACAGAAGTAAATATGAAAGCAAAAACATTCGAGGGACAAAAGGGAAATATACCCTTGCAGGCGCATGTGGAGCACGTGGGACACATGGCGCGCGTGGAAGCTACGTCGTTGTACGGCTCTGATTGACTTCTGCTGCGGATCTGACAGCTGCATATGTTGCGGACGTGCGGGGCAGATGCGTCAGAGGGCCTGACCTAATGTCCCAAAAGCTGAGCGTGTCAGGTGGCTCGGATCAGATCTGGTAGAGGCTGGATGATCCAACGTCTAAGGATGGGTATGCAAGAACACGCCTGGGTTGAACCTCGATCGTGATAGGGAGGAGATCCGTAGACCTGATGAAGGACCTGAGGGTCCAGACAGACTCATGGGGGTGAGGCGTGTCGAACAAAGAACTCCGATGGAGGCGGCAACAGGCGGATGGGCATGGCGATGGCTGCTCGCTTGGAGCTGCTTCGCCTCAGCAGCTGATGGTCCAGAATGGTTCTCCTGTGCGCAGATGAGCCTACAAAGGATAGAGGGGACTCAGGGCCATGCTATGGTTATAGTTATTGCAGTTAAAGATGAAAGAAGTGACGTGGAATGAGGTTTGGGGTCTTCGACAAATGTGGGGAAGGAGACCCTTCCTAATCTCGACCCAATGGTCAAGCCTTAGGGGGAACATGTTGCGTGAGAAGATAGAGGGTGATCTGGCAAGTCGATCTAAACAAAGGGATGTGGATGATGGGCTCCGAACCTGGTAGTCGGAGCCATCGAACTACGACAGAGCGAAATGAGAAGATGCAATCAAACAAGGAAAAACAGAAGGAAGGATAAACAACTGAAGATCGTGATGTGTTCTTGTGCTTCAGGCAAAGGTGAGAGGATGTGTCTTTGCCTCGATCAAGCTGCAGAAGGCTAAGAGGCTTCTCACGGCGGCTCTCCAGCGACGCGATGAGCTACGAGCCTCCAGGCGTTTCTTGAGGATCCTAAGCTTTGCCTTAAGTGGTTGTCACTCCACTGAGGGTGGCTAGGGAAGAATGGCAGCGTGAGGGACGAGTTGGAGTGCTATGGAGGCAGAAGAGATTATTATATAGGATGCCCAAGGGTCTAGAAAGATCGAGAGGTGGAGCGCAACCTTAGAATGATCCGGGTGATTCTAGGGATCCACAAGTATCTCGGGTGTACGAGGATCTCGGGTCCAGGTACCGAGGCAAGACGTGTTCGAAGTCGGGTGAGAAAAATCAGAGAAGAAGCTCTGGTGAGAGGAAAGGCAACCCGACCCGGCTAGAAGAAACCATTGATTGAGGTCAACGGTCTGACGTGGGCTAATAAGAAAATCAGGATTTATAAAATGAAAGGAAATTCAATAAAAATATAGAAAATAAATTTAAAATAAAATAAGTATGAAATAATAAATATTCATTATTTTATAAATTATTTTTCTATAATTTTTAATTTTTATGAAAATAAAATAATGTATATACAATATATAGTATTATATACATGTATATTATACGTATGTATTATGTACAAGTATTTTTATTTTATTATTTTTACATAAATACCTGTATTTTATATTTTATTTATTTATAACATAATTTTAGGAGTATAAAATAATTTTTATTTAATTTTTATAGATTATTTAAAGTATAACATAAATAGTAGATGTGATATAAACATATGTATTTTATACAAAGGTTTGATGATTTTATTTTTATTTTTCTAATTTTTGTTTTATTTTAGTAATATTAATAAAACTATATACGTGGTGTAAAATAATAAAATGATTTTGGTTTTACCAAATAAATAAATAATATGTACAAGTATATGTGACATATGCAATATCTAGTAGACCATATCTCTCTCTACTTACTTTATTTTACGATCATGTCAAGTCTTGACATTCTCTTGGGATTTGGTTCACTCTGTATTTACTCTAAATACGTCATTCTTTTTCTTTTTCCTTTATCCTTTTATTTTTGCAAAATACATGCTACTTATGCAATATTAACAAGCCTTGCAAAATGTTAAGTTATTGTTTTTACATGTATTTACAAGGTGTTTTGCCAATAAGAAGAGATAAAATAAAAAGAATAAAGAGTGAAAATCTTGGATTCATCATTGACCATGACCTAAACCTGAAGCTTACTATTATGCAGTAGAGACTTGTAGTTCACATTGATACATCTGACAAAGAAAGTATGGTATACTTTATGAAAAAGGTATTAATTATACATCATGCCAACTAAGGTCACAAGAGAGTAACCATCCAACTTTTTTTTACTTGAAGTATCCTATTCTCGTGATTTGGAGTTAGTAATGATAATATTTTCTATAAGTGATTGGTGAGATTATCATTACAACAAGAATTTTTTTAGGAAATCTAAAGGGTCAAAGTAGAAAAAAAAAGATGTTGATCTTTCAAAAATGATTGAAACACCGAAGAAGGAATAATATGATTTTATTAATGGAATCGATGATGACGACGACGACTATGTGTTATATTGTTAAAGATTTCTACAACAACAAATTATTGCAGGAGACATTATATGAATCTCATAGATCTGATGTAAAATATTCCTCCATACATGAGAAAAATGTCTAAATATATCCAATGATATTACTGGTGGCCAACGATTAAGATAGAGATTGTAAACATTGTTTCCAAAATCTTAATATAATAGTAGATTGGAATTGAAGTATATCATATGGATTTTGAATTGGTTTACCCAAGACGGTGATACATCCTTATAATACCATAGATGTTATTGTAGACTAATTGATCAAATTAGTTCCCTTCTTACCTACTTGCCTGGATAAATTGATGTAGAAGTTGGTTAAACTATACATAAATGAGATTGACACCCTAGACAACGTCCTAGGATTAATTATGTCAGATCAGGACATGAGATACACATCTTAGCTATGTAAGTGTCTTCAAGAGGTTATGGATATGTAATTAAGTTAATACTCCTTTTCTTCTATAGACATAAGGTCAATCATCTAAGATCATTAAGAGATTTCAAACTGGCATGAACTTATGATTTTGCAAGAATCCCATATAGACATTTTCCTTCGGTAAAGTTTTCTTAAAATAAATGGTCATTATTTAAGTATGAAGAAGACTAGTTATGAATTAGTGTATAGAAGATCTTGTATATCGTCCTACCGTTAAAGTCATGCAGATCATTTGAGACCAACTAGTTCATACTATTAAGAAGATTGTCGACAAAAAATGTGATGCAAATGAAATCTACGATCTTGGTATGTCTCACTAATAAGAAATTTCGAGGACTGAATTTTTTAAGGGTGGTAGATTGTAACGGCTAGATTTTTTGGGAATTCTAATGCCTATCTTAATTCCATTATTGTCATAATTCATTGGAGAATTAAATGTATTTTATTCGCTCAATTATTTTTAAATCCCTAAATGATCGCCATAAAAAGCCATCTCCCTTAAACCTACATCACCTTTTCCCAATGCCATTTGTCTTTGCAATTTGAGAGAAGAGGAGCGAGAGAGAGATAGAGAGAGGGAGAGAGATCTTACCGGGCATCCTCCTTCATCGTAATAGACGACGACGAAAGATCAGAAAAGGAGGGGAAAGTGAATCCGTAATTGGAAGAAGGTGACGACCACGTCATGGAGAGTTACATATCGGATTTAAGGTAGGTGTCGGATTTAGGTTATTATGTATATGCAACGATTCGACTTAGAATTAAACGTATGTATTGGCTTAGGATTTTTATGAATGTATGTGATAATTTTGTAAGATAACATGTACACACAATATTTTGATTCAAGATAAGGCATTTAAATGTATGCATAGGATCCGTATAATACCCCATATGAATACTACATTACAACCCCTACGCCGGAGGATATCTATGAATAATTACCCTACTTTAATTAGGACTTTTAAATGTACGTAACGACACCTTAGAGTTACCCATATGTTAATTGTTCTTTGAATCATTCTGGTCAAGAACTCCAAGGTCAATGTCAGGAAAGGAACAAATATGACTATGGGCTTTTAGAGCTATAAGAATAACTATATATTATGAGAGGAATGTTGATGATGTTTATGCACTAACTCGAGCATGACTTCATATGTACTGAAAGACAATATGCCTACAGTCATGTAATTACAATTGTATTGTGCTCTCCTCAATTATTTATGTATTTTTGTCAAGTGTGCATGTAGCAGAGTAATTATTTCTAGCAAGTAAAGAAATATTAAAGTAATATTTCTGTTACATTCGGCTTTGTCATTATAATCTTGACCGAATAACTTAGTAAATTATCTAGTATACCATAGATATGCTGCAAATGTTGTGTGATGTGTAGGTGCAATGATAAAGCATGGCTTATTATTGCATATGATTTTATTATTATTTTGTAATATTGCATTATATTGTATGAAACTTTGAAACTATTTTTATCTTCACGTTCTATATCATAAATTTGAATTTTCCTAATTGGACAAGATTCCTCCTTTAATTACATAAGAACATGTAGCTTAGTTAATGGGATTTTAAATAATTTCCTTCTCATGGGAGCGATAAATTGTCATGTTTATCATAGTCACAACATTCTGTGTTGTGAAGATTTCTTCAAATATATCTTGTGCTGTTGATGTTATCAAAATCATAATTACCTAACTATTGCTTGGTAATAATTTAAATAAAATTGGCAACTAATGTTTGCAGAGGATTTTGGAGTCATGTATACATATAGGGTGTTATTGTCTAAATCCGAGTATTCAATGTTTACAATTATATAATTAAGAGACATCAACTGAGTTTATCTTAGTTAGAAATAGATATATGAGTTTACCTATACACTAAGAAACATGACAATTTCTGTTCTTAACTAATTGACATAACTAAATCATGCAGATATAATTTACTTGCTTGTCATTTTTAATGAAGGGAAAAGAAGTACGCTAAAGTATGGAAATCCGATCTAAGATATTTTTTTCATGTATGAATCAGTGCCATGTACAAGCTTAAAGCATTATGCACAAAATTACAAGTTAAAGATATTTAATGCATAGACTCACAAAGAGTCACATGAATGATCGCAAGGGATCATGTTAGCCGAAGGGGCAACACCGCAAGGGACGTATGGTTGTAAGGAACCATAGAGGTAAGAGGTAAGTCCTCTATAGTTGTACCTACACTATCATGTTATTTCCGCAAGGACATATGGTTGCAAGGAACCATAGAGGCAAAAGCTAAGTCCTCTACAGTTGTACCTACATTGTCATGTTATTTCTACAAGGGGCATTTGACTGCAACGAACCATAGAGGTAAAAGCTAAGTCCTCTACAACTGTAGCTACACCGTTGACGAGTCCGGGAACGCGCTTGTTAAGAATGTTTATTTGTCGTTCGTGTTAAAATGATTAGTCGTGCGTTGTAGGCGGCAATCAGAATCGGTCAAGAAAATAACCACAAATAATTTATTCAATTTTCAGTCTCGTGGTTTTATGTTTATTTTACTTGGGCAAGTCCCAAGGTCGATCACAAGGAGGCAAAGGAACAACCTAGAATTATGTCTATCAAAATTCGTTTGCGACTTTCGAGGCGGTCTTTTTTTGAATTTTTAATGCAATAAAGGATGCAATATGCAAGTTTGGCCTATTTTAGGGACTAAAATGTAAAAGTCGATCAAACGATGTCCAAAAAATATGAAACTTGGCCAAAATGAAAAATATGGTGAAATAAATGCAATGTATTTTTTTTGGAATTTTTTGGATGCAATATGAATTTTTTATGAATTTTTAAATGCAGATAAAATGAATTTCAATATTTAATTATAATAAATATTAAACCTACTTATTTTCAAGGAACAAAATTATCTAAGATCTATCACTAGGTGATTGATCTCAGAAAAATCCTAAACCTCGAAAATGTGAGATCTAATACTTATTAAAAATCAAATACTGAAATATGAAAAATAATTTTTATAACACAAATTATGCATGCAAATGTAATTCTTTTTAGGCACAATGTCAAGCACAATTAATACTACCAATGTGATTTTTTTTGGAATTTTTAGAGCAATGGTGAATCAAATATAAATTTCAGAGCACAAAGTGGGCAAAATATGTTAATTTTCACAAAATAATTAATTATTAATTAACCATCAATCACAAAAATGTCCACAATATGTCAAAATGTAGAAAATTAAATGAGGAACACAATGATATTTTTGGATAAATAAAATGTGCAATGTACTAGTCTAGAAGAATAAGAGAACACGGGGGTATTTCTGCAATTAGATAAATACAATAAATATAAAGACATGCAGAGAGGGACCTAAGATTAATTACCTAAACCCTTGGGGGTTCTACTGCAAAATTCCCTCCGCACGTGACCTCTGGCTGGCGAGGTCTTTGGTGCAAATAGGACGAATGATTGGGGATCTCTTGCAATATTCCCCTTAGTCACGTGCGGACCACGCGGAGATACATGCTCGGGCAAGAGGCTCAGGACGAGCCTCCACGTGTCACTCTCTGATCGCCTTGGGCCGCCCGAGGCTCCTGGCGTGGGCGGTGGCTCGGAAATAGGCTTGGATGTTGATCAGGACCGTTGATGATGAATAATCCAACTCCTGTGGTTAAGCTCCTTATGGATGGTCAGATGCTGCTTTGATGGTTGATCGAACGACGATGGAGGCGGGATGTTTCGATGGCTCTGATAGAGGATGCGCGCTGATCGGACGATTGATACGTGGCCGACACACGGCAGGGGTCGTCGGAGGCGAGCCAGAGCGGCGATGTTGACCGTTGACGTTGGTCGGAGAAGTCGAGGTGTCAGCGGGGAGTGGTCGGTGAAGCGGAGTCGTTGGCGTTGATGAACTAGGTGGTCAGGGAAGAGGACTGGCTGTAAGCGACCACTGGCGGAGGCGATGGTGGATGAACTCGGCGGTCGGTCGGTGGTGTAGTATGGTCGTCGATCGAGATAGCGGAGATGGGTATGGAGGCGGTTGTCGAGATGATGAAGAGATCGATCGAGAGGGATGAGATGGATGGGGAGTTACCAGGGGAAGAAGGTAGGGCTCGACGACGCGGATGCCGGAGCGGAGCAACAACGGATGCTGGGCTACGACGAGGAGCGGGGAGCTCTCGGATCATGCCGATCCTTGATTGTCACGAACAGAGGGAGACACACAACAAATGACTAGAGGGCGGGATGGCTCAAGGTCTTAAATAGGATGATGGGTATCGTCGGCGAAGGAAGGTGGGGGCGATCGGGGATTTGATTTGGAGAAGAGGATTGGAATCGAGATACGCGGCGTGGCGACGTGATTTGGAGATGCGCTTGGTGAGCAAGATACGTGGAGGAGGAGACCGGAGCGAGATTCACGGCGAGATACAGGGGGCGGCGGTGGCCAATTTGGGAAAGGTAGTTGGAGGAGGAAGACGCATTGCGGCCGTCCGATTGGCCGAGATCGGACGGCCGCAATTGAGCCACGCGGCAACAAGGAGAGGGAGAGGCAGAGGCATGTGCGACGCACGTACGGGATAATTATTTTTTTTAAACGAGTTTATAATATAGCCAAAAATGGCTGACACGTGGCGGCACCCAGGTGCCGCCACATGTCAGCACCAGAAAATTTGCAAATTAAATACCTTATAAACTCCAAAATAAATAGCAAATGGCCTCGGATCGAAAAATGTTCTTCACAAAAATTGTTCATCTCGATGAGACCTACAACTTTCATGAAGACATTAAAATCAAAATCGATCAATTGCATGAAGTGATTTTTTGGGGTATCCCATGTACATAGAATACCTTGTTTTTTGTATTTTATAATTTTTATATCATTTTTAAAATAGATAAAAATCTGGAAAAAATATGATAAAATCAAGATTAAATATTTACACATTAATCTGTTTTTTTATTTTTATTAGTTAATAAAATATGTATATAAAATATCAGTTCAAAAACTGCCAAAATAACATATATAAAAGAGGCCCAAAACCCAACTTTCACATATGAGCTCCGATTCACATGAACTTGGTCTTGTTTTGAAGGTAATTTAATGTATATTAGTTCAAAAGTGAGTAGGAATAAAACAGACACTGGATAGGGAAGATATGAGGCTTTTAGTCCGGAAATCCTGAAATTAGGGTTTGGGTTTTTGGTCCACTTATCTGGGTTAGTTATTTTTTTGTATTTTTCATTTATTCTTGTTAGCGATATGTACACAGAAGAAGTGGTTTTGGGTCATTTCGGAGTTAGCATGAATGAGTTAAAAATCTAGGAAGTTAGGCTATTTACATGTCACTTTTGGCTTGGATTTTTGGCTTCTTATTTTGTGCAAAAATTTGCGCTAAAATGCAATTCTTATGAAATCATGCACTAATGCTAATTATGCAGAATAGATGAAGGAATGTTGTTGATTTTAAGGGATTTGAGCTTAATAAATGAGATTTAGAGTGATGAATCCGAGATTCATCAACCGTCATGTCATGCCATCGATCGCAAGTGTCGGCGGTTGAAAATGTATAATAAGATACATACATGAAATTTAAAAATAAATGATTTATAACAGTAACTCATTACAAGTATGCAAGAAAATCATTTATTAAGATAAATCATTACAGTTGATAAAAATAGTCATAAAGATAAACCATTACCTGTTATCTAAGATGGTGATTTAATTAAAGATAAACTCGTACATGTTATGAAGGAAAAGGGTTTAATTAAAGATAAATCATTTACATGTTATGCAAGAAAATGATTGAATTAAAGATAAACCATTGTATATTATACAAGAGATGGTTTAATAAATAAAAAACCATTACGTGTCGTAATTGGTTTAAGAAATGAAAATCATCAAAGTCATGTGGGTTAAAATACAAAGTGAATTATATGATAAAAGAAACATGTACTTGTTATGAATCTTATGAAATATGCCCCACAAAATGAAATACATGTATGTTATTTATTCTTAAGCATATTACATAGGTATACTAATGTTTATGAAAGAAGCTAAATTACCTATGTAAGGGAATGAACTAGACATGCATTTTAACAATTAGGCGCGTAATGATGTTTTTCCATGGAAATTCTAGTGCATGAAATATAACGCGTTAAACGACCGTTAGAATTCCCATGCATGGACTCCGATGCATACTGAGCATTAGGCTCATGCAAAATTATGTGTATTCATATCAGGTGAAGAACATGGTTGATTGCATATTCTGGATCGTGCTATGGATTCTCAGGATTCCTAATGTGGTACGATTCCACTCGTGAAGATTAAAGGATATCTATATGCCTACATGAACTGTTGAGATGTTGTTTTAAATTCTTAGACTACTTTTTGCAAAAATACCCCAGTTGGAGTTGTAATAATGGAACTCTTAGTTAGAATGGATTTTATATGGACTTGATATTATCTTTGCTCAATGATTGTCATGCATGTTTTTGGTAACAGTTCGGTTGCGTGATCAAATATCACATGCTTTTGCTAGTCGACGTGACCCGTTCCGTTACAATAGGTACATGTTCAACTCTTTGCTACTAGTGAAAATTATGATATTAGCAATGTTTTAATTCCTTTCGAAAAAAAATAAGGTGGTCTTCAAAAGCCATTGGATGTATTATAACAATAAATTTCGCATTTTTTAAATGTTTTGGAAATCTTGATATATCATCTAATTTCATGTATATAGTTATGAATATTATTTGTTATAATATAATTATGATTATTATTCATTATAAATTTCCTTCCGTTCTCGAATTTTTTAGCAAATTATATATTATATATGGCAACAACTGAATGGAAAAATCTTGGGGAAAAATAAGTGATAGTTTTTGTTTTACAAAAATAGTTGATGCTGCAACTACAGGGGAACTAACATATAGCTTAAAGAGGGTCATTGCCCGTCCTTAATTTTTACATTTCACTTATAAATGTTGTTAAATTTTGATATGGTCCCTGCTCAAATTTGAATATAGAATAAATAATATCAAATATTATCACTAAACACTTATTGTCTTACAAGTAAAGTGTTGTTCCCTCCATTTAATGAATTAGGGTTTGAATCCCATGCATAGGAATAGAGATTCGGAGGTGTCAGATTAGTTAGGTCAAAGAGTTGACTTAACGAGATCAAGATAACCAAAGTCCTATATCGTATGTTGTCATGATATAGGCACGCATCCTCTGACCGGAGACAGATGTGTTACTATATGTCTGAGTATGTACATTTGGCAGACCAATAGGTTGATGACCTAACCAAGGTCTATACACCGGCGCGCTGGTGTGCATATAAGGGCATATAAGTAATACAATCTCTCAAAGGGATCATACAGTTTCAATTACTGAACCGGAAGGCATGAGCTCACTCATGAGATATTGGGAAGAATCAAATTCCATGCGCATGGTCGTCTCGCTTTGGAAGCTTGACTGAATTTGTAGGTTTGATATATACTTTTGGAAAGTATATGATCAAGACCTAGGTATGATATATGCTTTGGAAAGTATATGATTGATATCGACTCCCAATGATCGAATGAGAAAGTTGCTGATAAAACCATGAAGTAGACAGTATAAAGTTTATCCAATACTTCGGGTTTATTCTGAGTCTTCCAGTATGCAGGATGTACATGTATTGGGAATACCTGAGTGTGATGTGATCATAAACGATTGCATAACCACGACGCTTCCATTCCTAGGGAGTAATGAAACGAGTCTGGATTTTAGTGACTCCTCTCGGTAGAGAAGTAATCTGATCTTAGTCCAAATGTTGGACATTGATCTGAATGAGATTCAGATGCAATGAGAAGATTAGATTTGCGGTCTTGATTTAATCAAGCATCTATGGGAGGCCCGCGATCTGGATTTGAGATATGATCTCAATATCCAAGTCACTATATGTGGAACAATACAATCGTCCTGTCCTTATCTCCAAGTATTCGCGGAGAAAGCACATTATCCTTGAAAGGGTTCAGGATAATTTCATTGTTGATAATGTGTATCCGAGCATTAAGAAAATGGATAATTAAATGTGATTTAACTATCATGACTAATATGAATTCGATTCATATTTTAAAGGGAGCTATCTTAGATAATTAAATGTGATTTGATTATCAAAGATAAAAATAATGTGATTGTGATTCATATTATTTGGACACATGAGAATAGAGATCCAAGATGATTAAATGTGATTTAATTATCATAGATATGAATAATGTGGATAGCAATATCCATATTAGTCATATATATTATAAATGTGATTTATAGCATATAATAGAGAACTATTTGTAATTTACGTTTGTTAATTAAATGTTTATGTGAATTAGATTCACATTGGACATTAAATTGAAAATGTAATTTACATTTTATTTTAGGTTGTGAATGTGATTCACAATTTTTCAATGGCAAGATTGCAATATTCACAAAATAATTATGAATTATTTTGTAGAATAATTTACAACAAATGTTGTTGCAAATATTGGAGATATATGCAATCTTGGAGATTGCATTGGAATCTCCCTTTCCTAATAGGAGAGGGGGGACGGCCACCAATCCCTAAAGGAAAGGGTGGCCGTCCACTCTTCCTATATGGAAGGGAGGAGCCTCCTTTCCATTATCTCCAATGTGGATTGATTTAATTTGGTGATTGAATTATATTGATTTGTCAATATATATTTAATCTAAATTAAATTAATTGTTGTTGGTTTTTACCAACACAAATCTTAGCCACTAAAAGAAACACAATCAATGTGAACCATTGGATTTGTGTTGTCCCATGGATTGAGATCCATGGATCCCAAAATGTTATAAAAGGAGAGACACCCCATTGCTTTTCTTTACACAATGCTTTTGAAGCACATCTCTCTCTCTCTCTCTCTCTCTCTTTCTCTCTCTCTCTCCCTCTCATGACCGTCCACCATGGATGCCCTAGAGAGGTTCTCCATCGCCGCAGCGTCGTCGTTATGCTGGCTGCTGGTTTTCTCGTGGAACTCCGTCTACTTCATCGTGCCTTTCTCGTGAAGAAGACGTCGGATCTCGTGTGTCGAGATCAGGAGATCCACCGCTTGGATCATCAACATGGATTGCGAGAAGGCACGTGGTTCATCCTCGCGCTCGCAAGCGTCTCCTCTGACGGATCGGACTTGAGAAAGGAGGTCTCTTCATTTAGAGACTCGATCGCAACAATGCTTCAAGAGGTAATCCTATTACTTGTTTGTGGTTTAGACGAAATGATCCGAGAAGTGTTCTTGGACATGTGGTTTCGTCGTATGAAAATTTTTTTAATTTCCGCTGCATAGAATAACTAGTACGACTAGTCGTTCTTCGTCGTATTCGACACGACGCTCACGCTTATGTGATGCGATTAAGGATTATACCATATCTTTCAATTGTTATCAGAGTCATGTTGGTGGTTTTGGATAAGATCCATAAACCGGGAATGACTTGGGTTCATTAGATTTGCGAAAGTTTTCCTGCATTTCATTTTCGCATCTCTGTTTGAGATTATTTTCGGCACTTTTTAAATTATTTAAACACGAAAATAATAATTGGATTTTATTTCCCATTAAATAAGGAAACCGTAGGATCTGAGTTTACGTGATTTCGTTTCCGTTTGCTCAAGATATGCTCATTTTAGTGAACATGTATCCACTGTTTCGGGGACTGCGGATTATGATGTAATTAAAATATTGATTGCGGATTTGAAACGCCTTGAAATGGTGCAAACTACTTAGGTTTTGTTGTAAATCAAATTAGCAAACTTTAGGAACTTATTTTGCTTAATTTGGATTTAAATTGATTGAGATATGGTATTTTTAGTAAGTGAGGGTCACTGTTGGAAATACTTTCCTAATCAAGAACCTAGTGATTGTCATTTAATCAATTAGTGAAATTAAATTGTTTAATTTCCTGGAATAATTGTGCATAAATAGTTGTGAAATATTTGATGATAATTATTCCCTTAAATGACATTACCTTAATAATAATTGATTAGATGTGATCTAGATCACTAATTGGTTATATGATCTACATGATCAACATTCCAACAAACATGTTTCTTGAATAGGACTTGGGATTTGTTTAGCAAATCTCATTATAATGTTAATCAAAAATTATTTTGATTATTATTATATGGTATAATTTTGGTTGAAGAACCGATGATCATCTCAAGTACAAAGTGATCTATTTTGCATTATCCTTTCCCGAGGTGGATATGGTGTCTAGTCGGAGAGCATTGGGGTTGCGGGTTGCAACGTATGTGGTCCGTCCCACTCTCGTCAGTACTGGCCATGACAACGGGTAGGGTTAGTATAATGTTTAAGAAATCATGATGTATTTCTAATTATTAAAATTCGAAATAATACGTATTTGAGATAATACGAATAATTCAAGTAACAATAAAAATTGTTTGTTGGATATTAATTGGATCATTAATTCAATATGATTAGATTGATTGGAATCCAATTAAAATTAAAATACTCTATTATGAATAGAGATTTTATTTCCCTTGGAAGAATTAATTATAATGAATATGATTCATAGTGATTAATTAGAATTTGAATATGATATGGAAGATCCCATAAGTGACATCAATGGTCTCCCGTCAAGGCGAAGGGTTCCGTCGTCAGGGATTGTATATGGGAGACGCCTGTCCAAAGTGACAGCTCCTGTATGCAAGCGCATCTGGATCGGGCTCTTTGCTTCTCGAAAGAGTAAGGCCGTATACATAGTGACCCCAATATCGCATCCTCATATTATTGGGACGATATTGGATTGCGCATAGCGAGTACTATTCCTGTTGACGGTTGGTTCAATTAATGACGGGTCAACATCGCCTTAGGGGTGGTGGGTCCGAGTGTTAAAGACCGAATTGGGAATGCAAGTTGGACTTGCAAGGCGGAATGTGTTCCCGCTTCTTTTTATCCGAGTTGTAGGTTCTCATATTATTGGGATGCAACAAAGATAAGGAAGGAGATCCCAGATCTTGCTTGAGATATAATGGTAAGTATATCTCTTACATTGAAAGTGATTAAGGGAATGAACTTTCAGTGTTGACAAGGCAAGACAACTTTGATATAAAAATTCCTAAATCAAACTAAAATATGTATATATATATAAATATGTACATTTATGCAAATTTCATATTTCAGATAATCCTTCATTAAACCCACTCAATGTTATACCCAATGATAATCAGTAAAATATCATGGATTGGACTCATGATGCAGATATTGTACTTGCAGTTGGACACATAATGTATGTGGTTGCAATGTGCAAGTTTCCTCATAATATTGAGGAATGACAATTAAATGGATAATAGGACTACAACCCTAGGGTTTGTATGTCTCTATAGTCTTGATCTCATCGGATGTACTTTGGAAGTGACATGTCGATGATGATCACAATTGTCAATTAATCCTTATAACATCTAATAAGATGGTCTGGTATACATATGTGCTCTTGACATTTTATCATGAATGGCGTGGTTCTCTGCATTATGCAGAATGGTGGCTCTATAAGAGATGATGTATTCAATTGTTTGAATACCTACCTGAACCAATATTTTAAGAGTTTAGATGGATGTAGATGATGAGTATCATCATTCTACTATCTATACTCTAGTCATTCATGAAGCTTCATAATATTCATATTGTATGAATTTAATGAAGCATGTATAAATGTTGAAATACTCTTACATTGAATTCTTTTGAATTTAACATAAGAGATCCTTAGTCTTAAGCAATGATTGCTTATAGATAAAGGGAGCGCATTGGAAGCATGGGTTGGACCCAAGTAAGAAGGAAAGTCAAAGAGTTGACTGTACTTCTGTGACTTCCATATGACATCCAAAGAGTTCGATGAGTGCCAATACTGCAATAAGTTGGTGTGTTGATAGTATGACTATCAAGTCTGTCTAGAATCCTTACAGAAGGACTCGGATAGAACACCAGAATAATCTACATAAACAATTGATATTGACTTTCTTATTTGATAAGATAAAGTTTTTATAATTGTATCTCAATCTTCTAACAACACTTGCAAAGGGTTGCATATGTTTTAGAAGACTGGAGAATTCGATCTTCAGGTTCAATAGTCATTTACATGGCTTTTGATGTAATTATTGCAACAATTTCCATTAGATCACTAGACTTCATAATTTCAGTGGGAGAGACCTTAGTCTTAGAGAATGTCTCTATGACCTGGATATTAGAATACATTCATGATTTATTTCTAAATGTTGGAAATAAACATAAATTCTGTAATAAATCTATCATAAAGAATTGTGATGGAGATATTTCAGATAGTAATCTAAAATCTAGTGGACTCCACTAAATTAGAAAATTGATGAATGGTTCATTGATACTGAAATTAAACCTCAAGATCAACAGGAGGATGAAGATCATTTGACAATGATCTGGCATCAAGCTTTGGACATTTGTCTGTTGATTTGATCAATAGACTAGTAAGAGATGAAACTTTAGAATGTCTAAAATTTCAAAACTTACATACTTATGAATATTGTATTCAAAGTAAAAATGTCCAATACACCCTTCTTTGGGAATGTTGTAAGATGTCAAGGTATTCAAGATATCATACATATTGATGTATGCGGATAATCCATATCATAGTAAACATTATGGATATGTGATATCTATTGATGATTATGTATGATATGAGATTTCTTCTATTCACTTAGAAACCTTTGAAAAGTTCAACGATTTCACAAGTTTGGTTTAGAACCAAAGTTTGAAGGAAGATAAATGAATTTGATCTAATCTAGGTAGCTTGTACCTGTTAGATGAATTCAAAGGATACCTTATAGAGATATGAATATCATTTCTATCTCAATCCTCCTAACACACCTTAACTCAATAGAGTTACAGGGAGATACAATTGGATCATGTGTGACATGATTTGATCAATGATGAATTTTAGCATAATTTCCTCTTAGTATCCAGGTATATATGTAGTAGAGACTACAATGTATATCCTTAATAAGGCTCCATGCAAGATGGAATCTAGCACTTGAGAGTACTTCTTCATTAGGAAAATAAAGGATGGTATTGGATACCTAGTTTATGACCTTGAGATTCTTAAAA